>JAXUIB010000027.1:4907500-6214642 GCA_036784905.1 Acrossocheilus fasciatus
ATGGAGGAGCTGAACACGCAGCAACATCGAAGGCACAAGTCTTGATTGGCCTGGAGATCTGAGTCTCTGGTCCAATTTCCACAGTAGATGGCGGTAATGCTCTATTAAGATAGCGACCCGCCAATAAGCTCAAAGAAGAAAAGAAACAATATACACAAACACACATGGAACGTAACATTTGCTTAATACCTCTTTGTGTGTATTTGATTGTAAATGCATATTCTGTGTTATATGTTATATGTTATATATATATATATATATATATATATATATATATATATATATATATATATATATATATATGATGCCGGATCGACATCGGAAATCAACGTCGTTTCGACGCCACGAGAAACATCGATTCTTCGTTGATTCTATGTCAGGTTTCTATCTGCGCTGTGATCCTCTCTCTCTCTCTCTCTCTCTCTCTCTCATCTAGTTGATGAAACAACTTTATTTTTCAATGACTCAAATATCAAATGCATTAAAAGCGGTATCTTTTTTTCAGGTTAACCATTTAATTTTTTTTTTTAAAGTGAGATTTTGACTATTCATGATAACACAAAATTTATGATATTCCAGTCAAAAATGAAATCACATACTTGGGAAATATTACAAAAAAATTATAAAATAATATTCAAGCTGTTGTACAAAAAAATAAATTGAATAGCTGGCTACAAAGAAATATTTCAATTTTTGGGAGAATATTATTAACAAAAATGGAGGGGATATCAAGATTAATTTGCCCAGCATTCATTAGTGGTACCAGACAAGTGTACCAAACTGAATTCATTGCAATTTTATTTCGGAATAATAAGCAACATTTGATTTGAAAAGGTGATATGGTAAAGTTAACGGAGGAAGGAGGGTTGAATGTTATTGATTTTGGAGTAATGAATGGAGTTAAGATGGTTACAGATGTTTGTAAGAGATGAACAGTCTTTATTGTTTAGTGTCACATGCTTGACCCAGTTTCCTTAGTTCTTCTCCTTAGCTCCTCACCTGTTTCCAGTGTTGGGCACGTTACTTTAAAAAAGTAATTAGTTATAGTTACTAGTTACTTCTCACAAATAGTAACTGAGTTACATCATTATAAAAGTAACTAATTACCAGGGAAAGTAACTATTGCGTTACTTTAAAAAAAAAAGTTCAAATGTCAAATAACTTTGGATGCCCCCAATATTAAATATGTTAAATTAATTAAATGGACACTAAAAAAAATAAATTATTATTATTATAAAACATTGTGCATTAACCTACACTATTTATCTACTGACACTTAGTATCAGTCAGTCAAGCATTATAATATTAAATTATCATAGTATTACATTATATGATGATAGAACTTGATAGTAATTAGAATAACCAAGTATGAATGCATATTTGTCATCAATATAAAACGCACTAAGGATTAACGAGCTGCTGGGTTCATGAATATTAATCACGTTGTCTGCGTTTGCTCAAATTGATTTGCTGAAATCAAAACAGGGACGATAATAGGTGAGCGCCAGCCATTGAGATTGTCGTTTGCGCATTAGTTCCGCCCACTAGCAGAGAAACCGGCAGTTCTTAACTACAGTCACGCTATCTGCGCTTCGGAGAAATAATAAGCTGATTAAAAACACATACAGGCACTTCTTATTTAATGGTATTTTATTGTTTAATTGTATTCATAATGTATTAAATGTTCAATAAAACATTTCAAATGGGTTTGTTAAAGGAAAACGCCACCGGTTTTCCACATTCTAATATGTTCTTCCCTCAACTTAGACGAGTTGATACTTACCTCTCCCGTCTCACTGCGTGCACTTAATCGCTCTAGCGCACGGTGCAACTATGTTAGCATTTAGCTTAGCACCATTCATTCCTTAGGATCCAAACAGGGATGAATTTAGAAGCCACCAAACACTTCCATGTGTTCCCTATTTAAAGATGGTTACATGAGTAGTTACACGAGTCGGTATGGTGACACAAAACAAAACGTGGTGATTTTCTAAGCGGATAAGTAAAAACTGTAAAGAGATGGACTTCTGAAGCAGAGCAGGTTTTACAGGCCTGCTTCGAACTTACTGATTGGAGTGTTTTTGAGGCTGCAGCTACTGATCTGGACGAGCTTACTGACACCGTGACGTCCTACATCAGTTTCTGTGAGGACATGTGTGTACCCACCAGGACTTATTTAACATTTAACAATGACAAACCTTGGTTCAGTGCAAAACTCAAACAGCTTCGCCAGGCCAAAGAGGACGCCTACAGGAGTGGGGACAAAGCCTTGTACAAACAGGCCAAATACACACTGAATAGGGAGATAAGAGTGGCAAAATTAAACTACTCTGGAAAGCTAAAAAAACAGCTTTCAAGCAATGACTCTACATCAGTGTGGAAAGGCCTGAAAGCCATCACCAGCTACAAGACCCCATCCCCCAGCACTGAGGCCAATCAACAACTGGCTGAAGACCTGAATGACTTCTACTGTAGGTTTGAAACGACTGGTCTGACACCCCACACCCGCTCCGACCGTCTCACAGCACAGCTATCAACACCCTCACCCTTCCTCCCCCCTACTGTTTCTCAGCCTGTACTCAAGATCTGTGAAGATGATGTATGCAAAGTCTTCAGAAAGCAGAAGACAAGGAAAGCCAAAGGCCCAGACGGTGTCTCTCCAGCCTGCCTCAAAGCCTGTGCTGTCCAGCTATCATCCATCTTCACATTGATCTTCAACAGATCACTAGAGCTGTGTGAAGTCCCCTCCTGCTTCAAATGTTCCACCATCATCCCTGTACCCAAGAAACCAAAAATCACAGGACTTAATGACTACAGACCTGTTGCTTTAACGTCTGTGGTCATGAAGTCATTTGAGAGACTGGTGTTGGCCCACCTGAAGGACATTACTGGACCCTTGCTGGACCCTCTACAGTTTGCTTACCGAGCAAACAGGTCTGTGGATGATGCAGTTAATATGGGACTGCACTACATCCTGCAACATCTGGACAAACCAGGGACTTATGCAAGGATCTTGTTTGTGGACTTCAGCTCCGCCTTCAACACCATCATCCCAGACACCCTTCAGAACAAACTGACTCAGCTCTCTGTACCCACCTCCATCTGTCAGTGGATCACCAGCTTCCTGACAGACAGGCAGCAGCTTGTGAGGCTGGGAAAACTCACATCCAGCACCCGCACCATCAGCACTGGAGCTCCTCAGGGCTGTGTTCTCTCCCCACTGCTATTCTCCCTCTACACAAATGACTGCACCTCTAAAGACCCCTCTGTCAAACACCTGACGTCATCGGCCTCATCCAGGACGGCGACGAGTCTGCTTACAGACAGGAGGTTGAGCAGCTGGCTGTCTGGTGCAGTCACAACAACCTGGAACTGAGCATTAAATAAGAAGTGCCTGTATAATGTGTTTTTTATCAGCTTATTATTATCCAGACGGCTTCAGTTTGATATGTCATTCGACCCACTCTTTAAAAAAAAAAAAAAAAAAGCTTCACGGCTCTCACTACAACACAACGCCATGTAGATGCGCAACAAAATTTTCGGCGTAGATGGCGTGACTGCAGTAGTTCTTAAAAGCTGAAGAATTCCAAAGGTTATTTTGACAGGAAAATACAACAAAGAATATCGTTTACATGTAGCGCGTCAATTCTGCATGTTATGAAAGACTCTCTTGCGCTGTAGCTTTCTTTGCGTGCGTGTATGTGAGAGAAAGCGACGGCGAGTCATGCGCTTCACACTAGAGTTTATGGTACGTCAAATACAGCTACACTGCGCATCCATTCAGATGAACTGAAAAATGTAATTCTAATAATATAATATAGTAACGCCACATTTTATTGTCAGTAATGGTAACGGTGTTATAACAGGGAAAGTCATTCGTTTGATTACTTGTTACTGAAAAAAATAATGGCGTTAGTAATTGTAGCATATTTGCTTTATGAGATGAACATAATTAATCATAATGGGTTATCAATTATATATCCATCTTCAGGAATTAGCTGTAGTATTAATAGTACAATAAAATGATTAGTTCGTCCGCAGTACGGACCCTTCTATCGACTCTAGGGAAAATTATTCCTCTGGCCACGACAAATAATTTCCTTAGTGAAGCATTGCTCCGAGCATTGTAGCAAGACCGGACGTTAAAGTGAATTCGTTCTGAGAGCAGCAGACAGACAATCAAGTGTGAATACTGTTATGATCTTGAGATATTCTATGTGTCTGAATTGTTTTTGTATTTGAGCTCTCTGCTCTGGTGTATAGACATGTTTGTGTTCTAGGTGGGTGTGGCCTCTGTTAATCAGCTGAAGGTGGCGATTGGTCCCACTATGCACCTTTCCCAGAGATAAGGACCACCTCATACACTCGGCTTCTGCCTTCGAGCCTCGCTGACTTTGTACCTTTGTGCCAGAAAGAGATATTCTGAGTAGACCTATAGTAAATCTGTTGTATTCTGATTACTTATTGTTCTGTGGATTGTTGTGCCAGAGAGAGATATTCTGAGTAGACCTATAGTAAATCTGTTGAGTGTTAGTTATTCTGAGATCAAATATTACCTTTCCTGTTTATCTGAACATTGCCCGTTTGACTATGACTTGGATTCTGTTTCTGCTTTGTGTACGCCCTGGAACATTGTAAATACTACTTTATTACACGTTTGCCGAATTAAGGGGTGTAAGGGGCTAGACGCCGTTTTATTTTGTGTATGTTTTTCACTTTGTTTATGGTTGAGGGAGGTAGGGAAGTTGGTTTGCAGTTTGTTTTCTTTATTTCTCTTTGAGGTTATTTAGTTATAAAAAAATAAGGTTGTTTTGTTTATTGCTTTGGCTTTGTCTGCCCCTGAAGATATTCCCTTATAAAAAAATAAAACTTGTTTTCTCGGCATCTCTCTGGTGTTTTTTCTATTTCTGTTACGTCGAACCCGTAGAGGTCGTAACAGAAATTGGGGGCTCGTCTCAAGAAAAAAAAAAAAAAGAAAAAAAAAAAACTTTTTTGGAGTTGTATTATCGTGTGAACGAGACATGTGAAACTCATGAAATTGGCTTTGTGTTTATTTGTTTGCCTGGTGGTTTTCATTTTAAGGCGGAGGGAATTAGGAATGGCTTTGCGATTTGAGTTAGATAAGTTCGCGATTGAACCTTCAGTACGTCATTTGCCGTAAAGATGACTTATTATCAATTGCGGATTTATATCAAATCCAGGTTACTCGTGGTACTAGGAAGCAGGACATTAAGGAAGTGATTTACAAGCATTTGGTTGAACGTGGGGTTTTGTCTGAAGAAGGTGAGGCGGGGGTTGCAGGTCAAGTGTCGGCTTCCGTAGGGGAGGGGGCGGAACCCAAACCCGCGGAGTTGACTAGCATGGATCCCGCTAACCTTCCTTCTCTTAGTAATCCTTTGCTGGCGATCAGATTGAAAGAGCTGGAGTTGGAGTTGAGCAAACAGCAATATCAGAGCCAACTGTTGCATGTGCGCACAGTTGACCTGGAAACCCAGCGAGCGATTAGGCTCAAGGAGCTGGACTTGGAGCTTAAAGTTAAGCAATCTGTTCACCCCTCAGTCTCTGATGCGCCCAGCCTGAGCGTACCTGTATCACCACCTGTAAATGCTTCCACTCCGAGCCCTGTTCCTGCGCCGCGACGCGCCTTACACGTAAGTAAACCTGAATTTGATATCAGCAGACAAATTGCCTTAGTTCCACTGTTTCGTGAGAGTGAAGTCGATACCTATTTTACGGTATTTGAACACATCGCTGCTACTTTGAAGTGGCCGCAGACTATTTGGCCGCTCCTATTACAATGTAAACTCGTCGGGAAAGCGCAGGAAGTCTGTTCTGCTTTAACGCTTGAACAGAGCCTGAATTATGAGGTAATGAAAAATGCCGTGTTGCGTGCTTATGAGCTAGTTCCCGAGGCATACCAACAGAAATTCCGAAATCATGTGAAAACCCCTAGTCAAACATTCGTTGAATTTGCAAGGGACAAAGCCAATTTGTTTGAGAAATGGTGTGCTGCAAATAAAGTTGTCACGTTTGAACAGTTGAAAGGGTTTATGTTGTTGGAAGATTTTAAGAATTGTTTACCTGAGAAAATCGTGATATAAGGGAAGTTGGTTTGTAGTTTTTCTTTATTTTTCTTTGAGGTTATTTAGTTATAAAAAAATAAGGTCGTTTTGTTTATTGCTTTGGCTTTGTCTGCCCCTGAAGATATTCCCTTATAAAAAAATAAAATTCGTTTTCTCTGCATTTCTCTGGTGTTTTTTCTATTTCTGTTACGTCTGTTACGTCGAACCCCTAGAGGTCGTAACAATACATATGGATGTTTATTAAACTACACTACAGGGGAACATGTAACATAGAACTAGACATAGACATACACACATTAAACATGGGTGCCAACGTAAGGAAGGCACGGAGAGAGAGAGGGAGAGAGAGAGAGAGAGAGAGAGAGGGAGCGCTCGCGCGCAAGAGAGAGCATGGCAGGATTTTAACATCAGCTAACTACAACCTGTTATGGTTAGTCCGAAGTGAGTTGACAAGGTTGCCGAACTTAAAACTGCCAGAAGATCGGACTCCCCCCGGAAGGGGAGCCACGAGGTTTCCAAGGTGATAAGTGTGTCTCCAAGGCACCGAAGGTAAAAAGAAGCTGCGCGCGAGGGAACTGTGCGTGGGCTCTTTAAAGTCTGCGAAGAGTCACACCTCTCAGGATGGGCTTGACCAATGAGAAAGGCTGAATTTCCAAGCGGGAGTTTGGAAATACTGGGGGGTTTATAGCCCTTTGTCTGAGAGCATGGTAATTTGCAAAAGGGGTTGGATTGAAAGTTATTATACAAACTATTAAAGATTCTTAGGACACTGATATGTTGCATAGGTATCAACATGTTATATTCACTCTCACTTAGATCATCTGAAGAGGAATTGATAGAGACCAAACATGTTACAGTCAGAGTGATATTAACTAGTGATCTATTATAAGCATGCATAAAACAGTATAAAATACAAAAAAACAGTAATAATATACACAATGACTTAATAATATGTGCTCATTCAAAGAAAGGTTTTTCTATGAATTAATTAGAGAAGAGTCCATTTTATGGCATAATGTCCTTTTCTTAAAGTGGATATGAAGTGAGTGTTGCTCGACCATTTGCATTCCTTTGAGCAATAAAACTAGTGTTATCTGATGGGTTGCCATGGCACCGGGGGTGGTCTGGAGGCGTCGACAGACAGGGGCACCCAAGAATGTGTATTGGGTGAGGGGTCTGTGATTATTTGTTAATTTAATAACTAATTTCATTTTTGTTAAATCAAATGAAAAATTGTGTCTGATTGGTCCAAATGCTACATAATGCCATTTATTTATAACGCCGCTATTCCCATCACTGCCTGTTTCTGTTTCCCCTTGATTACGTTTTGTATTTAAAGCCTGTGTCCATCCTTGTTTCTTTGTCTGCTATTATTTGTTCTATGCGTTTTGCTACCCCTTGCTCCTGAATGATTTCTGTTTCTTGATTTGGATTTTTATTAAAAGATTCTGATTGGACTTCACTTCTCGTCGTGCGCCTCATTAGTATAGCAAACCGTAACATTTAGTATTAAGTTATCTTATTTTTATGTGCAGGTGTTATTATATTGGAAAATGTTATAATAATTTTACTCCACATAATGTTATAATTTGGAATAACAGGTGTATTTTACATAAAGAGGAAATCTTTATTTTATAAAGACTGGTTTGACAAAGGAGTTTGGATGAAGATGGTAATATATTAAGTTATGATCATTTAATTAGGATTGTTCATATAGACAATTTTTTTTTTAGTTGTCAAAAGCTATTCCTGTAGCTTTGAGATATTTAATTAAAGGAATATTTCAATATTCTTCTGTAATACCTACATTGGTTGATTTGTTTATTGACAATTATAAGTTCTTGGATGTTAAAGTGCATATTGCAGGTTACAATTTTTTTTCAAATGAATATATAACCTTGTATGAAAATATCATATGAACCGTTATTGCAGGGTTTGAAAATGTTTTACAAGGCGTGAGGACACAAATTTAGAAGAAAAAGTGACACTTTCCTTGACAGTTCTCAAAAAACACTTTTTTTTTCAACATCGCGTCATATTACGTCACGAGAGGAAGTCGTGTGCCGTGTTCGCGAGTGTGTTTTCGGCAGTGGTGGGCCGTCAGGGGAAGCAGGGCCTTCTCTGCTGGCCCTATAAAAAAATGGAATTGTGTGAAAAATGTTTTTATTGATTATTTAGGTATCATTTTCATTTGTGTAGTGTCCACAAAATTGCCTATGATTAGTTTCGTTGAGGATGAACTGGAATATCCTACATAAAAAAAGTCTGCGGCCAGCACTATAGTGCTACCCTTTTGTTGAAAGACGTCACATCTGATAAGTGACAAAATCATCAGCCAACCAAATTTTGATTCAGCTTTCTTTGTGAGCATGAGACTTAATTCAGAAACATAAAAAACTGACAACAAACTTTAATAACACAAGGCATTCGAATTTAATCCATTTATTCTAATAAAGTGCAAGAAGCTCTTAAAAATATTAACGTAAATAGTAATTTTTTCCTCTGGTGATTTGTATTGTATACCCAGAATGCAATGCACAATGACGTAGATTCCCATTTTCTATACCCAAGCTACACAATCTCACACCGTGTCTACACTGGACGCGACAAAGCGACTATTGAAAATCATTTGAACTTTGTGTCAGTACGTCATAAATAGAACGAGGCATCAGTTTACTGTCGGGGATTTGTTGTGTCCTGCTGTGCCGCATCCAGTGTAAACAGCATCACTGATTATAATAGATTCTATTGTATTTTGTTGCACCGTCCGCTGTAGACACGGTGTTAGAAATCTTATTAAATATCGTTACATATGATGTATGTATGATGCCATCCATAACTGATAGAACTTTTCTGTTTCAGAGACTGAAAATCATCGATAAACCACAAGGTAATTGTAGCTTATTTCAAGATTAATAATAAGAATAAATAAAAATGCATTTGTGACTTAATATTGCTTCTTATTTTTCAGTGGGTTGAAAGTTCTCATTAAACACATTGCTTTCTTCTCATCTTTGTGCATTTTCAGATGTTGTGCATATTTATGAATCAAATTCTTTTTAACATCATAATATTTGTTGTCTTCTGTCTCTTTTCAGAGTTTAGCTCCAACCCCAATTAAGCAGACCTGAGCAGCTGATCAAGGATCACCAGAAACTCTGCAGAACATTGGTCCTCCATGCTCAGGACTGGACACCAGTGTTGTAAGTCATCAATCTAGAAGTCATCCTGCCTCTCTGAATTGTCATGTTCAGAACATATTGCAGGAGATCTCAACATTGTCTCTCAAGGTCCACTTATGGCTTGTTTCCACTGAGCGGTACGGTACGGTACAGTACAGTACGATTCGGTACGGGTAACCCTGATCAGGCTTGCGTTTCCACTGCCAATAGTACCCTAAGTAATTAATTAATTAATGACAGAATTTACATTTTGGGTGAAATATGTTCTAATGTGGTTATAATTGGTCATTGTTCTGTTTTATAAACATTTTCAATATTTTAAAGACTTATTGTTTTGAAAAATGATGTTTATATAGAAAAGATTCATTTGATGAAAAGTTGCAAGAAACACTTAAATTATATATATACATAAAATAACTGTTTCAAATAAATACTGCTCTTTTGAAAGTTCTATTCAAAGAATACTGAAAAATATCATGATTTCTACAAAAATATTGTACTGTTTTCCGCATTGATAATAATCAGAAATGTTTCTTGAGCAGCAAATCAGCATCTTAGAATGATTTCTGAAGGATCATGTGACACTGAAGACTGGAGTAATGACCCTGAAAATTTAGTTCACATGAATACATTGCATTTTACAATGCATTCATATAGAAAATAATTAATATTGTAGTTATATTTCACAATATTACTGTTTTTACTGTATGTTTAATCAAATGCAGGCTTAAGATGTGATCAGGAAAGTGTTTCTTTTACGTGAAAGATGTATTTAATGTGTCAATAAATGTTTTGGTACTCTTTTGTGAATTGTCTTATTTTGACAGTAATTATGAATATGAAATATAAATATAATCGTGAATTCACGGTCGGAATTAGGCCTGAAAATATGTCTTTTCAACTTTAACTTTACAACCACATTGAGATGTAATTTGGACGTCTTTTTATAGACGTCTTTTCACCTTTCACTTTTCAACCAGACTTTAACGTTGTTTAGACGTCTGGCATTGTCGTCTTTTCGACTTCTTTTCAACGACTTTTTGCTGGGTGGGAGAGATCTTTGACAGACATCCTGCAGACGTACGTGTGCTATCTGGGAAGAGAATAACTGAGAAAGGAAGACATAAACTGAATTTGCTAACAAGGGCCAGCAAAGGTTTTATGCACCATTTCAAAGATTGCAACTATGAGTGCTATGAGTTATTTTGTTGGCCGTGTTTACTTTTTAATACGAGTAAAGGGACATGGAATGACAGACCCATGGACTTTATTTACAAGTGACAGGTGAGTGCTTTATTATTTGATGAGTATTGTATCGTGCACTGATAATACTGTGGTGCGGTGTGTGGATGTCCAGCGTTTGTACAGTTTTGCTGCTTTGGGCGCGTCGTCATTTTAGAGTGACGTGAATGTGCACAGTGACCCGGCTATATTTACATTTACATTTACATTTATGCATTTAGCAGACGCTTTTATCCAAAGCGACTTACATTGCATTCAAGTTACAGTTTATCAGCTCTTGCTTTCCCTGGGAATCGAACCCATGATCTTGGCGTTGCTAGCGCCATGCTCTACTATTTGAGCTACAGGAAAGCTATATTGGCGGATTACTTTCACTGACCATGTAGGGAAATTTACTCTGCATTTAACCCAACCTAATCTAGCCTACTGTTGAAATTGTTGATCAGCGTCATTGTTGTTGAGAGCCTGTGTGCGACATAATATGTGCATTATATGCATATTGCTGCGTTACCTGTAACAGAGATGTGTAAGATGTGTACATGTAGTTTACAGTTGCTTACTGAAGGCCCTGACTGAAACCCCACGGTACACCACTAGTTTTCGGTAGTTATTTTTATTTGACTTTTTCATCATCATGGTAAATTATTGTGTATGTGGAGGTTGCACAAACTCCAGCCTGTCAGGACATCGAGTCCACAGCTTTCCTAACAAGAACGGTATCTTCCGGGCCTCGGTGCGTTTGTGCAGCTGGAGACGGGACTTCACTAATGCTTCTGCTTCAAACAACACAGTGGTGCGATCACTTTATACCGGAAGATTATCATCCCGGCAATATGATGCAGTTCAACATGGGATGCCGAAGCAAGAAGCGGGCGAGACTCAGAGCTGGTTCCTTCATCAGGTCCCGGTCCGCCTGTGTTCGGCCGCCGGCGGGAGACATGATGCTCACGGATCCGTCAGAGATGCTGCTCCACGAAAATGTCAACTGTGCACCGCAAGACTTGATTTTTAACATTTGCTAACTACCAAATCAGTGAACACAATTATTTAAATAATGAGACACAACGAGATGTAATGTTAAGTTGTTGTAAAGCACTGCAGCTAACGCTAGCTTGTAAACATTAGCAAAATATTTTTAAAAACCGTGTAAAAACTTTACCGTATGAGAAGACATAGCTGGTAAGTAAACCTCAGTTTGCTAATACTATAACCATCAAGTCTAGTGACAGCTTAGTAACATTGTTTGCACAGTTAATTGGTAATTTTTTGTCATATGGTGTGTTTATAAGGCTTTGGATGATGAGAGTGTGAAGATATGAAGCAGTGGAGGTCAGCTGTTATTAACACCTCTGGACTGCAGCTTCTGCTGCTGATGGAGATGCAGATGTGATGGAGGCCGAGTGGAGAAGCATGGTCAGCAGTGAATGTGATCTAAACTTGTGTTTGCTGCTCCCAGCATATGCCGTCTGAGAGAGGAATACTGCAGGTCACCACCGGCTCCACGAGAATGCAGCACCGTCTGTCTTCACTACACCTGCTGCTCTTTCCAGATCCCTCCAGAGGATCAACAAGATCAGGCTGCTGGCGTCTATCTAGCACAGCATTCACCATTTAACACTCTTCAACAACACATTAGTGTGATACACAGACAGAAAGATTGTTAAATGTTTTTAAATGGGTCAGATGGTATGGGACTTTACTTGGTATTTTTCTTTCGGTAGTATATGTTTGGTGCATCCACACACACACACACCTACATATATATATATATATATATATATATATATATATATATATATATATATATATATATATATATATATATATATGTAGGTGTGTGTGTTAATTAACAGTTGCTATGTTGTGTTTTGAGTTGGTTATTAACCAACTCAACCAACTCATAAATTGATATATTTCTAATGTAAATGTATACAGTAAGACAATTTGTGATTGTGATTATTTTTTATTTATGGTCAACAAAATGGGGCCATTCAAAAGCTTTATAAAGTCCTCCTTCCTCTGTAAACTGTCTTCTAGTGTCTGACTACCACAGGCCCAGCGGACAACTTGTCTGTATGCTGTCAATATACCAATGACATCAAAAAGTGTGACTTACAGGTAGTTGTAACCTAAATATAGGCAACTTGTAATTAAAGAAAACTAAATTATTCAGATGGTTTTCAAATCTTTAATATACTATGTATTTACCGTATACGTACAAGTATTTAGTATTTATCTGTAGCACATACGGGTTCAGACAGCAAGCCTCAAAGCCTGGGAGCAGAGTCAGACACTGCACATCAAGTCTGGGGGTCACGTTCTTCACTAAAGCCCAGTATGCATCTAACTCCCTGCAGCACTGACTTTCCTCAGCTGTGACCATGGCCTCGCATTTACCACACAAACACTTAACGAAACAAAAACGTGTTTATCTCTCTCTCTAACGAGCGTGAGAAGCCTGACCAACGCTTATTAGTTTATGTTGCTGGTAAGTATCAATACTCACTCATAGATGACCAATACTAGCTTTGCTATTGCCTGATTAATGCTTATCGTTAGCTAACGTGTGTATATCTGTAAGCTAACACTGGTCTCTCCTGTTCTCCTCACACATCGACTCAATCCGTCTCCTCTGACCGTTGTTCTGTCTAATCCTGACCTGTCCTGCTCTCTTGGCTGCACAGCAGGCTCATAATTTTATCTGTGGTCCGTCATAGGAGTGTAAATAAACATTTAAAATTTCCTCCGCGTCCGAACTGTTATCGCAATCCATTATTTTCCTATGCTTCACATGGACCGCTCTCCCTCTCGTTACGGGGGGGCTTTTATTTTGGTGTGGCGGTGTGACGTCATAAGGCTGCGCCGCGTCTGTGATTCGGCCGAAAAAAGCGCTTTTATTCAGATATTTAAAGTGTTGAAATCAATACAACTCGTTTACGTGTTTTAATTTGTTCTGACCCAGTTGCAGTCTTAAAGAGTTTGAGATCTAAATCAAGTCACCAAGATATTCTCTTTAGTATCCTACAAATACATGTAAGAATTGTTCAAAATGTTACCTCAGTCAGTTTTATATGGGTCCCAGCAGCACATACAGGAACAAGAGGAAATGAAGAAGCAAGCATTACAGAGAGAAACAATAGAGATACAAGTTCCATTACGTAAATCAGAGATTAAGGTTTTAAATCGGGAATAAAGTGAATAAAGAATAGCAAGTTAAGTGGAACAATGGGGGAAAGGTAGATTAATTTATAGTTCAATAAATAAAGTAAATCAAAATATAAAGTGTATAGGTAAGTCAAGGAAAGGAGGTGGTAATCTTTAACAGAATATTATTATAGCACTCAAATTTAAATAGCACACTTAAAATAATTGGGAAACATCCAAATGGATTGTCAATACTGCAATGTTGAAGAGATAATACCTCATGTATTTATTGAATGTAGGAAGTATGAACAAGAAAGAGGAAAAATGATAGAAGAATTAAGGAAAAATGGAATTCAGGAGCTAAGGTTTTAATAAAATGGCCAAGTGAAGTAAACAGTAAAGCCTTATTTGATTTTATTAGAGATACGGGATTGATAAATACAATATAAAACTCTGTTGGCGGTAATGCACCTATTTATGTTGGTTGCCAGCCGCCGTTAAAAACCAAGGAGAAGAAGAGAAGATTATTTCCCTCCTCGCGCCGCTTCTCTCCAGTCCAGCGGGTGGCGCTAAAACACACACGATTGTTTGACAAACACCATCAAACCTCAGAGGAAGAAGTTCAGTTTCACCGCGCTCTCTGTTGTTTTGTCGTGATGCTGGTTTGATAAAAAAAAAAAAAACCGTTAGAAATTAAATTTCTGTAAATAAAAAAATAATAATAAAAAAAAACAGTTTTTGAATCAGGTCAGTAAATTCCTGTAATATTCTCATCCTCAGAGTCGTGTTTAGGTTTTGAAGCAAGCAGGAATATCTGGAAGAATATCGGCTGAACTGAGATCTGCTGCTGTGAACATGGTGTTTGTTAAAGAGGAGAGTGAGGAGGACATGATTGAACCAGAACCCTGTGGAATAAAACACGAGGAACCAGAAACATGGAGAATAAAACAAGAGGAAGCAGAAACCTGCAGAATAAAACAAGAGGAACCAGAAACCTGGAGAATAAAACAAGAGGAACCAGAAACCTGGAGAATAAAACACGAGGAACCAGAAACATGGAGAATAAAACACGAGGAACAAGGAGGTTGGTCTTTATTCTTTATTCATATTTAATGACTGTTTGTGGTACATTAGGCCTATGAAGCATTAACCCTCTGGGGTCTGAGGGGGTATTGGGGCCCTGGAGAAGTTTTGACATGCCCTGGACATTTGTGCTTTTTCAATATCTTAAAAACATATTAATTACTAAAGTTTAATTACACTGTAATCAGCAGAAACTGGGCTACAATAATATATGAGCAGCATGAATGTAGGCTACATGTTTGTGTTTTTGAGAAAATAACATGGTTAGTGAAAAAATAAAACTTAAGTCACTAAAATAAACTAGTGACTATAAAACACAAATGAAATAATGAACAAAATAATAAAGTGTGATAATATTATTATATTTTAAAATAAAAAGTTTGAATTAAATATAAATACAATTATTTTATAGTAAACTTAAAAATAAAATGCTAATATTTATATTATATATAATTTTAATTATTTTCAAACTTAAATTTAATTTTTTTTAATTAGTTAAATTTAATCAGTCAATAAGTATAATAAGACATTTGGGCTGTTACCAAACAAATGAAATCAGTTTCAACAAAATTCATTTTTGCAATGCAGAGGAAACAGAAGCTGCATCTGAAGTGGAATAGATATATTTACACACTGTTTAATGCAGCTCTGAGGGATATGGAATAATTTAATCTGCAGTTACAAATGAATAAATAATGTTTTGATACATATAACGTTGAATACTGATATTTGAAATTAAGTTAAAAAAAAAATACTGTAAATGTGAAATTAAAACCACCAGTAGGTGGCATCAAGTCACTGTTAATAAGTGAGTCATTGCGATTGAACCGAATCATTTAAACGATTGATTCATTCAGGCACGAAACACCGTCATGTTCCCCAGAGACGCAAAACAGCGCTGTGGCTATGTTTGGAGTTATTTTTGTTGGTGAAATAGAGCAAAAACAGGCAATATGGTGTCTAAAACGTAAGTCTCTTAAATGTTAACTTCTTGTTTATTGAACTGTTATCATTTCTAATCATGATGATTTTTGAAGCAAAAAAAAAAAAAAACGGCGTTCTATCTTCGTGTGATATTAACTATATGAAATGGTATAAATGCATACATTTTCCTCCCCCATATCTTGAATTTTCTGATCATTCTTCATGCATTGTAATTGTAATACTGAATCATGCAGTGAAAGAATGCACGTGAGCTAGTCAAACCTACACGACTTTACGTAATTATGCGTGCACTCTTTGTTTGATTCTTGCAATGTACTCGTTAAAACAACAATTACGAAATTATCGCAAACGATATATATAATCGCACACCCCTATAACAAAGGCTGTATCACAAATAAAGGCAGTTATTATTGTTTTTGGTATTGACTTTTTCAAGTTACTTGTCCGATTGGGCAAGTAAATTTCTCTTTCACTTGCCGTCCAAAACATTCACTTGTCCCGAACAAGCGTTAATGTCGAGCCCTGCAGAAATCATAATCACGATTATTTTGGTCAATATTGTAATTACGATTAGGCCTATTTAAAGGCAGGGTAAGTGATTTCTGGAAACCAATGTTGATATTTGAAATCACCAAAACAAACACGCCCCTATTTTGATAGATCCGCCCCACATATACGTAGCCTACACAACCCAGGCAACAATTCGTTCTGTGAAACATAAGCCGCTTTTCCACCGAAATTACCTGGAAATTACCTGGAGCGTGTTTCTCAATACCAAGTAGCCTACGCAAATTTCGGACTTGCATCCTCGGTAGTTCGGACTTCACGAGTTCGACTCGGGAGTGTGAGCTCCCGCGGATGGAACGACGCAAGTCCGGTAATTCTGCTAAGAGCAGCGTACTTGATAACGTCAGTCAGCTCACCTCGGCTGCTGCAATCTTCCTCACTGTATTTACAGATTAAATATATCAAACACCACTGCCTCTTTTCATTTTCATTTAAACACATTAATAGCCGCAGAAATGTAGTTCAGGGAACATACATACATTACAATGAAACAAAATATTATATCAAACATTGCCTATTTTCATTTTAACATATTAATAGGACAATAGAATAAAAACCAAAGATTACCTGTTAGATTTACCCAAAACAAATGATATATTATGTTTAACCACTACAGAGACATCAGAGCCAGCGGCAAATGTCAGAAGGACTAGTCGAGGTTATGCTTCTCTCTTCAGGATACATGAGCCCGGGGATCCCGTGGAGCTCACGTCTCCGAAATCAGCAAAGCACATTTTCAAATAGGCGCTGTTTTTATAAATAAACCGCAGATTTGAGTTTTAAACAACTACATTCTCGCCTGAAATACACGTGTCCAGTGTAGGCAGTGGTGTTGTCACGGTACCAAAATTTCAGTAATCGGTACCGATAGCAGTGAAAATCCACGGTTCTCGGTACCAATTTCGGTACCACATGCTGATTAAAAAACACACTATTTTTAATAATAAAGTCAAACAAAAATAAAAAGTAATAAACCACAAGTAATAAAAGTATGAAAAACAGTAAACAAGTTTCACCCAAATTTAATTTGTCTTTTAATTAATTAAATTTAAACACATTTTATTGTTTTGGTAAATAAAGGGGATTTACTATTAAAAATAAAATATGGAAGAAATATTCTGTGATTTCTTTAAAAATATTATTATTATTATTATTTTTTATCAGTTGTAATAGTATCACATACATTCTAGAAAATAATAGTAATATATTTCTGTCTTTAAAATAAACTTTTATTTTGATGGGTTGCCGTGAATACCTTTAAATTTCTGTGTGTAGCTATATGATATGACGCTAGTTTTACTCAATGAAACTGTAAAATGCTCGTGAAGTGACTCTCAGAGCAGTCCTGGAGATGTTGTTTTTGTATTTATGTCCTCATTGAGACAGCAGATGCTGAAATCACTGCGAGCGTCACACGCGCTTCAGTGTGTGTAGTAAAAAATTTTTTAAAACGTGCATCTCTGCCATTCATTCATTCACACAGAGACTTGCAGAACATGTGGGATTCTGAATCGACTTTTGCGGCTTAATATTTACAGATACTAGTCCGTGTCGTGATTTGATGTAAGTGTATTGATCTACTTTTGATTAATTCATCCAAACTTTGACAAATTCCGTGCCATTCCGTGCTAAACTGTAAATTCCGTTTTTAGAACTGGATTCCGAGATTCTGTCCGTGTTTTCTGCGTTGCGGAAATCATAGGGGCATACGCGTTAAGAACCGGGTTGACCGGGTACTCGGTACCACCGGTACTTGAAAAAATCTGGTACTGTGATGTTTTCATGTTTTTAGTACCGACGTACCGGGTCTTTTGACAACAATAGTAGGCAGGCTTTAGCTGTTACGGCGCGGCATGTCCGGCATAGACACAGTGTTACTCACCTATCAGGAAAAAACAAAGCAACCTCGGCGTCCGATCGCAGGCCTTCCGCTCCTTGAGTTCTCTCCAGCACTGGAAAGCTGATCCGATATTTACACGGGTCCTACTTCTTGCCTTATTGTTCCGCAGACGTTTTCCTCTTTTGTTTTTTATCTGCCATCTCTATCTTTCTGTTGCTCTGCTCGGCTGTTCACTGAACGCTCTCCTCCATATCATGAGTAGACACGCCCCTTACTGCTGATTGGCTACAAATTTGTTTTGGTACTTGGCCCCGATTCAGTTTTCTAAACGTTTTTGAAAAATCGCTTACCCTGCCTTTAACACGATTATGAGTGGGCCATAAGTCCAACACTTTATAAGAGTGATTTATTTAAAGATAGTGATATAATATTATTATTATTATTATTATTATTTCATTATTATCTTATTTATATTTTTTCTATTAGGTTGCCATGACATCTACATTTTCTCAATACCACACAGCAGAGTAGTAGGGTATTTAAAGGGTTAGTTCACCCAAATGAAAATTTACATGTGTTTTACTCACCTTCAAGCCATCCTAGGTCAGTGGGGATTTCTTTAAGACTGCAAGGGAAGCTCGGTTTCCCCTATAATGTCAAAAAATTTATGGGCGAATATGTACTATTGTGTTGACTAAAAATTCGTTCGAACACGTTCATCTAACATCTAGCACGTAACATACGTCATAACCAACCGTTATGTGATTGACTTACGGGTACACCATTGAGTTTAAACTTCAGACAAGCGCCCGCCCACGAGAAAGAAAACGCTTGTCAATTATGCCCTTCCATACTCTGTCTATGAAGCAAAGCGAAGTAGCAGAGTTTGGTATTACCAGGCTAGTAGGTGACAGGGTCACAGAGCATTTTCTTGAAAAGCAACGTAGGGCAGAATTTACATATAAATAAATGGACAATTTTTATGATGTAGGCCGAAAATGAGCTTCCCCTCTTTGAAAGACCAGCAGCCGCCACTGTCCTAGGTGTATATGCCTTTCTTCTTTCAGACGAATCCAATCGGAGTTATATTAAGAATTGTCCTGGCACTTCTAAGCTCTATTATTGTAGTGGGTGGGGGTTTCCTTTTAACAGTCCAAAACGCATTAAATAAAGTGTGCACAAACATAATAAAACGTGCCTCACATGACTCCGGGGGGTGAATAAAGGCTTCCTGTAGCGAATCCATGTGTTTTTGTAAGATAAAAAACAAATAAAGTTGTTAAAAATAATGAAACAGTCAGTAATAGAAAAAGCAAAGAACAAATACAATAGAATAAAAGGATACAAATAAAAGAAATTGTGATTTTAGTTTTTTTTTAATGCAAGTCTAAAGTATTCAATTAACAGCCTACAGAAATGAATAATCAAATGTAAAATAAAAACAGCAGTCTTCACTGTAATAATTAAGGACTTTTGTAGCTTTAATGAGAAAATTTTAGTCAAGAGCAGTTAGTGATTTTGAATTTGTCTTTTGTTGTTTCATTAAGCGCACAGTCGGCAGGAGGAATATAGCCTGCTGTCACTTTAAGAGCTGCACGCATACAATTTACTGTTACACATGTATTTTCTTTCTCAACTGTTTACGTTCATTTATTACATAACCGACAAGGGTTTGTGTGAATAATCACTAAGCGCTGCATTTTGACACATTTTTGCATGTATTTGACCATTAAGGTGTGCACTTTAAATTAAAAGATGACTTGAATGTCCATGTTCTGTTCTGTCTCTTAGCACAGGCACAGAAATCCTCCTGAGAAACAGTGCAAGTTCCCTTTTGCGCTTTTAAAATCTGAATAAATCTAATGCACTTAAATAAATCAAGCACCTCCCACTTTGCAAAAGTTGCGTTATGTGATTTTACTGATTTGCACGTGAAATTGGGCTTTTGTGGAGGAGTGAACGCGTACCGCTGGAAAGGGGCGGAATGGGTGCAATTAGGGATATTCATATCGGTTATTTTTCCTAATCGACAACCGACGCTCGTTAACCGATTATTAACCGTTAACCGACAAGATTATTTTAAATTAGAACTGAATTAAATTAGCAAGAATAAGTGTCTGTGACCCGTTAAAAATACTAACATTTGTTTTCCGGTGATTAATTTTACATGCGCAAAAAGCAGCAAACAACAGAACATGAGGATTCACATGGTCATCATAGCATCACATCATGCTCCTGCAGTGCTTCTGCAGCAGAGAAAAACATAATAAAGCTAGGCGCTATATATATATATATATATATATATATATATATATATATATGATGAATAAATAGGCCTATACAAGAAATATATTTTCACTTAAATCATAATTTAAGAAAACGAAAGAAAAACTGTGCAACAAGTAGCACGAAAGGAAACAGACGGCAGAAAGTGGCCTATTTTTTTTTTTGGCAAAAAAAAAAGCGCAAAGATTTGTTTTTATTGTGAATGTACACAAATAAAAGCAAACCTTTTACAATTCCGATTATCTTCATGACTAAAAGGAGTAGTTGCTTCCACTGTTACAAGGTGAAAAAAATCAAATGATTGCTCCTGCGCTGCATGCGCACACATAGTTAAGCATTCTACCTTGACAATGCAGCCTGTTCATTATCATTATAAAAAACAATCAGTCAAACATATGGAGAAAAAAAACAAACAAACACACTGCTCAGTTTAAATGTGTAGTAAAATCTGTGCCGTTAAGTGTTATCACCGTACCACCGTGAAGTTATGCAAAACTGAACTCGCTCTCTCTCTCTCTAAAAAAACATATATTTTTTTATATACCCATAGCTTATTTTAACCATGCAGCAAACCTTTTAAAATATTTTGATAAATTACTGAAAAATAAAGAAATAAAGTGACTTTAAACCGTTTAACTGATTGTATTAATCGGCCAAAATTCTCATCAGTCGGTTAACGGTTAAACGGTTAAAATGAACATCCCTAGGTGCAATAATCGTTTTTTCTTGATTATTGTATTATCATGATCATTGGAGGCTGAAATCACCAGAATTGCACAGCCCTAGTTCTTGCTACAAAAACGATGTGAAAATCATTCAGTTCACAGAAAACAATAGATTGATTTAACTTTTCTTAGACGTTTTATTTTAGAAAGGTCGTAGGCAAGGGAGTGACAATGGCCATGAATATTTAATGATTCACACCTGAGAGATGAAGGGCCCTCTCCTGATGAGCCATCAGTCGGTAATTTGTCTGTGAGGAAGGTAACAAAGAATGTTGCATCCTGGCATCATGAAACATTTAGATGCAACGAAATGACACACATTTCAAAATGTTTCACTTGATTTCATATATGTGGTCAGGATCTATAGTTTTTGAAAAGTGTAACTAGTAAAATGTGTACAAGTTACATCACAATAACGTAACTAACGCAAATAATCCTACTCATCAGAATGATATCCTCCACTGGATCAAGCTGCATGTCGCATCACATCACATCACATCACATCACATTGCTTTCTTCTTCTGAGGTCAATTCTGCGGCGTTTCCCAGACAGGGTTTAAATTATGCCAGGCATAATCTAGAATAGTTAATCATGGTTTAAAAATGGCTTTCTGAAACCCAGATTAAGTACAGATTGCTAACTCCTGGGCTATGGAGTCCTGAAGTAAAATAAACTAGATTCATTTAAAACCAACTGTGCTAATCTAAATTAGCATGACAGAAGTTGGCTATAAAACATGGGATTAACCAAAAAAAGCATAAACTTGTATGGAACTGAGAAGCAAATCCAAGGAAAACAATAGCAGTGGAAAAAAGACTGCAATAACAAAAAAAAAAGTTACTGAAGGAGAAAAATTAAGTAAAATGCACACATCAGTTGTTGAATAAAAGAAAGAAAAGGAACAACTAGAAATCTGTTTGCAATGAATTCTGCTGTTGTTGTCAGTTTTGCAACATTGCTATTATTATTGGCCAAGCCCCGAAGGGCCTGTAGCCCTTATTGTATCTGTACATTTCTTCTTCTTCTTCTTCCCCAATGGGGCTCTATGGCAGCCCTATGAAGGGAACATAGGAAAATGATGAAATTTGGCACACTTGTAGTGATGGCCATGAATATGAATAATAGCCTAGAGCACATTTATATTAGGTTAACGCTATGAGTGTGGGATCCGCATTAAAATATATCCTCATCAATCTACATCCGAGACAGATGCAGTTATAACCTGCAAACTGAAGGCTATTTGATGTGTTAAAATGATCTAACGGGTGATGCTGCTCCAATTCGTTGATCATTGTTGTTGATTAAGATTAAACGGATGTCGCAGTCATAAACTTGTTTTAATGAGTCTCATAAACTCATTTTAATAAATCGCTTATGCATTAAATAACACAGATACAGAACAGGTTAAGTTGCTGACAGGCTATTGTACAAATAATACAATGCTATAGACTGCGAATAAAATTGCAGTTTCACATTTTGCATATGCATAGCATAGTGAATTATTTTTAACATTCAATGATACAAAATAAAACCAAACAATATTTGTAATGAAGAAAAATATGTAGACAAATAAGAAAGAATGATGTAAACCCATAGCACATCTCCTGCGCGTCACATTCAGCAGCATGCGCGCGCCGAACACGTAAAATCTTCCTCTCTGCATGAATGCAGTGTAGATAGACTCGAGACACAAGTTATTTGAAACACATTGAATGTTTAAATAAGATAATATTGACAATGAACATTATATGACTCTTTAAAAAGTTTTGACGATTTGTCCTTCAGTCTGCCTGTGCATTTCTGGCCCGCCCAGTAGGCTCAATCTCCGCGATTTTCTCATTGAGAATGCAATTTCTTACATGTTAGAATGAATTCATTTCTAAAATGTTATGGTATGGAAAGCCTGAAATGGATCTCAGCAGTATAGTCATACACAGGCTATAAGTAATCAGCCACGAAGTAAATGTGTGCCAGTGTGCATATGATTTAATATGTACCGTCTGTAACGGTCACGTCCGTAACGCATTTTTATGGTGGATAAGAGCAAAGAATGGAGATGAACTGTTTTTCCTAATTAGCATCGCCATAAATTAGCTTTGTACAGAAAGTTTCAAGTTAATTGCATTAATAATTACTATAAGATATAAACTTAATGTGACAGCGCTGAAGCATCAAGACCTCATAAATTTAGCCCTTATAAATCCAAAAATCATCGTTGTTTAGACAAAGTGAGTTTATTTACTTTTCAGACAGGCCTCCAACTTTCTACAAAATACTTACTGTTGACAAATTAAAAAATAGGGAAGTCTTTGATCTCTCATTTGAAAACATGAAATACAGTCAAATGAAAATGTAATTTTACTTTAGGTGCACACCTTATATGTGGTTGATAAACAGCGATTTCCTTCAAATTTCTATTAAAGTATGTTAATGCAGTAAAATACAGACCTAAATGCACAAGTAAAACAGAGTTTTATTCTTTTGGTAAAAACTTTATTTTTTCATGGTAAGGATGACTTTTGCATGGAATTGCCCAGTCTTTTTCCATATGACTTACGTCATTTAAAAGCAGATTTTCAAGCTTTCTATACATGCCTCATAGACATGTGAAATACAAGTATTCGCTGAGATTCAGGATGTTTGATTTACGTGTCGTGAAGAGAGGAAACAAATGGCAGAGAGCGCACCTTGTTTATTTTCTTTATTTTGCAAACGCACATTGTTTTGATATGACTATACACAAATAAAAGTAGCCCCTATGCAGTTTCAAATGATACTTTATTCTTATCCGTGTGATCAAAAATAACGGATAATTTTTTGTTATTTTTGTGGTCATCATATAAAGTTATAAAGTTTCAAGTAGTTTTAGATTGTTTGTTGTAATAGAAACAATCTTTAGAGCTGTTGAATAATATAAATGGAGCAGCAAATAGGGGGACACTTTTTTTCAACAATGTATGTTAGATAATTTTGTAGTTGATTTAAACCTATTGAATAGTTCTCCTTATAGAAACATCGGGTTTGTGTAAATAATGTTTTAAAAATAATATTTTGATATTTTCAGGGAAGTTTAGTTTATAAAATTGCATCAGAAGGAACAAACTTTTATGTACTTTCACGTTCCTGTTTTTATTTTTTTATTTTTCAAGTTATTGACAAGTGAACTGTTTTTGCTTTTATTTTAGAGTTTATTGAAGAAAGTGAGGAGAACAAAAAATGGAATGAAGTTGAGGAGAAAAATCATGTCAAAACTGGAGAAAAACCTTTGAGTTGCTCTCAAACCAAACAGAAAGATTTAAAGAAAAGAAGAGCCAAGAAAACTTTCACTTGCACTCAGTGTGGAAAGAGTTTGACAAGCAAATATAATCTTGATGTTCACATGAGAGTTCATACTGGAGAGAAACTGTTCACTTGTGATCAATGTGGGAAGAGTTTTGCACGCTCGGCAAACTTTAAGGTTCACATGAACATCCACACTGGAGAGAAACGGCACACATGTGATCAGTGCGGGAAGAGTTTCACAGTAAAAGGAAGCCTTATGGCACATATGAGAGTTCATACTGGAGAGAAACTGTTCACATGCAATCAATGTGGAAATAGTTTTGCACACTTAAAAACCCTTAAGGGACACATGAACATCCACACTGGAGAGAAACCTTATAAGTGTTCACACTGTGACAAGAGATTCAGTCACTCAGGATACCTGAAAACGCATGAGAGGAACCACACTGAAGGGAAACCTTATAAGTGTTCACACTGCAACAAGAGATTCAATAATTCATCAAGTCTGAAATCACATGAGAGGATCCACACTGGAGAGAAACCGTACACATGTAATCAGTGTGGAAAGAATTTTGCACGAAAAAGAAACCTTACAGAGCATATGAGAGTTCATACTGGAGAGAAACCGTACACTTGTGATCAGTGTGAAAAGTGTTTCTCACACTCATCACAACTAAAGGATCACACGAAAATCCACACTGGAGAGAAACCGTATAAGTGTTCACACTGTGACAAGAGATTCACTCAGTCAGCACATCTGAAAACACATGAGAGGATCCACACTGAAGAGAAACCTTATAAGTGTTCACACTGTGACAAGAGATTCAATAATTCATCAAGTCTGAAAAAACATGAGAGGATCCACACTGGAGAGAAACCTTACAAGTGTCCACACTGCAACAAGAGATTCAGTGCTTCAGGAGACCTAAAAACACATGAGATGTTCCACACAGGAGAGAAACCGTATAAGTGTTCACACTGTGACAAGAGATTCAGACAGTCGTCACATCTGAAAACACATGAGAGGATCCACACTGAAGAGAAACCTTATAAGTGTCCACACTGCAACAAGAGATTCAGTGATTCAGGAGACCTAAAAACCCATGAGATGTTTCACACTGGAGAGAAACCTTATAAGTGTCCACACTGCAAAAAGAGATTCAGTAATTCAGGAGACCTGAAAACACATGAGAGGATCCACACTGGAGAGAAACCTTATAAGTGTTCACACTGTGACAAGAGATTCAGACAGTCGTCACATCTGAAAACACATGAGAGGATCCACACTGAAGAGAAACCTTATAAGTGTTCACACTGTGACAAGAGATTCAATACTTCAACACATCTGAAAAGACACAATCGGATCCACACTGGAGTGAAACCTTGAGTGTTCACACTGTGGCAAGAGATACAGTCAGTCATCAAATCTGAAAACACATGAGAGGATCCACACTAGAGAGAAACCGTATCACTGCACTGAATGTGGGAAGCGCTTCAGTCATTCATCTGCTCTACACAGGCATACAAAAAACTATCACAGTAAGGCCCTGTACAGAGATGCGTTTAGGTGTATATGTAAAAATGTTGTATCATATTGGTGTTTCCTCTAGATGGATCCGGTGTTTTGGCAGCCTGAAACTGCTATTTTTTGAAACCGGGTCCCAGAGTGGATAAATCTGAAAACGACACCTTTGCATTTTTGTGTGTACAGCCAATCCATATATTTTGTGAAACGATGAAGTAGGGGTGTGCGATATGATGATTTTTGATTGTGGATGATAAAAATGTCTCCACGATCTGCTTTTGAAAAATCGTAGTATCATGCTACAGCATACATTCTGTCAGCTGCAGTTCTGGTGTCTCTGTCTGTACTGTACTGTACAAAACCACATGCATTCACATGAGTGTTAACTCAGCAGTAGAGTTACTCTCACTGGTCACTGCTCTTATTCGCAGTCACAAAGTACGTCATTTGCATGTGCTTTAAAGCCTTGCTGGTTAAATGTTTCATTCACGCGCTGGTCTGACGTATGCCTTTTCTGAGCGCCGTGTACACCTGAAGCGTGCGCGCTAATACTGTCAAAAGACACAAGGTTTACAAATAGACTCAGTTGGTTTGTCTAAAATGAAAGTAAGCAGTTGAGAGCAAAACGGATGTGCGCCTGCATATTAGATGCATGCAGGTCTTAAAGGGACAGAACTAAACATGCAGCTGACTGTCATTAAAGGGATAGTTCAGCCTAAAATGTAATTTTTCTTATTATCTGCTCCCTCACGTTGTCCCAAACCTGTATTCATTTCTTTCTTGTGCTGGACACAAAATAAGATATTTTGAAGAATGTGGCTAACCAAACATTTGCTGGTCCACAGTGAATTTGATAGAAGAAAAAAAAAATACTATGCAAGTCACTGTGGACCAGCAACTGTTTGGTTTACCATGTTCTTCAAAATAGCATTTATGTTCAGCAGAAGAAAGAAACTCATTCAGGTTTAAAACAACTTTTGAGGGAGTAAATTGTGGTATAAAAATAAAGCGCTATGACAGAATTGACAGACAGATGACAGAATTTTTTATTTTTGGGTGAACTATTCTTTTAAGGATAATAAAACAAAACGCAAAGAGAAAATCACTCACTATTCTTGACTTAAGAACAGTTGTAATACAGTTGCTTTAGGGAATCAGTCTATGTAGTGTTTTATCTTTAGATTTGTTCATTAAATTTCTTGAATGCTCCTGCTAAGTACACCTATTGAACCTGAAAATAAGCCATTGTTTGTTTTATTTGTATATTATGTGTAGTTGTAATGTGTATCTTTGTTCTTATTTTTTAATAACAAAGATAAAATAATGACAAAGATTGTTATCTTTGCCCACTTTGGCCTAAATATCTGCCTTTTTTGTTACCTTGAAAGACTTTTTCTTTATAATAGGGAAATTAGTTTGGCTGTTATGCTCAGACAACTTGTAAAAAAAGTTGTGGCCTAATGGTTAGAGAGTTGGACTCGTAATCCAAAGGTTGCGAGTTCGAGTCTCGGGCCGGCAGGAATTGAAGGTGGGGGGAGTGAAAGTACAGCGCTCTCTCCACCCTCAATACCACGACTGAGGTGCCCTTGAGCAAGGCACCGAACCCCCAACTGCTCCCCGGGCGCCGCAGCATAAATGGCTGCCCACTGCTCCGTGTGTGTGTTCACTGCTGTGTGTGTGCACTTTGGATGGGTTAAATGCAGAGCACAAATTCCGAGTATGGGTCACCATACTTGGCTGTATGTCACTTCACTTCACTTCACTTCACTTCACTCACTTCAAAATAGTACAACCAACATGACAAAGAAAAGTGATAAATTTGTGATTATTTAAAAAAAAAAAAAAAAAAAAATCATATATTTTTTTCCATATCGCCCACCCCTACGAAGTCATCGCCCCACATGTTTACACTAGTCAGACACCGCTACTTCACATAACAGCAACATCAATAACAATGGCAGACTTCATGTTTGTGTTCGTGCTGCAGAAGCCTATTAGCTTTATTAACTTTACTAACTTTTTTTGTTGTGTTGGGTTTGTATACAGCAGCGGTTCCCAATCCCAGTCCAGTCTATTTGTGGCGGTCAGTTTTGATTTTGTTGTGGGTGCCACAAATAAATCAATGTATGAAGAACACTGTAGTCTCATAATTGAAGTGTAAATTCTGTAATTATTCAATGTTATCTTTTTATTAATACATTATCTTTAATTTTAATATTTTATCAACAACTTTAATGGTCTGCTGATTGTATTTGCATAGGGACAAAAGTAATTTTATCATTTTAGTTTTAATAGTTGAAAGTCATGATGTTTTGAGCTTTTTTTTTAATTTCTAAAAACTTTAAAATTTAATTGAAAGCTTTTATTCATTGTATTTTTCTGCATACAGGGAAATTAGGAGCACTCCTCCTGACTGGTGTTAGAAAATTAACACGAAACCACAGACAATACATGAGACTAGACTACAATATAAATTTAAAGGTATATACAACAAGTGACTACGTCATAATATTGTATAATATCATAATATCTCTTATTTACATCGTGCCTGCACTGGACCCTTTTCACACTTCCGCGTTCGTGAAGCGGAAGTCGTCATAGTTGGGTAAAATATGGCAGCGACTGTAAAGTTCAGTAATAGCCATTGGCACTGCAGTGTACCGCTTTGCTCAAATTCTATCTATCTTTAATCAACGAATCTGTACGTATTGATTTATCTCACACCTATTATTGTTTACATTAAACCTAATGTATGAAATTGTTATACTAATACCTAATAACTTTTATTAAAACACATTTAACTATTGCCTGTTCTTTTCTCACAACTTGTTTACATTAAACCTAATGTATAAATCGTTATACTATCACTAAAATACATTTATATACCGAAAAGCTACTTTGATATAGTGTTACATAATCTTTAAAATTCCTGTCTTAAAAAAAATGTACGGAGTCAATCAGAAAGTGCTTAATTTATTTTTGTTCTTTTATCATCACATTTACAAATACAGTCAAAAGTTTATAAATATTACTATTTTTAATGTTATTGAAACCAGACTCTTAGGCTCATCAAGCATGCATTTATACTTCAAAATATAATTTATTTCTGTGATGCAAAGCTGAATTTTCAGCATCATTACTCCAGTCTTCAGTGTCACATGATCCTTCAAAAATCATTCTAATATGCTGATTTGTTATCAGTGTTGAAATTGTTGTGCTGCTTAGTTCAGTAAATCCGCGCCGTAGTTCAGGCGTTCGGGGACATGTACTGCCCGGATGGAGAGGAGGTGTCGATCTGCCCACAGAAGGAGGTCTCTCGCCAGCTGCAGCAGCGGTCGCGAGTTCACACCGCCTTGGTGATTTATAAACGCCACTACTGTCATGCTGTCCGTCCTGATGAGAACGTGACGTTGAAGAATGTCTGGAAGAAAGCACTCGAGCCCTAGGTGAACAGCACGGAGCTCCAGACAGTTTATGTGCCATGACTTCTCCGTTTCTGACCACGTCCCGAAGGCTGGTCTGCCATCGCATACGGCTCCCCAGCCCGTACTCGCGCTTTGGTAAGAAGTGGCTAATGGCCTTCGACTGCTTCTGCGCTTCAACGAAGCGCTCCGTGAACGTCTCTACCGCCGCTCCAAAGAGACCTGAGGGATTCACGGGAGCGTCCAGAAGAGCCGTCTTCTCCGAGTCTTTCAACTCGGTCAGAGTCAGCCACAGGTGACGATCCAGCACCACCAGATTACCCATATTGCGGCCGATCGCTCGAGCTGTCACCTTCGTCGCTCTGAGGGCCAGATCTGTGGCGCGTCGGAGCTCTTTGAAGACTTCAGGGTCCCGGGCCACCTTCATCCAGGGACTGAAGGAGCTTGGCCTGATACACCTGAAGTATCGCCATCACATGCAGTGTTGAAGCTGCCTGGCCCGCCGCTGAAAAAGCCTTCCCTGCGAAGTTTGTGGTGGCTCGGCAAGGTTTAGATGGGAGAGACGCGTTGTTTCGCACCCTCCAGTTTGCCACGGCTGCAGGACAGAGGTGGGCAGCGACGGCTTCCTCCACAGGGGGGAGATTAACATACCCCGCTCGGTCAGCGCCGTCCACAGACGACAGAAGGGAGGATCCCGGATTGTGCACTCGGCTGGTAAGCGGCGCGTTCCACGACTTCGCTATCTCGTGCACCTCCGGGAAAAAGGGACCGGGCCTCCGCGGGGTGTCCTTTCGGCCGCGATCCGACTGGAGGAACCACTCGTCCAGACGGCTTCTGGCCGGCTCGGTAGGAGGCGCCCACTCCAGACCGAGCTCATCAACTGCCTTGGTCAGGACGCGGAGGAGCTCAACATCACTGTGATGGAGGTCCCCAGCGTCACTGATGGGCGCAGTGTAATCCAGTGGGCTGTTGGACCACTCCTCTCTCGCAGACGCTGCCACCGAGATGGCATCATCCTCATCCTCCTCCATGGCTCCGAAAGACACCACATCTTGCGCACTGGGGGAGGGGCGGAGATTAGCGGCCATGAAGCGCACTGGAAGGGGACCTGCAGCAGGGGGGTGAGGAGCGCGTGGGCACTGAGCCGGCGCGGTCTCGTCACCTGACCCGGACAGATCCGCATCAGTAACTCGCGGCACTTTACTCCTTGGCTCAAAAGAGGCTGCAGAGGAAGAGCGCGGCAGAGCTTGTTGGGCGAGTTCATCGCCTTGGACGATGGCCACACGGAGCCTGAGAGTCCGGAGACTCATATCTCCGCAGTGGGGGCAGTCCGACCCCCCAAGCGCCGCCTCTGCGTGGGTGCGACCCAGGCAGAAGACGCACGATTCGTGGCCATCAGAGGGTTCGATTGGCTCTACGCAGGAGAGGCAATCGCGAGAGGTCATCTTTATCCGTCCGAAGCTCACCGGAACACAGCAGGGGAAGAGAAGGCGTGTCCGCTGCAGAGTGTAGATCACGGTGAGTAGAAGATTGTTGATAGGCTTCTTGCTGAAGGAAAAAATTCTGAATGGATGACGTACAAGCACTGCCTTATATAGAGTGGGATCCCGCTCATATTTCGCGCGCTTGAACATCATTGGCCAGTTTTACTGGCGTGATTCAATAAGGCTTCAGTAATATTCGAGGAAAAGGTATTTCCCATAGCAATGTAGAGTGACCGAATTGAAGGGGAACAACAGCATTTATTTAAAATAGAAATGTTTCCTAATAATACAAGTCTTTACTATTTTAAATAAATGCTGTTGTTTTTAACTTATTCATTAATCACTGCTGTGTGCAGAGCACAAACGTCACATCACTGCCACTTTTTATTCACCAAAGAATCCTGAAAAAAATATCACAGGTTCCAAAAAATTTAACCAGCACAACTATTTTCAACAGTGATGACAAATCAATATATTGGAATGATTTCTGAAGGATCATTTGACACTGAAGGCTGTAATAATGATGCTGAAAATTCAGCTTTGATCACAGAAATGAATTATATTTTAAAGTATAATCTTTTGGCCAATTCTGAATATGCATTTACATGTTTTTATACTATATACAAATATTATATACATGTATAAAATAGTATTTGTTCATAAAAGTCAAAGTGTTAAAGAAGTAAAAAGTTTGATACCAATGCAATTGATTACATTTCTTTGTAAATACTCTAGTAAAATTGTACAGAAATAGTACACAAAGAGGAATAAAGATGTTGAACTATAAACAAACAATGTGACAGGTTATCCTTTTTTGGTGCAGTATGCTTACACTACACTGAGATATGTGGTCATATACTCATTATAGTAATAAAGGTCAAGTTTGTTTTTCATTTCAGCTATGAATTTGTTGCTTCTCCAGATTTGCTCGATTAGAAGCTCTGTTTCTGTGCAAGAGACAAGGTCGCACCAAGACAATCCTGAGATGGCTAACTGACCTTGTACTTGCCAGTAGTATTTATGATTGTGTAAGAACTTAGGGCTACCACCCACTGTGTGTAAATGTTGTACTTCTTTAGCATTTGTTTTTGTTGTGCATTTGACCTCAACTAGTCCGAAAGGCGGAGTTTCCTTTGGATCAAAAACCTGACCATCAGGACTTGCTCCCAGATGTGGCACCTCACTACGCACTACAAAGCCACAAGGCAGGACATTCACTTGGGTGACCTCAGCATAACGCTGAAGAATAACTGGCTCCAGCTCCAGACCTCGTTTCATGGCAGTCGTTTGCCTTCCATCAGTCATCATTCCCATCGCAAGTGAAGCGGCGCATTTTGTGGTGGTGACATGGCAAGCTTCTCTAAAAAAAAAAAACTGGCAGTGACCCTTGGCTTCCGGACTGCCCTCCACAGTACATTTAGATTGCGCTCTGGTTTCATATTCGATTTCTGTTGCCAAATCATGTGTGAGTTTTAAGGAATCAAGGTGAAGACTTTGACGAAGGCTTGGAACAAAGAAGAGGTTGTTTTCTAAACAAGAGTGAGTAAGAGGCATGTCTGGAAAGGTGGGTGCATCAGGGTGTTTTGTAATTTCTAAAGATGTGGCAGGAGGACATTGATAGGACAATAAACTCCCACGTGGTAAAAAACGGGATTCACTGAGAGACATGCTTGTAATTTCGGTAAGAAGGCTTGCTATTAATGGCTTGGGTGTAATCTGGCTCAGAGCAGCTCCTGAAGAAAGCACAGAGGGATCTGGCAGTGGCCCTACAAAAACATACACAAAATGTAAAATAAAAAATTACAACAGACTGAATGCAAACACTGAACTAGAAACAAATGGAATGATAATGATACATTTAGTGTACTGAGAATGTATTTTCATATAAGTATTATATCCTTTGGATTACACCAAAATACATTTTCCTTCTTTAAATTAAACAATAATTCATTGTATCGTTTGCAGGGAAGAGAAGCTAATTTGTCGCACTGCATGATAATTCGATTTTTTTTTCTCTTAATTTAATTTACAATGTTGATCTCATTACTGTGAAAACAGTGTCACCCGCTGAACGCACAAGTATGAACAGTATAATAATCTCTAATTATTAATAAAACCATAAGATATACAGCGAAATATGAATGAAAGCATTCAGGATGTTCCGTGCTCAGCATCAATAAACAGATATAGAGAATGAGAATGTGACGTAACGCCGCGTTGAGTTCTGGGAAACTGCTTTGTTTATCCGCCATATTTGCAGGATAGCGCTGCCTTTCCGCTATTGATAATGCAGTATGTTTTTTCGCCTTTTTTTTTTCTATGTGTAAAAACACCAAATGAAGCAGGTCGCAGAGAAGACTCCGAATAGTAAAGCTGTTAATGTCACTGATTAATCCCACTTCCTTTTACTCAATAAAAGAATCACATTTCTGTGTGTTTTTGTAAGATTTGATTTTGTTGGTTTAATAATTAACGCTACCTTCTTTGCGAGCATGACTCTCACTAGGCTTGTGAATTAGCAGAACTTGAACAGGGGACTTTCTAAAATGCTTAAAGCGGCTTAATGTACCAAGACAGTGATAGACAAAATTGTAAAGTATATACTATGTGCAGATAATAGGCATAAGCTCAAAATATGAACACAACGAGTTTATTTACGTTAAGCATTTTCTTCTCATAATAACAAATGCACCGAGACAGTGATAAATAAAAGAAAACATTAAGTACACACCTTACTAATAAATCATAATATGTGCAGAAAAACAGATGAGCCCAAATTATGAACATTAAATATCACTGTCTTAATCCATAAGCGCTTTCTACATTACGATTTTCTAAAGGCAGGAAAACGCTTAATGTTTAAACATATTGCATTAATATTCTGGCTCACCTACATGTCTTTTTGCATCACTGTCTTAGTTCATTAAACCAGCATTTAAAAATGCTACAAAACTGTTCACAAGCTCCTAGGGATTTGATTTTGCTTGTCATTTGTTGAAATAAATGTAAAAAGTACAGTGAGTTTGTGACTGTTCGCTGAATGTGACCTACAATCTCTGATTCTCCTCCGTGGCGTGGAAAAATTAATATTTAAAATGACAAAAATTATATTTTATCATTTAAAAAAAAAAAAAGTTTCCAACAAAGAAATGGATCGACTTTTGTCAGCTTGTTGAACAGACTTTTATTTGGATAATTTAATATGACGGCTGAAGCAGCAGCGAGGGTTCAGCGGGTGACACTGTTTTCACGATAATCAGATCAACAAAACAAAAGATAAGCAGTTATCCGTATAGAGAATGAGAAGTAACCATGGGAACGGACAGCGTATCCTGCTAATATGGCGGCGCCTTCCCGAAATGCAATGCGGAGTGAAAAGACTGTGACGTAATCCTCATTTTCTATACTATGCTAGCATAACATTTGCTAGGAGACATTTCAGATAATTAAGGAAAGATACCATAATCACAGAGATATATATATTAACAAAAGTACTTAATGTAGACTGTGGGTAATGTTACTTAACTAATCTGACGCAGTTGTTATACTTTTTTTTTTTTTTTGGTATAACTGACGAGAAACGGAGAGAAATGCCAGATGCGTCCTCTCCTCTTTACTAACATACAGTAGGCTAACATTTGAATTCATTTAGATATGATTTTACACTATTTGCTTAAAGTTGTTTAATTGTGTTTGATGAGAAATAAAACCAGAAGCTGAAGATATTTTTGTGTCTTCGCAAATATACACGATCACTATAAACTGACGTGACAGTCAGTGATTAACCTCATTCTTTTTTGTCTATACAAAGAGACATTTGAATAGACGGGCGAAACATAATCACCTGATTTTGTAAATGTGGCCAATTACATTTGCATTAAGTGCCCAGTTTGCACTTGTCTATAGTGTAAATTAATAGCTTACATTTACAAAATGAACATGCAATAGCAGAAATAAACCTTTTTAATGAAAAGTAAAGGTCCATGTTTAATAAAAGTGTCAATTAAATGAAAATGTTAAATGAAATTAGAAAAATATTTAAGAGATTATTGTTTATTTTATATATTGTATTTTAATGTCACAAATAATAATATCAAGGTTTACAGGTATTCTTTTGTACTGTGGGTTTGATGTAGAGTAAACATTATCGTGTGTCCTCTCCAATTTGACCCACATCAGTTTGTACATAAAATTCATTCATTCATCAACTCCACATCACTTTCCGATAAACTTGATACTAAATTCCTCCACTGCAAAAAATGCTTTTCTTACTTAGATTTTTAGTCTTGTTTCCAGCCAAAATATCTAAAAATTCTTAAATCAAGAAGGATTTTCTAGAGAAGTAAAAATTATTGTTTTGTTTTCAGAAAAAATGTGTCAAAATTAAGTGAGTTTTTGCTTGAAACAAGTAAAATTATCTGCCAATGGCGTAAGAAAAATAATCTTATGTCAAACAGAAAACAAGATTATTTTTCTTACCCCATTGGCAGATTATTTTGCTTCAGTGTTTTTAGATCTTTTTGTCAGATGTCACTATGGTATACTGAAGTAAAATTACAAGCATTTCATAAGTGCCAATGGCTTTCATTGACAATTACATTAAGTTTAAGCAAAGACTCAATATTTGCAGTGTTGACCCTTCTTTTTCAAGACCTCTGCAATTCGTCCTGGCATGCTGTCAATCAACTACTGGGCTACATCCTGACTGATGGCGGCCCATTCTTACATAATCAATGCTGGGAGTTTGTCAGAATTTGTGGGTTTTTGTTTGTCCACCCGCCTCTTGAGGATTGACTGCAAGTTCTCAATGGGATTAAGTTCTGGGGAGTTTCCTGGTCATGGACCCAAAATTTCAATGTTTTGTTCCCCAGGCCACTTACTTATCACTTTTGCCTTATGGCAAGGTGCTCCATCATGCTGGAAAAGGCATTGTTCGTCACCAAACTGTTCTTGGATGGTTGGGAGAAGTTGCTCTCGGAGGATGTTTTTGTGTCATTCTCAAAACTTTGGTCTCCTAAAGTTGATTCAGCTGTGGGATCAGGGCACCTCCAGTGCAGAGCTTGCTCAGGAATGGCAGCGGGCAGGCGTGAGTGCATCTGCACGCACAGTGAGGCCAAGACTTTTGGAGGATGGCCTGGTGTCAAGAAGGCCAGCAAAGAAGCCACTTCTCTCCAAAAAAAACATCAGGGACAGATTGATCTTCTGCAGAAAGTATCGTGAATGGACTGCTGAGCACTGGGGCAAAGTCATATTCTCCGATGAAGCCCCTTTCCGATTGTTTGGGGCATCTGGAAAAAGGCTTGTCAGGAGAAGAAAAGGTGAGTGCTACCATCAGTCCTGTGTCATGCCAACAGTAAAGCATCCTGAGACCATTCATGTGTGGGGTTGCTTCTCATCCAAGGGAGTGGGCTCACTCACAATTCTGCCCAAAAACACAGCCATGAATAAAGAATGGTACCAAAACACCCTCCAACAGCAACTTCTTCCAACAATCCAACAACAGTTTGGTGAAGAACAATGCATTGTCCAGCACGATGGAGCACCGTGCCATAAGGCAAAAGTGATAACTAAGTGGCTCGGGGACCAGAACGTTGAAATTTTGGGTCCATGGCCTGGAAACTCCCCAGATCTTAATCCCATTGAGAACTTGTGGTCAATCCTCAAGAGGCGGGTGGACAAACAAAAACCCACTAATTCTGACAAACTCCCAAGAAGTGATTATGAAAGAATGGGTTGCTATCAGTCAGGATTTGGCCCAGAAGTTGATTGAGAGCATGCCCAGTCGAATTGCAGAGGTCCTGAAAAAGAACGGCCAACACTGCAAATACTGACTCTTTGTATAAATGTCATGTAATTGTCGATAAAAGCCTTTGAAACGTATGAAGTGCTTATAATTATATTTCAGTACATCACAGAAACAACTGAAACCAATATCTAAAAGCAGTTTAGCAGCAAACTTTGTGAAAACTAATATTTATGTTATTCTCAAAACTTTTGGCCACGACTGTACAATGTCATGCAAACTGAACATCAGAAGTAGTTATATAGTGATAGATTGCTGGTGTGACTCAACTGAGATCGATGAATACAGTACGCTTTCATAAGGTAAGGTCCTAAGAATACATGGTGAATAACAAATCATAGCAGAAACTCATTAACTCATTTCACTAGATTTCCACTAGGTTTTGTTGTTCAGTAATCTCCATCATGTATCCTTTAATAATAGAATATGTACCTCGTGGTTAAAAAAAATACCTAGGCCTATAATATAACACCAATAAATAAATATCTTCTTGCTAAATCACTCCTAAACATAAGATTGGTGTTTAGCATGGTTGGTCATATATACCACAAGATATTAGAATAGGTACCCCTTAGTTTCAAAATACTTGTACAGTATAAATAATTTAGTTTCTGCAAATGATTGCAATTATTTGTAAAAGTAATGGCAGATCTATTCCTGTTACGGTAATGCTTACATTTCATCTGCACTTTACTAGAAACATTCTGAAATCGAGGGATGCTCGAGGAATATAACTGATCAAACTCTGACGTGGTTTCTCTCCGGTGTGAATCCTTTCATGTGTTTCCAAGGTTTCTGATAGATTGAATCTCATGTTGCAGTTCGAATACTTGTATAAAGGTTTGTCTTTTACAATGGGAATTGTCATGGTGCTCTTTCAGTAGTAAAGGACTTCCTTATACTACGAATGAATTTTCTCCTTCATGTGAATTGTAGCATATTTGCTTTATGAGATGAACATAATAAATCATAACGGGTTATCAATTATATATCCATCTTCAGGAATTAGCTGTAGTATTAATAGTACAATAGAATGATTAGTTCGTCCGCAGTACGGACCCTTCTATTGACTTTAAGGAAAATTATTCCTCTGGCCACGACAAATAATTTTCTTAACGAAGCAGTGCTCCGAGCATTGTAGCAAGATCGGACGTTAAAGTGACTTAGTTCTGAGAGCAGCAGACACAGACAACCAAGTGTGAATACATATGGATGTTTATTAAACTACACTACAGGGGAACATGAAACATAGAACTAGACACAGACATACACACATTAAACATGGATGCCAAGGCAAGGAAGGCATAGATAGAGAGAGAGAGAGAGAGAGAGAGAGAGAGAGAGAGAGAGCGAGAGAGAGAGCGCTCGCGCGCAAGAGAACCATGGCAGGATTTTAACATCAACTAACTAAAACCTGGGTTTGAGCCATTAGAAAATCATATCACCTTAATTAAAAGGGGTCGAAGCCTAGAAGCGCATCTAGATAGTTAACAAGCGGTTACTTGCATGGTTTTTGTGGGTGCTGAGTAAAGTATCCTGGTGCATGTATAATGCGTAGATTCCCGGGGGGGGGATTCCTTTTGGAGTAAAAGCTTCGTCCTTCCAGCCATGATTAGTCCGAAGTGAGTTCCCAAAGTTACCGAACTTAAAATTGCCAGAAGATCGGGCTCCCCCGGAAGGGGAGCCGCGAGGTTTCCCATGTGATCTCCAGGGCACTTTTTGGTAGAAGAGCGAGAGAGAGCGCGTGGGCTCTTTAAAGTCTGCGAAGAGTCACGCCTTTCAGGATGGGCTTGACCAATGAGAAAGGCTGAATTTCCAAGCGGGAGTTTTGGAAATACTGGGGGTTTTATGGCCCTTTGTCTGAGAGCATGGTAATTTCCAAAAGGGGTTGGATTGAAAGTTATTATACAAACTATTAAAGATTCTTAGGACACTGATATGTTGCATAGGTATCAACATGTAATATTCACTCTCAGTTAGATCATCCGAAGACGAATTGATAGAGACCAAACATGTTACAGTCAGAGTGATATTAACTATTGATCTATTATAAGCATGCATAAAACAGTATTAAAATACACAAAAACAGTAATAATATACACAATGACTTAATGATATGTGTGCTCATTCAAAGAAAGGTTTTCCTATGAATTAATTAGAGAAGAGTCCATTTTATGGCATAAATGTCCTTTTCCTAAAGTGGATATGAAGTGAGTGTTTCTTGACCATTTTGCATTCCTTTGCGCAATAAAACTAATGTTATCTGATGGGTTGCCATGGCACCGGGGGTGCTCTGGCGGCGTCTGCAGACATAGGGGCACCTAAGAATGTGTATTGGGTGAGGGGTCTGTGATTATTTGTTAATCTAATAACTAGTTTCATTTGTTAAATCAAATGAGAAATTGTGTCTGATTGGTCCAAATGCTACAGAATGTTCAGGTGTTTCTTCAGGACTGATGCTCAATGAAACTGTTTGAAATGGTCTCTCTTCAGAATGTGTTGGCAGAGGTTGAGGTTCTTGAGGTTTGTTTACTTGTTAATCTCTTCCCGCTTTTATCACAGGTGAAGGGCTTCTTCCCAGCGTGGATCTTCAGACTTGATTTATATGTGCATCTGGGCAGGTGACAGATTTTTTGGCTTCTGGTTTTCCTTTCTCAGGTCTAAAAGAAACATTAAATCATGTGAGTTTTCAAATGAGAGATAAAGTGAAGCCTAAAATCAAGAACACTGATGAGTTCAAGAGTCATTTCAATCCCATCAAATCTGCTCGACAACTGCTTCATGTCATGAGGATGATTTGTGTTCACTGGTGCATTTGATGTCTAGTGTGCACAAAAAAAAGATGAAAAATGGTGAATTGTAATTAAAAAGCAAAAATTTGTGAATTGATTTTTAACTGAATCATGACCCCAAAAATCGATATGAATCGAATTGTGCAGTACAGAAAGATTCCCACCCCTAGTAAACAGTATAAATGTGTAAGTCAGGATAATGAGAAACCTTCTCATAATATTGAGTTATGTATTATAATATTCAGAAAATAAATCTTTCAGTGGGGTACTTTAACGTCTCATTATAATGAGAACGTTTTGTAACAAAGAGATACTGTATTATAATAATGAGATACTTTCTCATAATGACTAAATATGATACTTTCTTATAACGACTTAAATTTCAATAATACGATACTTTTAGATGCTTTCTCAAAATGAGACGCTTTCTCATAATAATGACTTGTATCTCATAATGAGATACTTTCTTGTAATTACGAGATAATTGGTAACACTTTATAATAACTGCATGCTATGAATCATTAGGTAAGCATTAGTAAATAGTCAGTTCATTCTTTATAAAGCACTGTCCCAACATTAATAGTCATTAGTAAGCAGTTTGTAAATACAGCTATAAATGCCTTGTTCTTGATTTATAAACATATCTATTACAAAGGAGATTTAAAGGCTCAGTTATCTCCCTAACAGAAAAAAATAAACAAACACAACACAGAGGGATACAGAACTCAAAAATATTTATTTCAAGATGAACAAAAGATGAAACTGTCCAACTGTACACTTTAATTTTTCTTTTTAGTTGTACAGTTGTACAGTTTCATTTTTGCATCTTGAAAAAAATATGTCTGTGTTCTGTATCCCTCGGTGTTGTGTTTGTTTAACTTGTCTGTTTGGAAGATAAATGAGCCTTTAAATCTGCTTTGTAAATGCTTTACAAGGTATGAATAGTCCTCACTTTAGATGAGCTCACAAAAATAGATGGCGGGCAACTACTAAATGTTTTATAACTACCTGACTTAATCATGAATTACAGCAGGAATATGTGTTAATAAAGCATTTATTAACACACTGAGCAACTATTATCATATGTCTAATTAATAAGATTTATAAATGTACAAATAGTTTATTAATCATTTACTTACATTTTCTAAATGATCTTATGAACCACTGACAACTCCTAAACAACTGGTTTGAAAATAACGTAATAATTTAGAAATGATAAATTGATCATTAATAAAGTATGAAAATACAATTATTAAACATTCTAGATATGCTCAAGAACAAAACATTTATAGCTGTTGTTATAAACTGCTTACTAATGCCTATTAATTTTGTAACAATGCTTTATAAATAATGAATTGACTATTTACTAATGATTAACTAATGATTCATAGTGTGCAGTTATTATAAAGTGTTACCAATAATTGTCCATAATAATGAGATACTTTCTCTTAACTCTTTCCCCGTCAAACAGAGCATTTTCTGGGTTTGCAGGTTCTCATTGTTAGATGCTCTGGGGCGCTATTACGCATCTCCTGAATGAGTCTAGAACGTCCCGATCAAAAACACAAATGAGGAAGATGCAGAAACGAACTATCTCTTATGTAAGCAGATGCATATGAAAAATAATACGATCATCAACAATAAATGATCAATAGCTAAATGAAATATCTAATGTTACAGAGTGAAATGTGGATCCAGGAAGTGGTAAAGGCCTGTGAAGATTTGGGGGTGCTGATGAAAACAATCTACTGCATCTTTGCTTTGATCATTGTATTGAATATTATCCAGATGTATTATTTGATAAAAACATCTCCTCATTTTTGCTCAAAATGATGCTTTTTTTTTAATTAAAAAATATCTATATTCAAGTGTCAATAAAAAAAAAATCTTGAAGCTAGAATGAAACAGATTTTAAAAATCTAGAGACTCTGTTCTTTATTTTAATGTGTTGCATGTTCAGATATTCATGCAATTAAATATTCTGGGGGCCATGAAATTTTAGTGAAAAAGTTCAAAAATGCTGGCGGTGGCTGGCAACTTTTTTTTTCAAAAACGCTGGTGGGGAAAGAGTTTATTATGACTCAAAACCTCATAATAAAGGGAAACTTTTGAAGCTGTTGTGTTTCTATACTGGTTCAAAGGTATATCTTCATCATCCATAAGTACCTCACAAACAACAAATGCATAATTACCTCTTGTCTGGATGGATGTTGTTAGGAGTTTTGGACGTTTTCCAGCCGGTGACCGTCCTGGCTCAGTCAAGTCAGCTCCACTTGGAGCTCGATGAGGTTGTGTTCAGGTTCAGATAACTAGTTATTATTATTAATTAATCACTCAGAGACTTGTTTTAAAAAGTTAACGAATCACCAAAACACTGGTTTCGTTTTATTAAAAAAACAAATAACTCATAAGCAAATAACAAAAATAACAGCGAGTAGTCTTCACCACAAAACGTTGGCCTCGACAAATAGTCTAACAAGCATTTATATAGTTCTTGCATATCATTTGCATTAATCTCATTAAAACCTCCCATAACTCTTCTATCTCTGTCACTGCTTGAGACTGCCTCCTCCCTTTCAGGCAGGAAGCATGACCTTTTGTCCCAGAGTCTGCACAAGTCAATGTCAAAAGTTCAAAAGGAAAAATTATAACATCTCTAGATAGCAAGCGTGTCTGGATCTATTGTAGACTATAGGAAAAAATTGTAACACCTTCCAAAACATAAACGATACATGAGCACATATGCCTAAACCACAATATAACACCTCTAGCAGGTGTTAAGAGCATCTTATGCCACGGTTAGCTAGAAGTTCCACTTTGCATTCGAATTGCAAAATGCATCACCTTGCTTTTAACAGTTATATTACAAAAATAAGCAAAGCAACTATATAGCAGTTAGACCTAGAAAGTTATCATTGTCTGTTATCTCAACATAGGATACACTTTTACGCCGCTCTCAACACTTGTATCTTTACAACAGGAGTCTGGAGTTTCACTGTCTCTAATTCATTTGTCAATCTTTGTAATTCAGCTGAAAAATCACACAGTTCAATCATCTCTCTTATCAATTTCATTATTCTCTTATTCACTGATTCTTGCTTCCTCATCAACCTCAGAATTGCCTTCATCTTGAAGATGATCTTGAAGATGATCTTGTGGTCCTCCCGATCTCTTTTGAGCTTGTCTGCGACGTTCCTTCTTCTCCTGTTTCTTGACCTCCATACTCCAGTTTCGTTGTATCCCTTGAACTAAAAAAATCATCAAAATCAATGTCTATTTAGTCTGACCTTTTCTTAACGTTCCTGTTAGAGGGTTGGTCAGGAAATTGCATATCAGATAGGTTAGGACCGATACTTACAAAGCAGATACCAAGCAACCAACAAAACGGCCTGTCGCTCATCACAGCTCTTCCACAGAAGAGACTTTGTTTATCAGCACATGAAGGTGAACTGCTTACCGTGATTTCAGACTGCGGTGATCTGGTTTCTCCACGGCATGGATCTTCTTGTGTATCTTTAGGTGACTTTTAAAAGCGAAACTGTTTCCGCATTGATCACACGTGTGCAGCTTCTCTCTGCTGTGGATCCTCTCATGTATTTTGCAATTTGTTGACTGCCTGAATCTCTTGTCACAGTGTGAACACTTGTACGGTTTTTCTCCAGTGTGAAACATCTCATGCTGTTTTAAACAGCTCGCAAATGTAAAAGTTTTCCCACACTCAAAGCACATATAGGTTTTTACACCAGTATGTGTTTTCTGATGTCCTTTTAAATTTTGCAGCAGTGAAAAACTCTTTCCACACACAGAACATAAATGTGGTTTCTCCTTCGTATGAACTGCCAGGTGTGTCTTCAACTGTGATGCCGCAAGAAATGTTTTGCTGCAATGATGACAAGCGTGCAGCTTCTCTCCGGTGTGGATCTTCATGTGAATATTAAGACATTGCTTGTTTGAGAAATATTTTCCACACTGTTCACACACATATGACTTTTCTCCCGAGTGTATTTTCATGTGTCCTTTAAGATGTGTTGATTGCGTGAAACTCTTTCCACACTGATCACAGGCATACGGCTTCTCTCCGGTGTGGATCCTCATGTGCCCCCTAAGGTGTGTTTTCTGTTTGAAGCTCTTCCCGCACTGATCACAAGTGTGCGGCCTTTCTCCAGTATGAACTCTCATGTGAAGCTCAAGACATTGTTTGTTTGAGAATCTCTTTTCACACTGATTGCACATGAACGGCTTCTCTCCGGTGTGGATCCTCATGTGAAGCTCCAGATTTTGTTTTTGTGGGAAACTGTTCCCGCACTGATCACATGTGAACGGCTTCTCTCCAGTATGAACTCTCATGTGACGTTTAAGATGGGATTTACAAGAAAATCTCTTTCCACATTCACGACATTTGAATGGCTTCTCTCCAGTGTGGATCATCATGTGCCCTTTAAGGTGTACGTTTTGTGTAAATCTCTTCCCGCACTGATCACAGGCGAACGGTTTCTCTCCGGTGTGAACTCTCATGTGAAACTCAAGAATACGTTTGGTTGTCAAACTCTTTCCACACTGAGTGCATGTGAAAGATTTCTTGCCTTTACTTTTCTTTAAAAATGTCTTTTTACTCTTCGAGTGACTTGAAGGTTTTTCTCCAGGTTTGACATGATGTTTCTCCTCCACTTCACTCAGTTCTTCACTCTCCTCGCTCTCTACTATGAGGCCTGAAATTAAATAAATTTCATTTCATTTTCAGTAAATAATAATAAAAAAAAATCTATGAAGAAGTATGAAAGTCAGCACTAATGTAACAGCAGAAAGTAAGACTGGTTTTGTGGTCCAGTCCAGTCTCTGTGTGATTTTGGCCAAGACTGTGTCAGCCGCTCCACAAGGATGCGCTATTTTTGTTCAAATCGAAGCATAAACAAACATAGTTGCGGCTGACACAGAAGAGCGTACGCAGTTTGCGTCCAGTGAATATTCTCCAAAATGGTGCTACGGTGACGCGGAGAGACAGAGGAGAAGAATTACTGAATATAGTCTTTATTTTTATTTTCTTTGCGTACAAAAAGTATTCTCGCTGCTTCATAACATTCAGATTGAACCACTGATGGCAGATAGACTATTCTGACGATATTTTTCATACTTTTCTGGACCTTGACAGTGTAATTTACTTGGCAGTCAATGGGACAGTCACAGGCATCCCAGTTTTCATCTAAAATTTCTTAAATTGTGTTCTGAAGACGAACGAAGATTTTATGGGTTTGGAACGACATGGGGGTAAGTGATTAATGACAAAATTTTCATTTTGGGGTGGAGTAACCCTTTATGAGCATTTCTGAGAAGTTTTATGCACAGGGGCCCTGATGAAGTGTGAATCTTTATAACATTTCTGTCAGGACCACTATCGTCAAAAGATAGATACTTAGCATAAAGTTCTGGTTTGGCGGTATGGTTCGGTTCTGTCCAAAAACTCCCTGCCCATCCATGCAGCCTGTCATGAATGAGCAGGGAGAGCAACAATAATAACCCCCCCTAGGGTAAACAGAACAGAACAAAGCAGATATCATTAATGTACTTAATGATATTTAAGTGCATTTAGTGTATTTAAGTCTGATTCAGCAAGGAATATCAGAAAGTCCTGACTGCGAAAGGAGGAGTTGGGGATGGAGGAGGGTGATTTGCTCCTGAGCAAGCGGAAAAAGCTGCTGATTTATACGGAATAGAGCTTATATAGGAATGACGTGATAGGTGTTGTATTCCTATAGGTAGATACGATCAGCTGAGAGTTAGCTGATGCAGCTTGACTCACGTGACCTGCCAGAACTAACGCTAACGCTTCATGAATGTTCTTCAGCATCATGAATGAAGATTAAACACCAACCTGTTTGTTCTTCAGTATCTTCAGTGTGTTTGATTCTGCAGGGTTTTGGATCTCTCATCTTCGCTCTGTCCTCTTTAATAAACTCAGTCTTTGCAGATTTCAGCTCTTCCTGATGATTTGCCACTCGTCTTCACTTGTAAACTGATGTGAATATTCCAGAATTTATTGGTGAACTGCAGTGGGTGGAGCTTCACTGATGATGTGGTTGTTGTGGGAGGAGCTTCACTGAAGATGTGGTTGCAGTGGAAGAAGCTGATCTACCAAAATCAAAAATATCAATTTGTTTTTACACAAATTGATAATAGAATATACAAATGTAAATTCTCCCAAATATAAAGAGTGGTAAGAAACCAGTTGAAAGCATAAACACAGAAATAAATGTACAGATTTTTAACCAAATAGCCTCATGTTGACACCAATGAAATAAGCGTTAAGTGGCCATTTTCAGGAGATCTGAAGACATCAGCATAATAAATGAGGTGAAAACAGGAACTATTGACATGAAATAAAGAGTCTTTTCAGTAGCTCTGTTAATGTTGATGAGCCTCAGACGATCAACACTCATTCAACAAGACATTCAGGATCATCAGCAGATCGTCTCACTTTATTCTCAGTGTTTAAGTCAGGATATGACAAAAGCAGGCTCTACTGAAAGATAATACTTTTATAATACTATCACAATTTGACATGAGTGAAACATCAACAATAGAAAAACAAACACTAATGACACTCATTTTCATCAGCCACTACAGCTAAATAACTACAGCAGTCCATGAATCTAAATATAGTCTGATTTTATAGTCTGACTACTAATGAACTTAGATCAAAGACAAATATCACAAACCTTTTAAAATAAAGCAGTACAAGGAATATATTGTTTCCATTGTCAAACTTTTCTCATATTTATCTATATTAACATAGATTTAAAATGTCTCACGTGGCTCATTATAGGCTCAATGTAAATTATTTAGCAGTTTTTGTTCCATATTTTAACAAGTAAGGGCTAATCAATGCCTAGCCGTGCATTAAAAGATTTTAATGCACGACGTGGAGGCAAAGAACCGTCTGACGCGAATCTTTTAATGCATGTCTTGCCGTTGATTATCCCGTTTATTCCATGGTCATTTGCCAAGTTATAGACAAGTTAAAACTTGTCTTGCTTTTTGCAGCGCAATATTTGAACGAATGGGTAAAAATGACAGTTATTTTCGTCAGTTACGACACGTTAGCCTAGTATTCTGCTCGCTTCAAATCAGACACAGAGATTAAATATTGCGGTAAGACCACATTTATTTGAATTAATTATAGCATGCATTTCAATTAATTATTGATCGAGAGAGAGAGGAGAGGACAGTTGTGTGTACCTGCTTGCTGCGTCTGCGCGTCTCTCTCTCTCTACAAAAAAATTACTTCAAAAGCAGCGATTTTATCACCTCGTTGCTGGGGAATATAATGCAGCAATCTAGTATCTATCTTTTATTTTATTAATACAAATCACAGGGAAGCGTTGGAAGTTTATGTGTGTGTGTGCAGCACAATTTGCTCTGTCTCTCTCTCTCTCTGTGTGTGTGTGTGTGTGTGGAAGTAATGTGTGTTGGTTAGTGTTCATCAATTAAAGCAGAGCATTAATATGGGACGGTGATTAAACTGACTTGGAACTACCTGTGCATTAAACTGTTGTACTGCATACCTGCTAGCCAAGCAGAATCCAGTATTCAGACAGACCATGGAATAATGTAAAGTAACAAATTTGATCCATCAAAAATCAGTAGAGTAGAAATAAAATCACAGCTCAACACTTGATATCGATACCCATCAATTCCCCTCATCTCAAACTTTGACTTTTGATTTGACATTCAGTAGCAGTTCTCTCTTCAAACATTGAAACAATCACACAAATGAACGCACAAAAGTTTTATGATCGTCAGTTTCTGTACATCAAAAACTGTCAAATGTTAATGATCTAATTACTTTGCTTCAAATACTGTAGTTAGTAGAAATCCAAACTATATTAAGATTCATATGGACATGTTAGGCTATGGTGTTGTTGGATAGACATGTATTTACCTGCTGCTATTATGTCACATTGTGAGAAATACCATTATTGTCTTTCATTCAAAAACTTACAGACTTTTATCATATATCCTGACACAAATAATCGGTTTCTAGCAGCAAACACGCTGAAAAGTGAGATGATCTGCTGATGAACCTGAATGTCTTGATGAATGAGTGTTGATCGCCTGAGGCTCATCAACATTAACAGAGCTGCTGAAAAGACTTTATTTCATGTCAATAGTTCCTGTTTTCACCTCATTTTCATGCTGATGTCTTCAAAGAAATGAGTTTTAAGGCAATTTACAGGAGATCTGGTGTCAATACTGAGGGTATTTGTTGGTACAAATCTGTAGATGCATTTCTGTGTTTGTTTTCAATAAATTTAAATGCTTACCATTATTTACATTTGAAAAAAATATTACATTATATTGTGATTTAAAATAAAAATGATCTCAGTAAGTGAGACTGTATATACTGTGGTGGAAATGGCCAAAATTCACTGGGGGGACTCTAGCTTGGAAAGGAGGAGGAGAAGGGGGTAATAATGGTAATTTTAGATGACCTTTCGGATGTATTTAATTTTTTTTTTAAACTTTGTAATAACATTAAACTTATTTCACATTCCTCTAAACCTTCTTGGATGTTAAGACAGGCACCAACAATTCAGAATCAGAATCATTGACTGATTGAATCTCTGGTCACAGTGTGAACACTTATGTGATAGCCACAAATACATTGTATGCGTCAAAATTATCGATTTTTCTTTAATGCCAAAAATTATTAGGATAGATCCTAATAATTATTAGGATATTAGGATTTGAGATCATGTTCCATGAAGATATTTTGTAAATTTCCTACCGTGAATATCAAAACTTAATTTTTAATTAGTAATAAGCATTGCTGAGATCTTCATTTGGACAACTTTACTGGCGATTTTCTCAATATTTAGATTTTTTTTTCACCCTCAGATGAAAAAAATCAGATTCCAGATTTTCAAATAGGCCAAAAATTGTCTTATCCTAACAAAGCTTATTTATTCAGCTTTCAGATGATATATATATCTCCATTTTTTTTTTTTTTTTTTTAATTGACCCTTATGACTGGTTTTGTGGTCCAGGATCACATATAAGATTTTACTCTAGTGTGAATCCTCTCATGTGTTTTCAGGTTTCCTGACCGACTGAATCTCTTGTCACAGTGTGAACACTTGTAAGGTTTTTCTCCAGTGTGGATCATCTGGTGTCGTTTCAAATGTTTAGCTGAAGTAAAAGTCTTTTCACACTCAAAGCTCTTCTTTGACTCTCTCTCTTTCCACACAAATAACATGAATGCGGCTTCTCCTTTGTATGAACTTTTAGGTGATTCTTCAGGACTGAAACCCACAAAAATGTTTTGCCGCATTGATCACATGCGTGCCGCTTTCCTCCAGTGTGGATGTTCATGTGAAACTCAAGATTACGTTTGCATGTGTAACTTTTTCCACACTGAGTGCAGTTGAAATATTTCTTCTGTTTGGGTATTTCTCCACTTCTGACATGATTTTTCTTCTCAATTCTTCTTTCTCCTCATTGTCTTCAATCAACTTTGAAACAAAAGTAAAAACAGTACATTTGTCAGTAACTTGTTAAAAAAATACAGAAAAGTGAAAAGACATAAAAATTAACCCTGATATAACAGCGAAAAGTAGACAAATGCATTACAAAATTTTGATCATTTTGATGCAGTTTTATATTTTATAAATTATAAGTCCCTGAAACCTTCCATGAATGAAGTGCACTGCTTTTCAAATTATTAGTTTTAAAATATTATAGGCACAAATCTCATGTTTCTATAGGGAGAGCTATTAAATATGTTTGATCAACAACATGAAGGATCTGAGGATCCACAAATACAAGCTGTGAGCTACATCAAGAGAGCAACCATACATGTGTGTTATATTTTTCTTATATTTTTTTTATTAATTTAGAATCATTTATTCATATAATGATTAGCCATTTATGTAATTTATTGTTTGATTAATTTTTTTCCCTGTTTGGATCCTAAGGAATGAATGTGCTAAGCTAAACGCTAGCATAGTTGCGCCGTGCCCTACAGCGATTAAGTGCACGCAGTGAGACGGGAGAGGTACACATCAACTCGTCTAAGTTGAGGGAAGAACATATTAGAATATGGAAAACCGGTGGCATTTTCCTTTAAAGGAGGTGTTAAATGTAATCTCAAAACCTAATCTCTAATAATTCCCATTATTCGAAGTGATGATGATAAAAAAGAGCAATTGTATAATCTTAGTTGTGTATGTTTTAATGGTCAATTTCAAGGTAATGGGTCATGTGATCTCAACATGTCTGTCCACATGAGTCGACCCGCTCCATGTCAAATAAAACCACTTTAATTACAAGACTGATAAGACATTCTTCAAAAATATCATTCATTTCTGTAGAGCTGGACATTTTAATCAAATGAGTGAGTTCTGCTTTGAGAATGAAAACCAATCTGTTCTTCAGTATCTTCATGTTTGACTCTGAATGTTTCTTCAATCTTCACTCTCCTCTTTAATGTGGATCAGAGATGAATCACAAATTCCTGAAGTTATCAATAACACAGATCTTCTTATATAAGCAAGTGTGACGTTCACAATTCACTACAGAGCATTTGTGATATTTTCAGTTAAGTCAAGTATATTTATATAAACATTTTTTTCATAAGAAAGAAATATGGTTCACTGATTAAAGCTGTACATGTTCAGTTTCATCAACCAGCAAAAATATGGCAGCATACTCAGGTGTTACTCCTCGTCATTGTTAGGAGTGAATGATGTTCGGTTTCTAAATATAAGATGCATTAAGCATTTTATCAGAAACACTTAAACTGTAGAATCACTGTAGTTTTAAACAGATTTCAGGAGGCTGTCATCAGAAGATAAAGGATGTAAGCAGTTACAGGAGTTTACCCAGATTTTTCAGCAGCTCTAATCCAATCAGCATAACTATAACACTCATTATCACAGAGATCAGGGAAGGTCACACCTACAGACATCACATTCACACTTAACCCAGATACTGATTAGCACCAATAAAGACCATCAATTAAAGTAATGGGACAAAAATAGCGCACTTTAAGTACATGATGGAAGTGCACTTGTTTTTCGCCTGGGTACCCTTTAAGCACACCCCTGTTCCCATTAAGTTCACATAATGTTTTATTTAAAATTCTTGTTTATTTTAAACAACCTTTTTAAAGAATAATTGAAAAAAAAAAAAAATATTTGAAGGTACAAAGTAAAAAAAACAAAAAAAACAACACTAAAAATCAAGCAACAAGGCACTCAATTTGATCAGTTATAGTATATTCACAATGAAGTGTCATTTAAGCACATTGCAACATCTAGACTAGTTCGTTCAACCAAGTAACACATTCAAAAAACAAAAAACGTACACACTTAGCTTAATTGGAGCAGCAACAATTTTTAATAAATTTCATGTAATAATTGAAATCTTTAAGAATTACAGCACTGTAAAACCACAGACCAGCAATAAACTGCCAATTTATAATATTATGAATTTAAAAGCACAAGCCAGTAATGCCTGTGAAGTGATATGTTAGCATAGCACACAATTTTATACAGCTAGTCAGCTAACGGTGTTCTGTAGCATCTGCGCTGTGTTGCTAAAACTATCTTTTGGATCTAACTGTAATTATGTCCCACATCCAAGTTCCAGATTATAATATGCAAAAGTCTGAACATTAATCTCTTAATTTTACAGCAAGTAGTGAAACTTACCCAAAATAAAGGCTTAAACATCTAAAAATTGTCAATTTTAAGGGGCTCCTCTTTTGGTGAAAGTTTTCAGACAGCTTTCAAAATGGCCGCCGTACAGTGTGAACACATGGAGACTCATATCTCAGAGTGCCATGATCTGATTGACTTGAAATTACAGGAGGTATATAGTAACAAACATATCAATTGGTTAAGACATCAAGCAGGAAAATAAATGATTTTTTCTTTTTATAATCTGAGTTAAAAAATGGAAGTGTGCTTAATGGGTATTTGAGCTTAATAGGTACGTTTACCCTATTGTTTGTAATTATATGTCCTGAATTGTTCTTCAGATCATTACTATAGACATCATTACCATAACTAAGTATGGTGCAGATTACAGAAACTCTAGTTCTAATTCTAATTCTATTTTATCTATTTGTAAGGGTTTTATACATAAATATAATTTAATTTAGCTCAAAGGGAATCATTAATGATTTTATAGGGAATTTGAACAGAATCACTGTTTTGCGGCTGATCACTGAGCGATTCACTGAACGAGCCGTATAACATTAACTCTGCACTGGATACTAAAATCCAAAATATAGTGAAAACACTATTAATAAGCACAGTAACAAGATCGGCAGATTAAGACATCAACTTGTAAGCACAAAACACAAGATACTTCTCTTTTCAATATAAATAAGACTTTATATAAACCTAAGACGTAAACTAATCTAACATGAACACACGCATTCACACATTCACACGATGCAGAAAGAGAGAAAGGATGAGTTTAGAGAATGAGAATGTGAAATCCCAAGTTTACAGCAATATGTGCTATTGCATAGACCTGAACAACCATCAATCACTTAATTAACCCTCGCGTTGAGTTTCTCAATGAGGCTAAAATTTATATTAAATACACCAGCTCAGTTATAATCTGGAGTTTGTACTTGCGTTGCCTTGTGTTACAGGGATTCCCTTTTGTCTTCGTCGTCGTTGCAGGAAAGGGTTTTTCCCGAGTTGGGGATTGGCTGGAAGTTCAGTAGTCTTTGAAGTGATGTCTTGGGAAGCCAATGGTTGGGCCGTTGGCTGAGGATGGTCTTGGAGTCCGTTTCTGGTTGAAGTTTGAAGCGGGTGCAGTCGCTGGACTTTGCGGCAAACTTAACTTTTGAACACGAGACTCAACGGAAAGAAAAGAAACTAAAGTAAAAGAATAAAATGAGTAGCGAGACTAGGTGGTTTTTCTTCTCATCGTGGTGTTAAGTAGCAACTGGCCTGTAGGCCAGAGCACGCTCAAAGAGCGCTAAAACAGTGTCAAAACGCTGTGGCGAGAAGAAGAAGAAGGGTAGAAGGGAAGAGAGAAGAGATTTGATGGTGTCCTGAGTTCTTAAACTCGGCTTTGGGACACATCCCATTTGGTGTTTTGACCAATTAGATAGGCTATTATCTTAGCTAGGGTTGTTCCTTCCATCATAAATCAGCCTGTTATCAGTCACATGGTCTGAATTTTACACACTCTTGCAAAGTATACTTTTGGACATGATTTCTATGACCAGAATATGATACATTTGACACAGAATTAATTGAAAGAAACATTTCAAGCTAGAAATGTCAAGCTCATACATACCAAACACGACTAACCTTAAAGTCATTCAATAGTTATTAGAAAGACATACATAATATGTGCTTAAAACATGATGGTCTAATATGTGGTTACATACATAATATAGTGTTATGCCTAGCGCTGTCCTTTAGGATGGTTTTATGTGCATATGAAAAAGAAAGTCTCTGTGTAGTTCTGTGGAGGCCAAAAAGAAGTGTTCTTTGGCCAGAGGAATTTCAGTCTGGTTCTTTGTCTTGTATGTGTGGGGGAGAAGTCAATCTAAAGAAGCTTGTGATTTCTCTTGTGGAACGCCATGTGGTGGCCATCTCTTTGACCATTAATCTTGACTATTTACCCCAAATTTGACGATCTCCTTCCTGCGTAGAACACTTATCAATAAGTGTTCTTTTGTCTTAATGTTGCGAGCTGTTCTGTGAAAGAGGCTTGTTAGTTAGGCTTGCTCCAGAAGTCAGAGATAGGAATCTTTACGACGTTGTCCTGTTATCCTGGAATTTCAGCTCCTCATGTTTAGATGCTCCGATCGAATCTTAGTTTTGTCTGACTCGTTCTGACGCTACATATTTTTTTTTTTTTTTATAGAAAAAACCCAAAACAAAACACTTGACCCTATAAGATTTGTGCATTGTTTTCTAACTACTTGTTCTCTTAAAAAAAAAGCCTCTTAACACTAGCTTGCTCTACTCTTTTTCTATTCCATTATCTGTTCTCTTTTTATTTATTATATAATTAAATGTAATATACTAAATGAGACTTGTCATAGCACTTGCATATCATTGCTCTTAAGTTGATTTTGATAGCTTCCATTGTCCTCATTTGTCAGTCGCTTTGGATAAAAGCATCTTCTAAATAACTAAATGTAAATGTGAATGATCCTTTCTGAAGAATCTCTTCTCCAGTCACTAATTCACTGATCAGAATCTCATCCATATTCACTTAGGTATCATGTTGCTGTTATTAAAGCCACTGGACCAAAGCCTGCAACCTTAAGCCAAAAGAGCATAACAGGGCCAATGCTAACACTGCAGTTTTGGTGGTATGCAGGGAAAGAGACCGGAGGCCATTGTATGATTGGCTGAGGTGCCTCATGTGATCCAAGTTAGCCATTACGCTTTTTCCAATCTCCCAATAATAAGACAATCTCTGGCTGTTGTCTACCTTATTTTTATCAATGTAGAAGTAAGCTGTTTTCTGTGAATGTGCGAGACTTCAGATTCACGCTGTAGAGAAAAATCGAGAAGAATATCAAAGTACAGTAAACAGTTGTAAACAATTGTATGCACTACAAATCATTGTGTTTATAATTAAAACAATATATTAATATAATATGGTAAAAAAAATATCACTTCCCAGTTTCAAGCAGCATAACGAGCTGTTTTGTAAGCTAAAATGAAATGGAAGTTAATGAAACTGGAAGCCAGACACATTAATTTTACAAATGTTTCATTTACATAAATGCATAAATGCTCAACAGTGGAAAAGCAGCTCATGAGTGTCTGGTCATCACAGATGGCATGATAGAAGACGGTGACAAACTCCACGTAATCCTCCAGGTTCCTGCTGTCTTGAAAAATAAATATCACAGCTGTGACAATTGTTCATCGGAGCCACATTAATGGAGGCGATCTCCATCTTACTTTTCATGGTCATGAATGTTTTGAGTCCAATTAAGATGAAGGCAGAGAAACATTATTGAAGTAAACTCATTTATTAAAGAAAAGTAAACTTAGGAAATCCAATAGAAAAAAGCATCAACGATACACCATGTAGAACACCACACCAGCTCTCAACAGAAACAATACACATAGTCTTGAGCTCAAAGATGACCAGTTAATGAGACTAATTAAAGAATAGCCACATTAATGTGATTAATGTCTGGCAGGAAAATGGAACAAAGTAAATACAAACTAAAAGTCCATTAAAACAAAAGCATACACAGGCAGAATGTCACAATTAAATTTTTAATAACAATATCTCTTAATCTTCAGGGGAAAAGAGAATCAAATTGACGCTCTCCATGTTCCGCGAGACTTTCAGGTGCCTGCGCTCCAGATTTAATCACATACTCTGGATCAAATGCTGAGATGGCAGAACATTTACAGACCTATTGACTGTTGTGAGCCCTCTGAATCTGGGGCCTGTACCATGATGGTAGATGAACAACTTCAGAGTTACATGATTAGTTTCGAGTTGACAAAACCAAACCACTCCAATCTGGCTTTGTTGGTACCATGATACTGATCATCAACTTTCTTTGTCAACTCAGTAGTGATGTAACGTTCGTGAACGAATCGTTCTTTTTGAACAAATCTTTTAGGTGAACAAATCGTTCTCGTAATCCTTTGACCCATATTTCAAGTTCACTGAAATCCCTCCCTCCACAACAGTGCGTCGCTATTAGCTCTCTTTCATCCTGTCAAAGTACGAAAAAACCTTGAGCCAATAGACTTCGAGTATGAGATGTGATGGAGCATGTGATTTGTTGAATGTAGTGAACGAATACGCCCCTCACTGACCGATTTGCTTTTGAGTCTGAACGAGAGAGAGAGATCGTGAACGAGTTGAATGAACTGGTACATCTCATTTGTCAAGTCAAGTCACCTTTATTGATATAGCGCTTTTAACAATACAGATTGTGTCAAAGCACTTAACAGTATCAAATTGGAGGATAGAGTGTCAGTAATGTATAATGATAAGATTAAACACTCAATTTTCAGTTAAAGGCATTTCATTATTGAATTCGGTGATGTCATTGTCTAGCTCAGTTTAGTTTAAATAGTATCTGTGCAATCAAATCGATGATAATTGCTAGAAATTAAGTGTCCCCAACTGAGCAAGCCACAGGCGACAGCGGCAAGGAACCAAAACTCCCTCTGTGACAGAATGGAGAAAAAAACCTTGGGAGAAACCAGGCTCAGTCGGGGGGCCAGTTCTCCTCTGACCAGACGAAACAGCAGTTCAAAAGTTTATATTCCTATTTTAATTTTGTTGCAATTTCTAACAATAGTAGTATTACGTAGTTAGGTATTTTATTATATTTTGAATGAAAAGAACCAGTTGTTGAACGATAATGACTTGTGTAGTTTGGCATATTTTCAGCAAAGAAAGAAATTTCCATTTTACCATTGTAAAGGCTACTCTGTACAGTAGTCAAGTGAATTGTTAAAAGTGCAAAATATACCACAAAACACAGTAATGTTAGTGAGTAAGTTTTCATAACAAAGTGTACATTTCTGCTGTAAATATGCCAAACCCGAGCCGACCTCTGTTCGCCATCATTATCAATAAACCGGTTCATTCACGAGAGAACGAGAGAGAGAGATCTCGTTCATGAACGTATTGAACGAACTACATGTCGTTTGTGAACGAATGAGGACGCAAGTCCAAAATTTGCGTACTTGGTACGCGCACAGACCTACGTCACCAGACTATTTGCCTATTCTTCTTGGTACTTTAGACCAAGATGAAAACATCAACAGGTCTGGGGTAAAAAAAAAGAATTCCTGGGACAAATTGTTCCAGGTAATTTCGGTGGAAAAGCGGCTAAAGTTTCCATCACTACAACTCAGGCTTTGATCCTGAGTTTGTGGAGCACGTGCACATGAATGTGTGACATCACTGACAAACAGCCAATCACGAGGTTAAAGGTTTTGCTAAAGGTTAAGAGATTGAAGAATGAGATTTAAATGCATTTACAATGAAAAAAGTACTCATTTGTGAAAGAGGACAAATAAAAGAAATTATCTTGCTTAATCAGTGCAGTCACAACTGAAACTTAAATGAGTTTATTTAGTATTATCTATTAATTCTACAGATTATTTATATTATATACTGTATATATACTCTGTATATATTAACATTGATTTAAAATAAATGATTTATAATAACTGATAAACTAAAATTGCTTGTGTGTAATGGATTACTTATTATATAAATCATATAATTCATATAAATAACTCAATTTTTCATTTTGGCCAGACAATTTTTTTTAGTACAAGTGACCTTTAATTTGGAGCAAGAGAAACTGGGGGAGTGACTTTTTTGTGTCAGACATGTGTCACTTTGCTCACGTCTGATTGGTCCAATTTCAGTTTGAGATCTCTAAGTCAGAACATAACCTGCCCCGGAGCAGGTTAGCTGTGGAGTGTAAGTTACTATGGCAATGAACGCAGCTAAAAGCCAAGCTACTTTCATGGTACCTAAAACCCAGGACTGGTGCAAACTAAACTGAAACTTACCTGGCTATCCAGCTAATCCGGCTTCATGGTACAGGCCCCTGATCTAAACCAAGTTGGATTTGGTTCGTTTGGTCAACCCTAAACCTACTCTGAATTTGTTCATCTAGCTTCATGCAACAGGCGGGGGAAGCAGGGTTGAAGACACATGCTTTACGGCACAGAGTGAGTGGAGCAAAGCAGGTATATTCAGTTAATTCCGATGGAAGCTAAGCTTCACTGAAACGAAACAAAAACCAACAAACAAACAAAAAACCCTATCATAGTCATTTTTTCTTTGAGGTGTTTTCAAACATGTTCTGCAGGACTCCATGCACTGCACATTTTGTGTCTCCCTTATCCTTATCTGACACACTCAATTCAGGTCTTGCAATCACTACCAATTTTATGTCATTTAAATCTCCTTCATGACTTTACAGGTGCATATCTAAATGTAATGACAGAATAAATTTTACACATGAAACCTCATATGACTGTTAAAGTTTCCTTTAAATTTGAAACTCTTTCCACAGTGATGGCTTCTCTCTAGAGTGAACTCTCATGTGAGCCTGAAGGGTTACTTTAAGTGTGTTGAGGCCAGTCTTACAATGAGTGCGTTTGCATGCACCCTCTTAATGCGATTATAATGAGATTTTGACAATATTGCGATTAATCTTTACCTCATGTACACACAATACTTCTATCTAAATAATGTGATTAAGCTCATAATCGCAGCAAGCATATTTGTATTAACATAGGTGGCGTACGCCGACTTTAATCGAAATACACAGGCATGTAAACACTTTAATCACAGTATTGCCGCTCTGACCATGTTGTGAATTAATTAGATTAGAAATATTTAATTATCTTTAATAATAACAGAAAAAGTTTTGTTATTTACAAGGTTGTTCAGCTTTAAGAAAAGTGCTCCCATAATGCATAGGGGCAGAGAGGGCGCGCAGAAAAAATAGTGAGAGACGAAAGAAAAGGGAATGACTACGTGTGTGCGCTGTATCTGTGTAATTCTGTTCGTAAACTTCAGTAAACAGTTCATTTTATTTAAAATCAAGTCGTCAGTGGTCACTACTGCTTGTTAAGGAAGAAAAGACACGACAATCTTTGGTGCCGAAACCCGGGATAACTTGCAGGCAACATCCGAAATGGCGGAGCGACTTGAAAGACTACTCAGAAAACGGAGAGCTGTACGCGGTTCCACGACGAGACTTTTGCATGACATAGAATCAGAGGTTGGCAAAGAAGATCCGGTCGTTGACAGATTATGTGAACTGTTAGCCCTGTTATCTGCAAAAGAGGAAACGCTGCTGAAGTTAGATTGCGAAACAGAGGAGTATACAGAAATTGAGGATTTGGAAAATGAAGTTGCTAATGCGGAGGAGTATAGAGAGCGAGTCGTCAGCGCGAAGGCTCGCGTGCAGCGCGTGATGCAGAGAATCCGGGAAAGCACTAACAGCAGGCCGTGTGACACAGTGCCATTGCAGTGCGGACAAACAGTTAAGTTACCAAAGTTAATTATCAGCAAGTTCAGCGGTGAAATTAGCTTGTGGCAAGACTTTTGGAATCAGTTTGAAACTGCTATTCACAGAAACGACGCGCTGAGCAAAACAGAAAAGTTTCATTACTTGAAGACATATGTAACCGGCGCAGCTTCAAAGGCAATAGCGGGGACTGATGATGACAGACGGCAATTACGATCACACGATCGATCTGCTTCAGAACCGGTTCGGAAGAAAGGATCTGCTCATTAATGCGCATATGACCAAGTTGTTGAATCTATGCCCAGTAAAGAAATCACACGATGTCAGTGCTCTGAGACAACTTTATGATGAATGTGAAGTTCAGATCCATAGCTTAGAATGGCTGGGTGTTGCGTCAGAGGCATACGGCAGCCTGCTATGCCCTGTTCTTCTACAGATGATTCCAGACGACATTGCTCTCCAGTACAGTCGCCAAAGAGGAACCAGTGATGAATGGAAGGTCTCAGAAGTTATGGAATTTCTACAGAAAGAGATTTTGAGCAGAGAAAGAGCCATGCAACTGATTAAGCCAGGTAATTCCAAAGACAGCCAAAGCTATCTCAAACCATTTAAAAGACCAGACACACCAATTGAAATTAAGCAGAAAAAGCATCACATGCCGTCAGCTGCAGTACTGCAAACCGCCAGTCAGGGAATACAGAACTGTCTTTTCTGTGACAGTGCAGCACACAAAACAGAACTGTGTCCAGGAACTGATATTACTGCACGAAAAGGAAAATTGATGAAACTGGGACGATGCTTTGTTTGTCTTGGGCCGAGGTGTGCTGTAATATGTGTGGAGGCAGACATCATAGTGCTGTGTGTGAGAAAGGAGAAACAACTGTAGATGATGTAGTTTCTTCATTTGCTTTACCTTCTGTTAAGATACAACCCAATAAACAGAACACTGTGCTTCTTCGGACCGTAAGAGCATGGGCAGAAGGACCTGATGGACGTAAAAGCATTCGCTGCTTACTGGATGGGGGCAGTCAGAGAAGCTTCATCAGTGAGAACACCGTAAGAGCTTTAAAATTGCCTGTGACAAAGCAAGAAACGTTCACTCTTCATACTTTCGGCTCTGCAGCACCAGTATCATCAAGGCGCAACACAGTGAAGGTCATTCTGCAAAGCATCTGGAACAAAGAGCAGAAGGTGGAAGTGGAAGCGCTTGAGACCCCCCAAGTGTGCACTGCTGTGATGAAGGTTCCAGGTGAGCACATCCAAGCAGAATTGAAACGAAAAGGCTTGCAGTTGGCAGACTACATAGACCCCAGCACTTGCGATACAGAGTTGTCCATGCTGATCAGTGCAGACTATTATTGGCATATAGTGTCAGGCCAAGTGGAAAGAATCACAGATGCACTTGTGGCCATTGAGAGCATTTTTGGATGGTCAGTGCAGGGCCCAGTCACAATGTCCAGTGTTTCTGACACAGCATGCATGCACATACAAATTAATGAAGATACGCTGGTCTCAGAACGTCTGAAAGCCTTCTGGGAAATCGAGTCCCTTGGCATTACCATGCAGCAGACAGACAGCCCTGAAGAAGAGGAGGCTCTTCACATGTTTGAAAAAACAACTCAGTACAAAAACGGGCGATATGAAGTTGAGCTGCCATGGCGACCTGACAAACCAGAACTCCCAGATAACTACAGAATCGCAAGGAAAAGATTTGAAGGACTTAAAAGAAAGTTTCAGTCAGATGTAGTGCTGTATCACAGATATAATGAAGTTGTGAATGATTACCTTGAGCAAGGCATCGTCGAAGACGTGATGGAGGATGGATCATCTCCAAACGCTGTAAAGTATTACATGCCTCATCATGCTGTTCTTCGGGAAGACAAGGTAACAACAAAGCTCAGAGTAGTGTTTGATGCTTCATCACATGACATTGGCTTTCCATCACTAAATGACTGTCTACTTACTGGTCCTAACCTGAATCCAGATCTGCTCAGCATACTCATAAAATTCAGACTGAATGAGATTGCATTTACCGCAGACATCAAGAAGGCTTTCTTGCAGATTTCTCTTGCTGAGAAGGACAGAGATGCAGTGCGGTTCCTCTGGCTCACTGCACCACCCCATGAAGACACAGGTGAGAAGCTGCGTGTGCTACGGATGACGAGAGTGGTGTTTGGAGTGTCCCCCAGCCCATTCCTCCTGGCAGCAACAGTGAGAAGGCATCTGAAGAAATATGAAAACCAACTTCCGGAGGTAGTAAAGATAATAAAAGAATCACTTTATGTTGATGATTTAATCTCAAGAGCAAGTGATGTCGAAAACGCCTTCTCCATAACTACTGGTGCAAGGGAGATTATGTCTACAGCTGGCATGGACCTTTGCAAGTGGACAACCAACTGTGCTGCATTAAAGGAGAAATGGAGGACAACAATGAGTGAACCTGCAGAGGAGACAGAAACGCATGGATCAGTGCTGAAGGTGCTAGGCTTGGTATGGAGAACTGAAACAGATGAATTCGTCTTTGACTTGACTGCATTGCTGGATGCTGTAGCAAAAAGAGAGAATACTAAAAGAGGTGTTCTAAAGCTCTCTGCTCGCATATTCGACCCAATAGGCTTTCTTACCCCATTCACTGTGCGAGTGAAATGCCTTTTCCAAGAGATGTGGATACGAGGTCTCGGCTGGGATGAGGAGCTGCCCACAGATCTCGCACAAGAATGGAAAGGATGGTGTTCAGAACTTCCACAGATCCACCACATACACATTCCTCGTTGGTATGGAATAAAATCAGTGCACAGACACGACGCACATCAACTCCACGTCTTTTGTGATGCAAGCGAGAAAGCGTATAGTACTGTCGCTTACCTGCTGCGAGTAGCTGATGATGGAGCAAAGACCACATGCCTTGTTGCTTCAAAGTCCAGAGTAGCCCCCCTCAAGAAAATCTCCCTGCCTCGTCTTGAGCTGATGGGAGCAGTGATTGGAGCAAGACTGGGAAACAGTCTGTTAAAGCCTCTGAATATGGAGCTCAATAAAGTTCATATGTGGACAGATTCGATGATTGTGCTGCAGTGGATTCGCAGTCCAGCTCACAAATGGAAACAGTTTGTGTCAAACCGAGTGTCAGAAATCCAGTCTTTAACCAATCCTGCAATGTGGTCTCACTGTAAAGGCAAGTTCAATCCTGCAGACCTGCCCACCAGAGGTCAGACTGCAGCTAACCTGAAGGAAAGTGAGCTGTGGTGGAAAGGACCTTCATTTCTGACTGCACTGAATCTAGTGGAAGAGAGCGATGAAGATCAAGGCGATGAGGATGTGACTAGTGAGTTGAAGCAAGGTCAGTCAATCATCGTGCAACTCAGTAGCGGCAGTAACGAAAGGGGAATGGAACCTGTGCTGGATTTACTGAAGTACAGTAAGCTGAAGCGAGTTCTGCGAGTCACTGCTTGGATCAAGCGGTTTGTGCACAATGCAAGATCAAGCTCCAAGATGCGAGGTGAGCTGACTGCTGATGAACTGTTTGAGGCCGAGAAGTACTGGATAAAGGTGACACAAAATAGCAGCTTTAGTCATGAAATCAATTTGCTGAAAGCTGGTAAGACACTGAACGCAGATTCAAAAATCAGAGACCTAAAACCTTTCCTTGATGAAGATGAATTGCTCTGTGTTGGAGGCAGACTGCAACAGTCAGACTTTAGTTACAGAGAAAAACATCCATGGATTCTGCCCAACAAAGACAGATATTGTGAGCTGCTGGTCACAATCATGAATTTATCATGCATTCTGGTCTGAGAGACACACTAGTACAAATTAGAAGTAGATACTGGATTTTGCGAGCCAGACAGATTGTGAAAAGTATTCTGGCAAAATGTACTGTGTGCAAAAGATTTAAAGCAAAGCCAGCACAGCAGGACACGGCTCCATTACCACGAGACAGAATATCAGAGACCCCTCCATTTGAAGTAACTGGCATAGACTTTGCAGGTCCACTGTATGTGAAGACTGATCGTGCACCATGCAAGGCTTATGTTGCTCTGTTCACATGTGCGGTCACTAGAGCAGTGCATTTGGAGCTAGTTTCAAGTCAGTCAACAGAATGTTTCTTGTTAGCACTCAAGCGATTTGTTTCCAGAAGAGGGTTGTGCAAAGTCATCTATTCGGACAATGCCAAAACCTTTAAGAGAGCAAACCAAGACCTTAGTGAGCTGTGGAAAGCCATCAAAGATCCACAAATTCTGGAGTACTTCTCAGGGAAGGGCATCACTTGGCGTTTCATTGTAGAACGAGCAGCCTGGTGGGGCGGATTTTGGGAGAGGCTTGTAAGGTCTGTGAAAACGAGCCTGAGGAAGGTGCTAGGAAAGGCATCGCTCACCTTTGAAGAAATGTCTACACTCCTTGCAGAAGTAGAGGCCACACTGAATTCCAGACTCCTCACCTTTGTCCACAATGAGCTCGACGAGCCGCAGCCACTAACACCAGCACACTTCCTGGTTGGTTTTGGAGGCAGTGAAGTGAGTCGTTCACCATTTCCGGCAGACTATGATCATCCCACTGTGAGTAAAGAAGATATGACAAAAAGATGGAGATACAGGAACCGACTCATGACCAACCTGTGGAATCGCTGGAGGAAGGACTATCTACTGGACCTGAAATCTGCACATTCCTGCAACACACAGAAACCTACTGAGTTGAAGATGGGTGACATTGTTCTCATAGGAGATGCTAACATGCCGAGACAAACCTGGAAATTAGGAAAAATTGAAGAGCTGTTTCCAGGCCGAGATGGCAAAGTTAGATCCTGTGCTGTTCGCACATCCACAGGGACTGTGTTAAAGAGACCCATTCAGTTGCTTTATGCATTAGAGGTTTAAGTTGATGAACATTTGTTCATGGGGGGAGGATGTTGTCAATTAATTAGATTAGAAATGTTTAATTATCTTTAATAATAACAGAAAAAGTTTTGTTATTTACAAGGTTGTTCAGCTTTAAGAAAAGTGCTCCCATAATGCATAGGGGCAGAGAGCGCGCGCAGAAAAAAATAGTGAGAGACGAAAGAAAAGGGAATGTGCTGTATCTGTGTAATTATGTTCGTAAACTTCAGTAAACAGTTCGTTTTATTTCAAATCAAGTCGTCAGTGGTCACTACTGCTTGTTAAGGAAGAAAAGACACGACAGACCAAAGTGCGCATGCGCTTGTGACATATATGAATGGCGTGACACGCACCTGTAATAATACGCAGATTAGAAACGATGGCGGGGAAGAAAGCATCGCATTCTGGGGAAAACACAACTCGCTGCCCACAACTCTGTTCCTCATCCTCATACAGAAACAGTGAGTAGAACGCGGCGGCAGCGTAGACAAACAAATTACCATCACATATCTATGTCACCGAAAAAGCGTGGAATACAGCCATACATCATTATGCATTAGACGTAAATAAATTAAAACTGTAGCCAGTAACACACCTGCTCTTTCTGAGTCCATCATTTGTGATGTGCAGTGGGGTATGTGAATAATGGCAGTAAAAAAATTAACCACAATTCTTAGCGAATAATGGAAATGCGATCAAGTCCTTACTCTAATTATTGGAAATAATCGCATTATTCGTGCGCATGTAAACGTAGTCGATGTTTCCGCTAGTCGTGTAGTGTGTCGCCAGCTTAAGAGACTCAGTCAGAGCGATAGATAATGGCCTTAAATCACCTGACAAGACAAAAACAACCAAAACTAGCTCTCAGAACACAAATTATATATAATTAAAAGTATAGTTGTGTGTAAAGATATCTGGTATTTACTGATTTGTAGGTTATATTTAATTAGATTCTACTTTCATGAAAACATTCGCAGTTGTTTTGAAAAAGTTGTGCTACATGTTTGTTTGTTTTTCTCGTTGCATTTAGACTGTTTCGAGCAGCAGATTCGAGCGATTCAAATCAGTGAATCATTTAGCGATGCAGTTGATTCAGTTGACTCAGAGTTTAAAAATCTCCGTTACGACTGAATTCATGTTTATGATAAACTGATTCACGAAATGAGACGCATCTTTCCTGCTTTTACTTAAAGCACCAACGTGTTACATTCGGTAATATTTAATGTTGCAGTTATATACACAATTCTCTAAACGAGTTGTATTGATTAAACACTTTAACGGTTGAAAGCACTCACTTTTCTTCAGCCGAATCACAGACAGAGCGCAGCGCAGCCTTATGACGCCACATCGACAGACCAAAATAGAAGTCTTTTTCAACAAAATCATAGGATTTACATCAGAAAACAAATGTAAATAATAAAGTATACGATGAACTGAAGGGAGCTTTATATCTAGTCTTATATCTAAATGTAAGCAACTGTAAAGTTGTAAAGTCATGATAAATTACAGAGCATTTGTTAAACTTCTGTATCTTGATTCAAATTACAGGATTGGAAATAACTTGTTGAATATTTTAAAATCATTTCATACAAGAAAATCATACAAGAAATTGTAGACCTAAATTTAATTTGTTGTTGCAGAGAGATTAACTATTAAATTTAATAACTAAAACTGAATACTAATCACAATGCAAGTAGACCAGTATCAGAAATGTTATGATTTTATGGTGTATACAAATGAAAAACATTCTGGTTTTATATTGTAATTGTAATAGATGTGCTTAGTTACAGTTACGCCCCCATTTGTATGTACGTGAGTGGCTTTTCTCATGCGCGAGTTCTCAGTAAAATAAGTAATCATGCAGAGCGTGCGTCTGTCGTTCCTCTTCCCAAATCCAGCTCCTATCAAAATATATGACAGTGGCGACGAGGATTAAAAGTATATAGACTGTTAGTGGCCGAGAAACACTGTGTTGCACTTGTCGTAAAAATAACTAAAGGTACAAGGCACGAGTGAAAATGCTGCTAACAACCTAGCTGGGTGTTTCTGCAACTACGGACACTAAAAAAAAACAACCCCTGTGAATTCATGGGAAATTGACTTTACTTTTGGCTGAATGTGTTGGACTGAAATGCTTGATATTTTGCTGATATATATGCTCTTGTATCTTTGTCAATCTACACTCCTCTTGTTTGTATGTTATTGACTCTCAGTTCAAATCCACTTAGCTCTGCTCTTTGATGAACGGATCCCCTTCGTTCTTTATGTGACCATAAGAGAGCTGTTACAAAGGTGGATCAACACCTGCAGACAGTACAAGCAACAACTTAGGGTAAGGAGTTGGGTTGCATCCAGTGACTCAAATAACACCTGCCAATGTCAAGTTAATGATTAAGACACATTTATGGACTGTGTCTATCATATCGACGAGACTGAAGATGTCATTATGGCAAGTGTTCCTGATGAAAGTGAATCAGAATATGAATCCGATCCAACTTTCTACTTGGTGTGTGGGAATATACAAATTTTCTCTTATGAATATGTTTTACTATCTTTTCATATATTCATTCTATATTCAATCAGTTTATTCAGTTATGTATTTGTCACCCTGTTTGTGAAATCCAGGCTAAAGTCTCAAAAGCTAATTATGAGATTACAAGCATCAAAGTTTGATTTCAACCATTATTTTTACTATGATTACTTTTTTTGCCATGGCCTAACTCAGTCAATATTAAAGATATCACGGTTACCTTTTCACAGAATGTTCTTTACCTTATGAGGAATGATTTTACGTAGAAAACAGCAAGTCATAAAAAACTGACTTTAGCTGGGTCACATTTTTACAAGCATATTCATCTTATGATTCTCTTGGATATGATTTACAATTTCTGAATATTACATTTAATTTTTTTATAGGTGTATTCAGTTATACTCATTTATATATTCTAAAATACTCCTTGAAGTTTAATTTAGGTCATCCAGTACCTGTTACACTTGTCAAAACAATGATCTACGTAATATATTTTTTCCTTCGTTTAACATAAAAGGTACATCTTTTTATGTTAATGATGTCTGAACCAGATTATGGAAACTTGTGCTTTTGCCAGGTATTTTTATCTATGCACGGATGTTGCTTGATTTGTCTTTAAGCACTCCCTTCTAAGAGTTGATATGATATTTAGCCTAGTGATATTTGAAGATTTGAAGAGCTTGCTGTTTTTGCTCCAAGGATGTAAAACCACAAACCATGTCTCCATCTGATTTCTACCTACTGCATTTCACAGGTCATGTCACTGTGACCTGGTCTTGAACTTAATTCAACTTAGGTAGGGTAACAGCTGGTAAGACGTAACGGATAAAATCGTTTGACATTTATCGATCGGACATAAGCCCCTTTCGCACTGCTTTAGTTCCAGAACTAAAAGTACAGTACTAAAGTACTGGGACGATTTTGCGCGAACTATTTCCCAGTACCATTGAAAGGGTTGTATTCGCACCGACAGTGGGTACTAAGAAGTGACGTAAGCCGGTCGACAGTGATGTCATTTGTGCGCGGCGTTCAACAATGAAAACAAAGAAGAACAACATTAACAACAGGAGGATGAAGGACGCTGTGATCGGAGCTGTGTTTTTGTTGTGTCTCGCGGGGTTCACAATAATGGACATGGAATGTCGACGTAAATTATACGTCAAGCGCTTGAAAGATCGGAAAGGAGTTCAAAATGTTCAAAAGTGCCTGCACTTCAGCGTCCATCCATCTATCGCTGTTCTCCATTCTTGCGAAATATAAGTTGATGCGATGTTTACACAGTATGTGTTTACACGGTGTTTTAAATCATGGCGGGTGAGGGCGTTTTCGTACGCGTTTAGCCAATCAGCGTACACTTACGTCAAGATAGTTCCTCTGGAACTGTTTTAGACCCTACTCTGAAGTAGGAGCTAATTTAGTTCCTCCAAACGAGTTCCGGGAACTAAAACAGTTCCTAGTTCCCACGGTGCGAACACGCCAAAAAGCGGGTAGTTCCACAATTAGTTCGGGTACTATGAAAAAGTTCCTGCGGTGCGAAAGGGCCTATAAACATCAGTTCTGGCCCGTTCTAGGAACGCTGCAAAATATCAAACAAGAGGAACCAGTGACAATAGGTTTATTTTGTGGCACATGTAAACCTACAACACTAGCTGAATCTTGAAGACTACATCTCTGAAGTAAATGGTTTAGCTAATGGATTTGAATTGTGTTAAAGTGTTGTTAACTTTTTCAACTCTCTGGTTTGTGATGCATCTGCCTGTGCATTCCTGAAAAAATGTTAAATGTTACACAGGTTATCGCCGATATGAAAAATGCACACAGGATGGTGTGTACCCAGAAAACAGAATGACATTTCCAAGAAACAACAGGCCTTTAAGAACTAATGAGAGTGTCAAAAACAAGAATGATCATTCTGCAGCCTTCAGCCAAACCTGGACTAGCAATTATAGAGATTCACAAGATTTTTTTCAAAAACACTCTCGGTTCAACTCAAAGCTCGACTGGCGAGATTGATATCTAACTGTTCTAAGATTGTGGGTCAAATGCTTGAGCCAAGTATTCATGGGTTGTACAAGAAGAAAATGTTGTCCCTAATAGGTCAAATTATGTCTGATTCTTCCCATATTCTGTATGAGGAATATCAACTTTTGTCATCGAATAGAAGACTGAGAGTGCCATATGCCACACTGAACAGATTACATAAATCTTTTGTTCATCAGTCAGTAAAATTAATTAAACAGAATAGGGGGTCTAAGTAGGCAGCAAGATTCTGAGGAATGGAAAGTACTTAAGCTTTTTGCTCTGCAGATGGATGTGTACTTTTGTGTGTGTGTTGTATTGTGTAATGTATATTGCTGTGAATTAGGGGTGTCGCGATATTGACCATGATATTCAAAGCAACAATTATCGATACTGTGTTAATTTAGCATTATTGGTGATAACCGCAATATTTAAAATGAACAGGACTCTTATGATAACACCACATGTAAATACTCCAGCGCCAGTACCTGGTTGACCTCCAGGTGGCAGTATTGCACCTTAACCCTGACACAGCTGTCAAACAAGAAGATACAGCACACGCAGCTACTCCGAGGAAAGCCATGTTCAGTTATACAGAGTAAGTTGCGATTATTTTATTAGTCATAGAATGGGAAATGTTACACTAACCTGTTAACAGAGGTTTTCTGTGTTCATATATTTAAGAGTGATTATTTTAATAAGTACTGTGTTTGCTTTACTCGTCTTATATTTGTATTTGCAATCAATACGGCCTGTGTGTAGTAACACTTAATTTCTTTGTTCAAATCTATTATTAACAGTTACACGATTAAAACTGATCTTGAAAAACTGAGCGACCACATTGCTACATTAAACTCTGTAAAATGGTAAGTTGGTTGCAGTGCCATGCACTTAATGCCTCATCTGCAGCCGTTCTAGATGCACATTAAAACTGAATTAGCAGCACTTGAATTGCCCCTTGTGGGATTAATAAAGTTGTTAATTTAACTTAAACTTAAAATACGGGTATACAAGTTAACAGGTTAAAGTATCAGTTTAGATGTTAATATGACAACACTTTAAAATAAGGTTCATTAATTAACATTAGTTAACATGTAATAAGAATGAACAATACTTCTGCAGCATTTATTAATCTTAGTTCATGTTAATTTCAGCATTTACTAATGCAAGTTGTTTACAAGTTGTTTGTAAACATTAATGCATGGCTGTATTTTTATTAACTAACATTAACAAAGATTAATAAATTGTGTAATAAATGTATTGTTCATTGTTCATTTATGTTAGTTAATACATTAACTAATGTTAACAAATGACATCTTATTGTAAAGTGTTACCATTAATATTTATTCATCATGCTGTTGAACTTGACAGTATTTTCTCTCTTATTTCATAGGAGCTCCAAAGAAGACAGAGAAAGCCAGAGTCTTGTACCCTGTGTTTATCAGTATCTTTATGTTCGTTGGGTGAAAAAGAAAAACTCAATAAACAAAGTAAAAAATTATTTGACTGATATCTGATACAGTAAACGCTATGGGATGCAAGACAAGTTTTGGAAGAAATTCCAACAATAAAGTTAAAACTGAATTGAAATTAGGCCAATGATTCACTGAGCCATTCATAAAAACATTAATTTGCTTCATTCCTGAATGAATCAGCGGTTTTGAACGGATCAGTTAAAGGATTCAATAACTCAATCATTATATTAGCACAATACTGTAGGGCAGAGATCTCGAACTCAATTCCTGGAGGGCCACAGTTCAAATCACATCTGCTTGTAAGTTTCTAGTGATCCTGAAGACCTTATTTAGCTGGATCAGGTGTGTTTGATTAGGGTTGGAGCTAACCTGTACAGAGCTGTGGCCCTCCAGAAATTGAGTTTGAGACCAGTGCTGTAGGGTATCATGATGCTACTTGGTATCGTGATACTTCAGCTGGTATAGTCTTGTAAGACCTAACTCTAGTGCACTGCAATGCACTTCTACAACGAGTTTTCCAATGACGCTTCAGGTCTCTTTGATACGTGAAACTCTCTTTACACTGAAGACACATGAAAGGTCTCTCTCCGGTGTGAATTCTCATGTGAGTCTGAAGGTTTCCATTAGATGTGAAACTCTTTCCACACTGAGTGCAGGTGAAAGGTCTCTCTCCAGTGTGAATTCTCATGTGAGTCTGAAGGTTTCCTTTAAGTGCAAAATCTCTGCCACACTGATAGCACATGAAAGTCTTCTCTCCAGTGTGACTTTTGACATGATTCTCAAGGAGTTTACTGTCTGTAAAAGTCATCCCACACTGATGACATGTGAAACAGTTTTCTCTCGAGTGAAGCATCATGTGCCGTTTAAAGTTTGTTTTGTGTCCCAAACTCTTTCCACACTTATCACATGTGAATGGCTTCTCTCCAGTGTGACTGTTCCAGTGATACCTTAGGTTAAGTTCTGTTGTGAAACTCTTTCCACACAGTTTGCAGGTGTACGGCTTCACTCCATTGTGAATTCTCATGTGCCTTTTAAAGCTTCCATGTCGAGTGAAGCATCTTCCACACTGAGGGCAGGTGCAAGGCTTCTCTCCGGTGTGGATGCTCATGTGGCTTTTTAGGCTTCCTTTTGTTCTGAAACTCCTTCCACACTGCTGGCAGGAGAAGTCACTTATAGTTTTGTTTTTTTTAGCTGTTTTTCGTGAGGAAGTCTTTTCAGTCTGTGAGCAACTAAATGATTTTTCTCCAGTTGTGAAATCATGATGGTCTTTCTCTTGTGTTTCATCCAATTCTTCATTCTCCTCTTTCATTGCCATCAGGTCTGAAGTGAAAAGAGACAAATACAAGTTAACAATGACGAAACAAAAGACATCAAACATTTAGGCGTGTATGCTGAATCAAATACCCACTAATCTCAGAACCTCTTCACCATATTGTTTACTCTTTAATTTGTTATCAGTCAGGATTTAAGACTCATTGTTTATGCTTAATAAATTTATGAACAAATAACTTTTGGCATCTAGTCATGGCATCTTTCTACTAGTGCTATTCAATTTTTCAACAACTCAGACTATGACATGTGAGGGATAATAAACGGCTAGATCCTTTAATGCACGACATTGAGGCAAAGAACCACCCAACGTGAAATCCTTTAATGCACAGCTAACCGTTGATTATCCCGCTTATTCCATGGTCATTTGCCAAGTTAAAACTAGTATTGCTCTTTGCAGTCCAATATTTGACCAAATGGGTAAAAATGACAGTTATTTTCGTCACTTACGTTCGTTAGCTCTAGCATTTTGCCCGCTTCAAATCAGACACAGAGATGAAATAGTGAGGTAAGATCACATTTATTTGAATGAATTATAGCATGAATTTCAATTAACTATTGAGAGAGAGAGAGAGAGAGAGAGAGATGACAGTTGTGTGTACCTGCATGCTGCGTCTGTGCGTCTCTCTACAAACAGTTACTTCAAAAACAGAGATTTTATCAACTCGTTGCTGGGGAATATAATGTAGCGATCTAGTATCTATCTTTTATTTTATAAATAAAACTCACGGGGAAGGGCTGACAAGTTTATGTGTGTGTGCAGCGCAATCTGCGATCTCTGACCTATCTCTTTTTCTCTCTCTCCATGTGTGCGAGCGAGCGATGCGTGTTGGTTAGTGTACATCAACTAAAGCAGCGCATTAATATAGAACAGTAACTAAACTTACTTGGAACTACCTGTGCATTAAACGGTTTTACTGCATACCTGCCAGCCAATCAGAATCCAGTATTCAGACAGACCATGAAATAAGATGTTTTATCACACAAGTATGGAGTGCCACACGGCTCTGTATTAGGTCCTCTTTTATTCTTATATGCTTACCCTGGAAGTCATTGTCCTTACATTTTACTATCATGGCAATGATACTCAACCTCTTCCTACTCAACCTCTTCTAACCTCAACAAACTACACAACTCTCCAAGTTAGCAAAGTGTATTAAAGGTATAAAATATGGAATGGCTAGTCATTTTTGTGTACTAATTCTGACAAGACAAAAGACAAAAAAAAAAAAAAATCTCCACATATCTAGATCCCAATGGATGGATGTAACAGTACATTACTTTTTCTTTTTTTTTTTTTTTTTTTTTTTTACAATTAACCCATTTAATCCCACCGGTCACAATAGTTACTGTAAAAACGTTTTTCATTTATAAAGCTCTACAAACCGTACCGACTGATGTTTTAGTGCACTTCCAGCAAATATGGAAAAAATAAAGGGTCTCAATTAAATATGTGCAGTTTCACATGATTAGTGCAAATTCTCACATGACCAGAGCAATTTATTTCCTGTTTGCACCTTGAGCAGATGATGGATGCATCAAAGCTCCAAAACGAAAGGCTAGTGAAGTATGTGAAAGATATGACAAAGATTTTTGGTACACATTATTTTTAGGGTGTCTAGTATTAATACATGCATTTGCATATTCTATGACCACGCTCAACAAAACTGAATATGAGTAAACATGTTGATGGCCACAATAGTGACCGGTGGGATAATGGTTAACTTTAATCCAATGGCAGTTGCTAGTGAAAATGACAATAAAATGTTGCAATGACAAAGTATTGCACTAAATTAAAATGTTAGAAAAAATTTACAGTAATGATGTTGTAATACTCGTAGCATTGATTTAAAAATGCGGTGATGGTTGAATTTTTTTGTTTTTTTATCTCAGTGTTCCTATCGATGTTGCATAAGGATTTTATGCATAATAGTAACCCCTAGAATGTGATCAAACAGTTTAAAATAGCTGAGCTAAGATATATAACAATTTTTATGACTACAGAAATATGTGATTTCAATACTCAGTATATCCCATGCACTATTGTGACCGAACATAAAACACAATTTTTCACACATTATCACCAATTAACTTTGTGATTGCTATCAGGATACGAAGAGACTTTCAACCAGCATAACAAAAATGTTTCTGAAGACAATCACCTATTGCACAAAACAAAGTTACATTTGTTACACAAATTTTACAGTTAAACAAAAAATTATATACAAAGAAATTAAGCAAAGAGGACTCTCTTTATGATCACTGGAGCTGTCAATCACTACAGTTCAGCAATAGCACCAAAACTAGCATTCAATCAATGACGCTATTTACACTGCTCCAAGAAATAGGCTCTATTGAGATGCCAAACACTGCAGTGAAGGCAGGAGTGAAATACATGTGGTCAAACAGACAGTTCTCAAATCTTGTAGTGGATCAGCCACATACAGTATGAGATCAAAGGTGGATATTGTGTGATTTAGGGTTCACACAAAGTGCTTAATTTAGCTTTTATAAATGTAAGGTCTGGAATACCTGGAAAACAATTCTGTTTAGTTGAAAAGTGCTTGAAATTAAAAAGATATATACACATATATATATGCAGTTTGCAAGAACAAGAAACTACGGAAGCCCATTTCTGCCACTGAATTAATAAAAATAAATAAATTAATTAATTAATTTTTAAAAAAAAAAGGTAATCGCTACTTTTTTTCCTCACAATTGACTTTTTCTCAGAATTGTGATACAAATTCACATTTCTTGATCTTGGCAACTGTAATAGTAAAAGCATACTAAAGTTTTCAAAAGAGGTCCATATAAAATACTTATCTCATAGGCAAAGATGTTACTCAAACACAGCAGCGAGCGTTTAATATTACAAATGGTTTCTTTGCATTTATTTTAGATTTATTATCAGTAATGGCTCGCGGTTCACATGGGCAGAATGTGAATGATTGTGTGTGTCTGCCACCACCAAAGACCCTTTTTGACCCAGGAAAGACCAGGACACTCATTCTTTAAAAATATCATTCACTTCTGTAGAGCTGGACATTTTAATTAGAATCAAATGAGCAAGTTCAGCTTTGAGAATGAAACCTGTTTTTTCCTCACTGTCTTCATGTTTGACTCTGAATGATTCTTCAATCTTCACGTCTTCACTCTCTTCTTTAATAAACACCATCTTTATTTGTTCCTCAGTATCTTCATGTTTGACTCTGAATGATTCTTCAATCTTCATGTCTTCATTCTCCTCTTTAATAAACGCCATCTTTATAATGGTATGTTTAGAATGACAACAATTAGTAGAAAGTAAAATACAAACTAAATTTCTGAATGCATCTCAATCAGCTTTCTAGTTCAGTAGTCAGCGCACTGTTAAGGGAGTCAGCGCACTGTTAAGGGAGTCAGTAAGAGTGACAGAAAGAACACAAACTAAACATTTCATATATTCACATATAATTGTTTTAAGTGCATAAATGCCACCCATTTTTATTTAGAGGTGGTTAACATTAAAACAAGACAAAGTTAATATACCCTTTACCTTAGGTATCCCAAAGTATTTAGATTATGTTACTAAGTAATCTAACGAAATATGACACAAAATACTTTTTAAAGCATTATTTTATAATCTGTCGAGGTTAAAAGTAGCATTCCCTTTAAAACGGTGTTTTCTCGTTGCATTTAAACTATTAGACCATCATGTGCTGTGAATCGAGCGAAACACTGAATCATTAGCGAATCATTTGGTTCAATTGGTTGACTCGGAAACACTGAATCATTAGCGAATCATTTGGTTCAGTTGATTGACTCGAAGTTTCTAAAAGCTCTGCTTCTCTGGTCATTACTTAAGCGACCGAACTCTGTGACAAACTGCTTCATGATAAAGTGAGCAAAATGAGACGCACCTGGTTACTCTTGTGTGAATAATGCGCTTTACTCACACAAAAATAAAGCGCACTGATGTTAGATAATGCATTATGTTACATTCAACAATAAAGCATTTCTTTTACAGTTCCTAAAAAATATGAAATTACCTGAACGGTTTGCTGTGACTTTAACGCTGAAAGCTTCAAAACACTGATCTTTCTTCAGCCGAAAAACAGCAGCCGCAGCGCAGCCGCATGACGTCACAGCTCCACTCCAAAATAAAAGCCCTGCTCATCCGAAAATTACAAAAGTGCACTGAAATTCACATGAACATAATAAAACACATAGGCAGCATCCAGAGTTGAATTCTTGGTGAAACACATATTTAAATCCATGTTGTTTAATTATGTGCTGAAAATAACTAGCAATGAAAACATTTCACCCACATCTATCTATCTATCTATCTATCTATCTATCTAGCGTCTTTTTTCTATAACAAACCATTTTTTCCATTTTTTGTTTAAAGGATTTTTTTTTGAAAGAGCGTTATAAAAAACAATTATTTTACTATTACACGATAAACAAGGTCTGTGATAAAATTAGGCCTAGAGCCACAAACTAAAAACAACAACAACAATTCACAAAATTTTGCAGTATACATGTAAGAATTATATTTAGGTGTTGCCACAAAAAAAGACCCCTGGTTTTTCAATAAAACTATAATACTTGAAACATGAAAATAGTGAAAATCAAAATTAAATGAAACGATTCGATTGCTGTATTAAATTTAGACCTGCTCATGTTATATTGTATTTTATTTTTATGTGTTTTTAAAGCGTTGTTCATTATAACCAATCACACATCATTCTGTTGAGCTTCGGAATGCAGTGGCCAATCAGAGGCGTTCAGATTAGTCATCGCTGAATTTTGCTTGGACTAAAACTCACGAGTTCCCTCATCACAAGCAACAAAAGTGCAGATGTACATACGATAAAAATAAGAGATTCATTTATCATACAGATCATAAGAGGAGTTACGAGTGCTTAAACACTAGCTAGACTGACTGTGCTCATTTAGAGTGGCTTCTTTCACTGCATGATTCAGTCTAATAAAATGCATTTAGAATGCCCCCAAAATTCAGGATATGTGGGCAGAAAATGTACATATTTATATAATTTTATATAGTTAATCAATATCACACAAAGAGTATGTGATATTGATTTTATACAACAGTTCAATAAAAAAGACGTTAATATTAATAGACTTACGTTTTAGACAGCATAATGCCTATTTTTGCTCTCTTTTGCCAACAAAAATGGTTCCAAACAGCCACAGCACTGTTTTGCGCCTCTGAGGAACATGACGGCGTTTCGTTCCTGAATGAATCAACCGTTTAAATTATTCGGTTCAATTGCAATGACTCACTTATTAACAGTGACTTGCTGCCACCTGCTGGTGGTTTTAACCCCTCCAAGAGCTTTGACACAATTCGAACACTGGGTGCACCCCTTCCACACTCAATGTCTAGCAGCCATCGCGGCGAACCATTCTCCCGAGGCTGGCTGGACGATTGGCAGAAACAACCTGGTCGTTATGTTTCTCTGAGGCGCTCGACGGTTAGATACTCCTCACCCTAGGATTGTGCCAACATGGACTTATCTATAGTCCAAGGGGCCTCCCTTCGAGCCGCTTCAGACAGCCGGCTAAGGGTCATGACGCTCAAAATCGCTCTGCTCTTGGCCCTAGCATCAGTCAAGCAACTTACGCATGAGAAAAACCACTCACATACATACAAATGGGGGCGTAACTGTCACTAAGAACATCTACTACAATTACAATATAAAATCAGAATCTGTTAAAGGATTGTTAGGCTGCATTAATTAGGTCGGCCGGAACCAGGAACACTTCCCATAAGACCTCTGCACTTGTTACATCATAAGAAGAATGGCATCTACGCTAATATTAGTCTGTTTCTTTCTTATTCCGAGATCACCGTAGCCACCCGATCCAGCCCCTATCCAGATCAGAACCTAGAGATGACCTCTACAGCCCTGAACGTCAGCGGAGACCCGGGGGCTGTTTCATAAAACTAGTTTACCAAATAAGCCAGGCTTATTTCTGTAATTCTGACTTATTTTCACTTGATTTGGTTTCTGAAAGCAAAATTACCACGTAATTATCGTGTAAGCCTCGCCCACTCCTGGCTGCAAAATGGATATACTTGCATGACTTTCTAACATTTACAGATGAGAAATATACCTGTGACGTGTCAGTTATGTACTGAGGAAAACACAACGTCTCAAATGCATTAAACAGCACAAATATTCACTGTTTGGCATGGTGGATCGATGATCGACATTAAGGGCTGCTTAAGAATAAGCATGCACGTCTCTTTATCCTGACTCATTGAACCTGGATCAAATTAGTGAGATTGCGTGAACGTGAATTTGTCGTTTATGAAACCGCTTTAATCCCGATTGATTTGTTAGGTTATTTCAAGTCAGGTTTTGGACTTTAATCCCCGCTTTTCTAAGCATCTTTTTTGAAACAGCTCCCAGGACACCTAGATGAGCCCAGTGACAGATCCCCAGTGAAGACCTTGTCACCTAGACGGCCATCGGGACAAGACTACGGGAACCAGATGAGTCCTCTGCACAATCTGACTTTGCTGCAGTTGGAACAAACTGCTTGTTCGTCTGGTCAGAGGAGAACTGGCCCCCCAACTGAGCCTGGTTTCTCCAAAGTTTTGTTTGGTTCCTTGCCGCTGTCGTCTCTGGTTTGCTTAGTTGGGGACACTTCATTTTCAGTGATATCGTTGACTTGATTGCTCAGATACTTTTTAAAGCTGGACGATGTCATCACTTAATTCAACAACAAAATGCCTTTAACTGAAAATTGAGTGTTTAATCTTGTCATTTTACATCATTGACACTATTTTTCTATTTAATACTGTCCATCAGATGAACACTCCATTTTCCTGGGAAAAGGAGGGCGCATTTTAAGTCGCTTTTGAATTATGGCAGCCTTGGTCGCGCTGCGGTGACGCAATCGGCCTTGGAATGCGGTCTTCGGAGGGCGCTGTGAGTACATGACCCGTTCTGCGCATACGCGTAATTACGTAGTAGAAAATGTCACGGTTTCCCTACACTATTGGTATCACGCATGCGATGAAACACTTGATGGCCAGGCGGCACAACTGGCAGCATATTTTTGTAGGCTACATTGTGTTTTTCATTTAACAGTGCACGGCAGGTCTATTTTGATGTTTTTAAATGTAGCTTACGCTATGCATTACAATGTGTTTAAGTGGTTGCCAATCCAAAATAATAAAAGAGTTGTTACATGAACATACACGATTTTGGTTACATGTGGAATAAAGTCTGAGTCTTTCTGTCACTGCAAACCTTCAGTTTCCTCCATACTCCCCTTTGAGATTCATTGCTGTATGGCATTAGGCCTATACTTAACTTGCCGTGTTTCGATCTGAGGTCAGTAGTATTGTCAAAGACGGTTTGTGTCATTATTTTATTAAAAGTATTAATATTAGTTAACTTTAAATTGAGTAATTTTGTATTAGTATGGATCTATATAGGCTAATATATCTATCTATATAATCTAAATGAGGAAAATAATCCCTTCAATGGTGTTTACAGAAGACAATAAGGAACATAATATGCCTAGACTATCTGCACTTACATGAAGAAAGAACTACAGACAAGTCTGTGGAAACGTTATAGAGTATTTCAAACTGACAATGGAAATGACTTGAAAGAATAGTGTGTACACGGAAGTGACATGAGACGTATTGGTGAGAGTATTTTTAATAAAAAATGAGAAAAAAAGAAAAAAATTGAAAAAATTGTCACTCACTCTCACACACACTAACAAACAGTGTGTGGGGTGCACAGTCACCCAGATATACTCACACACACTAACAAACTGTATATGGGTGACTGTGCACCCCACGTCCAGCATTTACTCTCAGGTTGAGGGTGTCTCTGCAAATAACATGTCCATGTCCTGGATATTTTAAAAAATTAACGTGAAAGGCTCCTTGGCATCCCACTCCGTCGACTCCATCAGCACCCTCCACGCATTCATCTGGTCATCATGATCCATCAATATGTATGACGGTTCTTCCACCTGGCCAGTGAAAAGCCCAGGACTGTTCCTCACGATGTATTCCGCCTGGTACATATGTTTCAATGTGAGGGGCAGCTCCTCCACTTCTACCTTTTCCTCCTTTGATAAAGTAAAATACCATAAATTAAGACTACCCTATAACATAAGATGTTTTGTGTCTTTCAAAAGGGGCCTAAAGACATCTTTTCAGCATAAATTAGTTATTATGAGTTATGGTTTGTATATTATGGTATTTTCATTAGGCTATTAATTGCTAACTTTTGTATTGTTTTTATTTGTAAACCACTTTGGACAAATGCATCTCCCAAGTCATATAACCATATAACCATAACATGCACAAAGAAAATACAGGTAGGTCTCAAAAAATTATAATATTGTGGAAAAGTTTTCAATTTCAGTAATTCAATGTAATACTCATACATTATATAGATTCATTAGACACTAAGTGAAATATTTCTAGCCATTATTTGTGTTAATTTTGATGACTATGGCTTATAGCTAAAGAAAACCCAAAATTCAGAAATGTTGGCGGTTACTATGTCTGACTAGATGGAACGTCGTTACTCACAGGCTCACACGTGTTAACTAAAACAATGCTAATATTATTTCAAATACCCACACTTACTTACCTCTTATAACGAAATTTGCAGCCATTCGTGAGACCTTCTTCTTCAACGCCGCATCCACCAGCCCGTCAACCCAAATATTGCCTAACAGCAACGTAAAGGGCAAACTTTTCTTTTGCTGCACTCCATTTTCTTTCACTGTGAGTGAATGAAAGTCTCGCGGTACAAAGGTGCGCAAGCATGGAACAGATCATGCAGTGTTGTAAATTGTCGCAAAACAGAAACGTCATTATGCGTATGTGTGGACGGATCGTGCAGGCATCCTGGATCGTGTACTGATGCAATCACACTTCAAATATGGACTTCGGAGTGTGTACACTTCACGTTGGAACAGTCTTCGTAGTGTTGGTCAACTACTAGACAATTTTCAAAACACAAAACATATTCACTAATGCATCACACTATACATCCATGACTAAGGCAAGAATTATCTAGGATTATTCATTTATCACTATTATTCTAGCCTAAAGTTTAAATAAACAATCAACAACTCCATCAATTGACTTTAAATAGTATAACAGTGGAAAATTCAATAATTAAAAACATCAGAAATACATAGTCATAAGCAATTATGGTTTTCACACTGTAAATATTCAAGATTTATCATATAACATCTAAAGATGAATTTGACCAATTATAGTACATTAAAGAAAAACAGAAAGTTCTAGTTTTTCAATCATGCCATTTGGCGTCAGTGATTTAAGTTTATGAATCCAAAATGCTTCCCGTTTCAATAGTTCTTTATTTATATTACCTCCTCGACGTGACCCAAAAAAGTCTTCTATTCCTATACATTCCAATTGCTTGATGTCGTGTCCCATTTCATTAAAATGTCTCGCTACTGAAGAGGTTATATCTTGTCGTCGATTATACTCGATTTATGTTCGTTTATTCGTAATTTCAACTGACGCAATGATTTTCCTATGTATATCTTTTGACAGGGACATTTTAACATAGATCACATTACGAGTTGAACAGGTAATACAAGACGTAATTTTAAAACATTTCTGTGTTACTGGACTCTTTACACTTCACCAAATTCCGGCATGCGGCACAGTCTCTGCACGGGAAACAGCCTTGTATATATGCAGTCTTTTTTCTCCTTACTACATCTGAATTTACCATCATATCTAATAAATTTCGTGATCTTTTAAAAGTGAATAATGGGCGATAATTTTAATTTATCATTTAAAGTTTCATCAGATGATAATATGTGCCAATATTTATAAATAATCAATTTTATTGTATTACTGTGCTCATTGTATGTCAATTAACAATTTACTGAAAAATTGTCTTTGTTTTTTATTGGGTCTATTTATTTTTAAAAGATCTTTTTTAAATTGTCTCTTCAATTTGTTCACCTTATCCAATGCATTATTTAACCAGCTTTGTGGATACCCTTTAGAACGAAATCATTGGAATAGCAGTTTTACCTGTTCCTCGAATTCATGTTCAGTACTAGACTTACGTTTTAATCTATGTAATTGACTGATCGGTAAACTACGTTTTAAAGGAGCTGGATGATAACTGTCAATAGATAATATTGTGTTTTTATCCGTTAATTTTCGAAATACTGTTGTATGTAATGACTCATTGATCTTTGTTACTTAAAATGTATGGAATCACAGCTTTTTTCCATTGTAAACTTAATTGGTGGAATTTTCGAATTAATGAACAACATAAATGTAGTTCCTGTTCAGAACCAAATAAGTAAACAAAAATGAGGAAAAGAAATCAATGCTTAAAGTGCTCTATTTTTCTGCACTAAATTTGTTGTTAATATGCTAAAAATTCTTCTTTAGTGCTTTTTAAGATAACCTTTTGAACATCTAAGTGTACTCAACTGTGATATTTTGGGACACCATGAATATAAACTAAAATGTGCTTTTAACATATTTTTTCTTTTTACAGAGAAAGTATTTAGTTGCCACTTGTAGTACAATTGAAACCATCTATTATACACTTTTCTATATACCGTAATTTCCGGACTATAAGCCGCAACTTTTTTCCCACGCTTTGAACCTTGCGGCTTAAACAATGACGCGGCTAATATATGGATTTTTCCCGCTTTCAAATTTAAAAACAAAAACAAAAAAAAAAACACACATTCTGTGACGCGCTCAGTTTTTTGGCGGCATGAAGCTTTCATCAGACCAATGAAATTGCCGAACGGGTTGAGGTCAAACAACTTTTTTGTTTACGGTTTAGATTAAATCCAGCGCGCTCAAATTTCCCATCATTCTGATTACGGTAGTCATTTTGTCACCCTCATCATGGCAAAGACACGGAGAAATGCATATGATGCAGCTTTTAAGTTGAAGGCGATTGATCTGGCTGTTGGAAAAGGAAATAGAGCTGCTGCACGGGAGCTTGGTCTTAAAGGAACACTCCACTTTTTTTGGAAATAGGCTCATTCTCCAACTCCCCCAGAGTTAATAAGTTGAGTTTTACCGTTTTTGAATCCATTCAGCCGATCTCCGGGTCTGGCGATAGCACTTTTAGCATAGCTTAGCATAGATCATTGAATCCTATTAGACCAGTAGCATCGCGTTCAAAAACGATCAAAGAGTTTCGATAGTTTTCCTATTTAAAACTTGACTCTTCTGTAGTTATATCGTGTACTAAGACCGGCGGGAAATGAAAAGTTGCGATTTTCTAGTCCTATTTGGCTAGGAACTATACTCTCATTCCGGTGTAATAATCAAGGAACTTTGCTGCCGTAACATGGCCGCAGCAGGCGTAGTGATATTACGCAGCGCCTGAAAGTAGTCCCCAGCTAGGTAACTAGTTATAATATAGCTGGGGACTACTTTCAGGCGCCTGCTGCGGCCATGTTACGGCAGCAAAGTTCCTTGATTATTATGCTGGAATGAGAGTATAGTTCCTAGCCAAATCGGACTAGAAAATCGCAACTTTTCATTTCGCGCCGGTCTTAGTACACGATATAACTACAGAAGAGTCAAGTTTTAAATAGGAAAACTAATCGAAACTCTTTGGTCATTTTTGAACGCGATGCTACTGGTCTAATCGGATTCAATGATCTATGCTAAACTATGCTAAAAGTGCTATCGCCAGACCCGGAGACCGGCTGAATGGATTCAAAAACGGTAAAACTCAACTTATTAACTCTGGGGGAGTTGAAGAATGAGCCTATTTCCAAAAAAAGTGGAGTGTTCCTTTAAGCAAGAATTTGCTCCCAAATGTGCATTTCACCGTGGTACAATGTGCAAAATATTAAGAACCCAGATAGCACACGCACATTGCTGAGATGTCTGTGCGATGTTGTCTTTTACGTTTGGCAGATATGTATATTTTAGTGCATTTGCTCATCTGGCATACGTCGCCGAGACGCCTAGCCTATGTATTTAAGACATAAATAATTTGGAATGTCCGTGATCCGCTCTTTAAATGATGTTAATCAGATGTTCATACGTCTGCAAGACGTATGATTGATGTAGGGCAGACGTCGTTTTATCAAAACTTCCCCCTCCCATTATTTTAATTAAATACCCTCGCGACATCTATAATCCTCCCTCATGAATGTTACAATGACCAAATATGATAATCAATAAATAAACCTACACGTTTTTAAAAAGCGTTGAGTAATGAACCTTTTTTCGATACAATTGGTTTGAAAGCTTCACTGGTTCAGAACGCTTCACTTCGACATCACTACTAACAATAATGACACTTATAATGATGACATTTATTTGTGAAATTTGTGAATGTAAGTATCTGTAAAGTTTCAAAGATTAATTTCATATTCACAAAGGTGCGTCCTGCGACAAACCAAAATTTAATTATACTGAATTATACAAAACAACTGAATTATAGCAAAGCAGATGGTCACATACACAGTGGTTAAAAATGTAGAAGAGTCTGTCTCGAGGAGAAGAATGCAAATAGTCATGAAGGTGGATGATCAGACTTGGGTCACTTTCGGCTGCGGTGTGAACGGAGCTTTAGTTTCACACAGATGCGTATTTTCTGGTGCCATTTAAAACTACTAAGCCATTTAAAACGCTTTCCACATGAAGAACACAAATATGGTTTCACATCTGCATGACTTTTCAGGTGTATCTGTAAGTGTGATGGCAAAAGAAATGTTTTATTACACTGATCACAATTAAACTGCCTTCCTCCAGAGCGAACATGCTTTTGATTTTTCAAACTGCTCCTTTTTCTAGGCCTCTTTCCACTCGCAGAGCACTGCAGTTTCTTTCCATGTGTTTGCAAATGACGGTTCAGGTCTCTTTTATATGTGAAGCTCCTCTTACACTGAAGACACGGGAAAGGTTTCTCTCCAGTGTGAAGCCTCCTGTGAATCTGAAGAGTTATGTTCTGACTGAAACTCTTTCCACATTGAGTGCAGGTGAAGGGTTTCTCTCCAGTGTGGATTCTCATGTGAACATTAAACTTTCCTTTAAATCTGAAACTCTTTCCACAGTCATGGCACGTGAAAGTCTTTCGAGAATGAATTCTTTCATGCCAGGTAAGGTGTCTCTTGTCTGGGAATCTCTGTCCACACTGATGACATTTAAACTCCTTTGAGTGAAGCCCCATGTGGTAAGTAAGGTTTGATTCTCGCGCAAACCATTTCCCACACTGACCACACACAAACGGCTTCTCTCCGGTGTGATTTCTCATGTGAAGCTTAAGATTTCTATTTTGTGCGAAGCTCTTCCCACAAAATTTGCAGATGTAAGGACTCTCTCCAGTGTGAATTTTCATGTGTGAATCCAGGGTTGTTTTATATCTGAAACACTTTCCACACTGATCACATGGAAACGGCTTCTCTCCAGTGTGAACGACCGAGTGAATCTGAAGAGAAGATTTGCGTGAGAAGCTCTTGCCACACAGTTTGCAGGCAAAAGGCCTCTCTCCAGTATGTCTTCTCATGTGGGTATCAAAGGGTGATTTATATTTGAAGCTCTTCCCACACACATTGCAGGTGAAAGGATTCTCTCTAGTGTGAAGTCTCATATGAGTTTTGAGGTTTCCTTTACAAGTGAAACTCTCTCCACACCGATTACATGTAAAACAGTTCTCTCCTGAATGTTCTCTCTTCGTGTGGGAATCAAAGGATCCTTTAAGTATGAAACTCATTCCACACTGATCACATGTGAATGGCTTCTCTCCAGTGTGACGTTTCATGTGGGAATCAAGGCTTTGTTTATGTGCCAAACATGCTCCACACACTTGGCATATGAAAGGCTTCGTTCCAGTGTGACTATTCATGTGGCGTTTAAGGTTTTCTTTACATGTGAATCTCTTTCCACACTGACGGCATTTGTGAACATTCGTGTGCATTTGAAGGTTATATTTTTTCTTGAAACTCTTTCCACACTGAAGGCAGATTAAGCAACTGTTAGATTTGCTCTTCTGAACTTTTTTTGGTGATGAAGTTGTTTCCACAGTCATGACGTCAAGTCTCTCATTTTGATCTTTCTCTTCTATCTTTGTCAGTTCTCGCCTCTCTTCTTTCAGCGCCATCAGGTCTAAAGTGAAAAAAGACAAATACAGGTTAGTGCCACTTTAATGGCTTAAAGCAACAGACATCAAAACCAAGATAAAGTATTAAAACATCAAAATTTTCCAACAAAACTGGTATATTATTGACCAGTCACTCCTGGTCTTAGGGACCCACCGCTCCACTCATTTTGTTATGTCTCCATTTTAACACACCTGATTCAGAACACAGCTCATTATGTGAGAGCTCCATGAACTCAGTGTATCAGACAAGGGAGACATACAAAATGTGCAGAGCGGTGGGTCCACAGGACTAGGATTGAAAAACACTGTTATAGACCAATCCTGAATCTGCCATTCATGTTTAAAATTTTATTTAAATTTGTCAATAAGCACTAGCACAGTTTAGGTCTTAAATTTATCCGACTACTAATACTTTGTGTAAACAAACTAGACATTTCATCAAACACAAGTATGGAGTGCATCAGGGCTCAGTATTAGGTCCTCTGCTTTTCTCCGAGTACATGCTGACCATGAGGGACATTATCATTAGAGCTCACAATGTTATGCCAAAGATATATTTTTACATTTTGTGACAAAACTGCACAATTGTCCAAGTTTATTACTGATTATTACTGAATTTGTGTAATAATCTATTAAGAAAATAATCACCAATGAATTGTATTGTTGATTTTTCATTTATCCTTTATTTAATCAAGAAGCTCCCATCGAGATATCATAATCTGTTCTTCCAGGGAGACCTGGTCAAGATGGCAGCACACAAAGTTTTACAAAGAAAAAAAAAAAAACAAGGACAGAACTGTTTAAACGTGCTTTTGTTGATCTTTTTTATTTTAATTTCATGATTTCAATTTCCTTATGAGCAGTGGGAAAGCACCAAATGTACAGTCTTTCATTGTGGGTGACATAAAGGAGGACCCTGCTTCTATCAATCCAGGCTCTCAAGAGAGTCCAGTCAATTACTGCCCTTCCAAAACCCCTTGGGCCTTAGTCCACTGAGTCCCAATCTGGTGGTCTCTGTGTTCCCAGACCTCCCAAATCCAGTGGTCTTGAAGCTAGCACTCATGAATCTACACACTCTAGAATGGACCACCCCCTGCTTTCATCTCCACTGGTCTCGCTCAGCCTCTTTGCTTTTTTTTTTTTTTTAATCTCTGCTGGTACCACCCAGTCTTTAGTCTCTGCTGGTTCTGCTCAGCATCCTGATTCCGGTGGCCCAGCCATTGAAAGTCATCCAAATCTCCTTCATCCTTCCATCCAGCTCCTCCCTTATACTGGCTACACACAGCTTCCCAGTTATGAGCTCAGCCTAGGTGCTCGGATTCCTCGGCTCCACCTTGATCTTTTCACCCATCACCATTTTCTTTTGACTCCACTGTTATCCATCATCCCACATACTCGGTATTCATATCGGCTCCTATACTACTCTTTTCTGCTGGATCCAAGTCCAATAGTGTGCGTATACTAGTGATGCGCGGATGGCGGTGGTATCCGCTGGGCCCGCGGGTAATCCACGGGTCGGGTGGGTCATGTAATAAAAAAAACATTCTAATTAATGGCGGGTGGGTCGCAGGTGGATGAGATAAATCATTAGTGATGCAAATGTTCTCTCAAATATGAACGTGTTTTAAATTCATTTTTTCATCAGGCAGACAAGACACGCAGATTTCATTTTTGTGTGTGTTCACCTGTTTGGGAAGTTGCAGTGACAGATAAGGTGGCGTTCCAGATAAAGTTTGAATGGAGTAAAGCGTGTGTTTATGCTATTAAGTGTAGACTATAATCTGGCCAATGGCGTGGCTGGCATACACATATATACATACATATCTATGGGTATAAACGCAAGCATTGACATGACTAGAGGGACCGTGATCAGCTCCGGTGGCCGCGTCAGAGCCGTAATGCGCGGCAGACGTGATGCGCAGATCAGCTCTCACATCACTGAATCTGCTGTTAAAAATGAACCATACATTCATCATATCATCGTGCTAAACTAAGAATTAGTCTAATTAGAATCATTGTAATGTGAAGATCGGGTGTGGGTCGGGTCGGTTATCTAAATCAGAGAAAAATATAGGTGCGGGTGGGTGGCGGGCGGATAATTTATTTGAAGCAGCGGATTCGGGTGACATTTGAGCTCATCCGTGCATCTCTAGCGTATACTATACTGTGTCATTGTTAAAGGAACACTCCACTTTTTTTTGGAAATAGGCTCATTCTCCAACTCCCACAGAGTTAATAAGTTGAGTTTTACCGTTTTTGAATCCATTCAGCTGATCTCCGGGTCTGGCGATTGCACTTTTAGCATAGCTTAGCATAAATCATTGAATCCTATTAGACCAGTAGCATCGCGTTCAAAACGATCAAAGAGTTTCGATAGTTTTCCTATTTAAAACTTGACTCTTCTGTAGTTATATCGTGTACTAAGACCGGCGCGAAATGAAAAGTTGCGATTTTCTAGTCCTATTTGGCTAGGAACTATACTCTCATTCCGGTGTAATAATCAAGGAACTTTGCTGCCGTAACATGGCCGCAGCAGGCGCAGTGATATTACGCAGCGCCTGAAAGTAGTCCCCAGCTGTATTATAACTAGTTACCTAGCTGGGGACTACTTTCAGGCGCTGCGTAATATCACTGCGCCTGCTGCGGCCATGTTACGGCAGCAAAGTTAATATGGGACGGTGATTAAACTGACTTGGAACTACCTGTGCACTAAACGGTTATACTGCATACCTGCCAGCCAATCAGAATCCAGTATTCAGACAGACCATGGAATGAATAAATATATATTTTTTTTAATGTAGCATATGCTGAATGAAGACCAGTATCAATGATACCAATACTTCAACTGATGTTTTTATTAAATACATTTTCTTTCCAATTTTAGCCATTAATTATCCAACATTAAAGCCATGATTTTTAACATTTAATAAACTTAAATAAAAAGAGTGAACTTTTAACAATCCTAACATAAGGTCTTCACATAATTCAGACCTGCCAACCTTGGAAACATCTTTTGAGCACCATCAGTGTGACGGGATGAGACTGAACAGGACGGGACACGGGTCTTGGGGTTCATATATACCTAGATAGCTACATTATTATCTGAAGCTCCACGATGACGAATGTCAAAATTGTAATTGCATAATGTGCAAAATGCAAGCTATAATTAGGGCTGGGCAATATGGCATAATATTATTTGTATTTTTTCAAATCAGTCGATATCGGTAATTATCACCCAAAAAAAAAAAAAAGGTTTATTTCTGTCAAGTTTGAAGGCAGATTTTTTGCTCCTAAGTGAAAGCTGTAAAATCCAAACCATTGATTGTTATTTTAAACTATTCTTTATGGTCAGAACATGACAAACACTTCACATATTTGAATTCTTCAAACTTCTCCAGTCATTTTTCCTAAACCAAATAAATATCTTAATAGAAAAATTAATTTCTTAGTTTCTGCATGTTCTAATTTCAAATCCTGAAACAGGTATGTGTTGCCTGACTTTGATGACATGCATCTTCAGCAGAGACTGCAGTATTAATATTACATGTTCTTCTTCGTTAGAGATGCTCATTTGACAGTAGCTTGAGTTAACTGTTGTAGTAGCTTGAGTTCGGATGCAGATGTGAATTTACGTTCGTTATCAAAAACAGTAACATCTGTAAAAATTGTAACAAAGTCATTTTTATATGGTGACTGAATTATTCTGAATATTTACATTATTAAAATTAATTATGCTCCATAGTAGCATACATTTAGATCATGATAACCACAATTAAAACCACACATATAGTACTTCAGTATTTTTATAATAATTATGTATTATAATCCATTGCTAATCGACATCCATTGTGAGTCTTAAAATATTTACATTTATATGTGCGGGTCTAGTCGACTACACGGTACAGCTCCTGCTTGTCGACACTGAAATCAATAGTCTATTACACGAGAGAAAACACAATTACTATAATTTTAACAACAAGCTAAAATAAAACTTTTGAAAAATAATAAATATCAAAATATTTAAATATATAAATATTTTTAAAAGCGTATCTGGGCGGAAACTAGTGCTGGGCGGTATACCGGTTCATACCGAATACCGGTGTTTATTTTTCTTATGATATAAATTTTGAAAATACCGCAATACCGGTGTTATTTAAATAACGTTCGGAATGAAACACTGTTTGAGAGGGGTCTCTTTTCACTATTGCTTTGTGGTGAGGACACACACAATGTTACTAAGCGTGACTAGTTCTGAAGCTGTAGAACTAGTAGAACGTGATGATACAGAAGAACTCATCCACAATATCCACCGCACGCTGCCATCAGCTCCTGCATCTCACACACACAAGCGCAATTTTAGCACTATATTTAGCAACTTTCAAACCCTTTTAGTGGCTTTTTTCCATAGAATATACAAACTGACAAACCTAGCAACTTTTTTTGGATAAACCTTAGCTATGGTTCAGTTGGAAGATGTGGCCAGTGCTGCCCCGTGAGCGAGGTCTGACTCTCTTGGCGCAGTGTCGCCTCTCTCTGCTTCTGTTCTGTGCAGCGAGCGGCAGAGAAGCACCGCATTCAGTTGGCTGTACCGCAGCAGACTCGTCAGTAAATGAGTACAAAACAGAGGGTTCCAAGCACCTGCCGCTAACTGACTGTTTGGAATTATAAGTGTGAGCATAGTTTGTCTGTTAATATTATGCACTTTTTTGTTTGTTGTTGTGTTTTTTATTTATTTTTTGTTCTTTTTAGTTTGTTACTCAGACGCAGGCAGTGCGCTGCATGAGACAAAAAAAGTAATATAGCCAAAACCACCGCATAGCCGCTCTTTTGTGTAACGTTAGATGCATGTTGATTTTATCAGACGATGTCGTGATTATAAATGAGAGTGACTCCTGGTTTACATGTCTTAACGAGTCGTGTTTAGTCACTATTTAGTGTGGAATTTTTCTACAATATTCGCACATCATGACAGTAAAATAGGGCATTCTAAGTCAATCTAGTGCAGTTTTTCCTCTCTCAATCAGTAAACACCCGGTCATGCATGAAAAAAATAAATACCGTCATATACCGTGAAACCGGTAGAGTTTTGAAAAATACCGTGATATAAATTTTTGGTCATACCGCCCAGCACTAGCGGAAACTATATATTTACCTCAGACCTCGCATGCCTTTTCTTCATGTCAGTTGCAGCGAGCTCAAAATGACCAGCGAAGAACCAGCAAGGTGTGGGATTATTTTGAATTAGAAGGAAACGGAAAAGTTTGTGTAAACTGTGTAATGTCAAATTGGCTTACAATAAAATCTACTGGAGCGATGCGTAAACATATTCAATACAGGCACGTATGCGTTAGCTTGAAGACAAAGCCAGCAAATGTCAATCATATCATACACTACAACCTGCCGCTGCGGTCCGAGATCCCATCCGCGCCATCTATTCCTCTAAACGAAAACCCACTTCGGTGCTGGTGCGGGATTTCCAGGCTCTTTTCGAAACTGTCTGCTTGCTTGTAGTTTTCTCTCTGCGTGCCTGTGACTTCAGTTCCTGCAGAGCGCTGGGTTTTTTTCAAGTGCAGAATCGTCTCTAGTCCCGTCTTTCGCCAGACCACGTTAACATGTTAAATTCACTGAACAAATGCGCATGGTCTGAGTAAGTTAAACGAGCATTGTTTTGTTTTTAGACAATATAGCCAACATGAAGTACATTTTTAAAAGCTGTTTTAATGCTATTCCTTGATAAACTTACCTATTGTTTTTGACTCGTGTTTTAATATGTTGGCTAACGTTATATGAAAATGAAGAATTCTGTCAGTCTATTTTCCATTTCTGCGTTGCTCCAGCTGATCTGAATAAATAAGCTATGCACTGGTTTATGTTGAGTGTATGCTCTTCCTTATTTTCTGTTTAACGACCGCCTAAAATTAAATGATGATAACGTGAGGCAAGCATACGGCATAATCGTGACCTATTTTTAGCAGATTTCATTGAGGGATTTGACAGTGTGATGCAAAGATTAAGTATTTCAAGTGTAGGCTGTTATACATGCACAGTTTTTTTTTTTCTTTTGCCATTTTTGGGGGGTTTCTAGCTTTTAGACTAGTCGACTAATCGGATACAAAACTTCCATTTAAACGACAGTCAAATTAGTCGTAGCGCACATCCCTAATATTTACCACCTCATTCTGTGAAAAAAAGCCACATCGGATCACAAAAGGAAATTGTTTCAAACACTCGACTGATAACTCTTATAACGCAAGAACTTATAATGTCCTCTTTTGTTGGACAGCAGGTTTATAGACGCTTCTCATTACAAGTCATCATAAGGAAAAATCAGTGTGTTGCTTTTTTAAATGCATGTTATAAACGGCGGTGTTTCCTCTAGGGGTGGGAATCTTCCAGTACCTCACAATTCGATTCATATCGATTCTTGTGGTCACGATACAATTAAAAATTGATTTTTTTTTATTGTAATTTTATTTTTGCATACCGGACGTCAAATGCACCAGTTTTTTGATACAAAAATACACCAGTCTATAGTATGCGTAGTCCTGACTGAAGAAATCAGTGTTTCCTATTAACTTCCTATTAAATCAAAAATATTTTACACTTCCCATTAAGGATGTGCCAGAATCCTAATACAGTGTTCGGAAAGGAAAGACATGTACTACAGATTCCCTGAAGGGAATAAATACGAGATGGGAAGAAATATATATACTTCAATGCTTTATCTCGCAATTATATTGTTGGGTAATTATCCTGTATATAAAGTGCCGGCATCAGGGAGCCCTTATTAATATGTAGAGCATTGAAAATGAATGCGCTTTTGAATGCGCGCTCGCTGTTTACTTTGACTTTTGAGATTTGTAATCACATGTACAATACACGTACCTGTAGTATACTACAGTGTGGCAGTACTTACCACACATTTTACAAGATTAGTTGTTTGTCAGTGTTGCTCAGGATCTGCAAATCATTTGCCATCGTCCTATCAGTCGTCTCTCCTTACTCTCTATATGTGGTAAGTGAAGTTTGATGTACTGTAATGTAACAGGCAACCGCTAGCAAGCAGATAATCATGTTGCTTTAGTGGCTCCATAGAACGCGCTGTTCGTTTTCCACGCCTTTCCGAATATGGATTCACTATTCGGGCACATCCCTACTTTCCATATTAACAAAAGACCAAAAATGTATTCATATATTTTTCCTAACACTTGCCCTCACTGAAAGTGGGACAGGATGTATTCGTTTTTCTGCACCGCTCTTGCAGTTGAGTTCTGCCTTTTTTGTTCCCGACAACATCATGTTAAAATTAGAAAAATCTATTTTTGAAATTTGTGAATCGATTTGAATCGCTAGAAGACCGAATCGTCGATTCATATTTTGAATTGATTTTTCCCCCACCCCTAGTTTCCTCATCTCAGCGCGTAGACTCACTGACACACAAACAACGCTCTTTTTAACGATAGGCTGTACGCATTTGTCAATCCTCCTGCTTGCAATTTGCGGAATAAACCCAGCGCTCTGATTGGTCAAACTCTTCTTTTGTTGTTGCTTGGTTTGAATACCACGTGTGGACGGAGGCTTTACCAAGTTTTTGCGTAGTTTATAGTGACAAAACCTACCAGCATACTTTGAGGTTAAAACGTGCCCACTACACAAAACGGGGCTTGAAGACGGACATCCAACCGATTGATCAACCCCGACCTCAGCAAGACAGCAAGTGTGGACCTAACGTACGTCAAACTTAAAAACATTAACATTAAGTTTTACTTCTGCTTTGTCAACTGTTTTCAAAACGAACGGCAGCCTTTTGTTCATTTTTTTTTCTGTTTTTGTCACGTAACAGCAACAACAACGGAGGACTACATGCTTGTGTTCATGCTGCAGAAGCTATTGAGCCTATTAGCTTTACTAACTTTACTAGCTGTTCCTTTTGTTGTGTTGGGTTTGTATACAGCGCACAAATCGTCTCTGTTTTTAGTGCGTCTCTGTGGCAGAATTACAGCGCCACATACTGGTCTGGCATATATACTACATTGTTTTGAGTTGGTTTCATTGGTTTCGTGTGTACGCAGATATTTCTTGAGTATGGATGTGCAACAGTGATCGAGTATCTGAAGCGTTGGGAGTTATTAACATGCTGAATGCATATTACCAGTGTTCAGTTTCATGCTCAAATGCAATGCGAGACAGTCATATTGGTTTTAGATGTTTATTTTTTTTAAATACTGACGTTATAATAATGCTGCAGTGCTTTTTTTTTCGGAATTTGTTCAACAGTAGGCATACTTCAATTAAAATTGTTTTCGTACTTCGTATGCATTTAAAATGCGCAGACAATTTCAGGAATCACTTGATAATGTAGATGAAAATATAGAACAAATCTGCCATAAACATGAATCCCATAAACATTATAATGAGAACTTTACAGAATGTGAAATCTATAGTAAATTGTCTGCTTTTCTTGCCCATGTTTCAGCACGCTGCCATGAAAGCGCATCACTGGCATTTGCATCCTTTTGTGCAGATCCAAGTTGTAATGTTACGTCTATGTTATATAGCGAAGTTATCTGATTAATATCATAAGATGTATCAAAGAATGGGCTTCAGTTTATTGGCATAAAGTCAATCAGCTTCACCTCAGGCAGCTATTTCAGTGCTTTCTTTTTTAATAATATTACTGCATCATAATCATAATACAACAGTGTTGTAATCATGTCTTCATAGACAGGTTTTCATGTCATTTTTATTTTTAACATTCATTTTCATTATCTCCATGATGGCCCGCCCCGCGAGCACTCGATTACTTGTTTCTGAAACCTATTGATGATCACAATAATAAATTGCCAAAAATGTCCAGCCCTATTCTTGAGACGAAGCCATGTTTACAGAAGAACAAGGGGAAATAATCGGATATGGAAAGCTCTGGCTTTGTGTGGATGAGACCAAAGTCTTGAATTCAGCATAAAAGCAGTGCTGTCTCTTTAAAATCTGTTGCTCATGACGTGGATCTCCCTGTTCTTTACAGTCATTCAGGACGTTTTAGCTCTTTTAAGATCTATAAAGTCATTGGCCAAAAACAGTCATTTTGACGTTCAACATTTTCTGCGTTTTTGTCCGGTATTCCTCTGGTCAGCATGAGGACCAATAAAATAAAACAACTTCAATTAAGACACTCATGACATTCTTTACAAATATCATCTATTTCAGTAGAGAGGGATATTTTAATAAGGATCAAATGACAGAGTTTGAGAATGAAAACCAACCTGTTTGTTCCTCAGGATCTTCATGTTTGAGACTGAATACTTCTTCAATCCTTATGTCTTCACTCTCCTGTTTAATTAACGCCATCTTTATAACAGTGTCACGTGGATCTCAGTCGCTTCAGCAGGAGTTTTTCTGTGAGTTTGAACACTTTGTCCTGTTTAAGATGAGAATAATTAAGAAAACCAAAAATAAATGCAAACTAAATCTGTGGGTGCGTCTCAATCAGCTCCCTAGTTACTGCACTGATAAGTGAGTCAGAGTGAGAGTTAATGGCCTGAAATCACCATGAGACAAAAAACACCAGCATGTGTTGCATTTGGTATTAGGTTAGAGTTGCCAACCGTTCTGTTTGATAAAAAATCGTCGTATTTAAGGCTTCGTATGATACAGAACGCAGTTTGTTCCTTATTCACAGACATACAGCTTTCCCTGTATGTGTGTATGTCTTTTATAATCTAAAGAGAACCTTCCCAGAATATTCCCTGCAGGTTATTTTTAGTTTTATTTTCATAACCATGTAAACTAATTAAAACGTTGCAGATGTTTCTGAGTGATGACCAGCAGAGAGATTACCCTAATGCTGAAGTGTATTTTTCATAAACAAACACAATTTCATGTCTGAAATAAGATTTTAAAGCAGCCAAAATACACTATAATAATCAGATAAATCCAAGTTTATAGCTAGAATATTAAGCAAAGGTTAAGTATTGTGAGAAAAGCTCATCATAAACACAGGAGGTAGCGTCCCTTATTTCCCTTTTCTGAAGTTGGCAACCCTAATTATGTTGTCGTTATTATTATCTACACATTTAATACTTATTATATTTAATAATGACAATTTCACGATAAAAAAACTGCTGTTTTGTAACAGTCGTCATTGTGTTTGTTGTATTTGCGCTGAATCATCTTGTTAACTGTTTATTTTGATAAAGCTCCGTTTCTCTCTCAGTATCTGCAGCGAGTGAACTCATCTTCACTAGAAACTGAGTCACTAAACAGGGAGCGAGATGAGACGCAGCTCTGTTATTCATGTGCCAGTGCAGTTTACTCATAAAAATAACCGTTATTAATGTTAGATAAAGTATCACAATGTTTACTTCATCCATAATTAAACCATTTTACGTTGCTTGTAAAAACTACTACATATCCTGAACTAATTGCATTGATTTAAACACTTTAAATGCTTAAAAAAACACACAAACCTTTCTTCAGCCGAATCACAACCGACAGCGGCGCAGACGAATGACGTCACATCACAACACCAAAATAAAAGTCCTGTCATCACTGTCTAAAATACAAAAATACACATTTAAATGCCAGAAGAATTCAGAGTTGATTTATTGGTGAAATACATATTTAAGCAAATTTTGTCCAACGGTGTGTTGAAAATATTAAGAACTACATATTAAGGAATATGAGATTCTGTCTTAAAGACAGAACTTTAATGTTTTCCACATGATTTTTTAATAGTAGTTCATAGTAAATACTATAGTGTTTTTGAACCATACTATAGTAAAGTACTTGAATTAATTCGTTGTGGTAATTCTATAGTTGCTGTGGTAATAACAACTATAGTAACATACACAAACATACTTTACCCAATACTGTACTATAATACACTACAGTTTACTGTAGTAAAAACTAAAGTATACTACAGTATTTATTACAGTTTATCAGTTCATTATAGTTAATACTACAGTATGCTGTAGTATTCATTAACAAAGTGGAAATATAATATATACAGTATAATACACTTTTCTGTTGTATGGTTCAAAAACACTAGTATAAGAAACCATTTATACTAGTATTAGAATGCAAACAGTGGGATTTACAACAGGGTTTCTGCAGGATTTTTAAGCTCAAATTTAAGACTTTTTAAGACCTGCACAAATAAAATTAATACCATATGAGCAGGATAGGGCAAAATCTATAGTACCAAATTTAACTGTAAAATGACTGTAAAAAGCATAATTTACAATTCAGATACAAGTTTTCACAAAAACTTTTATAAAATGATAAATTTTACATTTTAGCCTTTAAAGCATTTTTAAGAAAATGGATTCGTCGAAAGTATTAATTATTATATTAATTTAAACAATTATTATCAATACAATTATTATACAAATTAAATAACATGAATTAGGGGTGTGCGATATTGACAAAAAATTATATCTTGATTTTTTTCTGGGATTTTATCGATAATGATAATGAGACGATATTTTGCTGAGTGTGTTATTGTGCTGATATGTTAAAGATTACCGCGGACAGCTGACTTCTGAATTTTTTTGATATTCTTCATATTCTGTCAGTTCACAGCAGTGATAGAACTTCATCTTTTCCAATAAGTTTTATGGCTATTTTTTTTTACCTTTAAGCCATTTTTTCTAAAAGTGTTTTTGTTGCTGTTACCAAGCAAATGAAATCAGTATCAACAAAATTTATATTTGCAATGCATCTGAATGGCATTTAGATGTATTTACACACGGTTTAATGCAGCTCAGAGGGACATAGAATGCTAACCTTCAGTTACAAATGCATAAATAATGTTTTAATATTTGAAACATAAAATACTCAAAACTAATGTTTGAAATTATTTTTAAAAATGAAGATACTTTAAATGTGAAATTAAAACCGCCAGTAGGTGGCAGCAATTCACTGTTAATAAGCGAGTCATTGCGATTGAACCATCATGAATCATTTAAACGGTTGATTCATTCAGGAACGAAACACCGTCATGTTGCTCAGAGAAGCAAAAACTGTGCTGTAGCTGTTTGGAATGATTTTTGTTGGAGAAATAGAGCAAAAGCAGGAAATATGGTGTCTAAAATGTAAGTCTCTTAATATTAACTTCTTGTTTATTGAACTGTTGCATAAAATCAATATCACATTTGTAATCATGCTGACTTTTGGAGAAAAAATATAATTAATATTGTTATAAGTTAGATGAATCCTGGTGGGAATGCACATATCTTCGCAGGAACTGATATAATATTTTACAGTCTCTGTGAGCTCGTCCAGATCGGTGGCAGCAGCTTCACAAACACTCCGATCAGTGAGAAAGAAACAGGCTTGTAAATCCCGCTCTGCCTCATTAGTCCATCTTTTAACAGTCCTTAACAGGTTTAGCTGATTTCAGTTTCTGCCTGTAGGTCAGTATAAGATGAACCAAACAGTGTCCTAAAGCTGCCCGTGGGACAGAGTGATATGCATCTTTTATTGCTGTGTAACAGTGATCTAATATATTACTGTCTCTGGTGTAACATGTGATGTGCTGTGCTATTATTTGATTATTATACTATAATATGTTATTGTTCATAGCATGTTGTGATTAGGCAGATTTGTTTTTGTTTTTTTGTGACTCAAGAGAGATCGACACAAAACCAGTTAGTTAACCCAACAATAAATGTATGTGTTGTCTTAGCAGTAATTATTGTTTAATCTTATTTGCCAGCTGCATATGAAAACATGAGCAGTTAAAAACACGGATAAGCGTAGTCTTAGAAACTGAAAGTGAAAAGTGTTCTTTACTTGCTTCCTATGAGTTACAGAGCAGTGGAGCGGTAGTGAACGCCACAGTGAATAAAAACCACAAAAGGTCAAAGTTTGGTTGAGTATTTAAAAGAGCTTGTCAGTGAGTTACAAGTTAGACAGTGCTTCTTTAAGGTCACCACTGTTATCTGTGATAACACTTCTGTTTAAGAAGAGTTTATCTTAAATACAGAAAGACATTTCCAGAAGACAATAGCCCACTCCAGACTGATCATCTTTTGAAAGGATGTCTGATGTCAGAAAGTCACCATATATTTCCTCATGATTACATGTATCTTGTTTGTTTTGGGGTAATAGTAGTATGTAGTTCTTGCTGTACACACAGCCGAAATGTGCTGCCGGGTTCAGTTTATAACGATTTCATGTTGTTATCTGTTGCCAATTTTTCACCCTCACAAGTCAATTATTGTCTGCAAATCTTCACGGCTTTGCGCACACATTATTTGTGTCATTTGTGACAAATTTAAGTGATTTATTTGGTCCTGAATTTGTTACTTACAATGTTCATGGGTTAACCCATCTTTCAAAGGATGTTCAAATGCACAGAAATCTGGACCTAATATCTGGATTTCCATTTGAGGATTATAGCATCCACATGTTTACCTGGTTTAACCGCGAAGGGTTAACTACACGCACCCAACATGCACGTCAAGAGTTGTCGACCTTAAAGATCCCATATTGTACAAAACCATCTCAATATATTTTTACAGCTCTTCTCTCATGAGCTCTGCTAAGAACAGGTCGATTTTGGCATGTCTAATTAATATTCATGAGCCTATCTTCTGATTGGCCTGTTGTTTTCTGAGTGACGCACGGCCAGGCCAACCACAGGTAAGTAGGGTCATGTAGGGCCGACGTCACAATTATGTCACCGAGCTAAGCTGGAAGCAAAACAAATGGAGAACTGGAGGCATTCCCATTCAAACCAGCGCAGATTCGGCTAAATAAGGAGCTTAAAATATCATCTTGTTGTGATGTTGGGTGCCAGAATCTTTGTAATACAGCCTCAAATAGAAATTTGATCGCATACCTGCTGCCACTGCCAGACAAAAAACTATGACAGCTGTGGTTAAACATGATAAAACGAGCAGACTGGACATAAACGATTGTCAAAAATGCTCACATTTGCAGCGCACACTTCTTATCAGAAAAGGTTCAATAAAGTATTGTCTTTTGTTGTTATGGGCGCGTCTGAAGATTTCTTGCATCTCACGGGGGTTTGGCAAAAGGATGGTGGGCGGTGCTTGTGATGGTGACTGAAGGCGGTGACTGAGTAGTTCGGACGTCACATTTTTACAGAAGTCACAAGGGCTCGTGAAAAATCACAGCTACTTTATGCAGGCTGTGTGCACTTGACTATGGATTGACTGTTTTGAACCTTATATGGTAGTTACATAGCCCCTAGACCTGTTATCATGAAAAAAGCCAGGAAATTTCAGCTTTGACAATAAGGGACCTTTAACTCTCTGAGGTCGACTGTCTCACCGGCGAGACGAGCTCATTTTTTTTCTTATCAGTGCGAAAGACACTAAAAATATTTAGTCGATTTTGGTCATACAGATAAGTGTTATACATCAGTTGAAACTTTGAAGTGTCTATTTTTTTCGGGTACACTCACAATAAAAACAAAATGTTGTGGTTTTGGAATATAAAGAAAACAAACAGGGTGCACTCTCTCAGGGTCTTCTCTGTCTCCGCGAACTGCTTTTAGAAGCGCGTCACTAAAATGAACTGTAACTCAGCAAACACTCAACACAGGGACATGTGAGTTATATCTATAGAAAGCCTGAAGTGTCTACTTTTAAATGAAGGAACTTTGCTGCCGTAACATGGCCGCAGCAGGCGCAGTGATATTACACAGTGCCTGAAAGTAGTCCCCAGCTATATTATAACTAGTTACCTAGCTGGGGACTACTTTCAGGCGCTGCGTAATATCACTGCGCCTGCTGCGGCCATGTTACGGCAGCAAAGTTCCTTGATTATTACGCCGGAATGAGAGTATAGTTCCTAGCCAAATCGGTCTAGAAAATCGCAACTTTTCATTTTCCGCCGGTCTTAGTACACGATATAACTACAGAAGAGTCGAGTTTTAAATAGGAAAACTATTGAAACTCTTTGAGCGTTTTTGAACGCGATGCTACTGGTCTAATAGGATTCAATGATCTATGCTAAGCTATGCTAAAAGTGCTATCGCCAGATCCAGAGATCAGCTGAATGGATTCAAAACTTATTAACTCTGGGGGAGTTGGAGAATGAGCCTATTTCCAAAAAAAAGTGGAGTGTTCCTTTAACACAAAGGCAATGCAAGTAATACAACTCCAGATTCTAGCTGAATTGGAGTATTTAATATAAATTTTAGCCTCATTGAGAAACTCAACGCGAGGGTTAATTAAGTGATTGATTGTTGTTCAGGTCTATGTAATTGCACATATTGCTAGAAACTTGGGATTTCACATTTTCATTCTCTTAAACTCATGCTTTCCTCACTTTCTCTCTTTCTGCACCTTGTGTGAATACATGTGATTATGTGTTAGATTAGTTTACATGTCTTAGATTTATCCTATAAAGTCTTATTTATATTGAAAAGAGAAGTATCTTGTGTTTTGAGCTCACAAGTTAATGTCTTGAAGGAGTTATCGGATGCAAAATTCACTTTACAAGTTGTTTGAACATAAATGTGTGTTGGAAGTGTGTGTGTACACATCCATCCTTTAATGATAACAATCCACCCAGTGTTTTTTTTTTTAAATCCCTATTTTAAAATCCCCTTTCTCAAATCAGGCTGTTCTGAGACTCCTGTCAGAATGACGTAGTTCTGTACAGGCCCCTGACTTTAGACCTGCCCTGAGTGAGCTGAGAGCTGTCCGCCTCCGTGCAGGGGAAGATAAAATGTCTCAGATTAAGTGATTAAGGAGTTTAGTTGTTGGATGTAATAATGAATATAGCAGTTGTCATTTACTCCCAACATCTGAGCCGCTGAAGACACAGAGGGTTTAACGTTACTTTCGCTTTTAAGTGAATGCGCCGATCCCAGATCTACAACAATGCGTCTATGTTCGCACGAATCATTCATGATCCAGCTTTATCTACAGAAGAAGTGAGGATAAGCTAACCTATGATTAATAACTATATACAAATAGGCAAGGGTAGCGCTTGGTCACATGATGCAAAAAAAAGTATTTGCCATCTTTTCAAAAATAAAAACTCTCTTCCTTGATCAAAAACAATTCCACTTCACAGGGTCCTCCCTGGGATTAATCACAAAAATGCAAACATAAATCTTTGAAGTTGAATACTTTCATTCTCAGTGTAAAGTCTTTCAAAATAAATGTGCAAAGTAAAAATTAAAAACAATAAATTGCGACTTTTCTGACTCAATCTTCTGCTAACAGCCGACGGCGCTTTCTTTTAAAGGATTCCAACATGCGCACAGGTGTGGAATTTTGTCTGCATCGCTTCACATAGGCTGCATCCGAAACTGCCTACTTCTCTACTATATAGTAGGCGAAAAGCAGTAGGCGAGCGAATAAGTATGTCCGAAACCTCAGTATTCATATTAGAGTAGGCGAGAATTACCTGGGTGACGTACTAATTCTCGCGAGATTCGGACGTGCGTCTACTTAAAGTGCGTCCGAATATGCCTCTTACGTACTATATAATAGGGGAAAAGCAGTAGGCGAGCAAAGTATGTCCAAAACCTCAGTATTCATAAAAGAGTAGTCAAGAAGTTCCCGGATGTCCTACTGCTTCAGCCCAGATTCTTGAGTGCTCATCCGATGGACACTTTTCAATCCCAGAAGCCCACAGGAGATCAATACGTCATCATCGAACGTGATGGAGAACAGCGGCGAGGCTGTTTACAAATGTGAGTATTACAAACCAAAAACACGGTTTCCTGTGTTAAAATCACATTTGTTGAGCTACTGTAGAGTAAACTGTTGATTTGCTGAAGGTGTAAAGACGCTAGACAGTAATGTTACAGTATATTTGTGATTTTGCTGTAAAAACACGTCTCATGTATAGCGAACAGCGGAGCTCCAGTAAACACATGCACGTCTCCAGAGTCCATTTACATAAACCATACATCTTAAAGATCATTACTAAATGTCTATTTAATATGAGACAGGAAAATGTATTAAAAGAATTACAGATGAGCACATTCACAACATGAACACACATCTGAGTGAGGGATGTGTGTGTTATTACGTAGAATTCACTGTCAACACTGCTTTAGATGAATGTAATGTAAATATACAAATCTACGTGGAGTAACTAAACAACTTATCTGTTTTATTTGTCCATTAGTATTGTAGATAAACTGAGGAACATTTGTGTTGAATAAAAAGTGAGTTAACGCATCAGCAACTGCCTCAACATATAAATGCAGTATTGATCAGATAAATCACAGCTGACTGACTCTTGTCTGGATGTTACAGAGACACACGTGTGTTTATCCGGTGAAGAGTGACTGATGAAGGAATGCTGCCATCAAAGGCTTTGAGTGAGTACACGACAGAAATGAATAAAACATCTTTTAAATCTTAAGGTGTAGTTTATTTTGGGTTGGGGGCGGGACGCGCACACACACACACACACACACACACACACACACACACACACAGAGCACAGCATTGAGGCAAGTAAATAATGACTGAATATATATGTATGTATGTATGTATGTATGTATGTATGTTTCAAGAAATAAACTAAGCAGCTTTATTGAGCGTTTGTGCCAAGGCACAAAAAAGCATTTACATTTAAACTTTTACATTTTAATTTATTCATTTTTTTTACATTTACAATTATGCATTTGGCAGACACTTTTATCTGAAGTGACTTACAATGCTCTTATTACAGAGACCCCGATCCCCCCGCAGCAGCTCGGAGTAAAGACACCGGTGGTGACGACTGCGGAGATCAAACCAGCAACCTTCTGCTGACCAGTTCATTACACCACAAAAGTAATGAAGCTATATAAAATATTAGAATGTAATTGTAAACATGAAATTTAAATTTGTCAAGTAATGGAATGCTGACAATATGATAAGTAAAATGTTTTGCTCTGTGTAAATGTGTTACAGGTAATTGTTCTCATGGAGAGCAGCACACAGATGTTTGGAGCAGACGGAGCAGCAGCAGATTGTCTCACACACGTTCTTCTGCTCTTGTTCAAGATTGTGTGGTACGGGGAGCCTCATCCTCTCTGTGCTCTCAGACAATGATAGCCTCGATGTCCCTTTCTCATCCATGATCAGATTCAGTCTGACTGCAGCAGTGAGGGACGTGATGGACGACAGAGACAGGTGAAGGTGGACACGGTGGTCAGCTGCTTCATCAGAATAAAGCTGCAGAACTGGCTCAGCTGTGTTGAGATGCAGTAGGATGTGGGCTCACCGTCTGTAAATACATGATTAACAGAACAATATGTTTGAATAAAGCTTTGTTTCATGTGTTGTTGACTTGTATTTATTTATTGTCATGGTTACTTTTATTTACATTTTACTCATTTATTCAGGTTTCCTGTTGTTGTCAGTAAATAAAATATAATTGTTTCATTAACACATGCATTAATTCATTGCTTTCTGAGGTAATCTTAATTTCTAAGTAGTAATACTCACATTTTTCGAGTAAAATCAACAGTCTTCTCCAGAGATGAGATCTTCTGAGCTGATCGATGTCTCGTTTGTGCAGATATTACAAACATTGAGGAGAACGTACTAGGTAGGGTTGTGGATTTATAGATGCTATGAGCTGTTTGTGCGCCTGTCGCTTTTATTTTCCTTTTATTATTATTACTGAAGAACATACAAGCTCAGGGAAATATGGTAGTATCTTTAACAATGAACAATCATAATGACCAAAAAAAAAAGAAGAAAACAACTATAATGGGTTTGCGTACATCATAGTATGATATTATACACAGGGAAAAAAAGATTGAATATCTTTGAATAATCATAAAATTCATATAATCATATAATGCATTAAAATTGCATTTGTTTTTGTTATTTATAAGCCTCAGGGATGAAACGAGAGAGATATTCAACCAGAAAAAGAGGACAACAAGGAGATTTAAGCCAGTTTTACGTGTGGGTGAACAATTTTGCACATGAAATTAAGAAATTAATAACATATTCAAGAGATAACGATTTATAATTTATTTTTAATACAAATATCTTTAAGGATTAAACTGTGGGTTAGGCTATATTAGTAGTTAAAAATAAAAAAACTTAAATCAACCCCAGATTTATTGGTTATACTACAATCATAAGGGCAGCTGTTTCTTCAACAAGACCAAAAATGAGCAAATTTCATCAACATCAAAATTTACAGATAGATGAATTAAGCCTGTAGCTCATATCTTTTAAGTTTGTGTTTGCGTTTGTCATAACGTCATAAATCACATGATAACGTAAACATGGCGGACCGCATTCATATTCAACGAGATTTGGCTGTAGAGTACGTACTCTTTTAGCGCTCGTTAAGTAAGTACTTCTTGAAATTAAGTACCTACTCATTGAGTATGCGGTTTCGGACGCAGCCATAGATTTCGTACCCAAATTGAACTCCCAACCATCCTTCCGACCAAACTTGCTAAGGCTCATTAGAATGTGCATGTCAAGATTGTTGTTGATAGCTGACATGGCCTGATTAAACACTTCTGAGTACAAACTTCTGATCGCAGTGCAGAATATTAATTCTGGTCAGGTTACTCAGGTTGTTCTTGAAGGTGCTGGGCCTCTCAAGATCTTTGGGTGAAAGCATCTTCAGCCACTGTGCAAAACTCTGGAACACGGCATGTATTATAGCAACTGCATGGGCTTTGCCGTGAGCTCATTCTTGAACATTGGGTGGGCACCGGGTTGTTAGGAACACACGTCATGTTCAGAAAGTACCCACCATCAACCAGGGACAACACCATGCCCATGGATTTATGGAGCGCATTTACCCCATCTGGTGAGTACCTGCCGAGATCAAAGTGGTTTTTCAAGATGTGCCAATGGTTTGCAATACATCCACCTTTCCCACAGACATGTAGTGCATTCCCGCTTTGATGCAGGACACATCAGAGAGCAACACCACGACACCATCCAAATCGAAAGTGTGCTTCAACTACTCTCTAGCGCTTTCAACAACAGAAGTGAAAATGGGGATATGAACATCACCTTCCCTCAGGAACACTGGAACCCTTGGACACTCGTAAAACGCCTTGAGCAAGCCGTTAGTGTTTTGCCTGCAAGCAACACTGAATGGCGGTAACTCCTCACTGAAACACACACAAATCGTGAGTTACCAACACAGTTTATCACACCTAAAACTAACCCTAACATCACAAAAACACAAGAAAAACAAACTTACATGTCCATTGTCACCTTCTTCTCCCTTGAAAAGTGAAAAACTCTTACTTTCTCTTTAACAATACAGCCACACTCCCTGCCTTCTCCTCCTTTCTGGTTTCATAATAATAATAATACAAGTCAGATGTACATTAATGTAAACAATGTTACATGTTATATTTCTACTTCTGTATATGTGTGTGCACTATTATTTAATTTTATAATTCCTATGTATGTCTACATTATCATGTATGTTTGCACTATGTCCGTAATTTCTTCTGAACTGGAGGCTCCTGTTCCCAAGTCAAAGTCCTAGTGTGTGTTACCCAGCATCCATAATCCAGCATCTCTTCCTCATTTTGCACAGGTTTCTCTAGTCCAGAGTAACGGTGAGCAGAACTTAACTGAGACCTGCTGAACATCAAGAGACCAGCTGCTCTTTATTTGAAGATTTTGGACCTTCAACTGTGTCTACAGAGATGTTCACTAAATAAATCACAATAAAACAGACCAAACGAACATGACTGTGTTCAAACGGGTTATTTCTATTACAACAGTCACAGATTCACAGACAGAATATGGAAGAGAATTGCTGGAATGAATATATTATGCTATGAAAAACAGATAAACAGCTACCAGTTACATAATTTTGTGTTTTTAGAAATAATCGTTTGACATCATTTAGCATGCAGGTTTACTTCTTATCACTTTTAGCTATGTTACAGTACACAAAATACTGAAGCACAAATTAGTGAAATCTCTAGAGGAGTCTGGAAATGTGTGAGTTTTGTGTAATTTTGCCATTCATTTATGGCTACTTTCTAGTATTGCATGATATGCCGGTACTAAAAAGCAGGAGCAAACCGTGACAAACTTGAAAGGACTGTTGAGCCCATAAAAGCAATTGCTAATGCATTTGATTAGTAAGTGACGTATCGGACAGTGCGGGGACTGAGGTTCTGCCGTTACAGGATGAAGAAGTCGAAGAAGCGTGTTTACGTGGATACTCGTCAAAACAGCCATGCACATAATATTCTGTGCATTTGCTCAAGCAGACTAGCTCAAGGGCACCTCAGTCGTGGTATTGAGGTGAAGAGAGCGCTGGACAGTCACTCCCCCCACCTACAATCCCTGCCAGCCCGAGACTCGAACTCGCAACCTTTTGATTACCTTTTGATTACACTCTCTAACCATTAGGCCACGACTTCCCCCGTTTGTGTGTGCCAAGAAACAATCTGTCACAGCCACGCGAGTACTGCATTGAAATCTCTTTCATGCCGACTCGCATCTAAATGTCTTAAAACGCTTTATTGTTTAGACTGAGAGGGAGCTTCATCACCTCTTACTCTAAGCCAGGTTCTGGCATTTGCTTCTGAATCAACTTCTATCCCCAGACTGGGTTTCCCTGTTGAACCAACACTAGAGTTTCGGCATCAACAGGAAAGTGAGCCAGCCAAGATATTCCCCGAAGCAAATACATGTAGCATGGTTTTGAGGCTGCCTGTGCGTCATGTATTTGATGAGTTTGGGGATTATATGAAGGAGGGCATTTTACAGGTACTCACATTTGGGGTAATGTAGTTTATTTTCACACCCCATTACATATTGTTATTTCTTCTTTCTTGTTTTCTTCATCATTTGTTGTGAAAAAAGGTCCAAACAGATGTACATGTATTTGTCATAATAGTGATGAATTAACTCCCCCCCCCCCCCCCCCCATCTGAATTTCTCAATTTTTGAGAGTCCCGTTCTATGGTCCGATTAGATGGATTTAAAAAAAAGAGAAACTATTATAGTTTCGTGCCCTGTGTCATTTAAATTCCACCAGGTTAAAATAATATCTCAAGCTTTATGCTTGATTTATTTGTAACACATTAACCTCGAAACCTATTCAGCTTTCTCTTTCTGCAAATTGTATGGTGTAGCGGTATGGCAGCACGCAAACTACTATCAAACACTCCAACGCAGCTCCATTTTTCGCGAAAGATGGATAAAAAAGCGCACAGGAAACAAAAACCTTGAAAAATGATATACGACCCGCCAAATGCTAGCCAACTCACAGATGCCGATTCACAGGGGACTAATATTATCACAGGACCTCTGTGTTCGGTGAAATATGGTAGGTCATTTGCGGGATGACTAATACATTGTATTATAATATTACACCACCCAAATGTTTACTACTAAATATTTTCGTTGTCACTGCAGGCTTTTTTTTTTTTTTTTAGCTTACTGACCGTTATGGATTAGTGTAGGCTGCATTAAAAAGTCTTGAACATAAAACAACAGGGTAAAAATGTAGCTGACGACTAGACATAATCATTTCATGACTCTAGACACTTCTTTGTGAAGACGGTGGCATAATACAGTGAAATAATATGTTCTTTAGCCACATAAAAACAGTTGCAATGTGTGTGGGTAAAATTCACCCGCTGGCGCTTTTAGGTATACAGCGACCCCCGGCGGTTCTAGTGTTAAGATCACAGACAACCTCCGTAATTATTACAAATGACTGGAAGTCACCAGGTAATACTAATCCTGTGTGAATAGGGCTATATACTGTAAAAAAAAAAAAAAAGTTGACCCAACTTAAAATTTAAAGGAAACCAGCTTCAGCAGATTTAACTTATTTTTGTGGGAGATTCTCAAATTAAAAATAAGTTGAGCAAACTCAAAAATCTGCTGAAGCTGGTTGCCTTAAAAGTTTAAGTTGGCTCAACTTTTTTTTCTTTTTCTTTTTTTTTTACAGTGTAGTTTACATCAGGTACAGTGTTAATGTCAGGTTGAGTTAATGTCAAAGTTCTCCTCTGAATCATTGGCAAACTTCAGACGGGCTGTACATGTGATCATTGAAACTCCACGAGGTGAGATCTTACATGGAGCCCCAGTTCAAGGGAGATTGACAGTTATTTTGTGTTTCTTTGATTTGTGAATAATCGCACCAGCTGTTGTCACCTTCTCACCAAGCTGCTTTGCGATGGTGTTGTAGCTCATTCCAGCCTGGTTTACAGTCTTGTCCCTGACATCCCTGGACGGCTCTTTGGTCTTGGCTATGGTGGAGATCTTGAAATCTGATTGAATGATTGCTTCTGTGGACAGGTGTCTTTTATACAGGTGACAAACTGCGATCCCATTAAAAGACTGCTCCTAATCTCAGCTCCTTACCTGTATAAAAGACACCTGGGAGTCAGAAATCTTGCTGATTGATAGGGGATCAAATACTTATTTGACTCACTAAAATGCAAATCAATTTATAACTTTTTTGAAATGTGATTTTCTGTATATTTTTGTTGTTATTCTGTCTCTCACTGTTCAAATAAACCTACCATTAAAATTATAGACTGATCATTTCTTTCAGTGGGCAAACGTGCAAAATCAGCAGAGGATCAAATAATTTTTCCCCCACTGTATATATATATAACAGTTTTAACAAGTAGGCTAAGCATAATCTGGCCGAGATTATCTGGCCCTGTTTGTGCAAATATAATTTAGCTACAAAAAAAGAAAGGTAAAAATAGAAGTATAAAAAATAATAAATGTAAAATCTCTGGCAAATGAAAATCTGTGGCACGTCCAGCAGGTGGCGCCAGATCTTTATTCAAACACTCATCGACAAATCACCAAAAATAACCAACAAGTCTTCTGAGGCAAGTTCAGCAGTTCACGATATTTCACATATTTACACAACTATCAAACACTTTACACAGTTTGTTTAAGTGACAGGTAAAAATCCCATTCTGGGGGGTAAAATATGCATTTTTTTGGCAGGTAAATTCCTCTGGTAAATTTCGCACTCCAGGGACTAAATATCAAGTTATTGGGGTCGATTTAACACAAGGACATTAAAAACAACAGGCGGCAACAGTGTTTCAGGGAAAACCACAGACTTGGCAACACTGGATGGCGCTCTGAGCCAGCTTATATAGAGACACACGTCATAATCTGAAAACCACACACAAATGTATTATTAATAATAAATATGGACAATAATGTCTAAAAGCTGCTATGTAACAAGGTGTAGAGTAAATAAGCAAAAAAAAAAAACAGAACTATGTTTCTGTCAACCTAAAAAAAAATATTACTCTGAACACTGCGCCCACTGGAGGGAAACATAATCGGCGACAGGAAACATTCATTATTTTTAACCATGTCAAAGGATTATTTCACCACCCGTGAACCTGAGAGGATGAGATATATGGAGAAAGTAAATTTTATTGGTCTATGTCGGTGCCCCTTTTCCTTACTATGCTTTGTTGGTGTATATATTTCAATTTCAGCAGGCAACTATTTTTACAGCTACATAATTATTCCAGCCACAATTACTCATAACAATGTATATACAATTACACATGGTTAAGCATATAAATCGTCAGTTTGCTGTTTTACACACATGCACACAGACGTTATTTCATACATGACATAGTCGGGAGATGCATAAGAAATCTTTAGATGCTCCCATAACAACAAAAGACAATACTTAATTTAACCTTTTCTGATAAGAATTGTGCTCTGCAAACACGAGCATTTTTGACGATCGTTTCTGTCCAGTCTGCTCATCTCGTTTAACCACAGCTGTCGTTGGTTTTTTGTCTGGGAGCAATTTCGATTTTATATGTCACAATTCTGATAAGAAAAATCAACTCGTCATTCTCTCTTTTGAGTTTATATCCCACACTTCTGGCGTATTTCCTCCCTCAGAACGGACAAACTCACTATTGTTGAGTTAAATCGAGTTATAAAGACGGAAATACGAAATATAAAGTTGCATTTGCGAGAAAGAAAGTAACGTTAAATATAAAATGTTATAGGTTTAAATAGTATTTCATGCTGTAACTGTAGGGCAAATATAATATGTTTCCAATGAACTGCATATGTTAATATAATGTAGACCAATTGTTTAAATCAAATTTATGCTTTAAAAGTAGAGTAATCATAGCAGGTTTCATTCATTAGTCTGTCCGTTTAAACGTCTGCGTTTAGCTTCAAATAGCGTTTTTGATGATAGTATTCAAAAAAAATTATTTGCATTGCGATTCTGACATCCAAAGGCACAACAATAAATTTTATCTCTTATTCTATGGATTTTTCCCGTTTCACTCCACTTGTTACCGTGTGTTTCTGCCACCACAATGCGCGCGCAGCTGCGAGTGACGTAACTGTGACGTCTACACGAAATTGGTCTGTAGCCGGTGGCTCCTCCCATTCTGGCTGGCATGAGTGCCATTGGTGTGTGCAGCTACACAAACCTGAACAAATCAGGCTTCAGTATCAGAGTAAACAGGAGTTTCCCATAGAAGCAACAAGAGCGACCATACGATAGGGAACTTATTATTGTACTTTCATTTTACAGCATGAACCTTTAAATATTAACCCAATACATAAAAACAATTTTTACATGATTTCATCGTATTAGAACATCAACGGAAATATGAGCTATATTTTTGTAGATCAATATTGTGTCTCTGCACCCGTAGAATCTGACGAGCTGCTGGATTCAGTGCAGCAGGATGAAGGCGAGCAGAGAACAGCAGAGCAACAGGAAGCTCTGTGTGGTCCTCTGAGCGACACTCTCAGGGTGGTTACACAGGTCCCCCTCACAACAGGACACGTCCCGAACAATAGGGTCTGATGTTGTGGCATTACAAATGGCTTTAGAGATGCAGCCTTTTACAAACATCGAATGGCCTCCGAAACTCCCTAATGAAGAGAATGACTTACAAAGGTTAGTCTAAACTTTCCTGGTATATGGCAAAAAATAATGACTTTTTCTTTAGCAAATTCTCACCTGTTGCTTTAAAGCAGCGGTCTTCACTCCCTGAACAGTTCACTTTGTTTGAGCAGCTCTGTTCATCACAATAGTAACATTTGTGTCCATTGAAGCTGGATTCTACAAGGGAAAAAAATCTGTATACAAAATATAACTAATGAAACAAAAACCCACTGGATGCTCCATTCAATCCATTCCAAACAGAAAATCCCACTCTACTTTCCCCTCTGATTATAGAAGTAAAATGAGTGTTGATTGTTGGTTTATTTTAAGGCAGTGGCTATTTGCACTAAGTACTAAATGAAAATAGCAGTATTTTTTAAAGATATGCTATTTACACTAAGTGCAAATAAATATAGCTTCTATATACACTGTTAAAATAGCAAGATTTTCTGCTATTTATACTACTTATTGCAAATAGTGGCAATTATCTGCACCTCAGTATTGTAGTACATTATAAAACAGTACGCAATAATAACGAGTGTAAATTATAGTTTTAATTGGGACAATAAAGCGCTCCCCACACCTACCCTAACCCTACCTGATACTTTATTTTCAACTTTTATTTCCTTCATTTTTATTTAAAATAAATGCCTTTCTGATGCAATATGAGATTTGAAAAGGGAGAAAAAAAGTTCGGCAAAAGGCGGACTTGAACTCGGGCCGATCGCGTCTAAAAGCGTGCATCTTACCATGTACGCTACTGAAACTGATACTGAAAACGACATCTTTTTTTAGTGTTGACTAACTCATTCACAGACACAGTTACTGGGCGGAGTTAGTGTAAATAGCCTTTGCCAACAAGACGGGTTATTTGCACTTAGTGTAAATAGACACTCCGTAATTTTAATATGATAATTGAGGTTCAATACCCAGAGGATCCTGGCCATTACAAAGGTCAGTGTCACAGCAGGAAAAAGACTCCTTTGCACTGCCGATGTTCAAGGACCAAGTTTTACAGTCATTTGTTAAAGCACAACCTTTAACCTTAACCGTAGTCATTTTGTCACCTACAATAAAAAAAATAAAAAAAACAACAACAAAAAAATTATACTGGCATGACAAGTTCAAATGCAAGTTCAATCTGCATAGGCCTATTCTATAAAAAAATATATATATATTTTTAAATATACCAATATACATTTGTACTGTAGCTACATCTCCATCAGTCAAATATGAATAAATAAATCATTATTAAAAAAACAAAAAACACATTTGAATCCATCAAACTGGACTTACAAAACTGTATCACTTTTGTTGAACTGATGCAATGAGATCCACTGCCACATGTTATTTCCTTTTGATCTGCACAAGAACCCATCGTACTGTCATATTCATAACAGCTGAGACAACATCCTTCAGTAATAAAACAGAGAGAGACAGTGAGAGAGAGGTTAGATCCTGTATCTCATAACACTGTTTGTCTTTGTACCTGCAGTGAAAAGAATAAAAAGTAGGAAAACTGAGATTTGCAGATCCATCTTTGGTCGGGAGGCAAATGAAATCATTTGTTTCACTGCTCATTTTATATCCTAGCAAAGGGGATGGGCCTTCAAGAGATAAGGACAGATTAACAGGAAGTGATTTAACAAGTAGATATATCATGAAATAGAATAGGAATAAGTAAATTATAGATAACGAAAAGACATTTTTTGCCACATAAAAAAAAGAACGGAATTTGTCACATTAAATCAGCTTTGAAATGTGAAGAATTGGGTTTTAAGAAATCGGCTGGATACAATAAAATTTGTGGTAGAGGTGCTTCCTCTTTCTTGACCGTTTCTCAAAATCATTTCTCTCAATTTTTAAAAAATAATTAGTTTTTAAATGTTTTTTAGAGAGGTCTATCTTGTCCACCGAGGCTGCATTTATTAGATGAAATATGCAGTATTGTTGTTAAATATTATTAAAATTCATATTTATATAAAAATGCGTTTTCTATTTGAATATATTAATGCAATTTATTCCTGTGATCAAAGATGAATTTTCAACAGTGTCACATGATCCTTCAGAAATCATTCTAATACTCTGATTTGTGTTTAAAACAGTTGTAACATGCACCAGGGCTATCCAATCCTGCTCCTAAAGATTCGAGTTCTAGCCCTGATTAAACACACCTGAACCAGCTAATCAAGGTCTTCAGGATTACTGGTAACTTCAAGAAAGGTGTGTTGGGGCAATACTTTGAATTAAGATCAGTACTTGAATTACTTGAACATTATTCACTAAAAACAAGCCTGAACAGGAAACATAGGTCAAAGACGAGTAAGAGACAAAAGATTTGGTAACACTTTACTTGAAGGGGTGTGCGTAAGACTGACACGATACCTTCATAATCATAACAAGACACGTCATTAATATGAAGGAGATTTTATGCATGTTTATGACAACTGTCATGATGTGTAAGTTATGTCATTTTTAATGCAAAGATGCATAAACCAAGACAACATAACCTGTCATAAACATGACACAGCAGATTAATTATCAAACTTCAGAAACTATTTACTTTATGGGTTAACATTACATTAAACTGTCATGTGGTTGGTTTTGCCATTGGCTGTCATGAGGCCATTATAATTGTGTCATGAATATTTTTCTGACCACTTTTATTCAGTGGTACAAATTGAATTCGTCATTAAACTGTCATTAAGTGTTAATACTCTGTCAAATAATTTTATGAAAGTGAAAGCGACTCATCCAAAGCGACTCACAAATGAGGACAATAGAAGCAATCAAAACCAACAAAACATGCAAGCGCTATGACAAGCTTTTAATTGTTTGTCTTATTTTAATGGTTTGCATGCATTTGTAAAAAAAAATTAAAATAATTTTATATAAATTTATACTTTCATTGGAGCACCTAATCCCACCCCTACCCACTTCTGAACAATATAAAACACACACAGGCAAATATAAGTGCAATCACAGGTATTTATTGCAGAAACTGACCGTAAACAAGCAGTATAAAAGCATTACAAACAAGTCGTGCTGCATTCCAAGTCCTTCTGAAACCATTATGATGTCTGCGAAGAAGAGAGTAAAACACAAGATTTTAATCGCTGAAAATTATGCTCACATCTAATTCAAAAGCATACTCCTGTCCAGTAGAATGACGCGATCAGTCACGAGACATACAAGAGCCAATAGCATTTCACAACCAAGGCTGACGTAAGGCTTCTTCTGGCGGCATTTTTTTAATTTGCGCACAGACTGCAGCACACAGGAAGAGCTTTATGGCGGACGGAGACAGTGATCGCGTCTATGGTTTTAGTTCACACTGCAGGCTAAAGTGGCCCAAATCCGACTTTTTTGCCCAAATGTGACCCATATCTGATTTTCTTATGACAGTCTGAACAGCATAAATCTGATTTTTTCAAATCAGGCCCAGGCCACTTTCATATGTGGTCCTAAATCGGATACATATCCGATGTTTTGCAGTGCGACTTCAGTCTGAACGGCCATGTCGCATTTCATGTGATTTTTACGTCATTGAAATGCAACAGACATCACAATTCTGCGCTGGAGGAAATCATGCGCTCCTTCTTCTTGATATTCTTCTTCTTATCACTTCGTTATTTAGGCTACGATTACACATTAACTTAAAAATTGCTAAACACGCACTAACATGAGCAGCATCCATTTTTATTTCCGCAAACACAGTGCGCTACATCTGACGTCACATCGTCTTCTGCGGGTCACTTCAGGGCCGTATACGGTTCACACATGAGACTGATGGCAGTCGCATTTAAATGACAATGTGAACAACAGCGCGAAAAAATCTGATTTCAGCAAAAAATCTGATCTGTCCACGTTTAGAATCAAAAAAATCGAATTATCATGCAATGCGATAAATTAGCTTCTCTTCCCTGCAAACGATACAATGAAGAATGAATGATTATTTAACTTAAAGGCAAAAACAAAACAAAAGATAAGCAGTTATACGTATAGAGAATGAGAAGTAACCATGGGAATGGATAGTTTATCCTGCTAAGATGGCGGCGCCTTCCCGAAATGCAACGCGGAGTGAAAAGATTGTGACGTAACTCTTCATTCTCTATTGGCGCTTTAATGCTGCCTGGCCAGGAAGACACATTTGAGTTTTTTTTTTCTTCTTCTTATTTTTTTTAAAAATTATAATAAACTTTTTGTGTTGTTTTCTTTTCATGCCAAATATAATCATAAACGTGTTGCAGCAAGACGGGTTATGGCCGCAGCCTTGTTTGTTTACATTGCAAAGCAGCATGGGTTTCACGTGACTCATAGAAAAGTTTTCAGTCACGTGACTTGTGCCGCATGCAGCAGGGCAAAACAATTATTAGCTATAACACTGGGCTCTTTTTAAAGACGCAGCACAAGCCAGTCAATTTTACTTCTATTTCATGCCACGAACACTGGATCACTCTCAAAAAACAAACATATGGACACAAACGCTTGTGTTTTAGAAACAGGAAGATATCTGGACCAGGAAACTCGTGCTTACCAGCATGTGCAGGAGGATGGAAGTCGTGCATTATTTGTACTTCGGTGATCACACAAGGTATTATGATTATGTTTTGCAAATGTATTATTCTCTTATATTTTATTATTTCAAATTTAATCTCGTTAATTTTTTTCTAAGCAAGAAATAACATCAACCAGAATGACATGTTGATGAAACAACGTGCATGCATCCTTTGAAAGTGCCAAAATATCCAAATACTATTAATGAAAACACGAAGTCAACATTATAGTGCTATAACATTTTTTTTCTTTCTCTCTCAGAAATAGGCAGAAGTGTGGTACTGTTCAAAGCACTCTGTTGGACAAATGCTGTGTTGCAAGATTTGCACATGAACCTCGTCTTTTGCCTTTTCTGTGGGCACTTTTTGGTGGTCAGGCAGGCCTTACAGTGCCTGCATGTGTTCTTCCCCTGTTGGACAGTTGCAGGGATCTCCGAGGGGAAATGCCGAGCAGTGAGACGAAGTGGGTTGTAAGCAGGAGGGCGACCACTGGAAGATGGCTTCCGGGGAGTGTGGTGTTCTCCCACAAGTTGGCGAACAAGATTTTGACTGAACATTCGGTATGTCAGGCTAGAATCATGCTTCAGCTTGTAAACAATGAATGCATTGTGTACTGCAAGGTCCAAAAAATGGAAGAACAGTTTCTTGTACCATTTTAAGGTCTTACGAATACAGCCAACAAAACTGTCCATCATATCGACGTTATCCACAGCGCCCATTTTTTTATTGTAGTCCAGCACGCATTGGGGTTTGATTTTCTAATTTCCAGTGGTGTGGTCTATCTTTCCCGAGGGTGACATCTCTGCTGAGTGGACTGTTGTCAGCATGTCGACATCGCGTTTGTCATGCAACTTCACTGCCAGCATTTCTTCGCAACTTTTAAAGTCTACCTCCCCTCTGGTCATTCTGTCTCGAAAGCATGGCAAGAAAGGACTGGTGTACCAGTTGTCCACGTACAAAGTATGCCCTCTCCCCAGGTATGGCTTCAGCAGTGTCAGCACTACTGAGTCAGACACACCAAGTCCTGGAGCGTGTGTGATGTCTGTGCTGGAGCCAGTGTACACTACCACATTGATGACGTACCCAGTCAGAACATCACACAGCATGAAGAGCTTGATTCCGAACCTCTTCCTCTTTGATGGAATGTACTGTCGAAATCCAAGCCGGCCTTTCCACAGCAACAGTGACTCATCGATGCACAAGTCCCTACTCAACTGTATTAAATATTGACAATAATAATAATAATAAAAATTCTTAAATAGTAGGAATTCTTTAAAGAACAAAAAAATCTTACTGTTCAAAATTTTTTTGACTTGTAGTGTAAATGCTAGCTTATACCTATTCAGAATCAGAACACAGATCAATCGCTGTCTGGCCCTTTTGGCGTCCCATACTCCCACATCTGTCAGGAGCAGACCGGAGATAATTCTTCATGCATTTTTTAATGTCAGCATCTGATGATGATGGTTTTGACTGCTGTACAGCACCTGAATAAAGATAGAGACACTTGTATCACTCATTTTAAGTCATTAAAATACAGTATACATATTTATGGCTGTTTTCCAGGACTTAAGTTTCAAAAATTCTAATTCAATTCAAACTCAGCGATCTGAAGGCGGCTCAATGTCATCAGTCAACATCCGGGTCCTCTGTCAGAACAAGCTTTTTGGAGTGTCTGATTCCCATATGTATATAAACATATGTCCAAAACACACTTCTTCGGCGAGCATCCATTATAAAACACTCGCTGTACATTAATTTTGACAGCAATGTGAATATACTGAATTGTGTTCAAGCAGAAATACGATGTTTTAGATGTGCCAAGAGCGCACATACACGGTTTGTTTGCGCATCAATAAAATGATAAACGGTTGCCTAATGCACGACTCCTGTATGTCACTATAATCGTCTTTACCTTGATTACAATCATCATTTATCAAAACCTTGCTAGTGCAAAACTGCCTTCTTTTATCCAACCGAGAGCTGTAGTTTGTGTATCATATGCTCATGCAGCGGTCAGAGAGCCTTTATGATGAATAAATACATATGTAACTTTCTCCTTTGATGTAAAGATAACCAATTTTGTTGTTGTTTGAATTGAATTCAAGCAATTGACGCTGAATTGCCGCTAATTTAAAAGTCAAAATAAAATACGGTGCTTTTACAAGCTATTTAAAAGCGAAGGAAAGCGAGGAAAAGAGGGAAAAACTTAAACTAACAACAAGCAAACAACTGCTTGACGCCGAATTGCCGCTAATTTGAAAGTGAAAGTGAAATGTGCACTGTGCTTTTACAAGCTATTGAAAGCGAAGGAAAGCGAGGAAAAGAGGGAAAACTCAATTGCCACTAACTTGAAAATTTGTAATGAATTAATTTGAAAGTGAAAGTAAAATGCGCACAGTGCTTTTATAAGCTTTTTAAAATAGGGGGGAAACTCAAACGACTTCCCCCGCCCCCAGTACTGGTACTGGTGGCCTATATAAAGCTTTAAGCATCAGAATCGGCATCGGTATCGGCCAATCACCATGACAAGAAATCGGTATTCAGTATCGGCTGCAAAAATCCTGATCGGAGCATCCCTAGTGGAGACATTTTTATCATCCATGATCAAAAATCATCATATCGCACACCCCTAATGGGAACCTATTTTTCCCGCTAAAATGCATTTTCTGTTTGTTTGAAGAGATAAGAAATTGGTTTTTTGATGTGAAGAAGTGACTAGATGATGTGAAAGTTGATCCAGAAGGTGAGAATTTCAATTCTGATATGAGAAAACGCACCAAAGCAACAGAGAAAAACTGTATTATGGAGATTCATTTACCTTTTCATCACATTTTTCACACAGTCTTCAAGGTTTGCACCCCCAATCTTGACTAACCGAGACATCTGAAAACATTTTTAAAAATCAACATTTTCCAACTATCAGGAACAGAAAGAACAGTATTACCATTGGCCTGGCATACTTATACTGACCATCAGATTCTTGAGCTCATGCTTGCTGTTTATCTTCTCCAGGTGGAACTGAGAGTCTGGGGCTCACAGTTTTGACCCACTTGGGACAGCTTAGCTCTCATATCAGACAGTAGATAGAGGACCCGTCTTTGGAACTCTGAAAGTAAAAAAAAAAAAAAAAAATTACATTTATACATTTATCCCATTTGCAAAAACACCACTGTCAGTAAGACAATAAGGAGGTATACTTACTTCCATTATCTAAAGGGAATAGATCACTGCCCTCTCGGTGCTGGTTCCCCCTACATTAAATCCATTTTTTCCCTTTAATTTTAGCCATTAATTATAGCCATTTAATATTACAGTATAATTGATATTAAATCAATGATATTATTTTTAACATTTATAGGCTTTGAATTATTGATATTGATTATTCTTTATTCGAGCTTCAAAAGTTGATCAGCGAGCAGAGCAGTCGAGTGATTTCTCTTTTTCTTTAGTTCTTTGATTCTCATCAATTACAGTCTACAGCAGGCTACACTTTAAAAGCAGCGCTGTTTCTGTAATAAAACCTGATGCACATGACGCGGATGTGACACATATCCAGTTTTCTCCCAACTCTTTACGGTCATTTGGGATCTTATAACTGATTTAAGACTGTGTTTATGAGGTAACTCACCATAACCACATATTTTTACATCATTGTGTGTTGTTTTGTCTATTGAAGCGCTGGTGCGCTTGTCTGAAGCGGCTCAGTTTATGTGTACAGCCAAACACGCAGATTTTCAAACTATACTTCCTGCTTTGATAAAAATCTTAGTCCAGTGTAAGCGCTATTTCTCGCCAGAAGTTATAACCGATAACACTGTCTTTAAACTTGTTTAAACTAACGTTAGGATTGTGGATATTTCATAATTCCCTCACATAAGCGCTTGACAAAACTGCCATCTATTGATGTTGCGATCTCCGGTAGATTGTTGTTATTGCATCTCTCTCTTTTCTTTTTAGCCGGCCCGGGCCAGTGTTGCCACCTTGTGGACAAACTAATTAGTGCAAGAACAATTAATGGTGAATGTGCATCCTGCGTACTCCTCCTCGGGCTGGATGAAGATGATTTGCGGGCCGCCAATTGAATAGCCCTGCCGTAAGCTATACTGCAATATGTAGAAATGTCTGCATTATGCACAGAAATTCCGGTAAAATTCCTACTACTTCTTCTACTTCCTGTGGATTTAAAGGACAATTTCGTTTGTGCGCCCCCTGTCGTTTCAAAGAATATCTCAACGGCGAACGCGTCAAGTATAAACGCCTCGTCCGTTTGGGGAGGTGCACGCGCAGTCAGCGGAGGCTCTCGAAGCGGAGACAGGCGCGAGTATAAACGAGGCTTTAGCGCTGCGCAGATCGCTCAAATTCTGACTTGAAGCAGTGCATGTTGTTGTTGTATGTAAATATCAGAGAAGGGACAGCGAGGTGTAGAATAAAGGTAAATTATGTGAAAAATAATGAGTTTTATAAAAAACGAAGCATAAACACATGTTAGACTGCACCCCATAAACACAAAAAAACAGAAAAAATAAAACAGTCAACCACCCCTTTAAAATAGAGTCAATGCCTTTAAAATCCCATTCTTGAAGCCTCATTAGTGCCATCTGGTGGGTAAAATAAGAAAAAACATCTGCAACTCCATGGTTTAGCCCAGGGGTGTCAAACTCAGTTCCTGGAGGGCCACAAAAACTGGACTCTGAGAATTAGCAATGTTAAAATAGATATAATCATATCTCAGTATTGTAAATGTAATGTAACTTTGCAAGGTCACCGTTACACTGTACCTTACCCTGCTGTTTTTTTCCTCTTCTTTTTTGTGGTTCTGTCCTCTCTTCTTTTTCCTTTTTATTTCCTCTTTATTGTATCATTCAGGTTCTGTAAGCCTTACAAAAATATATCCTGAAATGCGCAGGAAGTCAGCTGATTTGAACGTAACTCATGTTTTCTCTCAGAATTTAATATTGTATCTTTTGACTTCCTTGAAGGAAAAAAAAAAGTAAATATTTATTATTCAGAGGTATTTTGGAAAATACCAATAGTGATTATATAAATGATATTAATTCTTCAAAATTCTTTATACATAAAGGCAAATTGATGTCTTTATTTATACCCAAACTCAGTCAACTGGAGATACATATTACTCCATTAATATTTATGAAAAATAGGAATAAACATTATTTAGAGTATTTTAACATGTTTATTAAATGTACTGATATTTGATATTATTTTGATTTATATGATTGCACAATAAGTCATGTAAAAGCATCAGAGTCAGGAGATTTCTGGATTTCATTCTGTATCTTCAGATGATGTTTGTCGTTTTTTAGCCAAGCAGCTCTGTGTAGATTTGTTTCTCCATTACAGTAATGCTCCTTAAAAACAAACTAGCTGACTGTCAAGAAGAACAGCAGGTTCTGAACACACGTTTAATTACAAATTTACTGACTTTCTGGAGTAGAGACATTAAACTCCTCATAACTCATGAACAATAGTTAAGAACAAAATTTTGGAGTTCATTAACTCAAATTTATTATGAAACACATAGAATGTATAACAGTATAAACAACATATTATATATATATATATATATATATATATATATATATATACACACACACACACATATATGAATGAAAGAAAAGCAAGCATATTAAATTAAGTCAATTAATTATTCATATCGACATTGGCAGGACTTGGAGTTGAAGTGTTACATCTTTTCCACTCTTTGGACACAGTGACAAGCATAAACTGATCTCTGAGGTAGTTCTTCGGTTCATAACACGGGACTGTTTAAAAGAATTATGTTCATACTTTGATGTGCCGGAAATCTACACGAGAATAAAGAGGACTTTTATTTTGGTGTGGCTACATGACGTCACGAGCCGTCTGTTGTTGTTTGATGCAAACGGTTCAGATTTAAGTATAGTTTTTACAAGAACTGAATTAATTTATTATGGCGTGTAACAGGATAACACTTTATCCAACATTAGTGTTATTGTTGTGAGTAAAGCGGATCCACGCGCGAGTAACAGATGCTTGTTATCATCGTGAATCAGTTTATCATTCACAGTTACTCAGTCGCTGGCCAGCAGTGATGAGAGAAACTCAGCCGAACCGATCGAATCAGTCTGTCACAACAGAGTAAACACAACGGTAAGTTAACACAAACACACGCGTGTAAAAGAGTATTGGGCCTTTTCTTTTTAACGAATGAAAAACATGCCGCGCGACGGTTGAGTCTGATTCCTGAGCGACGCTCTGAAGAGACTCTTTAGTGAGATCAGCTGCAGCTGTTTCTCAGTTAATCTGGCTCATTAATCTAATTAATCTAGTCATGTGTGACTTTATGAACCAAGAACCGATAGTGTGTTGTACTTGTGAGATCTGAACGGTTACTGACTTCATTGTTCATAGCAGAGCAATTTTGAGTTCAAGATATTTGTTATTGTTTTTTTTATATTTGTTTTGTTACACGCACATTTTTTTACATTTCATTGTTGAAATGATTCCTGCATTTGGTAAAAATGGCACATTTGTTTCCAATTATATTTTTTAAGTATTTGTATAATTTGTGTTTTTTTTCTTCATTTTTAGAACTAGTTTTGAGTGTTTTATGTTTTTGTTTGAATTTTTTTGGGGGCTAATCGGGCCATTACTGACTGACTGGAGTGATTTACTTTGCTTTTTCTTTTTCTTTTTTTTCTCCCCCAAACACAGAAACACACCCGCTGAAGCAACTGAGATCCACTTGACACTTCCTATAAAGATGGCCTTTATTAAACAGGAGAGTGAAGACATAAAGATTTTAGAAGTATTCAGCATGAAACAAGAAGATACTGAGGAACAAACAGGTTGGGTTCATTGTCAAAGCTGAACTCACTCATCAGATCCTTATTCAAATGTCCAGCTCTACAGAAATGAATTTTGAAGAAAGTCATATGAGTGTCCAAATGAAAGCGCTTTTATTTGACATGGATCGGGTCGTCTCGTGTGGACAGACATGTTGAGACCACGTGACCCCTCTTTCTTTTTTTTCTTTTTTTTACAGAACCATTAATACCAATTCAATTCTATACCCGCTTATAGTCAACTGCGTTTAAACGCTCCTGTGTGTTTTTGAAACACCACACATTTATTTACAACGTGTTGAGTATTGTAGTCAATCACAGGCGTGCGTCTCTGTTGAAAGCAGTGGCCAATCAGGGGTGTTTTCTGTATGTTCATTTCTGCTCATTCATTTCTGTATGTAAGCTCATTTTTGTTTAGAACAGGAGAGAGAGATAAGCATACGTACAGTGTAAATAAGAGATTGTGTAGTTAGTCATTGATTATATTGAGTTTTCGCGTGATAAAGCAGTCAGTTGCACTATGAGGAGCCCTTTGCTCAGTTTCCCTACATAATCCATTGACAATTTGAAGAAAGGTTTTGTTTGTCTAATAGGACCGAACATCCATGTACACTGTTAAAAAAATTATTCGCGTGAATCCACTAAATTGTTCCGCTAGTCATTGCTATGATCAATCGATTGACTGTGATAACTGTAGCAACGGACAGAACGAACTATCTGACAAACCGATGTCAAAAATAGACCTGTGCATTAAGTGATGCAGAGTAACATAACTACAGCAGTAACACGTCTGTGTTGGCTGAATATATTAAGGATAGTTAAAGATAACTGAAATGCGTGTCTTTGTCACCTTTTTCACCCATGATGAGTGTGCATCCCTTATTTAAATAATTTAAATAATACATATAAATACAATAAATGTTTTGTTATTTTAAATCCCCAAAGTGTCAAGTTGTACAACAGTCTGAACAAATGATAAAAGTACTTAAAATGGTGTCTTGGGCTACATCCACACAAATCCAGAGCTTTCCCTATCCGATCTATTTATTTTTTTATTTTCCTCGTCTCAAAAAATATCTGCGTCCACACGAAACCGACACTAAACGATGTAGTACACATGCCAGACCAGCATGTGGCACTGTGATTCTGCCACAGAGATGCACTAAAAACGGAGAAGATGACTTTGACTATGCGCATAAACTTTGCGTGCGGTATATGAACAAACAACAATACATTTATTAATCTGTTAATGTTAGTTAATAAGACGATTGTTAAGTGTTTGTTCATGTTTTTGTTGCTGTTACGTGACATAGCGATGTCTGACTAGGCGCGAGATGTGGGCTGATGCTGTCATTGTTTCAGAAAATATAGCGGATTGGCTGTCTACACGAAAACGCAGATTTATCCACTCTGGGACCCAGTTTCAAAAAATATCGGTTTCACTCTCCAAAACGCTGGATCTGTCTGTACGAAACGCCTATACGATACAAAATTTATGCGTAAACAGCTAAACGCTTCTCCATGTGGATGGGGCCTTTATAATAGTAAAAATAAAAACTGTGACACTGCCATCATTTTAGGTTTGAAATCTTTATTTTGATTGAAATGTGCATGTCGACTAGTCTTAAAAGTTAGTTATTTAAATTATTTTTAAAAAACTCTTTATAATTTTGTAAGGTCAGTTACATAAACGCATAGATCAGTTTAATTTCAGTTAGAAAAGATAAACAGATTATCCCTTGGTTAACTGTAAATTAGTTTTTATGTGTATGAGTGAGGAGCATGCATGTTTAGTTCTCAATGGAGGTGAATGCACGCATTGCGAGGATTTGTCAATTAAAAGCTCCGTTCACACCGTCCCTGTTCTCGAGGGATATGGGGAGTGCATTTGGCTGGAATGCCTATGACTCTTCAAAGAAGCTGGATGTGCTACGCATTTGCGTACTGACATGGTGTTAATGCACATTTACCATTTTAGATTGACAAACTGTACTGTATAAGATTTCTATTCAAACTGAAAATATAAATGTAGGCTATCCGCTGCCATTTTCAAAGCACAATGCAAAACTGTGACATTTCATTCACTCACTCTTTTCAGTGGGCAGCACTAAACCCAGAAGCGCATATACTTACTTGCCAGCAACCCGTCAATATAAAAGCTTGCTGATTTTAAGTTTGAAAATTATGAAAATTCATATTTAATAGGAGTAAATATTAGCATTTTATTTTTAAGTTTACTGTAAAAAAAAATTGTGTTTAATGCTCCCTTTTTATTTTAAAATATAAGTCATTTTCTAATAAAATAAGCTAAATAATAAAGTGTCATAATACTAAATAAAGTGCAATAACGTTATCACTAATTAATTTAAATCATTAACATTATCATCTAATCATTATAATTATTAATTTTATTTTTTATAGTTATATTTAATAGGTATACTTTGTGCAGTGTGAGGACCAAATCTCCAGGTTCTTTTATGAGAACCAGGCAGACAAATTTATGTGCACCCCTGTGCACACTATGAGCCTCTTTGGCTACTGCTTGTAGAGAGGAGTGTTGTTAGGCTTCCTCTCCCTATAGAGAAGCCTCCTCTCCTAGAGTTCCACCTGGGCAGCAATATCAATTTGTTAGGTGCACTGTGTGCCTCCTTGACATCTACTTTTAGTGTAGTGCATAGTTTGGCCTCCTTTTGCTTTGGAGAGTCATCATGTTGAGGCTTCTGGGCCACGTTTACACTGTCAGTTAAATGTGACCCAATTCCGAATTTTTTATTTTTTTTAATTAATTTATTTATTTTTGCTCATGTGACACAGATCGAATCTGTTATATGACTGTGTAAACAGGAATAAATGTATGCATTTGGACATTTTGAGATCGGTTTCAGGCCTCATACATACGTGGAAATAAAGCCGATATAAATCAGATATGTGCGAATGCGACTCGTGTAAATGGGCAGATTGTATTTTCTGAGGCATTGCGTTCTGTACGTCATTAAAACTGCGTCAATTTGGTACTTCTCCGTGGTTCAATGATGTTATATTATTCTCAGGTGGAAGCACGTGTGGAGACTGTAAATGACAACAACTTCTGTCATTACTCACCTTAATGTTGTTTTAAACCCGTAAGACCTTCGAAGGTTCATCTTAGGAACACAAATTCAGATATTTTTGATGAAATCCGAGAGCTCTCTGACCCTCCATAGACAGCAACGCAACTGTAATGTTCCCAGGCACACAAACGTAGGAAAGACATCGGTAAAACAGTCCATATAGGCCGGTACACACCAAGCCGACGCCGACGAACTAGTGGCGACGAAAGCAGACTGCGGGGTCGGCCGACGTCGGCAGCATCTGGGTCCAAAGTTGCCCTGACACACCAAGCCGACGCTCAACACCCGACGATCAAGTAGCACGTCCGTTCTACGCATGCGTATGAAGAAATCCCTTTCGTACCAGCAGGTGGCAGTAGTCTGTTCGCCAGCTGAACAGCCAATCAGAATGATCAGATGGCCCGACTAACCGACGAGCTCCGACGCCGATTCAACATGTCGAATCGGCCGAAAAACAAGCCGACGAGGACCTACTTCAGCCGACGGCGCGGAACACACTGAGAAGACTTCGTCGGCCGACGAACAAAAACTGCCTGGTGTGTACCGGGCTTATGACATCAGAGGCTCAACTTCAGTTTTGCGAAGAAGAAAGAAAAAATACTTTATTCAACAATTCTTCTCCCCCGAGTTACCGTCTTCTGCCATTTTAGAGACTATCACAATGCATACGCAAGCTTTCCCCTAAGCGTAAACAACGCTGATTACGCAGATTACGTTCATATGCGCCCTTTCCCCCCGAATGTAAACTACGCTGATTACATCATTATGTTGTTGGGTACTCTCCAAAATGCCGGAAGACGTAACTCGGGTGAGAAGAATTGTTGAATAAATTGTTATTTTTGTTTTCGTTACGCGCACAAAAAGTATTCTCGTAGCTTTGCAAAATTGAAGTTGAGCCACTCATGTCACATGGACTGTTTTACCAATGTATTTACTAAGTTTCTGGACTGGTCTATGAAGGCTCAGAGAGCTTCTGCTACTCGGGTCTTATTTTTGATGGAAAAAAATATAGAAATGATCATTCTTTCTAAATGTGATGTATTCGGCCAGTAGTTCAAATTATTACTTGCCCTGCCAATATTTATACTGGCTCTGCCACAAAAATAAATAAATTAATTAAATTAAATAGTTGTTGTTATATTTTATGCTATCTTGTATTCTAATAAATAAGCTTATGACACCAATATTTAATATACCAATACAATTCTACAATTCTCGATTTCAATTTTAATACCACAGAAAAAACCACTAGCCTAACAAATGTAAAGTTACAACATTATTAAAGACAAGTGACAGCTAGTAAATAAGAACAAATTAACAAATTGCAAGTAATTGCACAATTAAATATATAGCACAAAGATAGAAATTAAGTTTTTGTTTGTAGGTGTTCAGGTACAGAAATTGAATAATCACATAAAATAACATTTGCATATTCTTCACTCTGTGTTGCACCTTGATTTTTCATAGCCATTTGAAATTAGAGGCAACCACTGCATTTCAATCATGAATCAATCCAAAAAAAAAAAAAAAAAGTACAATGTTTGATTTGTATTAGACTGTATAATTTCAAAATCTAAAGCAAAAACAGAATGGTGTGACTAGCTTTGTGAAATTATACTACATAAAACGTGCAAGAAACAGAAACAGCAGACGGGCTGAATGAGACGCAGTTTCACTCTCTGACAGCAGGTGGTGCTTATGAAACAGTAATACAGTGTTTCCTTGGTTACCACTGTAAACACAGCAGCTCTGTGCATATTAACATTAATTTAAATGAATTATATGGAAGCAAGATGAAAAGAAAACGCCATGTAAACTTTTCTGAAAACAGCCAGTTCCCCTCAGAAACACATTCATACAAAATTCAATATTTAGGATTCTTATATTTTGCGCATCTTAAATGGTGATCTTGCTCTGCCTGCTATAGTATTTTCTCCTCTTTGTGTCTGTCTCTAGCCTCTGTTTGTGCAGTTTGTCAATTTGAGTCTATTTGAAAATGTTTCATTAAAATGGTTCTTTAAAATCGGTTAGACTAAATGATTCAATGACTCGCTCATAAAGATGTCAATTGATTAATTGCTGAATAAATAAGTCATTTTGAATGAATCTCTTGAATGAATGATTCAGTGACTCACTCAAAGACTATTCGTTTCATTACTGAATAAATCAGTGATTTTAAACAAACTTCTTAAGATGATGCTTAAATCCTGACAGAAATTGTTCACAAGTTCCATAGCGTAGTGATGAGGACAGGTCTATAATTACCCAGTTTTGTTGCATAACGCTAGTTTTGATACTTGTCTTGGTTTTGATGTCTGCTGCTTTGAGCCATTAAACTGCCATTTAACACGTATTTGTCTTTTCCACTTTAGAGCTGATGGCACTGAAAGAGGAAAAAGAAGAACTGAAAAAAATAGAAGAGAAAAATCACTATGAGAGACGTGATTTTATACAGACTGAAACAAATTTGGTTCAGAAGACTAAATCTAAAAGAAACTTCCCTTGCCATCAATGTGGAAGGATTTTCACACTAAAAGGAAACCTTAATTTACACATGAGAATTCACACTGGAGAGAGGCCTTTCACATGTCAACAGTGTGGAAAGAGTTTCGTTAAAAAAGGAAACCTTGATGAACACATGTATGTTCACACTGGAGAAAAGTCTTTCATCTGCAAACTGTGTGGAGATAGCTTCTTACGAGCAGGACATCTTACGACACACTTGAGGATTCACAGTGGAGAGAAGCTCTTCAAACGAGAGTTTCAGTCATAAAACAACCCGTTTCACACATGAGAAGTCACACAGATGAGAGTCCTTACAGCTCCAAACTGTGAGGGATCCACAGAAATGTTATTCATTACTATAAAGGGACATGACTGGGGATGATTTTCTTTCTTCATACTTTGCATGCAGACATGATTGGTAAACAATGAAATTCATTGGTGCTTATTTTCATTAACAACTTATTTTTTGTTGATATTAACAGTTAATACAGCCGCAACATCTGTAATACTCTGTACTAACTTGGAGAGTTGAGCTGTCTTCATGTCATAATTCTCAAGCTAACCAAAACAATGTTGTGATCTATGTTGTCAAATAGGGCTGGGCGATATGAGCAAAAATTCATATCTCTGTATTTTTTGGCTGATTTGCGGTATACGGTATATTTCTCTGTATTTCTACACTTTTTGTATTTAGATTAAACAAATAAAGTAAATGTGATTTTAACCCTTTTTTAACATAATTTATGCCTATGGTTACATTACATCCCAACGTTGTGACATTGCAATCTAAAATAATGCTTTTAAAGCAGAAGCTAAATTTAACTAAACTAAAAATTTAAATAAAAAAGCACAGACTAATTGAGTAAAAAGGCTGTTTTGATTACCCCATTACAGTCACTTTACAGTTAATGCTATCATACAAATACACTTGTTTATTAACTACAAATATTTCAGCAAAATGTATAATTAAGTCAGAATTATTGCGCTCCTATTACATTGCGTGTCTGTTTAGTGCGCATGCACGCGGTGGCGCTCGTTCAATGACGTCTGTGAAGTTTAGCGGAGAATCTCAAAGCAGAAGGCTCATGCACTTCTCACAGCAAAATGGAAATATTTCCATGGCTTTATAACATTTACAGATGGAAAATATACTTGTGTAAGTTACGCATTTAGGAAAACGGCACATCTCAAACACATTAAACAGCCCGAGTCTCTGTCAGCGGCACACGCAGCCTTTCTGTCAGAGCTGTTTTAAACTGAAACTATAGACTTCTCTATCTTACGTGTTTTTTAAAACCCTTCATATAAAGTTTGTCACATGTTTAGAACAAATTGTATTGTGCACTTTCTCCACAGCTCAGTTTGTCCCCCGCTATATTTTCAAACTACTGTATATAAACTGCCTCCTATCATATCTCTTATAAAGAATATATTGATATATTGTACAAACTCGATATACCGCCCAGCCCTATTGTCAAAAGCGATATTAGTGTTAGAAGAAAGATGTAGCCTACTCATGATTGGATGCCAAAAGGTCATGCATCACTTGAATAAAAGATTCGCTAAAACTGTTCACAAGTACCATTGCTTAATAAAGAGGACTAATATTTTAGACATGAGTGGAAGATTCAGGACTGGTCTATAAAAACAGTTTTGTTGCATGATGTTGGTTTTGGTGTTTATGGGTCAGTGACAAAAAAGGGTTGGCAAGATGAGAAATTCAAAAGTCTTTTAAAAACTTTTTAAAAGCATGCATCAGGTAATTTAAAATGTACATTGTGTATTTGTTGATTTTATGTAATTAAAGATTAAAATAAGAACATTAAGACTGCATTTACCTGAAAATGTCAAATGGTGTAACCGCCAAAGAATGTGAAATATTAAATATTTTATCCACCTAGATGGCATGTAAGTGTACTCACAGAAATAAATACTTAATTTTAAAATCTCACAAAAATAGATTTTATTGGTCATCTCTAAATGTACATTTTAATGCCTTTTTGCAATATTTGGCCAGGCTCATGCTGAAAACACATCTGCTTTCTAAATAATCTTTGACAAATTATGCAAAAAAAAATTAAAACTGTTATTACACTAAACTAGATGACTAAGTTTTCACATTAATTTACAAGTATATAATTATATTTTTAATGAAAAATACTGGTTACACCAATTGACGCAAACCAGTTACACCACCTGACCATGTTGTTTCTACAGCCAAAGGCCACTGTTGAAGAAATTGACACTGAAAATCAAGCATGACAGTCAACCAGTTCAGCTGAAGTGGTTTTACTTCATTTTTAATGCTGAAAAAAATTAGCAGCAAGAAATCATCATAGTGATGAACAGTGAACTCATGTCTTGTCTGGTATTGCAGTTACTGTTAAAAGTGAAGAAAAAATCTGGCAGCAACCAATCAGGGTAAAATCATAAATGATTCAATGACTGAATTCAATGAATCAATCTTCAAAAATTGTGTGTGCATATGTGTGTATTAGACAGGGGGTGAAACGGAGAGAGAGGGCGAACCATGTGTGTTTAGGACCCAGTGTGTGCTTTGACTTGTTTCCAATTAAGTCATATTCCTGTCCAGAAAAGTGTCATTGTGACTGCACATTTTCAGGCTTTGTGTGCTCCTCAGTCATGAGTTTTGAATGACGCAAGTTCAAAGGTTCTGGCTCAGATATCATGTGCAGGACATCGGACTTATGGTAGAATAGGAGGTCAGATGGATGAGGCCAGGTGAAGGAATTCTTCCCACCCAGCTGTTGCATGCAGCTTACTTCCACTTCTTCACCCACCACCTGGATGACCTGTCCCACTAAAGGCTTACTTTCATATCTGACCAGAATGAACTTGCCTTTCAGATCTCGCAGACAGTCGGTAGCAGTTGAGGGGACGTTCTCTGATAGGTTGCGGAAATCTACTGTAGATGGATCATAGCACTTGCGGATACCAGGTCTTGCACAGAAACATGATATTATGTAGATACAAGTTTTTCTTGTTGCGAAAAAACAAGCATTCAAGGAATGTCAGCACTGTCAAAAGTGGGATGAGCACAAGAGGAGAGCAGAGAGGAAGGCATCATTACAGGTTGGATGCAGAAAGGGAAGAGCTTGATGACCTCTCAATTCGCAGTGTTGACCTCCAGAAAGTCATCATGCTGCCCCGAATGCCTGGGGTGAAGATTGCAGTCTTTACCAAACGCATCTCGGCCTTCCATGAAACCTTTGCCAGTGTAGGGAAAAAGTCATCTTCCAAGAAGAATAGCATTTCAGTATATGGAACGAAGGCATTGCTGGAAGGAAGGCAGAAGAGGTGGCATCAGCTTTTGTCACAGCACTTAATAAGGAGCGGGATGTGAAACATTTACTGGGTTGACAATTGCACCGCACAGAACAAGAACTGGTGCCTCCTTACAACTTTAGTTACTGTGGTAAATGACCAAACGATCCCACTTGAGGATATAACCTTAAAGTACTTTGAACCAGGACACACCTTCATGAGTGCAGACAGTTTCCACCATGTTGTGGAGAAAGAGATGAGGAAGCGGCCTGGAGATGGTACTGGATTTTGAGGTTTTCAATTTTGAGTGTCATTGCCTCTTCCAACTCTGGGAAAGTCGATGTGGTGGAGATCCAGAGTAGAAACATCTTGGCATGGAGGGCTGGCCACTCGCTGGCTAAGCTAAAGAAAGCTCCAAATCTGTCTAACATGACTGTTATTCAGCTGAGGAGGGGATCAAGAGAGATGTTCTTCAAACTCTCCAATGATGAAGAGTTCACACAATTGGACTTCCTCGTGAAGAAGGTAAGAGAGAGTAAGAGTAAAATTTATTTGTCACATGCAGAGTTATAACAGTGTACACCTTGCAGTAAAATGTAAATTCTGGATGACTCTAGGTGACTGGAGTATCCAAAACAACTGTGACCTGGAGACAAGGGAATAGAGAGGGAGAAGAAGTCAGACATCATTTCCAAGCTCTGCCCAATGATGCCCCTCAACCGCCGTCAGTTTTGGGAGAACCTGGCTGAGGAGGAGTGAAGATTTGGGAGAACTGAACAAACCGCGCACACACACACACACACACACACATTACACACACGACACAGACCTGCTGGCTACAGTCAAGAAAACACGAATGCAACATAATGATCTTGGAAGAAGAAATGTATCTGCTTCGTTCAATAAAATATTATGCAGCACCATTTATTATCTTAATTAAGACAATGTGTAATAGTAGTGTTGTATTTATTCATTTATTTTTACATTAGATTGCATTATTATCTGTTTCTGAATTTTTACTTTTTGATTTACGAATTATAACAGGCTGGTGGGAAAACCCCTTTTTTTTAAACGTTTTTATTACTATTTAATAATTCTTTTGTCTTTTGGTCGTTTTTTATTAATTTGTCTTAAATAAGTGAATGATGTCTTTAAATAGTGTTTCATAAGTTATGGCATTAAAATAAATTAATAAATCATTTCAATAAATTATATAATAATTTTCTTTTGATAAAATAAATTATTTAATTAACTTTCAAATAAAAGGTTTACAACAACATTGCCATATTCTTTTAAAGTGATGTGATATTAAATTTTTTTACTATGTTCTGCAGCATCAGATGTAGCATCCTCTGACTCCTCTGAAGCCATTTTCCAAAGATGACTTGGAGGGTCAGTGCAGACAATACTCATTGGATATATTGACTTGTCAGGGAATCACTTTATTATTTCTAGTCATGTGTATTTTAACTGAAATGAACTGCAAAGTATTGATTTATTTTTGATACTCTTTGAGTCATGGTATTTGTTGTCTACAGAGGCAGGTCCCTCAACTGAACAAATGCATGAAAATAGGCCAACATCAGTTAGTGAAGGTCAAAATGAAGAAGCTAAAAGTAGCAGCAGTCAAGACACAGTCACAGACAGCCCAGACTTAGCAAGTGCAGGGCGAAATGTAGGCGAGAATGAAGATTTTTTGACAACTGATCCAGGATTATGGCCAGAGAGGTTGACAGATCATGAACGTGAGGTGATTGTTCAGCCACAGCCATATCACCCTGCAGCCCAAGACTGGTTGCCCATGGAAGCTAAGCAGGGCTGAGCCTGGTCAGTACCTGGATGGGAGACCTCCTGGGAAAACTAGGTTGCTGTTGGTAGAGGTGTTAGTGAGGCCAGCAGGGGGTGCTCACCCTGTGGTCTGTGTGGGTCCTAATGCCCCAGGGTGAGCGTGATTTCACCAAGTACAACATGTTCCTGGATCAACATCCTTGTTGATCCTGGAACAACATTACAATCAACCAATCAGAACTGAGATATAACTTTTCAGGAAATATCTATTTTAGGCTTATGATCAGGGTTAGGTGCTTCTACACCCTTGTTAATCAGCTATCATTTCCAACTGATTTTAGGAATAAATTATGGGTAGGGTTAGGTTTAGGGGTAGGGATTGGGTTAAGTTTATATCTTTGGACAGTAATGTTGATCCAGGATCAACAAAAGATGTTGATCCAGGAACATGTCTTACTTGGCAAAATCACGGCGACCAATGCCCCAGTGTAGTGACTGGGACACTATACTGTAAAAAAGCACCGTCTTTCGGATGAGACGTTAAACCGAGGTCCTGACTCTCTGTGGTCATTAAAAATCCCATGGCACTTCTCTTAAAAGAGTAGGGGTGTAACCCCGGTGTCCTGGCCAAATTCCCTCCACTGGCCCTTATCAGTCATGGCTTCCTAATAATCCCCATCCACTTGATTGGCTCTATGACTCTCTCTCCTCTCCACCTGTAGCTGGTGTGTGGTGAGCGCACTGGCGCCGTTGTACTGTGGCTGCCGTCGCATCATCCAAGTGGATGCTGCACACTGGTTGTGGTTGAGGAGAGACCCCCCCACATGATTGTAAAGCGCTTTGGGTGTATAGCAATACACAATAAAAGCGCTATATAAATGCTTCATTCATTCATTCATTGTTAGAAAGCTAGCCACTGCCAGTCAGATTGACCTGAAAATTGTTATGCCCAAGGATTCAGAAGGAAATAAATTTCCAGAGTATCTCCAGTTTAGTAAGTCAGCAAATGGGAGAGAAAAACAGAAGAGAGACTGGTTGACACACAGTCCAAGCATGGATGCATTATATTGTGTGCCTTAGAAAGGCATCAACTGATGCGCTAAATAAAGAAGGGTACAAGACATTTTGAATACAAATTTTGAACGATACCCAGCCCTATTTATGACCCTATGATTTATGATCCCCAGCCTCTGACCTCATGATCTTTTTTATAGGATATGATTCAGCCATCTTGCTGCTATGTGTTATGGAGTGTTACAGCACTCTCAGATGGGGTTGGTTGTTTTTCTGATGCTGTTCTGTCCATCCTCTCTTGTTGCTTCAAAACTCTGAATAAGAATGAGAATGAATGAGATGAAGGGTGTCACGTTCTTTCGTTTGGGGGTTGAAGACTCTCCCAAATGGGTCCAAATGCAGCTCAATAGATCAAAATGGCAAACAATTATCCAAATCGGTGTCTAATCCATCCATACTTATATCCTCGTGAAAAGTGTTACGGCTGGACATGTCCTCTTTAGACCCTCTGTGTTGCAGTATGTTTTCCACTCATGAAGGCGAATGAAGAAACAATAGAAGAGTTTAAAACCCCTTAAGTGTCACCGGCCCACCGGTGAGCCCAATGGCACTCTTTTTTGTCGTCTTTTTTATCTATTGCATATTTTAGTAGTCATCATAAATTATGTATCATTTGAAATCTTAAAACCTCAGAATTCATCCTCAGATATTGGGTTACCATGGAAATGGTACTGTAAATTCTTTTAGCAGTCTCCTCCCCTTAGTGGGTGGAGTCAACTGTCATATTACGGTGTATTAGAATAATTTTAAAAAATTTTAATATAATCTTGACAAAATACAAATTGTCAGAAAGGAATGAAAAGAAGTCTCATGATTCCATATTCGGTGGATTTTTTGATAGAAGTAATATTGACAGAGAAATTTAGACTTTTGTGACAGAAAAATTCAGTGGAGTTTGGAAGGCACCCAGTGGCTGTTTGTGGTATAACGTCCTAAATAAAATCAACTCTTTTTTTTTTTATCAACTCAAATTTAGAATATTACTTATTTAGACACAAGGCTTTAATTTAATAGCAATTTTGGATTCAGAAACTATTTTGTAAAATATTTATCTTATGTAAAATAAAAATTGGTACAGTGCATTTTCTTTACAGTAAATTTAAACTTCTATAACTTTTTGATACTTATTTGTAAGTATTTTGAAATGATTCCACTTCTGCTGTAATCTGCAGGTTGTCTTCTTAAAAATATCCCAACCTTAGGTCTGTATTCCAAAGCGTTCATGAATTATAACAATTTAAGTTTGGATAGTTCACTTTCACGTCTATGTTCAAAAATGGGGGTGGCACTTCTGGGCTTAAGAAATAAAACAAGAGCTAAAAAAGAAAGTTCTAAGAGAACTTCCATGAGTTAAAGTGAGATCCATGCAGTCCATCTGTGAATGAGTTGTTCCCAGACTTGCATGCTTAGTCCTCCTGTCTGTGGTCTGTTTTGTTGTGTACTTGGTTTGCAATTGTGTTACCCAGACTGGTAGAATCAAACATGTATTGAAAAGTTAGTCAGGATGTAAACTTGACAAAAAAAAAAAAAAAACGGTAGTAATGACATTACAGGTGGTCTAGCCAGAAAAGAAAATCTCTGCAGGCCTGCATGTTTTGTTCTAGTATGTAGTTGACATGAGTTTGAACAATTTCACAAACCTTGTTTTTCGCATCTTTTGAAACCAGTGCCACTCATAAATCTGTTACATACGAACACATACAGAGAACCTTGGTAACTCCCAACTCATTGCTACATTCAGACATCACATACATAATTTTTCTGGTAGATTGGCTCTTTGCTGTTAATAAACATGCTTGTCAAACCAGGCAGCGCACTTTTCAGGCCTCTTACAATTTCCATTTCGTTCCTTAGATTTGCTAGAGCGGATCCTTGGCCAAAACAAAATATGAGAGCTGATTTCCTCTTGAAGCTGCTGGTTTGTAATCAGCTTTGATTTGAATAAAGAGATTGATAGAAACACTCGCTCAGTCATCTACATTATGTTTTGTCCACACTGAGCTCTTTGAAGGCGCCAAGTGAATACATTCAACGCTGTTTTCCTGTCATAGAGTGGACTCTGAAAATGGACGTATTTGGAAAGGACCACACACATTTATTCATATGACGCATGATATCTATTTATAGCGGTATTTGCCTGTATGTTATGTGCTGCTTTCGCAGTCTTGCTAAAGAAGTGTTATAATAATAATAATAATTCATTACATTTATATAGTGCTTTTCTGGGTACTCAAAGCGCTTTACATGAAAGGGGGGGAATCTCCTCATCCACCACCAGTGTGCAGCATCCACCTGGATGATGCGACGGCAGCCATATTGTGCCAGAACGCCCACCACACACCAGGTTACTGGTGGAGAGGACACAGAGTGATGATGCCAATCAGTGTATGGGGATGATTAGGAGGCCATGATGGTCAGAGGCCAATGGGCAAATTTGGCCAGGATGCCGAGGTCACACCTCTACTCTTTTTCAAAGGACATCCTGGGATTTTTTATGACCACAGAGAGTCAGGACCTCGGTTTAACGTCTCATCCGAAGGATGGTGCTTTTTACAGTATAGTGTCCCCATCACTATACAGAGGTGTTAGGACCCACTTAGACCACAGTGTGAGCACCCCCTGCTGGCTTCACTAACACCTCTTCCAGCAGCAACCTAGTTTTCCCAGGAGGTCTCCCATCCAGGTACTGACCAGCTCAACCCTGCTCAGCTTCAGTGAGTAACCAGTCTTGGGCTGCAGGGTGATATGGCTGCTGGCCATGTTATTTGTACGTTTAATATCTGTACATTTGTACATATATCATGTTATTTGCATACATCTTCATATTACGTTCGTGTCAATAATTATTCGCAGCTGCTGTCCTGTGCGTCATGAGAGCAATTGCATTTCATACCAAACAATGAATGGCAGTGCATTTACGCCATAATTAATTACAGTGATTACGAGATACCAACTTGTAAAAAGCACTCACGTCCTCGTAATTGCAACTTGTGAACTGGAAGTTTTCTGAGAGCTACGACTTGTACCACCTGACCACCTTAGATTCATTAGGCGCTATTTTTAGGCCTAATGAGTCCAAGGGTGTGAATAGCTCCAAGCAGATCGTCACGTGTTGTCATCTCGAAGTGAAGTTATTAACGTAATTTCGGGAGGAGTACGCCCATCTAATCTTCCAATCAATATCCAAGTATAAAATACAGCCTCTTACCACTTCCGTCGTTAGCTCTTTTGGCATCCCTCCTCCTCCCCATCTCCTCCTTTATGCATATTTATTTTATTTATCCTTCTGTCTATAGGGGGGCTATCAGAGCTCGAGTAGAATAGTCTCTCTGAGCCCTCCATTGCGGACATCAAGCCAAATCTGTATACCATTAATGCTAAGATTATATAGGCACACGAACTCGTGAAATAACAGTAATTACGATATGGCGAGAATGCTGTAAGTGTGCAGATGTGTTGCCAGATCCAGTTACTACATTATAAGCCTCGTTGGACTTGTTTTTTCCACTTAATTTGATGCTTTAGTAAGTTAATAAAATGGGAAGTTTAAGATTAGGATCATTCTAAAACACAAGATCCCTGCTGAAAAAAAACCAAACAATAGAAACCATCACAGAATTTGTAATGGTTTTACTGGTTATAATGTGACTTTTATTGGTTTTAATGGAAACTGTAATGGACCCTTAATTGGTCACCTTCTATTGGTGGCTCGTTAAAACCACTAAATCCTAATGGAAAGTGTCCCCAAACACACTACAGAAAACCATTTTTTAATGGTTTTAATGGTTAAAAGTTAATGGTATTAGTGGAAACCATTAGAATTTCTGTAGTGGTTATATTGTTTGTTTGTTTTTTTCAGCAGGGATATGAATTTATTGAACTTTTATGAACTTTTTCCAGGCTTTTTTTTTTAGTACCAATATCTGGCAACACTGCGTCGCTGGCACTTAAACTGACAGTAATCAAAAAGCCCCATAGTAAATAGTCCATAATACAATCAGTGCCGTTCAATCGAGCAGTATAACGATTTAAGCACGTACCAACATTTCAGTGAGGATGATTAACGAAAGCAACATATTCACATTAATGTGAATGAGAGGAACAAGTCAAAGAACTTACAAAGAAGATCTATTAAAAGTCCAAATATGAAGGTGACATTTTCAAACTGTGGATTATTTATGGGGGACAAAGTCAAACAAAAAACATTTTAAAGTAAATTTTTTTTTATTGATTCACAGGCTGCACTAGTTTTGATGATCCTCTGGACACAGAGCTGTTGAACTGCTCAGATTCCTGCAGTGAATGAGGAGCATCAGATCTGACCTTCATCAGCATCTCATCGTCAGATTCAGGATCAATGAGAGAAACACAGGTTCAATCATTGAGTCTGAGCTGAAGATTCAAACTTCAAGACTTTCTTTCTGTTTGATTCACTCTGTTTTCTGGATCATTATGCTGACAGACTCGGCACTGCCTTCTGAAAACAGATGCAACATTTACATACTGTTAGTCTTGGATTCTAACAATCATAATTTAACAATTAAATCAAGCAATTCAACAGTCGTGACTCACCTGAAGATCTTTTTCCGCAGCGAGAAAGAGATCAAAGCCAGAAGAACACTGAAGATCAGGGCAGAAATCCACCACCACTGATCTATAAAAGAGATGTAATAGAAAATCAGCTGATCGATTGAACTGATGAATCATTGAAATCAGTAAACATGATTAATTGGAAATCAAGTCCTGAAGTTGTGCAGTAGATCTTGTGACGAAGTTTATCCACACAGTGAGACGTGACGAGACGATCAGATGAGACAGAAATAACAGGAGCAGTCAGTTTCTGAGGATCTGATGGATCTGCTATCAGATGATGATCCTGATCAAATAAAGCATTATTATGAGTTTGATTGTGAATAATGGAGTGGTTTGAGGACAGAAACACTCTCACCTGTGAGTACCACAGCTGTTCACAGTCAGACTGCTGGAAGTGAGTGAATCTGTCAGCAGGAACTCTGAACTCAAACCCGTCTGTGATCTGAATCTCTGCACACGCAGCTCTCCATCATCCAACACTGACAGAGAGAAGAACTTTAAATAATTGCACAGCTGTTTAAATATGCATCCAAGAATGAGGGAAAATACACAATAAACATATTTTAAAGAAAAAAAGTAAGAACAACTAATATAGAAGGTTGAAAACGGGTCTGTTCTTCACAGAAAGATCACATGACTCCAGATGACTCTAGAAGGCATTATGACCGGTTACCGTAGTCAGTCTGATCCAGAACAGCACACTGAGACAACAAACACAGCCCTGAACCTCAGCGGAGAACCAGACGAGTCCTCTGCACATCTTCAGTCCATCTTCAGCTCGCCCGCCTCCACATGATGCAGCTAAAAATCAGATTTGACAAGATCAGGACACCAGCCTTTATTACATGACTTCGAGTCATCTAAGTCATTCCTGCAGGTGGAGAAATGATGAATTCAGTCATTCAATTAACCTTTTGAGGGGTACAGTCCCACATATGGGATTTAGAACGTTCAGTGACGTCGCATAACTGCCAGATTCAAAATTTCAAATTCCTGCTTTTAGCACCAACACAGAGAGGGACGAGCGTGATAAATGCTGGTCATTCACATATTTGCACAACTAGCTACTCAAACAGCATTTATATGTAGTTGATGTGTTTATTTTGTCACATACACTTATACTATTACAGAAGCGCCAGACAAAAGTTTATAGGGCATATAAGCACAATCCCAGCAGGCACAAAACAGGCACACAACGTGATAAGACATTGATATTTGGTTAAGTTTTGGTTGCAACATCGGGTGACCAAAATTCAATGTAAATTCAACGTCTAATGTCAATGTTAAATTTATGTCCAATACTGACAGCTGACATTGAGATTTTGTTGTTTTTAGGTTGTGCAACGAAAATCCATCGTTAAGTCAACGTGAAATATTGATATCAACCCGATTTTCATCTTCAACCAAAATGCAACGTCTGTCCGACGTCATGTCCAACGTCAACCTGACGTTACATAGTATAAACACTTCTGTGCTACTGTGAGTGTATGTGACAAAATAAACACATCAAGTGCATATAAATGCTGTTTGACCAGACGGTGCCTGCTGGGTTAATGCATGAAAAGCGCTCAGCCTAAACAGTGTTTACATTCGCATGCTTATTTTATGCCAGCACTCCGATTGTCACATAAGGACCACAACAAATGTTTATAGAGCATAAGCACAAGATATCAATGTATGAATAAAACGGGCGCATTTTTCTTTATTTTCATCATCTGATCGGCTGTCATTTACGCTTACTCAAACAGTGTTTACATTCGCATGATGTGCTTATTTTATGTCAGGGACACTCCGATTGTCAGAAGTACCACGAAAAAAGTTTACGGCACATATAAGCACAAGAATGTCAATTTAGCTGAAATGCGCGCAGCCGTCTTTGTTTACATCACAGGCTGATGTGAGGCTGTCATAACGTTCACTCAAACAGTGTTTATAGGCACTTTATGTGATTATTTTAAAGGAACACTCTACTTTTTTTGGAAATAGGCTCATTCTCCAACTCCCTCAGAGTTAATAAGTTGAGTTTTACCGTTTTTGAATCCATTCAGCCGATCTCTGGATCTGGCGATAGCACTTTTAGCATAGCTTAGCATAGATCATTGAATCCGATTAGACCAGTAGCATCGCATTCAAAAACGATCAAAGAGTTTCGATAGTTTTCCTATTTAAAACTTGACTCTTCTGTAGTTATATCGTGTACTAAGACCGGCGGAAAATGAAAAGTTGCGATTTTCTAGTCCTATTTGGCTAGGAACTATACTCTCATTCCGGCGTAATAATCAAGGAACTTTGCTGCCGTAACATGGTCGCAGCAGGCGTAGTGATATTACGCAGCGCCTGAAAGTAGTCCCCAGCTATGTAACTAGTTATAATATAGCTGGGGACTACTTTCAGGCGCTACGTAATATCACTGCGCCTGCTGCGGCCATGTTACGGCAGCAAAGTTCCAAAAATTTGTCAAGATTTAATCAAATTAGGTTCAGCTTTATTGCCAATTTCTTCTGGTGGTTAATTGGATAAAAATAGGAGGTTATCCTGCACTGAAATTGGTTTACTATTTATGTAGGCCATTATGTTTGACGTTCAATATACGTCAAATCAACGTCAAGTTTTAAACGTCCAATTGATGTCATATTGACGTCACATTGACATCAATGATTAGTATGTTTAATCGGGATGTATGGAAAGTTATGGTGTAATATGAATTTGTCGTCAGCTTGATTAAGTTTAAATAGCTTTTTTTTTCTTAACTGAGGTTTTGAAACGCATCCATTTCATCTTTTGAACCGTGATTTGTGCATGGAATACAGCTGCTGTATGTGGACTTGTAACTTCAATAGTTAGATTTTTTTTTTAAGGTAAACAGTTGAGCGATTATTAAATTTACCAAAAATACTTTTTAAATTTTGTTTTTTAAATATTTGAATTCTTTTATTTTTATTTTTATAGTGCTATCATAATACTGTATAATTAATTACAATACATTTGCTGTTATTACAATATAATTGTAAAACCACCATTTACATTATTACAGCTACAATTACCAGTTAATTATTGTAAAATTTACATTAGGCCTAATTTTTCACAGTGAAAAATCATTTTCAAATCAAAATGACATTTGAGATTTCATGTCTGATGAACAAAAACAGGCTTCCCTTCAAATTTTAAAATTATTCAGATTTCCTTTTCAACTGATCAAGATGCAATGTATGGCCCTATGAAATAAATGTAATTTTTTCCAAATTCATTTTTTTCCAATTACATTTTTCTTGACTCTTCTTGAAAAATAAATAAATAATCAAAAAGTATGGCTAATTAATCATAAAACAATTTAACAGTAATTTATTTGAAAAGTTATTAAAAGTTTAACAAAACTGACATTTTAGGCCCTGAAAGATTCATTTTATTATTTTCCTCAAATTCAGTTTGTGTTTTACAATAATTTTCTGGAATTATGAAAAATGTAGAGCCATAATGCCCATTTAATGAGAAAGCATTCTCAGCTGTTTAACACACCTCTAGATGGTGCTCTTTCCAGGTTTCTCAGCAGCGGATGTCGTCATATGGAAGACTACGACAAACATATATTTTTTTTGCATTCACATTTGCTCAAATAGCAAAATAAAAACTCCGTGATAATGTTTTTATTACTTTCAAAAATAGGAAAAAAATAAAATAAAATATATATATTATATTATACAGGTGCTGGTCATATAATTAGCATATCATCAAAAAGTTGATTTATTTCACTAATTCCATTCAAAAAGTGAAACTTGTATATTATATTCATTCATTACACACAGACTGATATATTTCAAATGTTTATTTCCTTTAATTTTGATGATTAGAGCTTACAGCTCATGAAAGTCAAAAATCAGTATCTCCAAATATTAGAATATTACTTAAGACCAATACAAAGAAAGGATTTTTAGAAATCTTGGCCAACTGAAAAGTATGAAAATGAAAAGTATGAGCATGTACAGCACTCAATACTTAGTTGGAGCTCCTTTTGCCTGAATTACTGCAGCAATGTGGTGTGGCATGGAGTCGATCAGTCTGTGGCACTGCTCAGGTGTTATGAGAGCCCAGGTTGCTCTGATAGTGGCCTTCAGCTCATCTGCATTGTTGGGTCTGGTGTCTCTCATCTTCCGCTTGACAATACCCCAGAGATTCTCTCTGGGGTTCAGGTCTGGTGAGTTTGCTGGCCAATCAAGCACAGTAACACTATGGTCATTGAACCAGCTTTTGATACCTTTGGCAGTGTGGGCAGGTGCCAAGTCCCGCTGGAAAATGAAATCAGCATCTCCATAAAGCTTGTCAACAGAAGGAAGCATAAAGTGCTCTAAAATTTCCTGGTAGATAGCTGCGTTGACTGTGGACATCAGAAAACACAGTGGACCAACACCAGCAGATGACATGGCACCCCAAACCATCACTGACTGTGGAAACTTCACACTGGACTTCAAGCAACATGGATTCTGTGCCTCTCCACTCTTCCTCCAGACTCTGGGACCTTGATTTCCAAATGAAATGCAAAATTTAATTTTATCTGAAAAGAGGACTTTGGACCACTGAGCAACAGTCCAGTTCTTTTTCTCCACAGCCCAGGTAAGACGCTTCTGATGTTGTCTCTGGTTCAGAAGTGGCTTGGTAGCCCTTTTCCTGAAGACGTCTGAGCGTGGTGACTCTTGATGCACTGAATCCAGCTTCAGTCCACTCCTTGTGAAGCTCTCACAAGGGTTTGAATCGGCTTTGCTTGACTGTATTCTCAAGCTTGCGGTCATCCCTGTTGCTTGTGCACCTTTTCCTACCCAAATTCTTCCTTCCAGTCAACTTTGCATTTAATATGCTTTGATACAGCACTCTGTAAACAGCCACACCTTTCAGTAATGACCTTCTGTGACTTACCCTCTTTGTGGAGGGCGTCAATGTTTGTCTTCTGGATCATTGCCAAGTCAGCAGTCTTCTCCATTATTGTGGTTTCAAAGAACAAGAAATACCCAGAATTTATACTGTAGGGATGGTAATTTATTCAAACTCAAATGTAAATATTCTAATATTTTGAGATACTGATTTTTGACTTTCATGAACTGTAAGTTCTAATCATCAAAATGAAAAGAAATAAACATTTGAAATATATCAGTCTGTGTGTAATGAATGAATATAATATACAAGTTTCACTTTTTGAATGGAATTAGTGAAATAAATCAACTTTTTGATGATATTCTAATTATATGACCAGCACCTGTATATATAAAATACACATATATATATATAAAATACATATTATATATATATATATATTTTTTTTTTTTTTGTAATTTGATGCAAATGTAATACATTTAAAATATATGGTGTTATAATTGTACAAAAAAAAAAAAAGTATATATATAGAAACAATTGGAGGATCTGGTGACTGTTGAAACGCGTCATCACTGTCTTGTGAAAATTGGTCCATTCTGAAGTCGAAGCTTCGAGAAAGCGGTCCTCTGACATGTTTTATCAGGTGAGTAAATGTGTTATATTGGGTAACTTTTAACATATAAGATCGTGTTTTAATGAAATATGACTTTGTGCAATGACTATTTTTATTCATTCTAATTTCCCGCCAGTATACTGTGGCCTGTATAATACCATGAAGCTAACTGTGGCAGTGTGAACAGAGAAATGTTATGTCACTTGTAAGCATGTTAGTATAAGGCTAACGTTAATGATTTTGAAATGTCAAGGGGATGCTAAGTTTACCGTTTGTGTTCGGAATAAGAGCCTCGCGTTTAAATTTTTGAATCTCTCCACCATGACGTCATCAGGGGGCAGTCCTCTTGAATTTCATAATATTCAGGAAATAGTAGTTATTGAATTGATGTTTGAACTTATTTGCATGTTTTTTTTGTCTTTTTATCCTCATTCCAAATGATCAGGAAAAGAGGAAATCAACAGAAAAACAGGAGAAAGTAGTAAGTTATTTCTATATTACTGCGCCTATTTTTTTGCTCAGTTGACCAGCTATCTGCCCAATCAGGTATCTAGTGGCGCTTTTCCACTGCGTGGTACGACTCGGCTTGGCACGGTTCAAAACGGCACGGCACGGCTCAGTTCAGCTCGGTTTGCATTTCCACTGCAGTTTAGTACTGCTTTAGAGTGGGTGGGATTTTTATTTTATTTTACATTTTGCTGTAATGCTCAGACAACTTGCAAAATAGTAAAACCAACATGACAAATATCGTGATAAAATCATGAATCGTGATATGCCATAAAAAAAATAAAATCATGATATGATTTTGCCATATCGCCCACACCTAACTCAAATTAAGTTAGTTATTCAAAGCTTGCTTTGTTGTCTGTTTACTTCAGAGAACCGGAAAGTGTGTGAAGCATTCAACCAAACAACAACTGCAGAGCTGAGTGAGGAAGAATGCAGTCCTGTCAAGCCAGTGGTCCTGTACTCCACGCCAGCGGTCTCCCGCTCTTCTCATCATTGGTCCCACAGTTAATAGAGACAACAGTAACATTATTTGTATCAATGATACTTCTTCATTAATAATAGGCTAGTAAAAAGATGCCATTAAACACATATTTAAAGTATACCGTCTTTATGTTGTTTCTATATTCATTTGGAAGTTCAGTGTGAAAATATGAGAACACAAATATATTAATATGCGTTTAGTCACATTTTTAAAAATTAATTACAGAAAAAATGTCAAATGTAAATAAAAAAAATGTAATTGAATGGCAGACAGCACTAATGTTAACCTTTTATAGATGTTACTGTTGGTAATATTAGTTAATTTTACTGCTGAATAAGCATTTAAATTTAATTTCCAATTTTATAGGAACCCCAGAAAAAGATCAGGACGGCCCCCCGCCCCCTTGGCCCCCTTCAAATGTTCAATTCGATAATCCGGCCCTCAAATGAAGTTAATTGAATAGCCCTGGTTCACGGTATGTGGGTTGGACAGCGTTGAAATTACAGGATGTCTTATTTCTTATTCTAACATTTAAAATTAGACCACATTATTGGAGTACAAGTTAGACAAAAATATTGCCACATTGAGGCTCAAGTAACTGTTCAAATACAAGATTAATGTTATAATGTATATAAATTGAAACCCTACAGTGTTTTGCAAATGTAACACTTCTATAGGTTACTGCAAAATGTGCTTTGCCATAGATTAACCCATGTGATGTATTTATGTTATATAAAATGAGAAGAACAGTTCAAAAGAGCAATGTTGATAAATATTGTTGAATACAATATAATACAGACACATTGTTTTGTGGTGCATAGAAGACTTTGCTATAGTTACAATGCTACAGGCATATATGTGAATAATTATTTTAAAACTATTATAAAAATTACAAAGAAAATCTCTTCAAAGCTGTTCCTGTTGACTGCGGCGCCGCGCGAACTGTTCGAGTCACAATAAATGTCGTGCACACCGCCACGCGAAATGAGGTCGCGCTCACCCAAAGCGAACTTCCGCTAACACCACGATGACGTCATATTTGGCGCGCGCACCCAAGCGAACTTGCGGACGCGTCGAGTATAAACCAGGCTTTAGTCGAACACTGTCTGCCACTTCAGCTAATATGCTATATGAATTTTATTGGACGGTTTGGACTGTGCCTAGACTATTTTATGAACACTATGATGTTGGATTATGCACTCAGTTTCTTCTGGATAAACTTGCTGTACTGCTAATCGTACGTCAGTACAGTTTATGTGGCTGGTGTGTTGCTTTGATACAGGAATTTGACACAGGAACTACCTTCAGTGGCGTGTACAGAGTAGAGGCTGACATTTTTTCGGGAATCCCGCAGGATGGGAAAGAAAATCACTATGAAACACGTGATTGGGACGGGACAGGAAAAAATGTCAGTGGGAGTGGGCGGGACCAGGAATAATAATAAATCTATGATACCCAACTTTATACACAAATATACCTTTTATATGAATAAACTATAAACTGTATATTTTAATTCTGAACTCAATTCTAGTTGCCCTGTCTCTTTATGCTCTCCTCCTGTTTGCTTTGGTGTGGCTGGTTAAGTGAATGACGCAGTCCGTGACGGACAGATCGTTAACGGCTGGTCTATGTGGTAATATAGTACATCGAGTAGGACATCCAAACGCTCACCTATCATTCATCAACCTCAAATATGGCTTTTCATCTGAAAGATGTATGTAGTAGCAACTATACATGGCTGCTTAATCTAATGTTAACCTAGAGAAATGTGTGCTATTGAAGTGTATGTGTGGAGTGTGGAGCTGAACAGTAGTGCTCGCTGCAGGACAGGCCCTGGTGCACTCACTTGCTCTTAAAATACTCACTCATTTTTGGTCATACAGATAAAAGTAGCCTAATACATGTTTCGAATCTGTAAAGACTATGTTTATTTGTGTGCACTCAGAATAACAACGAAACGTTGCGCTTCTGTAAAGTAATTAAAGCAAACAGGATGCGCTTTCTGCATCTAGGTCTCTGTGAACTTGAGCGAGAAACTTTGAATCTCTGTCTAAGAAAAATATATCTATAGAGAGTGAAATGTCTACTTTCAAATGAAAAAAATTCAAATAGAAAATGTGTATGTTAGCATGGATGATTTACATGAAATTTAATGTGTGTGTAATGCACACTGTGCATTGTTTAAGCTGGCTTTCAGTTCAATACAATAACAAAAAACTACAGTTTGGATATTTTTTCAACTTAGGTGGGCACACTGTGATCTGTACTGTATTTTTACTGTAAGTGACAGATTTCAGCCAAAAAAATCCGTCCCGGGATTGGAATGGGACGGGATTTTCCCCCAGTTTTTTCGTGGGATTGGGACAGGAAGGGATTTTTTTTGTGGGAGTGGTACGGGAGAGGTTTGAAAATCCACTCCCATGTCATCCTGTAGTACAGAGCTCAGAGTACAAAAGTGACTGTATGATTTGAGATCCGTCTTTTCACATAAAGATTGCACATATGCAACTATTACAGAAGGTTCAAACGCTCACTGATGTTCCAGAAGGAATAATCATGCATTAAGAGCCGGGCGGTGAGAACTTTTGAACAGAATGGAGATGTGTACATTTTTCTTAACTTGCCTAAATACCATATTTTTTCATTTAGTACTGCCCTTCAGAGGCTACAGAAGATAGTTAAATATTTCTCAGAAGACAAAATAAGTTAAATTTACCCTGATCTTCAAATTAAAAAAGTTTTCACCCCCCCTAGCTCTTAATGTATGGTTTTTCCTTCGGGAGCATCAGTGAGCTTTTAAACCTTCTGTAATAGTTGCATATGATTCCCACAGTTGTCCTCAGTGTGAAAAGATGGATCTCAAAATCATACAGTCACTTTTGGAAAAGTCTCAGATATGCAGAAGATGCTGGAAAAGGAAAGAATGTGCAGGAGCTGGGGGATTTTTCTGAAGAACAGCAGGCAGTTTAACTGCTCAGGACCAACGCAGGACTCATGAACAACTATCATAAAACAGAAAAACAGTTGTGGATTAAGATTTAAGGGTATGTAAACTTTTGAACTGGGTCATTTTTATAGTTCAGTTATTATTTTTTTCTTGTGGAGTATATATAAACATCTGTTATATGAAATAACTTATTCATGACAATACTAAATAAAAAATAACATGCAATTTACATGATCCCTCTTATTTTGTTAAAATTATTAATATTTTGCATATTCTGCAAGGGGTATGTAAACTTATGAACACAACTGTATATATTATTGAGTTGCATGTGTACACCAGTAGGGGGCATTTCTGCTTTAATATGAAACACCTGGCATCCAAGTCTCAATCATGAACAAAACCAATCCAAAAAAATCTAACATGACATTAACCAATGACATTTTCATGCTCTTTATTGTCACACGTGGGAAAAATGAAAAAACTGACATTAAATTGTTTGACACAGAATATTTGATGAAAATATAATTATTTAATTTGTACAGACACTGAAGTAATTCTCAGGTTACTGTCTGAGAATTACCCAACGACTTTTTTCTACAAGAAGCATCCAAAATACACGCTGAAAGCAGGAGTACACTGTAAAAAAATGGCAATTTTTTTTTACGGTAGTTCTTGGAAGTGAAAAAGAACCTATAATTTACAATGAATAACCGTAAAATGACATTCCCTCCGTTACATTTCACATTTAATTTCACAAAACCTAAAATGTTGCTAACGTATTTTTATTTTATTTTTTAAGGTAAAATTCTGGCAACCACAGCTGACAGTTATTTATCATAGATTGTCCAAATTTTTTTTTGTGTCCATTTGGTTTTTAAAAAAAATACAAAAATTATAGCAATTTGCTATAAAATATTTGCCAAAAAAGTTTTGTTTACATTCAAATATCTAATTTTTCCAAACAGCAAAGACGTGAATACTAGCATAGGGGAGAAAACATCCTTCTGCTGATGAGCTCAAGCAGTGATCTGTATCATTAATGTTTATTTGTGGAGTTCATTTTCTGTTCCTCTGATGGCAGCATAAGTCACTGTATCATTATGATCCTAAAAGAACAGCACAAATTCTGGCCATCAATGTTTGAACTGCAGCGATTATTAGCGCATGAGCTTCATTTATCTGAGAATCAAACTACATTTCAGCAGAATATTGATGAGAGAAGCTGCTGTGATTTTCACTGAATAGGACTGGACATCAGTCAGTGATAATGAACAAGAAAATGTGCTGCTACTCACATTGAGCGATTTTACTGGCTTTTTACTGGAGGAAGAGACTTCAGAATAAGTCAGATCATCTGCCTGCTCCTAAACATCAATGCAAACGTGCAGCAAATCAAGTTTAATAAACAGATCAGACATATCTCTTACTGTAATACAGTATGTACAGTAATACGACAGCTTTCAGTAAATCACGTTATAGAACAGACAGTGAACTGAGTGTTGAATGTTTAGTTGACTCACATGGTCTCTTGCAGCAGCAGGAATGGACATGTTGATTGTTTCATACGTCCCTTTATCTTTATTCTCATCTTTGACCTTCAGACAACAAACAGTTAAAACTGCAAAAATAACACTTGAGCTTTAAAGACAGTAATCAGTTCTAAATCACGGGCATTACTGAACTCACCACCGATTCATAAGCCCTTCTTTTATTATCTGGGGAAAAAAATACAAATCAATAAAATAATGTGCCTCATATAATATGAGTAGTTATGATGAAACACACATTCAAATGAATTCAAACAACGCTAATGACATTCAAATTTCAAAACCATTCAAATGAATGATAGAAACGATTGTTGTTTGACTTGATTACTCTCTGAGATTGGCATTAGAGGAATAAACTTCTGTTTGAGTCACATAATCCACGTTTCTATGATACATACAGTCTGAACTTGATGTGTTTGCTCGTCATTAAAATGAGATCTGAACTTTGTAAGAAAGGAGGAAATCTGAAAACTCACCAGCTCTTTTTCTGCAGATCAGCCAGAGAACAGCAAGAAGTAAAGCAGCGAATGCAGCGGCGGAAACAGATATAACTGCCACTAAAGAAGAGACAGTCAGAGATTGATAACTAAATGAAAGCATCACCAATAACAGCAACAATGGCTTAAAATCAGTAGTACCTTGATGTGTAGAATTTTTTGATGATTTATTTTGATCTGTAAAACATGAATTAGTTCAGATGCATCATACTGCAGAACAGGGGTTTTCAAAGTGTCTGAGATATAATTTGCTACACTGTATTTTCCAGACTGAAACATGCTACGATTTATTGTCCAAAGTAACTCATACAATGCACTTAACATCAAATAAGCAAAACGCAGACACTTAAAATTGTACAATTAAAAGGTTTCTAGATATATTTCTCATGTTTGTGTGAAATAGTAAATATTCGCTGAGTTTTGGTTTATTTTTTATGACGCGATTCTGGAAAAAGTTCTTGCCAAGCACATTTTGTTTGTTTTCTTTATTTTACAAAAGTAGGACGTTTTACTGTTATTTTTGAACGCACACCGATAAAAATAAACCCTTTGCCATCGCAGCCTCTGCATCATTACAGGGTTTTTTTCAACTGCTTGCACACATTTTCAAAACTCCAATTGCACACACAAAATGCAGAGTGCCTCACATTTCTTGCAAAATGACACTGCATTCAAAATATCACAAACACATCTCAAAAGCAAACATTTGTCCTTCGCTGCGAACACTTTTGCCATAATATTATATTTTTGGATATATTATATACACACACAGTAATTCAAAACCTAAAGCTCTTTTTTTCATTAGCACCTATGTACATTTCTGTACAAGATTGAAAGTAATGGGCAGAGAGATGTTGCAAAATTCACGGTAAACACAAAAGCAAGATTAAAAACAAATTATTTTGTTCTGTATCATCCATGTGTAGTTGGACAGAATTCAAACAGAATTTTGAAAATGATTATTCTAAAGGAATGGTGTGTGTGTGTGTGTGTGTGTGTGTGTGTGTGTGTGTGTGTGTGTTTGCTGGTGGGCGAGTTGGCTTGGTGTATTGCATATTGTTTGCATCAATTTTTCAAAACCTGGAACTTGACCTTTGGCCTATTTATAGGCCTATTCTATAGTAATGATTGTAAGTAAAGCAATGAGTGTTTGAACATGTGAGGAGTTAGTGTGAGGCACTGATGAATTAGTGTGGCATTTTGATTGGTTGTGATTGAAAAAGGAAATGAAGATACTTCCTGTTAGAGTTTTGTGCATTACATAGAGAATTGTGTGTTGTGTTTTTCAAAAAGTGTTTTATGAAATTGAAAATGAAGTCAAATGCTGAAAATTAGCGTATGGTTTTGCAGATTTGATGTGTGGTTCTGATGTTTGAGTGTCAGGTTTCAGAAATTGTGCGACAAGTAAAGATTTTGTGTAAGCAGTTGAAAAAAGAAAAAAAGAAAAGTAAACTAAAGCAAACACAGAGAAGTGATTTGGTTTGGAGTGTGTAGCCTGTGCCGGTCAGCGAGAGCATTCATGCTGTTTTTCCAAACACATTGTACGTACGTGAATGATGCTGTTGAATGAATGAAGTGGACATTGAGACACAAGAGAAGTACGAAGCCTTCTTTACATAATAAAAATAGTTTTGAAACCAAATGTTCCACTTGACAACGATTCATTCATGGGAATGATTCATGCCGGATGAGATGTGATCAGTTTCAGTTTCGCTTTTAAAATACATGTTTAGTGCTGATAATGTTTGTGCTTTATTTACTAGTATTTTATATTATTTCTGAATGTAATAATAAAATGTGACTTCTACACCGATGCAACTTTTCTCTCTCTGTGTGTGTATGTGTGTGTGTGTGTGTGTGTGTGTGTGTGTCTCTCAACAATGCAAGTTTGACCTGGTTTGACTTATTTTTTGGAAAATACGGCACACTGCAAATACAATAGATACCGTTTGCACCAACAACAAAAAAAAAAACATGTTCAACACTCACAGCCACATTAACTTTATCTTGAAACACTGTTATAACCCCTACTGTAGAATATGACCATCATAATTTAACTTTGATCATCACATTACACAAAAATATTTGCTGTCAAGTTTCAGTTTCTTCATTATTTACAGCAGCTCTTTTGGACTGTTGACTGCGGTTCATTAGTTTGCAGCAGTGCTTTATCTCTTCTGTCAGACTGAAAGATGCTTTTGTACCTCGGTTTGTTCAATGATATTAATAGTTCTTAGTGTTTATGACATTATAAGGGCCTAAAACTGATTCATGAGATTGTATTCTCACCTGAACTCTTGACAGTATATGCAGCTGTGCTCTTCACTTGATTTCTGTGAGTAACTTCACATCTCCACTCTCTGTGGTCATCTTCATTCAGGAGTGTTGTAGACAGAGTGATGATGCAGAGCCTTGAAGTTGATATCTGATATCCAGAGTCTGATATCGTCAGATTAACACCAGTCTGATTCACCCAGAACAGCTCAATTTTCTCAGAACGGGTCAAATCATCACAAGAGACTCCAGCAAATGAATATGAATACAACTGACAGGAGAGAGTCACAGAGCGGCCGGCACTGATCTCAGTCTGTGAGGATGATGAAGAGACTGAAACACAAAATAACACACACTTTTCAGTCATGATGGGAGATTAAACCAAGAATTTGCCCTTTTTAAATTGATCATATGATCATAATATTACCATGAAGAACATGCAGAAAAACTCGAGCATCAGGTCCTTGTTGTTTGTTATTCACATATCGTCTGCAGGTGTAAAGTCCATGATCTTCTTTTGTGACGTTATTGATGTTCAGAGAGCAGTCAGACCCCAGACTCAGTCTCTCATGTCTCTCAATGTCTGTCTTCTTTATCCCTAATCGAATCAGTTCAACTGCTTCTGAAATGCCGTTATAGTTCCATGTAGTTGAGTTGCAGTCAGGAAGAGCATTATTACAGGGGAGACGGACATTTTCACCAGAACTGATGAACACATGAGCATCATCCGCTCCACTGGAACCTGAAACACAAGAACATTTAAATGATCATTATTTATATCATAAAATCATTAGAGAGAGAGAGAGCTGTTTAAATCACAAACACACTCTTAACATGAAAATAATTGAGCATCAGATGTTTGAGTGTTAAACTGTCTACTGTAATTTCTGGACTATATGCCGCAACTTTTTTCCCATGCTTTGAACCTTGCGGCTTAAACAATGACGCGGCTAATATATGGATTTTTCCCGGTTTCAAATTAAAAAAAAAAAAACACATTCTGTGACGCGCTCAGTTTTTTGGCGGCATGAAGCTTTCATCAGACCAATGAAATTGCCGAACGGGTCGAGGTCAAACAACTTTTTTGTTTACGGTTTAGATTAAATCGAGCGCGCTCAAATTTCCCATCATTCTGATTACGGTAGTCATTTTGTCACCCTCATCATGGCAAAGACAGAGAAATGCATATGATGCAGCTTTTAAGTTGAAGACGATTGATCTGGCTGTTGGAAAAGGAAATAGAGCTGCTGCACGGGAGCTTGGTCTTAATGAGTCGATGATAAGACGTTGGAAACAGCAGCGCGAGGAATTGACTTGGTGCATAAAGACAACTAAAGCACAGGAGGAGGAAAATAGTGACCGTGTAATGTTCACGGACTTAATTAACCCCGAATCTGTGGTGGCATCACGGAATCGCCGGAAATTCCGTGATGGGCTCACAGAAGGCATCAGACGTGGTCCATGCACGGATTCACTGGTTCAACATAAAAAGAGTGACTCCGATGCAGTTATACTTTCAGTGGAGTACCTGACAGCCCCTACCCTAAACCTACCCAGTTCTGAACAATAATGATGACGATAAATTATCGCGTCGGCATATTGATGCTAAGGGTTTCCTATTTAAAGTGTTGAACCAGTGGATCCGTGCGTGGAGCACGGCTGATGCCTGTCACTGACTTACATTGGTATCACTTCTGTGAGCCCATCATGGAATTTTCGGTGATTCCGTGATGCCACCACAGATTCAGAGGTTAATTAGGTCCGTGAACATTACACGGAATCCTGTGAGATCATGTTGCAACGTAGGCTACTGTTTACTGCTATTTTTTTATTTCTTGTTACAAGCAGTGTTTCATTAAAGCCTATTTATTTTTGTTACAAGCCGTGTTTTGTTAAAGCCTGTGTAAAGTTAATTTGTTTCAATGTACCTGTAGGCACCTGCAGCTTATAGACATGTGCGTCTTATTTATGTTCAAAATATTTTTTTTTTTTCAAATTCAGTGGGTGCGGCTTATATTCAGGTGCGCTCAATAGTCCGGAAATTACGGTAGTTTTAGTTCATTCAGGAATAATCAATGTTCTGTTTGTAACACAAGAATTGATCGTGTTCAAGTGAACTCTTTCCAGATTAATTCCAAATGTCTTGTAGAGAAAACAGAGATTTCTTTACCTGTGAGAAGTGAAGAGAGAAAGATCAGTCCCAGCAGACACAAATGACACTTATCAGCCATTTTCTCTTTCTGACAGTCTTCCTCTTCGTTATAACTCTAACACTGTCCACCCTTCCTGTGTTTGTTCACTTCCTCTGATCTGACCGAATGAGTGTTTAAATGCTGCTATTTAGAGACACAATGCCAGTCACAATGGAGTCAGAACTGAGAAGAGCTCAGGCAGTTTTAACCTGCAGTCATTCTGTAAACGTCTCAATCGATTAAATCTTCCCTTGAGAGCTGAGTGCAGACTGTTACTGGTGTTGTGATTAACTCGGTTTCTTCTGTATTTCCTATGAACTGCCTATTCATAACCATAACCGCTAAACCCACGAAACACAAGACTTTGACTTGACAGCAGATGTGAAACTTGTTCTTCAGTGTGAGAACTGCATATTGTTGATCAAACCACATTCACTCTGAACCCAATCTATAGGCTGTTCTTTGCATTACTGTTAGTTTTACTTCTTTCTTTTCCACCTTTTGGCGAACTTTTTTTCTCCCTTTTCAAATTTCAAATCACATCACATCAAAAAAGCATTTATTTTTAATAAAAATGAAGGAAATCATTAAAAAGTTGAAAATAAAGTATCAGGTAGGGTTAGGGTAGGTGTAGGGAGGGCTTTTGTCCCAATAAGGTGGCATCCATTTAATAATTTGAATTAAAATTTAAATTTACACTCAGTAAGTTATTATTGTATACTCCCTGCTAAAAAAAACAATAGAAGCCCAATAGAAACCATCACAGAAATTCCAATAAAATACCATTATGACATTATGAACCATTAGCTTTTTCCAGTAAAACCATTACATTTCTTTTTGTAGTGTGTTTTGGGCATTTTTCCAATAGGATTTAACATCCCACCAATAGATGTAGTGTCGTGCCCCGCAGTTCGAAGAATGAAACGAAGACTTGGAGTTTTGATGCCAGAAAAAAATAGACTTTATTCAACAGGAATAAAATCGAAACTCGTCTGCAGAGGAGCCTCTTGAATGTCCTTTGTCTCTGGTATATATACAAGACTTCTATACATTAAGTCATATGCATACATTTCACTTGTGTATGTAATTCTATCTGTCCCAGAGGAGAAGAGACCCTCTAGACTTTGTTATGGTAAGGGGGAGAAAGTCCACTCCTCATTCCTTCCAGATGTGCCTGCCACGTAGACATTTTACACAGAAAGGCCTTAGAATATAATGGTAGACTCAATAGATACATTTTTGGCAAAATTCACCTTGATTACGTCTAAGTAATTCTGATTAATATCAATAAAAATCCTCTACATTGAATCCATCACATACCAGTAGACACCATTATAGTTTCCATTAAAACCAATACAATTCCCATTAAAGCCATTACATTTTCTATTGTGTTTTGGGCAGGGTTCTATTGTTTTTTTCAGCGGGGCTGCTTTATAATGTTTTACAATAATGAGGTGCAGATAATTGCCACTATTTGCAATAAGTAGTATAAATAGCAGAAATCCTACTATTTTAACATAGTGTAAATAGCATCCATCACTATTTGCACTTAGTGTAAAGAGCGTCTATGCTAATAAAATATGCTCTTTTCACTTAGTGCAAATAGACGCTGCCCATGTTAAATTTTAGAAATAAAATAATTAAAATATTAGTGATAAAACTGGTTTGTTACTGAAAAGGTATTCACTATCAATGACTTCCTTCCTTGAGTCATACTAAGAATAATAATACCAATAATACCATAGTCAGTCAAACTCGCTGTCCACCATTTTGAAAAATCTTTGAAACCCTACAAAATCATTGGTCAGACTTTTGGCAAAACCATTTAACACATCAGCAAACTTGCATGATGCCAAAATGATTTTATCTCTGCAGCTGACAGCAAACTTTTGGCCGTCTCAGTTTCCACACTTCAGTCTTGAGCGCTTGAGAGTGTGTCAATGTGACAAGAAGTAAAACTTTGCAGTTTAAGTTCATTTAAATAGAACATAATTATATATTATTTGGTAATAAAACAGAGATTGTTGGACATTTGATTGGTGCAAACATGTATTGTAGATGTAATATGTATAAAGTATATCAAATGTATGTATTTTGTAAAATCTCTAAATAAGAAGCACCAGAATTACTAAACACAGTTATAGAGACATTACTGAACTGACATTCAGATGCTTATCTGAAAGTGCAAAATATTTCAATTCAAAGTATGTAAATGAAATTGTGTATAGACCTGCATTTTTACAGCAATGTAAGTTGTTTGGGGTTTTTCTCAGCACTAATGATCATCTCGTGTTGGTTTGTGTTCTAGTATTTTTAGAAACGTGTTACTGCTGGCTGTGAGAACTCAGTTAGTTTGACCACACTGGTTTAACACACATTCAAATTCCTCTTCTTTCTTTAACTGGGTTTCTACAACTGAATTTCTCAACATTTCCCTTTGTATAAATCCATTTACAGTCCATTACAAGTTCACTGTTTCATTGGTGCAGTTTATCTACATTTTTAATTCAGTGTTTTCACATAAAGCAGGGTTCCTCATCCAAACACCTGGCTTTGATTTTCAGGTAAACTCAAAGATCTCCATTAGTCGATTTTGGTGTGTTTAAAAATGTATCTCGAGGAGCAGGAATGAGGAACCTAATGTAGCTAAAGCACATTCATTTATGCATTTCTTTGAAACTTGAAACTTATATGATCTTGCATCTATCCAGCATTGCTCAAACATTTTGGAGAGATGAGTGAAGACAAATCTAGATCTGTCACAGAAAGAGAGAGTCCTCACTGCAGAACACAAGATCCAGATCCAACTCCTCCCACCTTACATATCCCTAAACCTACCATCTCCACCCCCTGGATGGATCTTGTGTACTGCAGTGAGGGGCTACTGCACAGAAAGGGCCAGATGAAGGGGAATTCATGCTAAAATGACAGTGTTTTTTGTTAGAGATGTGGATGAACAGAATTATTTCTGCTGCATCTACTCTAAATCTGCCAAACTGGCCATTGATGAAGATGAGCACATCCTATTTGAGGATGAAAAACGTCTCACGATACACAAGGTTCTCACAACCAGTCCAGTGTTCTTCAAGGAATTCCACGAGTTTAAGTTTCAGGAGAGAATCTGTGCAAAGTGCTCACTGCTGTCTCCACATTTCCATGAGTGATACAGCTAGTTTATTTTCTGTATTTCTCCAAATGATTATAATAATATTAATTATGCAATTATCATGTTCCATATGAAGTTTTACAGTAATGTTTTGCATCTATTCCAGAGTCAAGTCCTTACAATCTTGAAATGGTTGACAGCTACTCTACACTTTCATAACATGTTATTGCTGAGTGTGGGACCTCATCTGAACCCAGATTCGCCTGATGATGCTGAGAATCTGAATCTTTCTGATGCACTTCCTCTTTTTCTTTCAGCGAGCTGCATGCCATTAAACTCCTTTCAGTTAACAATGGAATGAGTTCAGACTGTTAATAAACTGTTTTTAACCCTAATTATAATTGAATCAACATTCAAATTCCACAAGTTCTGCTTTCAAATCTTCTCTTTTATTATGGTCACTAGTTTTAAATATTAAATGTATATTAATTCTCAACCAACTACCTGAGGGCTGTTTAGGGCTTAAAGCAGTAAAATGTTTAGTAATTAGATCATGACTGAAGGGGAATCTGCTTTCAAGGGCCCAAAGAAATGAATCAACAAAAACAAACTTCTGGAGGAATATTTTCAAGAATTTGTTTGGGTGTCAATGTTACAGTCACAGTGTTACAAATCTCATCTTCAGACAGCATTAACACATACTCTGTTGTGTATAATATATGTAACGGGTCCCACTCACCTGCTCCGAGCGGGTCTCAAACCTGGAGCCGAATATAGTTGACTTCCCTTAACTTTTCCCATTTGTTCTCTATGGTAGTGCTTAACACTACGGATGTAATATATTTTTGGCCACGCGTAGACTTCATGGCGCTGTTTCGTCTTTTCCGTGACGGGGAATTTAAGAAGCCGAGTATCATCTGTCAATCATTCGTGTTCGCAGTGGAGGGGAGACCCGTTTTATGATTGGAGAGGTATTTGTTTACAGAATTGTCAGATCAAAAAAATAAATAAAAAACCTCGTTTGGTGTTGTACAACAAATATTTACTGTCTGAACTACCTTAAAACAGATATTACCTATGGTCACTGCTGTTTTTAACTAACGCGATTAATCTGACAAACCGAGAAGATAAGTTGAATGCTATACTTTAGCAATACTAATTTAGTGTATTGCATATACATTATGATTAATATATTTTATCATTTAAATTGCATGTATATTATCAAAAGCTGGTATTTGTATTTGAAAGTACAAAGGCAATCTAATGACATATGATTTGCATCTTTGCTTATGCTTTGTTTCACAGAAATGGAGGATGATGAAGAATTGGAGAGAATGATGCTTTCTGTATCCCCATCCAAACTACTGCATATTAGGGATGATTCTGACATGAATCAGGATTATCTGTTCTTCATTGATTTGTTGCTGTTCGTTGGTTAGGCCACGTTCAGGCCTGTTCTAATTCTAATTGTGTTCAATTGTTCTATTAACATTGAAAGCATTTATATCTCATCATTGAGGGTAAGTACAGAGTTCTTGTTTTGCATGTTTTTTTTGCATGCTATACTTTAAAGGTTTGGTATGTACAAGATCTACAGAGCAAAAGATGTACATCTCCAAAATGCAGAAGTACAGCAAAAGTACAAATATGTATTAATTTGGACTAGAATGATGCATTTTGTAGATTACTCATGTAATGTAGACCAATTAACATACCATACCACACCCCTAATATTATAAAGAGTCTTGATATGTGTTCAATGGGTTGGCATGCATTTACATTACTATTTATTAACAAGTGACAGTACTACAGGGTATTAGAATGACATTACATTTTTCTGTGTTAGGGAGGCGTAAACCACCAGCAACACTCTCAAAACCAGACCGGCCTGATGAATATAGTGCTACTGCATCTCCACGGCCAGGTTGGTATATGGACGTATACACATGCCGATTCTACTATAACACTGTTCCTGATCAGTGTTATTGTTTTTCACCAATTCCCTTCACTCCAGTGAGGGTTCCTTTGCCAGTACCTCCAGAGTTGCTTGAATTATCTACAAGCAAGACCACATCGCTTTTGAGACCAGTGCAGGAAACCGTGTTCTGTCAGTGTAAGGGCTTAGTGTTACATCATTTTACTTAATTAAATTTAAAACATATTTAACATGTCATCCTGTAGCCCTCCTCCCTGTGACCTCTGCACAGTCTACAGCCTCTACTCCTCCCTCAGGACCCCCTGCAGGTGCTGGACAGTCTTTCTCGGGACTCCCTGCAGCCCCTACTGAGTACCCCTCAACTCAGTTGGAGAAGAAGCATGCTGTGCCACCACTGCCAAGCTATGAGCAGGATGTGAGGATGCCGATGGAACTGCTCTCAACAGCAGAGAATCTGGATGAAAACATAAATGGAAGCCTTGGGACTGTGGCCAGGTTCTAGACCAGTGAGACATCCAATAAACATGATCTCCTTGTGGCGTTACCCACCTCAGCCCGAACTTATTGATTCTGTCTATGAGCAGCCATCACCAAAATACTTTCAACTTCATCCATTCTTCTTTTGGAAACCAGAGCACACCATTATGGAAAGAGTCCGCAACAACTACACTCTGCCATGTCTGTACGGCTGTCCAAATCCCCACGTTGTCTCATCAGGAGTTGGACGACCCCGTGTCATTATTGGTACAAGCAGTCAGTACTACATACTGGCGTCTCAGCTCAGTTGTAAAGTCTGAAAAAATTACTGGTTTGCAGACAAACCCCAATGGATGGACATGCTGCCGAGTCGGTTCTGCAACATTTTGTCAGCTTTTCTGACGCACAAGAAAGCCATATGTAAGACTGTGATGGATGAGTTGCGGCGCACAGGAAAGTCTCCCAGTGATATGGCCAATCAGTTGAATGAAGCTCTCTACCTCAGGTATGAGCGTGCCCACCTGGCTTACCTGTCCACTGTTAAGAATGTGCTGGATGGAGACAGTGGACTTTATGGTCAGCAGACCATCACAGGGGCACTAAGAACAACAAATATTTCTGCCCCATTTGGTGATTATGGTGATGTGGTCAGCTGGTGGGGAGTAACAGTCTCACCCCACTACTTGGTTGACTGCCTCATTCAGGAGTACCATAGGCAGGAGAGCACACTCAATCTGCTCCTCCAAAGCACAGCCTTAAGGGCTGACCATACCCGAAAGGTGGCCCGGAAGGTTGTGCTTGCATCAGGTACTATGTCATCCTATGCTGTGGTGAATGAAAACTGGATGATCTTGTCCTGGGTGATGCTGCAGTCTGAAAGTGATAAATCCCTGGAGCCAATGTATGAGGGGCTGTCTCGTCGTTACATTTTTGCAGGAGTGCCAAAAGCCAAGTACCAGTGGGTTGACAGGTAAAAACCATCCGTCACATTTTCCTTCCCACCTATATTATATTTGTAAAGTAAACAAAATATAGTATAGCAAAGACATGTATCCTATGTATTTGAATGTTTAATATTTTAAATATTCTTTTCTTTGTGTGTTGAACAGAGATTGCTGTGCTGCCTTCAGGATCCCAAACCCTGAGCCCCAGGAGCTAGGGTGACCACCCTTCACGCATTTTGCGGGACAGTCCTGAAATGGGAGTCTTTGTCCCGCGTCCCGCGAGTCATAAGCAGTGTCCTGCATTTCAATTTTTGTCTGTTTTTTTTTTATTTTTTTATTAGTATTGTTTCTGTAACATTTTTCATATTCCTTTAAATTACAATTCCAAAATTAAAAATATATATAAATAAATAAATAATTAGAAAACACTGAACATGGGCAGTGCACGCTGCCGTCTGCGTGCGTGATGGTAGCGCCAGAGCGGGAAAACACCGAGAGAAAAACAAAAGCCGGCAACAGAAAAAAATGGATCTATCGGGAGCTCCAGAGAAGAAAAAGCGACTTTGTTCTTATAATAAAGAATGGGAGAAAAAATACACATGGTTAAAACCAGTTACAGAGGACCCTAAAAAAGGAGAGTGCTGTGTATGTCACCGAAGTTTCACCATCACACATGGATGTGAGGGGGATGTAAGGAGGCATGGAGATGGGGAAACTCACAAGAGAAATGCACACCAAAGAAATGTTAATGCTAGCTTGACAAGTTTTTTCTCTCCAACAAAAGATAGCAACCTAAATAAAATCACAGCAGCTGAAGTGACAAGTGTCTACCATAATGTGAAGCATGGTTTATCGTATAGGTCAGGTGACTGTGCTGCTAAACTAGCCCCGGTCATTTCTCCGATTCAGAAATAGCAAAGAAGCTTGCTTGTGGAAGAACAAAGAGTGCATCCATTGTTACAGGTGTGCTTGCACCAGCATCTTTAGAAATTTGCTTGAAACAGTTAAATACGCCGATTATTGCAGATAGGCCAGATTCTCTGCCACATTTCTCAATTGCCTCTGATGCATCAAACCACGGAACAACCAAGTTATTCCCGTTAGCATTACGATATTACACACCTGACCTGGGAGTACAGAACAAACTGTTGGACTTTTATGATGACTGTAAGGAAGACTCTGCTGCGATTTTTAACCAGATTGTTTCAAGGCTTGAGGAGAGCAACCTGGGCTTAGAACGGATCTCTGCATACTCGGCGGACAATGCCAGCGTTAATTTTGGTGTGCATAACTCAGTGTACAAAAAACTGACGGACAAAAATGCATCAATTATCAAGGCCAATTGTGTGGCCCATATTCTGCACAACTGTGGGAGGCATCCAAGTGATAAGCTGAGAATTGACATTGAGAACGTAATCACAAAAGTATACAACCACTTTTTGTCTTCAGCTAAACGTGTGCAAGAATTAAAGGATGTGTTTGAGTTTGTGGAAGAGGAGTACACTACTCTTTACAAGAATGTGCCTACAAGGTGGCTAAGCTTGTGGCCTGCTGTCAAGCGCCTACACGACTCCTGGCCAGCTGTCAAAAGCTATTTTTTATCTCTTAGAGAAGAGCGCTGTCCATCAGCAATTTGGAAATTGCTCGCAAATGGAGAGGATGGAGAGGACGTGCCCTGTGAACTCCAGGCATACCTAATGTTTTTGCAAAATAGCCTCAAAGTTTTTTTCGATGCTGTACTTAACATTGAGGGAGACAAGACAACTGTGTGTGAGCTTTTCGAGTTGATGACCGATCTTAAATTGAAACTCGTGCAAAGGGAAAAGGATAGATTCTTTGGATTGGAGACGAGCACTCTCTTGCAACAGTTTCCTACCGCACAGGCCGCTGTTATAGAGCAGGATTTTCTTATGTTCTATCAAAGAGCGCTTGCTTACCTAAACAAGTGGTTTGATTTCACTGATAGCAACTACCTAAAGCACATCTCATGCCTGGCTATCAAACAGGAATTTAGCTTCCAAGACCTCCGTGGAGCAGCTGAAGCATTAAAAATGAGCTTTAAACTGGACATGAACCAGCTGTATGATGAATTCTGTGTTCTTTTGCCACACGTAAAGGAAATGGCAGCAACAACAAATCCTGTTGCATCAAAGTGGACAGTTCTGCTGAAGCACGTTAGTGCCCCAAACATGACAGCTCTGGCATCTTTGGCTTTGAGCATTCCTGTTACCAACGCATTTGTGGAAAGGGTGTTTTCTCTGATGACGGCTGCGTGGACAGAGACAAGGAACCGCGCAACTTTGGACCTCATAAAAGGTGAACTCCTTGTGAAAGTGAACTACAGCTACACCTGCCAGGAGTTCTACAGACATGTAATGAATGAGAAGGCCCTTCTCGAAGCTGCCAGAGCAGACAGAAAATATAAATTCAAGACGCACTGAATCCGGTAAGAACACATTTAATCGTTAGCCCGTCTTTTTAATGGAATTTATGTGCTTATTTGGAAATGTGCTGTTTAAGGCTTAGATTATTATTTTCACTTTATATTTAGATTGAATAGGTCTAGTATCATAGAACCTGTGCCAAACTGAGTGACGTACGTTCACGACGTCTGTGGTCTGTTCACAGCGCCGTCATTAACTTTTTATAACGTCTATTAGCGATTTATAGCATGTTATCATCACTGCAAGAAGACGCGTTGTATAAAATCATCATTTATTTACATGAAATAATATAGTAAGTTATCTCTCCCTTGTGTCCCTTGTGTCCCGCAAAATCACGTCGGCTGTCCTGCAACAGAGCAATAGCCAGGTGGTCACCCTACCAGGAGCACCTCTGGGATTCTTGGAAGACCACTGAGGCAATAGTGGCTGCAGCAACCTCTGGGCATCTCATCAACACCTGTGCCTCCGGGAAAGAATATAACAGTGACATCAACATCAAGCTGGACTTGTTCCACTGCATGCGGCAGTTCTCCAGAGAGTGTGTGTCAGAGCACCATCCACTGCACAGTGCTTTCTGCAAGTTTCTGTCAGCAGCTTTTAGTGTTGTGAACCAGACGGACCTACAGAGACTGAAGCAGGCTTATGTCTTCTGTGGGATAGTGCCTGCAAATCCAACAAAGCAGCACATCAGGGAGCACTGCCGCACCAGGGTCCCACACCCCAAAGAGCTGCTGGAGAGAGTGGAGAGCATTCTCCAAAGATTCTTTTTAGAATGCGATCCTGATGGTGTGCCACTGTTCAAACCATCGATGTTGAAGGTGTGGAGGATTCAGCGAGTCCACATCCTCAGAGGCTGCCTGAGTGACCCAGAGGTTACAGAGGGGATCCTCTATAGGCATGGTGGAACGGTCCAGCTGAACCATGTGAAGGGGGAGGCAGCAGCTGTACTCGTGTGGATCCCTGTGAGAGGCACCTCTCAGCAGGAGGGATGGGTCACAGGCACTCAGGTATCCACAGAACTTTTCCAGGTGCAGGGCATGATTGGAGTGGACCGCTGGAATTTCCAGCGCCTTGTGGACCTGAAGCAGCCTGGAGTGAAGCTGCCTGCAGTTTTTGATCCTGTGCTGATCATGGAAGTGAACAAGCTCTCAGACGTAGTGACAGGCCAGGCCAAGTACCCTGCCTTACTTGTCTCACAGACAGACACCAGTGAAAGGTTTGGACTGCAGTATGTGGAACCTGGTTGTCGTCCTGTCCCCCTGAACTGGTACAAGCACAAGTCCCATATGATTCCCACCTGATGACCCACCTGAGGAGGTGAGGGAGGAACACTTTGCTCAGGTAAACTTGACTGTTGTACTTAGAAATATCCTCACTCACTGAAACACAAATTGTACACTACCGGTCAAATGTTTCTGGACGGTAACATTTTTTAAATGTTTTTAAAAGAAGTCTCTCCTGCTCACCAAGGCTTCATTTACTTGATCCAAAATACAGCAAAAAACAGTAATATTGTGAAATACTGTTTTCTATTTGAATATATTTTAAAATGCATTATCATTCTAATATGCTGATTTGCTGCTCAAGAATCATTTATTATTATTATCAATGTTGAAAAAGTTTTTTTCAGAAATAAATTGCATTTTAAAATATATTCAGATAGAAAACAGTATTTCACAATATTACTGTTTTTGCTGTATTTTGGATCAAACAAATGAAGCCTTGGTGAGCAGAAGAGACTTCTTTTAAAAACACTAAAAAATCTTACCCTCCAAAAACTTTTGACCGGTAGTGTAATTATTAGGGCTCTAAGATTCCGAAATTTTTGGAATCGAGTCCGATTCTGATTCCTGGTTCTGGAATCGATGGGAGTCGATTCCGAGAATCGATTCCTCTGTTGTTTTCGATTCTTGTTTTTTTTAATCGAAGGAACCTAATCTCGCCATGACTGCAGGATATAAAAGTCATAGAAAGTATCCTTCTCATAATATGAAGCTTTATTAGTAAAAAATGACAATAAATTTCTATAGCTATGATTGATTGATAAATTGTAATTTTGTCTGCTTTGCCCGTGAAATTAGTCATAGCTCACTGCTCAGCAGGGACATCCATTTATCGCATGAATTGAACAAGACATGAAATGTCTAAAATAAATGTGCACAGTTCAGCTGAATGGTGAAGTTTTCTTTGACTGTATGCTTTGGATAAAATTAACAAACTGTACATTGAAACGAAATAACCAGAACATTAACAATAACACTGATAGAGCTCGTGCTTTATCTGTCAATCAGATGCGCTCTCGGCCACTAATGCTCGTGACGTTTTCTTTAAGAATTATCATTGGCTGATAGAAATAAAAATAGAATTTTAGATGGAAATAAGATCCTCAATCACCTCATGAGCTATTCTGTGGTGCAGCGCTCAAAATTGTGGACAACATAAGCCAGTTCCACTGTAAAATAACCCCTGAATATTTATTTATTTATTTTTTTTAACTGGTTCATTAAAACTATCCGAAAGAAACTTTTCGTGGAAACGAGTCAGACTTCTAATCACTTTTAGCGAGCATGAGGCGAAGGGTAAATATAAAAATGAAATAGATCTTTTATATATAAAAAATAATCTTTTATCTCACAACTCTCGTAATTACAGCTTTTATCGAGCATGAGGCGAATGGTTCTCAAACGGAAGGCTGCGTCCTCAAATTATGATGATGCAGTACCGACTTGTTTTCTTTCAGTTTATTTTCGTGAATTTAAATGTGTGCAGCCTTCGTAGGATGCAGCCTTCCATCTGAGAGGCACCCATAGATAAGCTCTGTTGAACTGAAAAAAGCTCTGAATGAGGAGTCGATTCCTCTTGATGGAATCGATTCCAACCTTTGGAATCGACTCTCGATTCCCAACGCCTCGGAATCGAGGAATCGATTCTTTTTGGAATCGATTCAAAGCTCTAGTAATTATGTAATCACTGATTTTAACCCAAATGAATTACCCTATGCTCCAGGATGACATCTTTGGTGTGGCTTCTCTCGGCTCAAAAACAATGATCCAGCCTGCACAGCCCACCAAAGTAAAAGGTAATTCAGTTCACATCTTCATCCCTTAATTATTCCTTATTTATATGAATACTACAGATATTTCAGAGATAAAAGTGAAAATGATTTATTATTTTCTGTCCTTTTTCCTCTCCTTTAGATGAGATGACACCACCACTGCCCTTTGCTCCCTCTCCACAAGCTGCTCGCACAGGTCCCATCAAGGCAGGCGGTCTACTTTTTGTCCTGGACCATTTTCAGTGGACACAGCCCATGAGGGATTCCATTGATGACCTTCTGACAAAGTACCATGGGCAGAAAGACCTTCTCACCCAGGTGGATGCGGAGTATGCTGCCCCTGTGCAGGCTGCCTCCAGGGATCCCAATAGCCCAGGGCCTTTGACCCACCACTTTTCAAACTACTGGGGCACTGCCCCAGCACTTCAGGCAGGTTCACTTGAAGCAACACTACACAAACCAAACGGTATTTGACATGAAAGTACTGCGAGAGCAGACGGCACCGTATGCTTTCGAATCGCTCTCTCGCGATACTTTAAACTCATACACTGATTGGTCCGTGCAGTGCCGCTTCAAGTCGTCTCTTGAAAGACCAATCAAAACTCCCCTTTCAGTGGGTTAAGCGGGCTTTGACGCTCAGTGGCGTAATCCTCCGAGTTCGATCTATGCTTCAGTAGGCCAATCGTTTTAAATAGTGTATACGCACATTCCGCATTTTGAATAAATTACATTTGCATTAGCCAAATCGAATCCTTCAAAAAAGTAGGTAAGCCATGCTGGAAAAATGTGTAGCGATATAGACTGTTACTAAAGTGGCAGCAAGAAGGCGTCTTTGATTTTTAAAATATACTGTTCATTACTAACTTTGTGAACCTGTTTTTCTGTTATTAGTTGGGGGTGGGGGGGGGATGCAAAATGAAGCGTGTGGGGTTGAAACAATCTACACTGACGTTCATGAAAAGGTGTGTTAATATGTGTACTGTATATGTATAACGTTAATAGTTTCCTGCTCGGCTCCAGCCTACTGTTAGCCCTAAAAGAAAATTGTAGAAGCAAGTGATAGATGTATGTCTTCTCTCAGACAAAAAAAGGACAACAGACCAGCATCCCAAGATCTGAGGTCCCAGGAAACACAGAGGTATGCATGTAGGATCAGTTTAAGCACCTCAGTAATTTGAAGATTTTTGTGTTTCGCTTGAAATTATATACAGTAGATAAAACAATTGATGTAGCTGGCTAGACTAGTTAGTTAGATCACATTGTGCATCTTACTTGTAAGTCAAATATTTCTAAATTTAAAGATTTGATATCTAGTACCTCTTGGGATGATCTGTATAAGGAATATGATGCTGACAGAGCATATCAACATTTTATGACTGTTATTAGTTCCAGTTTTCATAAATGTTTTCCAATTAGTAGTTCTGTGAAGAAATTCAGTCAGGATTTTAATAAGTCTTGGTTTACAGTTAGTTTACGGAAAATGTTGAAGACAAAAAACAAACTTTAAAGAAAATATCTTTTAAATCCCACTCCCTTCACCTGGTATTTATAAATCTTACAGAAATAAATATAACCATTCTATTAAATCAGCAAAAAAGCAATATTTTGGTGAAAAATTTAAGAAATGTTCAAATGATATTAAATCTACATGGAAAGTAATAAATCAGTTGCTGCAAAGAGAAAAGACTAACTCGGAATTACCTTTAGACTTTGTGGATGGTGAAAATTCTTTTAATGATCCATTCAATATAGCTGTTGGTCATAAATTAGCTAATAATATCCCTACTGGTAATGGTGTACCCCTGGATTATATATCAGGAAACTTTCCTATTATCTCTTTTTTTAAGCCACCTGAAATTCAGGAAATAAGTGAAATTATTGACAAATTAAAATTATCTTCAGCTGGTCATGATAATATTTCTGTATGTATTGTTAAACAGGTGAAATGTTCAATATTGCAGTCACTTGTTCACATTTTTTCTCTTTCTTTGAAAACATGCATTGTACCAGACAATTTAAAAATAGCTAAAATTGTTCCTCTGTTTAAAGCAGATGATCCGCAATGTTTCAACAACTATAGACCTATATCTATTTTGACGTTTTTCAAAAATTTTAGAAAAAATAGCATATAAACGGATTCTTTCTCACTTAGACTCAAATTCTATTCTTTATAAGCACCAATATGGATTTTGAATAAACCATTCTACTTATATGGCTTTGCTTTACCTGATTGACAAGGTTACCCTTGCACTGGAAAATCAAGAATTTGCTTGTAGTATTTTTTTAGATTTGTCAAAAGCTTTTGATACAGTAAATCATTACATTTTATTAGATAAGTTGTATAAATATGGTTTTCATGATATTACATATGTAGCATTTGGACCAATCAGACACAATTTCTCATTTGATTTAATAAATGAAACTAGTTATTAGATTAACAAATAATCACAGACCCCTCACGCAATACACATTCTTAGGTGCCCCTATGTCTGCAGATGCCGCCAGAGCACCCCCGGTGCCATGGCAACCCATCAGATAACATTAGTTTTATTGCGCAAAGGAATGCAAAATGGTCAAGAAACACACACTTCATATCCACTTTAGGAAAAGGACATTATGCCATAAAATGGACTCTTCTCTAATTAATTCATAGGAAAACCTTTCTTTGAATGAGCACACATATCATTAAGTCATTGTGTATATTATTACTGTTTTTGTGTATTTTAATACTGTTTTATGCATGCTTATAATAGATCAATAGTTAATATCACTCTGACTGTAACATGTTTGGTCTCTATCAATCCGTCTTCGGATGATCTAACTGAGAGTGAATATTACATGTTGATACCTATGCAACATATCAGTGTCCTAAGAATCTTTAATAGTTTGTATAATAACTTTCAATCCAACCCCTTTTGGAAATTACCATGCTCTCAGACAAAGGGCCATAAAACCCCCAGTATTTCCAAACTCCCGCTTGGAAATTCAGCCTTTCTCATTGGTCAAGCCCATCCTGAAAGGCGTGACTCTTCGCAGACTTTAAAGAGCCCACGCGCAGTTCTCTCGCTCTCTCTCTTCTACCAAAAAGTGCCCTGGAGATCACCTGGGAAACCTCCCGGCTCCCCTTCCGGGGGAGCCCCGATCTTCTGGCAATTTTAAGTTCGGTAACTTTGGGAACTCACTTCGGACTAATCATGGCTGGAAGGACGAAGCTTTTACTCCAAAAGGAATCCCCCCCCCCGGGAATCTACGCATTATACATGCACCAGGATACTTTACTCAGCACCCACAAAAACCATGCAAGTAACCGCTTGTTAACTATCTAGATGCGCTTCTAGGCTTCGACCCCTTTTAATTAAGGTGATATGATTTTCTAATGGTTCAAACCCAGGTTTTAGTTAGCTGATGTTAGAATCCTGCCATGCTTCTCTTGCGCGCGAGCTCTCTCTCTCTCTCTCTCTCTCTCTCTCTCTCTCTATGCCTTCCTTGCGTTGGCATCTATGTTTAATGTGTGTATGTCTATGTCTAGTTCTATGTTTCATGTTCCCCTGTAGTGTAGTTTAATAAACATCCATATGTATTCACGCTTGGTTGTCTGTGTCTGCTGCTCTCAGAACTAAGTCACTTTAACGTCCGATCTTGCAACAATGCTCGGAGCACTGCTTCGTTAAGAAAATTATTTGTCGTGGCCAGAGGAATAATTTTCCTTAAAGTCAATAGAAGGGTCCGTACTGCGGACGAACTAATCATTCTATTGTACTATTAATACTACAGCTAATTCCTGAAGATGGATACATAATTGATAACCCGTTATGATTTATTATGTTCATCTCATAAAGCAAATACGCTACACATATAAATGGTTGATGAATTATATTTTTAATAGAAGACAGTTTGTTTGTTATAAGGGATGCTATTCTAGTAAAGCAAGCCTATTCTGTGGGGTTCCTCAGGGGTCCATACTTGGACCATTACTATTTCTTATTTATATAAATGATCTATCGAATGTTTCAAATATTCTTACTCCAGTAATGTTTGCTGACGATACAACCTTAGTTCTTTTTTTTTTACAACCTTAATTTTTGTTCTTCAGAATCATTTTGATAGGATTGCAACCCGATCAAACAAATATACTTCATCTGTTTCTTTATTTCATAAACTTCAGGTTCTTGCCATTTATGATATTAATACTTTTCAAATATGTGTTTTTATGTATAAGATATATTCAAGTGAGGGTAACATTCCAGAGCAATTTAGAATGTATTTTAAAGTAAAGTCACAGGTTCATAGTTAAATAACTATGTTGACGAGTTAAATAACTCGTCAATCTTCAAATTTTCATTTTCCTAAAGTTCTCATTTGTAGAGGTCAATACTTGATAAGATTTAGGGGTATTAAATTATGGAATGATTTATCTCATCTAGCAAAAAAATGTTCCTCTTTAATATGTTATAAAAGAATAATAAAGAATCATTTAAATGCTGTTTTGTAAAAATTTATCTCATGTATTATAGATGGTTTGTTTTGAGTAAATTATTTATGTTTTTTTCTCTTTTTGTATGTTGTAATTAATTTGTATTTATATATTTATTTTTGTAATACTTTTTGTGTAGTTTTATGAGTTTATTTGTTTTTCATTGTTTAGGTAGAGGCTTTAAATAAGCCCTTTGGGTTTTCTGCCTCTCCCTGCACAGTATATGAATTGTATTATTCATTATTTAAAAAAAAAAAATTATAAGTGGAATTAAACTTGGTATTGCCCAAAGCAAACACTGGGACACTGCGGATTCTTTACTGCTTAATAAAATTAATTTCAAGAATATTTCTTTGCTTTATGTTATCATTGCATTTGCTGTGGCACATAATATTAAGTTTAAAATTATATTGATAGTTCAAATTTTATTAAATTTTATATGAAATTTTGCCCCACCACTTTTGTAGTGGTGCCACCCCTGCAATAGTCTTTTACACCCCACCACGAAACAGCATCTCACGTTATGTGAAACGCCTGGCCAAGATGACAAACACAAGTTCATCCCTGAACACCAGTTCAGAGAAACTCCTGGAGACCCAGCAGCTGTGGCATTACCTCACAGAAGGTAGTGAAACCGTAAGTGTACCAGTGGTAACCCTCCCACCTGCCCCAGTGAACCCACCCAGTAATAAGCCCCAGGAGTTCCTGCTAACTAAAGGTGAGATTGAACAAATGGTGAAAGATTGTGGAGAAGCAGCAGCAACAGCAGCCTGTTAAAAAGAGGACACGGAACTGTCTTGCTTGCGGCCAGCCAAAGTCACGTTACCTTGGTGATGGCTCCTCCATTCATTTTTTTTTTATCAGTCTGCGAATGTGAAGTAGTTTTACTGCTCTACAAAGGTATACCAGATGTATGCAGCGGAAGGCCTCACCAATCCTCGAATGCCGTTTGCTGACTTTTCTGAAACACCTTTTTTTTAAACGAGAGCTACAGGCCAAAGCAGCGTTCTGCAGAGGCAAGACAGGTAATGGAGGAGCAGAGAAAGAGAATGGCCATGGAGCAGCATCCCACTGGTCGCCTCTGTAGGTTCTGCCACAAGCCACTCAAACAAGGCCCAGAGAGTCCACACATACATACTGGGTTCCCCGGTGTGGCAGGGAAATATGTCTATTGTCCTGCCAGAGTGTTTTCCCTATATCAGACAGAGGGAATGACTCACGAGATGACTTGGGGAGAGTTCTGTCAGTCTTCCTTTTATGAGGCTGAAAGGAAGAGATGGGCAGCAGAAAAGGGAAAGTGACTGCCCTCATGTTTCCTGGTTTTGAATGTATGTATTGTATTTATTGTATCATAAAAATATAACTCTGTATCTTGTTTGTTATGCATGTCTGTTACATGCTGAAACCACTGTGGTATGTTCTTGCTGTATTTGTCTTTCTGTTTTTTTTTTTGTTTAGTTTTTTTTTTACTTTGGAATGCTATGTTGACTCCATGCAGGATTGTAAAATGTAAAAAAGTCTGCTTAACTTTTACTGTGTTGTATATGCATAATTTATTTTTTACCATTCTTTCAAAACATTTTCAAAACTCTATGATTATTTAGATGATGGAAAGCATATAATATTTCTTAAGCATGTTGTTCTATTGTTCTTACATTTTATTAGTTTATTACTTTTGGCACAATCATATTCATAACTGTACTATATACATGTACATGGACAGTATCATCTGTTTAACTGAAAAAAGTACTATGTAGCCTCTTTCTAAAAAAAGATTTTAGAACTTTAGATTTTATTATTAATATTATTATTATTAATATTGCTTTTGTTGTTGTTTAATCTATAAATGTAAATTGTTTCGTTTATTTCCATTTGTTCATTAAAATATCAAGTATTGGCCTTGTTTGCATTGTATTTTAGTGTGTTTTTTTTATTATTTTTATTTACTTGCATTATTTTATTTTGATTTGTAAACACTAAATATTAATAACTCTTACTATTAAACATACATAATTGTACATAATTATTTAATTTAAAATTCTTGTTTTTTTTCTGTGTTCTTCACAACTTTAGATTTTATTATTATTGTTGTTGTTTAATCCATAATTATTTAATGCATATTTATTCAGTTATTACATGTTTTGGTTAGTACTGTACTGTAGCAATTACCTTTTTTCAGTTTTATATAATATGTATATTATTGTACTATAAATAAAACGAGAGACTTTCTATTTTTTATTGTTTATTGGTTGTATTTCATATATATGGGTTTTCTGTACATAGTTATACAAATATAAAGCAAACGTCTCTTTAAAAATAAATGTCTAAAACATGATCAAAATGTTCTTTTCAATTAATCACATTAACATTTTCTATATTAGCAATAACTATACCCTATTATAATGTAAATGTTTATTAAGATCGTTCCACATTTTGTATATCCTACACAAGAACAATTATTACAAGATTTATTTAATCTTTGTGCACAAAGTTTGTTAATTATATGTTAATTGTACTTAAAGTGTATCTAGATGAAAAACGAATACAAATTAATATTATGTTATTTGTGGCCGTGGCGGGATTCGAACCTCAAATTGTGTGTATTTTAGTCGTCCCGCCTCCCTGGAATTTCCTTCGTTCCTATTGGCTAGTCAGCGCTCTGCACCTATCCGTGGCTGGCCTTTGCGACCAGGACGCTTAAGCCCAATTTATACTTCTGCGTCGAACCTACGCCGTACCTGACGTGCTGTCAGTCCTGTCTTGTGTTTCCCCTCCTCTCGTGCCCATATTTGGCTTGTTCCTGTTCCTGTGTTTATTAGTTAATTAGTCCCCAGCCGTGTGTGATTGTTCCCCACCTGTTTCAGTTCTCCTCCCTTGATTTCCTTCTGTTTATAAGCCCTGTGTTTCCCTGTCTCCGTGTCAGCTGTTAAATGTCAAATTTTCTGTTTGGATGTTTCGTGTCTCCTGTGTTCCTGAGTTGAAAATAAAATCTACATTTTTGTTATCCCTCGTTTCCCAGAGAAGATCGTGACACGTGCACCTCTCCAAAAATCTAACAGCGCGTCAATTCTACGCGGACCGCAAGCGCTGTGATTGGTCTGCTAGAACCCCTCCCTCCTTATGCACTTGAGTTTTGTGTGCGTTTATGAGCACTGTTATATAGTTTAATGTCACACCTTCTTATTTAAAATAAAACAAAGCAAAGAACAAGTGTCTTTTATTATACTATAGCATTATACATCAGTAGTTGTCCGCGACAAACAATGTTGATCTGCCATGGTACACGTCCTTGTGGAGATTGAAAGAATGACATCTTCTCCTGTTCTGTTGTTGTCTCCTTTTTGTAGTTTTAAATAATGATTTAAATCTTAACTGTCACCGTCCACCCTGTGGGATGCCTACGTTTACTTCACTATTTTACAATTAAATCCTAATCTAATCATGACAAACTATATATCGTTGGAAAGGTCTAAGACTCCTAAATAGGTGTTTTACCAGTTTTTTTGTTAAAAAATTATGTAGGAAAAGTAATAGATTAATAGATTAATTTTTGGGCTTAAAGGCTGTCTTTAGCCTCCCAATGCAGAACAACAGTCACATCCCAAATCAGCGGCAGGAGTCTGATTTTTTTTATCACGTGAGAAGAGTGAGTCAAGCTGACGAGTGAGTTGAGAAAGACAAGACGTTGGCGGAAGATTTAGTTTCGAAACGAAATACAAAAGCCGCCTTTAAAGCCGAAATACCTTGGACCGCCTTTTGACTTTTGTCATTTATCTAAGATAATTTTGGAAGCTTAGTTTCTTATTTATATGGTTCCATCTGATTTTCAGTGTTTTATATTTAAACTTTGAGTAAGTTATTTGTTATCTTACATTACGTCCATAGCACGGAGTATTTGTTTTGTTAATAAATTAAACATTCTATGTTTAATATAAGTGATTTTGTCGTAGCCTACTGTTTTGTTGTTGTCAATTCAATGACGCCGAATTGCCGCTAATTCGCGCACAGGCATTTACAAGCAAATAAAAGCTAAAAAAAAAAGAGAGAAAACTCTCACAAACTACCTCACTGTCACAACCCTGCTGGAGTGGTGTGAGAACACTACCCCCCCCCCCCTTTTAAGCTCTTGTGTCTGAATGGGCGGGGCCATAATTAGATGAGTATCAGACTTTGCCCGTATAGACTGTTTCATCGGGAGTACGTGCCTGGCCCTAAGTTAACTTCCGGTTTGTGTTTGTTTGTTGGTCTGGCTAGTGGCGCCGACTACAAATGCAGGTAAAGTTAAGGTGTTGAGTGAGGTGATGACTAGGCTGAAGTTGGGCTCAGGTTTTTATGCTGTGTTTTCCATACATTTATTTGTGGCGGCCCGCCACAATATCAAAACCGACAGCCACTTAGTTGAATAAACATGAGCACTGCACGTTTCAAAAACAAAACACGGCGCGGGTGTTTCTATATCACTGTATCTCCGAAGGATTCAGAAACATTTCAATGTCATTTTCATTTCATCTTGCCTTTAACGTTTGATAAAGCAGCATTTGTGAGCGGAGCGCTGTTTGGTGTGCAGCTGTTACTGGGGAAACCTCTATTTTGGCCGCTACAAAAGCGCCTCCTGTTGGCAGAGGGTGCATTTGCATGTTTAGTAAGCGTAATCTAATCAAGAGGGACTTTGCTGTTGTTATTGGCTGCATCCTAAAACTGAAAAATGCTGCCTTCGGAGGACACATTCCAAGGTAGGAAGGCATCAAGGCACGTCTGAATCCAAAGTTAGCTTCATTTCCTGTCTCATGAGATACCTTCATCTGATCAATTTGTGAAGGCAGCATAGATGTATTCTTCGCTGCCTTTGATATCCCACAATCCTGTGCGTTCCATTCCGTGACGGTTGAGCTAAAAAAAGAAAGATGGCATCTGAAAGTTGTGTTTGGTGGTTAGTTTGTGTGTAAATGTATATTTCTGATTAACTTTTTCCATTTTTGATGTTATTTCTAGCGAGAAATTAGTATTATAGTAATTAAATATTTGTTTAGTTGTCACCAAAACTCATTCTATTTTGTTTCAGATCGTTAAACCGTTACGCTGCCTCAGAAGCCTGTCCGAAATCAGTTTCGTGAGGTGCCTTCGTGCAAAAACACTGCCTGCAAAGTCATTGCCTCATCAGGCAGCGAGGCAGCAAGTCAGCTGCCTAAGTTTTCGGATGCAGCCTTCGGATTCTTTGTGGAAGTCTACAGGAAGTAGGGCAACAAAAGTATCTTTGAGCAAGTATCAAGTTTTTCATTTTTACATTTAAATAATTCCAAACCCAATAAATTTGCTCTTGTAACCCAGCTGTGAGAAAAGATTAAGTGTGCATCATTAGTTTAACAAAATGGATTTCTTAACTAACCACTTAAAGGTACAGTCAGGTCCATAAATATTGGGACATCGACACAATTCTAACATTTTTGGCTCTATACACCACCACAATGGATTTCAAATGAAACAAACAAGATGTGCTTTAACTGCAGACTGTCAGCTTTAATTTGAGGGTATTTACATCCAAATCAGGTGAACGGTGTAGGAATTACAACAGTTTGCATATGTGCCTCCCACTTGTTAAGGGACCAAAAGTAATGGGACAATTGGCTTCTCAGCTGTTCTATGGCCAGGTGTGTGTTATTCCCTCATTATCCCAATTAAAATGAGCAGATAAAAGGTCCAGAGTTCATTTCAAGTGTGAAAGAAGATGGTAGTAGTAGTAGTAGTAGTAGTAGTAGTAGTAGTAGTAGTAGTAGTAGTAGTAGTAGTAGTAGTAGTAGTAGTAGTAGTAGTAGTAGTAGTAGTAGTAGTAGTAGTAGTAGTAGTAGTAGTAGTAGTAGTAGTAGTAGTAGTGTCATGGTGTGGGCATGTATGGCTGCCAGTGGAACTGGTTCGCTTGTATTTATTGATGATGTGACTGCTGACAAAAGCAGCAGGATGAATTCTGAAGTGTTTCGGGAAATATTATCTGCTCATATTCAGCCAAATGCTTCAGAACTCATTGAGGCGCTTCACAGTGCAGATGGACAATGACTGCGTTTACATGCGCACGAATATTGCGATTATTTCCAATAATCAGAGTAAGGACTTAATCGCATTTTGATGTTTACATATCAAGAGCAAAGCTCTTACTCCCGTTTACATGCAATTTCCATTATTCGTAATATTCGCTAAGAATTGTGGTTAATTTTTTTTACTGCCATTATTCACATACCCCACTGGACAGCACAAATGATGGACTCAGAAAGAGCAGTGTTACTGGCCGCTGTTTTAATTAATTTACATCTAATGCATAATGATTTTGTATGGCTGTATTGTACGCTTTTTCGGCGCCATAGAAATGTGATGGAATTTGTTTGCCTACGCTGCCGTCGCGTTCTGCTCGCCCTTTCTGGATGAGGTTAAGGAACAGAGACTGCTGGCAGCTTGTTGTGTTTTCCTCAGAATGCGATGCTTTCTTCCCCTCCATCGTTTCTAATCTCCGTATTATTACAGGTGCGTGTCACGTTATTCATATATGTCACAAGCGCATGCGCACTTTGGTCAGAGCGGCAATACTGCGATTTAAGGTGTTTATATGCCTGTGTATTCCGATTAAAATCGGTGTATGCCACCTATGTTAATACGATTATGCTTGCTGCAATTATGAGCTTAATCGCATTATTTAGATCGAAGTATTGCGTTTACATGAGGTAAAGCATAATCGCAATATCGCCAAAATCTCATTATAATCGCATTAAGAGGGTCCATGTAAATGCACTTATTGACCCAAAGCATACTGCAAAAGCAACCAAAGAGTTTTTGAAATGAAAGAAGTGGACTGTTATGCAATGGCCAAGTCATCACCAGGGATGAAACCCAGCGTCGGGTGATATCTATGCGTTCCAGACTTCAGGCTGTAATTGACTGCAAAGGATTTGCAACCAAGTATTAAAAAGTGAAAGTTTGATTTATGATTATTATTCTGTTCCATTACTTTTGGTCTCTTAACAAGTGGGAGGCACATATGCAAACTGTTGTAATTTCTACACCGTTCACCTGATTCTCAAATTAAAGCTGACAGTCTGCAGTTAAAGCACATCTTGTTTGTTTCATTTGAAATCCATTGTGGTGGTGTATAGAGCCAAAAATGTTAGAATTGTGTCGATGTCCCAATATTTATGGACCTGACTGTATATGAATTATTATGAACATTAATTAATCATTTAATTATTTGTTTTTCTTTGTTGCTTTGCTTCACAGTTTAACACATCCTCACATTATCAGCTCATGTAGGGGAATCACTAGAATTGTAAAAAAACAAATTCTCAGCAAAGGTGAAATAATAAACAGAACAGCAGAGCCTTTATTAAAAATATTAGTAGCAATCATCCAAAATAAAATAAATAAATAAAAATAAACTCTAAATGCAAGAATGTACAAGACTCACCAAAGCAGCTCGATCAGACAGAACAGAGAGAGGATTATTATACAAACAATCTGTCCATTATACCACACAAGAAAATGATTTTGAACACTGCACGCAAATATCCATAAACTCTATATGAAATAAAATAAATCTCGCCTGGTATTTCTTTTTTTAAGTAAGTTATCACTATTTCCTCAGGGTGGTCAGAGTTTTTTCTTTGTTTTCTGAGAAGAAGAAAAAAAGAACAATCCTCTATAAATTTTTGTTAAATATTGTTGTAAATTGTGTGAGGCTGAAAAACTCACCAGCACAGGTGATCTGAAGAAGAATCACAGTAGGAGCAACAAATACTGCAAACTCGACAATAATCACAATCACTGCAGGAAAGATGTGGACAGATGAGAGAGAAAAAAACAGACTCAATCTGTGAAACTGGGAATGAAATCAAAGGTTTAAAACGAACAATTCTTGACAAAGTACTGCAGATGAACCATTTCAGCATTGATGAACTGTACCTCTGAATAATGATCCAGCAGTCCTACTGACTTCGGTTCCTTCTGGATCTGTGATCATGTAACATACAAACCACACATCATCATCAACATCACATCATGCTTGAGCTTCACATCACAGAAATTATAAATATGTGCTGGAGCCTGTGGGAATTTCCACTGCTTCATGAGTCTGTCATCTATTATCACTTAAGATTTCGCTTAGGACCCTTTTATGCTCAGAAATAGTGTTGCCTACATGACTACATGAATGTATGACTTGTTTATGTGCAACCCTCCAGTTTTTTCTTTTTTTCCCCCCTGAATGAATGATATTATTATTCCAGAGTCTTCTGAAAGTGAGGAAGGAAAGTTAGTTACTCACCTGAACTCTTGACAGTATATGCAGCTGTGCTCTTCACTTGATTTCTGTGAGTAACTTCACATCTCCACTCTCTGTGGTCATCTTCATTCAGGAGTGTTGTAGTCAGAGTGATGATGCAGAGTCTTGATGAGAATAATGTCTGAGATCCAGAGTCTGATATCGTCAGATTAACACCAGTCTGATTCACCCAGAACAGCTCAATTTTCTCAGAACGGATCAAATCAACACAAGAGACTCCAGCAAATGAAAATGAATACAACTGACAGGAGAGAGTCACAGAGCGGCCGGCACTGATCTCAGTCTGTGAGGATGATGAAGAGACTGAAACACAAAATAACACACACTTTTCAATCATCATGGCAGATTAAACCAAGAATTTGCCCTTTTTAAATTGATCATATGATCATAAAATTACCATGAAGAACATGCAGAAAAACCCGAGCTTCTGTTCCTTGTTGTTTGTTATTCACATATCGTCTGCAGGTGTAAAGGCCATGATCTTCTTTTGTGACGTTATTGATGTTCAGAGAGCAGTCAGACCCCAGACTCAGTCTCTCATGTCTCTCAATGTCTGTCTTCTTTATCCCTAAATTAATCAGTTCAACTGCTTCTGAAATGCCGTTATAGTTCCATGTAGTTGAGTTGCAGTCAGGAAGAGCATTATTACAGGGCAGACGGACATTTTCACCAGAACTGATGAACACATGAGTCTCATCCGCTCCACTGGAACCTGAAACACAAGAACATTTAAATGATCATTATTTATATCATAAAATCATTAGAGAGAGAGAGAGCTGTTTAAATCACAAACACACTCTTAACATGAAAATAATTGAGCATCAGATGTTTGTGTTAAACTGTCTAGTTTTAGTTCATTCAGGAATAATCAATGTTCTGTTTGTAACACAAGAATTGATCGTGTTCAAGTGAACTCTTTCCAGATTAATTCCAAATGTCTTGTAGAGAAAACAGAGATTTCTTTACCTGTGAGAAGTGAAGAGAGAAAGATCAGTCCCAGCAGACACAAATGACACTTATCAGCCATTTTCTCTTTCTGACAGTCTTCCTCTTCGTTATAACTCTAACACTGTCCACCCTTCCTGTGTTTGTTCACTTCCTCTGATCTGACCGACTGAGTGTTTAAATGCTGCTATTTAGAGACACAATGCCAGTCATAATGGAGTCAGAACTGAGAAGAGCTCAGGCAGTTTTAACCTGCAGTCATTCTGTAAACGTCTCAATCGATTAAATCTTCCCTCGAGAGCTGAGTGCAGACTGTTACTGGTGTTGTGATTAACTCGGTTTCTTCTGTATTTCCTATGAACTGCCTATTCATAACCATAACCGCTAAACCAGCGAAACACAAGACTTTGACTTGACAGCAGATGTGAAACTTGTTCTTCAGTGTGAGAACTGCATATTGTTGATCAAACCACATTCACTCTGAACCCAATCTATAGGCTGTTCTTTGCATTACTGCTAGTTTTACTCCTTTCTTTTCTACCTTTTGGTCAAAAAGTTGAAAATAAAGTATCGGGTAGGTGTAGGGAGGGCTTTTGTCCCAATAAGGTGGCATCCATTTAATAATTTGAATTAAAATTAAAATTTACACTCAGTAAGTTATTATTGTATACTCCCTGCTAAAAAACAAAACAATAGAAGCCATCACAGAAATTCCAATGGTTTCCATTAAAATACCATTATAAACCATTAGCTTTTTCCAGTAAAACCATTACAAAATTTCTTTTTGTAGTGTGTTTTGGCCATTTTTCTAATAGGATTTAACATCCCACCAATAGAATCCATCACATACCAGTAAACACCATTATAGTTTCCATTAAAACAAATACAATTCCCATTAAAACCATTACATTTTCTATTGTGTTTTGGGCAGGATTCTATTGTTTTTTTACAGCGGGGCTGCTTTATAATGTTTTACAATAATGAGATGCAGATAACTGCCACTATTTGCAATAAGTAGTATAAATAGCAGAAAATCCTGCTATTTTAACATAGTGTAAATAGCCTCTATGCTAATATGCTCTTTTCACTTAGTGCAAATAGCCGCTGCCCATGTTAAATTCTAGAAATAAAATAATTAAAATATTAGTGATAAAACTGGTTTGTTACTGAAAACGTATTCACTATCAATGACTTCCTTCCTTGAGTCATGCTAAGAACAATAATACTAATAATACCATAGTCAGTCAAACTCGCTGTCCACCATTTTGAAACCCTACTTTTTTTAACTTTTCCAAAATCATTGGTTAAACTTTTGGCAAAACCATTTAACACATCAGCAAACTTGATGATTTTATCTCTGCAGCTGACAGCAAACTTTTGGCCGTCTCAGTTTCCACACTTCAGTCTTGAGCGCTTGAGAGCGTGTGAATGTGACAGGAAGTTCATTTAAATAGAACATAATTATATATTATTTGGTAATAAAACAGAAATTGTTGGAAATTTGATTGGTGCAAACATGTATTGTAGATGTAATATGTATAAAGTATATCAAATGTATGTATTTTGTAAAATCGCTAAATAAGAAGCACCAGAATTACTAAACACAGTTATAGAGACATTACTGAACTGACATTCAGATGCTTATCTGAAAGTGCAAAATATTTCAATTCAAAGTATGTAAATGAAATTGTGTATAGACCTGCATTTTTACAGCAATGTAAGTTGTTTGGGGTTTTTCTCAGCACTAATAATCATCTTGGGTCAGTTTGTGTTCTAGTATTTTTAGAAACGTGTTACTGCTGGCTGTGAGAACTCAGTTAGTTTGACCACACTGGTTTAACACACATTCAAATTCCTCTTCTTTCTTTAACTGGGTTTCTACAACTGAATTTCTCAACATTTCCCTTTGTATAAATCCATTTACAGTCCATTACAAGTTCACTGTTTCATTGGTGCAGTTTATCTACATTTTTAATTCAGTGTTTTCACATAAAGCAGGGTTCCTCATCCAAACACCTGGCTTTGATTTTCAGGTAAACTCAAAGATCTCCATTAGTCGATTTTGGTGTGTTTAAAAATGTATCTCGAGGAGCAGGAATGAGGAACCTAATGTAGCTGAAGCACATTCATTTATGCATTTCTTTGAAACTTGAAACTTATATGATCTTGCATCTATCCAGCATTGCTCAAACATTTTGGAGAGATGAGTGAAGACAAATCTAGATCTGTCACAGAAAGAGAGAGTCCTCACTGCAGAACACAAGATCCAGAGAGCGAGTCTGGATCCAGATCCAACCCACCTCCTCCCACCTTACATATCCCTAAACCTACCATCTCCACCCCCTGGATGGATCTTGTGTGCTGCAGTGAGGGGCTACTGCACAGAAAGGGCCAGATGAAGGGGAATTCATGCTAAAATGACAGTGTTTTTTGTTAGAGATGTGGATGAACAGAATTATTTCTGCTGCATCTACTCTAAATCTGCCAAACTGGCCATTGATGAAGATGAGCACATCCTATTTGAGGATGAAAAACGTCTCACGATACACAAGGTTCTCACAACCAGTCCAGTGTTCTTCAAGGAATTCCACGAGTTTAAGTTTCAGGAGAGAATCTGTGCAAAGTGCTCACTGCTGTCTCCACATTTCCATGAGTGATACAGCTAGTTTATTTTCTGTATTTCTCCAAAGGATTATAATAATATTAATTATGCAATTATCATGTTCCATATGAAGTTTTACAGTAATGTTTTGCATCTATTCCAGAGTCAAGTCCTTACAATCTTGAAATGGTTGACAGCTACTCTACACTTTCATAACATGTTATTGCTGAGTGTGGGACCTCGTCTGAACCCAGATTCGCCTGATGATGCTGAGAATCTGAATCTTTCTGATGCACTTCCTCTTTTTCTTTCAGCGAGCTGCATGCCATTAAACTCCTTTCAGTTAACGATGGAATGAGTTTAGACTGTTAATAAACTGTTTTTAACCCTAATTATAATTGAATCAACATTCAACTTCCACAAGTTCTGCTTTCAAATCTTCTCTTTTATTATGGTCACTAATTTTAAATATTAAATGTATATTAATTCTCATCCAACTACCTGAGGGCTGTTTAGGGCTTAAAGCAGTAAAATCATTCGTGTTCGCAGTGGAGACCCGTTTTATGATTGGAGAGGGATTTGTTTACAGAATGTTTTTTGTTTACAAAAAAAAACAAACCAAAAAAAAAAAAAACCTTTTTTGGTGTTGTACAACAAATATTTACTGTCTGAAGTACCTTAAAACAGATATTACCTATGGTCACTGCTGTTTTTAACTAACGCGATTAATCTGACAAACCGAGAAGGTAAGTTGAATGCTATACTTTAGCAATACTAATTTACTGTATTGCATATACATTATGATTAATGTATTTTATCATTTAAATTGCATGTATATTATCAAAAGCTGGTATTTGTATTTGAAAGTACAAAGGCAATCTAATGACATGATTTGCACCTTTGCTTATGCTTTGTTTCACAGAAATGGAGGATGATGAAGAATTGGAGAGAATGATGCTTTCTGTATCCCCATCCAAACTACTGCATATTAGGGATGATTCTGACATGAATCAGGATTATCTGTTCTTCATTGATTTGTTGCTGTTCGTTGGTTAGGCCACGTTCAGGCCTGTTCTAATTCTAATTGTGTTCAATTGTTCTATTAACATTGAAAGCATTTATGTCTCATCATTGAGGGTAAGTACAGAGTTCTTGTTTTGCATGCTTTTTTGCATGCTATACTTTAAAGATTTGGTATGTACAAGATCTACAGAGCAAAAGATGTACATCTCCAAAATGCAGAAGTACAGCAAAAGTACAAATATGTATTAATTTGGACTAGAATGATGCATTTTGTAGATTACTTATGTAATGTAGACCAATTAACATACCACACCACACCCCTAATATTATAAAGAGTCTTGATATGTGTTCAATGGGTTGGCATGCATTTACATTACTATTTATTAACACATTTACTAAGTGACAGTACTACAGGGTATTAGAATGACATTACATTTTTCTGTGTTAGGGAGGCGTAAACCACCAGCAACACTCTCAAAACCAGACCGCCCTGATGAATATAGTGCTACTGCATCTCCACGGCCATGTTGGTATATGGACGTATACACATTGCCGATTCTACTATAAGGATATGCCTGTTCCTGATCAGTTTTATTGTTTTTCACCAATTCCCTTTCACCAAGTACCTCCAGAGTTGCTTGAATTATCTACAAGCAAGACCACATCGCCTTTGAGACCAGTGCAGGAAACCGTGTTCTGTCAGTGTAAGGACCTAATTAAATTTAAAACATATTTAACATGTCATCCTGTAGCCCTCCTCCCAGTGAACTCTGCACAGTCTACAGCCTCTACTCCTCCCTCAGGACCCCCTGCAGGTGCTGGACAGTCTTTCTCGGAACTTCCTGCAGTTGGAGAAGAAGCATGCTGTTCCACCACTGCCAAGCTATGAGCAGGACGTGAGCCAATGGAACTGCTCTCAACAGCAGAGAATCTGGATGAAAACAGAAATGGAAGCCTTGGGACTGTGGCCAGGTTCTAGACCGGTGAGACATCCAATGAACATGATATCCTTGCGGCGTTACCCACCTCGGCCCAAACTTATTGATCCTGTCTATGAGCTGCCATCACCAAAATACTTTCAACTTCATCCATTCTTCTTTTGGAATCCAGAGCACACCATTATGGAAAGAGTCCGCAACAACTACACTCTGCCATGTCTGTACGGCAGTCCAAATCCCCACGTTGTCTCATCAGGAGTTGGACGACCCCATGTCATTATTGGTACAAGCAGCCAGTACTAGATACTGGCGTCTCGGCTCAGCTGTAAAGTCTGAAAAAAGTACTGGTTTGCAGACAAACCCCAATGGATGGACATGCTGCCGAGTCGGTTCTGCAACATTTTGCCAGCTTTTCTGATGCACAAGAAAGCCATATGTAAGACTGTAATGGATGAGTTGCGGCGCACAGGAAAGTCTCCCAATGATATGGCCAATCAGTTGAATGAAGCTCTCCACCTCAGGTATGAGCGTGCACACCTGGCTTACCTGTCCACTGTTAAGAATGTGCTGGATGGAGACAGTGGACTTTATGGTCAGCAGACCATCACAGGGGCACTAAGAACAACAAATATTTCTGCCCCATTTGGTGATTATGGTGATGTGGTCAGCTGGTGGGGAGTAACAGTCTCACCCCACTACTTGGTTGACTGCCTCATTCAGGAGTACCATAGGCAGGAGAGCACACTCAATCTGCTCCTCCAAGGCACATTTGGACAAGCCTTAAGAGCTGACCATACCCGAAAGGTTGTGCTTGCATCAGGTACTATGTCATCCTACGCTGTGGTGAATGAAAACTGGATGATCTTATCCTGGGTGATGCTGCAGTCTGAAAGTGATAAATCCCTGGAGCCAATGTATGAGGGGCTGTCTCGTCGTTACATTTTTGCAGGAGTGCCAAAAGCCAAGTACCAGTGGGTTGACAGGTAAGAACCAGCCGTCACATTTTCCTTCCCACCTATATTATATTTGTAAAGTAAACAGGATAAATGTCTTTGCTATACTATATTTTATGTATTTGAATGTTTAATATTTTAAATATTCTTTTCTTTGTGTGTTGAACAGAGATTGCTGTGCTGCCTTCAGGATCCCAAACCCTGAGCCCCAGGAGCACCTCCTTTGGGATTCTTGGAAGACCACTGAGGCTATAGTGGCTGCAGCAACCTCTAGGCATCTCATCGACACCTGTGCCTCCGGCAAAGAATATAACAGCGATATCAACATCAAGCTGGACTTGTTCCACTGCATGCGGCGGTTCTCCAGAGAGTGTGTGTCAGAGCACCATCCACTGCACAGTGCTTTCTGCAAGTTTCTGTCAGCAGCTTTTAGTGTTGTGGACCAGACGGACCTACAGAGACTGAAGCAGGCTTATGTCTTCTGTGGGATAGTGCCTGCAAATCCAACAAAGCAGCACATCAGGGAGCACTCTCAGGGAGAGTGGAGAGCATTCTCCAAAGATTCTTTTTAGAATGCGATCCTGATGGTGTGCCACTGTTCAAACCATCGATGTTGAAGGCGTGGAGGATTCAGCGAGTCCACATCCTCAGAGGCTGCCTGAGTGACCCAGAGGTTACAGAGGGGATCCTCTATAGGCATGGTGGAACGGTCCAACTGAACCATGTGAGGGGGGGGGGGGGGGGGGGGGGGGTCAACAGCTGTACCCGTGTGGATCCCTATGAGAGGCACCTCTCAGCAGGAGGGGTTCCATTTCCATCAGGCGAGATGGGTCACAGGCACACAGGTATCCACAGAACTTTTCCAGGCGCAGGGCATGATTGGAGTGGCCTGCTGGAATTTCCAGCGCCTTGTGGACCTGAAGCAGCCTGGAGTGAAGCTGCCTGCAGTTTTTGATCCTGTGCTGATCATGGAAGTGAACAAGCTCTCAGACGTAGTGACAGGCCAGGCCAAGTACCCTGCCTTACTTGTCTCACAGACAGACACCAGTGAAAGGTTTGGACTGCAGTATGTGGAGCCTGGTTGTCGTCCTGTCCCCCTGAACTGGGACAAGCACAAGTCCCAGAAGGTACCTATTGCAGGGGAAGGAGAGCATCAGTCCTAAGAGCTGTCTGCTCTCAGTGAGAGATTCCCACCTGAGGAGGTGAGGGAGGAACACTTTGCTCAGGTAAACTTGACTGCTGTACTTAGAAATATCCTCACTCACTAAAACACGAAATGTACACTACCGGTCAAAAGTTCCTGGACAGTAATATTTTTTAAATGTTTTTAAAAGAAGTCTCTTCTGCTCACCAAGGCTTCAATTATTTGATCCAAAATACAGCAAAAACAGTAATATTGTGAAATATTTTTACAATTTAAAATTACTGTTTTCTATTTGAATATATTTTAAAATGCATTAATGCAATTAATTTCTTTGTTGGCAAAGCATAATTCAGTGTCACATGATTCTTCAGAAATCATTCTAATATGCTGATTTGCTGCTCAAGAATCATTTATTATTATTATCAATGTTGAAAAAATTGTGTACAATTTTTTTTTCAGAAATAAGTTGCATTTTAACATGTATTCAGATAGAAAACAGTATTTCACAATATTACTGTTTTTGCTGTATTTTGGATCAAATAAATGAAGCCTTGGTGAGCAGAAGAGACTTCTTTTAAAAACATTAAAAAATCTTACCCTCCAAAAACTTTTGACCGGTAGTGTAATCATGTAATCACTGATTTTAACCCAAATGAATTACCCTATGCTCCAGGATGACATCTTTGGTGTGGCTTCTCTCGGCTCAAAAACAATGATCCAGCCTGCACAGCCCACCAAAGTAAAAGGTAATTCAGTTCACATCTTCATCCCTTAATTATTCCTTATCTATATGTATACTACAGATATTTCAGAGATAAAAGTGAAAATGATTTATTATTTTCTATCCTTTTTCCTCTCCTTTAGATGAGATGACACCACCACTGCCCTTTGCTCATTCTCCACAAGCTGCTTGCACAGGTCCCATCAAGGCAGGCGGTCTACTTTTTGTCCTGGACCATTTTCAGTGGACACAGCCCATGAGGGATTCCACTGATGGCCTTCTGACAAAGTACCATGGGCAGAAAGACCTTCTAACCCAGGTGGATGCGGAATATGCTGCCCTTGTGCAGGCTGCCTCCAGGGATCCCAATAGCCTTTTACACCCCACCACGAAACAGCATCTCACGTTATGTGAAACACCTGGCCAAGATGACAAACACAAGTTCATCCCTGAACACCAGTTCAGAGAAACTCCTGGAGACCCAGCAGCTGTGGCATCACCTCACAGAAGGTAGTGAAACCGTAAATGTACCAGTGGTAACCCTCCCACCTGCCCCAGTGAACCCACCCAGTAATAAGCCCCAGGAGTTCCCGCTAACTAAGGGTGAGATTGAACAAATGGTGAAAGATTGTGGAGAAGCAGCAGCAACAGCAGCCTGTTAAAAAGAGGACACGGAACTGTCTTGCTTGCGGCCAGCCAAAGTCACGTTACCTTGGTGATGGCTCCTCCATTCATTTTTTTTTTATCAGTCTGCAAATGTGAAGTAGTTTTATTGCTCTACAAAGGTATACCAAATGTATGCAGCGGAAGGCCTCACCAGTCCTTGAATGCCATTTGCTGACTTTGCTGAAACACCTTTTTTTTAAACGAGAGCGACAGGCCAAAGCAGCGTTCTGCAGAGGCAAGACAGGTAATGGAGGAGCAGAGAAAGAGAATGGCCATGGAGCAGCATCCCACTGGTCGCCTCTGTAGGTTCTGCCACAAGCCACTCAAACAAGGCCCAGAGAGTCCACACATACATACTGGGTTCCCTGGTGTCGCAGGGAAATATGTCTATTGTCCTGCCAGAGTGTTTTCCCTATATCAGACAGAGGGAATGACTCACGATATGACTTGGGGAGAGTTCTGTCAGTCTTCCTTTTATGAGGCTGAAAGGAAGAGATGGACAGCAGAAAAGGGAAAGTGACTGCCCTCATGTTTCTTGGTTTTGAATGTATGGATTGTAATTATTGTATCATAAAAATATAACTCTGTATCTTGTTTGTTATGCATGTCTGTTACATGCTGAAACCACTGGGGTATGTTCTTGCCTTATTTGTCTTTCTGTTTTTTTTTTTGTTTTTTTTTACTTTGGAATGCTATGTTGACTCCATGCAGGATTGTAAAATGTAAAAAAGTCTGCTTAACTTTTACTGTGTTATATATGCATCATTTTTTTTTACCATTCTTTCAAAACATTTTCAAAACTCTAGGATTATTTAGATGATGGAAAGCATATAATATTTCTTAAACATGTTGTTCTATTGTTCTTACATTTTATTAGTTTATTACTTTTGGCACAATCATATTCATAACTGTACTATATACATGTACATGGACAGTATCATCTGTTTAACTGAAAAAAGTACTGTGTAGCCTCTTTCTAAAAAAGCATGTTCTTTTTTTCTTGCTTTTTTCCTGTTTTCCACAACTTTAGATTTTATAACTATTATTATTATTAATATTGTTTTTGTTGTTGTTTAATCTATAAATGTAAATTGTTTCATTTAATCTATAAATGTAAACTGTTTCATTTATTTCCATTTGTTCATGAAAATATCAAGTATTGGCCTTGTTTGCATTGCATTTTAGTGCTTTTTAAATTATTTTTATTTACTTGCATTATTTTATTTTGATTTGTAAACACTAAATATTAATAACTCTTACTATTAAACATACATAATTACTTAGTTTAAAATTCTTGTTTTTTTTCTGTGTTCTTCACAACTTTAGATTTTATTATTATTGTTGTTGTTTAATCTATAATTATTTCATGTATATTTATTCAATTATTATGTATTTTGGTTAGTACTGTACTGTAGCAATGACCTTTTTTCAGTTTTATATAATATGTATATTATTGTACTATAAATAAAACGAGAGACTTTCTATTTTTTTTATTGTTTATTGGTTGTATTTCATATATATGGGTTTTCTGTACATAGTTATACAAATATAAAGCAAACCTCTCTTTAAAAATAAATGTCTAAAACATGATCAAAATGTTCTTTTCAATTAATCACATTAACATTTTCTATATTAGCAATAACTATACCCTATTATAAAGTAAATGTTTATTAAGATGGTTGCACATTTTGTACATTCTACACAAGAACAATTACAAGATTTATTTTATCTTTGTGCACAAAGTTCGTTAATTATATGTTAATTGTACTTAAAGTGTATCTAGATGAAAAACGAATACAAATTAATATTATGTCATTTGTGGCCGAGGCGGGATTCGAACCTATAATTGTGTGTATTTTAGTCGTCCCGCCTCCCTGGAATTTCCTTCGTTCCTATTGGCTAGTCAGTGCTCTGCACCTATCCGTGGCTGGCCTTCGCGACCAGGACGCTTAAGCCCAATTTATACTTCTGCGTCGAACCTACGCCGTAGCCTACGCAGAGACGCACAGGCCTGCGCCGTAACCTACGCCGTACCTGATGTGCACCTCTCCAAAAACCTAACCGCGTCAATTCTACGCGGACCGCAAGCGCTGTGATTGGTCTGCTAGAACCCCTCCCTCCGTATGCACTTGAGTTTTGTGTGCGTTTATGAGCACTGTAATACAGTTTAATGTCACACCTACTTATTTAAAATAAAACAAAGCAAAGAACAAGTGTCTTTTATTATACTATAGCATTATACATCAGTAGTTGTCCGCGACAAACAATGTTGATCTGCCATGGTACACGTCCTTGTGGAGATTGAAAGAATGCCATCTTCTCCTGTTCCGTTGTTGTCTCCTTTTTGTAGTTTTAAATAATGATTTAATGATTTGATATTTATTTGCCACCGCCACAGCTTCTCCTACGAGTCGCTTCTTCTTCGGCTTTTGCCGGGGTACTGCGGGTTACACCAGCAACATGTCCGTGGACACTGCAGACTAGCGGTCTGCATGTGTACTGCACGTCGACGCGGACGACGACACAGAAGTATAAATGAAAACCGACGCACAGCTTACAGCGTTGAGGCTACGGCGCAGGTTCGACGTAGAAGTATAAATTGGGCTTAAAGGCTGTCTTTAGCCTCCCAATGCAGAACAACAGTCGCATCCCAGATCAGCGGCAGGAATCAGATTTTTTTTATCACGTGAGGAGGGTGACTCAAGCTGACGAGTGAGTTGAGAAAGACAAGACGTTGGCGGAAGATTTAGTTTCGAAACGAAATACAAAAGCCGCCTTTAAAGCCGAAATACCTTGGACCGCCTTTTGACTTTTGTCATTTATCTAAGATAATTTTGGAAGCTTAGTTTCTTATTTATATGGTTCCATCTGATTTTCAGTGTTTTATATTTAAACTTTGAGTAAGTTATTTGTTATCTTATATTACGTCCATAGCACGGAGTATTTGTTTTGTTAATAAATTAAACATTCTATGTTTAATATAAGTGATTTTGTCGTAGCCTACTGTTTTGTTGTTGTCAATTCAATGACGCCGAATTGCCGCTAATTCGCGCACAGGCATTTACAAGCAAATAAAAGCGAAGAAAAGAGAGAAAACTCTCACAAACTACCTCACTGTCATAACCCTGCTGGAGTGGTGTGAGAACATTACCCCCCACCCCCTTTTAAGCTCTTTTGTCTGAATGGGCGGGGCCATAATTAGATGAGTATCAGACTTTGTTTCATCGGGAGTACGCGCCTGGCCCTAAGTTAACTTACGGTTTGTGTTTGTTTGTTGGTTTGGCTAGTGGCGCCAACTACAAATGCAGGTAAAGTTAAGGTGTTGAGTGAGGTGATGACTAGGCTGAAGTTGGGCTCAAGTTTTTGTGCTGTGGGATGTGTTTTCCATACATTTATTTGTGGCGGCCCGCCACAATATCAAAACCGACAGCCACTTAGTTGAATAAACATGAGCACTGCACGTTTCAAAAACAAAACACGGCGCGGGTGTTTCTATATTACTGTATCTCTAAAGGAAACGGACTGTCTTCAGAAACATTTCGAAGTCATTTTCATTTCATCTTGCCTTTAACGTCTGATAAAGCGGCATTTTGCGAGCGGAGTGCTGTTTGGTGTCCAGCTGTTACCGGGTAAACCTCTATTTTGGCCGCTACAAAAGCGCCTCCTGTTGGCAGAGGGTGCATTTGCATGTTTAGTAAGCGTAATCTAATCAAGAGGGACTTTGCTGTTGTTATTGTCTGCATCCTAAAACTGAAAAATGCTGCCTTCGGAGGACACATTCCAAGGTAGGAAGGCATCAAGGCACGTCTGAATCCAAAGTTAGCTTCACTTCCTGTCTCATGAGATACCTTCATCTGATCAATTTGTGAAGGCAGCATAGATGTATTCTTCGCTGTCTTTGATATCCCACAATCCTGTGCGTTCCATTCCGTGACGGTTGAGCTAAAAAAAGAAAGATGGCATCTGAAAGTTGTGTTTGGTGGTTAGTTTGTGTGTAAATGTATATTTCTGATTAACTTTTTCCATTTTTGATGTTATTTCTAGCGAGAAATTAGTATTATAGTAATTAAATATATGTTTAGTTATCACCAAAACTCATTCTATTTTGTTTCAGATCGTTAAACCGTTACGCTGGCTCAGAACCCTGTCCGAAATCAGTTTCGTGAGATGCCTTCGTGCAAAAACACTGCCTGCAAAGTCATTGCCTCATCAGGCAGCGAGGCAGCAAATCAGCTGCCTAAAGGTGCGTTCACACCAGACGCGAATGAAGCGTTAAGAGCGAGTGATTTACATGTTAAGTCAATGCAAAGACGCGAATAGACATTCTGCGGTGCGAATTGAGCGTTTCGGGCGTTTGACGCGCTTAACGCGTGATTCGTGCGAGTTGAAAAATCTGAACTTTGGCGAAAATTCGTGCCGCGTTAACCAATCAGGAGCTTGCTCTAGTAGTGACGTGTTTACTGAGCGGAGGGAATCCCAAACAACAATGGAGGCCAAAATAATCATCGCTGTGGACACCCAGAGCTGTATGATAGCCTACATTTTTGTACTTTTACAGAAACAGGAATAAAAAGGATTTTGCTTGGAAGCAAGTGAGTGAGGAGGTTGGACAATCTGTTAAGTTGTAAAAAACGCTCTTTATACAATTTGAGCTACATACATATTGAGACTACAAACTAGTTAAATTGAGCTTATTCACCATATTTGATCCATGTCAGCCATTTCGCAACGAGACTGGAGCCGTTCGCCAGGCAGAAGCCCCTCCCATGACGCGAATTCGCATCTGTTGTGAAGTGAATGTCACGCGCGAATGAAGCGAGTAAACTCAAAATGTTCAAGCGTCCAACTACGCGCGAATAGCGCGATTTATTCACGCAAATCACATCTGGTGTGAACGCACAGTAAGTTTTCGGATGCAGCCTTCGGATTCTTTGTGGAAGTCTACAGGAAGTAGGGCAACAAAAGTATCTTTGAGCAAGTATTAAGTTTTACATTTTTACATTTAAATAATTCCAAACCCAATAAATTTGTTCTTGTAACCCAGCTGTGAGAAAAGATTAAGTGTGCATCATTAGTTTAACAAAATGGATTTTTTAACTAACCACTTAAAGGTACAGTCAGGTCCATAAATATTGGGACATCGACACAATTCTAACATTTTTGGCTCTATACACCACCACAATGGATTTCAAATAAAAACGAACAAGATGTGCTTTAACTGCAGACTGTCAGCTTTAATTTGAGGGTATTTACATCCAAATCAGGTGAACGGTGTAGGAATTACAACAGTTTGCATATGTGCCTCCCACTTGTTAAGGGACCAAAAGTAATGGGACAATTGGCTTCTCAGCTGTTCCATGGCCAGGTGTGTGTTATTCCCTCATTATCCCAATTAAAATGAGCAGATAAAAGGTCCAGAGTTCATTTCAAGTGTGCTATTTGCATTTGGAATCTGTTGCTGTCAACTGTCAAGATGAGATCCAAAGAGCTGTCACTATCAGTGAAGCAAGCCATCATTAGGCTGAAAAAACAAAACAAACCCATCAGAGAGATAGCAAAAACATTAGGCGTGGCCAAAACAACTGTTTGGAACATTCCTAAAAAGAAGGAACGCACCAGTGAGCTCAGCAACACCAAAAGACCCGGAAGACCACGGAAAACAACTGTGGTGGATGACCGAAGAATTCTTTCCCTGGTGAAGAAAACACCCTTCACAACAGTTGGCCAGATCAAGAACACTCTCCAGGAGGTAGGTGTATGTGTGTCAAAGTCAATCAAGAGACGACTTCACCAGAGTGAATACAGAGGGTCTACAAAGCATCTAAAAAAGCCTTCACAGTTCTGGAACAACATCCTATGGACAGATGAGACCAAGATCAACTTGTACCAGAGTGATGGGAAGAGAAGAGTATGGAGAAGGAAAGGAACTGCTCATGATCCTAAGCATACCACCTCATCAGTGAAGCATGGTGGTGGTAGTGTCATGGCGTGGGCATGTATGGCTGCCAGTGGAACTGGTTCTCTTGTATTTATTGATGATGTGACTGCTGACAAAAGCAGCAGGATGAATTCTGAAGTGTTTCGGGTAATATTATCTGCTCATATTCAACCAAATGCTTCAGAACTCATTGGACGGCGCTTCACAGTGTAGATGGACAATGACGCAAAGCATACTGCAAAAGCAACCAAAGAGTTTTTGAAGGGAAAGAAGTGGACTGTTATGCAATGGCCAAGTCAATCACCTGACCTGAATCCGATTGAGCATGCATTTCACTTGCTGAAGGCAAAACTGAAGGGAAAATGCCCCAAGAACAAGCAGGAACTGAAGACGGTTGCAGTAGAGGCCTGGCAGAGCATCACCAGGGATGAAACCCAGCGTCTGGTGATGTCTATGCGTTCCAGACTTCAGACTGTAATTGACTGCAAAGGATTTACAACCAAGTATTAAAAAGTGAAAGTTTGATTTATGATTTATTATTCTGTCCCATTACTTTTGGTCCCTTAACAAGTGGGAGGCACATATGCAAACTATTGTAATTCCTACACCGTTCACCTGATTTGGATGTGAATACCCTCAAATTAAAGCTGACAGTCTGCAGTTAAAGCACATCTTGTTTGTTTCATTTGAAATCCATTGTGGTGGTGTATAAAGCCAAAAATGTTAGAATTGTATCGATGTCCCAATATTTATGGACCTGACTGTATATGAATTATTATGAACATTAATTAATCATTTAATTATTTGTTTTTCTTTGTTGCTTTGCTTCACAGTTTAACATATCCTCACATTATCAGCTCATGTAGGGGAATCACTAGAATTGTAAAAAAAAAAATCTCAGCAAAGGCGAAATAATAAACAGAACAGCAGAGCCTTTATTAAAAATATTAATAGCAATCATCCAAAATAAAATAAATAAATAAAAATAAACTCTAAATGCAAGAATGTACAAGACTCACCAAAGCAGCTCGATCAGACAGAACAGAGAGAGGATTATTATACAAACAATCTGTCCATTATACCACACAAGAAAATGATTTTGAACACTGCACGCAAATATCCATAAACTCTATATGAAATAAAATAAATCTCGCCTGGTATTTGTTTTTGTTTTTTTTTAAAGTATGTTATCACTATTTCCTCAGGATGGTCAGAGTTTTTTCTTTGTTTTCTGAGAAGAAAAAAAAAAAGAACAATCCTCTATAAATTTTTGTTAAATATTGTTGTAAATTGTGTGAGGCTGAAAAACTCACCAGCACAGGTGATCTGAAGAAGAATCACAGTAGGAGCAACAAATACTGCAAACTCGACAATAATCACAATCACTGCAGGAAAGATGTGGACAGATGAGAGAGAAAAAAACAGACTCAATCTGTGAAACTGGGAATGAAATCAAAGGTTTAAAACGAACAATTCTTGACAAAGTACTGCAGATGAACCATTTCAGCATTGATGAACTGTACCTCTGAATAATGATCCAGTAGTCCTACTGACTTCGGTTCCTTCTGGATCTGTGATCATGTAACATACAAACCACACATCATCATCAACATCACATCATGCTTGAGCTTCACATCACAGAAATTATAAATATGTGCTGGAGCCTGTGGGAATTTCCACTGCTTCATGAGTCTGTCATCTATTATCACTTAAGATTTCGCTTAGGACCCTTTTCTGCTCAGAAATAGTGTTGCCTACATGACTACATGAATGTATGACTTGTTTATGTGCAACCCTCCAGTTTTTTCTTTTTTTCCCCCCTGAATGAATGATATTATTATTCCAGAGTCTTCTGAAAGTGAGGAAGGAAAGTTAGTTACTCACCTGAACTCTTGACAGTATATGCAGCTGTGCTCTTCACTTGATTTCTGTGAGTAACTTCACATCTCCACTCTCTGTGGTCATCTTCATTCAGGAGTGTTGTAGTCAGAGTGCTGATACAGTGATCTGGAGTTGATATCTGATATCCAGAGTCTGATATCGCCAGTTTAACACCAGCCTGATTCACCCAGAACAGCTGAATTTTCTCAGAACGAATCAAATCATCACAAGAGAATCCAGCAAATGAATATGAATACAACTGACAGGAGAGAGTCACAGAGCGGCCGGCACTGATCTCAGTCTGTGAGGATGATGAAGAGACTGAAACACAAAATAACACACACTTTTCAATCATCATGGCAGATTAAACCAAGAATTTGGTTTTTAAATTGATCATATGATCATAAAATTACCATGAAGAACATGCAGAAAAACAAGAACATCAGGTCCTTGTTGTTTGTTATTCACATATCGTCTGCAGGTGTAAAGTCCATGATCTTCTTTTGTGACGTTATTGATGTTCAGAGAGCAGTCAGACCCCAGACTCAGTCTCTCATGTCTCTCAGTGTCTGTCTTCTTTATCCCTGAACCAATCAGTTCAACTGCTGTTAAATTGTTGTTATAGTTCCATGTAGTTGAGTTGCAGTCAGGAAGAGCATTATTACAGGGCAGACGGACATTTTCACCAGAACTGATGAACACATGAGTCTCATTCACTCCACTGGAACCTGAAACACAAGAACATTTAAATGATCATTATTTATATCATAAAATCATTAGAGAGAGAGAGAGCTGTTTAAATCACAAACACACTCTTAACATGAAAATAATTGAGCATCAGATGTTTGTGTTAAACTGTCTAGTTTTAGTTCATTCAGGAATAATCAATGTTCTGTTTGTAACACAAGAATTGATCGTGTTCAAGTGAACTCTTTCCCAGATTAATTCCAAATGTCTTGTAGAGAAAACAGAGATTTCTTTACCTGTGAGAAGTGAAGAGAGAAAGATCAGTCCCAGCAGACACAAATGACACTTATCAGCCATTTTCTCTTTCTGACAGTCTTCCTCTTCGTTATAACTCTTTCTTAAAACACTGTCCACCTTTCCTGTGTTTGTTCACTTCCTCTGATCTGACCGACTGAGTGATTAAATGCTGCTATTTAGAGACACAATGCCAGTCATAATGGAGTCAGAACTGAGAAGAGCTCAGGCAGTTTTAACCTGCAGTCATTCTGTAAACGTCTCAATCGATTAAATCTTCCCTCGAGAGCTGAGTGCAGACTGTTACTGGTGTTGTGATTAACTCGGTTTCTTCTGTATTTCCTATGAACTGCCTATTCATAACCATAACCGCTAAACCAGCGAAACACAAGACTTTGACTTGACAGCAGATGTGAAACTTGTTCTTCAGTGTGAGAACTGCATATTGTTGATCAAACCACATTCACTCTGAACCCAATCTATAGGCCAGGGCTATTCAATTAACTTCGTTTGAGGGCCGGATTATCGTAAGGAACATTTGAAGGGGGCCAAGGGGGTGGGGGGCCGTCCCGATCTTTTTCTGGGGGGCTTATAAAATTGGAAATTAAATTTAAATGCATATTCAGCAGTAAAATTCACTAATATTACCAACAGTAACATCTATAAAAGGTTAACAGTGCTGTCTGCCATTCAATTAAAAAAAAAATAATAATAATCACAATTTTTTTCTGTAATTAATTAAAAAAATGTGACTAAACGCATATTAATATATTTGTGTTGTCATATTTTCACACTGAACTTCCAAATTAATATAGGAACAATATAAAGATGGTATATTTTAAATATGTGACCCTGGACCACAAAACCAGTCTTAAGTCGCTGGGTATATTTGTAGCAATAGCCAAAAATACATTCTATGGGTCAAAATGATTGATTTTTCTTTTATGCCAAAAATTATTAGGATATTAAGTAAACATCATATTCCATGAAGATATTTTGTAAATTTATTACCGTAAATATATCAAAACTTAATTTTTGATTAGTAATATGCATTGCTAAGAACTTCATTTGGCCAACTTTAAAGGCGGTTTTGTCAATTTTTAGATTTTTTTGCACCCTCAGATTCCAGATTTTCAAATAGTTGTATCTCAGCCAAATATTTTGAAATTCTCAATTTTGAAAATTGACACTTAAGACTGGTTTTGTGGTCCAGGGTCACATATGTGTTTAATGGCAACTTTTTGACTAGCTTGTTATTAATGAAGTAGTATCATTGATACAAATAATGTTACTGTTGTCTCTATTAAATCTTTTTTTTTCCCCCTTTAATTTTAGCCATTAATTATAGCCATTCAATATTACAGAATAATTGAAATGTTATTTTTAACATTTAATAGGCTTTGAAAAATTTAACTTTTTATAAGTGAACTTAAAACAATCCTCACATAAACTATAAATCGTATGCATAAGCTGAATTGATTATTCTTTATTCGAGCTACAAAAGTTAATCAGCGACTAGAGCAGTCAAGTGATTTCTCTTTTTCTTTAGATCTTTGATTTACATCAATCACAGACTGCAGCAGGTTTCACTTTAAAAGCAGCGCTGTTTCTTTAATAAAACCTGATGCACATGACGCGGAAGTGACACATATCCAATTTTCTCCCAACTCTTTACGGTCATTTAGGATTTTATAACTGATTTAAGACTGTGTTTTTTTGTTTGTTTTGTTTTTTCCTTTATTTATATAGCGCTTTTACCAATACAGATTGTGTCAAAGCACTTAACAGTATCAAATTGGAGGACAGAGTGTCAGTAATATATAATAAGATTAAACATTCAATTTTCAGTCAAAGGCATTTCATTATTGAATTCAGAGATGTCATTGTCTAGCTCAGTTTAGTTTAAATAGTATATGAGCAATCAAATCGGCGATAATCGCTAGAAATTAGGTGTCCCCAACTGAGCCAGCCAGAGGCGACAGCGGCAAGAAACCAAAACTCCCTCTGAGACAGAATGGAGAAAAAAACCTTGGGAGAAACCAGGCTCAGTCGGGGGGCCAGTTCTCCTCTGACCAGACGACACCCACAGTTCAAAAGTTTCAGGTTCTAACGATAGTAGTATTATGTAGTTAGGTATTTTATTATATTTTTAGTTATATTTTTTAGCTTTAATGTATTTTAATCGAGGTCTCCGGGGGTCATCTGGGTGTCCTGGTCTCCGCTGACGATCAGGCCTGCAGACATCATCTCTTGGTGCTGATCCACCATCTGATCATAGGAAAGAAACAGACAAATATTAGCGTAGATCCCATTCTACTTACGATGTGACGAGTACACCGTGTGTTGTGGGAAGTGTTCCCGGTTCCGGTTGATCTAATTAATGCAGCCTAACAATCCTTTAACGGATTTGAATAATAGAAGCGTATTAGTGTGTTATGTGTACGCCAGGGTAAAGAGATGGGTCTTTAATCTAGATTTAAACTGACAGAGTGTGTCTGCCTCCCGAACAGTGTTAGGTAGATTGTTCCAGAGTTTGGGTGCTAAATAGGAAAAGGATCTGCCGCCCGCAGTCGATTTTGATATTCTAGGTATTATCAAACGGCCAGAGTTTTGAGAACGCAGCGGACGTGGAGGACTATAATGCGATAAGAGCTCGCTCAAGTACTGAGGAGCTAAACCATTCAGGGCTTTATAAGTAATTAACAAGATTTTAAAATCTATCCGATGTTTGATAGGGAGCCAGTGCAGTGTTGACAGAACCGGGCTAATATGGTCATATTTCCTGGTTCTAGTAAGGAAAAGCTGCTGCATTTTGGACTAACTGTAGTTTGTTGATCAAGCGTGCAGAACAACCACCCAATAAAACATTACAGTAGTCTAGCCTTGAGGTCATAAACGCATGAACTAACATTTCTGCATTTGACGTTGAGAGCATAGGTCGTAATTTAGATATGTTTTTGAGATGAAAAAACGCAGTTTTACAGATGCTAGAAACATGGCTTTCAAATGAAAGATTGCTATCGACCAGCACACCTAGGTTCCTGACTGATGAAGAAGAATTTACAGAGCAGCCATCAAGTGTTAGATAGTGTTCTAGGTTATTACATGTGGGGTTTTTAGGTCCGATAACTAACACCTCTGTTTTTTCAGAATTTAGCAGTAAAAAATTACTCGTCATCCAGTTTTTTATATCGACTATGCATTCCGTTAGTTTCTCAATTTGGTATGTTTCACCGGGCCGCGAAGAAATATAGAGCTGAGTATCATCAGCATAACAGTGAAAGCTAACACCATGTCTCCTGATAATATCTCCCAAGGGTAACATGTAAAGCGTAAAAAGTAACGGCCCTAGTACTGAGCCTTGAGGTACTCCATACTGTACTTGTGATCGATATGATACCTCTTCATTCACTGCTACGAACTGATGGCGGTCAGATAAGTATGATTTGAACCATGCTAAGGTGCTTCCACTAATGCCAACAAAGTTTTGTAGTCTATTTAAAAGAATGTTGTGGTCGATAGTGTCGAACGCAGCGCTAAGATCCAGTAGAACTAATAAAGAGATACAACCACGATCAGATGATAGAAGCAGGTCATTTGTAACTCTAATGAGAGCAGTCTCAGTACTATGATATGATCTAAATCCTGACTGGAATTCCTCACAGATATCATTTTTCTCTAGGAAGGAATATAATTGAGGATACTACCTTTTCTAGTATCTTTGACAGAAAAGGGAGATTTGAGATCGGTCTATAATTAACTAGGTCTTTGGGGTCAAGTTGTGGTTTTTTAATGAGAGGCTTAATAACAGCCAATTTGAAGGTTTTCCAAGGTTCCAAGGTTCCAAGGTTGTTTATGAGGTAACTCGCCAAAACCACGTATTTTTACATCATTGTGTGTGGTTTTGTCCATTAAAGCACTGGCGCGCTTGTCTGAAGCGGCTCAGCTTATGAGTTCAGCCAAACGCGCAGATTTTCAAACTATACTTCCTGCTTTGATAATAATCTTCGTCCAGTTTCGGTGACATTTCTCGCCAGAATTTATGAACGATAACACTGTCTTTAAACTTGTTTAAATTAACGTTATAATTGTGGATATTTCATAACTCTCTTACATAAGCGCTTGTCAACGCTGCCATCTATTGATGTTGCGTCTCCGCGTCTCTCCCTTTTATTTTTGGCTGGCCCGGGCCAGTGTTGCCACCTTGTGGACAAACTAATTAGCGCAAGAATAATTCAAGGTGAATGTGCAACCTGCAAACTCTTCCTCGGGCCGGATGAAGATGATTGGCGGGCCGGATTGGGCCCGCGGGCCGCCAATTGAATAGCCCTGCTATAGGCTGTTCTTTGCATTACTGTTAGTTTTGCTTCTTTCTTTTCTACCTTTTGGAGAACATTTTTTCTCTCTTTTCAAATTTCAAATTACATCAGAAAAGCATTTATTTTTAATAAAAATGAAGGAAATCATCAAAAAGTTGAAAATAAAGTATTGGGTAGGTGTAGGGAGGGCTTTTGTCCCAATAAGGTGGCATCCATTTAGTAATTTGAATTAAAATTAAAATTTACACTCAGTAAGTTATTATTGTATACTGTAAAAAAACAAAACAATAGAAGCCATCACAGAAATTCCAATGGTTTCCATTAAAATACCATTATAAACCATTAGCTTTTTCCAGTAAAACCATTACCAAATTTATTTTTGTAGTGTGTTTTGGCCATTTTTCTAATAGGATTTAACATCCCACCAATAGAATCCATCACATACCAGTAAACACCATTATAGTTTCCATTAAAACCAATACAATTCCCATTAAAGCCATTACATTTTCTATTGTGTTTTTGGCAGGGTTCTATTGTTTTTTTACAGCGGGGCTGCTTTATAATGTTTTACAATAATGAGATGCAGATAACTGCCACTATTTGCAATAAGTATTATATATAGCAGAAAATCCTGCTATTTTAACATAGTGTAAATAGCCTCTATGCTAATATGCTCTTTTCACTTAGTGCAAATAGCCGCTGCCCATGTTAAATTTTAGAAATAAAATAATTAAAATATTAGTGATAAAACTGGTTTGTTACTGAAAAGGTATTCACTATCAATGACTTCTTTCTTTGAGTCATGCTAAGAATAATAATACCAATAATACCATTGTCAGTCAAACTCGCTGTCCACCATTTTGAAAAATCTTTGAAACCCTACTTTTTTGAACTTTTCCAAAATCATTGGTTAAACTTTTGGCAAAACCATTTAACACATCAGCAAACTTGATGATTTTATCACTGCAGCTGACAGCAAACTTTTGGCCGTCTCAGTTTCCACACTTCAGTCTTGAGCGCTTGAGAGTGTGTCAATGTGACAGGAAGTAAAACTTTGCAGTTTAAGTTAATTTAAATAGAACATAATTATATATTATTTGGTAATAAAACAGAAATTGTTGGAAATTTTATTGGTGCAAACATGTATTGTAGATATAATATGTATAAAATATGTCAAATGTATGTATTTTGTAAAATTGCTAAATAAGAAGCACCAGAATTACTAAACACAGTTATAGAGACATTACTGAACAGACATTCAGATGCTTATCTGAAAGTGCAAAATATTTCAATTCAAAGTATGTAAATGAAATTGTGCATAGACCTGCATTTTTACAGCAATGTAAGTTGTTTGGGGTTTTTCTCAGCACTAATAATCATCTTGGGTCAGTTTGTGTTCTAGTATTTTTAGAAATGTGTTACTGCTGGCTGTGAGAACTCAGTTAGTTTGACCACACTGGTTTAACACACATTCAAATTCCTCTTCTTTCTTTAACTGGGTTTCTCAACATTTCCCTTTGTATAAATGTTTTCTGCAATCCATTTACAAGTTCACTGTTTCATTGGTGCAGTTTATCTACATTTTTTATTTCAGTGTTTTCACATAAAGCAGGGTTCCTCATCCAAACACCTGGCTTTGATTTTCAGGTAAACTCAAAGATCTCCAATAGTCGATTCTGGTGTGTTTAATTAGAGTTGAATGTGTTTGAAAATGTATCTCCAGGTGCAGGAATGAGGTGTAACGGGGCTGACGAGACGTGAGACGTGCGGATCCAAATGCAAGCTTTTATTAACAGGCATGGTCATAAATACAGGCAGGGTCAAGCAATGGCAAACAGGTATGGCAGGGACAAGACAAAGAGTAATCCAGGGCAAGCAAAAGTCGACGATGGGTGAACAGTATCCAAAAGTGCAAGGCAGAGAGATAATCCAGGGAACACAGGCTATAATCCAGGCAAGGGAATAAACCGAGTCTAAACAGAGACAGGGGTAAATACTGGGAACACAGCTGCGATACGGAAGTTTTATTGTTTTCTAGTCTAACACTGGGGGAGTGAAAAACGCAGGACAATACAGGAATTGAACAAACACGGAATGGCACAGAAAGGGTTAATCCAGGAAACACGGGTTAGAAATAAACACAGGAGAACAGGTAATGCCAGACTAGGAATACTAACAATGGCTCTGTAGAGTAGCTACGGCTAAAGGACCAGTAAACACATACAATACTTGGAAAAGAGGGAAACAAAGTCCAGGGTTAAAATAGTGTGTGTGATTAGTGAGAGCTGTGTGATCAGGTGTGCATGTGATTAGTGCGATGAGTGATTGGTGACAGCTGTGATCAGTGTGGGATGATGGGAATTGGAGTCCATTGTGATGTGTGGTGTGAAGTCCATGTGGTGAGCGAGTGACCTCTGGTGGAGGGTGAATGGAAGTGCAGACCAGATTCGTGACATGAGGAACCTAATGTAGCTAAAGCACATTCATTTCTGCATTTCTTTGAAAATTATATGATCTTGCATCTATCCAGCATTGCTCAAACATTTTGGAGAGATGAGTGAAGACAAATCTAGATCTGTCACAGAAAGAGAGAGTCCTCACTGCAGAACACAAGATCCAGAGAGCGAGTCTGGATCCAGATCCAACCCACCTCCTCCCACCTTACATATCCCTAAACCTACCATCTCCACCCCCTGGATGGATCTTGTGTGCTGCAGTGAGGGGCTACTGCACAGAAAGGGCCAGATGAAGGGGAATTCATGCTAAAATGACAGTGTTTTTTGTTAGAGATGTGGATGAACAGAATTATTTCTGCTGCATCTACTCTAAATCTGCCAAACTGGCCATTGATGAAGATGAGCACATCCTATTTGAGGATGAAAAACGTCTCACGATACACAAGGTTCTCACAACCAGTCCAGTGTTCTTCAAGGAATTCCACGAGTTTAAGTTTCAGGAGAGAATCTGTGCAAAGTGCTCACTGCTGTCTCCACATTTCCATGAGTGATACAGCTAGTTTATTTTCTGTATTTCTGCGAATGATTATGATAATATTAATTATGCATTCCCCAGGTCAGATTATATGCCTTCTGCACTCCACTTTGGACTTTTTAATGTTCGGTCACTCAACAATAAGACGTCTCTTATTCATAAACTTATTGAGGACCAAAATATTGATTTTATGTGTGTGACTGAGACTTGGCAGAAGCCTAATGATTATCTTCATTTAAATCAAACAGTTCCATCATGATATGAATATATATGTAAACCTCTTTGTTCTGGTAAGGGGGGTGGCCTTGCACTTATTTATCGTGACAGACATAAAGTCTGTCCGATTTCACTATCAGAGCCATAAACTTTTGAAATTTTGGCTGTGCAACTTAAAGGTCCGACTCCCACTATTCTTGTCATGATTTATAGGCCACCAAGGGCATCTACTATGAATGCTTTTTTTTAGTGAATTTTCTACAACTTTAACACATTTGTGTACCTTATCTCCAAATATCATGTTGATGGGAGATTTTAACATTCATTTTGATAATATTGCCAGCACTCAATATAATGATTTTAAATTGGTTCTGGACAGTGCTGATCTTGTGCAGTTTGTTAATTTCCCAACACATAATAAGGGACATATTTTAGATCTTGTATGCTGTTCTGGTGTTATGCCTTACAATTTGACTTCAACTGTATCTCCTGCCTCGGATCACAAGCCTGTATTTTTTAATATTTTCCTGGCAAGAGTAAAACCTCAACGCTCTGTCTCATTTCGTAATATCAAAAATATTGACCTTAAAGGAACACTCCACTTTTTTTGGAAATAGGCTCATTCTCCAACTCCCCCAGAGTTAATAAGTTGAGTTTTACCGTTTTTGAATCCATTCAGCTGATCTCTGGATCTGGCGATAGCACTTTTAGCATAGCTTAGCATAGATCATTGAATCCGATTAGACCAGTAGCATCCAAAAATGACCAAAGAGTTTCGATAGTTTTCCTATTTAAAACTCGACTCTTCTGTAGTTATATCGTGTACTAAGATCGGCGGAAAATGAAAAGTTGCGATTTTCTAGTCCGATTTGGCTAGGAACTATACTCTCATTCCAGCGTAATAATCAAGGAACTTTGCTGCCGTACCATGGCACAGTGATATTACGCAGCGCCTGAAAGTAGTCCCCAGCTATATTATAACTAGGTACCTAGCTGGGGACTACTTTCAGGTGCTGTGTAATATCACTGCACCTGCTGCGGCCAGTCAGTTGAGGTAGCAGTCAAGGACGTAAGTATTCATTCATTTCTTTTTTCTTCTCTTCAGATTATGAGCAGTGTTTACTATGAGACGTTTTTTCTTTAAATGTTGAATGTATGTAATAATGTACATGACATTAAGGAGGTCATCTCCCTCTCAGTTGTCAAAAAAAGGATGAGTTAATGGGAGTGTGCGGTGAGCAACAGACCCAAGATGGAGAAGAGCATGAAGAGGAAGAGGAGGAGGACTTGGCAAGTTAGATATATTTGTGTGATGTTTATGCTGTGTTCTAAAAAGAAAGGAATAAAAATGACTACAATAACATGGTAAATTGTATATTCCAGCTTCCAAAACAAAGAGTCTCTGCACTAGAGGAACTTTTTGCAGAAGAGGACAGAGTACTGAAGAGACAACTCATTCAACAACACACTACACTGACCCTCCATGAGCAGATGAAGAAAGAACTGTCAGTCTACAGAGCCTTGCCTCCCATCTCCACGTCTGAAGACCCTGTCCTCTGGTGGTGGGATGACAAGACACTTTACCTTCTCTTTCAAAGCTCTCCACAATCTACCTGTGTGTTCAGGCTTCCTCAACTCCGAGCGAAAGAGTGTTCTCGACAGCCTGCTCCCTGAGAAAGTCAATGTTGATTTTCTTGAATAAAAATCGCTAGAGACGCCAAAATACTATTACATTCTGTTGTGCTCTTATGCATGTTGTTAAAGTATGTTGTGCTGTGGTAGCTAAGAAAATCTCTCACTGTCTCCCGCTCTCTTTGAATGGTCTTTTTATTTTAAAAATGTGCTTTATGCACCTACTTCTGTTTGCTTAGAGGTATTTGTAAACTGCTGTAAAGTTCAACAGTAATAAAATAACTTGAAATTTTCAACATCTTTTCACATCATGTCTTTTTGCACCAAATTAGTAGTAGTATAAATAAGAACCAGTATCGATAAAATATAAATGATACCCATCCCTAATTATCTTTGGCCACGGAGTAATACCAACAGAATTGATAAAACACACTAAATTTCGACTAAGACGCTGGACGACTAGTTGATAAAGTGTAAGCTTTAAATTTTGAATCAGTTCAATCAAATCAGATCGAACCGAATCGTAAGATTCAATTCCCTAAGAAGCTGAAAAGTTGAGTTAATTTCTTACAGCATTTAATTTTTACAATGTCTACTTAAAAGAATGAAGAATATTGTGGGCATGTTTTTATAAAGAATGCATATATCGTTAATTGAAAAGAAGATCATATTCTTGTTTCTTTGAGAAGTGGTTTTATTTCATTTCAAGATAAATTAATCAGTTAAATCTGTCTGCATTTCATGTCCAAACCTTAATATCATTCACATTAACAGATTTATAGATGTTTTCTTTTAGAACGACCTATATGTGAAAACACCCTTAAATCCTTGTTTACAGGTGAAACACTTTCCATCCGCACTGAGAGTAAGTAAAAAGCTTTTTCCCCAGCATGAATTAACATGTGACTCAAGTTTTCCTTTACATGTGAAAGCATTTCCACACTAAGTACAGCTGAAAGACTTTCCTGAAGTGTGAATGCACACATGCACATTCAATCGGTTTTTCTGTGTGAAACTCTTTCCACACCGAGAGCAGGTAAAAGGCTTTATTCCAGTATGAATTAACATGTGATTCTTCAGGCTTGCTCTACATGACAAAATCTTGCCACACTCAGAGCAGGTGAAATCCTTTTCTGATGTGTGAAGCAGCACATGCTTATTGAGTATTTTTTTCTGAGTAAAACTCTTTCCACACTGAGAGCAGACGAAAGGCTTTATTCCAGCATGAATTAACATGTGATTCTTCAGGCTTTCTTTACGTGTGAAACTCTTTCCACACTGAGAGCAGGTTAAAGACTTTTCTGAGGTGTGAATAAGCACATGCTCATTAAGTTGTTTTTTTTGTGTGAAACTCTTTCCACACTGAGAGCAGGTAAAAAGCTTTACTCCAGCATGAATTAACATGTGATTCTTCAGGCTTCTTCTACGTGACAAAGTCTTTCCACACTCAGCACAGGTGAAATTCTTTTCTGAGCTGTGAATAAGCACATGCTCATTGAGTATTTTTTTCTGAGTAAAACCCTTTCCACACTGAGAGCAGATGAAAGGCTTTATTCCAGCATGAATTAACATGTGATTCTTCAGGCTTCCTCTCCATGACAAAGATTTTCCACACTCAGAGCAGGTGAAAGGCTTTTCTGAAGTGTGAGTTAGCAAATGATCCTTAAGGCTTCCTTTATATCGAAAACTCTTCCCGCACTGGGGGCAGACGAAAGGCTTTATTCCAGCATGAATTAACATGTGATTCTTCAGGCTTCCTTTACACGTAAAAGTCTTTCCACACTGAGGACAAGTTAATTGCTTTTCTGAAGTGTGAATTAGCATATGCACATTAAGTTGTTTTTTCTGTGTGAAACTCTTTCCACACTGAGAGCAGCTGAAAGGCTTTATCCCAGTATGAATTAACATGTGATTCCAAAGGCCTCCTTTGTGACTGAACGTCTTTCCACACTGAGAGCAGCTGAAAGATTTTATCCCAGTATGAATTAACATGTGATTCTTAAGGGTTTCTTTGCGTGTGAATCCGTTTCCACACTGAGAGCAGCTGAAAGGCCTTTTGACTTCTTTTCTTCGAATGTTGCGTTGCAAGCAACTGTTTTCAGTTTTGGAGCAACTTGCTGATTTTTCTCCAGTGGCATCATGAGCTTTCTGATGCTGATGCTTCTCCTCCACTTCATTCAGATCTTGTCTTTCCTCTTTCACATTCATCAGGCCTAAAATGTAAACATTAAATTGATGAAAATGAATCAGGACATTTGGAAATCAAAAGGAAATGAAGGTGCATTCAACACGACAACAAGCGGAACACTTTTTCTTTGCATTTTTTTTTTTTTTTTAAGTTTCACATACAGATGACAACGTTATCAAAACTATCCCTGTTCACACGGATCCATGAAAACTAAAAATGCTGTACTATGCTGACAGGCGATGTCATTTTGTAAAGAAACACTATGCGCCTGTAGACTGAACTCGTAATACACATGCGTGTGATGTCACAGTTTCCACAAATTTGTATTTCTGTAGCTTGTAAACTTTGGAAAAATTAACATCCAAAATGCATACAAAGTTTTTTTTGTTTTTATTTGAAAATTGTGTCTTGTAAACACCTTAAACATAACTCTAGTAGAACTATTATGAGTTAGAAAATTATGGGGCATATAAACCAGATCAAATGGACCACTTATAACATGTTTCTGCAGTTGTTTTTGAAATATATGTTTTTTGCGCATAACAGTTGTTGTTTTTTTGTTTATTTGCTTCTCCACAATTTATATGTATATATGCGTGTATACACACACACACATATATATATATAAAATATAAAATTATTACTTTTCTGGGAAGATAAAACAAAAACCTTTTTCAGAAGTAATACAGTTTTTGCATTTTATTTGCTTTGCCACAACATATTTCAAAACCACATAACGATGACCTAAATCAACTACTATAATCCCGGGTGCTAAAGAAATCGACGGCAAAATGCCTAAAGGACTACAGACCAATTGCTTTAACTCCTATTATTATGAAGTGTTTTGAAAAGCTGATCTTGACACATATAAAGGCAGTCAGAGCGGAACTCCTGTCGGACAACATCTCCAGGACGCTATGCTCCATATGACTAGTAAGCCAATTCTCAAATAACTGCTGATGACTTTTGTTCTACCCACTTAAATGATAGAAGTACTTGCGTTGTCCAATCTATACAGACTGTGTCTGTTCCCAAATAGTGAGGTCAAAATATAAATTTAATGCAGGATCTAGAAAAAATCTGATCGTGATTAAACCAATAAAAAAATAAATAAATGAACAAAAACCATTTTTAAAGCTTGGGCTCCTAAACATTAGATCACTCACACCCAAAGCAGTTATTGTAAATGAAATGATCACAAATAATAGTTTCGATGTACACTGCTTGACTGAAACCTGGATTAAACCAAATGATTATATTGGTCTAAATGAGTCTACTCCACCAAGCTACTGTTATAAACATGAGCCCCGTCAGACTGGTTGTGGCGGCGGTGTTGCAACAATATATAGTGATATTCTCAATGTTGCTTCTCAAACAGGACACAGGAGGTTTAACTCATTCGAAATACTTCTACTTAATTTTACATTGTCAGATATGCAAAAGAAATCTCTCCTATTTCTTGCTCTGGCTACTGTGTATAGACCACATACAGATTTCCTAAAAGAATTTGCAGATGTACTCTCAGATCTATTGGTTAATGTTGATAAAGCGCTAATTGTCAGAGATTTTAACATTCACGTTGATAATACAAATGATGCGTTAGGACTTGCATTTACTGACCTAATAAACTCTTTTGGAGTCAAGCAAAACGTCACCGGGCCCACTCATTGTTTTAATCATACGCTAGATTTAATTATATTGCATGGAATTTATCTTACTGATATAGACATCGTACCTCAAAGTGATGATGTTACTGACCATTTCCTTGTATCGTGCATGCTGCGTATTACTGATATTAACTATATGGCTCCGCGTTATCGCCCAGGCAGAACTATTGCTCCAGCCACCAAAGACAGATACACAAATAACCTTCCTGATTTATCTCAACTGCTCTGTGTACCCATAAATACACATGAACTAGGCAACATGGGCACTATCTTCTCTAATACATTAGAAGCTGTTGTCCCCATCAAATTGAAAAAGGTTAGAGAAAAAAGTACTGCACCATGATACAACAGTTATACCCATTCTCTCAAGAAAGAAACTTGTAATCTTGAACGCAAATGGAGAAAAACTAACTTGGAAGTTTTCAGAATTGCGTGGAAAAACAGTATGTCCAGCTATAGACAGGCTCTAAAAGTTGCCAGGGCTGAGCATATCCACAAACTCATAGATAATAACCAAAACAATCCAAGGTTTTTATTTAGCACAGTGACTAGATTAACAAATAAACAGACGCCACCCAATCTAAATATTCCCTCACATTTTAATAGTAATGAATTTATGAATTTCTTCACTGATAACATCAGAAGTAAAATAACAAATGTAGACTCTACAGCGTCTAATACTTCAGCGTCATTCATCGCACCCAAAGAAAAACTGCAGTGCTCTACAACTATAGGACAGGAAGAGCTAAATAAACTTATCACTACATCTAAACTAACAACATGTCTATTAGATCCTGTACCCACTAAACTACTGAAAGAGTTGTTAGCTGTAGCAGAAGAACTGCTTCTCAATACTATTAATTCATCGTTATCTTTAGGTCACATCCCAAAACCATTCAAGCTGGTGATTATTAAGCTTCTTATTAAGAAACCACAACTAGATCCTAGTGAACTGGCAAATTACAGACCCATTTCAAATCTTCCGTTTAGGTCTAAAATTTTAGAAAAAGTTGTCTGCTCAATTGTGCTCCTTCCTGCAAGAAAATGATCTCTATGAAGATTTTCAGTCAGGTTTCAGGCCTCACCATAGCACAGAAACTGCACTTGTTAAGATTACAAATGACTTGCTTCCTGCGTCAGACCAAGGCTGCATGTCATTGCTAGTTTTATTTGATCTTAGTGCTGCATTCGACACTATAGACCAGGGCTCCTCAAATCTGGACCTCGAGATCCACTTTCCTGCAGAGTTTAGCTGTAACCCTAATCAAACACACCTGAACATGCTAATCAATGTCTTCAGGATCATTAGAAAATCATAGACAGGTGAGTTTGATCAGGGTTGGAGCTAAACTCTGCAGTGGATTGGACCTCCAGGGTAAGATTTGAGGAACCCTGCTATAGACCATGACATAGACTCATAGATTGATTACAAAACTATACGGGTATTCAAGGGCAGGCTTTAAGATGGTTTAGATCAGTGATTTTCAATCCTGTTCCTCGGGACCCACTGCTCTGCACATTTTGCATGTCTCCCTTATCTGACACACTCATTTGAGTTCATGAAGCTCTTTCCTAATGAGCCGATGATCTGAATCTGGTGTGTAAATTAGGGAGAAAAAATGTGCACAGCTGTGGGTTCCCAGGAACAAATCTTAATTTGTTTTCCAAAGATGAACGAAGGTCTTACGGGTTTGGAACGACATGAGGGTGAGTAATTAATGACAGAATTTTAATTTTGGGGTGAACTAACCCTTTAACTTTTATCACAGCACTATAGAAACTATAATATTCTATTGCATCAGTGTGTTATGCTAGCGTCACTGTTGCTGACCAGTGTGCACTTCAGCGTGTAGTCAAAACAGCGCAACGAGTGATTGGATGTGACCTTCCAAGTCTGGATGAAGTCTACACCATCAGGCTACAGAGGAAAGCGAGGAGTATTATCAGAGATGTTACTCACCCTGGATATCCTCTGTTTGACCTTCTTCATTCTGGGAGAGGGTATCGGACAATACAATTTCGTACTAACAGACTGAGAAATAGCTTCTATCCAAGAGCAGTAACTTCTCTTAATGCTGTCCGTGAATACTGTTATTAGACTTTCGGATGTCTATATTTTTTATGTAAATACATTTGTTATTGTATGTGATTATTGATTTTCATGATATGCTGCAGACTGGATTGCGCCACTGATAATTTCATTGGAACTCTGTTACAATGACAAAGTCTAAGAATGTCCTATTCATGAATCTATTCATGTTAATCTCACTTCAAAAAAGATCAAATAACCTTAAAAACAGGACCAACATGAGATATAAACTTCTTGTTACAGGTGTGCAAAATTGTTTCAAAATACATTTCATTAACAAGGTAATTAATTTGACATTATTTATGTCTATATTTGCTAAAATGTGCTTTGAATTGAGCAGAAGAAAATGCGTAACACTAAAATAATTGAATCCGCTAAATTAATTGAGCAGCTCATTACCATTTCTCTTAATGTGACAAATACGTCACATCAAAATTACACCGATGTAACACATATGACACCACAATATCTTCGTAACTTGTTTTATATCTATTTGTTCAAGAAATGTGTTCAAATCAGGTTAAGTGTAATCTAGGATGTGTAATTAAACCAGTAGAATTGTTGCATGGGATGAAGCATTTTTAAAAATTGCTGACAATGCAACATGTGCTAACCAGACAGCCCACCATGTTGGAAATGTTGCCATGGCAACAAAAATGCACACATTGTCACATGACTGAACCTGGGTGTTCATTATGTCACTTAGGGACTTTCTAAGTTGAAAATGAGAGATAATGCTTTAAAAAGAGATAATCACCATTGTTTGTGACACCAGCGTCACCGTGATTCTTATTTAATGAGGCATTTATGCAACACCCTCAAGTTGTTCTAATCCTGTATGAATTTCTTGCTTCTGCTGAACAAAAAAGAAGATATTTTGAAGAATGTTTTTCAAGTGGTTTCCAGGCACCATTCACTTCCATAGAATTTTTTTCCTACTATGGAAGTCAATAGTGCATGAAAACTGTTTGGTTACAAACATTCTTTAAAATATCTTCCTTCGAGTTCAGCAGAATAAAGAAAAGTATTCACGTTTGGATCAAATCGAGGGTGAATAAATGATGACAGAATTTTCATTTTTGGATGGAGTATCCCTTTAAAATTGTAAAATCAGGATTTCAAAGTGCATGTTATTGAAAACTATACAGACTGTAAACTACAAAAACACAATTTTATGAAAGCGGCAACATCACGTGCATGTGTATTAATTGTTCAGTCTATAGGCATGTTTTGTTTCTTCACAAAGTGAAGATTTATGGATTTGCGTGAACAGGATTGTTTTGACAATGTTGTCGTCTTTGTTTAACTTTCAAAAAATACAAAACATTTCAGTTTTTACCCTCAGATGCATTTTGAAGTCATTTACTTTCCTCATTTGTTTATTTATTCACATAATTTACATTATTTTACAGGTTTTATAACTATCAAAACATCTCATTTAATACTTCAATACCATTTTCAAAACCTTTCCCCACAAAATAAAAAAAAAATTAAATTACTGAAAAACTGCATGATAGAGACATACGAATGAACAATGGACCTTTTCACATTTCTGAGATAAAGTAAACTATAGCAGGGTAAATGTAGCTGTATATGAGAGACCTTAGCTGTAATTTTTCCATTACCATTTGGTCCAACAGTGAAAGAAAAAGGCAGACAAGTGAGATAAAACATCATATTACATAAGACAAAGTACAGTGTCAAAAATGTACATAAATTATTTTTAAGATGAAAACAGCATGAAAACAGGTAAACCTTTGCCCACAAAATGTTTGAGATTACACTAATGTAAAAACAATGTGAATCTGATGTGTCTCACAGGCTCTGAGTTCAACAGTTACGATTCTACCGTTAAATCTTTATTAGCTTAATTAAAAATGAATAAAGAATAAACACCAACCTTCTTGTTCCTCGTGTTTTATTCTCCAGGTTTCTGGTTCCTCGTGTTTTATTCTCCAGGTTTCTGGTTCACTAATGTCCTCCTCACTCTCCTCTTTAACAAACACCATCTTCACAGCAGCAGATCTCAGTTCAGATGATACTCCTGCTTGCTTCAAAACTTAGTCACGACTGTGAAGATGAGAATATTACAGTTATTTACTGATCTGATTCAAAAACTGTATTTTTATATTAACAGAAACATTTCTAACAGTTTGTACTAAACCAGCATCACAACAAAACAACAGAGAGCGCGGTGAAACTGAACTTCTTCCTCTGAGGTTTAATGGTGTTTGTCAAACAAACGGACGTGTTTTAGCGCCACCCGCTGGACTGGAGTGAAGCGGCGAGAGGAGGGAAATAATACGGAGAAAATTGTTAATTTAATGCTTCATATATAAAAGAATATAAAGTTTTGCAAAAGAAAAAGTTTTGCAAAAGAAAAATAAAATATTGCCAAAATAAAAATAAGGTATTGAGAGAAAAAATTTAGTTTTGCAAACAGAAATAAAGAATTGCAAAAATGAAGATATAATTCATTGCAAAAATCAATGATAGTTGTAAAAGAAGCTTATGAACTCTGATTCTATTTTATCTCTGCAACACTTATTTTCCATGCTCACACCTATTAATTCATTTACAAGGCTCCATTTATTTTTCAGTCAAGTGTGAGTTCACTTTTCTGTGCGTTTCACTTCATGGCACTGTTTTGACGTGGGGGTGTAGTCAACAAACTGGGGCGTGTTCAGCGTGCCTGGGAACGCCCCCCTGCGAAGCCACGTCATTAGCTGGAGACGTAGATTGCAACAGGTTGGAAAGTCAGTATGGAAAGTCCTCACATTGTGCGATTTTGGCCACGATTTGGTCGTCTGAAACAAATTTTGAAAATCCCAAAAGATTCCTATAATCCTAGGCTAAAATCTGTAGTCTTTGATCACTGGTTTGACATGTCCACCGACAGCCGATTAATGGGCGTTGCGATAAATTTTTTCCTCCGATTAAATTCTGGCAGTGTCAGAAGATTTCAGACACTTTCCTGCAGTGTGACATCTCCTACGACGAATGTCAAACCAAGAACCAATAGGAGCGCTGAACCTGATGACGCAATTAGCGGGACAACTTCAAACCATGAAAATATCGAAACGAGTCAGGTGGACAGTACAACAGGAAGAAACACCTATTGAGCTATGGAGGGAAAAAGAGTGCTTGTATGACGTGTTGTCGCAGCTCTACCATGACAGCATTAAAAAGGAAGCAGCTTGGAGAGAGATAGCGCTGGAAATACAAATTTCAGGTGAGATAACATACCTCATTTTAAAACATGAGAGTTTCACATACCACTGATTCGCTTAAAATTCTGATATATTTTGTATTACTTTTTTTGTCTTTCGTTTTACTTTCATTCCTTTAATAAAAATTATAATTTATGTTGTTTTATAGCATTGGAAGTACAAACATGTGCGTCATCGCTTCGCACCCAGTTCTCCAAATTATTGCACCCAAAACCAAGTGGAAGTGGCACAAAAGAACTCACAACTAGACAGAACTGGGTTCTCAGGAATTTAGATTTTCTCAGGTCTCACGTGCAGCCTCGCCAGGGTGTCAGTACACTTAATGTAAGTAAACATGTCTTTATTATTTGCCTATTTGGTAGCATGTATAAAAATATCTTCTTCTTAGACCATTATTTTCATAATTTGCTGTAAAATCAAACGTTTAAAACCACAACTATTGTGTAATTGTAGTATTTGGTTTGAGATGCATGCACATTGATTTGTCTGTGTTTTTGAGCCATGAGATAAGCACAGAGAACCAATCATCTAATATTAGTCACAGGTTTTTTTATTAATATTAACAAAGGAGCCCTCATACATTTGAATACTTACTGCATAATCATATATTCACTATATTTTGAGATAAAATAAATAGTAATTTTCCTATTGTTTCTCTGTTCTGCATTCTAGCTGGATGAAATGTATGACCAAGTGACCAAGTGCTGCTGAATGAGGAAGAGGAATCAGATACAGTTGCATCAGAGCCCTCTTTACATGATCCGTCACCGTCACAACCAAGAAGCTCCACAATCTGGCGCAAGCAGAGTCAAAAGCCAAAACAGAGAGAAGAGGACAAGCTGGAGAGGGAGAAGGTGGACATCCTTAAGCAAGTTGCTAGTAGCGTCTTTTGCAACACTGAAGATTCTGATCACATTTCTGGCAAACAAGTAGCTAGTGAAATGCGTCTTATTAAAAATACGACAGAGCAAATGCAGGCTAGGCGAGCAATAATGAGAGTTTTATATGAAGCACAAGATAGGTTCATGTCTGCACAGTGTAGGGAGCAAGTAGAATATCTTTTGCTAGCAACAGAAGAAACAAACTCATACAGGTTTGGAACAACGTAAGGGTGAGCAATTGATGAACTATGTATTTAAAAGATCTGACAAAAATAAAAAGTGTATGCAACTATATATTCAGTAACTTTAGCTGCTTGTGATTTATGTACTGCAAATGTGTGGAAGGTTCACAACATCTGTTCCTGCCATGGAACTGACCCTGCGGTTGAGATAAAGTATGTCTTCAGAAGGTCTCTCTGATCTTTAGCAATTGCAGACCCATTTCTAGCTCGGGATGCAGGTACGGACAGGAGACATGTGTCATTCCTCCACTCTCCAGGGGTGATGTGGTGTTCTGCATCTTCTGTGTCGGCAAGTGCTTGAGGGATGTATGTGTCAGGGGCATGTTCTTGCATGTAATTGTGAAGAGTAAGAGCAGCCAGGGTGATCTTTGTCACTGCCACTGGATCCAGATGGACGGTAGAGAGAAATACTCGCCATCGGTTGGCCAGTATTCCGAAGGCATTTTCAAGTACACGTCTTGCTCGCGACAGCCTGTAGTTGTAAATGCGCTGGTCACGAGCAAGTTGTCTGGAAGGATATGGTTTCGTTAAATCTGTACGGAGAGGGTAAGGGCATCTCAATATCTGTGTCTGGCAGTGGTTCAGCTGGAGGCATATTTTAAACCTTTTGGTCCATTGCCTTTCGAAGATCGGAGTGGGCAAAGAGGCCCCCAGCAGACACTCTTCTCTGAGTGCCAACATTGGCATACAAAAATCTGTACTGTGAATCAGCAACTGCCATCAGCAAGACAGAAAAATGGGACTTGTAGTTCCTAAAAGTACTCCCGCTGTTCCCTGGGGGAAGAATCGTGATATGTTTTCCGTCAACTGCCCCAAGGAAATTGCCACCTTTCCTGGAATCCTTTAGCCACTATCTCTCCACTCTGTTTCTGTCACTGGAGTCTGGAATGACACAAAAAGACCAGAAGAATGATTTCCCTCAATCTATGAAACCATTTGCATGTAATAGTTTGGCACATAAATCTGTGAATCTAAAGTATAATTGTGACATGATTAATGTTGTCTTTGATCAGTTTCTGAAGCTTGTGCATAAATACCTTATGAAGGGTTCAAGTCTGTACATTAGACCTCTATCATGTTCAAGATGGCGCCACAAATGGCTGCCTCTGTTCATAGCTTGTTGGTACTTTCACTATTTTTGCTTGTTTGTCCTGTTGTCAGTGTTGGGGAGTAACTAGTTACATGTAACAACATTACATAATTTAATTACAAAATAAATGTAATTGTATTCTGTTACAGTTGCTGAGAAAAATGTGTAATTAAATTACAGCTAGGATATGTTGAATAATATTAATTTGTTGCTTTGCCTGCTTTTGAAGTGCACAACGCCTCCTGTCATTTAAAGGCAGTTTAGTAAAGTGATGCTATTCTGATGCTTTTGATTGGTTCTCTTGTTTGAATTTGTGTTTGCACACATTCAGCTCATTCTGATTCTAAAATGTCTTACCTTCAAGTACTTTTCCTTAAGCACATGTTACAATACTTCACATGTCTCTTGAACAATGCTTGAAACAGTAGTTCATCCCATTTTGTACTGAAAACTTAGTGAGGCAAATGATTCCCCTGGAGATTACAAAAATATATCATCAAGAAGTTCATTTTTATAATGTTATGCACTTAAAAATCACAATATCCTACCTGTGGCCAAGAATCAAAGCGTCACAGAGAGCCTCTCCCTGGCAGTAATTGCTCTTCTCAGGTGTGTGTGTGTCCTGTTTATATGGGGAGAGACCAAAGTCAGTAGATGGTGAAATTCATGTAAATTAATCCGGAGAAGACCTCAAAACCCTTGTGTGTCAGAACAGAAAAATATTGTGTGAATACTGTTATTGCCGTGTGAGTGAGTTACCTATTCACACATAAATTAACGAATTCACCCCTAAACCGTTTACATGGGGACACTTTTGATGTCATTATTTGTAAAAACAAAATATGGACAAAGTAAAGTTTACTTAAAGTTTATTTATTAAGGGGCAGGATGTTTAAACTCGAATAACAATTTTTATTATCAAGGCATGTAATTAATAAAACTAACGCTACACGTCGCTGTTGTTTGCTAGCTACCATTATAGTGAGAGAACGTGGGTCACGGATTGATGACGTAAAACTCTGAACAAGTCTTCTTGTGTACGTCCGTTTTTGTCATGTCTTGACTGTCGTACAGTCTGACATTAAGACAACTGAGATCCTACAATGTGACATGGGGATCATGTTCGTACAGTGTGACAAGCAACAATCGCAAAAAGACTATTAAAAATCGCACAGTGTGAGCCCAGCTTAAGTGTCTGCACACCTGATGGCCATGTTTGACCAATTGGTTCATATGTGTAGTATTTTGGAAAGCAGTGCCTTAAAATGGCAAAGAAGTGACAACATGTTAGAATTCTGTGTCTAATGTAGAGAAGTGTGTTTAGTGTCTTGCAAAACAATGTGTGTAGTGTTTTGCAAAAAGTGTGAGGTTGAGAATGTGCTTATAGTTGTACAGATTTGGGCAGAGGTTTTGAGCCTTGGAGGCTTGTGACTGTCCCATTGACTGCCAAGTGAATGGCGCATCACCGTAGCACCATTTTGGAGAATATCCGCTGGACGCACACTATTCTGTCAGCCGCGCTACGTTTTCTATGTGTATTTATGCTTTGATTTGAACAAAAACAGCGCATCCTCGTGGAGTGGCTGACACAGAATAGTGTATGTAGTGTGCGTCCAGCGGATATTCTCCGAAATGGCGCTACGGTGATGCGGAGAGACACAGAGGAGACGAATTGTTAAAATCTTTTTTTTTCTTTGCGTACAAAAAGTATTCTTATTGCTTCATATCATTCAGATTGAACCACTGATGGCAGATGGAGTATTCTGATGATGATACTTTTCTGTGCCTTGACAGTGTAATTTACTTGGCAGTCAATGGGACAGTCACAAGCCTCCCTGTTGTCATCTAAAATATCTTAAATTGTGTTCTGAGGACGAATTAAGCTTTTATGGGTTTGCAACGACATGGGGGTAAGTGATTAATGACAAAATTTTCATTTTGGGGTGGAGTATCTCTTTAATGCATATTGTGACACTCTTAAATCCTTTTTATGTGTAGTGTCGCTATTCTACCACTGGATTCTCTGCGTAAGCATGCTCAGAGGTGTGCTTATAAGTACAAGTTGGTAGATCCCACACTTTGCGTGAAACTGTTCTTACGCACTCATTACGCACACATCTGTGCGTACACACTCTTGATAAATGAGGCCCCAGACCAGTACCCGGGTCAATATCACCATAGAGTGCCTTTCAGTCCTCACCATACTCAAAAATTTTGGTTTTAGTTTTAGCTTCATGTCATGTCATAAATAGTGCGCACTCAAGTACAATATATTTTTTTTATAGATCATTATGGGTCATTATTCGAGCATAAACCATTTATACAAAATTTATACAATCCGCACATGAACTGTATTTTTTCTAATTTGGAGAGAAAACTGTGATATTTGGATGCAGTTTTTTTTTTTGCATGTTACTGCCCTAAAATTAAGGCTATTCCAAAGCTTTGGTCCCGCAGTAGCGAAGGCGCGATCACCACGATTTTTAAGTTTAACTCTAGGGACTATGAGTAGGCCAAGGTCACACGATCTCAAGGTCCTAGACGGGGTATATGGAAGCAACAAATCAATTGAGGCACTTTACTGTGCCTCTTTAGTAAATCCTGACAGTACTATTTTAACGGCAAAAGACGGTTTGCACTGGCACAAGCTGTTAGTAAATCTAGCCCCTAGTGTATCAGTTTCATGCACTGTCATGGTCGCAAATGCAACTTACCAACTTCACCATTCTCAGCTCCAGTTGTTCCAGTGAGCTTGTCCAATGAAAATGACCAAGAGGATGCTTGGGGTGAACACCCATCTATCTTTCAAGGTAAAAGAACATTCATAAACACATGCAGGAAACACATACACTGCAAATGAATAACATTACATTTTCTGTACAATCCATCAGAGGACACAATCTCTGAACTGAGGCCCTCAGGTACCCACCAGGCAAGAACAAATAGTAAGTTATTTGTATTTTTTTAATGGGCAGTTACTACTGCAGAGTGAATTATTATTTATGCACATCTAGCTGTGGATTAATCACAAGTAATTCATGTATTAACTAACATGAAAAAACTACGAACAATACATTTATTGCAGTATGTATTCTTTGATAATGTTAATTAATGAAAATTCAGTTCAACCTTAACTAATGAACCTTATTGTAAAGTGCTACCATTTTTACTTTAGATTAGGTCATGGAATATTGGAAGATTTCATTACTTAAGTGTTAAGTGCAACTTGAAATGTTGCTTGGGCACTTTCCCTTTGAGAATGGGTAACAAATTTCTATTTGGCTTCTTTAGATCGGTCGTGGGCCCTGTGTCTCACTTGGTTGCCTTTTGACAGCAACGTTGCCCAAAAAGTTGCCCGGTGTATCATCAGCCCAAGGCTTTAGGCATGTAGCCATATCTTTAGCAACATCATTTTTATGACGTATAAGTTTTATCACATTTAAGAGCTTTTTGTGCTTGCAGGTGCTTCTGGTGTGAGACGATGGGGCTGCATCACTAATCAATGTACATGTACATTAAATTGAAATGCTAAATTTGTAAAATTATACATTTTATAGTTTAATAAAAATGATCTCCCAGATAACTGGACTCAACGAACTGGACATGAAGATCAATCATCTAACTTCAGTGGTCCAGTCCGTTCCAGTGCTCCAGTGCTGGTGGTGGACAGTGAGGATGATATCTTTCCTCTCAAAACCATGGAGGAACTAGACCAACTGGAAAGACAATTATCAGAAAAAAGCAATGATGCTAAAGATGGTAAAAATCACTGACATTTGTAGATTTAACAGTTGTAGTGAAGTAAATAATGTCTATTATACACCTGGTTACACAGACAAGGCTTAAGGCTAGTCCCAGACTAAAATGCAAGTGTGAGGTGTCTCAACTGAAAATAACTTGCAATGACATACCTTACAATATGTCAGTACCACTGTTTTGTCTCAAGATCCACACAGCATTTTTATAAAAGCAGAACTAAGACCTGTAGTCTTGATTTAAACTAATCCCTGTCCAGAGCTGGGTAGTAACTGATTACATGTAATCTGGATTACGTAATCAGATTCCAAAAATTAAGTACTTGTAATTAGATTAAATTACATTTTATAACACTCGTAATCAGACTACAGTTACTTTTTTTAAGGATTATATGATTAAATATTATTTACATAATAGCAATAGATTATTCAGAATTTAATTTTTCCCATAATTCCTCTTTTTCATCTATTTAAAATAGCCTGCTGCTAATATACATTCAGAAAGACCTCAGGTTTTGTGTACATTCACGCAGAGATCAGTCATTAGTCAGGTGGCAACCACTGGATTTACTAAAATCATTTCAGGTTTAAGAACATTGCGTCTTTCATACACATTAAAATGCACAAATTCAAAAACTTTTTTGTCATTTGATCCTCTTTCACCTAATATATTTACTTGAAGTACTCCTAAGATTTTAAAATAAATATTTTAATAATTAAGTATCACTTTTGCATGTTCATTGGTTCTCTGACATTGGTTATGGTCACATGAAATGCAGGTAAACAAATAAAATATTGATTTAAAAAAAAAAAAAAGTAATTTTTTTAAAATTGATTTTAAAATGTTTTATTTTTAACATTTTATTATATATTTTTTTAAATCAATATTTTATTTGTTTACCTGCATTTCATGTGACCATAACCAATGTCAGAGAACCAATGAACATGCAAAAGTGATACTTAATTACCAGTTTGGGAAAACCTGATAATGTTTAATGCACTTCATGCTGTTAATAACAATAACTAAAATATATTTACTTTTTATATTTTTATGTCCATATGGTACTTTTATTGTCTTATTTACATCAATGTGATAGACGAGTTAGGTCAAAAGTAATCTAAAAGTAGTCTGATTACATTATTTAAAATGTGTAATGTAATGGATTTCATTGCTAAATACCCAGCTCTGTCCCTGTCTGTGAAACAGGGCCATAATGTTTGTGCTTGTCTGTAATGTTTTGAAATTACCTTTTATTTTTAAGGTGAACAGGTTATCCCTCAGCGGAGGACACACACTGAAGAAAACCATATGGAGAATATGCTCCAAGGTTTTTGGTCCTGTAACCAAACAACTGAACTGGTGTGGAAGGGGAGAAAAGCGAGGGATCAGGAAAACAAACATAGGAGCACTCCTAATAGGTACGTCCAAAACGTTTCCCAATGTACAGTGTACGGGTAACACTTTACATTAAGGTTCATTAGTTCACATTAGTTAACATGGACTAAGAATTAACAATACTTTTACAGCATTTGTTAATCTTAGTTAATGTTCATTTCAGTATTTATTAATGCATTAAAATCATAAGTTGTTCATTAACATTGGATAATGCACTGTGAATTAACATGAACAAACAATGAAAGCCTGTATCTTTATTAACAAACAATAACTAAGATTAATAAATAGTGATACTGTAACAAATGTGTTGTTCATTGTTCACTAATGCTAGTTAATGCATTAACTAATGTTAACAAATGATACCATGTTGTAAAGTGTTACCAGTGCATGCAATAATTTAAAAGATGGAACTGTTGATACAGCTTCATAAAGCGTGATTAGTCCTCGTGAGCTTTTCATACAGACTTAGGCCTACATAATATCTTTATATATTAAGATGCATGTGCCTACCAGCAGATACATGCCGTTTAAACAGTGTAAAATGTTGTTTCATACACACAAGAGCATTTTAGAAATGGAAACTTTTGTTTTAACATTAACACAGTTAGGCTAATTGACCGAGAAGTGTTGATGAACCACAAAATCTGCCGTTACCGCGACTTGATTAAACCACAGAAACACCTATCTGTCAAAATTGAGGTAATAATTTATCTGTTCGATTTACTTTATATAAAATCAAATATATATTTGGCTGACCACCACGTATATTAATGACAATGAATCAGGCTACGTACCTCAGTTTTCCCGCGGCGAGGTCTTCCACGTGCGATGTGATGATCTTTGGAAGCACGTGCGCAGTAGTGATGAGGACTCGGAGTCGACTCCAAAAGAGTCGATTCCTTGAATCTGACCAACACAGTTTTCGAAGTAGACTTTAAAATGATTAATATTCGACTCAGGCTGTCTCCCCACTAATTTGGGAGTCACACTAAAAGAACCTGAAACCGATTACATGAGAGACAATAGCATTGCGAAGTTTAAAGTTTTTATGACTGAAGCAGAATTTCAGCACTATTGGAAATAAACAGCGACCGATCAATTTGAAAGCACATACATGAAATATGTTATATTACAACCTAAAACGCTGACTGACATTAAAAACAGTTGACAAGCATTAACTGCACATCAATTCTCTATATTAATTATATTTTATTAACATAGGCTGATCATTCTCAGGTAGTAACTCGGCCGTCCGGATCACATGAACAATTAAATAGACGTATGAGACTAAATAAATGTCATATTTTACATTATTTTGCGCAGTTAATGCATGGATTTGTTTGGGTCGGCGTGTACTTTATCTATACAAGCACGAAAAATATGACTAATTCGAGATCATTTAATTGATACTGACACAGAGACATTATGGCTTTAATAAAGGAAGGATGTTGCAAACATTTTTTTTATGCTTTGCTTATGCATATCATTGTCCAAATTCATAATAACCCAGATAAATATAAACCTATTTTGTGGATTTAAGTAACCAATAAGTGAAAAAAGTTGTATTTGTTAAACTTATTCTAGTTTTACCTTTTTAACACACAGGAGCAGCTATGAAGAATCCCGTGCTTCCCTCGCCAACTGAAGCAGAGGCGGAAAAACATATGAAGGATTATCTCCGCTTGGCCCCAGGGAGAACGCCGTCTTAATCAACTTGCTTTTTTGTTGTTTGTTTCTTTGTTTCAGGATTAAAATAATAATAATAATAATATAACAAATTTATGCTTATTTTCATTCACTATTAATAAAATGATACAAATCATTCAACAGCTTTTGTGTTCTTTAATTCTCAGTGGAAAATACTGGGGTTTAGTTATCATACTAAACGCAAGTATAATCAGTGTAGCTGCAGCTGTTGTCAATAGCAGTAAATGTGAATGAACGTCTACAACGTCTAATTAAGAACGACGTCTATGCTATGTAAAGCAGATGTCTCCCAGATGCAAACGCACACATCGCACAGACGTCCCCGCGACATACGTGTGCTATCTGGGACATTGCTAAATTTGGTGTCTTTATGCAAAACAAAGAGATTGAATTTTTGTGCAATATGTTGATTGTAGCAAAGTTTTATATACACAAATGAAGATTTGTTAAAGTTTCTCCTTGTTTTATGGATTGAAATAAAATTCTAAAATAATTTTTAAATGCCGTAAAACATTTAAAAGCAAAGCGTGCCTTAAAATTCTTTAAACTTCAGTCAACATACATGGATTGTAATTTCATTTGTGTTATAATTTGCTTTCAGTATTATTTTAGTGTTTACTTACTTTTTTCTTTTCTTTTTTTTTAGTATTCTATTGTTTGTTATATGCTGTTTGGATTTATTGTTAATGTGTTTAACAATGGAAAAATGTCAATGCCTATTTGTTATTCGAAGGTTTAATAAAGCGAGGAAAAAAAGACTTTTATTTTGGTGTGGCGATGTGACGTCACAAGGCTGCGCCGCGCTCCCGCGTCTGTGATTCGGCCAAAGACTAAAGAGACTTTGGATTCGGCTGAAGAAAGGTGAGCGCTTTTATTCAAATGTTTGAAGTGTTTAAATCAATACAACTCGTTTACGGTCAGTAGAAAGCGCGCGCGTGCTGAAGGTAAACAACGCTGGTTACTTTTGCTGCGTTCCAATTCGCATTCTATCCGTCCTAAATAGTATTCGAAAATAGAATTATTAGTATGTCCCAAACAGGTGTAAAATACTTGAGCAATTTTACTTGATTACCGTACTTAAGTATTATTTTGGGGGATTTGTACTTTATTCAATTACAATTTAAACTGACTACTTTTACTTGATTACATTTCTGAAAGAAAAAACAGGCCTACTTTTTACTCTTTACAATTTTATTTAATCTTGAAGAGTACATTACATTTTTATTTTCTAAAAATCATCATCAAGCACACACATTTCTACTTCAGTTATGACTTTCATCAGGTAAATGTCTGGCTTCAAAAGTTAACCATCAAATCTGAGGAAGCATATTGAGGTAGCAAAGTTGCATTTTCTCAAAAAATCTTTATTCATTATTCCTTCTGTTTTGATAGAGCTGTGTAATATATTAGCTGAATGCACAGGATTGCGTGCAAATAAGATAACTGATGAGAATTGAAATACAATTAATATTTTTGTATATATATATATTTAGGAGTAACACCCGAGTATGTTGTCATTTTTCTTTTGCTTGTTGCAGACCTGCCAAACGCATTTTGCATAGCAGATACGCATTTTGACCTCAAAGAACGCTGGTACGATATGTCACCCTAAACTACGCAAAAACCTGGGGCCCATTTCAGAAAGGAGGTCAAGTGAGAGTATGTTAATCCTGAAATGAGAGAAACTCTGGGTTTTCTGTTTCAAAATGGGAAGTTTGCCAAATCCTGGAAAGCTGGGTAAGCCAAGCCCGTTTCTGAAAGCGAGGTAACTTATACTCGGAGTCAGTTGCCGTGGTAACTTACTCTGTGAACCTAACCTGGTCGGGAGCAGGTTTTCTTCGCTAAACCCAGAGTTTCTTTCGGTCTCCTCCCCTGCGATTATTTTTGTCTTATTTGAAGTACAAATATCTAAAAATTCTTATAATGTGCATTTTATAGATGAAAAATGGTCTAAGATATTTAGTCTTGTTTCCTGGGGGATTTTCCTTTTAAGTGCATTTTACGTAAAACAAGTAAAATTGTCTGCCATAGGGTAAGAAAAATAATCTTAACGCAAACTAAAACGAGAATATTTTTAAGAAAATCGCAACTTTTCATTTTCCGCCGATCTTAGTACACGATATAACTACAGAAGAGTCAAGTTTTAAATAGGAAAACTATCGAAACTCTTTGATCATTTTTGAACGCGATGCTACTGGTCTAATCGGATTCAATGATCTATGCTAAGCTATGCTAAAAGTGCTATCGCCAGACCCGGAGATCGGCTGAATGGATTCAAAAACGGTAAAACTCGACTTATTAACTCTGGGGGAGTTGGAGAATGAGCCTATTTCCAAAAAAAGTGGAGTGTTCCTTTAAAATTGATTGAAAAAAGTAGCCTAAGCCTACAATGACAAGAAACAACAGTTAAACATGAGTTAAATTGAATCAAATTGACTGTGAGAGTTGTTTCAACTTATTAAACCAACTTAAAAAAATCATTTGTTGCCATGTTTTTTTGGATTACATTATTTCCTGTAACATCTGTACCGAATCCAAATGAAGAATTAACGACCATTTCTACAGACATAGCAAAGACACAACAGAGAAAGAGCGAGAGCGTCCATTTACGTCAGCAGCAACAAATCTAGCATTCTCACATCTGTAGTGCTTTTTGATCTTTAACGTTAGATCTTTCCTATTCTTGAAACAAAATTAATGCTTAAGGTTGATTCAATATTACACTTAATGGGGAAAAAAAAATCCCCACACAACATCAGCAATGCTATAATGACAAAGTCGCTTATATTAAACAAAACTTTTATGAACAGAACTAATAAGACTGATGTAACACAAATACATGAAACTTTTTTTTGGATTTTCCCCTTACTTTAGGCTTATGGCTCATTATTATTAATGGACAAAAAAACATAGTACAATGACAAATTCACCTATATTAAACTTTGAACTCTTATTAACAAAATGAATAAGGATATGTTTTACCCGCGTTTAACACAAATACGGATTTTCCCTTAGGCTACCTTAAAACAATCGTAGTTTGTGGTTTATTATCTTATTAATTAAAACACATCAGCCATAAATTAGTACAATGGCAAATTTGCATAGGCTATATTAAACATCTAACTTTTATTAACAAAATGAATAAGATGGATATAGCCTGGCGTTGTAACCCAAATAAATAATTACTCGCATTAACCTGCCCCTGCTCTGTGGCTATGTATAAAGATACTTAATTATTAACTGGCAATATCACAAATGCTCTGTAGTTAATAGGGAATTGAGAGCACTTCACGCTTGCTTATATAAGATCTGTGTTGTTGATAACTTAAGGAATCTGTGATCTCTTACAGATCTTTGAGACACTATTATAAAGATGGCACTTATTAAAGTGGAGAGTAAAGACATGAAGATTGAAGAAACATTCAGAGTCAAATGTGAAGATACCGAGGAACAAACAAAGATGGAGTTTATTAAAGAGGAGAGTGAAAACATAAGGATTGAAGAAACATTTAGAATCAAACAAGAAGATACTGAGGAACAAACAAAGATGGCGGTTATTAAAGATGAGAGTGAAGACATGAAGAATGAAGAAACATTCAGAGACAAACATGAAGATACTGAGACACAAACAGGTTGGTTTCATTCTCAAAGCTGAACTCCCTCATTTAATCCTTATTAAAATGCCCAACTCTACAGAAATGAATGATATTTTTGAAGAATGTCATATGAGATTTGAAATTAAAAATGTTTTATTTGGCATGGAGTGGGTCGCATCGTGTTAGGGTTGCTACCTTAAGTAAGGCAAAACCCAGTTAGCAAAATTCCTGAGGCCCAGATCAGGTCCATGCCTGACACTTTCATCTGGCCCACATACCGCGTGGAATGATGGCACTTAGACGGTCCGCTCCTGTTTGCAAGGATTGGGCCACAAGCAGCCAAAGGAAGGGCCAATGTCAGCCATGAATAAACCAGAACTGGCCCAAATCTGGGCCACATTGATTTTAATTCTGGCCCAGATCCGACACCTTGTTCCAGCCCACATACTGTGAAGTATGATGGCACTTGGGTGGTCCACTCCTGTTTGCCAAATTTGGGCCACAAGAAAGCCAAAGGAAGGCCCCCGCATGTCAGCCATGAAAATAAATAAACAAAATAAAGCAGAACTGGCCCAGATCCAACACCTTGCTCCAGCCCACATACCGTGTGGAATAATGGCATTTGGGCAGTCAGTTGGTCCTGTTTGCCAGATTTGGGCCTCAACTCATATAAGGGTCACTTTAGGCTCACAGCCACATTTTAATATACCTGGGCCACATTTGGTTTACAGCCTGATTACCCATTGTCGATTGTGCCACATTTTTGCCAAAGGTGGCCCACATTTGGTTTGAACTATTTGGGCCAAATTTACCATTTACCACAAGAGTCTTTAACCGGGGGTCCGCAGCGGCACTTCAGGGGGTCCGTTACAAAAATTAAAACATGGGTAAAAAAAACATAAGAAAGTCAATTGCACACTTTCAAGGCTATGTAGGCTAGCTATAATCCATTTAATAAAAGTATTGTTTTTCATGCTGCTAAGAGGACCGACGGCCAGTTACACGCTGCAGAGTTTTGGAAGGGACATAAATGCGTGATTCACTCTGAAGCTGCAATAGACAGTGATACTAGTACGGGACAAAAATACGGCATGTCAAAATAGATACACGCAATCTAAATTCAGGCTAATAAGATAACTAAAAAAATATTCGCATCAACATAATTTTTAAATTCCATTCCAATTTTTTGTAAAAGTAATGCCTTGTAAATGATCTTAAATGTCTAACTGTACATTGCTATTGTAATGGAGCTGCTGCACAATCTCATAGTAAAAAATAAAATCTCAAATTTTAGTAAGCTTGAAGCTAAAGTTTAAGTAAATATTTATTTGTCCATTTGACAGTAGGCCTAAAATTAAAATGTTTTTTTTTTTTTTTGTACAAAAAAAATCGTACAATCTAATCGTTATTAGAACAATTAATCGACCAATCATCGATTATTTCACTGATTAATCAGTAGGCTTTGATTATTCAGCTTTTGCAATTAGTTAAAATATTGAGTTACACACATTCTAACAAATAAATAAAGGTAATCACTTCAGCTTTTGAAAATCATACAGTATGTGACCCTGGACCACAAAACCAGTCATACGGGTTTTTGAATAAATAACCTTTCCATTGATGTATGGTTTGTTAGACACATTTTTCTGTCCAGTTATTGTTGAACTGACGGTTTTCGGTGTCAAGCTTTCTCTTTTTAAGGGTTGATAATGACATGTTTAAAAGAGCATCATGTATTACAACAAATTGTTTTTCAATTCAGTTCGTTTAGTTACGTTTTAATTCCGGTATACCACATTTTTTCGTTCTGGTTCAAGAGTTTCAAGGTTACAACGAAATAAGCTTTTAAAATAACAGTTACATTAAATCAAACACTGCTGATTATTTAATTTTATTATTTAAATTTTTTAATTGTATCATTTTATTTCCCCCCCCCCAGATACAGATGCAGCTGCAATCTAAATATTTTATAAATGCAGGCAGGGTGCATTTCTGACAGATGTTTAATTATACCTTCAGATAACATTTTAAAATAATTTTTTCAACCCACTTTCTCATTTGTTTAAAAGAAAATTGTTACATATTAAGATAATTATGGCCTAATGCATTTTCTATGCTTAACTTGATTCATGAGAGTGCACTTGCGTTTTAATCTAAAAGTGTAAATATAAAGCATTCTGTTTACTTCATCGCTATTACACAGTAAAAGTGTGCGTGCGGTCCATGCGTTGATAATTATGCTTTTTCTGGTTATAAATCCTGGTATGTGTGTGATTTAAGGTTTACCGGTTTAAGACATTTCTGATCGTAAAACCTTCTTTTCAATTTTAAGGTATTGTTTTTGTTATAATGTACTGAATCAAATTAGTAATCAATAATAATAATTATTTTACCATTATACCCTGCACGGGAAGTCGTGGCCTAATGGTTAGAGAGTCGGACTCGTAATCTAAAGGTTGCGAGTTCGAGTCTCGGGCCGGCAGGGATTGTAGGTGGGGGGAGTGACTGTCCAGCGCTCTCTCCACCTCAATACCACGACTGAGGTGCCCTTGAGCAAGGCACCGAACCCCCAACTGCTCCCCGGGCGCCGCAGCATAAATGGCTGCCCACTGCTCCGGGTGTGTGTTCACAGTGTGTGTGTGTTCACTGCTGTGTGTTAACCCACGTTGTTAACCCACGTTGGATGGGTTAAATGCAGAGCACAAATTCCGAGTATGGGTCACCATACTTGGCTGTATGTCACTTCACTTTCACTTTCACTTCACTACACCACTGCTTAGGAGCCTTCCGCATGCTATACATTTTCAGTGGCTTTCAAAAAGTGAAGCAGAAAATCAAATTTGGCAAAAAAAAGAAAAAGGTTGGGCATTCCTGCAAAGATTAATATTGAATTCCATTTTAAAAAGACAAACGCTGTGGTAGAAAGGTGAATATGCGACGTGTCTCCCAGTGTTGGGGCTTCAGAGTGTCTCGTATAGGCTACCAATGCTTTTTTAAACAGAATTCATCCGAGAGCCGGTCTGACTTGATGGGGGGGCCGGATTTGGCCCGTGGGCTGCCATTTGAATAGGCCTGCCTTATAGGGTTATGATAATCAAAACAGTCCTGAGCTAGATCAAGCTTTGATCTTTGCAAACCAAACTATCACTTTAATTAATTTACTTCTCCAACTAATAAAAAGATTTTATCATTAGAAAAAGATTTTTTTTTTAAATCATTTTATCAACCGCATTATTGCAGGCTCTTATATTAGCTCATATGAGATCAAACGACTATTCGACAGCAGAAACATTTGTCGACAAATTTTATTGTTGACGTTAACGATAATGTTGACTAATTGTTTCAGCCCTAATCACATGACCCATTACCATTAAACATATGCAACTAAGATTACACAATACACTTTGCTCTTTTTTTGTCATCATAACTTCGAATAATGGGAAGAAATTTTAAGATTACATTTTAAAGTGGCCATAGAATGGAAAACTGTATTTACCTTGGCATAGTTAAATAATGACAGTTCTGTATATGGAAATGACATACCGTGAGCCTAAAACACCATAGTTTCCTCTTCCTTATGTAAATCTCAAGAATAAAAAAGACCACTGAAAAATAGGCAAATCAGAATATAACACCGATTGTGACATTACAGTCGGGATCACTAATAGTTACGCCCCCAACATTTGCATAACGTCTACCCGCCCATGTTCTAGGCCAGCCAAACCTACAGAGCCGAATCATCAGAAGTTCTGCAGGTATTGTAAAGAAACAAGCGAGGACAACAGCGAAAATGGCAGATCGTGGAAATAAATGTTATGTTACAGGCTGTGTAGGGGGTGTGAAATGCAGGGATGGGTTGGTATCTGTCCTTCAGAAAAGCACGGAGAGCAAATAATGTGTTCTAATAAAATAACGCGCCACTAAAGTTAGCTTGTTAGCAGTAGTCTGTTGCATTCCAGTACATAAGATTTCACTTAACCACATAAACAGAGTAAGGAGAGATGACGAGGGCGAAAGATTTACAGATCTTGAGCACCACTGACAAGCATCTGATCTTGTAAAATGTGTGGTAAGTACTGCCGCTCCATAGTATAAACATAAACAGAGTACTTGCGATCGTGAATCTCGAAAGTGAAACTATAACGTGATCGACCGATCGTTCAAAAGCAGTTTCAATGCCCCGCGTATTAATAGCAGCTCCCTGATGCCGGCATTTAAATACAGTGTAATTACCCGACGATATAACTGCAAGAGAAAGTATTCAAATTTATATTTTCCTCCCTGTTTCCCTCCTGCTGTGAGCTACTGAAATGAGCCACACTGTGAAACAGCCAATCAGAGCAGAGCTCATTATTATTCATGGCCCTTCCAAATAAGCCAATAACAAACCATTTCATTCTAGGGAGAAATCCTAGGGTTGTAAATGCACATGTAAAATCTTTTCTGGAGATTTTTTTGCCTTTACCTAAACCACATAACTTCTATGTAGATATCAGAGAACAATTTAAAATACTGTATCAATGCATTCTATGGCATCTTTAACAACACCTTTAATAGCTCAGTGCGTATGAGATCTACATGTTGTTGGTTTTGATGTTTGTTCTTTGTGCCATTTAAAAATGGTGTTAATCTGGATTTGTCTTTTTTGCATTAGACCTGATGACACTGAAAGAGGAGAGTCGAGAACTCAATGAAAAGGAAGATAATGTTCAGCATGAGAAATGTGGATTCATGACTGGAAAAAAATCATTTAGTTGCTCACATACTGAAAAGACTTCACAAAAAAGAGCTCAAAAGACAGCAAACAGAAGTTGTTTCACCTGCCAACAGTGCGGGAAAAGTTTCACCAGAAAAGGAAATCTTGAAGTCCACATGAGAGTTCACACTGGAGAGAAGCCTTACACCTGCAAACTGTGTGGAAAGAGTTTCATTAATAAACCAAACCTTAAAAACCACACAAGAATTCATACCGGAGAGAAACCTTACACATGCTCTCAATGTGGAACAAGTTTTAAACATAAACAACACCTCTTTGTCCACAAGAGAATTCATACTGGAGAGAAACCTTACACCTGCCAGCAGTGTGGGAAAAGTTTCACCAGAAATGGAAATCTTGAAGTCCACATGAGAGTTCACACTGGAGAAATGCCTTTCACCTGCCAACTGTGTGGAAAGAGCTTTATTAGTAAACTAAACCTTAAAAACCACACAAGAATTCATACCGGAGAGAAACCTTACACATGCTCTCAATGTGGAAAAAGTTTTAAAAATAAACAACACCTCGATGTCCACATGAGAGTTCACACTGGAGAAATGCCTTTCATCTGCCAACTGTGTGGAAAGAGCTTCATTAAAAAACCAAGCCTTAAAAAACACATGAAAATTCATACCGGAGAGAAACCTTACACATGCTCTCAATGTGGAAAAAGCTTTAAACATAAACAACACCTTGATGAGCACACGAGAGTTCACACTGGAGAGAAACCTTTCACCTGCCAACAATGTGGAAAGAGCTTCACTCAAAAAGGGAACCTTAAAGACCACATGAGGATTCACACTGGAGTGAAGCCTTACACTTGCAAACTGTGTGGAAAGAGCTTCATTAGTAGTTCAAACCTTAAAAACCACATGAGAGTTCACACTGGAGAGAAGCCTTGCGCATGTTCTCAATGTGGAAAAAGTTTTACATATAAACAACACCTCGATGACCACATGAGGACTCACACTGGAGAGAAACCTTTCACCTGCCAACAATGTGGAAAGAGTTTCACTCAAAAAGGAAACCTTAACAAACACATGAAGAGTCACACTGGAGAGAAGCCACTTACATGAGTTTCGAAAGTAATGTTTTTCTTCAACGTCTACAATCACACCGGAGTGATTATTGTTCAGTTTGTCATGTGATTAACTGCTAAATTCAGATATGCTTTCATGTTTGGCTGGTTTTGAGCCAGAGGTGGACATGCTCAGTGCTTGTCATATAACTTATGTAAATCAGCCATGGTTCTACTATAGTAAAATTGTAATAACTGACTGTAGTAACCACAATTTTGCTAAAGCAGGTTGCATTACATTTAACAAAAGTTGTGTAATGAACTTCTTAACTTAAAAAGGTAACACTTTATTTTAAGGGTCCAGAATAATACATTAGTTAAGCACTATTAAAGCATTAATTGAGCATAAAGAAACTAGTAATTAATGATTTACTTGTTCACAATTATGCATCAATTAAGCATGAACACACACATAACTACTGATTATCTTATAGTGGTGTAACTGTATACGTATCGTTTTTGGTACCTGTCTTTTGCTTCAGTACGCACGTGTACCAAACAAATAATTAACATTTTTCAGGAAATTCAGACAGTAAATGCCGTTTTGGCACTCTTTCATGAGGTGCGCTGTATAAACGCCTCAGTTCTGACGGCAGCGAGTGAGCGCGATCATCCCTTCCTCTTCTAGTTTTAATGCCAAATTAACATGGATTAACATCTCATGTAATAGCACAATCAGTGTTTCATTCGCGAAATAAAGATGCGATTAAAACAGCTTGTAGACAAAATGTCACGTAGCATTTTATTTACCTCAGGCAAGTCATATAAAGTCATTATTTTTGTTCTCTTTGCATACAAAAAGTATTGTCGTCGCTTCTGAAGGAGTGGATTGCAGATCTACAATGGCCCTCATAATAATGTTAATTATAATATATCTTGAATAATTTTCAAAGTTACATTTATGCATGTTAGAAAATAAGTTGAATATGGCTTTAGTCTGCCTTGTTACTCTCTAAGAAGCTGATCTCGTGTGTGTGTAGTTAACCATATTTGATAAGATTCAGGGCAGAGCCTGGCAACCTTGAAGTACAGATAAGTGTTCTCTGCATATGTATGTGAATGTCTATCTTTGCAGCTAGATGTAGAGAGAGCTCTAGGAGGAAATCATCATTTGCCGTCACCCTGATGTCCAGGGTAACAGATATACATCTCTGGAGAGACCTATTGCGTCTGACCTCTGATCAATTGTCACCAAAATAATCATTAGAAGATATGCTTCGAGTTTTACATCCATGTGTGGAGATTTTCTAAGTTCATCTACCAACCAGAATCTTGCTTACCTATGTATTTACGTAATTAGTAACCTCTGTTAGAGTGTCTATTGGTGTCTAGAACATGTGCGCAGAGCGGCCTACGAACTCCATCACGAGTGCTGAAGCTGACTTCTGCTGATGAAACTGCAAACTATGTTCTTCAGTAAATTTTTCTTTAATTTATCACATCTCTGACTCCTGGACTTTGTTCATCATACCTGGTCCTTGGGTCTTAACTGTAATTCCCCAACACTTCAGAAAATTCAGATTGAACCACTGATGGCAGATGGACTATTTTGACAATATCTTTCATACTTTTCTTAGCCTAGACAGTGTTATTTACTTGGCAGTCAATGGGACAGTCACAAGCTTCCCGGTTTTCATCCAAAATATCTTAAATTGTGTTCCAAAGACGAACGAAGCTTTTACGGGTTTGGAACGACATGGGGCTAAGTGATTAATGACAAAATTTTCATTTTGGGGTGGAGTAACCCTTTAGTTATGGCATTTAGTGATATTCAAATTTATTGACCAGAATTTGCTAATAATTAAGGCTCATTATATCCACATTAATTGCTTATTAATTAAATTAACTGCCTTTAATGCAGTAGTTATAATGGATTTTTTACCCGTTTCTAAACTTGGGTTTTTATTCACTCTGTATATTGGTTTGTTTAGCAGTTATTCTGTATTATATATATATATATATATATATATATATATATATATAAAAATTGTAGCTGAATTCTTTTTCATTCTCAGTCTCCAGACTTCACTTTTGCAAGCTGCCCACAGTCTTTCAATATGTTAAGTGTGAGCTCCTGTTGCTGTATCGACAAACCACAACTGAGGGTTCACCGGCAAATGGCTGTAGCCGTGGTCACTGAGGCAGTTATATGCTCGCCAGTGGTCACTTACAGCTAGGTATAAGTTGTTGTCCCACGTTTTATATGCTTCTCAGTTGTCATGGTTACATGCAACCAAATAATCTGTTTGTAATCATATTGACGGCTCAATCGGACTGAAAATCCTTCAAGTAAACTACTTTAATCGATCCGATTGAGCTCGATCGGATTGAAGGGGGTGGGTTATTCCTTTTCTAATATGATTGAGTGTGAATGTAACACTCGATCGGATTGAACCAGGAAACTGAAAGGACTGCTCATGTGCAATGACGCAGAAATAGCATTATGACGTGAGGAACGAGCGGTTCTTCATTTTGAATAAAGTGTTGTATAAATGTGTGTCCTGACTTTGTAAAACTCTCCTTTCACTCGGCAACTGTGAAGTGGAGCAGGACGACAACCCACCAGTCCTTATTTCGGATTCTCATCCACAGGTGACTGGTTTTGAGTGCGGGGAGGAGCATTTTTACTGTTTGATAAATATGAGCAACACAGCACAGCGGTTTATATGTACATTTATTCAAAAATGGATAAATATTCTGCTGTTAAAAACAAATAAAGAAACAGTGTAGGAGAGTGATTATGACGTGCATACAGTGAGAAACTCTATATTTGTGGAGTGTGCGCATGTAAAGGAGAAAAAAATCAATTCCGATTTGAAGCTTGTAAGCATAACCTCTTTAAGTATTTTAATGTACTCAAACTGATCCATGATCCCTGGAATGCGATAAATATGGCTTTGGACAAGAATTTGCAGGAAGGGTGGGACGTTCACTTTCATGGCTATCTGGCTAAAGTTAGCATTTTCCATGATCTCCTACTGCATCTTTAACTTGTGAGCAAATTTTGTTAGTGTAGCAGAACTACAAAAAACAACCTCCTCTTAAATCATATCAAATTGTCCGAGTCTCAAACCCTGGGCAAATCTAAATGATGATGTTTTTCATCAGAAGCACTTTTATACATTTATATTCATTTTTAAATATACACTACCAGTCAAAAGTTTTTGAACATTATGATTTTTGTTTTTTAAAGAATTGTCTTTTGCTCACCAAGCCTGCATTTATTTGATCCAAAGTACAGCTAAAAACAGTAAAATTCTGAAATATTTTTACTATTTAAAATAAGTTTTCTATTTGAATCTTTTAAAATGTAATTTATTCCTGTGATTTCAAAACTGAATTTTTAGCATCATTAGTCCAGTCACATGATTCTTCAGAAATCATTATAATATTCTGATTATTATTATTTTACTATTAATTCACGTGATAAATGCAGGGAAACAGGCTGACAGAGAAGATTTCAGAACTAGAGATACGCATCCCAACTTTAATTGAGGATAGTAAGAAAGTGAGGGCCTTAGATAACAGCTTTGGATGCGACTAATTCAGCGAATTCTGTACATTATTCAGTTCCAGTTGCAGAGCCCCCGCAGCAGGGCAACTGGATGACTGTGAGGTGGCCTAGTCGTGGGACAAAACACCGCTCTTCTGTTCTGATCAAAACATTAAACAGGTTCTCCCCACTCAGTGACGCACCCACTGAGAAACCTGATGAAAGTGCTCTAGTTATTGGCGATTTTATTGTACAGAACGTAAAAATAGAGACACCAGCCACCATAGTCCAATGTCCAATTTAGAAGTGCTGGCTAACGCTAAATGCAAATTCAGTAAGATTGATATTCTTGTCGGTGCTAATGTTGTTTGACTTCGCCAGTCGGAGATCACTAAAACTAATGTTAAAGATGTTTGTGAACTTGCAAGTACGATGTCAGACACTGTAATATGCTCTGGTCCCCTCCCTGCTTACCGTGGTGATGAGATTCATAGCAGACTGTCGTCACTGTTGTCAATGGCTGGATGTCTAAGTGGTGACTGCAGAATAACATAGGTTTCATTGACAATTGGAAGAGTTTTTGGGGCAGACCTGACCTGTTGAAAAGAAATGGTCTTCATCCCTCCAGGGTGCTGCTCTTCTCTCCAGAAATATGGCACATATTCACACAGTCTTAGAGTTTGTGGCCTGGGGTCAGGAAGCAGACAGACTGGCTGCTAGCCGCCTCACGTCACAGAAATCAGTTAATTCTCAGCTGTTATGTCACGTAATGTTGTGGGAGGTTTTTCTTTTTCTATCTGCCTGGTTTAGTTAGTAACAAGGACTCGAGTCAAACTCAAGTCGCATCTTTATAGACTTCAGACTCGACCTGAAATGCCTCCAGACTTGACTCGAGGAAAAGAACTCGTGAATATTTTAAAAGCAATTCAAGACTTTTATAACTGATATTCATCTGCACCCCGGCATCCATCCGGACCGCTAGCCATAACAGCATCACTATTTTAAGTGAGCAGCGCATCAAAACAGCAGAGCGGATCACATAAGAAGCGCTCAGGGTTGTTTATGGTAAATATCTTTCAGCGCTATATTCTCTGCTATTTTTATCTAAAGCCAAACATGCTTTATTCAAGCCCTTTCAGCTTTCTCTCTCTCTCTCTCTCCAGATGCTCGCCGGTGCCAAGTTTAAGAGCTGCGGATGACGCAGTTATTTTAACAACAACAGAAACACTGTGAGCAGCAAAAAAATATATAGATTACTGTCACTAAACAGCAGAAAAAAAGCAATGCTGCAAATATAGTTATTTTTCGGTCCCACTTTATATTAGGTGGCCTTAAAGGGATAGTTCACCCAAAAATGAAAATTCTGTCATCATTTACTCACCCTCAAGTAGTTCCAAACCTGTATGAATGTCTTTGTTCTGCTGAACACAAAGGAAGATATTCTGAAGAATGTGGGAAACAGAGCAGTTTTGGGGCACCATTGACTTCCATAGTATTTTTTTCTTACTATGGAAGTCAATGGTGCCCCAAAACAGCCTGGTTACAAACTTTCTTCAAAATATCTTCCTTTGTGTTCAGCTGAACAAAGACATTCATACAGGTTTGGAACTACTTGAGGGTGAATAAATGATGACAGAATTTTCATTTTTGGGTGAACTATCCCTTGAACTACTATGTACTTACATTTAAATTAATAATTTTCTACAATGCACTTATTGTGTACATATGTTTTTAAAAATAGCTATATGTAATTATATCTGTAATTAATTTCTGTAATTACATTTATAATTACACTGTTGACCCATCCCTTACACCTTAACCCACCCTTAAACCTACCCATACCACCAAACCTGTCCCTAACCTTACCCGTATCCCACCTCAATAGCAGCAAATGTTTTGAAATACAATATGAACACATTAAGTACATTGTACTTATTTTTTGATGTAAGTACATAGTAGTTAAGGCCACCTAATATAAAGTGGGACCTATTTTTTCTTACTATTTATTAATCTATCTATAACCCAGGAGCGGATTGGCCATAGGGCACTTCTAACAAATGCCAGGGGGGCTGGACCATTTTTTAAACCGCTGTATGGTCTTGGCCACCGTGCTGCAGCTCAGTTTGAGGGTCTTGGCAATCTTCTTATAGCCTACGCTATCTTTATGTAGAGCAACAATTCTTTTTTTCAGATCCTCAGAGAGTTCTTTGCCATGAGGTGCCATGTTGAACTTCCAGTACTTCCAGCTGAACATACAGCGGTTTAACAGGACAGGTTCCACTCAGAACAAGCCTCGCCATGGTCGACCAAAGAAGTTGAGTGCACGTGCTCAGCGGCATATCCAAGCATGGTGTGACCTTTTCAGCATAACTACATATTACATGACATCATGAATGCACATCATAGAGCAAGGCGAGCATTTGTGTTTATAAAGCATATAAATTTTTATTATATTTTTTAAATGACCGATTGACCGACCAGTATGAGAGAGTGAGAGCGATAATACCAAATTTAACACACCTGCTTCCCATTCACACCTGAGACCTTGTAACACTAACGAGTCACATGACACCAGGGAGAGAAAATGGCTAATTGGGCCCAATTTGGACATTTTCACTTAAAGGTGTACTCAATTTTGTAGCCAGCGATTTAGACATTAATGGCCGTGTGTTGAGTTATTTTGAGGGGACAGCAAATTTACACTGTTATACAAGCTGTACACTCACTACTTTACATTGTAGCAAAGTGTCATTTTTTCAGTGTTGTCACATGAAAAGATATAATAAAATATTTACAAAAATGTGAGGGGTATACTCACTTCTGTGAGATACTGTATATATATATAATACAGTGCCTTCCAAAAGTACTGGAACAGTGAGGCCAATTCCTTTATTTTTGCTGTAGACTGAAAACATTTGGGTTTGACATCAAAAGATGAATATGAGATTACAGATTAACATTTCAGCTTTTATTTACAGGTATTTTCATCTGGATCTGATACACAACAAGATATCACCTTTTGTTTGAACCCACCCATTTTACCAAAAGTATTGGAACATGTGACTGATAGGTGTGTTTTTTTGCCCTGGTGTGTCCTGTTAATTGATTATTCAAACAATAAATAGCACTGAATGTCTGCGCTCAGTTTCAGATCCATGCAGACTGCATTTATAGTTAGTTAGACGTGTAACCAACATGAAACCCAGAGAGGTGCGTGAAAAACGAGCAATTGTGAAGCTGAGAGAAGAAGAAAAATCAATGAAACCATTGAACAAACACTGGCAATAGCAAGTATAACCATTTGGAATCTCCTGTGGTAGAAAGAAACCACCGGTGTTCTAAGTAACACACCTCGAACAGGTAGATCGAGGAAAACATCAGCAGTTGACTACAGAAACATTGTGACAGCTGTAAAGAAAGACCCTAAAACAACTGTTAGTGACATCAGCAACAACCTCCAGTGGGCAGGAGTGAAGGTATCACAATCTACTGTTGGCAGAAGACTTCATGAACAAAAGTACAGAGGCTACACCAGAAGATGCAAACCACTCATTAGCAAGAAGAATAGGAGAATATTTTCATATTGCATATTTTTCCTATTTTCATTTTTGGTTTGAAAGTATGGTAAATACTGGTAAAATGTACCAACAATGACACTGAAAAATATACACTTTTTGATATACCATTGAAATAACAGGTAGCCCATCTGAATTATATAACATTTAGGCTATCCATCTCATAGTAGCCTACCAAAATTTTATCACAGTAGAAGTGAAATCTTATTGTAGTCTTCAAATCTGGGTAGTGTCTTATGTTTTAAAATCACTTACAGAGGAAGTTTGTTCCCATCAGGCTAACATGACAGTCACGATTCGTGCCGCTGTAAGCTTTTCTTTTTCTTTTGTTTTCACTCGTGATCTTTACATCACACGTTACATATTTCATGCCACAATCGTTTTATGCATGTTTGGCGCCACCTATTGTTGTGGGTGTATTACTGACATGTCAAAGTCTAGACCCCGAATATAAGACGACCGCGTTTTTTCAGATGTATTTCCAAGAAAAAAACATTGTCTTATATACTTATATATTATTTTTTTGACCGTAACAAGCAGACTAAAAACTGTACTGGTGATTCTGAAACTGGTGATTCATTCATATAAAATAAATTTTATTACAAATTTAGTACTTTGTCACACTGAAGTATAAAGTATAGCAAGTGCAGGAAGTCACAAAGTCACAGCCTATAATGCTGAATTATTTAAATACCTATATAGTCAAATACAAATTAAATAAGTTGGTGTAACAAATAAATAATGCATTCAGTATTTTGAAATGTTTAGATTTAATTTAAATAACTAGGCTACATTGTTTAAGTTTCATCCAACACAGACCTGTAGTTTTGTTAGTCTGAATCTAGTCTGAATCACTTAATGCACAGCTTTATTTTGACATCGGCTCGTCAGGTGATTCATTCCGTTGCCGCTGTCAATCATAGCAATGATTCGCGGCATGATTTAACGGATTCTCTCGTGTTGAGAGAATCCCTTAAATTGAGAGGGAAAAAAATCATATTCTCTGCGTTATTATCTTGAACCTGCTGAAATGTTCCTATAAATATATTTCCCTTCCAAATGTTCTTTCTGAATAATTTATAAATATACTTCCCCACTAACCTGCCGTATCAGCGCTTGTCTTCTCATGAACAGTAAGTTTCTTTTACTGATAATATTTCATACCTGTTGAATGTACAGTTTTAAATTAATCTGACGGAAAAAAACATGGTACTTTTACTATAGTAAAACCATGTTTATCAGTTTTTACCATTTGTATAACAACACTTTTACTACAAATAGCCAACCATAGTTAAACTATGGTCAGTGTAGTAAAACCCGAGTTAATGTGTGGTTATATGGTTTAACTTCAATTGCAATTTTTGGTTTTATTTGTAGTAAAACCATGGCTAATTTGTATTGTTTGTTTGTGTTGGTGCTCTTATTCCGAGCCCCTATACTGATTATTCCAGTGTTTAAAATGACTGAATGAATGTGCGGTAACTGCCTTATTTAACTTTTAATTTTTAAAACGTTGACAGTGCGACTACTTTGAATATTCATATTTTGGCATTAGGCTACATACAGTGAAATGATGACACAGAATAGTGACTAACATATTAAATACAGATAAATAAAGGTTCATTCTGATCTTATTCATCAGATCTCACAAACACAGCAGCGATTACTGGTTTTTCGAGCACTAACACCCTGTGGTGAATCACGTATGATTACCAGCCACCGCTTTTGGTTGATGTTATAATAAGACCAATACAGCCCCTAGTGGAGTTAATGTGCTCTTCCACCATAAGTGCATATAACAAGACACCGCAGAGGTGTCTTGTTATATGTTATATTTTTGTCATACGATAATAAATCTATACTAAATCATAAATCGGTTAGTCTTGACTGGCAGCACTGCACTATAGGAATCAGCTCACGTCTGTTCCGTGCTTCTGTCAAACGAAGGTTTCGAACAGAACCGATGCGCGGGACTCGATGAAAGGGAGGAAGAAGCAGTGAAATGTAGCAAAATAACTGGCTTGTTCAGGGCTTCAAGTGCAGGTCAGTTTCATATACGCTAGATGGTTTTGTCTTCATTAACGTAGTTGAGTATTAAACTGCTAGTATCTGTTCAGCTATCAGTAGCACCCCATTAACATCATCATTCAGATTACTGTGCTAAAGAACATCAATATCGATTGTAAAGTTACATTAAAAAATTTAGCAGAGACAGATATTCACATGGATTTATTGTACAGGGAGGGAGGGAGCTAGAGACAGCAACACAAACATAATATGAATCACAGCCTAATAATTCAATAGTCTGTTCAGTATTATAACTTTTTAACAAATCTATTGTACTAATTTTGACATTTAGGCACTTCAGAAAAAGGTTTTGATAATTTTTTTTTTTTTTAAATAAATCTCTTCTGCTCACCAAGTTTGCATTTATTTGATCCAAAAAACAGCAAAAACAGTAATATTATGAAATATTTTTTTTAATTTAAAATAACTGATTTCTGTTTGAATATATTTTAAAATATAATTTCTGTGATCAAAGCTGTATTTTCAGCATCATTACTCCAGTCTTTAGTGTCACATGATCCTTCAGAAATCATTCTAATAGGTTGATTTGCTACTCAAAAAATACAAGTCTTTTGTAAGATTATAAATGTCTTTGTTTTTTAAACCTCAGATGAGCAGAAGAGACTTATTAAAAAAACAAACAAAAAAAAACACACTTACTGTTCAAAAACTTTTTACAGATGTTACGACCAGCTCGTTTAAAAGCCACAACATAAAAAGTAGCAAACAACAAAGGATATTAATGCCAATTGTTTTATTTAATTGAACTAGTCTGTCTTAACTATAAAGCATAAGTCTAGGGATAATAAAGAAAACTAAAAAAAAAAAAAAAAAAAAATTAACAACAAAACTTTAACTACAAGACATAAGAAATGGCAAAAGAAACAAATAAGCAAAGAGACACTCCGGAGAAAACATCCCCCACAGAGTGTCTGCTTCAGTTAATAGATATCACACTTAAATATGCTACTAATTAAACAATTAACATGAGGAAGACCAATCAGAGCCTGCCACACTCTGCCCAATAGAATCTGGAGAAGACTCACAGGTATATTTGTATGAAATATAGGTGTTACGTGTCTGCTTAGTTTCCTGTTTTTCCTTATTTGGTATTTCCTGTTCTCGTTTTGTTAATCTTCGTTCATTTAAATCACCTGTGTTTTTCAATCATCTTGTTTGCTCCTTTGTTTCCGTTCCTTTATAAGTCCTCAGTTCTCCCCTTATCTTTGTCTTGGTTTAATGTTGATTAATGAAAAGTGTGTTGAAGCTCAATAAAAAACTCCTTTTTGGCAACGCCTTCGTTGTGTGCAAACCTCTGCAACCACTACTCGTAACAACAGGTTTGTTAAATCTACCATTTAACATAAGTCATTTTAAGATAAATAACATTCTGTGCTAACAAATTGAAGGTGGACATGGTTCTGTTCATAACAGTGGACCAGGGGTGTATTCCAGAAAGCATGGTTAACTTGCCATCAGATAAACTCTGAACTTTCGGTTGATTAACCCCAAACATTGCTTACTCGAGGTATGTGGTTCCAAAAAACGCGTCCGGGAGTAAGTTCATTCAACTCAGAGTATGTTCCTGGTTAAAACTCAAGACATTCTCAACAGAGCGACAAATCTACGAGTCATTATGCAGGGTTTCCGCGGGTCCTTAAAGTCTTAAAACGTCTTAAATTTACTTTATCAAATTTAAGGTCATAAAGTCTTAAATTGTACAAGAAAGTCTTAATTATGATTTCAAGAGGTCTTAAATTTGGGTACAGACCAGAATCACGATGCAGCTTAATGTGACGATTAAACTTCAAAAAGCTATAAATAAATATGAGCGCAGCACGTTTCAAAGTCAGGTGCTGCTTTGTGTTCTGCTGTTACCGGGGAAACAGTTCGAAAGCACCTCCTGCTGGCAGAGAATGAATGTGCATGTGTTCAATAAGGCTGTTGTTGTGAGTAGTGTATTCATGCAATACCGGAGGCTGTAGTTTCAGAACTGGATTTCTAGGACCCTATAGTTTTTTTTTTTTGTTGTGTTTTTTTTTTTTTTTTTTTAATTGTATTTTATTTTTTGTATGTATTGTCAGGTCTTCCAGCCAGTTCTATCAAACCTTTACAATTAATCCAGAACGTGCAGCAAGATTAATTTTTAATGAGACAAAAATAATGTAAGAAAGAATGAAGAACATCACATCTCTGTTTATCAATTTGCACTGGCTACCAATAGCTACGACCACTGGCTCTGCACCCCTTTACCTAAATTAATTACTTCAGACTTATGTGCCTCAAGAAGCTTACGTTCTGCAAGTGAACGTCGCTTTATTGTTCATCCCAAAGAGGCACAAAATCACTTTCACAGACTTTTACATTAACTGTTCCCTCCTGGTGGAATGACCTGCCCGACTCAATCCCAGCAGCTGAGTCCTTAACCATCTTCAAGAATCGACTAAAAACATATCTTCCATCTTTATTTGACCCTCTAACTCTAGCACTCTCTATTATAATTCTATTCTTAAAAAAAAAAAAAAAAAAAAAAAAACCTTGCTGTGTGTACTGCGTTAAGCTAACTGAGGCTTGTTATAGCACTTGCCTACCATTGCTCTTTTGTTGATTTTGATTGCTTCCATTGTCCTCATTTATAAGTCGCTTTGGATAAAAGCATCTGCTAAATGACCAAATATTAGTGGCTCATATTATTTTATAGCACTTGCTATTCAATTCTTTATATTATTATTTTTTTAAGGAATTATGTAGTTGTTTAATTGTATACACTTAATTATTGTCCTAACCAACTCCTAACCCTAAACATACCCGTTGGTAACCCTCTTGAAATATTTAACCTAATTTATTTCAATATATTCTATATATTCTTGGAAAGAAAGAATTGCCTGTGAGAGACTTCAGTTCATTAGCCGCAGCGCTTCACGTCTGATGTATGACAAACTTAAAGTGCAGTAAATGGTAAAACACTTGCGGTACAAATTGGTGTGATTATTAGTACTTCAATAAATGTAAAATAATTTGAATACAAATACTAATTTACAAGATCCAGCATCACAATGAACTGTTTTGCACAGCTAAAAAGGCTAAATGGAGATTGCTGATTCCCCCTCAAACGGTCCACGCTAGCTCTTACATTAAAAATAAGATGGAAAGATAAAAAATGAATAGTTTCCATGGATCTAGTCTTTGCATCTGTTTGTTTAATGTTTGAATCAGGTCTCTTCTGTTGGAGTAGATAGCGCTGTCCCAAAAAAATAGGGTCCTAGAACTGCAGCCTCCGGTACGGCAGGAACATTAGTTTTTTTGTTCATACCAATGTGAAAATTGACCCATGTTTTTACCCTGCAAACACACAGAGCTGTAAATGTGAACTAGTGGGTCAATAAGAAGATAATTCATTATAAAAATCTAAACAGTAAAATGTGTTTGTATGTTATTTAATTAATATAATAATTTATTGATAATAATTGTTTAAATTAATGTAATAATTAAAATTATTGACTCATCCATTTTCTTAAAAAATGGTTTAAAGGCTGAAATGTGACGTGTATAATTTTATAAAACTTTGTTTTCCTGAAAACTTCTATCTGAACTGTAAATCATGCTTTTTACAGTCATTTTACAGTTTAATAGTTTACCATAGACATTGCCCTACCACGCGCATATGGTATTAATTTTATTTGTGCAGGTCTTAAAAAGGTCTAAAAAAAGTCTTAAATTTGAGCTTAAAAATCCTGCAGAAACCCTGCTATGGAAACGGACGCTAAGAATAAGCGCACCATGCTGCTTCTTTCTTCTTCTGTTCAAAGGTCATGTAGGCCTTATGCTTAGTGCATATCGCCACCTAATTGATGGTTTTGAAGTCATTTTTATTTTTTTCCATTTAATTTTTAATCCTTGAATAAGAATAATATTGTTTGTTTGATGCTAATTATATTTTAAGTCATATCAGATATGTATTTCTATTATAGAAAATGCCGATCCATGTGTGAGATGATAATATAAAATGATACATATAATTAAACATTACATTTACATAATAGTGTTTTATAATTTATACAGATAACTGTTATATATGCCAATAAAATATAATAACCATATTAGAGGAATATATAGGCTAACCTTATTTATTACTTATATTAGCGCTTTATCATTAAAATAGCATACAACTATATAAATAAATAAATATATAAATATATATATATATATATATATATATATATATATATATATATATATATATATATATATATATATATATATATATATACATAAACTGTATTGTAATAATATATAACACTGTGCGCTATCTGTCACGCCCACTGAAGGCTCGTCAGTAGACCATATATGCTCTGATGGCTCTGAAGTGAACTAACCCTGGAACATAACCTGCTCCGGAGCAGGTTATCTTCAGAGAGCAAGTTGCTATGGTTACTTACATACCCTGAAAGTAACCTTCGATTTTGGAACCGAAAGCTGAGGTTATCCTCTCACTTATCCTCAAACATACCCGGGTATGTCACATAACCTGCTTTCTGGAATACACCCCTGCTGGTGACGGGTAAGAAAATAAACAGGGACAATGAAGAAAAGTGAAGTGAAGGTGTAGTGTAAGAGAGAATCTTTAATTATTTTCCATGGCCCCAGACTAAGGATTTAGACCTTTTTATGTGATGGCCATACAGATAATAGGGTTGTCTGTGGTTTCAGAAATTGTTGTGGATGTATAGGCTATATACAGGAAATAAGGGTCCAAAATTGCACCTTTTTGGGGTACAACAGCTTGTCACTGGAAAAGTACCCTTTTGTTCCTTTTTTACCTCTATAGGTAAGCGTACATAATAGTACCTTAAGGGTAAGAATTACTACACTACCTTAGGGTTTAAAAAAAAAAAAAAAAGTCCTTTTAAGGGTACTGCTCCAGTTGTACCCCAAAAGGTACAATTTTGGTCCCTTTTTTTCTGTGTGGCCTGGATGAGTGTGAGATTTCCCAGCCTGAAATTGCGTCCCTGCTGCACACACCCAGGTTTTGTGACCACACAGACTACTAATATTCATGAGTGAATTGAGAGCTTGAAAACAATGGTCCACCTATATAGTGTGCACACTTTCCATGCTCGCAGCACAGGGATATACTTTGAGCGGCTCGCACGCGAGACACAGCAGAACATAGAAAGTGAAGTATGCTTGCAGCAGCATCGAGGATGTGAGGACAAGAGTTTGAGATCTGTGAGGGGAACTGATTAGAGTACATCTCAAGTGTTGAGCTGCCAGTTTATTCCTACTCTTCTGACATCTTTGGATCTCTCACAAAACTAACATTTAAGTTATAATTACTTTATTGCAGTTAGTGTACTTAGAAAAGCAAACTATATTTAGGCTAGATTCATATGGACATGCTGCTGTAGTGGTTAATGAAGATGAGTTACATTAGTGTTTATTTTTGTATTGTTTGTCATATTGTGTTACTTATAACAGTATTATCTTTCAGTAGAACACTTATAGTCTTTTTAGCATATATCCTGACTCAAATAATCAGTTTCTATCAGCAAACACTCAGAATAAAGTGAGATGATCTGCTGATGATCCTGAACATTATTAACAGCTGCTGAAAAGACTCTTTATGTCAATAGTTCCTGTTTTCACCTCATTTATTATGCTGATGTCTTCAGATCTCCTGTAAATTTCCACTTAAAGCTCATTTCATTGGTGTCAACAGACTTACAAATATGTACATTTATTTTATGTCTTTGTTTCCCAATGCTTTCTTTCTACTTTTCTAGATATCTACCATTATTTTAATGAAGAAACAGAATAATGTTAGAATTAGGAATAAAAATTGTGAATTAGCATCAGTTGCTTTATGATACACAGCTATAAATGCTTATGTTGGTTAATTAGTATACGAGTCAAAGACAAAAATGGGTTTATATAGCAAAAAAATAAATAAATAACTTTTCAGGCATATTTAGAGCAAGAATCATTTGATGACATTTTCAAACAGGATCATAGTGCAGCCCAAAAATACTCCTTAATTGTCCATTTAAATCTCTATACTTTGATACTATCCTTCAAAACACTAGCTTTTACCCATTTGTCAGCAAGAACTTTGTAATCATTTAAAACAGCCTAATAAAATTACGTATGATCTCTTCTTTTTTTATATACAGTATTTTAAGTACAGGTCAGAATAACTTTAACTATGACTAAAGGATAACTATACACAAATTTGCACTTAATGGGTTTTCTATGAATATATCACTTTGATATATTTTTGATTTTGGCAGATGAGCTCCTCCCACGCTGGAATTCATCTTCAGTGAAGCTCCTCCCACTCTGGAATTCATCCTCAGTGAAGCTCCTCCCACTGCAGTTCAGCAATAAATGCTGGAAGATTCCCATCAGTTCAGAAGTGCAGACGAGCATCAGAGCACCAGGAAGAGCTGACATCTGATCAAAGACTGAGTTTATTAAAGAGGACCGAGAGAAGATGAGAGATCCAGAGCACTGCAGAATCAAACACACTGAAGATACTGAACAACAAACAGGTTGGCGTTTAATCTTCATTCACGATGCTGAAGAACATCCATGTTAGAAAGATTCAAGCACTTCATCAGATTTAGATAACGAGTTAAATTATGAAATGGGTTGTTTTCAGTAGATATTCAGTATGTTGGATACAACATTGTGTTTTTGTTATATATATATATATATATATATATATATATTTAAGCAATAAACAGCAATATTATGAAGTAAAAGGGCTTTCCAGACTCTCTGACAGGGTTGTAAAGGGACAGTTCACCCAAAAATGAAAATTCTGTCATTTACTCACCCTCAGGTTGTTCCAAACCTGTATATTTGTTGTTCTGCTGAACTCAAAGGAAGATATTTGGAAAAATGTCAGTAACCAAACAGATATTGACCTCCATTGACTACCGCAGTATTTCTTTTTCCTATTGTGGAAGTAAAAGTAGGCGAGATCTGTTTGGTCCCTTTAACTTAACATTAGATGATATTTTTTTTATTTTTGCCTAAAATGTTTTTGAAAACAATAACTGAAATATCAATGTACCTCATTCGTGCAATTAATTCATAAAAACACCAGAATAATTATAATGTTTTACAGCAGCTGTCGTGTTTCTACATCAGGAATCACTTTCACTCTTTGAATATTGTTTTGTTTATTTTATTTTTCTCATTTCAGAGCTGATGGAAGAGAGCGAGGAGAGTGAAGAACTGAGTGAAGTGGAAGAGAAACATCATGTCAAACCTGGAGAAAAACCTTCGAGTCGCTCAAAGACTAACAATACATTTTTAAAGAAAAGAAAATCTATCACCTGCACTCAGTGTGGAAAGAGTTTTCCATGCAAATCAATTCTTGATTGTCACATGAGAGTTCACACCGGCGAGAAACCGTTCACGTGTGATCACTGCGGAAATCAATTCAGAGAAAAAGGACAACTTAACAAACACATGAAAATCCACACTGGGGAAAAGCCATTTACATGCGATCAGTGCGGGAAGAGTTTCACACTCAAACAAGTTCTTGAGCGTCACATGAGAGTTCACACTGGAGAGAAGCCGTTCACGTGTGATCAGTGTGGAAAGAGCTTCGCACGATCCGAACATCTTCGAGGACACATGAGGATCCACACAGGAGAGAAGCCATTCAAGTGTGGTCAGTGCCTCAAAACGTTTTGTAGGTCATCAGCTCTGAAGGAACACCTGGCGGTTCATAAGAAGGAGAAGCCACATTCCTGTTCTGAATGTGGAAAAAGTTTTTCAGTGCTGCGGAGTTTACGTGTACATCAGAAAATTCACACTGGTGTGAGAGAGTACATGTGCTTTGAGTGTGGGAAGACTTTTATTTCAGTTTGCTCTTTAAAACGGCATCAGAGAATTCACACTGGAGAGAAACCTTACAAGTGTTCACACTGTGACAAGAGATTCACTCGGTTAGAAAGTCTGAAAACTCATGAGAAGATCCACAGCAGAGAGAAGCCGCACATGTGTGATCGGAAAGAGTTGCGCTTTTAAAAGTCACCTGAAGATACACATAAAGATCCACTCAGTGGAGGAACCACACAACGATGTTCACAAGTCTTCATCGCTGGAGTCAGAGTCAAGTCTTGAGTGATTTAATGGCTTGCTAAAAAAAATCCTCATAAATTGAACTCATCCTAATTACGAAGCTCTAGACAAAACATGATCTTCTATGATATGCTTTGTGAGGTAAAGTACATCCAGCCTGTTACTTAGGTTTTAATCCATTACAATGTGCAAATTATTCTGAAATCCAATTCTGTAATAAGAGATCTACCTGATCCATAATGACACATAAGGAAATATGTGACGCATGATATTACAAAACCAAACAAATAAAGTCTTTCTTTGTGATACAAGTCAGGAGTATTCAATTAAAGTTCCAGGAGGTCCGGACTAAAATAAGTGATTTATGGGCCATTCTACAGAATTGAGTTGGAAACATCTTGGGAAAAAAAAACTTTTTCAAATTGTATGTATGCATATTGTATAATATCCAAGGTACACGTTTCTAGTAATTGGGCAGTTAATTATCATATTGTATTTTCAGAAAGTTTTGGAAAATTTGTCCTCTCCCCAAATTTGTCACTACTGAAACGGTAATAATTTAAGAAGGGTTATTCTGACCTATTAAGATTTTGCTTACATCTACATTGTGAATATATATTTTTGCTATTTTATAATTAAGGATTAAAATTAAGGATTCATTAGTTTGAATATACATTGAACCAAAAATAATATCTCAGTTGACAATTCAATAATACTTTATTTTTGACAAAACATCCCATGTTCCTGTAGCATTTGGACCAATCAGACACACAATTTTGCATTTGATTTAACAAATCAATTAGTTATTAGATTAACAAATGGTCACAGACCCCTCAGCCAATACACATACCCGGAGCCAGTAGGACTGTCAAGGACTTCAGGCCCCCTGGTCCCATGGCAACCCATCAGATAACACTAGTTTTATTGTTCAAAGGAATGCAAATGGTCGAGCAACACTCACTTCATATCCCCTTTAGGAAAAAGACATTATGCCATAAAATGGACTCTTTAATTAATTCATAGAAAAACCTTTCTTTGAATGAGCACACATATCATTAAGTCATTGTGTATATTATTACTGTTTTTGTGTATTTTATACTGTTTTATGCATGCTTATAATAGATCACTAGTTAATATCACTCTGACTCTAACATGTTTGGTCTATCAATCCGTCTTCGGATGATCTAATTGAGAGTGAATATTACATGTTGATACCTATGCAACATATTAATGTCCTAAGAATATTTAATAGTTTGTATAAAACTTCCAATCCAACCCCTTTACAAATTACCATGCTCTCAGACAAAGAGTCATAAACCCCCCAGTATTTCCAAACTCCCGCTTGGAAATTCAACCTTTCTCATTGGTCGAGCCCATCCTGAGAGGTGTGACTCTTTGCAGACTTTAAAGGGCTCATGCACAGCTCCACGAGCTCTTCTGCAAAAACTCTACTGCTAAATCTCCGGACTGCTGCCCGGGTGGAGAGCCTGAGCCGGAACCGGCATGCCCGGTGGGCTCCAACATATCTCAGTTTTGCGGTTCTGTTAGATCCTAAAAGGATGTGAGCTAGAACTCTTCTGAAACACTTAAGTTTTGCGCCAGGCTTTGCGGCCTTGACTTTCCATTCAACCAAAGCTCCGCGGACCTCAGAACCAGAATAACCTCTTTGGAATTCATCACTCTTCAACCCGGAAGAACGTGATTGCGAGTCCAAAACCTTGAAACCATCAAGACTTTTCATCTGAGACTGCATTCCAGACACAAGCCAACAGCCTATTATATTTTTAACATTTGCTGTATAACTTTTCCCTTTTAAGCCAGATCACCAGTGTTTAGTATGGTATGAAACCTTGTGGTATTAGCAACAATTTGGCGGGGATGAAATGTGACATTCAGCATCATACGCCTGGTTACAACACTTTATAGAAATCTGCTAGGATATTTTCTCCATGTGACAAATTTACTTGCATCTAATGTATGCATGAACAAGGAACCATATGGGGCGGGGCTCCGCCCTGCAGGGACAATTTTATTGGATGAATTGCTGTGGGTTGGACAAACTCCGCTCTGTCAAAACCCCAATGTCCGAACGGATTTGTTGCTCTTTCGCCATCGTTTGATCACGCAAACACTTGCGCTCACATGCTGCACCCTAAAGCGATTGAGACATCCAAACTCAACCACTTCGTCAAACTTCTTACTGGAGAACCTTCAAAGCTTGAAGCCACGTGAAACTCAGAAAAACTTCAAGTGTAGTCTCTCTCAAGGAACCAGGCAACCGCCAATCACAAGAGGGGTTCCCCGAGTGACGTCACGCAACAAGGACACATCAGCAGCCGCGGGGTTCCCTCTAGCCACCATCTGGGAAAACAACAGATCAGCTATCACTCAACTTAAAAACAAGTAAACAAACAAACAATCTCCATATCCTGCTGAGCTGGTTGAATTAATCTTTAAAGATAGTAAAGTTCTCTGCTTGTGACTTCCTCAGGTTGAATTTACAGAATTCTTGGAAAACGAGTATTAGAACTTTGGGGAACTTCATTCTAATTGCAATAACATTGCCCAAACGTGTGTGTGTGTTTTAGCTTAGTTTACTGTACAGTAGTTAGCAGATAAACTTTTGTTTCATTTATAAAGAATCCTTGTCTTGTGGTGTAATTTTCACATCAAACTTTGCCCAGAGCCCGCGTTTCTTTTGCTCAAAGTTAACCCAACCAATTCTGTATTATTATCGTGGCCACGAAATATACAGAATTGCTAAGATACACTAAGTGCTAGATGCTGGACGAATAGTTGAAGTGTATGCTATCGATTTTGAATCAGTCTAATCAAATCAACCCGAATCTCTATGATTCGATTCCCCAAATTAATCAAATAAGAGCTTAAAATCATTACACCTACATCGTTCAGTCCTAAGTGTACTCAACTGTGCTATTTTGGAACGCCATGAATATGAACTAAAATGCACTTTTAACATACTATCTCTGTATTTAAAAAATTTATTTAGTCACCACTTGTAGTACACTTGAGTGTACTAGTGTACTTCAAGTGCTAACTAAATAAATTTTTTATACAATTTTTAAATTTAGTTCATATTCATGGCATTCCAAAATAGCACAGTTGAGTACACTTACGTGACCTTAAAGTTTATCTTTTAGTATATTAAGTACAAAATTAGTGCGTGAAAATAGAGCACTTTAAGTAAATTATGGAAGTGCACTTGTTTTTCAGCTGGGTAGGCTTTCACCTTTAGAGGGAGACCATTAGATACAACGATACAAATGACCTAAATAAACAGTATTTTACTGTGCTTATGAAAACTATTTCTGTATGAAGTAATTAGACACAATTATCTAATAAAGTTACAGAAGTTACTTGCAGTGAGTGATTCTCATGTTTTCTTTTGTTGTTTGATTAATATTAATAACCTAATATAAGAAAGGCATGGATCCGTTATACTGACACACATCCAATATTTTCGTAACTGTTTATATGGACATATGTTTTAACTTCTTGGATACTCGTCAAGACACCAATTGTGACATAATATTCTGTGTATTTGCTTATTTGTTCAAGAAGATGTGAAAGTGAATGACCTGATCTCATGAAAGTGCGTTTCAATGCCACGATTTCCTGTTTCTATTTGGTGTGCTATTTATACGCAGAAACTGACTTTGGCCTACTTATATATGATTCACTTTCTTGAGGAAGCAGCACTGGCCTGATCGTTCATATAGCTGAGTATAGTTTTAGGGGGGCTGAGACGACAAATAGCGGGGCTGAAGCTGTTCAACTCATGAAATCCACCGATAGTCATTATGTCAGATTATGTGATTGTGACTCTCAAAGTCTTGGTGTGTCATGGACAAAAAAGCGCATCAGTTTACACTCTTCTACCCGATCCTTCATTGCTTTCCATCTTTAACAATGTGTGTGCTTTCTTCAGGAAGACAGGACTATTGACTGACAGAAGGTACTGTGAGCATAAACAAACAATGGCTACCTAATGGTGTTTTTTGCTCTGGCTTTCTTGTCATCAGAAAAGCCCAAAAAAGAAAGAAAACCTGTCAGTGGACACATACCTGGATTGCATGAAGAGAACAGTATGGACTGTCAATCCTTCAAAGAGAATATAATAAAATATATATATTTTTTATTTGACCTTTGTACACTCTGTCACAGTAGTCCATTGGGGAAACATCATAAATGCAGGAGTATTGTTGTCATGTGTTACATGTAAACAGAACAAGAAACTCGGAGAGCTTGAACAAATTACATAGTTTTATAGCTTTCATAGAAAAAGTTCACATCCTGAGAATTGAGCCAAATAGATAAAAATACCAAATAGATCAGCAGTAACAATAAGAACAGTAATGCCTTTAAAACCTTAACGATATCCATCCCTACACAGTACACAATTTTCCACGCTTTTAAAACCCGTAGAAATATCCTGCCACAAACAGGACAGATGTGAGTCTTTTAATTTGTGTCAATTTTTTGGTGAGGTGGCTCTTTAGTGTGAATTCTCATGTGACGATCGAATCCTCGTTTATAGGTGAAATAACATCAGACAGAGCATGCTGCACAACTTCTCGTCCAGGCCCTTGTCATTTCTAGGCTGGACTACTGCAATGCTCTTCTGGCTAGACTTCCATCAAACCTTTACAAATGATTCAGAATGCGTCGGCACGAATGATCTTCAACGAGCCCAAAAGAGCCCATGTTACACCTCTCTTTATTTCCCTGCTCTGGCTATCAGTTGCGGCTCGCATCAAGTTCAAGACACTGATGCTTGCATATAGAACAACCACAGGCTCAGCACCCCCTCCAAAAGTATTGGGACAGTGAGGCCAATCCCTATATTTTTGCTGTAGACTGAAAACATTTGGGTTTGACATCAAAAGATGAATATCAGACAAGAGATTTACATGCCGGCTTTACATCTGGATCTTGGAAACTTAGAAAATATCACCTTTTGTTTTGAACCCACCCATTTTTCATGTGAGCAAAAGTATTGGAACAGATAGAATTAACATAGATTAAAGTGAAAAAGACTTAATATTTAGTTGCAAATCCTTTGCTTTCAATAACTGCATCAAGCCTGTGACCCATTGACATCACCAAACTTTTGCATTCTTCTTTTGTCATGCTTTTCCAGGCTTTCAGCGCAGCCTCTTTCAGTTGTTGCTTGTTTTGTGGGGTTACCCCCTTCAGTCTCCTCTTTAGCAGGTAAAAGGCATGCTCTATTGGGTTTAAGTCTGGAGATTGACTTAAATTACTCAAATTGACAGACTTTCCAGAGTAGAGACATCACTTCATTCAGATTTCAGATCCAATGACTTAAAGTCAATTTCTTTATTTAGGTTTGTGTATGGGTTTGGTCCCCCTCGGTTAGGGGTGGACGATATGGCAAAAATATCTTCTTTTCTTTTTTTTTCAAAATATCACGATTTTATCACGATTCTTTGTAATGTCGGTTTTTCTATTGTGTGAGTTGTGTGAGCAGTACAGCCTTTCCCTATTATAAAGACAAAGTATGGAGGACCAAACCTGCAAAAACAAGAAATAAAATAACACATAAATAAATATATAAATCCACATATTCCTGTATAAATAAATATATAAATAATTAAATGTGCGAGAAAATAAATAATTAAATAAATTAAACGAATGTTGGGAAAAATAAAAAAAATTGCTAAAGAAAATGCTAAACTGAATTTTTATTCCCCCCCCCCCCCCCCCCCAACGTTTATTCATTTTTGAATGTAGTTCAGTATTTATTTTTCCTCAGCTCAGCATGCTAATGAGAGGGTGTCTATCAAGCATCAGAGAAGGCGGTCTTTATGCCACCATTGGTTGATCGTTATAAAAGTTCTGCGTTCGATTGTTTGCCTGCGCAGTGCCCGTTAACGTCAAGGCAACTGACAAGCGTCGATTCAGCATTGTGTTTTAGAGAGATGGTTGAAATCATCATGCTAACAGTTGCCAGAGACTTGCGAAGACTAACTGACACTGTTCAAATTAGTAGTACGCTATCTGCTGATTATATTCTCTTCAGAGTAGATTCATCTATACACTCTTTAGGTCAGTTAGAAGCTACATTTGATGTGGCTGTAGATCCTTTTGTCCTCGAAAAGCTGGAACAGGTTACTCTCATTTTAAGACATACAGGTGTCAACAGAAATGTAACTGGACGTCCTTTACTCCCTATTCCCACAAGTGCAATTGAGTCTTATTTATTATCAGGCTTAAGAGCACGTGAAATCGCAGAGCTATTTGGAGTTTGCGAGAGGACGATTCGTTATAGAATGGCACAAAATGATTTAAGGTAGGTTGAGGCTCTTTACGGTACTTGATATTACAAATGTAGTTTCTGTGTTCACATATAAGTTTATCAATGAGTCAAGAGGGATTTATCTCATTTTGCAAGTACATTTTGTGCAGTCGTGGCCTAATGGTTAGTGAGTCCGACTGTTAACTCAAAGCTTGCTGGTTCGATTCCAGTACTGGTGTGCAGCAGGAAATGACTGAGGTGCCCTTGAGCAAGGCACCCAACCCCGTGTGTGTGTGTGTGCATCCATCCCTGGATGAGTTAAACGCAATGGACAAATTCTGAGTATGGGCTACCACATGCCTTCACATGTCACTTTCAAGTATATGTTAATTGTGCATACCAAAGGCATGATGCACCAGGTATATATATATATATATATATAAGGTTTTGTGTCCAGATGGACATTACAATGCATTTCCTGGAAACATCACAAGACAAAGCACTTTCTCCATAACATGATTAATTATAATATATGCATTTTCTATGTTTGCCATGTAAGGGTTGTAATAAAGGCCTGCCTGCTGTAATATAGCCATATCTCGGGATTTCTCACTATTTTATGCTTTATCTCTATTGGTGTCATCTTACATTAATTATTGTTTCTGGCATATAACGCACACAGACTAATCACTGCAATAACCTTCTCTTGTTAAATCATGATCATACTGACAATTTTTTTTTTTAAATATTTCAGGCTGTCAGACCTGCGCACAACCATGGACAATGAGGAGTTAGATGCCATTGTGACAGGCATCTTACGACAACACCCGAACACTGGGTACAAAATGATGATGGGAGATCTTAATGCTCAAGGCATTCGGACTCAGAGTATGTAAATTGTATAATGTACAATGAGACATACTGAATGCAACCTCAGTGATATTTTAAAAAAAGAATGTCCTCTGAAAATGCATTATAATCTGTAGTTTCTGTCCATTGTGTGCAGGAATCGATGCGGCGTGTTGATCCAGATGGCGTTGCAGTGCGCTCTGTCCTGCTGCAGACAACAAGGCGCAGACGATACTCCGTACCAGCTGCAAACAGTTTATGGCACATTGACGGCAACCATAAACTGATAAGGTAATGTAAATTTTTTTTCTTTCTTTTTTTCCCACCAAGTGCTTATATTATGCGGGGTGGGGGGATCTATCTATCTATCTACCTATCTATCTATTTATCCTGGTTGAATAAAATACAATGGAAATTTGAATTTGTGGAGTAATAAACTGATAATATAAATTCCTTTTTTTCCCCTTGATAACTAATGTAAATGGTATGAATATGTTACAGATGGCGAATCGTTGTGCATGGGGGCATCGATGGTTTTAGTCGTCTCATCGTATATCTAAATGCTGCTACCAACAACCGTGCCTCAGCGGTGACGACGAGCTTTAGAGAAGCAGTTAGTCTCTACGGGTTGCCGTCTCGAGTCAGGTCAGACAAAGGAGGGGAAAACATTGAGGTGGCACACTATATGGTGACCAACAGAAATTCACACATTACTGGCAGAAGTGTACACAACCAAAGGTAATCAAATATGTCTTGAATTTTACCCAGAACTTTTATGTTATGATTGATAATCCAGAGGTCTTTAAAGTTTTTTCAGGCCAAGGACCCCATGGGGGTCAGAGAAATTAAGCAGGTACCGCATTATATATTGGATAAAAGTGAATAAGTATGGCCTATAGTAGTTTTAATGCATTCACATAATTTGTAATTAATTTCACATTCATTAAAACCAACATCAGTTAGTAAAATCATTATTGATTACATCTCTACTGATGACTTCATGACTGTGGAGAGATGTTTTTGGAGGGGTCCTTGATCTTTTCTACACTACATTTTACAACCTGGAACACGAGGGCCTACTAAATCTGGATGATGAAGTTCACCTGTATGCACTGCACTGGAGCTTTCTGCCACACAAACAGAGACACCTTGGCTTCTTCAAAGATGCTTGGAATCACCATAGACTCAGAACGGAGGGTAACCAATCACCTTACCAACTCTGGACACGTCATCGACTGGAGGAAGATCTTTATCAGGTTAACACTGCAAATTTTGTTTTAATATTCTTGTATTATCTTTATGTTTAGGTCTGACTACAGTTTGTCATGTGTACTGTACATACATTTGCTTACAGTATTGATATATAAAACTACAATTGAGTAGACAGACTGTTATAGCTATATATAAAAGATACGAAGTGGCAAAAATGCTAGTGAACTAGTTTCCAACCACCCACCACACTGCCTTACAGAAGCCCCACTTTCATAAACTTTTATTTTATTAGGTGGACACTGACTATGGCATTGACTGGGCAGGTCCACACCGTCCTCATCAACAAGGCATCATCATACCTGAAGTGCAACTTCCGCACCCACTGACTGAAGAAGAAGTTGAAAGGTTGCCCAACCCTGAAGCATCTTTTTCTTGTGTGCTGGACATATACATACACGCAGTAGCCTTACTGCAGGAAATGATGAATTCATGAAATCTAACCAATAAAACCAAGCAAATACAAGAGAGGAGGAAAAAAAAAAAAAAAGACTGCAATTTTATATTTGGTGTAGGAACAATTTATTTTAAAACGAAACCTCTGAATAACACTGTTGAAATTTAATAACATGTAACAGTTAAAGCATTTCCACTACACTGTTCCAAGATTAGGAACAATAAAAAAGTGCATTTTTTTGTAAACCTTAGTAACAAAAGTAATAAATGAATAGAAACCCTTTTTCTTGTAATGTCATGTAACTGTAAAGCCACTTCAACTACATTGTTCCAAGATTTTGAACACTTTTTCCAACATTTAATACCAACATTATTTTAAAACTAAGCTAGAAAAGGCTTTATAGTCTCCAAAGAGACACTTTTAGACGGCCTTCAAATCAGACCAAATCCGGCAGTCATGCCTATAGCCATATTCATGTCCTCTGCAAACCTTTCATAGTCATCGTATTGTTTGGGCAGCTTCAGGAGACAAAAGCATGTTGATGCTTTAGGTAACTTGGCTTCACTCTCGACCACGATGTTGAGGCATTTAGGTGGTATTTCCCAGCCAGTCCAAAACTTCATTAACTCTGCCAAAGCTTTGGAAGAGGCTATAAATAAAGACATTTAATCAGTTACAAATTATGTGCTTCATAATAAAAATAAACATTCATGCATACAATTTTCTATATAACAACGAAGGAAGCCAACAAGCCGACAAACGTCTTCCAAAGACACATCATCTTCCTCATTCTCCAGGTCATCAAACGACGGCCAGACTATTTTGTCTAGAATCATCTATTTAAAAAAAAAAAAGATCATTACCATATCCCTTTCATAAAGTTTAATATTTAAGTTGACATTCAAAGCATTAATGCAATATTTTTTTTCTGCTCATAGGGGAAAAGTATCATTAATACTAGAGCTGTCAAGTCCTTGATTAATACGACTATTTGATTTAGGCAAGGTTCAAAAAGAAATGATTGATTGAGTTAGTGTGGAAGAACTTGACTGGTCTGCAGAAAGCCAAGTCCTAATCCAAGCTGAACACCTCTGGTGTGACTTTAAATGCAGATCTTGAGTCAAAAACTCTTCACCAAACACCAGTGACTTGTACATATGGGTGCAGTCATTTTAGACACTTCCAAAACGGTTGCAACAGAGATGGAAATAAAATTTTAAATACATGAATTATGTTTCCATCTTTGTTGCCACAGTTTTGGAAGTGCCTTTTTCTGTTCTAAAGAAGGGGGTGTCCCAATACGTTTGTCCATATAGTGTATGTACAAGTCATTGGTGTTTAATGATGAGTTTTTGGCTCAAGATCTGCATTTAAAAACAAACAAACCAAAAAAAAACAAAAAAAAAAACAACAATTTCAAGAACCACCACATATACTTATGTACACATTATATATACAGTGCTTAAATTTATAAGACCACCACCCAATGTAAGGTTTGTGCCACAGCTGCCCTAAACTAACAGTATTGGTCATTTGTGTTTCATGTTAGGTTTAATCCACCATTATGTGTTAGCTGCTACAATATAAATGATTGTTGTTATAATTGACATTCCTCAGTTCAGTTCAAAATGGTGAAATGCCAAGAACTCTGAAAAGAAAAGAGTCTGCATTTAAAAAAAAATTCTATTATGACAGGTGGTCTAATAAATTTAAGCACTGTACACACATACGTAAACAGTAACCTCAAAGAGCAGTGTTCCTCCAGGAACTAATTGAGGGAAAAAAATAGTTTTATAACAATGCATGTTATTTATACAATTTACATAAAGCAAAATCAAAGCAAATCTAAAGGGCAATCACAGGCTTTTTTTGCACAGGACACAAGCTGTGAAAAAAAAATGCTTTTGCTTGATGTTGTAATGCTTACAATGTGCTATCTTGCTGGAACTTCGAGGCTTTTCCTACGAAAGCATCATTTATTTACAGTAAATAATTAATATACAAAGCTCACTTACTGATCTACTTTCTACTTTCACTCTACTTTCAAATACACTCTACTTTCAAATGTGTTTTCATGTGTGCTTTGTAGGGCTGCCCTTGACTAAAGATTTTTCTGGTAGACTAGTAGGTCTTTATTTTAAGTAATTAATCGACTAATTCCACATTTATTAATAAAACCCTATAAATCATAATAAAGAGCCTTTTATTGCCTACATAACCTAATCAGCGCTCAAGTGCACGCATAAAGCTTGCCAAAGCACATCGGCAGAAGTAATGATTATAAATGTGTCGGGGAAAAAGAGCAAGGAGACGGCTTTAACATTTCAATAATTGATAAACCAGTGTTTGTGCTTTCAGCTGCAGTGAAGAAGTCGACGATGCTGACTTATTTCAGTTGTGGACGTGCCTATATGCACGTTTCACACGGATTACATAACCTGGGAATATTTGTTTTCCATTTGAATTAGTTCATTTAAAAGTAGACATTTCACTTTTGATACATGTATTTCACATGTCTGTGAGGTGAGTACATATGCAGTTTCGTTAATTTGTTTGATGTGCTCAAGTGCACGAAGACTGAGACGGCAGAAAGCGCACCCTGTTTGCTTTCATTATTTTACAAAAGCACAATGTATTGTTATTATGAGTTCACAAAACTATGTAGATCAAGAATTATTTTGCAATCATATTTTACGTTTACATGTACACAAATAATATGATTATTTACAAAAATCAGAGCAAGGACTTAATTGCGCCAAGATGTTTACATGTCACGAGCAAACGTCTTCACTCCCATTTACACACAATTTGCATTATTCGCCAAGATGTGATGTTATTTTCATTTAGTGGGCATGTTACTGGCCTTTTTTTACTTGCATGAAATTTCTATAGATGTATTGGATATTTTTTGGTATCGTGTTGAACATAGTAATGCCACTGTAACTGGGTTTGCCTTTACTGTACCACTTTCTATTCTCTGGATGAAGACCGAGCAAAGATTGCAGTGTTACTGCACGTGTAAACGTAGTCATTGTATCACAAGATGCCCAAAGATGCCCACCCCTAGAAACTGTTCACTAAGGTGAACAATTTCTTCTCTTCTATGTCAGTCTCCTACGCTGTTGACGTATTGAGCACAGTTCAGCGCTTCCAGGTTCTATGTCAGAACGCTGGCTCAGTATTTCGGCATTCAGACAGAAGCATGGAAGCTCTGCACTGCGCTCACTGTGTCAACAGCGTAGGTGACTGACAGAAGAGAAAAAAAAATTTGTTGAATAAAGACGCTATTAAATGCAGAGCGCGCCTCTCCACGTAGGCAGTGGGCCGTGTATAGAGTCCATTAGTGAAATAAATCAACTTTTTGAAGATATTCTAATTATATGACCAGCACCTGTATATATATATATATATATATATATATATATATATATATATATAGTGGCGGGAGGAGCAAACAACAGAGGGTGTGGCGTCAGGCCTCGGAGAGGCTTTTATTAAACAAAAACAATAAAATAAAGTGTCAAAAGGGAATAAAGTATCCAAAACAAACAGGGGGTCTGGTGTCCTCGTCGTGCTGTGGGGCTTGTGAACGAGGGCAGTGTTCTGGAAGGGAGGGTCCAGGTAAGGGGCGGAGTCCGCCGGCTGCACGCACTCCCACGCGGCTTCATCTTCCTCTTGATTCACTGCGTTCGTCGGGACTTGGTCAGCCCGGCATCCTGGCCCGACGGCCGTAACACGGGTGCGGTTTCGTCCGGACCGCGGGTCCGGCAGCTCACGTCTCTGGCGGCACGGAAGTCCTTCCACGCACCCTTCCTGGACCCACGAGGTCACCAGCGTGCATTCACGGGGGAAGAGACCGGTCTCTCGAGGAGAGGCGCGCTCGGCATTTAACAGCGGCGGTGATGAGGCTTCATTCAGTCCAGCTGTGCCTCATCACACGCCGCCAGCCCTCGCTGTTCCCACGCCCCTCCTCTCACACACCCACTCCCGTCGGGAGCCTGGTGAAGGGCGGCGAATAAGGGACGGGGTGGTGATGATAATAAGGGGGAGGGCCACCGACTCGTCACAATATATATATCACAAAGAGCATCATTCTTTGCTTTACGAATTTGCAGGGCAATCTGAATCTGTGGTTTGTCTCATTTGCAAACGAATTGTGTCGCTTTGTAATCTGTATTCACATTAGATTTTCTAAGCACTCACCAAAACCATGCATTTTGTAGTGATTTTTATTTCCGCAAAGGAAAATTCCTTCCCGCAGAATATGCACCGTTGCAGCGGTACACCAAGCCCACTTTTACATTTAACACATCACATCACATTTAACAATAAGGATTTAAACCCAAACATCTTCATTAAAATGCACATCTTCACAATACACAAAAGCAGTACAATTTACATTCTCTCACTGCAGTATAATGAAATAAATGTTGAATGCATTACTGAACTAAGTTAACGATAAAAAGCATTTTTAAAGAAGACTTACAAGACTTAAGTTTTTTTTTGCAGTGGATGGATAAAAATTGTAGCATGTCCTATGAAGGTCTGAGGATCTTTGAGATATTTAACTGTGTACCCTTCATTAGGACGGGATTAGTATTAGCTCGCGGCTTCGTGTAGTTCCGGAAATTTTCATTAGTTTACATCCTCCAGCATTTCTTAGTTGTGGAAATGCACAGAACAGAAATTCGATGAATTCCTGTGGGTCTGAGTGATTGCCTATAACATAAAAAAGACAATTAAATTAAAACAATCTTGCTGATGATGGGGGTGGGTGGAAAACCTGCTGAAACCAGTCATTAGGCTCAATTGGAATGCCAAACACTTCACCTAATGATAGATAAAAAAGTTTTTATGGCATCAGGCTCAAACTCAGTTCCTGGAGAGCCACAGCTCTACAGTTTTGCTCAAACCATAATCAAACATTCCTGATTCAGCTAATCAAGGTATTCCAGATCACTAGAAACTTCAAAGCAGGTGTGTGTTAGAGCTGGTTGGAGCTAAACTCTGCAGAGCAGTGGCCCTCCAGGAATTGAGTTGGAGAGCACTGGTTTATGTATGCTTTCCATAGTTTCCATGTATCGTTTGTCGGACAGTCAGAATGATAGTTCTTGCGTGAACGTTAATGTAGGCCTGTGTATCCAAGTCAATGCATTATTCCTTCCTTTTTGTATTGGTGTTTAAATAAAAAAAAAACATCTGCAACAACACTGGTGAACATACCTTGAAAAGTTAGGCGCTTTTCCCCCAGCCCCGCACTTGCAAGATCATACTTTATAGCTCTGGTTGGCACTAATGCTGCATCCTTTCTTGAAAGGCAGCAGAATGTGTGTATGATGGAAGATTTAGGCTCCTAGAAGCTCGTCGTTGGACATTTTGCCCCCTATATGGACTGAAAAGCCGTCCTACTTCAGCTATGAGGAAAAAAAAAAGTTACACAGACAAAAAGGACTATACACAAACTCATGCAAACAGTAAACCTCAGCAATATTAACCTACCATCAACCGGGTGTCTATATGCATTTCCTGAACTTGCTGTTGGCAGTAAACCATGAAAAGAAAAAGAAAAAAATGTGGAATAGTGATTAGCACGATTGCAAGGGGTTCCATAAAATAGACAAAGATAAAAAGATTAGACAATTTGTTCTATTCAGAAAGGTATTATGGGTCTAAATTGTAATTCTATCAATAAACTCTTGATTCTGATTGGTCTATTGCAGCATTCAGCAGTCAAATACAGAGAGTTAATGGAATACTGTTTATTTGGGTACTTTCATGTCTAACATAGTAAAACTTTGTGGAGTTTTTAAGTAACATTATTTTAAGTCAAATAAATATTTCATGTCCATTTATTACTCGAAGAACTAGTGCGTCAACGTCCTCATGAAGGTTAACAGGTTAAGCAGTGAGGTTATGAACCTAGCATATTATCATCACAAAATAAGACAATGACCAGAATGGCATAGTGTCTTTGTTCATTTTTTTTAATAACAGATCTTACACACGGCGTAAGACAAGAAACTAAAGGTCCTAGATCACGTAACAGTTTTACAGAGCTTTCGTGTACTAAAAATTTATTGGAAAGACTCCTTAGCTGGACAACTGGTATGCTGTTATACAACAACAGTATAATTACATGTGTTCTAGGACATTTATATAGTGTACGCCTTTTTAAAGACTATCAATGCATCCACAGTTGCATACTGTCTGAGTAGGTTCTACATTTGAATGTAAACTCACGGCAAAACTGACAGGCCAAGTTGGTCTCTTTTCCCTAGTCATGACCACGTCCCATATTCTCATAAAAAGCGCAAAATGTAAAGTGCAGATTTTTGGCACCACACATAAAACTGAATCCTATCGGTTACAAAATTGTCTGTTACTTCTCTTTTAAGCAGCATTTTCCCGTAAACTCTAGAAATAGATAAATCCAAACTAATGTTTAGGGGCAAACACGCTGTAGATTAGCCGTCGATTCATAAAATAAGCCATTTTCCAATAAAGCAATAGTGGTAACAGTACTAGAAGTCAGCGTAGTGATGCCTCTCCCTCCTCCCTGGCATCCATTAAAAAACAGCCTCTGGTCTCCGTCCTTATGGTTTATTTTGCTAACCTTGCAGGCTTGCTTTCAAGCGGGTTGGATTCGTTCAAGACGCAATTAATATGTGGTAGTATGTTCTAAACCGTTTCTAATCTTCCGCTACAAACCAAAAATATGTACATTTTCTACATAAAAAGGATACATACTTTTTAGGGCATAGTATAAATAAGCGAATACGCACCATACATATCAACAGTATTCGATCATTTTAAACAAATCGGAGTTACAGTTGTCAAATAAAACGTCAAATAAACGTAAACAAAATCATTTCCCGGTGTATTCCTAACGTTACCTTCTGTCGTTGGCCTAGTTTCAGAACTTAAAGTTGGAGCCGAAGTGTGTGCTGTATCTGCTATAAAAACACCAGATATTACAATAGTTAAATTAACAAAATAACTCAATTTACACAAAAAATTTGCTCTTACAATTTTCTAAACGACTTGCTGCCTCGCGGAGCAACTGGGCAATCGGCCTTCTTTCCGCCATGATGGATCTACAAACTCCCGCCAAACTGTTGCACTTACCTACCTTCACTGGATTAGCTCTAGCTCGACTGCAATGCCTAAATGGCTGTTGACACCCTCTCATTAGCATGTTAAGCTGAGAAAAAATAAATACGGAACTACATTCAAAAATGAATAAACGTTTTGAAAGGGGGGGAATCAACTTTCAGTTTAGCATTTCCTTTAGCATTTTTTTTTTATTTCCCCCAACATTCGTTTAATTTATTTAATTATTTATTTTCTCCCACATTTAATTATTTATATATTTATTTATACAGGAATATGTGGATTTATATATTTATTTGCACATTTATTTATATATTTATGTATTATTTTGTGTATTTATTTATGTATTTATTTATTTATTTATTTGCGTATTTATTTATTTCTTGTTTTTGCAGATTTGGTCCTCCATAACAAAGCCTTTCAAGGTAACAAAATATAAAAAAGTATGGCGGATATTTAGGCCAAAAATAAATGCCAAATCTGTGTCATTATTTTTTTAAAAATAAGAGCAAAGATACACATTACAAATACACAAATAAAATAAACAGTGGTTTATTTTCAGGTAGGCTACAAGAAACTGAATGAACAAAATATAAAAATAAAACACTATATAGACTGAATCCTATTAAAGCAACTGTATTAAAGTTCTTCGGTCGAGAGCGGTGAGTGATTTTTCTCTTTGTGTTTGGTGTTTTATTAACATTAAACGAATGATTCACCCAAAAATTAAAATAGGCTAGTGTTTTATTTTTATACCTTCATTTACTCACTCAAAAGTTGTTTTAAACCTGAATGAGTTTGCTTTATCTGGTAAACATAAACGCTATTTTGAAGAAGGTGGAAAACCAAACAGTTGCTGGTCTACAGTGACTTCCACAGTATTTTTTTTCCCTACTGTTAAAGTCAATGTGGATCAGCAACTGTTCAGTTACCCACATTGTTCAAAATATCTTTTGTGTTCAGCACAAGAAAGAAATTAATACAGGTTTGGGACAACATGTGAGTGAATAAATAAAGACAGAAATAAAATTTTAGGGTGAACTATCCCTTCAGCATGTTTAGTTCTGTCCCTTTAAGACCTGCATGCATCTAATATACAGGCACGCATGTGTTTCTCTCAACTGTTTACTTTCATTTTAGACATAACCAACTGAGTCTATACATAAACCTTGTGTGTTTCGACAGTATAAGCACAAAACATAACTTAGTTCAGTAATCAGGCGCTGTTTGACGGGCTTTTTATTTAGTGCACTTTGGGTGTATGCCCAGCAAGCAATTTTGCGTTTAAAAGACATCTACAGTTTTTTACAATCGCTAGGACACATTTCTCAATACTAAAGTAACTTTTTCAAAACTCTTCACACAGTGAGCACAACAGCAGTCTGTGTGAGCTAAACTGTGGATCACTTTCATTGCTTTGGCACAACATGCATTCATTGACTACTTCTTTCAAATTCCATGAATTCTTTTCTCATTTCGACACAACAACTGTCAAAACTCTGTGTACCTACAGTCCAGTTTGCACACGTTTACATACTCTTTTCAAAATGGTTAAACTTGAGTTCAAAACAGTAACAATACAAAACTGAATAAAACAGCAATTTTCTGCATTTTTACAATAATATTTCATTTACATATATTTAGAAAAAGAAAATGAAATGCTATCAAAACCGTTGGACCAACTCCAGGTGATTCCTTTTGTTGCTGAAGACCTACATGTGTTACTCCTTTACATAATTTCATTATCATCTATAAAAAGAATTTGCATTGTGATGTAAACATGGACCAAGCCAGAAATAGAGAAGAGGATGAAAGAGCAAGAGGGAGACGTATGCGTGGTGGAAGAAGAATAAGAGGAAGATCAAGAGCTGTAGTCTCAGATGAGATCAGGGCAACTATAATTGATCATGTAATAAATCATGGTCTTTCAATGAGAGAGGCAGGTCTGCGAGTGCAGCCAAATCTTCAACGCTCAACAGTGGCATCTATTGTTAGAGTTTTCCGGCAAACCAACAGGTAAGTTGTATTCTGCAAGACCATCTCCTCCAAACCTACTTGTGTGTAATTGCTTATGCATTACTTGCTGTAGGACCCAACGTTTACCTCCCAATGGTGGGAGAGGTAAGATGTTCACCGATGTGCAGGAAACGGCAGTCGTTGACATGGTCATCAGAAACAATGCCATAAAACTCACAGAAATTCGAGACCGAGTATTGGCAGACAACACTACATTTGCGAATATTCACAGTGTTAGCATAACGACTATTTCAAGAGTCCTGAAAAAACATCAGGTCAGGATGAAGCAGTTGTACACTGTGCCTTTTGAGAGGAACTCTGACCGAGTCAAGCAACTCAGGAACCAATATGTCCAGGTAAGATGACTAAAAAATACAGAACCGTTTTTATTTTTTGTTTGTTTGTTTTGTTTTTTACTGTAACAAATACAAACACACACATTACTGTAATTGAGTAATTCTTCTGTTGCCTTCTGGATTTAATTTAGAGAGTCATGGAGATTGAAGGCAGGCAAACCCCACACATATTCATCTTTGTGGATGAGGCTGGTTTCAACTTGGCCAAAACATGACGTCGAGGAAGGAACGTGATTGGGAAAAGAGCCACAGTGGATGTCCCAGGCCAGAGGGGTGCTAACATCACAATGTGTGCAGCAATATCCACTGATGGAGTGCTGTTACATAAACCGCTGATTGGGCCATACAACACTGAGCGTCTTCTTTTGTTCCTGGATGAGCTCTATGGAAGAGAAAGATTCTTTCCTAGGTGTATTGTCTTAGATGACATACGATGTGATGTGGATGAGAATCTGTGGCCAAATGCAGTACATAGAGTTGATTAGGATTCCTACAATACAATATATACAAATGTATATACAAATTCTTGTAGTCCTAAGTAGGTGTCCTTCTTTTACAGAAGAAAACATTGTTTAATGTCACCTGTTGTTAGTGTTTTTTAGGTCTTACTTTTATAGATGACCAAGTGTGTTTGTTAACTGACAACACTTGCTAGTGTTATGAAAGAATGAGCTGGTCTGAGACATGTATGAAGTGTTTTGATAGTTGTTGTGCATTTTGAATGTGGAATGAACTGCTGTGCCAAGCTGAAAGTTGGTTAGGAGAAGTGTGTGAAGAGTTTTGAAAAAGTGACTTTAGTATTGAGAAATGTGTCCTAGCGATTGTAAAAAACTGTAATAGCCATCGAAACACAGCCCAGACGTATAGGCTAAACAAGGCTAAATATGGTCTGTCTGTGAAAATTTAATAGACGTCTAACCATAGCCCAAGAATAGACTTGTCATCAAATAGACCGCTAAAGAATGACTACAAATACACATCAAATAGACAACAAAACAATACCTAAAAGATATATTTTTTTAATTAAATATAACAGGTTCTCATAAATGGCAATCCATTCAAACAGATTAAATAAAGCTTTTATTAATAAAAGCAACATTTTTAACCATATTTAAAACTTAACAATATTGAACAATACAAAATTAGAAATATATAAGTCAAAATTGTGATAATGACAAATTATAAATACAGTGAAAATAAATAAAGGAAAATTAACGACTTACTAAAAATATAAATAATGACAACCAATATTTTTACATAACTTCAGATATGGAAAAATAATAAATCTAATACAGATCACGAGACAACAAACTATCAAGATTGAAGTGATTAACTTTTTTTTTTTTTTTTTAAATGTATAACCACCCCCTCCTGCTCCCTGGTGCTTGTTTAAAATGCTCCCTGATTGTATTCCTCAAGTCTAAATCAGTTGCCGTCGGGAAGTTCATCACGGCATCTGCCAAGAAAGAAAAAAAAAATGCATGAGAAGTGCCTTATTTTACATCATCATGTTTTATTTTAATTACATTACAGAAGATTGCAGGCCCGCACCTCCAGACTGAGAAATAGCTTTTTCCCTATAGTGTCCCCCAATCACAATCTGCCTCCAAAATTGTCTGGCACAACTGACTCAACAACACAGTGATAGCTGCTGTAACTAAAGAGTAGCCCAGTACTAACACATTCACCCATACCCTTTTGTATTACATTATGTGTTCTGTTTGTACTGTTTAGGTTTTAATGTTGCACATCTGAGCTATTTGCACTATTCTAATACATCCAGACACTTTTTATAATTGCTACTTTTATGTTGCAATTTTAAATCTTTTTATTTTTAAGCTTTTTAATAAAATCATTTTGGAAGTTTCAAACTTCATCATATGGCACTTGTGCAGTGACAAAAATATTCTATTCTATTTGCTCATGCTCTCTCTGTATGCAACAAGCCATTTTTCTGTCATTCATTCATTCAATATTACAGATGAAATTAATGATGGACTTTATCAAAGGTGAGAGCTTTAGTTAGGAAATGTTGTTTTGGAGTGTATTTTTTTTTTTTTTTTTTAATTTTACCATTGCTGCCTGGGTCTCCCCACTTTCCAAGTAGTGGAACTCCTCCATAGACACAGTGTCTGGTTCCACCCTTTGCCCAATTCTTCTGACCTCTTCTTTTATTTCTATAAGAAGCATCAGCACCTTTCTTTGGAATCCTAAATGCAACAAAGGCAGTGTTACTTTCAAATACATCCATAATAAAAAGTTAGCATGACAAAATGAGCACAAATCTCTGTCTAATCATCTGTAGGAGACATCAATGAGAAGGTATCAACCAGCAGATGAAAAATAATGTGGAAAATCTTTAATCCCATGGTCATGTTTCAGGAAAATCCTAAAATATTTTAATAACAGTCTATTGATACTTAATTTTGTCTGACATTGGGAATTTGTCTTGCTTCTCTGGAAAAAGGATTAAGAAAACATGTAATAGATAAGCAATTTTTAAAAAAACAGGATTCTTCTAACAATTTGAGGGAAAGTAGTTTTGCCGCCCACTGATTTTTCATCCATTTTAACATAGTAAACATTGAGAAAGTACTGGATATTGCGTTTTATTGCTTGTGCCAAATTGCTGCAATGTATTAGTATTTCCTATTAACTACCACCAGAAGTGTCTGCCAAATTTGTTTAAAAAAACAAAAACAAAAACTCGCTCCACAGGTTAAGTGTGTTTTTTTGCGCTACCAATGGTGATTAAGTGTAACGATCGGTTAGCTCATATCACATCAAACCGTGCAAATTATTATTATTGTTCACAACATCAGTGTTGCATGACAATGAGTATAGTGTGTATTAGAGTGTAGATTTCAATTTCTGTACAGTCTAATCTCTAATTGTCATGCCATTCGAATTTTAACCCATTTTAACCCTTTTAACCCAAAAAGCAAACTATGCTCCCTTTGAACTGGTTTTCTTCAAAATACAAATCTTGAGTAATCCCAGGCTATCTGTAATCAGAAGCACATTTAAAACTGGAATATAATTTAATTTCATTCACATGTGTTTCATAAACACATAATCCTTTCAGGATTACAATCCGCCATCAAACTGATCCATTTTGAAGGAGTGGATGCCGAGCTGCCCTATCCTTCATATTGAAATTAATTATATTATTTCTTGTTTGACTATTAAACATGTCATGGCAAGAGTGAAATGTGTAACCTTATGTGTGCTTATGAGATATTAAAGAATCCTGCCCTATGTTGTACTTCTACTCTCTAAGATGATGACTTCATAGTGTGTGTGTAACGAAGGCAAGGCGGCCTTAAAGTTTTGATAAGTGCTCTGTGTGTATGTGTGTGTGTGCTGGTAGCTCTTTCTCTGTGTGTTAGAAGACTGTCTCTGTCAGCTGCCGCCATCCTGACCAAAAATAGGTATCCGGGAAGACACCTATCTTGTATGATCCCTGATCGCTGACGTCTGCCCAATATGATGGAGATATGTTTGAAGCGTTTAACTCCATATGTGGAGAATGTTTAAGTTTATCTAGGTTTTAGAGCATATCAGAATTTTGATGACTTATGCATTGACGCAATTAGCAACCTCTGTTAGGGTATAATTGCTGGTGTTTTTGACATGTACGCGGAGCGGCCTACGAACTCGATTGTGAGTCCTGAAGCTGACTTCTGCTGATGAAACTGCAAACTATCTTCAGTAAATTTTCTTCATTTTTGATCGAATCTCTTGACTTCTGGTCTTCATTCAACACACCTGGTCCGAGGGTCTTTACTGTAAATTCCAATTTAATTATTCTAGCTGCTGTGAGAAAAGGCTAAACGATTCGCCACCTGCAGGATCCTCACATGCGATAGCCTAGTAGCCGGGACAACTTCTTTATGTTTACACACGTGATGTAATGATGCAGTGCCATGCTCGAATTTCCCGAGAAAACCTACCTGTACCACTCAAATTAGAAAACATTATTTTAAGATAACCGTTGTGAATCGGGCTAAAGTAAGGCAATAGTTTTGAACATTGGCTGGTTATGTACTTTCTCAAATATTGATTTTGGATAATTTTTAACCAAAAAAAGTTCGGACCGCAGCTTTAATTATTAATGGCCAATCCAATTATTAATTTGGTAATTTTTTTACATTTATTTATTTTTTTTATAAGTTTCGGTTTAGGCACGGGTATTGTTTTAAAAGTATCGGGAAAAAAAAAAAAAAAAAATGATACCCAACCCTACCAAAAATACAATAGTGTGTTCAGTATTGGGATTTTCAATGTACTAATTTTGGCATTTAGGCACTTTAGAAAATTTGTTTTAATATATTTGTATGAATTATAGGTTTGTTAAATCTTGGGTATTTAAGTCCTTTTAAGAGAAATAACAACATTATGTGCACATTATGTTAACTCTTTCCCCGCCATTGACGAGATATCTCGTCAATTAAGAGACAACGCTTCCCCACCATTGACGTGTTTTTATAGCAATCCGTGTTCTAGGTGTATTAGGGTAAGGAAAGCCCTAGCGCATATCCTGAATGAGTTACGGGACTTTTGGTTCTTTATGGTGCGAATAGAAGACAATTGGCATAAATGGAAGGATCAGAGAAAATGTAGATCATATATAGATCATAGCCTATGTAGAACATGCTTTGACCATTTTGAATCTGATCGGGACGAAGTAGTCAGTGAGAGAGATGCATTTACAGACACAGAAACATATGTTGTAACCGATCCGTCGATCTGAATAGGGGTGTGTGTGTGGGCGCGATCTATCTATATATCTATCTATCTGCATGTATGTATGTATGCGTGTGTGTGTGTGTGCGTGTGTGCACAGTATATGTATGCATATGTATGCATGTAGCCTGTGTGTGTGGGTGTGTGTGTCTGTTTGTTCTGTTTATTGAATGCAATTTAAATTATTCATATAATTATTTACTGGTGAAAGAATATGACATCTGAATGTATTTTGCTTTTATATTTTGCACTACTTTTATAAAAATGCATTTTTCTCAGTTTTTTGTCCAAAATGTTTTATTTTTGATGAAACCTATCTGCATTCAAACGGTGATAAAACATGAACACATGAAGATAGAATAAAATGTTTTTTTTTGTTGTTGTTGTTGTTTAAAAGCAGAGGCTTGGTTCTTTATTTTGATATATAATATGTTCTTATATTCATAGCAGAAAATATTCTGAGGGCCGTCAAATTTAGGTGAAAATCATCAAAAATGCTGGCGGTGGCTGGCAACTTTTTTTTAAAAACGCTGGCGGGGAAAGAGTTAATAGACCTGCTGGTAAAGAAGTGACAGGTACAAGAAAAAAGGGAGTGACAGAGATATTGGAGAAAATGAAGAAAAGGGAAGAGAAGGTGCAGTTCAAAAGAGAACCTTTATTTATTTTCCACGGCCCCGACCAAAGACTTAGACCTTTTTATGTGATGGTCATACAAATAGGCTAATAGGGTTATCCATGTTTCAGAATTTGTTGTGGGTGTATGAGACGGCCTGGATGAGTGTGAGATTTCCCTGCCTGACATTTTGTCCCAGTCCGCCCCTGCTGGGAGGTGTGGCATATTAGAACCGTGGGGACTACCCCTGCATTCCATTCGGAAGGGCTCATCCCTATGCCCTAATCCCTTCAAATGGTTTACCCTCCAGAGTGAGAGCTTTAAAGGGTTGAAGGGTGTAGGGGACCAAACAACTGTTTCTTGAAGTGCCCTTCTGCATCATCATCCCGTGTCCACACGCAGGCGCCGTGATCATGCAAAGCATCTGTGCAAAGGGGCCCGAAGTGTCCATCAGTTGTACCCTCCGAAATCCTTCATTCCAAAGGGCCCTTTGAAGTGGCCAGTTTTGAGCACTTCGTTTTGGAATGACACTTCAATATGGCGGCCATGATTGTTTTCACTCCGAAGTGCCCTTCGGAGGGCAATATATCCCATTTGGAATGCACCGTACGAATGTTGATTTAGGGTGGAGTCTGGTGATACTGTGACACCAACTCAGACTAGTTGGAAAATCATTTTTGGTGGAATACTGTCTAAGAATTTTTATGTAAATCAAAGTAATTCACATTTCTTAGTATCTGTGACTCAGCAGGTCACATGGAGGAAATGTAATTTCTTAGCTGACTTAAACAAAATACCAAAGCAAATAAAAAACAGTTTTTTAAAAGCAATTTGAACATTTACCTTCTGAGGAGATTTAAGTTTCTGACTGATATCTCTGAGGCTTTTTATGTGGCCTCTTTTTATTTGTTGTGTCCTCCGTTTCAATATTTGATGTTTCTGCGACAAGCTGGCATTTTTGTAAGGCTTTGGTATATGAGTCTGGAAAAAATTTGATTTCAAATAACAACATCATCAACAACAAGTCAAAGACAATACACTTAGACCTGAAATACTGTCACTATTACCTGTTTGTAGCCAAATTTTCTTTAGTAATAACCGCCTGCACTTTTGCTTGTCAGGCAGTGCTTTATTTTTCACCAGCTGGCTAGTGTTTATAAATGTCCAAAAGCAGAAGGTTCCCTGTAAACAAAAAAGAAAAGGTTTTGCATTACCAATTGGGTTTTTATGTTGTTAGTTAATGTATAAAGTTTTGTGAATATAAATACTTCGGTGGTTTTAATTCGGTAGTAGCTGAGGGATCTGGGGTGCTTGTGACCGGTGTGACCAACGTTGCAGTCAGTCTGTACTTTGGGGTCCAAGCAAATTTGGTGGTTAGTGTGTGGAATTCCATGGGTATGGCCGGGTCTAGGATGTTGTCTACTGCTACATATAGTCTTTCTTTGGGTCCACATCCTAAATGTATAAAAGGCATTCTAGATGACTGCCCTGGATGGTACGGACTGCACACAATGGTCCATCTTCTAACAGGGAAAGAGGAGGACCATCAGATGGCAGACCCTGTGGCCGTGGCAACAAAAGAAGGATGGTGAAGCTTGGGAAGGGGGACATAGAAGGTGGGTAAAATTCTGTAGTATGAAGGTAAGTTGAAACAGTAAGACTGAATGTTTCAGGATGGTGCACAAACCTTTGTATCTTTGACTCCACTTGTGGCATAGCTGTTCTCAGCAAGTGGTCAGTCTTGTGAATCTTCCGTTCTGTCTGTTAGTTTGACTGAGGATGATAGCCGAACGTTAAGTTCACACACACACACACACACACACAGAAGCTTGAAGAACGACTTCCAGACTCACGATAAACTGGGGACCTTGATTAGAAACTATATGTTTAGATAGATAGGCTGTAGAGAAAGGGTCTCTGCCATCTCAAATGTGGTGAGTAATCCACTCAGGGCCGTCCTTTGGCCGGTGCAACTGGTGCGGCTGCACCGGGCCCCGCGCTGTGAGGGGGCCACCCCCCGGAACATGATCATGAACGGACCGAAACGCGATTATGAACGGACCGAGATTACTCAAATTACTCAAATTACTCAAAAACCTTGCACAAAATCTTTGGAGATCCGGACTCATCCATCTCTTCTCTTTCTTCCATGGCCACACAACACTTCCCCTCCCCGAGAATGAAAGCGTTGTTCGGTCTTGTGACTTTCAACTTTTTTGTCACCACAGATTGTGTGTGTGGAAAATTTGCCTGCTCCATGTACCGTTTGGCCACTTGGACAAGTGGTTGACTTCCTGATCTTATGATTCGCTTAAGCTTTCCTAGAGAGTTCTCAAATTGGAAAGCACTGCAAGCATCAAGAGTGCCAAAATGCATTGCCTCTGCTGGTAGATGTAGCATGGAATGTGTGTTGTACACCATGAAGTGATCTCCGTACAGCTCTTGTGTTTTTGCAACAAAGTAAGTCATCAGCTAATGCTGTAGCTCTTGTGTTCCACTGCCAGGTTTGGTGAAAGAAGAAGACTCAAGGCAACACTGAATGTCATGAAGTGGTCATACAACTCATCGGCCAGAATTCCTTTTAGCACAATTTTGCCAGTGTACACTGCAAACTGCCGCAATTCAGTTGCCTTCCACCTATCGATGTCTTCTAGACCACTTGGTTTTTGTACTAAACAGCTCGGAATGGCTTTTCGAAGTGAAAGCAGCCTTTGGGACACCTGATTGATTTGTCCAGCAGACATCCGCACATTCCTCTCACCTCTCATCCACTCTGTGATCATTTTTTTTGTGACCCCCAGGCAGGCTTGATGCATATAATCTATTGCAAATTGATTAACCATGTCCAAAGGGAGCCTCACAAATGGGAACAATGAAATGGCCTCATCTTTCTGCCATCTTGCCATTTCAGTACGGTACATCTCATTCGTGTGTAGAGTGAGATTCTCTACCTCTGGGAAGGTCACTCGTCCAGACACCCACAAGCCCCTCTGAGTGCATTTATCGCACCCATAATATCCTGAGAACCGTTTCATCTTTTTAACCATGGCTCTTGCAAGTGCATCACAGACAACACATTTAATTTTAATTTGTTTTCCCTCCAAACCATTGTCAAGGAGTTCTTGGATGTCTTTGATGGCGTCCTCAACAGTGTCAGAAGGACAGTGTCACAGGAAAAACTCTAACGGGATTCAGGTGAATGGCACAGAGGATGGGCCATAGATGTGATTTGCTGCTTTTGAAAATGGGCAGTCAATCTATATTGAATGAAATCTCAAATGTTTTTATGCAGTTCTCTTCATCAACACTGTTTTACAAACTCTCCTGTCCTGTACTGCAGTTCTCATCACTGACTCCAGTCTCTCCACTCTCAGAAACATTGTGGAGGTCTGGATTGTCATTTTCTCCATCCATGTTGAAATGGCCTTGATTATGTTGAGATATCCTGGGATGAGATATTGTTCTCCAATCATACTTTCAGCCAATGACCTCCGGGCAAATTTCTACTGCCTTGTCTAACGCTGTGCTAACTTGCCTCTCGGAGAGGAATGCGGTTGCCGTGATTCCTGCGTGTTTGTGTGTGTGTTGGAGAGAGATGCACACAAAGAGAACTGTTCAATTTAATATAAGAAACAGATAAGATACTGATTTTAGTTGGTTTAAATTAAGTAGGTTAGGCACAAGTTCACTTATATGGGTTCCTTTCTAGACACGAGCACTGTGTGTTTGTGCTTCATAACTGTGCAGCCCAGGGGCCCGCCGTAATAGCCTGCACTGGGGCCCGTCATTACCAAGTTATGCCTCTGTTATTTATTTATTTTTTCAAATCAAGTACTTTTTTTATTTGAAAGTTAAATAAAAATTGTAAGTTACTGTACTTAAATGTTAAGTACGATACATTTTCATTTAATCTTTATTTTAGTACAGTTATGTTAAAGGGGTCATTGGGGGCAAAATTCACTTTAAAAGTTGTTAAAATATAAATCCACTCAGTGATTTTTTTTAAATCCCTATTTTAAAATCCCCTTTCTCAAATCAGGCTGTTCTGAGATTCCTGTCAGAATGACGTAGTTCTGTACAGGCCGCTCCCACGAGAGTTTATTGACAAGACCGTCTTACCTTAGACCCGCCTTGAGTGAGCTAAGAGCTGTCTGCCTCCAAGCAGGGGAAGACAAGATGTCTCCAATTAAGCGAATGAAGTGTTGTTGGATTGAATATAGCAGTCTCCATTTACTCCCGACATCTGAGCCACTGAAGACGCAGAGGATTAATGTTACTTTCACTTTGAAGTGAATGCACCGATCCCCGATCTACATAATTGTGTCTATGTTCACCCAAATCATTCGTGATCCAGCTCTTTCTACAGAAGAATTGAGTATAACAGTTTTTATGAATCTTTGCAAATCGCCTTTCCTAATAATGTGCTAGTTAGCCAGTTTCGCGGCTGAAGTTTAGTATGCTCCACAGATACAGTATATATACCTAGATTATCGACTATATATTTCTATGGGCCAGCGATACTTAAGCCATCCGCCATTTTTGGAACAGTCTGCGAATCTTTGAGCACATTGACTGTGTGCATCTACAACAGCAAGTTATACACTTGTATATCTTTGAATATTCATTGATTATTATGGTGAATGCGAGATGGCTGACTCGTCTACGTATCTGGAGCGGTAGAATAGAGAATCTACACATTATCTATAGTCTGCTCGTCACTCCACGGAAGAGAGGGACGGAGTCAGCAGAGCTCATTAGCATTTAAAGGAACACTCCACTTTTTTTGGAAATAGGCTCATTCTCCAACTCCCCCAGAGTTAATAAGTTGAGTTTTACCGTTTTTGAATCCATTCAGCTGATCTCCGGGTCTGGCGATAGCACTTTTAGCATAGTTTAGCATAGATCATTGAATCCGATTAGACCAGTAGCATCGTGTTCAAAAATGACCAAAGAGTTTCGATAGTTTTCCTATTTAAAACTTGACTCTTCTGTAGTTATATCGTGTACTAAGACCGGCGGAAAATGAAAAGTTGCGAAAAGTAGCAACGTGGACTAGATCAGCATGCTGAAAGCTGAATTTGACATTGTAAAGGAGAAATTTTAACCAAAGTATGTTATAGACTTTTCATTACGACCCTAAAGAATCATATCAACTTGTGTACAATGGGCATCCGATGACCCCTTTAACATTTAAGTACAGTACAGTTTTCACTTTTCGGTACAATGTATTTTAATTTAATACGTTTTTTGATTTACCTGGAAGTAAGCACAGTGCAGTGTTAATGTTCAAACTGTGTATTTACAGTGTTTTAAGAGGCTGACAATAATAAATAATCTTGACTGACTCGTTTTTTTTTTGTTTTTTTTAACTGTGCATAGTGCTACTGCATTTTAATGTTGGTCATAATGGTGGTACCTGGAAAGCCAAATATTTTCTGAGGTAGTAGTTGGTATAAAAAGTTTGAAAAGCATTGCTATAGAGCATCATAATGGATGACAGATGGGCCATTATCACAGCTGTTCCGGACACTCAATCAGTCCATCATACTGAGCCAGTCCAGAAAATCCTCTCCTGGTCAAAATGACTGGTATAAAACCTGAGGATTAAATGGACAAAAAAAAACCAAAACAAAAAACAGGTGTGATGATATTAAAAATATTTTCATTTGTGTTCAGAAGATGAACAGTGGAAAACACAGTTAAGAAAAGGCTGAGGGGTATGGTGAATATGAACAGATTATATAGAGGTTACACATGCAGACCTTAATTTGAAAGTCTTAGTTTTACATACTTTTATTTTGACAAATCAATATTGATTCTCCCAGATCACCTCCTGAGCCTAGTCACTCAAAAAATAGTATGGAGAGTGATATGAAGGCAATGAGGAGCTCAATAGCAGCCCTGTATGAACTGTTTGCTCATTCCCTGGGTGATGAACGGGTCAGCGAGTGGAGGAGATGAGCCTTAATGTGTGTGACACCATCGATGATCTCTTCTCCCTCGAAGAAAAGCTAAAAGAAGACACATTTAGGAAAATAGTGGTGTGTTACTGGTGAACTGTCTGTGAAATGCTGAATTAACCTATTTATGTTAATTAACAAAAAATCTTAATGGAACAGTTTTGAAGATGTATTCTATCTTGCAGACATACCATTGAAGTCTGGTTGGAGGTCCAAACTCTTAGAGGAACATCTGGCGGGGTATGTGGGCAGTGGGGGTATCTACTATGCTCAGTTTCTTTTCATTTATTTTGATGAAGTGATTGCGCCGGAGCGCGCACACGCACGCACGCACACACACACACACACACACACACACACACAAAACACATCAGTTCCAGCATTGCTAACTTGACAACGCAGTTGGTACTTTATCAAAATAAAATTCATTGAGCCAAACATCAGCGCGCGCCTCTGTGTCACTGTTGGAACGTGACTGAAGTACAAAGCCTATCATTTACATAATAAATTATAGTTTCGCATTCAGATACGTTACATCGCAAATATGGAAATATTATGCAATATTTGGATTTGTGCCGAATGAGAGGGGTAACGTTAGGATACTCGAGCACAAAGCTCCATTTCGCAAACAGTTGAGTGCGCAAGCCTTTAAAGTATACTCCCTTGTCAGTCAACGTGAGAGAAGCGTTCAGAATCAGCACATAGTCACTGTCTAGTGGGCTTTGTTTTCAAGTGCGCAGCTCATGGCATTCGCTGTTCTTCTGCTGGCGGTTATCAAACAGCGCTGCATTACTGCGGGCGCCCCCTTCTGGATTGGGGGTGAATTGCCTGTATTCGTCGTGAGGCCTCATGCACCGAACCGAGACACCCGTACCGCGACGGTTTGGGACGAATACATGTACCGTGCCACCCCTAATATACATACATATATATATATATATATATACTCAATGTAAGCCTACACACATTTTCAAGAAATAAGTCATTTGTACATTTACTTAAAAAAGACATTGTGTAGCTGTGTGTACACACCACGAGTTCAACTTTCATTTGGTGAACAGTAGGGATTAGTGTAGGTCTATTTCATTCACCGGACCCAATGTTCTGTTTCATTCAGTTTGTCCTTTTATTTACCATTTTTATTTACATTGTGCCATTCCCAGCAAGATGGAACTTTATGTAATTTAATGAGTATTAATCTGAACCAATGATGCCTCTATTCAATCAAAATTAATTTCACACAGCTACATATTTTCTGGTGCCATTATAAATTGCTGAGCCAGCTAAACTGTAAAACTCTTTTCAAAAGAACAAAAATAGGGTCTCGCATCTGCATAACTTGTCAGGTGATAACAAAAGACTTTCTCCACCCAGAGTTAATGCACAGGTGATTTTTGAAATTGCTCAGTTTTGTAAACCTCGTCACACCGAGGAACACTGCAATTTCTTCCTAGAATGAGATTGCATATGACGCTTCAGTTCTGTGATATATGTGAAACTAACTTCACACTGATCACATGTGAATGGCTTCTCTCCGGTGTGAATCCTCATGTGAGTCTTTAGGCTTCCTCTAGCTGTGAAACTCTTTCCACACTGTTGGCAGGAGAAAGGTTTCTCTCCAGTGTGAGTTCTCAAGTGAACCTTAAGGTTTCCTTTGTTTGTGCAGCTCTTTCCACAGTGATGGCAGATTAAAGGCTTTTCTCCGATGTGAGTTATTACGTGATTCTTAAGGTGTTTCTTGTCTGTGAAACTCCTTTCGCACTGACGACATTTAAAACTGTTTTCCCTGGAGTGAATCCTCATGTGGCAATCAAGGTTTACTTTACTTCTGAATCTTTTTCCACACTGATCACATGTGAAAGGCTTCTCTCCAGTGTGAGTTCTTATGTGGCCATTAAGGGTTCCTTGATGTTTAAAACACTTTCCACACTGAGGGCACGTGTAAGGCTTCTCTCCAGTATGAAGTCTCATGTGGGCATTAAGGGTTGCTTGATGTTTAAAACACTTCCCACACTCGAGGCATGTGTAAGGCTTCTCTCCAGTGTGAACGCTCATATGTTTTGTAAGGTTTCCATTTTCAATAAAACTTTTTCCACAGTGTTGGCAGGTGAAAGGTTTCTCTCCAGTGTGAATTCTCATGTGGACTTTAAGTCCTCCTTTTCTGGCGAAACTCTTTCCACACTGTTGGCAGGTGAAATAACTTCTAGATCTAGTCGTTTGCTCTCTTTTTTGCGAGGAAGCGTTTTTAGTCCGAGCGACTAAAATACTGTTTGCAGTTTTGAAATCATGATGTTTCTCATACAGATGTTTGTCTTCCTTTACATCATGCAGTTCTTGACTCTCCTCTTTCAGCAGAATCAGGTCTAAGGTAGAAATAAATAAATACAAATTTAACCCCAGTTTAATGGCACAAAGCAGCAGACATGAACACATTTAGTTATTCTTAAAGTTTTTGGGGCCAGCACCCCCCTTCCCATTATCTAGACCCCTTACTACCCCATTAAATAAAATGCAGTCTTACTGTATTCCCTGAATATTAATGTTGATTATTATTATTTTGCGTTTATCTGGGGCCAAGCACAGACTGTGCTTTAATCCCTTTTGTATCTATTGGTTTTATTTTTCTTCTTGTTCCTCCCCAATGGGAGTTTATGGAAGCTGTAAGAACTACACTTTCCAAAATGATCAAATTTGGCATACTGATAGGTGTGGTCCTGAATAGGGGTGGGAATCTTTAGCCACTTCACGATCCGATTCCAAAACGATTCTTGATCTACATTTCTTCCTAATTAATTCTTCTGCTGCACAAATACATCTTTACAGCTTTACATTTTAACCAAAATTGCAGTTTCTATGATTTTTGTTTATAGTTGGAATCTCTGTAATCTTGGAATCTTAAAAATAAGGGTGTGAATCTTCACTGTAGTGCAAGTACACTGTAAAAAAAAAAAAAAAAATTATTACGGTAACCACATTTTAGGTTTCTCGGTTTTAACTTAAATTTACAGTTAAATACCGTAATTTCATTATCTGATATAATGTTAATATACCAACATAGATCATTGAATCCGATTAGACCAGTAGCATCGCCTGCTGCGGCCATGTTACGGCAGCAAAGTTCCTTGATTATTATGCTGGAATGAGAGTATAGTTCCTAGCCAAATCGGACTAGAAAATCGCAACTTTTCATTTTCCGCCGGTCTTAGTACACGATATAACTACAGAAGAGTCAAGTTTTAAATAGGAAAACTATCGAAACGCTTTGGTCATTTTTGAACGCGATGCTACTGGTCTAATCGGATTCAATGATCTATGCTAAGCTATGCTAAAAGTGCTATCGCCAGACCCGGAGATCGGCTGAATGGATTCAAAAATGGTAAAACTCAAATTATTAACTCTGGTGGAGTTGGAGAATGAGCCTATTTCCCAAAAAAGTGGAGTGTTCCTTTAAAATGAAGAACAAAGATAAACATCATGTAGTAATTCTACCATGCTGTATTAACAATTTAAAAGTTTTATTATAGCCTGGTGTTTTCAACAGATCACTTCTTCAGTATTTACTATTATTTAAGTTTTAGGTTCAGGTGTGTTAATATGTTAGTATGAGAATATTTTGTTTGTAACAGAGTGTTTCTGGACTCTCTGAATTTAATGAGGCTCTGAATATTGTTATATTGTATTTATCTTATATCCAAGAAACCAGTATAGCAGGAGCTTTGAAGGATGAGATGTAAACTGATGTAAAGATGATCACTTTCATTTCCTTGCTTGCTTGTGAAATAAGTATTTATGTTTAGTTGTTAGTGTTGCATTTTTTTATTGTTTCACCTTCAGAAGTACATATCGGGTTTAATGTTACACAGAATAAATGTTTTACTCTACTACTGTATTATTTTTACTAATTTAATGTGTCATGTATTAATAACAAATGCTTTTTAAAAAGTTTTTTTAAATTAATTGTTTTCTATTTGTCCGGTCATGTGATCTCAACATATCTGTTCACATGAGACGACCGGCTCCATGACAAATAAAACTGTTTTAATTACGACACTCATGATATTCTACAAAAACCATTAATTTCTGTAGAGCTGGACATTTTAATAAGGATCAAATGAGTGAGTTCAGCTTTGAGAATGAAAACCAACCTGTTTGTTCCTCAGTATCTTCATGTTTGACTCTGAATGATTCTTCAATCATCATGTCTTCACTCTCATCTTTAATAAACACCATCTTTGTTTGTTCCTCAGTATCTTCATGTTTGACTCTGAATGTTTCTTCAATCTTCATGTCTTCACTCTCATCTTTAATAAACGCCATCTTTATTTGTTCCTCAGTATCTTCATGTTTGACTCTGAATGATTCTTCAATCTTCATGTCTTCACTCTCCTCTTTAATGAACGCCATCTTTATAATCGTGTGTCATGTGGATCTCAGTCGCTTCAGCAGGAGTTTTTCTGTGTGACTGAACACATTGTTCTGTTTAAGATGAGAATAATGAACAGTAAGAAAAGTAAATGCAAACTAAATTTCTGGGTGCGTCTCAATCTGCTCCCTAGTTTGGTAGTCAGCACAGTGCAGTTAAACTTAAAACGGCCTGATTAGCCTAATACACTCAAAACTAGCATTGCAACATAATAAAACAACACAAATTATATAGACACTAAATATTTATATTAATTTGTAGTTGGTTTGTAAAAGCTGTCATTACACATGTTCAGTGGCGTAGCAAGTCAGCCCCGGGCCCATATGCAGAAAAAAAATTGTATGGGCTGCCCAATCGTTATGGGCTCCGCCTCCAACTCGGTTAACTTAACTTATTGTTGATTTTTCTGAAGTAAATAACGTTACGTCATTATTCACAAGCGGATTTATTTATGGTATAAATGCTTGGAAATAATATTTAACATTCTCAAGTCCATTCATTATTTGTAGCATGCAAGCCACCTGTCACGAATCCGGGCTATGAATTTCCATTCACTCACCACCAGAGGTCACTCACTCACCACAGTGACTCTTGCACTACACTAACTGTTGCACATCACCTCCGGACTACAGTTCCCATCATCCGTTGCACTGATGACACACACAGCTGATTCTCATTTGCACGCCTTACTTAAGCCATGGACTTTCTCTCCCTCACTGCTGAATATTGTATAGCGTTTATCACTCTCCAAGCGATAGCCGCTCTATGGAGCCCAGTTTGTTGTCATAGCCTTGCCTTGTGTGTTTCCTGGATTGACCCTTTGCCTTCCCTTTCGGACTATGTTTGCACCTCTCTTGGACTACTGCTCGTATACCTGGATTATCTCTCTGCCTTGCCCTATTGGATATTGTTCGCTGATCGAAGACCCACGCTTGCTTTATTTTTTATTTGCTTTATGTGCTATGCTTTATTGACTGTTGGTTCAGTGTTCACTGTGGGTGTCGCGGAGGAACGCGGCACCGCACTTACTAATTTGATAGCAGCCGCGCTAGAGCACACTCACAGAATGGCGGCCACAACAACACCCCGTCATGTCACTGCTGCCAGTCATGAGTCAATTCAAGTCACAGTTGATCTTAAAGAGCCAAGTCAAGTTATAGTTGATCTTCGTGAGTCCAGTCAAGTCACCGTTGATCGTCACGAGTCTCTTCACGTCTCCGCTGATCTGCCAGAGTCACGTTACGTCTCAGCTCATCATCCAGAGTTACGTCAGATCACAGCTGGTCATCCAGAGTCACACCACATCACAGCTGATTATACAGAGTCTTATCACGCCCTGTCCGTCACACCCAGACATTCAAGGTCAGTGCTTCGATTTTCCCAGTCTGGTATCCAGTGTGAGGGATGCACCCCTGGTGTCTACACGCACAGCTGGTATCCCCAAACCCACTCACTCTTGCCCTCCTGTTCCTGAACTGATTCCCCTGTCTGAAGTGCTTCCCATGATGGGAGTCACTTTTTGGTGTGTTTGGGCTGCATACACCACCACAGAACTCCCAGAGACGGCATTGTCCACTATGATATGTCTAGAGGTGGCGGCTGAGGCTGCAGAACCTCCCAAAGTGGCAGTGCTCGCTTCAGCTCCTTGGGTGGTGGTGGCACCCAGCAATTCATGTCCAGCCCGCCATATCACGGTCGAAGGAACCGTAGAAGAGCGCTGTACCTGTCCTCTTTATGAACTCTGCCTGTTTCCTGATATTACCACTGTAGAACCTCCAGAGGTGGCGGCATCTGCTGCAGAACCTCCAGAGGTGTCAGTGGTAACCGTCTATGAATCCTCATCCTGCCCTGTCACGGCTATGGAGGCCGTCGCTGAATCCTCGTCCTGCCCTGTCATGGCTATGGAGACCATCTGTGAACTCTTGCCTTGCTTTGGACTGGCCACGGAGGCCAATAATGAACCTTCCTTTGCTCATGTCACGGCCACGGAGGCCGCTTTTGAATATTTGTATCGTTCTGAACCAGCCATGGTGGCTGATTGTGAACTGTCTGTCCATCTCATCTCTACTAATGTGTCTGATTTTAAACTGTCTGTCTTGCCTGTCTCTGTCAAGGAATCTACACCTGAACTGTCTGCCATGAACTCAGGAACTATAAATGCACCCCATGTCTGCCCAATTCTGAGTAATTTGTCTGAATTTTCTGTCAGTCTTGTTTCAGTTATTGATTTTGATCATGAACTATCCACCTATCCAGTTTCAGTCAGCAGGCCTGGTTATGAACCGTCAGCCTGTTCACTTGTCACCGGGGAAACTATCGATAAACTCTGAGTTCCCTGAGACCGTGTATGCTCTGTCTGTTTCTTATGTCTCAGTTTTCCCTAGGTCCCAGTCCCTGCCGTGGTCCTCTGCTCCGGCCTGGCGGTTTTCTGCTCCTGCTCTCTGTTTTGTGTATCTCAATGTTCTCTAGGTCCCGGTCCCTGCCATGGTCTACAGTTCCTTCTGCTCTGGTCTGGTGGGCTCCTGCTCCACCGTGTTGGTCTTCGGCTCTGCCCTGGTTTCCCGCTTCACCGGTTCTGCCTGGATGTCCTGCTCTGCCTCAGTCCCCGGTCTGCCCACTTCCACGTGGACCTGGCCCTCCGTCCCTCCCCCTGTTCCGCTTCCGCTCCACCATGAATTTTACTGTTTTAGGAGCATCTGGAAGCCGCTCCTTGGGAGGGGGGGCTCTGTCACAAATCCAAACTTGCATTCACTCACCACCAGAGGTCACTCACTCACCACATTGACTCTTGCACATCACCTCCAGACTACAGTTCCCATCATCCGTTGCACTGATGACACACACAGCTGATTTGCATTTACACGCCTTACTTAAGCCATGGACTTTCTCTCCCTCACTGCTGAATATTATATAGCGTTTATCACCCTCCAAGCGATAGCTACTCTACGGAGCGCAGTTTGTTGTCATAGTTTTGCCTTGTGTGTTTTGATTCTTGCCCGTGTTTCCTGGATTGACCCTTTGCCTTCCCTTTTGGACTACTGCTCGTGTACCTGGATTATCTCTCTGCCTTGCCTTATTGGATATTGTTCGCCAATCTAAGACCCATGCTTGCCTTAGGACTACTCTTTGTCTTGTCTCTGCAATACCTGTTTGCCGTTGTTTGACCCTACCTGTGATTTGACTATGTATATTAATAAAAGCTTCCACTTGGATCTGCTCATCTCATCGGCTCCGTAACACCACCCAATATGCTTTGTGCTTGTTGCCTTCTATCAATTTTATGAAAAAATACAAACAAATGTGTTTTTACGCTCTTTAATTTGTAGTGAGAGAACTATGTTCTTCTCAGTTCAAGTGGCCTGTGAATTAATGATATTTTCCTCTTTAATATTTGCACGAAGTAAACATGAATAAATATTTGAATGCATGTTGAGAACAAATCAGAACAATTTAATTCAAACAAATATCTTATGAAATCGATCAGAGTTTTTGAAAAAAAAAAGTCAATAAGCCTACGTTTTATTGCCGTTTTCATGTTAAATGTTAAGAATGACAGGTTGGATGCCACAGATAGGTGGTTTCTGGCAGAGGTGGAATTTTCACATTAACTTAATGCAATAAAACATGATTTTATCATTGTAATTTTGACTATTCTTAAAATACTTATTTTTCAGTGTGGCATTACAATGCCGATAATGCAATCTTGGCACAGCGGCCCAAAAAACTAAAAAGTACAAAAAATAGTAAGGTACGGTGCCCGGGAGGGGCCATCTTAAGTTCACTTAGTTTTGTCATGGCCACAAGATATTAATTCATGGCCTCGAAATGCTATGTTGAGGGAATGACATTTTTCTCATGGCTACAAGTTTAATGTGTAAACAAACCTACGTGACCATAGCAACCCGAGATTATCAGGGATGGATAAAATATTTTTATTAACATTAAACATTTAATATTTGTATATTATTAGATTATATTAACTTGTTAGGGCTATATTTTTACATTTATTTCATATAAATATAATATTTTATTATTTCCCCTTTCAATTCGTGTATCGCTTTACCTAATTAACGTTCTGTATAATTATGCTATTTGCTACCATACATTTTGCAAATACTGTAAACGCCTGTCAATTATGCCAATACTTTATGATTGTAGGCTATTTATGCCAGTGCGCAGGGCTGTCGCTAGTGGGGTGAAAGGTGGTGACGATTATAAAACCAGCTCAGGACAGTTGTGCGTCGTCATGAAAGCTTATCATTTGCACGTGTTTAATGATAAACAATTGGCCTTGCCAATTTAAACATTCAAATGAGTTTAAAGCATTCAAACAAAAGACGCTGAAAAGCTCAACTGAGTACTTCCATGCCGTGTTCGGTGCGCACACAGAGAGCCATGTCTCACAGACAGCAAGACCAAACCGAGCTCTCCTCCTGCACCTGAACAAACAAATACAAATCACAGTTTAAACATGCAAACAGAAAAAGATGTGAAAGAGCCCAATTCAGCACCAGCGCGCGGTGTTCTATGCGCACAAAGCGCACACAGAGAGATGTGTATCAAAGCGTTTGAACACTGAATTTGCCTCTTCTTGCTCTTGGACCAACAAATACACACAAAATTGTGTCAAAATACCCGTCTTGGAGAGTATCCTCGAAAAAACTGTCGGTTCACTGCTCTTGACTGAATTACTTTGTAGTTTTAATAATAATTAATCCACAGTCAAACCACAAATTATTCAGACACCAGATCTAATTTTTGATATTTTTTTGACTAACAGGTGCAGGACACTATAGTTCATTTATGTAAGTGAGTATAGCAAAATAAAGTAAACTGTGACATAAAAATTCTTCATACAGTGGACTACCAGTAAAATTTATAAAAAAAAAATTTAAAAAAATTATTCAGACACTTTGACCTGACCATGTTTTGTTTAAGTGTTTTTTCTTTAATTGCTAATGCAAACTTTTTACACCACAGACTGAACATAATGAAGCATTGCTTGGTAATTGGTCAACAAAGTATTGATAGTTGTGTAAATATTGTCATACTAACAGTTGTCTGAATTTTTGGTTGATTGTAATCCATTACATACCTTTCTATCAAAGTTATCTGACATGATCAAGATGAGTTTGTCCTGACAAATACATTTTGGTTTGACTGTATATTTAATTTTTACAGTGAAGACTATGCCGTGCTATTTTACATTTGATTATTTGGTTTCTGTACCTGGACACCTACAAACTCGAAAAAACTTAAACATTGTGTAAATAGCACAAACAAATAAATAGAACGAACATACAAATTAAATAATTTCAAACAGGGCCCCCTGGAACAACCTGCACAAAATGTTTTCTTGTAGTTCTATTTTATTTTATGTACTTTATGTAACATTTAGCCTATTTGTGATTAACTTAATTCGAATGCTGGTTACATTACGTGCAATTGTCTACAGTCCAGTGGCCTACAGTCAATATAATAATTTAATTATGTAATAATTTATATAATAATTAATTAATAATTTCTTCAAAATAAAATATGAATGAATCCCTTATAATCCCGGGTTGTTATGGTCACGTAGGTTTGTTTACACATTAAACTCGTGGCCACGAGAAAAATATGGATGTCGTTCCCTCAACATAGCATTTTGAGGCCACGACATATTATCACATTCCCACGACTTATAGTGAATATAGTGGGATTTCTTTGGGTGCCGGCTCATATAAGTAATGGCAAGAAAGGCTGTATATAGAAGTGAAGTTTTGTATGGTAGAGTTCAGTGTAAAAGTATTATCCAAGAAGGAACAGTAAAATTGTGGCAAAAAGAATGGAATTAAGGTTATAAAGACAGACATTACTATTCAGTTCAGCCAATAGTAGGGCATTCTAGTATAATAAGGTTAGAAAGAAAGGATAGTATTGTTTTAATTAGACTAAGGTTGGGTCGAATGTGCAGTCACGAATGCTTCAATAAAATCTATTCTAAGAATAAAGGACTATAAATCAGATAAAGTCGTTATCAATTTTCTGCATATGACTGGACTTTACACAAGGATCTAAGTGTTAAGTGACCTGAGGAGGGCAGCAATACACCGGTGTTCAGTCTGCCGCAAATTCTACAAGAAGAAGACGCTACGCTCCTGCACTTGTTTGTGTTTGTTGTTCTCGTTGTTTTGAGCAGCAGGAGTCGTAAGCGAGCGAAAGCTTCGAATCACCGAATCATTTTGTGAATCAATTGATTCAGTTGACTCGGAGTTTCATAATGCTCCGTTTCTCCAGTTAACTAGTTGCCAGAGATTGAATTCGTGAAAGATAAACTGACTCACGAATATTGAGCGAAATGACATACACCTTCTACGTTACTTATGTGTGGATGCGCTTTACTCACACAAAATATCAATCATTAATGTTAAATGAAGCAATCTTACATTCAGCAGTGATGAACTTATTGCCGAAAACACAAACCTTTCTTCAGCAGAATCACAACAAACGCAGGAGCGCGGCGCAGCCTTATGACGTCACGTCATCATATCAAAATAAAAGTCCTGTAAAGTGCGAAGTTTAAGTCCATTAAATGTGCACGCAGGGGAAAAAATAAATACAAAAACGCTGAAATATGCATGTTGTCCACTTAAGTGCTGAAAATAACTATCAATGAAAGAGTAGCTTGGGGGAAAAAACAACAACAGCTTTTAACATTGATAATAATCAGAAATATTACTTGGGCAAAAAAAAAAAAAAAAAATCAGCATATTAGAATGATTTCTGAAGGATCATGTGACTCTGAAGACTGGAGTAATGATGATGAACATTCAGCTTTGCCATCACAGGAATAAATTACTTAATAAATTAACTTAATATTTCAGAGTATTGCTGTTTTTGTATTTCGGATCAAATAAATGCAGCAGTGGTGAGACGTCTGCTGGTTTGGCAGCTAAACGACTGAAACACTTTAATGGAAATTAAAAACAGCTTATTTGAATATTTAACCCTTTCGCACGTAAATTCCGAATCCTCTGGCGTGAGACCGTTATTATTCCTGAATCACGTTCTAATTTCCATGGCAACGCATCAGCCTGGACACGTGATACATCGCAGTTACAATGGCGCCCAGGATGGATGATTGCGTGCAGGTTAGTAATCAAGGACACGTTTTGCTTGATTTTAAGTTAAAATCCTCTCAAATTACTTGTTAGCTTTTTTCAAACTATAATAAACTGTTGGTTGAAGAGTTTTAGTTATTTTTTCCCCACGGCTTTGAATTTTCTCTCACGTGCCACTTTGCAGACCTTGCACAACAGCCTCTTTACAATTGGTGAGTTTTTTTTTCTTGATTTTGAAGCACTTAATTATTTACAAGCATGCAATAAATATGCTATAGGATGTTCACATATCTGCTGTTCTGTTGTCAACACTGTTTAGCACATTGCAAATTATATTGCTCTCTCATTCTGCATTATAAAGCCTACCTCACTTACCATTAGCTTGCTCAAATGTTGATATTTAGGGAAATGTAAATGTAGCTGTTCTCTGCTTTGTTACTAAGAAAGTGTACTATAAGTATGTGTAGTATAAGTTTAGCATTATTCATACCATTGAACGTAGGCCTATGACATTGTTAAAAACAAATCAGATGTTTTATTACATTTCTTTCGATCTAGATTTCCTGTAGTTTATAAATCAAAATGTACACATTTCATAGATATTTAATTACATTTCTTTAAGTCTAGAATTCTTGTTGTTTGTAAAGTATAGTCAATGTATTTTGTATAATGTTTACAAAAATGTACAAAGTTAATTACTATGAATAATGGAAATATGTACATAAATACAAAGATAATTTTTTTTAAAAACTCTTCACAAACTTTTCTTCTCTCTTTTTTTTTACAGGTTTAATAATGCTTGTGTGGTACTCCTCAAAACATGGGGCAGCACACACAGGAGTGTTGCACTGCACACACATGTATTTGGTGAGGCGCCTCTGCTTGCTCTTGCGTGTACTGGAGAGGCAGACCTTGCAGTGTCGCCTGGTCTGGCGGCCCTGGGAAGTGGTCTGAGGTACCTCAGATGGAAAATGCCTGGCTGTAAGGCGCAGAGGAGTGTTCAAAGCAGGATGGCCCCCTTTGGATGGACATCGGGATGTGCTGTACTCCTCCAGCAGCCCTCTCATTAGGTTCATCCTGAATTGCATGGAGGTGGTTTCCTTCCCTATTGATAGTAGAGCACATCAATGGGGAGTGAGGAGGAGGAGGAGGAGAATATAATAGTAGACTATGTGACAATATATTCAGGTTATTATTGTGGATTTGTTAATTACAGTTTAGTTTACATTAATTGACAGTTTAATCAGGTTTATCTTGTTTATAGTTATTCTTTGGTGATTTGTTTAAATTTCTCACCAGTAAGTTGTTGGTACACTATTTGGCTGTTGAGTACAACCGTATCAAGTAGGTGAAAGAAAACCTTCTTGTACCACTTGGCGGACTTTCTGGCGCACTCAAGAAAACCAGTCATCATGTCAGCTTTGTCAACAGCCCCCATTTTTTTGTTGTACTCTAGCACACACACTGGCTTCATCTTTGGATGCCCAGTGATGTGATCGAGCTTCCTTGTGGCTGCCATTCCAGTTGGGTGGACTGTGGTAAGGACATGAACATCCCTCTTGTCATGCCATTTGACTGCCAACTGTGATCCGTTTTCTCTGAATTCTACTTCTCCCTTTATCATTTTACAGGTGAACTTTGGCATCGCTTTCCTGTTTGCACGCACAGTCCCACAGGCTCCAGTGCCAAGAGACAGGAGGTGTTGGAAAAGTGTGGGACTGCTGTACCAGTTGTCCACATAAAGGACATGACCCTTTCTGAGGTAAGGTTCTAGCAGTGTCATTACAACCGATCCAGAAATTCCAAGCCATCATTTAAAATTTCTGTTGTGTTATTTGTAAAGTGAAGGCAGCAGAGGAGCATGAGAAAGCGGTCCTGCGAAAATAAAGACCGCAAGAATGGTGTCAAGAACATGGGGTCTGTGCTCCATTACTACGTTTTTTTTGACCATCCCCATTAGAAGAACTGATGCCAGAAATGTGTACATTTCAGGGATGCTTGTAGGAGCCCATTTAACCATTTTTCCTTTCATCTTTCCTTCTTGTATTTCTGAGGCATAGCGGTTTGTTTCCTCAACAATTTCTCCAACAACATCTTCTGTTAGGAACATTTTGAAACTGTTGACCTCACTGGGGGATTCTAGAGGATTTTGCACTCCACACAGTTGGTCATGGAAATCCCTTGGGCCTGGAGGATTAAAATGGTTTGTTGCCTTCCAGGATGATGAGTTTACCCCATCTGCCTCAGCGAAAGCATGGGCGGGTGTTGTGGAAGTCTCTTCATCTTCAGTCCTGTCAAGAGCTTCAGGGTTTGAGGGAACCTCCTCATCGCGGTCACTGTCAAAATCCTCATCAGAATTTTAAAAAATCTCCTCAATTTCCTCGTTTGTGAGTTTTCTTCTTTTAAAATGACTGTCAGACATTTTTACTTGTTTAATTAATGTTTTGAAATTATGTAATTTTGTGTTTTTTAACAAATAAGGCGAGGCAGGTGTGAGGTAAGTGACGTCAGCTTGACGTCACTCCTGGGCGGGAAAAAAAAGACTGCAATGCATGACTGTTTGATCTTTAATTTATTGATTTTTTTTATACAAAATGTTTACAAACTTTTTTAATACATTGTTAAATTAGAACAGTTAAATATATGCAAGTCAACTCCTGTTAGTTGATCAGTAAGTTATCACTGGCTATGGGCGCCACCATTATTTGTTTACAACTGTCAGGGAGTAGAAGCCGCCTGGATTTGCAACGCACAAGATCACCCACTCCTCCCAAAAAATGTGTAAGTTGCTGGCAAACTGGCAGAGGAATAGACATAGCTATATCTAAACATGTGTGTTTGATTTGAATAAAACTTCACGTTATTTTGCCTCCGTAATAGAAATCAGTGTTATATTACAAAATACATGTAGCGTTAGTTTTTTCCTACTATTTATGTGATTATTTAATGTAATTTAAAGTGTATGAAAATTGAAATATACATGCTTAAAAACACTGAAAGCGTCAGTCTCTGGATCAGTGCCAATCAAAGCGGGAAATCAGATTTGAATTGAGCACTTGACGTGATGCCCTGAACGTTCTAATCACACCGGTGTGATCGTACGCGTCAAAGGGTTAAAAAACATTATCGTTTTTCCTGCCATTTTCATATTTTATTGGTTACTTTCTTTGCTTTTTTGCATCACAAACAAATTCTTTAAGACATGGGAGAAAGAGAAAAAGAGATGACAGATTTTTTTTCAATATTTTGCAGTCAATTTTGTCACCACAGTTAAACATTAATAATTGTATCACTTTTTATCATGCTAATCCACTTTCAGAAGAACATCACTTTGTACTCATGAAAATCTGTACATGAAACAATTAATAAATGTGGACCTGAGAATAAAAAGGCAGCCAAGGATTTGTCTTTGTCTTTTAATTCCTGCAGGAATAGTCAGTTCAACACACAGAAGTAACGCAGTAGTGAGAAGGACATTTCAGCCTGAGTCTGATGGGCCCTGACTTATTTATGCCCCTAGGGCCTGTTTTAGGCTTCTCCTTATTTTTATATTTTAGACATCCATCAATTATGGTGATGAAAAAGATTTGCTGTGCTGGTGGAAACAACACAAGACTGACTGTCCAGAGCGGCTCAGATGGTGTTTAGCATCTCTGCCAAGAGTTCTGCGTTCTTGCGCACCCAATAGGCTAAAGCTTGGTGCAAAACCCCAGCAAAACTAGTGTTTTCTGAGTAAATGTCGCAAAGATGAAGTTGACTCGCCATCTCCTCATTCATTGAATGTGTCTATAGAGAGAAATGCACCCTTACGATTTACATAATGAATGAGTTTTTGGTTGTGATTTTTTTTCAAATTAGTTTTGAATTATCTCATTTTAAAGTAGTAATTTAAAGCTTTCTATAGATATATTAATTGTGTCTGTCAGACAAGTATTCGTCGAGTTCCACATGAACACACGACGTCAGTTCACGTACCAAAACAAACTTGTAGCCAATCAGCAGTAAGGGGCGTGTCTACTCATGATGCAGAGGAGAGATCGCTCAGTGCACAGGATGGACATTAGCCGAGCAACGACAGAACAGGTACTCAATAGGCGGACTCCGGTCCGTATCCGGACCCAGACACGGTTAAATCTGGACCGACGCCAAAATCAACATGGTATTTTAATCATAATCCAAATGAGTTTTCAGTGCAGTGCGCAATTGTGATTCCGCGCTATATAACTTTTGAGGCTTCTACTCGTTTTGGCTGCTTCATCTATGTCCAATCACAGCAGCTGTAACAGCGTCGCTATAGCAACGTCATTCACTCAGTCACTGAAGGCAGCGAGATTTATCCACGGGTCACGTGCTCTGGGCCAGGTAGACGAACAGGCAGTCTCATCGTTTGCGAGCAGTGCAAATATCGGTAACTGACTCTTTTTTTTTTTTTTTTTTTGCTGACTAAAAGTGATAAATGGCGTGCTCAAAGCTGCCTGTTGATAAGAAAAGAAAGGTTGATTTAGAAAACCGCGAGTTTAAAAGTGAGTGGACAGAAAAATATGCATTCCTGCTCCCCGTGGGAAGCACAAAACCAATGTGTTTAATCTGCAACGACACGGTAGCAATCATCAAAAGTGGTAATGTGAAACGCCATTATGAAACCAAGCGTACACATTTTGAACAAAATTACCCTCAGAACACAGAGTTAAGGACCACAAAAATAAACCAGCTGAAATCATCCTATGAAGCTACAAGCAGTGTAATAGTTAGATCAGCCACACAACAGGAGCGGGCAACGGAAGCCTCACTAAGAGTAGCATGGGTCCTGGGAAAACACAAGAAACCCTTCACTGATGCTGAAATAGTCAAGGAGTGTATGAGTGAAGTGGTGACTGCTCTGTTTGAAGGGACTCAAAAGGATGAAATAATTAAGAAAATAAGCCAGATACCCTGTTCTGATTCCACTGCTGCAAGACGAACTGAAATACTTGCTGATGATTTGCTTGAACAACTTAGCTCTGCTATTAAAAAAAAAGCCAAATTCATTACATTGGCTGTGGATGAATCCACAGACAACACAGACAATGCACAACTCATGGTCTTTGTCAGATTTTTTGATGAAGAAAAGGGAGAATTTCATGAAGATGTTTTGGGTCTCACAAACCTCCATGGACACACAAGGGGGGATGAGATTTATGAAGCAGTGACACAGATGCTTAGAGACAGAGAGATAGACCTGAAGCATGTTGTTTCTTGCCCCCCTCCAATGGATCTACCACCATTCTGGTCGTCGTCGACCGATTCTCGAAGGCTTGTAAGTTGATCCCATTACGAGGCTTACCCACGGCCCTCGAAACTGCGGAAACCCTCTTCCAGCATGTCTTCAGAAACTTTGGCTTACCCGAAGATATTGTCTCCGACCGAGGGCCCCAATTTATCTCCAGGGTCTGGCGCAGTTTCTTCCGTCTGTTAGGAGTCTCAGTAAACCTGTCCTCCGGGTATCACCCGCAAACCAATGGCCAAACAGAACGGAAGATCCAGGAGATTGGGCGTTACCTCCACGCCTATTGCCATCGACACCAAGACCGATGGAGCCAATACCTTCCCTGGGCCGAGTAAGCCCAAAATTCAATGCGGCAAGAACCCACCGGTCTAACCCCATTTCAATGCGTACTCGGATTTCAACCACCTCTCTTCCCCTGGACCGGAGAACCCTCCGAAGTACCCACAGTGGACTTCTGGTTTCGAGAGAGCGAAAGGGTATGGAACGCTGCACATGTCCACCTCCAACGGGCAGTACGGAGACACAAGTTACATGCGGATTCCCGTTGCGCCGCCACCCCGCTATACCAACCTGGCGACCGAGTCTGGCTCTCCACGCGGGATATACGCCTTCGTCTGCCCTGCAAAAAGTTGAGCCCTCGCTACGTCGGCCCTTTCCCCATACGAAGACAAATCAACGAAGTCACCTACGAGCTCCAACTTACCGCATATCACCTACCTTTCATGTATCATTATTGAAACCATTCACTAATTCCGTTCTCCCTCCTTCTACAGAACTCGAAGTACCTCCTCCTCCCGAAGCTGACCCCAGTGAAACCATCTACCGAGTTAAAGAGATCCTAGACTCCCGGCGGCGGGGCGGCCGACTCCAGTATCTAGTGGATTGGGAGGGATTCGGCACCGAAGAGAGATCATGGGTAAACCGAGAGGATGTACTGGACCCCTTGCTCCTTTCCGACTTTCACCAGTCACACCCCAACTGCCCAGCCCCAAGAGGACACGGTCGCCCTCGCCGTCGGTCCCGGGCGCCTGGAGACGCCCGTGGGGGAGGGGGTACTGTCACGGATCTGCCCACAACCACATCTACACCAACCAACTACACCCGATCACAATCACCCGAATACTGATTACCACCTGTCTCCAATCACCAACACACTATATAGAGTCACTCACCACAATCCTTTGTTGGTTGGTCTCAAGGTCATATGCTGTACGCTGTCCCTCACTCACCTCTTGGATTCCTGGAATCATCCATGCCGTAAGCCTTACATACCGACCTGTATGAAAAGAGTTACTTTGAGTTGGATGCACTTCTTGAGTTGTAAAGACTCCTACACTGTTAAGTTGGTTTTGTAGTCCTTCGGGATCAGTTTGCGTTTGTGGAGAAAGAATTAAAGAAAAGTATTTCCACTCACCTGTGTTTGCCTCTCAGTCCGACTCTGACAATATATGGGTATAATTATAATTATTATTTTGCGTCCTCCATAGTATTTTAGGTTTCGTCTGAAACCGAGTACGTCTCTTTAGATATTCAACCGCATTAAACCCACTGATCTGCCACTTAACATCATATTGAGCAAAGCCCAACACATTGGTAGGTCTACAATATTATAGCCAAATATCAGTTCACACTTATCGCCGTGTTAGTTGTAGTGGGTGACAAGCTACGATATTAAACTTGTTAACCTTATAATCGCTCATAGAAAAAACATCGGATATCATAATTTTTTTGTCATGAATGATTGATGCATTTATATAGCGCTTTATTGTGTATTGCTGTACACCCAAAGCGCTTTACTATCATGTGGGGGGGGGTCTCTCCTCAACCACCACCAGTGTGCAGCATCCACTTGGATGATGCGACGGCAGCCACAGGACAACGGCGCCAGTGCGCTAACCACACACCAGCTACAGGTGGAGAGGAGAGAGTGATAGAGCCAATCAAGTGGATGGGGATTATTAGGAGGCCATGACTGATAAGGGCCAGTGGAGGGAATTTGGCCAGGACACCGGGGTTACACCCCTACTCTTTTACGAGAAGTGCCATGGGATTTTTAATGACCACAGAGAGTCAGGACCTCGGTTTAACGTCTCATCCGAAAGATGGTGCTTTTATTGACAGCATAGTGTCCCCATCACTATACTGGGGCATTAGGACCCACATAGACCACAGGGTGAGCACCCCCTGCTGGTCTCACTAACACCTCTTCCAACAGCAACCTAGTTTTCCCAAGAGGTCTCCCATCCAGGTACTGACCAGCTCAACCCTGCTTAGCTTCAGTGGGCCTGTCCCCCCGGGATTTACGCCTATGCTCGCAAATTAATATTTTTGGTCACAAATGCGACCGTTTTAGTCGCAGTTTGGAGCCCTGATCTAGCAGTTACTAATTCTTTTTATGGGTATAAAATAATAATTAGGAAGACAAAACTAATGATAGCCTACTCTAATTAATTATAGAGTAGGTCTACAGCAATCGATCTCCTGTAACTTGATTAAAAATGGCAGGACCGTTTTCTGACATTTTAGAGTTGTTTCTAGTGGCATTTTATTTAGTTTATCTACTGAATTTGCTGTTTCAAAAATATGAATGGTCTAGAGGCAGCTAATTGAAACAGTGAAAGTAGCTACATATGTTTTGCACAGTTTTCCTTTAGGTAAGCATGACGCAGAAAGACTCAAGCAATGGGTGGCGAACATGAGACGAAGGGACTGGAAACCAACAACCTCATCTCGTCTTTGCAGTGCTTAAAGGTAAAAAAAAATTGCTGAATAATTGTGATGCCTATGTGGCTGAAAAAACATCACATTCAGATGATCAGATTTTAGCCCAAGCATGCATTCGGTTCAGTGGATTGAGTTGTCATAAGTGTTTGGCAGACATTTGAATATTTTAATTACACAGTTTAGCTTTGGAAGGTGCATTTTTATTTTACATTCAAATAATGTGCTAATTTTAATTTGACATCTTCATTGGATAATGGACAGCATTTTGTCAACATATTTGCTGTCAATGCCATTAAATAAACTGATAAGATGAAATGAAATTATTCATATCCTTTCTTAATATAATTATAGTTATACAGTTATATAATTACAGTTATACAAAAGACATAATTGTATTTTATTACTATTTTTTCTACACTTATCTTTTTCTTTCTTTTCTTTAGGAGAATCAGCATCTTAAGAATACAGCAGTTCCAACTATTTTCTCATTTCCTTGTCATCTGGTGAAGTCCTCTTGTACAGGGGTAAGACGCAAGATTTTTGAGAGTAATAATTCAGAGGTAAGTGGCTCCTCTCTTTTGTTCTGCAAAGTTACAGGAGACAATGAAGAGGATTCTCCAGTTGACAAGTGTATTAGCCTGGAATCTGCTGCCGATTACAGCAATGTCACCCTGACTGAAAATGCCATTGGAAACATCCCATTTAGCAATGACATCTGTCAAGCTGACACTGCTGTAACAGGGGATATCAATGAGTATCATAGCTATGCAGTTTCAACTGCTAGATATGCAAAACATCACTGCTTTCTAGAGGATCACAGCTACAACCTAGGGTCTCCAAGGTCTTTGAAACGGAAAAATCAGGCCACTGAGAAAATTCTAAGAAAATACAGGAAAAAGCTTACAACGCAATCCCAAAAGTCCAGGCGTTAAAAAAAAAAAGATCTCCACCTTAAAGGATGCCACTACAGAACTCAAGAAGAAGCTGTTGATATCCAATGAATGTGCTTCTTTGCTTGAGTCAATTGATGAAGTGCCAAAGCACATCTTGTTGAATATACAGCAGGAGAAAAAAACACTACTAAGTACTCAGAGGAGTTGAGGCAGTTTGCCACCACGCTACATTTTTATTCCCCGAAGGCTTATGACTATGTTCGTGACAATTTTCAGAAAGCCCTGGCAAACAGTCACACCATTCACAGCTGGTACAGCAGCGTCTCAGCCGACCCTGGCTTTACTGTGGCATCTTTCACAGCGATAAAGAGTTATGTAGAGGAAAACCGAGAGAAAGGAAAAGAAACGGTCTGTGCCCTAATGATGGATGAAATGTATATTCACAAGATGGCTGAATTTGCAGAAGACCAGTTCCATGGCTATGTGGACATAGGCACTGGAGAAATTGACAAAACGCTGGCCACCCAGGCCTTGGTCCTCATGGTTGTGGCTGTAAATGAGTCATGGAAAATTCCCATAGCATACTTTCTCATCACCGGTATGGATGGATCCGAGAAGGCCAATGTCATTAGGGAGAGCCTTAGCAGGCTTCATGAAGTTGGTGTCAAAGTTGTCTCTCTTACGTGTGATGCCCCCACAAGCAACTTGGCTATGATAAGGCAACTTGGCGCTGACCTAAATATCAACAACATGAAGCCCTACTTCTTGCATCCTGAGGAACCTACACTTAAAGTACATGTGATCCTGGATGCATGCCACATGCTAAAGCTTCTTCGTAATGCCTTTGCATCTTCACTAGAATTTGAGACCGAAGATGGAAGGAAGATTAAATGGAAGTACACTGAAGCCCTCAATGAACTTCAAGAGAAAGAAGGTCTGCGACTGGGAAACAGGCTAAGGATGGCTCATTTACAATGGAAAAAACAAAAAATGAAAGTCCACCTGGCAGCACAACTCTTCAGCAGCAGTGTGGCAGATGCCATAGAGTTCTGTGAACAAGGCTTGAAGATGGAGGAGTTCAAAGGTTGTGCTGCAACTGTGCAGTTTTTGCTCACTGTAGGTGCCGCTTTTGATGTGCTGAACAGCAGAAATCCTCTTGGAAAAGGTTTCAAAGCTCCTATCAAGCCAACAACTAAAGACCGGCTTGAGACATTTTGAAGCAGGCAGAAACCATGCTCCGTGGGTTGAAGGTCCAGCAGTACAACAAGATGGTGCCACTTCATACTACCAAAAAAAAAGACTGCCATATATGGCTTCATTGCTAACAGCAGAAGTGCACTTAACATCTACCATGATCTTGTTGAGAGGGCCAATGCACCATGCAGATATCTTCTCACCTACAAACTAAGTCAGGACCACTTGGAGCTCTTCTTTGCTGCCATAAGAGCAAAAGGTGGTCACAATGACAACCCCAATGCCAGGCAGTTCAGAGGAGCATACAAACACCTACTTTTTAGGCACCAAGTGAAGACAGGCACAGGGAACTGTTTGCTTTGAGACAGCACTTACATCCTCAACTCAACACCTGCATCTGTAAATGTTGCCCAAAGATTGGAAGTGCAATTGGTGGAAGTGGGTGTGTCTGAGGATGACACAGTCCCTGACCTTCCTGATGCACGCAGCCTTTCTGAATACAAAGAGGCAGTGATCAGCTACATCACAGGATTTGTGGTGAAGAAGATGAAAGAGAAAATCACCTGCTTGCCATGCTCACAGGCATTAACATCTGATGGTGCTGCACATGATTTCATTTGTCAAAAAGACAGAGGTGGTCTGCAGAAACCATCACCAGGCATGGTGTCTGTGTGTTTGACCACAGAGAAATGTATTCAGAGAAGGATCACAACAAGTGGAGGCCAGCTTCCCCGTGGACGTGGAATCACATTAGCCATTTCCAATGAGGTGCTATCAGATTGTGCTGAGAGAGATCTTTTCCCACAGCTACACAGCCATATGTTTACTACATACGTTGAAATGAATCATATTCATTTATTGGTAAAAATGGCCTCCGTGTGGTACTGCAAAGTCAGATTTAACCATTTTGCAAGAAGGGAAACTGAAATGGCAAAATGGTTCGCAGACAGCTGACTAAATTGATCCATTTTTATGGGGAATAATTTGAGGATATTTGTAGCTACCATCTACCATCTATTGTTTTCTGGTAATGATTCATGAAAATGTTTGTGTTATATATATGTTACATGTTTCTATAAATGTTCAGTTTTTGTTGGTTTGTTAATATTTTAATATATAGTTAAGAATTTACATGTAAAAAGTAATGTGCATTTGTGTTTTCTGTGTCACAAAATCTATTTTGTCTTAGTTTGTTTTGTTTGTCAAGTATGTCTTGTCCTGTGTCCCACTCATGGCCTGCACCTTGTCGTGGTGAGTGGGCTTTCAACTAAGATGGGCCACTGTGTTGAAATGCTGGTTGGATTTGGTGTGTAAAATACATTTTTTGTCTATCCTGTCTTAGGCTCATTGAGGATGATGAAGAGAGACGATACACAAAGGTGAGAAAATTACAAAGGAATCTCATATTTGGATGAACTCTCAACACTGCTTTATGCTTCTCAGATTTCTGCAACCTGTCCAGTACACAGCATGCAGTCATGTCACACTCAATACAGCTGCATTCATTAGCCGTAACAAATGCTTTAAGCCTTATTCATGATGTGATCGTATGACAATTGTATAAGTTACACACAAAGGTTATTCTTCTACACTATTACCAATTTTTCGCCCTTTTTTTTTTTACATGAACTGTAGCCTAATGCAGTGTTTCCCAACCACTGTGCCGCGGCACACTAGTGTTTCGTGACAGGTTGTCCGGTGTGCCATGGAAAATTATCTAAAACTTCCATATTTCTATTATATTTCATTATTATTATTATTTTACATCTGTGCTATTGGTCATCGTTATGTCTGTTTGTGGGGTTTACAAATATTTAACCAATGAAAAGCATTCAAAAGACCTTGTGACTAAACCTCGTAACGCCATTGGATCCTCAAATTGTCAGTCAAACCTCATAACTCCACCCCGCCTCCATTCAGACCCTTTATATTCCCAGCTCCATGATGGTGCTTCTTCTCTTCAGTTCACTCATTTTCTACAGGGTTCAGGTCAGAGGACTGGAATGACCAGCAGAAGCTTGGTTTTCTGCTCAGTGACCCATTTTTGTTGTTTTTGAGGTTTGTGTTTGGATCATTGTCCAGTTGGAAAATCCAAACATGGCCCCATTATAAGATTTCTAACAGAGTCAGTCACTTATTGATTTTTTTTATCTGTTGGTATTTGATAGAATCCATGATGCCGTGTGTCTAAACAAGATGTCCAGGACCTCCAGCAGAAATATAGGCCCACAACATCAAAAATACAGCAGTCAAACAAGTGCGGAAACCGGCACGCTGTAGCCTGTATCAATTCATATCAAAGCGCGAAATAAACTACGTGCATGCAATGTCGTGGTCAGTTAAGGCATGAAGTTACCAAAAAGGCGATTAAAACTACATGCCTTAAAACTGCGTGCATGTTATATATGAGTTACATTAAGAAAATGTCTCTGAAATGGTTTTCAAAACTGTCCTGGAGCAGCCACATCTAACACACCCGATTCAACTCGTCAGCTCATTAGAAGAGACTAAAATGGGTCAGAAAAGATGATGAGAGTTGAGAGAAAATACGATACGTGTCAGATCCGCGTCACGTTCAGTAGCGGCAGCTCTTAAAGGAATAGCAGCCAAAAACAACCTAATAACCAGCTGCTGTGATGTCTGTTCATCAAGAATAAAAGAAAAAAGAGGAAATCAATAACTTTTATATAGCTGTCAGTATTTATCTGTATTTAGTTTAAAATTTTGTGTTTGACAACTTTATTCAATTTCTGTATATTTCTGCTGAGGGGCACAAATAGCCTAGCTAAATATCATTTATTATAATGGCTTTATGTGAAGATTGTTTTAAGTTCACTTGAATTAGGTATAATAAATGTTAAAATTGATAGCTCTTAATTGTAATGTAATGTTTAATGGCTATACTAAATTTTTAAATATTAGGTGACATTTTTTATAGGGAAATCCATATTACTTGGTATCAATAAAATAAACATGCCAATAAACAAATATTAAAAATATATGTTGTTTGTACATTAATTTGAATATTGAATGTGACATTATTGCATTATGCCATGGTCTGTCTGAATAGTGGATTCTGATTGGCTGGCAGGTGTTGATTAAATTCGTTGAACTGCACAGGTAGTTCCAGGACAGTTTAATCACGTTCTATATTAATGCGCTTCCTATAAACATTGGTAACCATAGTAACATACAGTTACAGTTGAATAGTAATACAGACGAAAATAACCGTCCTTTTTATCGTTCCGGTCAAATATTGCAGCGCAAATATTATTAACATCTTTAATATGTGAATTCTGGCAAATGACCATGGGATAAATGGGATAATCAACGGCTAGCTGTGCATTAAAACGATTTGAATGCACGACGTGGAGGCAACCACCCTCCGCTGCGCGTCATGCATTTAAATTGTTTAATGCACACCTAGCCGTTGATTATCCCTTACATATAAAAGTATATTTAAAAACTTTAATATTAGGTGGGATTAATCGTGATTAATTTCAGAAAAATGTGCGATTGACAGCACTAATCATAAGACATTTGAACATGACAATGAAACTCATAAGAAAGCACAATGATATAATTTATATCATGAAGCAAAATTAAATACAAGAATACAACTTTTTGACATTGTTCTTTGAGGAGGAACTCCATCTTTGAGTTGATCTGAATCTCAGTTGAATCTCCTGGTTTTGAAAATGAAGATGAACTTTATTCACTGTGAAAACTTTAGTTCATGTTTCTTTGTCATGCTGCTTGTTATGGCTGGTTAAGAGAGATTTATCCACATGATATATTATTGCTTGATGCATTATTGTGTCACATTTGATGAGGACGCAGCATCAGATCTGTAAGTGCTGGATCTGAAGATGATCTACTTACTGTGATATTTTTTTGTATGACTGTGTAGAGAAGATGATTGAATGAAACACTTTCCACATTCAGTGCAGTCATACGGTTTCTCTCTAGTGTGAATCCTCTCATGTGTTTTCAGGTCTCCTGACTGACTGAATCTCTTGTCACAGTGTGAACACTGATAAGGTTTCTCTCCAGTGTGAATCCTCTCATGTGTTTTCAGAGCTCCTGAATGAATGAATCTCTTGTCACAGTGTGAACACTTATAAGGTTTTTCTCCAGTGTGAATCCTCTCGTGCAGTTTTAAATTGCTCGCTGAAGTAAAAGTCTTTTCACACTTAAAGCACATGTACTCTCTCACACCAGTGTGTGTTTTCTGATGTTCTTTCAAATGTTGTAGACGTGAAAAACTCTTTCCACACAAATGACATGAATGTGGCTTCTCTTTTGTATGAACTCTCATGTGCTGCTTCAGGTGTGGAGCTCTCAAAAACAGTTTGTTGCATTGATCACATGTGTACAGTTTCTCTCTAGTGTGGATGTTCATGTGTTCTTTGAGGTGTGATAATTGTGCAAAACTCTTCCCACACTGATCACAAGTAAACGGTTTCTCTCCAGTATGAACTCTCATGTGTGCTGTAAGTATTTTTTTTAGTGTGAAACTCTTCCCGCACTGATCACATGTGTATAGGTTCTCTCCAGTGTGGATCCTCTCATGTGTTTTCAGATGTGTTGACCGACTGAATCTCTTGTCACAGTGTGAACACTTGTGCAGTTTCTCTCCAGTGTGGATGTTCATGTGCTCCTTAAGGTGTGATGATCGTGTGAAACTCTTCCCGCACTGATCACAAATGAATGGTTTCTCTCCTGTATGAATTTTCAAGTGACGCTCAAGACTTGGTTTGCTTGAGACACTCTTTCCACACTGAGTGCAGGTGAAAGATTTCTTGGCTCTTCTTTTCTTTAAATCTTTCTGTTTGATTTGAGAGCAACTCAAAGGTTTTTCTCCAGGTTTGACATGCTTTTTCTCCTCAACTTCACTCAGTTCTTCATTCTCAACGATTTCTTCAATCAACTCTAAGTAAAAAGTAAAAATGGTTCATTTTCAGTAATTATATATCACAAAAGAAAAAAAGGGGAGGGGAAATGTACAAAAGATCACTCATCTCACTAAAGTAGGCTAATATTATCACTTATGTTATGCTATTTTGCTTGCCCATTATTACACATAGTCCAACAACATCATTTTTCTGTCCAACGTCAAAAAGAAAAAAAGGGCATTTTGGGGGAGATTTATGGTATTTTTAAATTTATTCGACTGAATGTCAAAGTTTATGTAAAATGAATTTCATTTAGAGGTGGCAGAAGGTTTTGTCCAGGGCTCCATACAAGCTAGTGTGGCACTGTGTGCCATTATTCTTCTACAGTATTATACAGAACTGACTGGATCACTGGATCTCGCAGCAGTGCGCAGTAACAGTGTGGCGAGATCAGCATTGGTTCTGTTCTGAGCTCTGGTCAGTCTGCACACGTTTGCGCTGCACTCAATTATTAGTCCGAGCTGATAAGCAGCTTAAACAAGTAGCGCTGTTTTGTTACATTTTGTTTCATTTTCCGTTTGAGGTTTTTCATAATCAACAGAAATGGCAACGTGGTGGTCTCACCAGTGCTGAAAAAATTTAGTCGCGGCAGAAAAACACCTCGCAGTCTGGAGCCCTGTCTTAAGCCGCGGTCACACTAGACTTTGATCATGCGAAATTGTTTCGCATGCTGCAACGGTCCTGATATGATGTCACGCTGTGCAGCGTCTTTTTAAAAACCTAAATTAAACACGTAACAAATTGTAATACATCTAAAATGTAAAAACATGCAATCTACTCCACTTTCCTGCAGCGCTGCAGTTTTAAATTCATGTTCTTTTAATTCAGAAAGGAGGTCATGCTGTTATGTATTGATCTGCCGTTGGTCACACGGTGTCACGTGATGCGAATTCGCAGAGCAGAGTTCACCAAGCTTGAACTTTGGAATGCAGCGAAATGCAAAAACTTTTCGCACGGGCTTGCGTTTCCGGTCTGACGCATTCGCATGCGTATGAATGGAAGTCAATGGAGCGAAAAGAGCAGTGTGACCGCGGCTTTATTATTTGATGCTTAAGCTATATTATTGCAGAGCTCTAAAGATTTTTCCTATTACAGCAAATCTAAATCTGCTTGAAGTTTTATAACCATCAGCATTTAATAAAGAAAGAAAAATAGACACCAACCTGTTTGTTGTTCAGTATCTTCAGTGTGTTTGATTCTGCAGGGTTCCTGATCTCTCATCTTCTCTCTGTCCTCTTTAATAAACTCAGTCTTTGATCAGATTTCAGCTCTTCCTGATGCTCTGATGCTCGTCTTCACTTGTAAACTGATGGGAATCTTCCAGCATTTATTGGTGAATTACTGGGGGCGGAGTTTCACTGATGATACGATTCTTGTGGGAGGAGCTTCACTGAAGGTGAATTGGAGCATGTGAGGAGCTGATCTGACAAAACAAAAAATACATCACTGAAGTAAGATCGTTTTCACAGCACAGCATTTTATATATATATATATTTAGGAACAGTTGAAAGCATAAACACAGAAATACTACAGATTTGTAACCATCAAAAACCCTCAGTATGTTGCCACCAGATCTCTTGTTAATTGCCACTTAAAGCTCATTACATTGAAGACATCAGCATAATAAATGAGGTGAAAACAGGAATTATTGACATGAAATAAAGAGTCTTTTCAGCAGCTATGTTAGTATTTATGAGCCTCAGACGATCAACACTTATTCAACAAGACATTCAGGATCATCAGCAGATCATCTCACTTTATTCTCATTGTTTGCTGCTAAACACATTATTTGAGTCAGGATATACAGTCATGGCCAAATATATCGGCACCCTTGGTAAATATGATCAAAGAAGGCTGTGAAAATTAATCTGCGTTGTTAATCCTTTTGGTCTTTTATTTAAAAAATTCACAAAAATGTAACCTTTCATTGGATAATAAGAATTTAAAATGGGGGGAAATATCATTATGAAAAAAATGTTTTTCTCAAATACACGTTAGACACAATTATTGGCACCCCTAGAAATTCTTATGAGTAAAGTATATTCCCATTCATATTCACAATTTTGAGCACTCCAGGGTGATTATGAACATGGAATTATCCAGCCATGGCTTCCTGTTTCACAGAAATATAAATAGGAGGGAAAACAAAGCCCAAATTCCCTTAATCATCCATCACAATGACAAAAACCAAAGAATATATTTCTGATGTGCAGCATAAGATAATTGAGCTTCACAAATTAGTGAAGTGGCTTTAAGAAAAGAGCTAGAGCAGTGAAAATCCCCATTTCCACCATCGGGGCAATAATTAAGAATTTACAATCAACAGAAAATGTTACGAAACTGCTTGGAAGAGGACGTGTGTCTATATTGTCCTAATGCACGGTGAGAAGGAGAGTTTGAGTGGCTAAAGGCTCTCCAAGGACCACAGCTGGAGAATTGCAGAAAATAGTTGAGTCTCAGGGTCAGAAAACCTTTAAAAAAATTGTCAAACAGCCCCTACATCACCACATGTTGTTTGGGAGGGTTTCAAGAAAAATTCTCAGAGCTCATCCAAAAACAAACTCCAGCATATTCAGTTATCAGACACGACTGGAACTTCAAATGGCACTGGCTTCTATGATCAGATCAGCAAACACTCAAGATGGGTTTGGTGAACACAGGGATAAAAATGTGTACCATGAAATATACTGCTGTATTTTTAATGTTGTGGGCCTATATTTCTGCTGGAGGTCGTGGACATCTTGTTTAGACACACGGCATCATGGATTCTATCAAATACCAACAGATAAAAAATCAATAAGTGACTGACTCTGTTAGAAATCTTATAATGGGCCATGTTTGGATTTTCCAACTGGACAATAATCCAAACACAAACCTCAAAAACAACACAAAAATGGGTCACTGAGCACAAAACCAAGCTTCTGCTTATTGTTTGTAACATGGATTGCCAGTTCTTCAACGAGAATTGGAGGTAAGAATTTAACTAACATTACCAGTATTACTATCTGTTAGCGAATTTTTACCGTTATAGAGCTAATGGCTGGCTAGTTCAAAAGTGATATTGTCACCTGTTGCAGTGTAGATCTGTGCTGTAAAATGAAAATAAAATTGGCTATTATAAAGAAAAGTGTCTACATGTTCTAATATACTGTAGAGACAGGGTATGTGACTGTTAAGCAACAGGACTGATTAGGAGTGTGTAGCTGTAACAGTGGTGACCAGTATATTCACTGAATGTAACACACACACAATCCTCTCTCTCTTTCACACTATCTATCTATCTATCTATCTATCTATCTATTTATCTTTCATCTGCATTATACTTATGATTAATAGTATTGTTATTATTACTAGTGGGACTCAAAATGGCTATGTAAAGGTTATGTTTATAAATATGGCTAACCCAAGGGTAAGCTTATTTAAAATATGATTTTTGTTTTCATGTATAACATGTTGGAGGACAGGTCAGGCTTCAGGGAGCTGCTGCGGATGACCTTGGATGAGTTTGAAACCCTGCTAGGGAGAGTAGAGCCATTGATCACCTGACAGGACACCAAGATGAGGCGGGCAATTACGGCCAGGGAGAGGCTCTCCTTGACCCTCAGATTCTTGGCAACAGGTTTGTATATATAACAAATGTACAGGTTTGTCTCTTGTGTTTTAATTTTACAGTAATGTTAACTTTCTTCTGTTGAAGGCGAAACCTACAAATCACTGAGTTTTCAGTACATAATTGGGGCTACTACTGTTGTTGGTTTTGATCGAAAATACTTTACTATTTGATTCTGCTGCACTGTATTTGAATGAGATTTTACATTTTTAAAAACTATTCTAACAAGTTTTAATTTAAAAAACAAAATAAAGACAGCATTCATGATCACATTTCAGTTGTTTATTCAAGTATTTCCAACATAAAGGATTAAAGTGCCAACTGAATATTTTAAAACATTCATTCATACTAAACTTTCATTTTGAACAACACATACAACAGTTTTAACAGAAACAGGGATCACAGGGATACTGATTATAGTGACTTATACTATCTTTTTAAAGATAACACCATGTCTGCATTTGTGATTGGAGAAACGACAAACAACAAGCACTACTCTACACTACTCAAGACTCTAACTCTAACTACTCAAAACTGTAACTACATGGAATAAGGGAGGAACAAGTTGGGCTACACACATAACAAGTGTATATTTGCACAGTAATTACAGAGAAAAATATTGCACTAGTTTTAATTTAATTGTTTGATGACCAAATTAAATTTTTTGCTATAAAAACATAACAGTAGGCTATACATCCACTGAAATAAAAATGTATTTTTTTCTGCGAACAGCTGCTTGTTTTAAGCTGCATTGAACCTTGGTGGTATATCATGCAATGTTATTTGGTGATAGTGGTGTTGGGAAGTTGCTGAGATCGACGAATAAGCTTTCATGAGGTAGGTAGACTTGTGAATTATAAATCATAGCAGAAACTCATTAACTCATTTCACTAGATGTCCAGTTTTGTTGTTCAGTAATCTCCATCACGTTTTCTTCAACAAAAGGTTAAAAATACCTAGGCCTATAATAAAATACCAATATAAAATTATAAAAAGTATACAGTCTTTCTAAATCACTTCCAAAACCTATACAATATTGTTTAGGCCAGTGTTTCCCAACCTTTTTTTAGTCACGGCACCCTTTGGAAATTTTTACAAATTTGTGGCACCCTACAAAATTGATTTTGTCACAATACTTGAATTTCTAACTTCAATATGATACATTGAAAAGTATAGATATTGGGTACAGCAGGGAAGAGCTGCAGAATATACTGTCATACAGATATTTTTAATATTATGAAAATTTTTTGTCCATCGATGGTGGCAATCAGTAGGCTAATTTCTAATGCAGAGACCAATTTATATGACAGATTTTAATGTAGACTTTTATTCATATGTAAACATCGTTTAATTACCATTATAACTACCTATCTCAAAAATTTTTTGCTCACTCAGTGTATTTTTGATTTTACAGTGGGGTAATTTTGTTGCACGGGATTTCAAACTTTGAATTGAATAAAATATGACAAGTAAGCAGTCAGTAATAAAATAAGAACAAATAAACAAATTACTAACGATAGCACAAATTAAAAATAACGATAGGCCTACAAATTAAATGAATTGCTTTTAAGTTTTTTTTTTTTTTTGTACCAATTATCCGAATAATGTTTAGTCCTAGAAAACTATTATTATCAGAACATGTGAGCATAACATAGCGGTTAGCAGATCAATCAATGAGAAGGTAGCGTTACCAGAGTTGCCCATTTACCATGTACACCACGTTACAGCACAGTAGGGCTATTACAAACAGAAACAATACTGTAGTACATAGATGTTTCCTGTCAACTCTATTTTTGAGTGGACTTTGCTGTTCTGATGAGCATGAACGGTATATGAGTGGAGCGACATGCATAGAGCGGGATAATACGCAGAACGTCACATCACGTTACTAATTTTCAGCCGCCGGATATATTGGTATATCAACCAATCATTATAGAGGCGTAAATTACTCCCGCTGCGCTGATAATGTACCAAGCACTTATGATGAGTAGTGATACTGAATATTTGATCGCCAACAGATTTACCAAGCTCTCATTCAAACAGTATTAAAAATAAAGGGAGAAGACGCCTAAGCTGGATGTAGGCTACAGCAGTCAGCTTGATTAAATGGCACCACAGGCCAAGGTCTCTTTTAACACAGACTTTTAAGAAGGGATGGATGTTTGCTTCAAGTGATAGGCCAGGTAAGTGCTGTATGTGTGTCTTTTCTTTACATTTAATCAACCAAAAAGCCATTTTAAAGTGGTTAAGCAAATAAAAATGATGATGATGATAATCGGCAGGGATCACCAGACCAATACAATTAGTGTGCCTCCTCTATTTTAAAACCCACGATCCGCCACTACTTTTGACCTGACATTCAATAACAATTTTTTTTACTCCTAACATCGACACAATCACACAAACAAACACACAAAAGCACTAAAGGTCTCAGGTCTGAATGATTAAATGTTACTCACATGCTCGCTGCCTGTGTTTTGTGTTTGAAAGAAAAAACACTCTCAAAGTCTTGAGGTGCCGAGTTGGTCTGTAGAGCAACTGTCGAGTCTGGCTTCATGTTCCTATATATATATACATACAATCCACTCCATCAGCATTCCTTACATGTCACTGTTTGCAGTTTTTTTTTATTTTAAGAAGTGGACAGGTGACGAGCAGCTGCACTCCATTCCCTTACAACCCTCTGCATTCAGACAAATATATTGATTAGAACGGCAAAATAACTTGTTCACATGAAAGGCTATAATACCATTGATTGCCCTTGTATTATATACTTGTATCGATTATAATTCATATTCTGATTAATAAAAATATTCCAAACCTGCTCCACTAAATGTTTATTTCAGTAGCAAGATGCCAGAAACCCAAAGGACCCGGTGTGATGAACAGTGTTGGGCAGTAACTAGTTACTAGTAATTTAGTTACTGTAATAATACAGGTGCATCTCAATAAATTAGAATGTCGTGGAAAAGTTCATTTATTTCAGTAATTCAACTCAGATTGTGAAACTCGTGTATTAAATAAATTCAATGCACACAGACTGAAGTAGTTTAAGTCTTTGGTTCTTTTAATTGTGATGATTTTGGCTCACATTTAACAAAAACCCACCAATTCACTATCTCAACAAATTAGAATACTTCATAAGACCAAAAAAACCCAATTTTTTAGTGAATTGTTGGCCTTCTGGAAAGTATGTTCATTTACTGTATATGTACTCAATACTTGGTAGGGGCTCCTTTTGCTTTAATTACTGCCTCAATTCGCCGTGGCATGGAAGTGATCAGTTAGTGGCACTGCTGAGGTGGTATGGAAGCCCAGGTTTCTTTGACAGTGGCCTTCAGCTCATCTGCATTTTTTGGTCTCGTTTCTCATTTTCCTCTTGACAATACCCCATCGATTCTCTACGGGGTTCAGGTCTGGTGAGTTTGCTGGCCAGGTCATTTAACCTGTTAGCTAGCACTCCCATATTGGGACTCACAGCTGAAAATGACCTACCTAACTTTAAATTCTAACAGTTGTTATATACAGTGTGCTACACACACAATTTTCTTTGGAAAGATGATCCTTTGGGCTTTACTATCCATCATTCAGAGTTGAAAATGCTCAAAAATATAAAAAGTTATATAGACTGAAGTGCATTGAAAAAAATTGTACCACACTGAATTTGTTTTGAATTTTTTTATTTTAAAAATACATTAAATAAGTCCTGGAGCGATCCAGAAATGTAATGGGTTGAAAGTCATATGTCTCATGAGTTTATATTTCAACACTGAAGAAGATACCATGAAAAATTAGATTTTTCTGAGACTGTATCTAGCACCCACCCCCCATACATTTGGTAAATAAAAAATATTTACCAAATGTATTGAAGAGTTCTACCAACTATTTTAGTCATTATACATACCACTGCATGTTTTTAGATTATAAAATTATTATAGACAGAATCTTAGACATCATATAAGTCATTTATTTAACCACTAAAAAATACAATAAGAATCATTTGAGTAATAAAAAGAGAGAAAAAATACTTTTTTAGTAGTACATACTCTGATAGCCAGCCATACACTGATATTGCCAGACATTCACACTGATTGTTGGTAATAGTCAGCAATCACTCGCTGATGTGCAGTAATACAGATTATAATCATACAGATATGGGCCCTATAGTCCATAATAGCTGATCCATTCATACTGATAGTGGTCATTCAGTCAGAGTAATCACACTGATTATCAGCCATACAGATGCTAATCATAGATACAGACACATTACCCACAAAACACAAACACACATTTACAGGTGCTGGTCATATAATTAGAATATCATCAAAAAGTTGATTTATTTCACTAATTCCATTCAAAAAGTGAAACTTGTATATTATATTCATTCATTACACACAGACTGATATATTTCAAATGTTTATTTCTTTTAATTTTGATGATTATATAACTGGCAACTAAGGAAAATCCCAAATTCAGTATCTCAGAAAATTAGCAAATTTACATTTGAGTTTCAATAAATAACCATCCCTACAGTATAAATTCCGGGAATCTCTTGTTCTTTGAAACCACATTAATGGAGAAGACTGCTGACTTGGCAATGATCCAGAAGATGAACATTGATGCCCTCCACAAAGAGGGTAAGTCACAGAGGGTCATTACTGAAAGGTGTGGCTGTTTACAGAGTGCTGTATCAAAGCATATTAAATGCAAAGTTGACTGGAAGGAATAATTTGGGTAGGAAAAGGTGCACAAGCAACAGGGATGACTGCAAGCTTGAGAATACAGTCAAGCAAAGCCGATTCAAACACTTGTGAGAGCTTCACAAGGAGAGAACTGAAGCTGGAGTCAGTGCATCAAGAGTCACCACGCTCAGACGTCTTCAGGAAAAGGGCTGCCAAGCCACTTCTGAAGCAGAGACAACATCAGGAGCATCTTACCTGGGCTGTGGAGAAAAAGAACTGGACTGTTGCTCAGTGGTCCAAGGTCCTCTTTTCAGATGAAAGTAAATTTTGCATTTCATTTGGAAATCAAGGTCCCAGAGTCTGAAGGAAGAGTGGAGAGGCACAGAATCCATGTTGCTTGAAGTCCAGTGTGAAGTTTCCACAGTCTGTGATGATTTGGGCTGCCATGTCATCTGCTGGTGTTGGTTCACTGTGTTTTCTGAAGTCCACAGTCAACACAGCCATCTACCAGGAAATTTTATAGCACTTCATGCTTCCTTCTGCTGACAAGCTTTATGGAGATGCTGATTTCATTTTCCAGCAGGACTTGGCACCTGCACACAGTGCCAAAGCAACCAGTATCTGGTTTAAGGACCATGGTATCCCTGTTCTTAATTGGCCAGCAAACTCGCCCGACCTTAACCCCATAGAAAATCTATGGGGTATTGTGAAGAGGAAGATGCGATATGCCAGACCCAACAATGCAGAAGAGCTGAAGGCCACTATCAGAACACTCTCATAACACCTGAGCAGTGCCACAGACTGATCGACTCCATGCCACGCCGCATTGCTGCAGTAATTCAGGCAAAAGGAGCCCCAACTAAGTATCGAGTGCTGTACATGCTCATACTTTTCATTTTCATACTTTTCAGTTGGCCAAGATTTCTAAAAATCCTTTCTTTGTATTGGTCTTAAGTAATATTCTAATATTTTGAGATACTGAATTTGGGATTTTCCTCAGTTGTCAATTATAATCATCAAAATTAAAAGAAATAAACATTTGAAATATATCAGTCTGTGTGTAATGAATGAATATAATATACAAGTTTCACTTTTTGAATGGAATTAGTGAAATAAATCAACTTTTTGATGATATTCTAATTATATGACCAGCACCTGTATTATGTTGAAGAAAAAAAAAAAGTTTATTTTGTCCAAAAAAGCCCTGTTCCGCCCTCATCAGTTGACAGGTGCCAAATTCAAATAAACAATTCTCTGCTTTTTTTTCCACTTTTTTTTTTTTTTTTGGATGGTCTCATTCTGTGTGTAACACTGTATGCCACAAAATCATATGGCTTTTTACAACCAAGACGCAGTTTTTTGAGCGTGAGTTATTCCATAACGGATACAAACAATAACTCTCCCAAAGTAATGAAACGTAAACAAAGGAATATCCATCCATATTACAACGTTATTGTTCATTGGACTAAAGTTCTCTATGGGAGGTTGTTCCATGGACCCTTACCTCTCTCACTAAACCGGGATTTACAGCAGTGGATGCGTTTGTGACTCCTTATCAATATGAATATGGTATGTACTGCTGTCGTTGATGCTTGAAGCTTAGACCTTCAGAATGATATACAGTTTGTCAAGATTAATTTTAATCTATTGTAAACAATGACGTGCAAACAGAGAGCGTTCAGTGCGCCGGCGTCCTGGTGGTTAACCAACTTTTGGTGCTTTTGGCAGTGTGGGCAGGTGCCAAATACTGCAGGAAAATGAAATCAGCATCTTTAAAAAGCTGGTCAGCAGAAGGAAGCATGAAGTTCTCCAAAATTTATTGGTAAACGGGTGCAGTGACTTTGGTTTTCAAAAAACACAATGGACCAACACCAGCAGATGACATTGCACCCCAAATCATCACAGACTGTGGAAACTTAACACTGGACTTCAAGCAACTTGGGCTATGAGCTTCTCCACCCTTCCTCCAGACTCTAGGACCTTGGTTTCCAAATGAAATACAAAACTTGCTCTCATCTGAAAAGAGGACTTTGGACCACAGAGCAACAGTCCAGTTCTTCTTCTCCTTAGCCCAGGTAAGACGCCTCTGACGTTGTCTGTGGATCAGGAGTGGCTTAACAAGAGGAATACGACAACTGTAGCCAAATTCCTTGACACGTCTGTGTGTGGTGGCTCTTGATGCCTTGACCCCAGCCTCAGTCCATTCCTTGTGAAGTTCACCCAAATTCTTGAATCGATTTTGCTTGACAATCCTCATACACAGTAAATTTGCCTGAGTAAAATTTACTCAAATTGAAGAAAAATTTTACTCTATGCCAGATAACATTTGGTCCCTCTCTAAAAAGAGTAAAAGTTGCTCTTTTGATAGAGTTGTTTTTCCAGAGTTAATTTTGCTCAATTTAGTGTTAATATTTTACTCTTTCCTGTTATATTTGACTATTTAGTGTTTTTTGAAATTAACTCTTGTGCTATTTTACTCAGTTCAGAGGAAAGTCACATTTATTCTACCACAATTTACCTCCCCTCCAGAGTTGTTTATCATCAAGTGAACTTTAAAGAATAACTAATTCTATCCAGAGTTAATCTTCTAAATTACACCCTTCATGTTTTATCCTCAAAAAGCCCTAAAATATAAATGAAAAAAAAAACTTATTTTTCAATCTGAAAATAAAGTCAACAACAAGCTGTATACTCATGTCTCACAATTTTATTTTTTAAGCTCTTATTTTAAAAAATATTTCACTTGATTCAGTTGTGATCATGATCACTTGATGGTTTCAGCATCTATATCATAGGCAGTGTTTTGCAGAAAGCTATACACAATGGTCAATTCCTGACAGTATTAAGTTCTTAAAGTGAGCTTTGAAAAACTCATAAACACAGGCCAGTGAATTAGAGGCCTAACAGGGTAGAGCATGTTGGACAATTACAATAACACAAGACTGGACCCTACTTCTAGCCCAACAACAAGTAGGGGTAGTCGTGGCCTAATGGTTAGGGAGTCGGGCTTGTAATCTGAAGGTTGCTGGTTCGATTCTCGCGCCGGTGGGGATTGTGAATGACCACCTTCGATACCATGACTAAGCACCGAACCCCTAATTGCTCCCCGGGCACTCCGGGTGTGTGTTCACTGTGTGTGTGTGCACTTGTTCACTACTCACTGCTGTGTGTGTGCACTTAGATGGGCAGAGCACCATTTCGAGTATGGGTCACCATACTTGACAATACGTCACGACTTAACTTAACTTAAAGGGTTAGTTCGCCCATTTAAGACATGAAGTTGTATGCAATCCTTACCAGCACTATAGTGCATACACACTGACCCACCCTTTAGTCAGAGTTCTGGCCGCTGGAAGTTTTTCAAGATAGTACTCCCGGTTAGTTTCCGGGGCCTCAAAACTGTGCGTTTTTACGTGAAAAAATTATTTGCGTTTCAAAGCTTGAATAATTTACATCACAAAAAACATGCCTGACAAAATTCATACCTCAGTTTTAATCAGCACTATTTTCTTTCCATTTCTATCAATCCGCGCTGCTGTCAACGTCAAGGGAGTTGAACATACAAGGGAGTTGCTCATTTTAACTTGACTTAACTTCATTGGAAGATCTGCCAATACAAATACATTAACCACTCCAGTATTTTAGTTTATGCTGCACACAGATTCAGTATTAACAGCACATTCATGACCAAGTCTGAATTGAGCTGAAACCTCTACAAGTATTGACAACATGATTTGGTTATTCAGAGTCCCAAATGAAAACAATTTCTAACTAATCTGCAACTCCTGTACTAGGCCCTTGCGAAAAGATCAGGGTAGAAATGTTTGAAAATAAATTGAGAGGCAACAGCTACTTACATAACCAAACTTGATCCTGGGGTCAACCAAGTATGGGAATAGGGAGATGATTCCCTTTGCACATTCTTCGTTTAAACTTCGGGAAGGGCTTGTTCTACACACACAAGCATAGACCAATTACAACCCATAACATCGTAAACATCAATTTACAAAGAACTGTATGAACAACCTACCCATGTTCATTTGTCAAATGTGACAAAAGATTTTCACCATGTCACGTCTTCGGCCATCTGACAGACTTTTAGTGTGTGTGTATTTGTTTATGACCTTTTCACTTCCAGGGCCGCTCTTTAGGTTATCTTCGAACATCTGGAGGGAGGAATGATGAAATATTGAGCAGAGATGAGAAATTAACAATTGACAAGTGTATATAGCTCCAAATATCTTTAATATTTAAGTCATTCTATATAGATGTAATTCAGAGGCAAGACTGGTGATTCTTACTTGGGCAAGACGACGTTCCTCAACTTGATTTTTTCAGGAGGACTTCTAATCAACATTGCTGGGTCGTCAGACTCTGATGTGTCGTCAGTATCTCCTAATGAGCTTAAGCTTAAATAATCTTCAATATAAACCATAGCAATGGTCTGATTATCTGTTCATTTACATTTACATTTAGCCATTTTGCAGACGCTTTTATCCAAAGCGACTTACAATTGGGGATACAAAAAGCGATTCATCTTGAGGAGGCAATCCGACAAACGAAGTGCTTGTAACACCAAGTCTCAGGCGTTGTTTAAATAAGTACAAGCTAGCAGGGGAAGGAATAAATAAGGAGAAAGTTTTTTTTTTTTTTTTTTTTTTTTTTTTTTTTTTAATGTGTGGGGTATAGTCAAGTAGTGTCGAAAGAGATGAGTTTTCAGCTGTTGCTTGAAGATTGACAAGGATCCGGCACTCCGAATGTGGGTGGGAAGATCATTCCACCAGCTAGGAATGGTGAACGAGAATGTTCTGGAGAGAGATTTTGAGCCTCTTTGTGATGGTACCACGAGACGTCGCTCACTAGCAGATCTCAGACTTCTGGAGGGGATGTAGATTCTTAGTAGTGAGTGCATGTAGGCGGGTGCTGAGCTTGTGGTTGTTCTATAAGCAAGCATCAGTGTCTTGAATTTGATGCGGGCTGCGATTGGTAGCCAATGCAATGAGATGAAGAGAGGTGTGACATGGGCTCTTTTGGGTTCCTTAAAGACCAGTCGTGCCGCTGCATTCTGAATCATTTGTAGAGGTTTGAATGTGTTTGATGGAAGTCCAGCCAGAAGAGCATTGCAGTAGTCCAGCTTAGAAATGACAAGGGCCTGGACGAGAAGTTGTGCAGCACGCTCCGTCAGAAAGGGCCTGATCTTTCTGATGTTGTGTAGTGCAAACCTGCAAGCTCGAGCAGTCTTTGCAATGTGGTCTTTGAAGGTCAGCTGGTCATCAAAGATTACACCAAGATTTCTGACCGAGGTTGATGGGGTAATAGTTGATGAACCTAACTGGATCGTGATGTCATGCTGTAGAGTTGGAGCGGCGGGAAGGACAAGAAGCTCAGACTTTGCCAGGTTGAGCTGAAGGTGATGTTCTTTCATCCATGCCGAAATGTCCGCCAGGCAACCTGAGATCCTTGCAGCTACCGTTGGATCATCTGGTTGAAAGGAGAGATAAAGTTGTGTGTCATCAGCATAGCAGTGGTAGGAGAATCCATGTGCCTGTATGATTGGACCCAGCGATGTAGTGTATGTGGAGAAGAGGAGGGGTCCAAGAACCGATCCCTGAGGAACCCCAGTGACCAGTGTATGTGCTTTGGATACCTCCCCTCCCCAGGCCACCCTGAAAGACCTACCAGTGAGATAGGATTCAAACCAGCGAAGTGGAATTCCAGTGATGCCCAGTGATGAGAGGGTGGAGAGGAGTATCTGATGATTGACAGTGTCAAACGCGGCAGATAGGTCCAGCAGAATGAGGACTGATGATTTGGAGTCAGCTTTCACAGTTCGCAGGGCTTCAGTGAAAGAGAGAAGGGCAGTCTCAGTTGAATGTCCACTCCTGAAACCTGACTGTTTAGAGTCCAGTTTGTTGTTCTGCGAAAGGAACAATGAGACCTGGTTGAAGACAACACGTTCAAGTGTTTTCGCTATGAATGGAAGGAGAGAAACAGGTCTATAGTTTTCTATCAGAGAAGTGTTTAGTGTGGGTTTTTTGAGCAGTGGGGTTACCCGAGCCTGCTTGAACGCAGTGGGGAAGATGCCTGTGAGGAGGGATGTGTTGATGATGTGTTTGAGTGCCGGTAAGAGCGTGGGAGAGATTGCTTGCAGAAGGTGTGATGGGATTGGGTCAAGAGGACATGTTGTAGGATGGTTGGAGAGGAGAAGTTTGGATACTTCAGCCTCCGTCAGGGGACGGAAGGAGAAGATGGGAGTTTTAGCAGTGGATGTGGTTGGTCGGGGGTCCTGTGTGCGTGGAGGTGAGAATTGATCGCTGATCGATCTAGTTTTGTCAGTAAAAAAGGTTGCAAAGTCATCGGCTGTAATAGAAGTGGTAGGAGGTGGTGGAGGGGGACAGAGTAGAGAATTAAATGTTCTGAAGAGGTTACGCATGTCTGGAGCGCTGTTGATTTTGTTGTGGAAATGTGAGGATTTGGCAGTGTGGACATCAGCAGAGAAAGATGAGAGCAGAGACTGATACCTACTCAGGTCCGACGGGTTGTTTGATTTGCGCCATTTCCTCTCTGCCGCTCTGAGTTTAGTCCGATGTTCACGGAGAACATCAGATAACCAGGGGTTAGAAGGGGCAGCCCGTGCTGGCCTAGAGGAGAGAGGACAAATGTCGTCTAGACAAGAAGTTAAGGTAGAGCGTAAAGTTTCAGTAGCTGTGTTTACATCCAGAGATGAGAAATGGCTAGGTGAGGGAAGAGAGGCGGATACTACAGAGGAAAGATGGGAGGGAGAAAGGGAGCGTAGGTTTCGTCTAAAAGTAACCGGTAGGGGGGTTGTTGGCACACGGGCAGCAAAGTGTAGTGTAAATGTAATGAAGAAATGGTCTGAGATATGTAGCGGTTGTACCAGAATGTTATCTGCAATACAATTGCGTGTGTAGATTAAATCAAGTTGGTTGCCTGATTTGTGCGTGCTGGTAGTGGTAAGGCGATTGAGATCAAATGAGGCTATGAGTGAGTGGAAGTCTGTAGCATAAGGCTTGTCTAGGTGAATGTTGAAATCACCAAAGACTAGGAGTGGAGTGCCATCCTCCACGAAAGAGGACAGCAACCCGTCCAGCTCCTCTAGGAAGGTGGCTAGAATTTGTCCAGGCGGACGGTAGATTACCACAATCTGGAGTTTAATCGGTGCTGACACAGTAATGGCATGAGATTCAAAAGAGTTGTAATTGCATAGGGTAGAGCGGGTTGAGTATTTCCAATTGTTTGAAACGAGCAGGCCAGTGCCCCCACCCCTGCCAACTTGACGCGAGGTGTGAGAGAAAGAGAAATTAGTAGAAAGAGCAGCTGGGGTTGCTGAGTCTTCTGGACGAATCCAGGTCTCAGTCAAGCCCAGGATGCTAAGAGTGGATTTTAAAGAAAAGGCAGAAATGAAATCAGCTTTGTTGACGGCTGACTGACAATTCCAGAGACCCACAGAGAAAGCCAGAGGTGTAGTGGAAGATGTAGAGATAGGGCTTAGGTTAGCAGGATTACGTTGCCGTCTGTGTGTGATGGTCGATAGAGAACCGGAATTTTTTGGAGACACATGATAGAGGTAGAAGAAAAGAGGATAGGAAAGTCGAGTGAGTGAGGAAGGAAGAAAGGGTACTTGTGTGTAGCTCGGTGTCGTTGCTCGGTTAAAGTCGCGCAGGAAAAAGTCGCAAGTCTTTACACTCCTCGGTCTTCACACGAGGAGGCTGAACACGATGGCTGAACGCTTCCGCAGACGCTTCCGCGTCAGCGCACAGACTTCAAACAAATACACACTCTGGAGTGAAAAAAAAGCTGTGGCCGCTTTTAATTAGCACAGACAACAGCCAATCGCAGGGCAATGGCTCCAATCGAAACTAACAATTCTCACTTAAGTGCAGGAAGGAGTTTAAGCTAAAGGGCCAGTTATTCAAACAACCAGTAAGTGCAATCACAAATATAAACCACAACGAAAAAGCAGAATAGAAATACGTAGGAAACGAACTATTCTTTCCTAGCAGCAAGTAATTAATATAAACAACAGAACTAAGAACAAGAATTAAAAACACTTACGCGTTGCCGTCCGTCTCTTCGGTGACTAGTCGGCTTCTCCCGAGGTCTAACAGTGCCCGAACAGTTTAAATAGTTTTACAGTCGCTGTGGCCGCTTTTAATTAGCACAGACAACAGCCAATCGCAGGGCAATGGCTCCAATCGAAACTAACAATTCTCACTTAAGTGCAGGAAGGAGTTTAAGCTAAAGGGCCAGTTATTCAAACGACCAGTAAGTGCAATCACAAATATAAACCACAACGAAAAAGCAGAATAGAAATACGTAGGAAACGAACTATTCTTTCCTAGCAGCAAGTAATTAATATAAACAACAGAACTAAGAACAAGAATTAAAAACACTTACGCGTTGCCGTCCGTCTCTTCGGTGACTAGTCGGCTTCTGTTCATACTACTTTGATAGCATGCTATACAACTATTGACAATTAATCCAATATGTTGGCCTATGCAAATCAGTGAATTGATGAATACTGCTAAGAATAAACAGAAACCTTGATAAGCATGTCAAACAGTTTACCGTTGAGACTTGCTGTTCCTGGGATGAAAATTTCTAGGACACCAAGGTCTGGTCATGTCAGCAGGTAGTCGAATGCTTCCTCGTCAACTTATATTACTATTATTACAATTATATTACTATTAAAAAAAATCAGAATATCAAAAATGATATGTTAAAGTTTATTTCTTACCACATTCCAAAAACATTTCAAATGTAAAAGGTTTTGACTTCATTCTGACAATGTTGTTGGTTTGCATCCTGAAGGAACCAAAAAGACAAAGTTAAATAAGTCTGATGAGTGTTTTCATTCATCTGTGCACTACACAACATGAGTTATCTTTGTTCACTAATGTGTTTTTCATTTGTAATAACAGTCCAATATTTCTGTTAAAGCATGGTGCTCAATCGCTCTTTTTTTGATGTGATGGATGTCATTTTACAATATAATAATAAAAAAAAGTTAATTCAGCCTTATATTTACATGAGGTAAATATAAAATTGCTTGGTTTATATATTTAATGTACAGGTGCATCCCAATAAATTAGAATGTCGTGAAAAAGTTAACTTATTTCAAAAAGTGAAACTTTCATATATTCTAGATTCATTACATGTAAAGTAAAACATTTCAAAAGCTTTTTTTGTTCTAATTTTGATGATTAGAGCTTACAGCTAATGAATGTTTGTGGCTTAGCCTCCTTGTGAAGGTGTCAATGATTGTCTTCTGGACATCTGTCAGATCAGCAGTCTTCCCCATGATTGAGTAGCCTAGTGAACCAAACTGAGAGACCATTTTAAAGGCTCAGGAAACCTTTGCAGGTGTTTTGAGTTGATTAGCTGATTGGCATGTCACCATATTCTAATTTGTTGAGATAGTGAATTAGTGGGTTTTTGTTAAATGTGAGCCAAAATCATCACAATTAAAAGAACCAAAGACTTAGGCTGTATCCGAAATTGCCCCCTATACCCTCATTCACTATTCCCTACATTAGTCCACTCATACAGTTCACATGAAGGAGTGAATGAAACGAGTGAGTGAATTCGGACACTCGGTGCACTGGAAGGACTGCCACTTTTGCATAGTTTGCTTGCTGTTTAATAATCATTTGAAACAGGCAGCTCCAGTAGTGTCACGAATCCAGTCTGCACTTCCATTCACCCACCACCAGAGGTCACTAGCTCACCACATGGACTCTCACACTACACTTCACCATGGACTTCATTTCCCATCATTCATTGCACTGATTGCACACACAGCTGTAGGCACTAATCACACGCACACCTGATCCCCCGCACACACCTTATAAAAACCCTGGACTTTCTATCCCTCAGGGCCGAGTATTGTTCGCGTTTACTGCTCACCTAGCCGTAGCAACTTACAGAGCCCCAGTTAGTTTTCCTAGTGTTCCCCTGCCTGTCTTGTTTTCCCGTGTCTGATTCTAGCCCGTGTTCCCTGGATTATCTCTCTGCCTTGCCCTCTGGATTCTGTTTGCCGATCGTCGACCTTTGCTTGCCCTAGGATTACTCTTTGCCGTGTCTCTACCATACCTGTTTGCCATTGTTTGACCCTGCCTGTACGACCACGTCTCTGCCTAATAAAAGTCTGCAAATGGATCCGCACGCCTCTCGTCTTGTCAGCCCCGTTACAAGTAGTAAGATTGAAGGATTTATCTTGAACTCTCACAGTGCATTATGGGGATTCTTTAGCCGTTGAGTGTACATCGGTTGTACACTCGTTTTTGAGGTGCATTGTGGGATTGAATGAGTGCACTCGGGAACATCCACTATGGTTTTGAACACCACTTAAAATGGCTGTCCACTCAAATAGTGCACTATTTGAGGGTATAGGGGGCGATTTCGGATACAGCCTTAAACTACTTCAGTCTGTGTGCACTGAATTTATTTACTACGCGAGTTTCACAATTTGAGTTCAATTTGAGTCCTCCCTTTCAGCTGCCAGAGAAGGATACTGACAGTGCAGGCTCAGGACGGTGAAGAGGAGGAAGAACACCTTTAACATAATTTTCTCATACCTTTGCCATGTGTTATAATAAAAACAATAAACCTCACTACAGTAATATGGTAAATTTTATTAAAAGATTCCAGTTTGCAAGGAATCTCTGACTCTGCACTAGAAGAACTCTTTGCTGAAGAAGACCAAGTGCTGAGGAGGAGCCTTGTTCTACAGCAAAACACTGCATCGACCCTCCATGACAAGATGAAGAGTGAAGTGTCTCCTCCTGTCCTTCCCTCAGAAGAGCCTGCCTTCTGCTGCTGGGGTAAGAACGACACTCTTCCTCTTTCTCTTCTCTCACAGCCGTCCAGAACCTAACTCTGCCTCCTCAGCACTGTCTGAAAGACTCTTCTCCACAGTCAGTAATCACAGATCACAGATTCTCCAGAGAAAGTCAGCACACTCATTTTCCTAAACAAAAACTGTTTATGATTTTGGGGTGGCCCAAATTATACAGGAGTGATGCTAGAAATCTTTATATTGTTAATTTGACATATCTTTACTCTTTATGAATGTTATTGTAACCCAATAGAATACAATTCTTCAGAAATGGGTTATCTTAATGTATTTGTTTTATTTAGTCCTAATCCAGAGCTAAAATATGAATTAAATATACATCTACGTATATTGATGTATAAAGAGGTGTGTTCCTTTAAGAGCGTCGTCCAAGTTCAAGGTTGATTGAAATGTACACGTGTATAGACGGTTTCAACGGCAACAACATAAACAAACGTTACTGCGCATGCGCGCTTTTGTGGCCCTAACTTAACTTCCGGTAGACATCCAAATACTATCAGCAACAACAGCTAAGTCCCTCCAGAGGAGATTATGTTTTGATAACATGCAAAATATGTTTGCTGCGTAAATGAGACGGACTGAGATGCAGCGATAACTACTTGGACGGACTTATTAAAAATGCAAATTCATTCTCTGCCAGCAGGAGGCGCTTTAAAGCAGGTTTCCCCGGAAACGGCTGTACGTTACACAAAGCAGCGCTGAGCTTACAAACGCCGCTTTATCAGGCATATAACATGCAAGATAAAATGAAAATGACATCGAACATTTTCTAAAGACCGTGTTCCTTCAGACATACAGTGATATAAAAACACCTGCGCCTCGTTTTGATTTTTAAACGTGCATTACACGTGCTCATGTTTATTCAACGAAGCCTTTTGGAAAATCGGTCAGTTTTTATATCGTGGGGGGTCGCCACAAATAAATAAATGTATGTGAAACACATCCCACAGCACAACAACCTGAGCCCAACTTCATTACTCATCACTTTAACTGTGTTTGTAGCCGGCGCCACTAACAAGACCAAACACAGACCGGAAGTTAACTTTGGTCCAGGCGCGTGCGCCCGATGAAACCATCTATAACGTGGCATTAACCAGCAAGTTAGGTGTTTCATTATTTTATTGGTTTATGTGAATTAAGTTCCGCCCTCACGGGTGTTTTGTGTAACGTGAGTGGTTGTTTTTGGGGAGGGGAGAAGTTGTGAAGAAGTGCGGGAGTTCAGTTGAGGGATAGCAGTGTGAGAGAGACGTATTGTTTGCGATAAGAGAGTGAATATATTTACCAGTTTAAAAATATTGAACTTAATGTAGATCGTGTGTGAAACACTGACGTATTCATTTGTTTATTTGTTGAGATCGCCGCGTAGTGTTTTACGGCCATCCGGTGCAGTTAATCTGCCGTTCAGGCGCGAATACCGGCTGTGTGAGTATCACTGCGCAATTCTGCGCATCTGAACTGATAAGTTAACGCAACAGAAAAAAAAACAAGACTAAAGACAGTTACCGCAGTTGTTTTCCTCCACAATGAGGGAGTACATTTGAGTACCAGATAGCGCCCCAAATACCCGCGTTATTTGGGGTTCCTCTGGCGACGCGGGAGGTTCGTTTCGTCGGCTGACGAGGGAGGGAGAGATCGAGGAGCTGCGCCAGGCCTGCTACAGGATTCCGGAATTGCGGTAGTGTTCACGTGATATTGAGATATCATTGTTTGATTTATTTTGCGCTCAGGAGAGTGAAGAGGCCATTTTCTGTTTCCCGGCCACTACGAACACGAGCCACGATTCAGGCCTGCAACGGGGGGTTTGTGATTGTGTGCGTGTGCGTGTGTGTGGGCCCACTATATTGGTTAATTTAGAGTTTTTCAGTGCACTGAACACATAGGTGAATATTCAGAGTATATTTGGTCTTGTATATAAGAGTTATTGAATACTGTCATCCCCTTTTGAGTTAATCTGTTCAAATCTGAGTGTATTGGACATATATACTTGCTTTAACTCTGTATATTCGGATATATTGCCTGTCTGGGGTAAATTGTGTCATATTTAAAGGACAAAGTGAGTGAGCGAATATTTCACATTCTGAAATCCCTTTATTTTATCTATTTACATTTCTATAATTCTATTCTAATTAAATACTCTACTTTTTTCATATTTTTACCAGTGTTTTATTCTTTCTAAAGTGTTTATGTTGACTTGATTAGTTAAGGGGCGTATAGATTTAATTCTGCGTAGCTTTCTAAAAGAAAATTATTCATTTAGTGACACCAGAGGGGCCTAACTTCAACATCTGTAGGCATTTTATTAATGAATCTGGAGCGCTTTCCTACTTAAGTAAATTAAAGACAGGTAGGGGGTGCTACATTATTTTCTTTATTTCTTCTATCTTCTGAGAAGCTCAAGAACTGTGGTTCTTTGGTGATTGAAATATTGTTTAGGTTTATCTTCTGATAGTGAAGCAGTATTAAAGCACATCAGCACCAGATGCCTCATACAGGACACTCAGGAAACAATGTAACTTCTTTCTGCAAAGAAGTAATAAAGAAGTATCTACTGAATTGTTTCATATCTTTTTATCATGTCTTTATTTTTTGGCACAAAATTAAGGGAGTTGTATCAATAAGAGTACTGATAATTATTGATCATTTTCACTGATTACAGCATTATTTAACTATGCACATCCTTAATGAGACAAACTTTTTTTGATTATATTGTGCAATCTATGATTTGATGTGGTCAGTTATTTGTGCTCATGATTTGTAATACTTTACATGGTAAAAGAACAGGTAATGTTCAAAACGTTTTGGTTTAGTATTTGTAGAAAGTAGCACTGAATAAATGTTGATTCATGAATGAATGCATTGTTTTTTGTCTAGTTTCTATTAGAATTGAATGTTTTTGAATTGGTTTGCACTGCATGTATGTAATGAATGTATTTACTATAAACCTCCTATACTTAGATTACTATTAGGTTTTATAAGGTTTCTTTTTTTGCACCAAAGATGAGTTTATTAGTTCGATATGTATTTCAAGGTAATGAATATGGTCCGGTCACGTCACGACGTAACCGTGTTAGCTGGGTTTTTCTTCTAAATTTGTGCCCTCACTCCTTGTAAAACAAATCTTGCAATAACGGTTCATATGATATTTTCATATTTTCAATTGTAACCTGCAATATGCACTTTAACAGTGGAACTTGGTCTTTAGATGTATTGTGAATATTCATCTTCTATTTCTGTTAAACTTCTCACTTTTTCTATGGCTTCTGCTCATATAACAAGTCTTGTGCACTTTATATTATTATATTATATAGCTATTATATATATTATTATTATATAGCTATTTATATTATTTAATAATACAATCTAGCCAGCTTCTAACTTGGAGCATATGTTCGCTCTATAAATTGTCATAACAGCGTGCGAGGCGCTTCGGTGGTAGTTCTGCCTGATCTTGGACTCTGCACTTCTAACTGCTCACGTGTATTCTACATTTCTTCTAATTGCTTGTTCTCCTAGCAGGTTAAAAATGGCCTCTGCAATTCTTTTTATTTTGTAATGTGGTCTCTTCATGCTTTTCTGTTTGTTATTCTGCTCTCACTAGGTTTCACATTCCTAGTGTCTAATGGAGTTATCATGAATCTTAATGTCTCTGGTTCATCTCTGTTCTTCTGCGCTCTGAGAATTTCAGTTTTTAGACGCTTGATTTTTCAACTTCTCTTATCCTCATTTTTTCCCTGTTCAGTAATCTCATTAGTCTACTTATTCTAAATTGTAGTCTCATTGTCATTTGTTTATTATCCTCTAATTGTAACCTTCCTGTATTCAAATTTAAGTTAAATTCCTTTTCAAGCTGCACAACGCTCTGTAAATGACTTAAATCTTTTTATGTAAGTTACACTTCTGTTCGGAACAGCTTTCTTTTTCCACTTTCATCAACATTTTCTATTTTATTTGCTAGATATTTTTGTCTATTTAATTTTAATGTTTGACTTATTTTCTCATTCCTGTTTTAAATATTTAATTGTGTTTATCATACACTTTTATTTAATAACACTGCATAAATTCTGACTTGTGCGATTCACTATTTTTTGCTCTCTTTATGCTATAAAGCAGTGGTCCTCACTATTTTTTTTCATGGGAGCTGCACTGATAGAGTTCTGTTCATAACGTACAAGAAGAGAGGATAAAATAACAGGAGAGTTTCAGAGTTTGGCTTATTGAAAGTGTGCAAACCTTTTTTTCCTACCACATGACAAGCTAAAATCAGCATTAAAAGGTATAAATGTTGCTTTTTGCAATGCCAATTTTGTTTCTGTTTAAAAATACGATGTATAATATTCGACAGGCAAATTTCAGTCATTTTATTTCACTTTCCAAATTCGCTGCCACAAATTTAGTGGTTAAAATTCGGCAGGAAATTCAGCTTTGCACATCCGGGAACCGCAGGAATAGCAGTAGAGCGCCGATGCATGATCTCGAGCTGATGTCAGCCGCTAGCCAGCAGGTGGCGCAAGTGGCTCTTGATGAAGGCCATATGTGGATCAAGTCACTCATTTACAAAAACTGATTTGCAGAAATGGAGCTAGCGCTAGAAGTTTTGATTATCGGGGCCAGTATAAACATGTGGAAACGCTGATTGTGTGTATGTTTAATTCAACATTCCTGCGGTTCCCGGATGTGCAAAGCTGAATTTCCTGCCGAATTTTAACCACTAAATTTGTGGCAGCGAATTTGGAAAGTGAAATAAAATGACTGAAATTTGCCTGTCGAATATTATACATCGTATTTTTAAACAGATTGAATATTTTGGAAGTGAATTCTGCAAGGTGAATATGAATTATTGAATTTTTAATTATGAAAATGTGTGTGAAATATTTTGAGTTGAAATATTCACAGCTTAAATAAAGAACTATGTTAAATTTCAGGACCTAAAAATGCAAGCCCTGGAAATACAAGGCATTAAAATGTAAGCACTGTTAATTGCAATGCATCTTTTTTTCGATTTGTGGAATTCAGCATGCTTTATGTTTCAAAAACTATTGTCATTATTCTGCTTCCATATATGGGCTAAAAGAATCTCTCCACCACTATCTTGCAGTTGTTCAGTTGTGAAGTTTACTTTTATGTGCCATAACATCTGCGCTGTCACAGTAGAGCTGTTCATGAATGCAGTCTTCACAGCAGATACCTGATGGGTTCAGGCAGCAGTGCAGCACTTGGTGGCCATTGAATTGATATCTTCTTCAGCTGGCTTCATCCTCCTTCAAACAAAACAGTAAGTAACTCTAGAGAAGTAGTGTTGGTGAATAGGGGCAGGTGTCAGTACTCACCATATTCAGTCATTTCCTGCCCAAATTCCAGAGATGATGGCACAGCTAATCTGCTCATTCTAGGAGCTATTAAAAGATGTATGTGTGAAAAACTATAACTGCTGTCTTTTGAGAGATCAACATCAAAGCTGTTCCACACATGACTGCATTGAATACAGACATACCAATGGAAATGTGCAACTTTCCAGCTCTCTGACTTTTCTGTTTGGGCACAAGAAGGCCATGTTCATTCCTCATTCATCAGGACTGGTTTGACCGGCTTGCTGTGACTGATTTTCTTTGCGTTTTTGGTCTTCAGCTGTTAAACAAAAAAATATCTATTGACCCCATGTTTAATTATTGTTGTTTAACTTAATTAGTTGCTAGATGTTCTCCCAGCTGAATCTTTTCAAAATGTCTTGCTTTTTCAGCCCTTTGTTGCCCCCGTGCCAACTTTTTTGAGACCTGTAGCAGGCATCAAATTTGAAATGAGCTCATTTAGTGGATAAAAGTGTAAAATTTCTCCATTTAAACATTTATGTTCTATTGTGAATAAAATATTGGCTCATGTGATTTGAAAGTCTTTTAGTTTTCATTATATTCAAATTTTAAAAACATCCCAACACTTCCGGAATTCGGGTTGTATTTGTACTTTCACTCAAGTAATGAAGTTGTGTACTTTGTCCACCTCTGCATGTAGCTGTCACGGCGCACACAGCAGGGAGAAACGAGGAGACGAGGATGAACTCAAAATACAGTCTTTAATAAATCCAAAACAGACAGGGCAAGACAAGACAAGGCTGGGACACACAGGAACACCGGGGAATAACGAGTAGACCAGACAAAAAGTAACTGAACGGGCAGGAACTAAATACACAGGCTAATTAACAAAGACTAAAACACAGCTGGACTGAATTAAATAATAATCACATTAAACAAGGACAGGAACATGACAAAATAAGAAAACAATGATGGCGGGAAACACAAGACATGACAGATGGCTGACAGTAGCTCAAGGTGTAGGTAATTTTTATTTACCGTTCAGCCATCACGTCGATCATTTATCTTCTATGATCTTATGTTTCTATGATCTTACGTCTAGCCGTTTACATTAGTTTAGCGGTGAAGGTCTCGAGGTTACCAGATTTGCATAAAAAGTCTGCCAAATGTCCATTCAAAGCTAGGCAGAACATGGCAGGCTTAGAAATACTGTAAGGCTTGGCAACACTGGAAGGTCCTGGCAGATCGCAGGCCGGATTTTCGCAGAAAAAAATGGGTTCAGTGAATCTGAAAATGTGCACTCAGGAAAAACTGCTACATGTGACGACTTTCGACTTGGGGACCTTTATATAAATGTAGTGGAGTAAAAAGTATGGTATTTGTCTTTCAAAAGTTTCCAGAAAAAATAATACTCAAGTACAGATTCTCAATAAGTGTACTCAAGTAAATTCACTTTGTTACTGTAATAAGTATCTACCCAGATTCTACACTGGAGATGAGTGGAGTGTATTTATCAATGTTTCCACGTTCAAATCCCCAAACCATGACCAAAATAACAGAATGCAAAGCTTCTCCACTCCTGCACACAATAGTGCTCTTTACAGAGAGCAGAAGCTGCAGTGGAAAGCCCAGGTTTTTCTCAGTGGTCAGGAATGCTCTAACAATGCTGTTTCATGTCAGAACAGCTACACTAGCAGCATTCACTTCAATGACATTTTGATTATCAGCTGTACGGATTTAAACTATTTCTTGTCTTCAGAACTGAGCTGTGGTGATTCCAGTGAACAGCAGCATTGATCTGCTGAACCCGTCCTGATGACTAGTTTTAGAGATTTGCACAGTGGCCTGTGGTCAACAGTTTTATTATAGAAAAGAGCTGAAAAGAACTGATATTTTACTTCTAGAAAACAAAAAAGACGTGGCATTTGTTTTTCTGCCATTACGTTCAGATTTGTTCATTTCACACACGCTTTTATTGAAACTTGTCAGGAACATTACAAGCAGTACATGTATTTAAGAGTTTGACAATTATTTGGAAGTTCTAAATGAATATAAAAATCTGTCAATTTAAAACTCTTTGAAACTTTTAGAAATGTTGAATGTTTTGAAACTGTTGAAATGGTAGATCCATCCTGAGAGTCTCCTGATGTGAGGAAAAGTCATTGGCATTCTTTTGCTGTCTGATTGTCAATAACGCCAGTTGAACAATATATGAAACTCGTAAAAAAAACACGAAACAATATTATTTATATCATGAAGTAAAACCATATACAGTAATAAAACTTTCTGACATTGTTCTTTGGGGAGGAAATCCATCTATGTGTTGATCTGAATCTCACAGTTGAATCTGCTTGATTTGAAGATGAAGATGAACTTTATTCACTGTGAAATTATATTTTATTGCTTGATGCATTATTGTGTCACATTTGATGAGGACGCAGCATCAGAACTGAAAGTGCTGGATCTGAAGATGATCTACTTACTGTGATTTTTTGTATGACTGTGTCGAGAAGATGAATTATTAAAACACTTCCCACATTCAGTGCAGTGATACGGTTTCTCTCGAGTGTGAATCCTCCTGACTGACTGAATCTCGTCACAGTGTGAACACTTATGTGTTAATTGTGACAGCAAATTTTGATTTAGGTTTAGTCATAGTCTTTGGACTAAAATGCCATTTAGTTTTAATCACATTTTAGTCATCTGAATTGTTTTTAGTCTTAGTCTAGTTTTAGTCGACTAAATCTACAGTAAATCTGAAATCTAACAGTGTAATGCATTTATTAAGCATTTCTCTAAAATTTTCAAACGAATTCCCAGAGAAAACATTTGGTAATATAAATGATTTGAACATGCAATATAGACACAGATTTAACTGCTTTGACACATGTCTTTATCTCAAAATTAAATAAAATAACTTCTCATAAAGAAACAAGTACATGATCCTCTTTTGAAATATCAATGGCTATATAATATGCATTCTTTATAACAACTTGCATACAACATCCTTCATTCTTTCAAGCAGACATATTTATTTATATACATTAAAATTAAGATTAATCCTTATTAGGGCTACTAATGTGATTCATTCAAGAGCATTGAGTGATTTTATCTCTTTCTTTTGTTGATTCATTAACAATAAGGTCACAGAAAACAGCAACGAAATTAGTCTGCTGTCCCTTTAAAACTGAATGCATGGATTCAATATACTGAAACACACATACGATATTATCCCAACAGTTTACATTCACGTAAGATGTAACCGAGTGTGTTTACGTGAATACTCATCAAAACGGACAATTTGAGATCATTTTGGGGGTATTTCTCCGTTAAGATGTGAGCGAGAACTGAATTCAGTAATCGTGCGCTATTTGAGACGCTTTTGTGTGGGATTCGGCTGTGTGCGCTCAGAAAACCGGACCGAATTAAGCACTCTTTCGCGTCGTTACACTTTTCAAATTTATCCATAGGTGTGCTCTTTCTTAAAGGTGCTGTATGTAGGATTTTGACTATACTAAAGCATAAAAATACCATAATATGTTTGTAGATATTCAAGAAACATGCTAATTTAACATACTTGTTTATCTGAAAAACAATGCTACAGTCAGTTATTCTCCTTTGAAATGAGCATTCCGGCCCGGAATGACTGTTTGTTATAGTTTGTGAAACCTGCCCACTGCCAGTTTACCCAATTGTATTTCGGCATCCCGGGTTGCCAGTTGGCGGAAAACACAGCGTATTTAATTTCATTCGTCGGCATGTGCGCTTGTTTCTGTTGGTGTCCTTAATCTGGCAACCTACGCAGGTGCGTCAAGTCTGAGGAGGAGGGGCCTGGTGAAAAAAAACGTCTCCAATATTTTGAATTTGGACTGCAATACCTAGTTCAACTGCTGGGTGTCAATCCTACATATAGCACCTTTAACTCCCAGGCACTGACATTTGTTTGACATTTTATGCAGCAAGTGCATGCAAACTTGTGATCAGAGCATTACAGTTCAAATGTGTGCATCTCACCTCCTTTCCACGCAGGAGATTCATTCTGATTGGATGATCTCTGTCCAATTGTCCCTCCCCAACATTCGTTGATGAAAATGGCAATAGATGTTTGTCTTTGTTTTTGTCATTCAAAAAGAGTTTTTATTTGTTATCATCACGTTCCTGTTATCATGACAGGATCATGAAAATCATGATGAAAATTATTCGTCAACGAAATTAACATTGTTGTACTGTTTCTCTCTAGTGTGGATCCTCTCGTGTTTTTTCAAATGTCCTGACCGACTGAATCTCTTGTCACAGTGTGAACACTTGTAAGGTTTTTCTCCAGAGTGAATCCTCTCATGTGTTTTCAGATGTCCTGACCGACTGAATCTCTTGTCACAGTGTGAACACTTGTAAGGTTTTTCTCCAGAGTGAATCCTCTCATGTGTTTTCAGGTCTCCTGACCGACTGAATCTCTTGTCACAGTGTGAACACTTGTACGGTTTCTCTCCAGAGTGAATCCTCTCATGTGTTTTCAGGTCTCCTGAAAGACTGAATCCCTTGCCACAGAGTGAACACTTGTATGGTTTTTCTCCAGTGTGAATCCTCTCATGCTGTTTTAAACCGGTCGCTGAAGTAAAAGTCTTTTCACACTCAAAGCACATGTACTCTCTCACACCAGTGTGTATTTTCTGATGTACTTTCAAATATTGTAGACATGAAAAACTTTTTCCACACAAATGACATGAATGTGGTTTCTCCTTTGAATGAACTGTCAGGTGTTGCTTCAGGGCTGAGGCACTCAAAAATGTTTTGCCACATTGATCACATGCATGCGGTTTCTCTCCAGTGTGGATGTTCATGTGTATTTTAAGTTTTGATGATTGTTTGAAACTCTTTCCACACTGAGCACAAGTAAATGGTTTCTCTCCAGAATGAACTCTCATATGCTCCATAAGGTTTCCTTTTTGTGTGAAACACTTCCCGCACTGATCACATGTGTACGGCTTCTCTCCAGAGTGAACCCGCTCATGTGTTTTCAGATGTCCTGACCGACTGAATCTCTTGTCACAGTGTGAACACTTGTACGGTTTTTCTCCTGTGTGGATCCTCTCATGTGTTTTCAGAGCTCCTGAATGAATGAATCTCTTGTCACAGTGTGAACACTTGTACGGCTTCTCTCCAGAGTGAATCCTCTCATGTGTTTTCAGGTCTCCTGACCGACTGAATCTCTTGTCACAGTGTGAACACTTGTACGGCTTCTCTCCAGTGTGAATCCTCTCATGTGTTTTCAGGTCTCCTGAAAGACTGAATCCCTTGCCACAGAGTGAACACTTGTATGGTTTTTCTCCAGTGTGAATCCTCTCATGCAGTTTTAAACAGGTCGCTGAAGTAAAAGTCTTTTCACACTCAAAGCACATGTACTCTCTCACAACAGTGTGTATTTTCTGATGTACTTTCAAATATTGTAGACGTGGAAAACTCTTTCCACACAAATGGCATGAATGTGGTTTCTCCTTTGAATGAACTGTCAGGTGTTGCTTCAGGGCTGAGGGACTCAAAAATGTTTTGCCGCATTGATCACATGCATGCGGTTTCTCTCCAGCGTGGATTTTCATGTGTATTTTAAGGCTTGATTTTTGTTTGAAACTATTTCCACACTGAGCACAAGTAAATGGTTTCTCTCCAGAATGAACTCTCATATGCTCCATAAGGTTTCCTTTTTGTGTGAAACTCTTCCCGCACTGATCACATGTGTATGGTTTCTCTCCAGAGTGAATCCTCTCATGTGTTTTCAGGTCTTCTGACCGACTGAATCTCTTGTCACAGTGTGAACACTTATAAGGTTTTTCTCCAGTGTGAATCCTCTCATGCCGTTTTAAATTGGTTGCTGAAGTAAAAGTCTTTTCACACTCAAAGCACATGTACTCTCTCACACAAGTATGCATTTTCTGATGTTTTTTCAAATATCTTAGACATGAAAAACTCTTTCCACACAAATAACATGAATGTGGTTTCTCCTTTGAATGAACTGTCAGGCGTTTCTTCAGGGCTGAAGCCCTCAAAAATGTTTTGTCGCATTGATCACATACATGCGGTTTCTCTCCAGTGTGGATGTTCATGTGTTCCTTAAGGCTTGATTTTTGTTTGAAACTATTTCCACACTGAGCACAAATAAATGGTTTCTCTCCAGTATGAACTCATATGTGCTGTAAGGCATCCTTTTAGTGTGAAACTCTTCCCGCACTGATCACATGCATACAGTTTCTCTCCAGTATGAATTTTCATATGCGCCATAAGGTTTCCTTTTTGTGTTAAACTCCTCCCACACTGATCACATGTGTGCAGCCTCTCTCCAGAGTGAACTCTCATGTGAACACCAAGTTTACATTTGCTTGTCAAACTCTTTCCACACGGAGTGCAGGTGAATGATTTTTTTGGCTCTTTTCCTTAAATTTTTCAGTTTGGTTTGAGAGCAACACAAATGTTTTTCTCCAGTTTTAACATGAATTTTCTCCTCACTTTCACTAAAATTCTCCATTCTCCTCATTTTCTTCAATCAACTCTGAAATAAAAGTAAACGGAGAAATATGAAAGAAAAAAAACTATAAAAGTCAATCAAGATGTGACCATGGACAGTAGACAATTGCGATATGAAATGTTGATCATTTTGATGGGTTTTTAAAAATTACATGTCCCTGAAACTATTAAAAAAAATATTGGCATAAACCCTGTGTTTCTATAGGGAGAACTATTAAACATGTTTGATCAACTACACAATTATCTAACATGCATTTTTTTTTTTTAAAGTACCCAGTTCATAGAAAGTAAATTATATTTGATGCTTCAGCAGCTCTAAATATGATCCCTATTACAACAAATCTAAAACTAAACCACTTGAAACTTTATCATCTTCAGCAATCTTCATCTTTAATGAAGAATCAAGATTAAACACCAACCTGTTTGTTCTTCAGCATCTTCAATGTGTTTCATTCTGCAGGATTTGTGGGAGGAGCTTCAGAATTTCTTTCTGGAAGTGTAGAATATTTTTAATTCATCAAAATATGAATTAATCAAATATAATCAATGTGAATATAGCCATTTATGTATCAAATTATTCTACTATTATAATCATGTATTTGCCTGTGTGTATAGAGGCCTGTTTGAGAATGAAATGTGCTGACATTATCAAAATACATAGAAGCTGCACATCCTGTTTGGACATTAGACAAAATATATGATGGAGTTTCCTCGTTTCACTTAAAATTGAGGCCTTGTGTCTACTTCCTAAAAACAGACTGGAGGCACAGTCAAAAAAGAAAAAAAAAACAATAACGACTATGGGCCAATAACAATAACGCTCTTTTGGCATTAAAATTGTACTGTCAGGTTTTACAGGTTTTAAGACGCGCAGTGATGAATTAGCGCTGAAAAGGCATGGACAGTCATTTTTGCGCTTGACCTTATTGAATATGTTAATTTATTTGGAGAAAACACATTATCTGAACATATCGTTTGCCAAGCCATGTTATTTTTAATTTGCTTCAGAAAATAAAAAATGACTTTGAACCCTCAACTAGGAGTCACACAATACCAGGGCTATCAAAGCTTCAAACAAACCTTCATTTTTTTGTCCTCCGGTTCTTTTCAACGTACTGTGGCTTCTTTTTTTTCTTCTTTATTTGCGACTATGCTAATTTGCGCTGCGCTTGGTATATTGCGTTGGTTGATATGTAAATGAGATGTTGCGTCTGTGTTCTTTCGCATTGTTAGGAAATCACCCGCAGAAATTTCCCCTTCCATCAGTGCTGTTTTAGAATTGCGCTCTCGCGCTAATTTTCCATTAGTAAAACTGGCCCCATGTATGAAATGTATTAAACGCCTTGAGGGAAAAACTATATAAAGAGTAATAATTATCTCTGAGAATAAAATGGCATCAAAACCTCAAGACTTCGAGAGTGATTTCTCACAGAAGCAGCAGAAGCCACCACAGAAGATGTAGATTTACTAAAACTTTAACTAATTTACACATTTAGGCATTTATGTAATTGAAGCAGAAGAGACCAGAACCTTACAAATAAAAATTGTTGTCATATTACTATATCAAAAGTAAGAGCATCGACACAAAGATCACGTCAATTTAAAATCTCATTCAGAAACACTGCACTCACATATGTGGTAATTCACACATTCTATGCATTTCTGTTTTGTCGATCTTTCTATTGTTAATATTTCTTCATATTTTTTCATTCTGCCCCCTGGATTAACATACGAAAAGATCTGTGTAGAAAAATAATATAATTTAAATTCTTCCAAATATAAAGCGAGGCTTGGATGTAAACGTCCAATGCAGTGATTGGGTAACAGCTTGCATTTTAAAATTTGTGACGGGTCTCCTGTTCTTCCTGCTACGGCCGGCCAGTGGGTGTGGTTGGGAGACTCATCAAGTGAACCGTGTACACCTGTTCTTCCCTCTATAAAGGTTAGGCTTTTTTGGCATGGTGGCTGTCCTGCTCCTGCTCACGTTTGATTTTTGTTAATTTTGATTTTGTTATTCCCTTAAACTTGGTTCTGTCTGATGCTTTGACTAATGATATGTCTGACAGAAATTGTGTTTGATTGTGCTGGGTTTTTGGTTCATTTAACTTCCTATTTATGTTAATAAACATTTTCGTTGCGACCAAACCAAACTGACTGTCCTCCAATCTTTTGTCACGGCTTTGAGCCGGTCGTGACAAATTTTCGATGTTCTGCCATTGCAATTGTTTTGAAAAATATCTCATTACATGGGCAGGTGTTTCGGCTAACAATGTGAAACATTTATATGTATTGCACATGCTTTATAAGTCCTGGATGTGGCAAATAAATTAAGTACTGAGTTACCACAGGCTATGTTTGACTATCATCAATAATGAAACAAAACAAATTGACACCCATCTTCATGAACCTCTACAGGAAAATAACTACAACACAATAATGTCCATATCAATCTAAATATAGTTCAACTTTGTAATAACTACATTCACTGTAATAAAGTAATTCGATCATGTTACAAGTTTGTACAGAAACTGAAATGATTCATTTAACATTTAAAAATAAAGAGCACCACAAAACAATGTTTAATCTAAATTAACATTTATACTAACATCTCACATGGCTCAAATTAGGCTTGATGTAAATATTTAGCAATTCCATTATATTTTAATGAAATTAACTAACAAATTTGATTCAAAGATATCTAAAGAGCATAAATGCTATAAGTTTGATTGCAACATATAATCATTGCTGTTAATAGTGTTCATTGTCTGTTTGGTTACGTCATTAACTGAATTTTACTCTACATTTCTGCCATATGTACATCAATTTGACAAATCACCTCTGATAAGCTACTACTAAATATGTTGTAGAAACATAATTTTCTGTAAAGCTGCTTTGCAACGATTTGCATAATCAAAAGCGCTATACAAATAAACTTGAATTGAATTGAAAATTAAATTGCAGCAGCAACACAGCTTCCTGTCAACAGATGGATTCCTGTCAATTCCCATCACAGATCTCAAACTTTTGACTTTTGACCTGACATTCAATAACAGTTTCTTACTCCAAACATCGACACGATCACACAAACAAACACAAAAAAGTACTCAAAACTGCTCAGATCTGAACGAATAAATTTTACTTGAAAAATCACATGGTTGACCCTTCAAGATGGTGGCTTGTTTGTAGACGTGTGCACTGGTTTGTCCTAAAATGTGCTGTATGTTGGATTGACACCTAGCGGTTGAACTAGGTATTTCAGTCTAAATTCAAAATATTGGAGAGGGTTTTTTCACCCGGCCCCTCCTCATACTTGATGCACACGCAGGTTGCCAGACTGATGACACCAACAGGAACGAGCGCACATGACGATGAATGACATGAAATACGCTGTGTTTTCCGCCAACTGGCAACCCGGGGTGCCAAAATACAATTGGGTAAACTGGCAGTGGGCGGGTTACACAAATCAAAACATATACAGACATTCCGGCCCGGAATGCACATTTTCAAAGGAGAATTACTGACTGTAGCATTGTTTTTCATATAAACAAGTATGTTAACTTAGCATGTTTCTTAAATATCTGCAAAACATTATGGTATTTTTATGCTTTAGTAGAGTCAAAATCCTACATACAGGACCTTTAACTGTTTGATCTAAGTGTTTGAAAATTATGAGCTATATCACGTTCATGGACACTAGGGGTGTGACAATACATTTAGCTCATGAGATGAGACAAAATATAGATACTTAGTTCACTAGAACGAGACATTGTTTTTATACTATTTTCAAGAAATTTTCAAATGACTAAATATTTGTCTTTTAAATCACAAATAGCAAGACGCTGAGCTCCGCAAAACAATGTAGTTGTATTTTGAAATATTTTTATTAATGTAGAGCCGTAACTAACAATTATTTTAAATTAGGTAAACAAGTAATCTACTGATTATTTTGACAATTGAGCAATCTGATATTTTTAAGTAATAAAAATAGACCTAAGTGAAAAGCAGGCTTTAGTATGACTACATTTATATATGTTAAACTAACGATGAGACAATAATAATTGGTTTGAATAAAGTATGAAAAACCAAGTAATCACATGGTTTTATTGAACAACACTTAAAATACATAAAGTAATATGCCTATACTACATAATATCAACATAACCAACTTAAGTACATTTAGTATTATACGTTTATAACAAATACCTCCAGAGATGCCAGCAGCCTGGTGATGTTTCACTTTACAGCGTTATTCAATGATGTTTAAATCCATATAATTTTAATATTTGGTCACGTGCAAACTCAGAGCAAAGGTTTGAACTTTTATTTTGAAATTGCAACGTACAACTACAGAAATATGTTGATGTATTTCTCCTGTGGTGTCATGGGTTTCTAAATTGGTTTCTAAAAGATTTACTTTCTAAATCTAGTGAGATAACGCACTGTTTCCCAGATGAACAAACATACTCTGTTACTGTTGTAACCTCAGTTCCCTGAGATACGGAACGAGTACTGTGTCTTTGTTTTAAAGACGCTATGGGAAAATGCCTTTTTTCTCCTGAACTGAAGCCTTATTCAATCAGGCAGTGAAACTGCACGGCCATTGATTCGTGCAGTGTGTTAAAAATGCAGAGCTGCACGAGCCTATGGCGACAAAGCCCGCCAGAATAGGTGGAGCCATCTGGCAATATAAGCAGCCGTTTTGCCATAGACTCCTCAGGTTACTTCGACTGAAGCGATGACTGGGTCGTGCAGTTACCTACCTAGCACAGCAAGGTATGCAGTACTCGTTCTGTATCGTCGATTCTTCACTCGTACTGCGTCTTTGTCTTAAAGACGCTGTGGGAACCCAGTACAATCACACAGGAACGACTCCATAATATACCTCCTTAAGCATTCAATGCCCATAGGGAAGCAGAACAATATACTCCAAGGCTAAAACGGCTAAACTCATAGAGATCACACCCGGCCTGCGTAATCGTTCCAAATGACTCTTGCATTTTCGGCACACCTCGGGCCGAAAGCATGCAAGCAAACCAACCAACCAGAGACTTTGAGCACTATGCGGTCAAGGACTCTGTCAAAATTGTTCCCATAACGTAGAGTATGACCACTTATGCAGAGGACTCTGGCCTGTAAGGCCAGTACATCCAGGTTATAAAACCTAGCAAATGTGGATGGCGAGGCCCAGTGGGCCGCTGCACAGATCTCTGTAAGACACACCACTAGACCACGCCCACGATGAGGCGATGCCTCTGGTGGAATGGGCTCGTACTCCGACGGGGCATTGCAGGCCCAAGGAAGAGTACGCTAGCGTAACGGCATCCGCTATCCACTTACAGAGTCTCTGCTTCGTGACCGGATGCCCTTTGACGCGGTTACCGAAGCTAACAAAGAGTTGTTCCGACCTCTTAAAAGGGACGGAATGCTCAAAGTAAATCCTCAAAGCTCTGACAGGGCAGAACAAGGATAACTCCCGGTCCTCTTCAGAAGGAGGAAGCGCGGAGAGCGCGATGTCCTGAGCTCTGAATGGAGTGGAAAGCACTTTGGGTACATAACCCTGCCTTGGTTTCAGGACGATCTTGGAGTCATTGGGCCCAAATTCCAGGCAGGCAGGGCTAATGGAGCGCGCCTGCAGGTCTCCTACTCACTTGACCGACGCTAGTGCTAGGAGCAGAGCAGTCTTTAGCGACAGTGACCGAAGGGTAGTAGACTGTAGTGGCTCAAAAGGAGGGCCCTTCAAAGCCCTCAACACAGTGGGCAAGTCCCATGTAGGGACTGTGAGGGGCCGAGACAGATTCAGCCTCTTGGCACCCTTCAAAAATCGGACAACCGAGTTGTTCCTGCCCACCGATTGGCCTGCTATAGGGGCATGGGAGGAGCGTCCCCTATCCAGCAGCTTTTGCAGGAAGGACAGAACCACTGATAAGTCAGAGGTAGACGGGTTTTCACCACGGTCTAGGCACCAAGTGGAGAAAACAGACCACTTAAGGGCGTAGAGGCGTCTTGTAGGTGGGGATCTGGCCTCAGAAATGGTATTTAACGCTCGCTCTGGGAAGCTCGCAGGCTCCCGTCGAGCGGCCAAAGGTCCTGGGCCCACAGCTCGGGCCGAGGGTACCATATTGTCTTGTTTGCTTGAGAGAGGAGATCCCGTCTCAGGGGAATGGGCCACGGGGCTGCTACGAGCAGCTGAGTTAGCTCTGACAACCAGGGTTGGTTCTTCCAAAGGGGGGACACCAAGAGAACCTTGTGTCCTCGTTCCTTAGCCTGATAACCTGCGGGATCAGGGCCATCCATATAATAAGTTGGGCAGTGAGAGTTGTCTTCTGAGGTGAAGAGGTCTATCTCGGCCTCGCCAAAGATCTCCCAAATCCTCTGAACCGTCTGCGGATGGAGCATCCACTCCTCTGAGGGAACATGTGCGCTCCCTAGTTCAACTTGCCCGGTATATATGCTGCTCTTAGCGAGCGCAGATTGGGTTGGGCCCATTCCAGAAGGCACTCTACCAGAAGGCAGAACCGCTTCGAGGAGAGGCCTCCTTGGTGATTTATGTAGGACACCACAGACATGGTTCTTCCAGGGGGCTAATGCTGTTTCACAGGCCTGGCTCACCCTGATATGTAGGTGTCCACAACGTCATGCATGGGATGGAACCCGTGGTTTCAACCAGCGCTGAAGGGGATGCATGCGAAGCAGGCCCAGCTGTAGTGCTGGTGATGGTGCGGCCATGAGGCCCAGCATCCTCTGAAACGTTTTGAGATGGCGAGCGGCACCGATCTCAAAGGAGGCCGCGAGTTTTCGAATTGCCAGAGCATGTTCTGGCGTGACTACGGCTCTCATCTGAGCTGAGTCGAGAACTGCTCCGGGCAGCTCATACAAGACCTATCTTAATGAATGGAGGAATCCTGAAATCTCAAAAACTGCTCGCTGAACTCACAATTAAATGACATATGTCAAATCAGCAACAAAAATCTGAAATTAATTGCCCCATGAATATTGTTTCTTATGCTCAAATAGCGTTTAAAAAGCTTATTTTTCAGGCTAGACCAGCTAATGTGCATGTGGAGTCATAACGTGCTTATACAGTGCATGTTCATTGGCTGGTCTAGTCAGGTTTCTATGGGAAATTTGGCTCTTTCTTTTAGAAGGTGGGACTATTCCTCCATATTGCGCATTGCAGTTTCTCCCATTCAAAAGTATAGGAGTGAACCGTCTTTGTATTTATATAGTCTTTGTTTTAAATAAAACACTTACTAAAAAAGATGAAATTTTATTTACCTGCATGCCATGTGATCATTAATAAACATCAAAGAAACCGTAAACATGCAAATGTGATGTTTTTAAATATTTAAAATTTCAGGCGTACTTAAAGCAAATATATTTGATGAATGAGGTTTAGATGACAAAAGGTTTTGGAATGCCTGCATTACATATTACATATGCAATAACATGAATATATGCATTTTAATTAGTTATAATTAATAATACATGGTTAAAAAACCTACATAGTAATAATTCAAATAAAAATGAATGTGTTCAGAAGTAGTTGATGCAATGTTGAAACCCTTCTTTAACCTGAAATGATTTTTGTAAATCCAGTGGTCAAATGCTGTCGCCACCTGACTAATGACTGATCTTTGTGTGAATGTCCACAAAACTGGACTATATATACCTATATAATATGTATATAATCGGTAGGTTATTTTAGAAAGGAAATTTTAAAAGATGAAAGAGAAATTAGGGAGAATCAGTGAATTATGAATAATTTATTACTACTGTGTGAATATTATGTAATCATGTAATCCATAAAAAAGTAACTAGTCTGATTACAAGTATTTTAAAATGTAACTTACTCTAATTACAAGTACTTAATTTTTGGAATCTGACTACGTAATCCAGATTACATGTAATCAATTATTACCCAGCTCTGTGTACGAATTTGCAAGAGGATCTGCTTCAGCTTAATCGTCCTGAACGACCTCTTCCTGAGGGCGCGATTCAGGTGTCTGAGATCGAGGATGGGCCGGAGGCCACCATCCTTTTTGGGGACGAGGAAGTAATGGCTAGAAGCCTGACTCGCTCTGGGGTGGAGGGACAGTTTCTACGGTGCCCTCTGCCAGCAAAGTCATCACCTCGGAGCAAAGGACATGTGCGTCTTTGCTCTGAACAGATGATTGACAGCTTGACAAAAAATACAACAAAATAACTAAAAATATAATAAAATACCTAACTACATAATACTACTATTGTTAGAAATTGCAACAAAATTAAAATAGAAATATAAACTTTTGAACTGCTGGTTTCGTCTGGTCAGAGGAGAACTGGCCCCCCGACTGAGCCTGGTTTCTCCCAAGGTTTTTTTCTCCATTCTGTCACAGACGGAGTTTTGGTTCCTTGCCGCTGTCGCCTCTGGCTTGCTCAGTTGGGGACACTTAATTTCTTGTGATTATCGCCGATTTGATTGCACAGATACTATTTAAACTAAACTGAGCTAGACAATGACATCTCTGAATTCAATAATGAAATGCCTTTAACTGAAAATTCAGTGTTTAATCTTATCATTATACATTACTGACACTCTGTCCTCCAATTTGATACTGTTAAGTGCTTTGACAATCTGTATTGTTAAAAGCGCTATATAAATAAAGGTGACTTGACTTGACTTTCCGTGTAGACATCGGAAATTCAAATGCAAAAGGAATTGCGATTTCATCTGAGTTTTGGCAGGTTACATGTACGATGCAGAGAAAGTGAAAAACCAAATGTGGTAATTAATATTGCTATTTAAATATGACAGGCTCATAACTCGTAAGACATGGGAAATACAATTGCAAATGGACTTTGCCTTTTCATTTAAAACGTGGCAGTCACTGTGTGTTTGCGAAAGCGAAAATGCAAACGGTAATGCAAGATTTGCAATTGCATTTGGATTATGTCACAATTTATGCGCCCACATGTGGAAAATGCAATTGAAAATACAATTTGCAATTGCTTTTGAAAATAGTCCGGAAAATACTTCCATGCTGACGCTTTCCCTTTAAGAAATCCGAATGTAGTGCGCGTGCAACTGTAGCGCGCATACTTTGAACATACTTTGAATACCAGTCAAAGAGGAGAAGCAGCTGAGAAATCAAGTGATTAACGTGGTTTAACTTGTTAAAATGTATTTAAAGATGCTAAAAAGGAAGAAATAGTAATACTTGATAGTAATCTGATCTGCATCCTAAACTAACAGTTTTGGGTGAACGATATCTGTTGGTGAGTTGTTGAGCTCGTTTTATTGTATGTGATTAGCACAGGAGTCTGCCGTTACATAGCAAAATATATCGTTTAACAACTTATATTAATGAAATATTAATGTATGCTGTTTATAATAAAATGTCATTATAGAAAACACTGGAGTAGTGAGTAGTACAATATGTCTGTTCTGCCACCATTTTGAGCTGTTTTGAATGACGTGTTTTACGGTTTTGTATAGCGCTATTTTAATTATTTGTATTGATGGAGTAATAAGATGTTCTTATGGCCTGTTAAAAAGTTTGACATTGGACAACGATTCTCCCGTGACCAACTGACCAGATGCACAGAGCGCTCTTTAGAACTTCCGCATAGTTTTAGTTTAGTTTAATTTTTGCACTAGAGTAAAATAGATTAAAAATAATAATAATAATACAATCCATATACTGTGTAGAGAGAGGCAGAAAACCCAAAGGGCTTATTTAGAGCCTCCACCTAAACAATGAAAAGACAAAACAAAAACAGACTTATAAAACTAAAAGAAAAACTTTGATTACACAACAAATATATAAATACAAATGATTACAAATTAATTACAACATATGTTGAAAAAATAAATAATAAAACCCAGAAAAACAAATCATATGGTACTAGGGCTGTCACGATAACTACTTTTTGTTGTGCGATCGACTAAAATGTTGGTGATATTCATTTTTATGTAAAAAAAATTATATATATAACCATTATTTTCAATTTTTTTTTTTTTAAATTATCAGTCGCATTATATCGCGGCACCAAAAATGATCGCACTCATTTACATATATCGTGCGATAAGTCGATATATCGACTATCGCGACAGGCCTATATGGTACATAAAATAAATGAAAAAAGACAAGATAGATTATTGCATTTTAAATGATCCTTTATACATCTTTTATAACAAGCCAGCTCGTAAACTTCCAGTAAAGCTGATTTAATGTTGTGGTTTATATAGCTAGAGACTCTTGAGACCCTTATAAACCTCTCCTGCCTCGTGCTTGTTAGACATCGAGAAAAAAATAATAATAATTTCAACATGGTAAATAATGATAGCATAACAACAATGATAGATGATGCCTTTAACATTAGAGATGCTATCTCCCAAATGACACCATGATGGTATTATTGATAATCAATAACTTACCTTCATAGTCATGAACACATTTTAAACACTTATAATATTTGCCTTCTCAACTCTATGGCTGTGCAGTAAAATTCACTTTATAGATATACTTTTCATTCATGAAGATGACCTGAAAGAAACGTGTCTCCTAACGAAAAACAAAGACTTTTAAGATGAAAATGGTATTAAATTATCATTATAACTAGTAGATGGCAGCAGAGGATCACTCATTAGCTCAGCTGCCATTTCAACTCCAAATGTGTGTGCTTTTATTGTACTGAAGTATAAAGTATAGCAAGTGCAGGAATCACAAAGTCTCATTTCATTTTATAAATAAATAAATATGCCCCGACACCAACAGCATATAAGGAGAATTATTTAAACTAGTAAACTACAAATGAAATAAGTTCATTATTAATGGTATCACAATTAAATAATGCATTAAATATTTTGAAATATTTTTAGATTTAATTTAGTAACTACATTTTTTAAGTTGTATCTTTAACTGTAAAAGCTGCTAAATATATTCAGTCAACACAGACTTGTTACTGTTGTAGTTTTGCTACTCTGAATGTAGTCTGAATCACTTAATGCTCAGCTATATTTTGACATTGGCTTGTCTTCCATTATCAATGTCAATCATAGCAATGAGTCCCTGAACAATTGAGCAGATTTACCTGCGTAATATTTAACACCCGCGTTTGTCATTCCTGACATGGTATACGTGGACGTTTGGTCCTCTTGGATAAACAAAAAATTCCTTCAAATTGTGAATGGATTTTGTACAGAAACTAAGCAAAGAGCGCACCTCTTACAGCACAGTACACTTGACTGGAAATGACTGAGCTGGCTCATCTAAAACCAGGAAGTAATCGTGCATATGGTCAATTGACAGCACATTAGTGATTGCTTTGAAATATATTGGATACAATATTTTTCATACTTTTTCCTGGTTTTCCCTTAACTGAATTGAATGTGTTTTTTCTCTCTCTTTTTACATTACACACAAACTGAACTTTATTACATTTATCGCATGAAATGAACAGTATTGTACACCTCAAAGGGAAATTAAACTGATTTACGATATCAAATTCAAGTGATTGTATTTGCTATTATTATTATTATTATTATTGTTGTTGTTGTTACAGTAAAGTGTTATTTTTTATATTCAACTTCTTCTGGTCTCCTGGTATAAGCTTCATATCTTTCTCCCCAATTCTTTTCGAGTCTAGAACTGGTCTAGTAGATATTGGCATTGGAGATGCAAGTGCTACATACTGTGTGTGTGTGTGTGTGTGTGTGTGTGTGTGTGTGTGTGTGTGTGTGTGTGTGTGTGTGAGTGTGTGTGTGTGAGTGTGTGCATCAATCAATTATCAATGCCTTAGAAAAATTTTTTGCACTAATTCTGTGCTGCACAAATCACCTCTCATGTTGTTTACAATGTTACTGCAGGTTGAGCAACATACAATGAACAATGTCTACATCAGCGTGCATTTAAGCAAACTGCAAGTACTGTTAGTAAAACAAATACAGTGGAAAAGTGCACCTTTAGAATCAGGGGCGTAGCCACAGGTGTGCCACCTAAAAACAGATGCAGAATTATTATTATTTTAATCGTAATAAACATGGGGGGCGCTAAGGAGGGGCTAGCAGATGCTTCAGCACCCATCAGAAATGAAATAAAATAAAAACATTTGACTTATTACGCATTCATAACTCGTGCATTGCAATATAACGTGACGTGATTAGCAGGCACACTTTTCGAATTGTCAGCATTTTATTTTAAAAATGGATCGGTTCCTCGTGCCAAGTAGGCCTGTCCCCGACTAAAGATTTCACCAGTCACACGTAAATTGATTAATATAATAACCTAGGCTACTAAAGGGAAAAGAAAACATTTGAATTATTTGTTAATAAACTAGTGATTTCTTCTCAGTGTCGGCTGGAAAGATACAGTTGCCGGACGCTGCACTCGCCGTCTCCACATGAGCTTTAATAAAGAAATGCATTTTTCATTCCGACTATGTAATTAGAGATGTTATATATTTTTACAGGCTGTATCAGCCCAGTCTGTTCTGTTCTGTAACGGTAGTAATACAGTCTTGGTGGGTTTTTGTTTTTTTTGCACATTAATCTGACAGTAAATGATGCACACCCAGAGTCTCTTTTCTGGCTACGCTCCTGTTTAGAATAACTTTAAAAAATCCTATAGGATTAAAATCCCATTAAAAGGAACGGTTCCTACAGGATATTTATGTCTTGTCCTATAGGACTATTCCTATCAGAATCCAATAGGAATGGTTCCAAAATACGATAGAAATTTCACTGTACAGTTTTCTTTTTGGAATCCTGTAGGATGTTTTGACCAGGGTTTGCAGCTTATATATAGTTTGAGTGAAAGTGAAGCGTTCTGAGTCTCTGCTGTTTTCTGCACAACTATAGCATACAGAAGCTGTTATTTTTAGTTTGTCGTATGTAAAACCAACATGAAGTGGATAACTTTTTTTAACCTACAGTGTAGGAGTCACAAGTGTTTTGTCTTAGACAAATAGTAAAGATAAAAGGTAATGGTTCAATCGAAGGAGTTAAATAAACGTACCTGCTGTAAATTACCAAACTATTGTTAAACCTACCTTATGTTGCCAAAGCATGAGAGTTATGCATTCGTATTTAATTAAGTGATAGCTATCATTATGACAAATAGCTTAAATAACATACTCGCACCGCTGTGGCAGGACAACTTTTGTCCCCAAAAAAAACTTTTGTTTCATGGCGACAGAGTTGGCAACCCGAACTGTTACTCGCCGGTGATCGACACAGAGAGCGAGATGAGACGCACTTTATCTGTCGCGAGCAAATGTGTTTTACTGACACACAATAACATGCATTAAGATAAAACATTAAGGCAGAGTTACTTTTGATAATAATGGCACACGATTTATATAGAGTTTTCTTCGCGAGTTGTGATTTAAACGAGCGGATCACTCGCTGTGGCGACCCCTGATAAAAAGGGAATAAGCCGAGAGAGAGAGAGAGAGAGAGAGAGAGAGAGAGAGAGAGAGAGAGAGAGAGATGTATTGATTTAAACACATTAAATGATTAAAAGCACACACCTTTCTTCTGCCGAATCACAGACGCGGGAGCCAGCAGCCCCTCACCACAGAACAAAAGATCCAGGGGGCGGGGTTGGATCCACATCCAGGGGGTGGAGAGCACAGTTGCCAACTCTCACGAGACAAATAAGCAACCGCAGCTTCAAAAACAAGCCCAATATTTTTTTGATGATTTATTATCATCAATATTATTTATTATCAATTATTTATTACCAATAAATGAACCTGAAACATTAAACTGAAACCACTCTTTTATCTGAAAGCAAAAACAGAAGCTATTTTACAAAAATTGGCAAACTGCAACAAAATTGGGAACAAAACTCGTCTCCAATCACCTGTGAACAGAATAGGATTGGAGAGATTGAAGAGCTTCAAAGGGGAGATGTAACATAGCCAGAGATGTAACATAGCCACATATTTATAGCCTAAAATATATATAGGGGTCATTCTATGGAAATGTCCATTTTTCTGTCCCTATAGCCTTTACAGAAATATTACACTTGAAAAACACTTGGTTACAATTTTTTTTTTAAATATATTTTAAAATGAAACAATGTGTTATTTGAACAATTACACCTTCTTGAGCCATCAATGTGGCAATATTTGTTTTTAATTAATTATAAAAATTCCAAGCACCACAAAACTGCTCGTCCCCACAGCCATGTACAGAGGGAACGTGCCTTAGTTTGAGGTCAAAAACAGGTTTTTCTTCCATTTAAAATAAAATAATGTATACATAACTATCAAATAAATGACATTAAAAAACAAAATGCCACATAAATATTATAGAAAAAAATATTATATTCAATTATATATTCAATTATAATATATATTATATTAAAAAGAAAATATTATATAATAATATTAAAAAATATTTTAAAAAAGATAAAAATCATTAAGCTGTCATGTGTGTATTCGTGAAGTCAAAAGGTAATCTAATCATGTGGTTTAAATGTTAAAAAAAAGAAATACATTTTAAGACATCTTGCTATACCAGGCTATTCGAACCAAATGTATTTACTCAGTATTAGGATATGACTACTTGTTTTTTATTATCTCCAATGAGGGGCGGAACATTTGGCAAATCACGCTACAGCACTTATATTATTGCACTGGTTGGCTATTAACTGCGAGCAGACAGAGTGTCAATCAATGCACTGGAGAATACGGCGAACATAAATAAAGAAACGAAGTTGCTTGTCAGATTTCCCTAACAAGCAACCATATTTTTTTAAATAAGCCCAAAAAAACCGCAACCCGCGAACAGGAATTTTTTCCCACAACTTTACAAAAAAAGAAGCCCAAAGTCGTGGACTTGGCAACTGTGGTGGAGACGGGTGGGTTTAGGTCAGAGACATAGAGAGAGAGAGCTGCGACAACTCCGTTGACTCCAGTGGACCGTTTTTTTTACAGCAATGGCGGCTCATGGAGCCGCTCAGTAGTTCCCGGAAGTTAGCGCTCTTACTATCAGCGCCGTAGAGATGCAGCGGAAGAGACCTCTGTGATGAACTTTTAAAAGGTAAGACATTTATAGAACAAAATGATATATTATCAGAACAGCTAATCAAATTACCTTGTGTTAAAACTGATTATTATTAGATTATTCCTCACTTAATTGGTAGATTTACGGGATTTTATTCATTCTCTTCAGGCAGTTTCATTCCTTGTTGTGTAATTAAGGCTTTTAAACATGATTTCTGCTGCTGGGAAGTTATTTAATAGATTTAGATTTATTGCAAAGGATGCTGATGGACCTGAGTGAGAATAAAAAGCTTCAAAGGGGAGCTGTAACATAGCCACATATATATATAGCATAATATATATATATATATATAGTAAATTTACTTGAGTATTGTACTTAAGTACACTTTTTAAGTATCTGTACTTTACTGGAGTATTATTTTTTCTGGAAACTTGCGACTTTAACTTCACTACATTTGAAAGACAAATATCGTACTTTTTACTCAACTACATTTATATCAAGCTCCCCAAGTAGAAAGTCGTTATATGTAGCAGTTTTTACAGTGAGTGCATTTTCAGATTCACTGAACCCTTTTTTTCTGTGAAAATCCGGCCTGCGATTTGCCAGGAACTTCCTGTGTTGCCAAGTGTTACAGTATTTATAAGCCTGCAGTTTTCCGCCTAGCTTTGAATGGACATTTGGCTGATTTTACGCAAATCTGGCAACCTCGGGATCTTCCCCACTAAACTAATGTAAACGTAAACTAATGTAAACTAACAGCGCTCTAAAAAGGCATGTGTTAACTCATTAAAGCCCTTTGGAAAATTAACCATGTTTTTACTATAGTAACCATAACTATGGTATTTGCATTAAAATCACAGTATCCACAAATTTACCACACATACATATATATATATATATAAACTGCTGCTTAAAACTGGTCAGGGAAGTATATAAATCTATTATATATATATACTGATTTCTGAGCATTTTATGAATACTGATCAGTTGATGGCAAAATTCAAAAAGACGGTTCTTTAGTGCAACAACCCCTTTAGTGCAACCCATGACCATACTGAGAGAGTATGATCCAGTTTTCTGAAGAGACTAAAGGTTTGTTTTCTTTTCAATGTTTGCCTAAAATGAACCATATCATAGACTTCAATATCTCTTTGGAAAAGAACTTTGTAACTTTTAAACAAGTATTAAAGTGAGTTCAATGTAGTTGTAGGAGTGTTAAATAAAAAAAATAAAGATGATTTTTTTTATTAAGTTGTTCCATTTCTATAGGTTTAGTAACATAAAAGCTCTTAATTCCAAAGATAATCAGTGTATTCAGTAGGTTGTATTTGTGGCATAAGGTATTGTAAGTATACAACAATTCAACAATAAAACAACGCATTTACTTTTGATACTTAAGTACTTTTAAAAACATGAACTTCCATACTTTTACTTAAGTAAAAATCTGTCTTTACAACTTTCACTTGTAGTGGAGTAATATTTGACCAGTAGTATCTGTACTTTCACTCAAGTAAGGAAGTTGTGTACTTTGTCTGCCTCTGATTGTAATCAACATGATCAAATCACGTAACCATTGCTTTAATTTATTCATTGTTTCTGAATACATGACATTACTTAACTGCATGATTTATAGCCTAATTTTAGAACATTTCTGCCATATGAGCATTACTTTAACACAGTTAGACCTGTTAACACAACTCTTATTTGTAATGTAGAAACATTCATTTTCTGTAAAGCTGCTTTGAAACAATGTTTATAATAAAAAGTGTTATACAAATAAATGTGAATTGAACAAAACTTGATGCATCATTTTTTCTCCTCTCCGTGTCAGTAGAGAAACCATTCATTCACACTCCTTTCTGTGAGAGACTGGAGCATCCCATGCAGCACAGCACACTATAGCGGAGACCGTTCAAGGACAGCATGCTTTACAGTACGTAAATAAGTGCATAACAAAAGTCAACATACATAAAATATATGATTAAATGGGTAAAAGTTATTTTAAATTAGAATATACTACAAATATATATTTATATATTAATAACGGAGGGATGCACAAGAATCAAAAACATTAAAAGAGATTAATTCCCACTTAATCTTAAAATATCTTCACTTATTTGGAATGAATTTTCAAAGACAACAAACTTAACACTTACCATGAGATTAATAAAACGACAATGAACATTAACATTAGAAAACACACACACAAACACACACACACAGATAATTATATTTATACAGAGAGGCTGAAGTTACTTTGGTAAAAGACCATGATGTCCTTTATATAGCAAACATGGACTTTTACCATGATAACGTCAGCCTAAAATATGTTAACATGACAGGTAAGGATAGCTGACCACATTAATCCTCAAATATTCGCGGATTTTATCTTTTAAAAGCAACACTGATACAGCTACATAAAATACCTATACATGATTTTATAAATAATGTAAATAAAGTATTTTATTGTCTACTAATTACCAAAAATCTGTCTCTCTAACTCAATGCATTCCAATTGGCCGCTATGAACTTCCTGGAACTATTGAGGTCTACGTGAATCACGTGACGATCGAGCGCTTTGAACTTCTGTTGTCGCAACTCTGTCTCTATATGGCTCTGGTTTAGGTAAATGTAAGGTGGGAGGAGTTAGATCTAGATCCAACCACACCCCCTTATGACGTCACATCGCCAGAGCAAAATAAAAGTCTTGATAAATGCGCAGAACTTTACATTAGTAAACAAATATAAATAATAAGGCGTAGGATGAATTAACGATACTTAATCAAGGATAAAATGTCATTATCTTGGTATTAAAATTACAGGATTGTAAAGAACTTCTGAATGTTTCAAAGAATTTGTAGATCAAAATTAAATTTGTGGTTGCAGAGAGATTTATCTATTTAATTTATTAAAAGAAACTGAATCCCGATGTCAATGTAACAATCTTATTCCATCTCAGTTTCTCCCCAGAATATAAACACAATAAATCTATTTTCAGCTTTATTTGGTTGAAGTGGATTTCATTAAATGTCCAGGACTGTAAAGATTACATTGAAGGTAAGTTTAAAACAGCTATTTTGACTGAGTAGAAACCTTTAGTTAAAAATGGTTAAAATAACTTCTACATTTTAATGAAATTATTTACATTTCTCCAGATTATTTGTGCTAAAATGTGATTAAAATTAAACGTTACTTAAAAGTTACTTATTAAGCTCTCAGATTTCAAGCTGTATATATATATTTATTTATTTTTAACAGATTTCAGGAGGCTGGACAGGTGAAGACAAAGCACTCAGATCACGAGCTTGTATGCAAATAATGTGAGTTCAATCAGTTCAATCGCTCAGCAGCTCTAAAACATTCAGCAGAACTAGCACTCATTATCAGAGAGATCAGAGAAACTCGATACATTCACATTTAATTCACGTACTGATTAACATCAACAATGACATTCAGTTAAAGGAACACTCCACTTTTTTTGGAAATAGACTCATTCTCCAACTCCCCCAGAGTTAATAAGTTGAGTTTTACCGTTTTTGAATCCATTCAGCCGATCTCCGGGTCTGGCGATAGCACTTTTAGCATAGCTTAGCATAGATCATTGAATCCGATTAGACCAGTAGCATCGCGTTCAAAAATGACCAAAGAGTTTCGATATTTGTCCTATTTAAAACTTGACTCTTCTGTAGTTATATCGTGTACTAAGACCGGCGGAAAATGAAAAGTTGCGATTTTCTAGTCCGATTTGGCTAGGAACTATACTCTCATTCCGGCGTAATAATCAAGGAACTTTGCTGCAGTACCATGGCCGCAGCAGGCGCAGTGATATTACGCAGCGCCTGAAAGTAGTCCCCAGCTATATTATAACTAGTTACCTAGCTGGGGACTACTTTCAGGCACTGCGTAATATCACTGCGCCTGCTGCGGCCATGTTACGGCAGCAAAGTTTCTTGATTATTACGCCGGAATGAGAGTATAGTTCCTAATCATATCAGCCTAGAAAATCGCAACTTTTCATTTTCCGCCGGTATTAGTACACGATATAACTACAGAAGGGTCAAGTTTTAAATAGGACAAATATCGAAACTCTTTGGTCATTTTTGAACGCGATGCTACTGGTCTAATCGGATTCAATGATCTATGCTAAGCTATGCTAAAAGTGCTATCGCCAGACCCGGAGATCGGCTGAATGGATTCAAAAACGGTAAAACTCAACTTATTAACTCTGGGGGAGTTGGAGAATGAGCCTATTTCCAAAAAAAGTGGAGTGTTCCTTTAAAGAAATGAGGCAGAAACATCATTGAGCATCACTGACAAAAGACTGATTTTACATTTGTATTCACGTACCAACAGCAAATGAGATTCATTTTAAAATTTAAATAAATTGTAAATTTTAAAATAAATTTCTAAAGCTACAAATTCATTTTGACACAAATATTTGTGTTTCTGCAGTAATTGTATTTTAAGGCTTATCATCTTTCCTTTTCATGTCCAATCAAATAAATTTGCCAAGGAGGCTTTCAAGAGGATTACCAAATTTATTGATGTGCCGTTGTTAGAAAATAAGCATATATTTGGAAGTATTTTAGCAATAAACTATGACCACTTAGAGAAAGATCAAGGCAACATGAGAGATCTCGGGGAGCAGCCAAATGTGTTAATAACGCAGAAGTAAATCATCCAGAACTAGTCGCAGGGTTTCAGACGGACTCTGAAGATGCCTGTGGTTCTGTGGAGGAGCATCATTCACATGGGAAGAGAGTGACTTTGTGAAAGCCATGGACCTTGAGGAAAATGACAACACAACTGACCAGGAAGACAAATTATCACTGGCAACAGATCTGGCAACCTGGGCATATTTACACTAGCCTCTGCATTAAAGGGGTCATATAATGCCATTTTTGTACAAGCTAATATGATTCTTTAGGGTCTAAATTGAAAGTTTGTAATATACTTTAATTAAAAATTCTCATTAGTATTGTAAGAAAACACTCATTTTACCTGCTCAAAAACAGCTCTGTTTTCAGCACACCGTTTTAGTGCGTGTGTTTTTAAATGCTAGTGAGCTTTGCTCGCCCCGCCCCTCTGTTCTGTGGGGCGTTTTTGACACAACACACCTGGAGTGTTGCCTTGACAACAGTTGAGGGTATATTTTGAAGAATGGCAGTAAATATGTGATCAGATAACATAACTTATTCTGGCATAATATTGAAAAACATCAATTAGAGTATTTATAGTCTTGGATCATATGCATTTGCAGGATGTAAACAGTATTTTGCAGGTATTGTGTTACCATTAATTTTCATGCAGTTATAACTGTTTTTTATTTATTTAAATTTTTTACATTACTTCTTAACAGACACCGTTATAAACCATCTACAAAAGTAAGCTTAGTGTAGTGTTATCATGTTAACTTTAATACCTGCGTACACAGTTTGTAATAACACAATAACCATAACGTTTTGTTCATTATAAACGTGGGATTATTAATTATATTGAGAACGTCGTAAATAGAAAACATGCATGTACCCTGAATGTAAACATTAGCCACATACATCGTGAAGCGTGCTAGCGATTTGCAAAGATTAATATAAAGAGTAATATAAAGGTTAATTAAACGTTACACTCACTTCTTCTGGAGGTTCAGCAGGAACACGAATAGTTGGTACCGATTCTTTTTTCAGGAGCAGCTTCTTAGCAAAACCAGCTTTATACTGACCTTCATTTATAAAGCAGTCTGGTGAAAAATGATTCGCGCAAACATGAAAACATTGACGTTGCTCGTGGGGAATATTCCCTTCAAAAGCAAAACTCAGCCACTGTGTCTTCAGCGGTTCGGACTTAGGAACATCAAAATGACTGCTGTGTTCATTATTGCACCCGAGAACAGAACACCACAATCGCTTAGACGCCATTCTGCTCATAGACAGCTCCAGCGTATATCAACAATGACGCGCGGACTATGATTGACAGCTCGCTCACGAGCAAGGGTGGGTCTGTGTTGAAACACTGCTGTCAATCAACCATCGTGGGAGGGGCGTCCGACCGTGTGGCGTCACACGGTCGAACGGCTTGATTTGAGACAGGGTAAAACAAATAAGGAGATAAAAAAAAAAAACACTGGATGGATTTTTATCATTTTATGATGGTTGTGTACAGGCACTGCTAACACACATTTCAGTGCAATCAACTTGTAAAAGTGCATGTACCATTATATGACCCCTTTAAAACCTACTGGAGAAGAGCCCTACTGAAGAGCTGCAAGACAGTGACACCATTCATTTGTCTTTCGGTGTTGATGGCCTGCCATTACTTAAGAGTTCAGGGAAAGTCATGTGGCCTGTCCTGTGTGCCATCCTCCTCAACCCCATTGTTATTTTCCCTGCAACATTAATCTGTGGAAACAAACAGACAAATGAGCTGCATCTTTTAGATAATATCGCAGTAGACCTCAAAGACCAGCAGACCTCAAACTGTGGCATGCAATGCCAGTGAAAAAAAACAACACAGCACAAATGAGCTTTATGGTCAAGAGTTTTTACTCTATGCTCCACCGTTTGAGTAAATTAGCATTGCTTTTCTTTTACTATATTTTGCAATTTACAGAGGAATCATTGCACAGTGTTGGGTCTGTGAAGATGATGTGGTATAAACTTCCACAAGCCCAACCCACCTCGTAATCTTTAAAGTTTCAGTTGAACCAAGAAGGTAACAGAATTAGCCTCTTGACTTTTTTTAAAAAATTTGTAACAAATTTCAGCAACAATGCAGTTACTGACCCCTTACAAATCCAACAAAATGCGCAAAAAAAGAAGAAAATTAGATTTTATTATGGTGTATTATTAAGGTTTGATTTTATTAAAGCTCAAAATTTGGTGTAAAGACGCCCCCAGATGATTTTGTTACATTTGATTCAATGGAATTTGTATTTGATGACAGTTGTAACTGTATTAAATAAAGTATTTACTCTGTGTCTTTGCAATGCTTGTGTATTTGCAGATCATTTTTTATGTTGCCTAGTTTGTGGCTTAATTTATGTTGAGCAGCAATATTGCTGTAGTTAAAGGGACATGTCAAGCATTTATTTATTTTTTAATGTTGCTGAGGAATGAGTTAAAGCATAAAGCATACAGGACACTCCATACATGTTTCTAAAGAGTGATCAAAAGTGATAAACAAAAGCTTTGCAAATATAATTTCAGAATTAGTGACGTACATAGGACAAACATCCAGTGAATTGCCAGCAGCATTTATTTAGGGGAATGGTCAACAAACATATGCATTAGTTAACAGGTATTTCAAGAAAACAAGCCTTCCTCATTTGAAGAAAGCATAATCTCTTCAGATATTTTAAATACAGGTGTGTGTGTGTGTGTGTGTGTGTGTGTGTGTGTGTGTGTGTGTGTGTGTGTGTGTGTACTTATCATTAAGCCACAATAATACATTATATTGTACAGATACTTCCCCATTTTAAGAAACTTTGGTTTGAACTTAAATTTACAGTTAAATACCGTAATTTCATTAACTGATATAATGTTAATATACTAACCTACTGAAGTACTGAAATCTGTTTTGTACCTTTGAAATACACTGATAACCACCAAATGCAGGTGGTGATGAGAAAGTCACATGATGAAACAAAGCCCATCACAAACAGCTTTTAAATAATAACATATATAGAAGGTGCACAGTGTCATTCACACAAACACTAAACACCATCATGATGAGACTCATTAAACTGAAATATGCAATAAATATTAATTTAACAACATTAGATGTAACATACCACTCTAATAAACATAGCTGATAAGAAAACACTAAGAGGAAACCTAGTTATTTAAAAAAACCCATCAAATTCAAACAAAATTTGAAATGCAACGCAGGGAATTCTGGGAATGTCAAATTTTACATTCTTTTTCACTTCCAAAAGCGGTATTTCACCGTAAAATTGTCTGAAATGTCTATTACAGTTTTTCACCGTATATACAGTGGTATGCCAAAGTTTGGGCACCCCTGTAAATTTTCATGATTTTCCTTTATAAATCATTGGTTGTCTGGATAAGAAATTTCAGTTAAATATATCCTATAGGAGACAAACACAGTGATATTTGAGAAGTGAAATAAAGTTTATATGATTTATGGAAAGTGTGCAAAAATTATTTAAACAAAATTAGGCATGTGCATAAATTTAGGCACCCTTGTCATTTTATTGATTTCAATACCTTTAGCACTGATTATTAGAACTCAAAATTGGTTTGGTAACCTCAGTGACCCTTGACCTCCATACACAGGTGAATCCAATCATGAGAAAGTATTTAAAGGAGGCCAATTGTAAGTGTTTCTCCTCTTTGCATCTTCTCTAAAGAGTGGCAACATGGGAGCCTCAAAACAACTCTCAGATGACCTGAAAACAATGATTGTTGAACATCATGGTTTAGGGGAAGGATACAGAAAGCTGTCTCAGAGATGTAAGCTCTCAGTTTCAACTGTGAGGAACATTGTGAGGAATTGGAAGACCAGAGGCACAGTTCTAGTTAAGGCCCGAAGTGGCAGACCAAGAAAAATCTCAGATAAACAGTCACAGTCAACCCACAGACCAGCTCCAAAGACCTACAACATCATCTTGCTGCAGATGGTGTCACTGTGCATCGTTCAACTATTCAGCGCACTTTACACAAGGAGATGCTGTATGGACGAGTAATGCGGAAAAAGCCTTTTCTCTGCACACGCCACAAACGGTGTCGCTTGAGGTATGCTAAAGCACATTTGGACAAGCCAGCTTCATTTTGGAATAAGGTGCTGTGGACTGATGAAACTAAAATAGAGTTATTTGGGCAAAACAAGGGGCGTTCTGCATGGCGGAAAAACAACACAGCATTCCAAAAAAAACACTTGCTACCTACAGTAAAATTTGGTGGCGGTTCCATCATGCTGTGGGGCTGTGTGGCCAGTGCAGGGACTGGGAATCTTGTTAAAGTTGAGGGTCGCAATGGATTCCACTCAATATCAGCAGATTCTGGAGAACAATGTCCAGGAATCAGTGACAAAGTTGAAGTTGCGCCGGGGCTGGATCTTTCAACAAGACAACGAACCTAAACACTTAAGACTTAAGACCTTTTTACCACCTTATAAGAAACTTAAGACCAATTCTATATGGTGTGCAACAAAAAAATTAGACAAAAATGATCTCATGTTGATATTTTTGGATAACAATAATGGTAACACTTTAAAATAAGGTTCACTAATGCTTAACTAACAATAATTTGTACTTCCACAGCATTTATGAATCTTTTTTTAATGTTCATTTAAACATTTACTAATACATTTAATACACTGTGAACTAACATGAACAGCTGTATTTCCATTAACTCACATTAACAAAAATGAACAAATACAGTCACAAATGTACTGCTCATAATTAGTTAATACATTAACTAATGGTAACAAATGAAAAAACTTAAGTGTTACCACAATAATTTAATTAGGAGGTATGAATTATATATATATATATATATATATATATATATATATATGATCTTATTCTAATACATAATTCCGACACTAAACCGTCAATAAGAGGTGGAAAATTCCTGCCTTGAGTGATTTATTGTCTTGTTCAATAATATGATTTGATGAAACGACTGATCCATTCAGAAACGAAGCATGTCTTTATGAATGTATTGTTCAAAAACAATGCACAATTGTTGTGCTTTGGCTTTGCTTGGAAGTATTTTTGTTGGCGAAACATAAAATAGGCCTATTGTGTCTAAAATTGAACTCAAACTTGTTTGTAGAATTGTTGTACAGTATCGATGTCACATTTGCGATTGTGCTCATTCAGGAAAGCGACACTCTTGCTTGAGTCATATTACTGTATAGTATCTTACTTAAAACAAAAACTCATACAGGGATATTTTGGCTTTCATAACTTGAATTATAGGTTCATTCAAATTGTATTGTTATAGGCTTCATTGTGCAGTGAGTGCTTTTGAACTCTTAAGGCAAGCTTTTGTTTGGTTTTTGCAAAGTGAATGATAATGTTGATAGACAGATGATGTCCATAGACATTTCCCATCACTGGCTTAAACTATCAAAAGAACTCATCCTTCTCAAGCCATTTTTCTTTAAACCTTTACCCATTTTAAACTTGTTTGGGAGCTGATCAACATGGCTGTAGTTCAACAATTTCATTGGCCTTTTCTCAAATATGTCAGAGGTGTTTGGGCTCCCAAGAGCGACCCCTAATGTCATAAACTCGACACAACGTCGAAGTGAATGACGAAAGGGGAACCAACGATTCCCTTACTCCAAGTATGGACCAGTGATGGCTTCTGCTTTTTCAAGAATGTTATTCTGCAACGAGAAGAAAAACTACATGAAAGAGTCACAGTCAATGTCAGGTTTGTTGTCATTATAAGCATGTGAAAATGTAAATAAAAAAATCCAGTTTCTTGAATCTACAATGCAGCATACAGTGCATTTGTCAGTTCTCCAGGACTATAGACAGAAACAATTATGAATAATATACAGAAAACAGATACCTTCTCTGTGTGAAGTTACCAGTGCATATTGAATAAGATAAATATGCAGTACATTTTAGTTTTTGGTAAACCATCTGCACTTCATTGGAATAGAACTACCATACTACTCTCTATATATCTACTAAGAAATACTACTAGAAACATAAAACTTATAACATGGAAAAAGTACCTCAGCAAAAGTCAATAAAGCTGTACAAATATGGATTGTAATAGAATAGGCCATTTTTTTCCTTTTTTTAAATTTACCTCATCAGGAAGCTGCTGATTTTTTTTTTCTTCCCAATTCTTGTCTCACTGTCCTGAAATATATAGAAAATAAAATGTATGGCTACAGAGCATTATTATTATTATCATTATTATTATTTGCAGGCAAGTTATATTCAACAAATCAGTTATAATCATTTTTTCTTAGACTACTGTATTTTCAGCTACATACAGTTTAAACCAGGAGTGCCCAGTCCTGTTCCTGGAGATCTACCTTCCTGCAGAGTTAAGCTCCAATCCTGATCAAACACACCTGTCTGTAAAGTGCTCTTGAAGATCTTAATTAGCTGGTTCTTGTTTATTTGATTAAGGCTAGAGCTTAACTTTGCAGGAAGGTAGATCTCCAGGAACAGGATTCATTTAAACCTGTTTAAAATTGTTTTAAGGGTTTTAAAATTGTTCCTAGAGTCTCTCAAGGTAATCCAAGGAATAAGGAAAACATTCAAAATGCACAATGCTGTCTACTGGGCAGTCTCCAGGAAAAATAATTAAAATAAAATTGGTTTTCGGCTTGTATGATTAAGAGTAAATGCAAATAATGTGAGATAGAAATGCAACTGCCACATAAATTCCTCTATGCACATCAAAAAAGTCATGTCACTTTGCGCGACAGGGTGTCATAACCTGACTAACCAGCAGACCAATCTTATTGCACAGAATCTGAAATTATCATTCTTACATGCCCAAGCAAAGTATAGTCATACAGAAATACTTTGATGAGAGTAGCGCATAGTACACTAAAAGTAACAGTAATATGAACCTATTGAGTACTCCTGCACTGAGAGCGGTGCGTAGTTCAGGAAAAAAAAAAAAAAAACGGTAATATGAATATTGAGTACTCCTGCCCCAAGAGAAGCGCATAGTTCAGTACAAATAATAGTAATACGGACCTATTGAGTACTCCTGCCCTGAGAGAAGCGCATAGTTCAGTACAAATAATAGTAATACGGACCTATTGAGTACTCCTGCCCTGAGAGCAATGCATAGTTCAGTACAAAAATAACAGTGATATGAATCTACTAGCACATAGTACACTAAAAATAACAGTAATACGGATCTATTGAGTACTCCTGCCCTGAGAGCAGCGCATAGTTCAGTAAAAATAATAGTAATATGAATATTGAGTACTCATGCCCAGAGGACTTGGGTAAAGTTGGTTTCATATTCGCACATTCACAACATTTCCGCGTTCAATAACTTTCTAATTATATGTGCAAAACATGTTTATTTTGCAAATTCGATTCAGCGACATCATTGTCAACCTAGCACCTTTTTTTTCACAATCGAACAAAATGGCCAAGTATTGTTTTAATGGCATATTTACTTGCGAATGTCCGCCGAATGTCCAATGTAGAGCGGTAAGCAAGATAGGGACCGTCTAAAAAGTTATATATTTTTTAATTGTGTGCAAAGAGACAATTACTTGTATCACAAATATCACTCACAGTATGCCTTCTAATGCTCCTTTAGCAACAAAAAATAAAAACTGCAATATAATTATGCCGTTTAAAGAGACGTTTAGGAAATGACAAATAATGAACTTGTAATTTTGTAACAATACATACAACTGGGAAATCATGTTTAATCTCCTGAACATAGTTAATGTCTAATTTCAATTTATAATGCTTTTTATTTATTTCTTTGCCTCAAAATGAGCAAGAACTTTGTTGGTGTTAACGATGACATATATGACTTATTTCTATAGGTTTTGAAAGCATGGGTTGACTGCTCCAAAGCAAGTTGGAACATCTTGTCTGGACCCAACAGAACATACTGCAGCCCATGTCTTGCTGTTTTATTCACCTCTGTTTGTTTGTTTTTTTTTTCTTCTGGTTTTAAGTGTGCTAAACACTTAACATTGTAACAGTGTTCTCCAAGTGTTGAGTTGAGATGAATTGCTAAAATAACTTTTATGTTTTCCTGTTGTATGAAATCTTTATTTAACATTACACTCTGACAATATCACAATTCATGTGCATTGATTGATGTTTAAAGTCCTGCAGAAATATCACTGTCCATGGCACTGAATCCATCAGATTCTTGACAAGAACTCAGAAAGCATGACAGCAAACAGGTTGCTTATTTTTGGTATTTTGGGTCAACACTTCATAAAGTAATGGCTAAACTTTCTTTAAGATGTTTTATAAATAAATGTACCTCACTCACATATTCTACAATTGTTTTCTTTACATGTGTAATTTCTACCGACATTGAGACACATTCCAGTTTGATAACTTTGGAAAACAGGCTCACACTTTTCCAAAACACATTTCTAAGTATTTAGTTGAAATTGTACAACATAGCAAAGCTCTTTAAAGGACAAAAATCGCTGTAAATGACACTTTTCCCACATCTCTCTATTCGATGGTTGCGTACTTTGACACACATTCCAGTTTGATAACTTTAGAAAACAAGCTCACACTTTTCCAAAAACATTTCTAAATAATTAGCTGAAATTGTACAACATAGCAAAGCTCTTTAAAGGACAAAAAAATCGCTGTAAATGACACTTTTCCCACATCTCTCTGTTCAATGGTTGCGTACATTGACACACATTCCAGTTTGATAACTTTGGAAAACAGGCTCACACTTTTCCAAAACACATTTCTAAGTATTTAGTTGAAATTGTACAACATAGCAAAACTCTTTAAAGGACAAAAATCGCTCTAAATGACACTTTTCCCACATCTCTCTATTCAATGGGTGCGTACATTGAGACACATTCACTTTTAAAAAAACTTGATATATCTTGTATTGTCGAACCTTACACAATATTATACTAAGCATAAAACCTGAAACAAACTTGGATGTTGTTTTAATTTTAAAAGAGAAACTAGGCCATACTTGTATTTCATGGCGCTGTCCATGGTCCTGATGCTATCTGCACCTTAAACTTTCAATAATTTTCAAGTCTTTGCCCAAGTTAACCCAATTCACTTTATTATTAAGCACACTCCAAAGGACACAGTACACCATGGGGACTGGCTTATTTATTGCATTTAGTTGTCTGTGAAAAGCAGCTATATAAAGCTAAAAAAGTCCCATATAGTGGAACAAACAACTCCAAAACATGTTCAAGGTGCACTGTTGCTGAAGTCTACATGCATTGAGCTGTATGTAATACGTTTCCCTGGCCACATAAAATACTATCTTTAATACTATCTAAATAGTAAAGGCAAATGACATACAAACTGTATATTCTATATACAGACTTATACATCTTTTTACTACACCACAAAATTTGTGTCTGATTGGTACATCTCACATGGTTTTAGAAATTACATCCTACCAACTCACAACAATATAAATAATATCGATGAATAATCCTTGAGTAACTAAGTATATGAATAATGTAAAACAGTAATATGAATACAATGCAAAAAAGAAGTGCATAAAGAAAAAAATTACTTGTAATGATTCGACTGTACTGGCTAAACTAATAAGAAACATGTTGTATTAATGAATATGAAATAGAACAAAATATAAGCACATTGGAAATTTGCATACACCAACACACCAATATCAAACATAAACTAAACACTACGAATCTAATTCCATAACACATCTCAAATAGGCAACACATATTCTTATTGTTTTAACACACTTTCAGCATAAGCTCCAAACTGCATAGCTTACCAACACAAATCACAAATCCATGCTTGTTCTTCTGGTGGCACATTAATGTTGAGGCACCGAACATGAAACCACCTCAGGCATGATTCACATTGAATCCGGAAGAGAAATAGTCACATGTTGTTAGATATATATATAGACATAGTAGAAATTGTTAAAATTACTTTTCAAAACATTTGTTTTCACTTTACACAAGTAGTAAACAGCCAGAAATGGCATAGTGAATACCCAGGTGCTTTGCTCCTCTGTTTGGTCTTTTTCTGATTTTCCACACACTGCAGTATTCCTGTCTTGACACTGCAATTATTATAACGTAGATAGGATTATCTTTAATCTCTCTGTGTAGAACATGGAACTAAACTGTTTGTTCAAAGTGCTTTATACCTGATGCCAGCAAAATCTCTTTGGCTACACTTTTCCTGTAGTGGGTCATCATCTCCGTGCTGGGTGTTATATTAATTATGTTAGGAATTTTGGGGAACTCTTCCACCACCTGTTTGGCCATCTAGAAGGATAGTAGTGAGAAGTAACAGACACAGTGTCATATGGCAAAACGTCAGGACAGTGCTTATGTCAACCACTTTCCCCTCCATTTACCAGCATCACAAAGACACCACAGCTGGAACTATCCAGCTACTTATTCGCCCAGTCTGTCTTTTCATTCGTATGAGGTCTCATTGTGAAAAACTGTCTGTATTTGGAGAAATGCAGTGCGTGTTTTTATGGTAGTCTTAAGTAACACCAACTATGCTAATTAATCATTATTATTGTTTTTGAGGTAAACATGCTACATTCAGTTATAACAAACACTGTCATACCGAAACTTGTTGCATATCTCTTCGGCTTTTTCCTTTTCATTTGTACCCATTTGAGAGTCAAGTATGAAAATGGTGTCACATTTAGCATGAAGATACTAAATTGGAGACAAATAAACAAGGAAATTCTAACTACTAAGTCAATTCTCACAAATATCAGTGAAAACATCAAACATTTCTATATGGGCTTATCCCTGTTTACATTATATGTGCTAGCTTAACATTTCTATTTGCAGACTTTTTACTTACCACAAACCTCCAGTGGTTGTTGTTGATATTTACAAAAGTGATGAGCCCATCATATTCCTCAAAGATGACCTGTTTATCACAAATGTCAATGATCATGTCTGAGTACTGTCCATAACAAAATGAAGAAATGTAATTATTGTCTCTCACTTTTTTCAATTTTGTCTTTAAGATCCACTCCCTTGTTTCATTTAAAATGATGTAATAGTCTAGCAGGTACAGATTTGCACCCTTCATTTGAAGCAGAGCTCTGAAATACCAGGCAATAATCTAAAAAATATGATATAGCATTTCAATTGGAATCAAATTACTTATCATACTGTAAAATAGAAATATAAATGTAAAATAATGCAATTGCATTTTAGTTTTCATATGTGTACCTCTCCATTTAACCACTCATGTGGCCTCAGTGATTGGAATTCCCTGTGATGTAAGAGGGACTCATTCTTCTGCCTAGGAGACCTCAAAACTGCTACAATCAGCTCTGTAGGTGGCTTCTTCCATAGCATGTCGACAGTGTACCTTAATATATGCAATAAATAAATAGTTTTCATTGAGTACCTCTGCAGGAAGCTGACATGCATCAAAACTTGAACATTTCTTTCTCTGTGTCACATACTTGTGGATCCTTTTTTGGGGGAACATGTATTTTTTATTTTTTTGTGGAACAGAAAATAATCTGGAATTGTTGGATGGGAAATGTTTGTTCTTCTTCATCCAAGTTTCTTGAGACTGATCAAGGTTCATAGGTGGCTCAGTTGTCATTTGCACTGTGTGTTCGTTTGTTCACTGCTGTGTGTGTGCAATTTGGATGGGTTGATTGCAGAACACAAATTCCGAGTATGGGTAACCATACTTGACCACATGTCACGTCACTTTCACTTAAAATTTTTGGGACAAGTGGGGCAGGGCTGAGAGCCGTGGGAGCCACCAAGCCTCACGTTCATGGTTCTCAGTCCCACCCCATGCATTACAACGATAATTATATATTTAATCATCTTTAATTTAATTCAATAATTTCTCATTAATTCTCAGGACACTGCTCCACTGATCATGTGCTGATTACTCCACTGCACACCTCAGATCACTTCCTGCTCACTCTTAACCTCAACATGGTTCCTGACACAACACATACCCCTCCACATGTCGGCTCACATTCACCCTCCAGGCTCTCTGTTTTACTTTCATCTTCGCTTCCTCGCTCTAAACAGTTAGCATCTCTTACTCAAACTGTCAAACGCATCTTACCAACAAACATACACTCTTTCACATGCTTCTCTCCACTCTCTGAGTCAGAAGTCTCTAAACTCATCCTTCCTAAATCATCCTACTACTTGTCCACTTGATTCTATTTCATCTCATCATATTTCACCTCATTCACACTGGTGTTTTTCCCTCAGCATTTAGACAGGCTTGTATAACCCCACTACTTAAGAAACCCACTCTTTTAAAGAACTCTTTTCCCTTCTTCCTTTCATAGCAAAAACTCTTGAATGAGTTGTGTTCAACCAAGTCTCTGCCTTTCTCACACAGAACAACCTCCTTGACAGCAACCAGTCTGGTTTCAGAAGTGGACATTAAACCGAGACTGCCTTGCTCTCAGTTGTTGAAGACTGGCAAGAGCGGTTTCCAAATCTCCATTACTTTACTAGCTGGATCTGTCCACTTCTTTTGATATGGTCAACCACCAGATCCTCCTGTCAACCCTATTGGCAAAGGGCATCTCAGGAACCGCACTCCAGTGGTTTGACAATTACCTCTCAGACAGGTCCTTCAAGGTATCTTGGGGGGGGGGGGGGGGGGGGGGGGGGGTGAGGTGTCCAAGTCGCAACATCTAGCTGCTGGGGTGCCTCAGGGCTCAGTTCTTGGACCACTTATATTCTCTGTCTGGATTTTCATATCACTGCTATGCTGATGACACTCAACTCTACCTCTCATTCCATCCTGATGATCTGATGATAGCTGCTTGCATCTCAGCTTGTCTGACAGACATTTCTTGCTGGATGAAGGACCATCACCTTCAACTCAACCTTGCCAAGACAGAACAGCTTGTGGTTCCATCAAACCAACCACTTCATCACAATTTCACCATCCAGTTAGACACATCAACCATCACTCCTTCAAAAACAGCCAGAAACCTTGGAGTTGTGATTGATGATCAGCTCACTTTCTCAGACCACATTGCTAAAACTACCCAGTCCTGCAGATTTGCTTTATTCAACATTAGCAAGATCAGGCTCTTTCTTTTGGAACATGCAACACAACTCCTTGCTCAAGCTCTTGTTCTGTCCAGGCTGGACTATTGCAATGCTCTTAAACCTGTACAATTAATCCAGAACATGGCTCATTAAAAATTAATCTTGCTGCCATGTTCTGGATTAATTGTACAGGTTTAATAGAACTGTCTGGAAGACCTGCCAAGAGAGCATTGCAATAGTCCAGCCTGATGAGCCGAAAAGAACGCATGTCACACCTCTGTTCATCAATTTGCACTGGCTACCAATAGCAGCTCACATAAAATTCAAGACATTGATGTTTGCCTACAAAACCACCACTGGCTCGGCACCCCTTTACCTAAATTCACTACTTCAGACTTACGTACCCTCTAGAAGCTTGCGTTCTGCAAGTGAACGACACATTATTGTGCCATCCCAAAGAGGCACTAAATCACTTTCACGGACTTTTATATTAACTGTTCCCTCCTGGTGGAATGACCTGCCCAACTCAATTTGAGCAGCTGAGTCCTTAGCCATCTTCAAGAAGCAGCTAAAAACACATCTCGTCCGTCTATATTTGACCCTCTAACTCTAACACACTCTATTACAAATCTATCTATCTATCTATTTATATTTATATATATACATATATACTGTATGTAAAAAACACACACCTTATCACGTGTATTAATTTACAGCGATTATCATCGATTTGATTGCACAGATACTATTTAAACTAAACTGCGCTAGACAATGACATCTCTGAATTCAATAATGAAATGCCTTTAACTGAAAATTGAGTGTTTAATCTTATCATTATATATTACTGACACTCTGTCCTCCAATTTGATACTGTTAAGTGCTTTGACACAATCTGTATTGTTAAAGGCGCTATATAAATAAAGGTGACTTGACTTGACGTGTACTGCATTAGGCTAACCACGACTTGACATAACACTTGCATTGTATTGCTCTTTTGTTGGTTTTGATTGTTTCCACTGTCCTCACTTGTAAGTTGTTTTGGATAATAGTGTCTGCTAAATTATTAAATACAAATATGTGGTTTGTTTATATAAACATTGTATTCATGCTGATTCTTCATTTTTTAGTGTTAATTAACAACAGCATATACTAACGTGATAACCAAAAATGTTCTCACGATACATTTATATGTTAATAGTCAAACAACATGGACTACACACAATTTTAAAATTTTATTGTCCATCCTGTACTTAACCACAGGCTCTACTCTTCACAACAACGGTAACACTACAAAATTAACATAACAGAAACTTCTGTGAATCCTAAAACTGGGAAGTGGATTTCTAGTTCCCAGCATGCTTTGCATAGGGCTAGATCAGGAGTGTAAATCTGTAAATTAAGTGCTGCTTAATGTGTTTTTTAGTAAAGGGAAAGACTTTTTAAAGTTTGTTGTTCAGCTATTTTTGACATTTAAAAGAGTTTTTGTTTATGCTGATTTTTGAGGTTACCATTATTGTGAAGTGTAGGCCTTGTGGTTAGGCTATGGCTACATGAGCTAAAACTGTTGTTCTCAATGAGTTGGCAACCTTTTTTGGTTTGTTTTAGCTCATTTGCAGGCTGTAAAAGTTTGATGTGAGAACAAGTGTTATGTTGGCTGTTTGTTCTTATGAGTATAACTAAAATACATCAATTTAAAGCCAGTCACATGACTTATATGGTCAGCATTTCTACTTTTCACAATTATATAACACTTATGTGCTTATAATAGCTACTGATAATCTAAGCACAAACTCCACTCTTCACCACAATGGTTAAAAAACATATATATGTTGTATAAATTATTTTAAATGTTTAAAATAAGTAAACATTAAGTTCCAACAGGTTTTTCCACTTTCATAAAAATGCAGAAAACTCACAACTCTGCAAGGGCACCAGTCTGAACATCAACAGTACTGGGTGGATCTATATGAGTGAATTGTGTTGAGAACATTCACAGAATATGTGAAATGTAACTGATGTGATTTCATTAAATTAACATGATTTTTACTCATCAGTGCAATTAACTAAATTAAGTTCAAATAAATCAGTTTAACTATGGAAATAAGTGTCATAATTTCATTAATGCTTCAGCTGTTCTGGTATTTTTGACACAACTCCTCCAGTGGCATCAGGATAGAAAGACACAGGAGACCTACTTTGCAAATGATGCATGAGAATGCTGATGACATACTCTGTGTACAAATGATCAATGAACAGATTCATACTGAAAAGTTGTATGTAGCCTGGTATTTTCAAGTATTTTGTGGCACATTCCTTGATTATTGTCTGCTTTAACTATATTTATATCATGATGTCAGAGTGAATGGATTCCCTTTTCCTCATTTCTGAGCCTATTACTTTTAACACTTTTTTATTGAGACATTGTGTCATGTTCCCAGCCAAGAGTTGCTCGTTTGGTGTTGAGTGTGCTGTAAAAATGTTGACTGGGTTCATGCGTTAGGGTCTTTGTTATTTTTCCTCTTTTTAGGTTGGTTGCTGGCCTAGCCTTTTTCTCTGAAAGTTTGTGTTGTATATCTCCATTTTGTTGGACTAACATGTTTACATCTTGGTCCAGTGCAGCAGGATTATTTTGGATTGTGAAACAGGGTCATTACGTGTCAACTCAACCAGAGGTCCCCAGTTCAAATTTTTTATTTTACTAATATTTTTTTCTGAAGAAAGACAGGCATGTATAGTGATGAAAGCCAAAATATTAAATGTCATGGATGAATATTTACTAAGTAATCCACTATTTTGCAGAGGGGGTCAAAATGGCAATTTTAACCTGAGATTCAGAGCCAAATTACAGGGGGTTAAAATGGCTTCAGAAAAATGGCAGCATCATAATGATGGTGCCAAATGGTCTTAACAAACATTCCGTTTGACATCTCCATTTTTAAGGCCCTATATAGTTTGGTTCCAGAGATATTGGAATTTTAATATGGCTTCAGATGTAAATTGTTAAAATGTACATATTTTAACAATGGTCAAAAACCAAATGTGTCAATTTGCAAAAATATGATTTTCTTTTGGAATCTTCATTTTCAAGGCCCTACATTGTTCAATCCCAGAGATATGGGGACCTCAATGAGGCTCCATTTTCAGATTGTTGAATATTACATTTCAGCGCTTGAAAACCAAATGTTGGTCATGGTCACTTTGTATACAGCTGATACTTAGTGTATTTTAAAGCAGAATGTCTGAAGAATAAGTAATGTTGAAACTAGGAATGGGTCTTGTTTCCCTCTATCAAAATAATTGTATAGGACATACCTGTTTGAGTGTCATAAATATCCCAATATCCCTGTATGGTTTAATCCTACACCTTGGTGCAGCTCCATGTCCAAATTGTTGTGTCCTACCCATTTTCACACCAAATGTGGTTTTGTGTTTATCTAGTCATCACTGCTGACAATGCAAATAATAACAGTAACCTAGTGTTTAGGAATGTGCAGTGTGACATGATCAGGATTAATTGTTAACTCTAGATAAAGTATGAACAGTGTGAAATGTACAATAAGATTACCCAGGATTTAGCACTATAACTATGCTCAAATTATATAACAATAAAAAAGAAAAAGAAATTCTAATAATTAATCCAGGTTAGGCAAATCTTGGTTTATTGATGTGAATGCAATGTGTGGTAAAAGCAACCACTTTTCCCTATGAGGTGTGGGATTTGATTCAAACATGTTACAGCATTGTGTGTCTGAACTCTTGTTAGCTTCAGAAGCTGTTAAAATGAACAAAATCCCTTCTTCCAAATATCCCTGAAACTGATTCAAATCTTATGAACAGACTACTGAGAGAAAGATAATGTCCCTCAACTCCAATTTCAGTGCATTTTTAACACTCCAACAGGTATGTTCTGTGTATATTGTTTTGATAGAGGGAAACAAGATGCATTCCTAGTATGCCTAGTAACATTACTTATTCTTCAGACATTCTGCTTTAAGTACAATAAGTATCAGCTGTATACAAAGTGACCAACATTTGCTTTTCAGCCACTAAAATAGGGAATATTCAACAATCTGAAAATGGAGCCTCATTGAGGTCCCCATATCTCTGGGACTGAACAATGTAGGGCCTTGAAAATGAAGATTCCAAAAGAAAAGTTTATTAAGAACTAGAATCTAAAATCGTATTGTGATATCTTTAATACTTCTTGAATTATAGGCATGCAAACTTTGGAGAAAAAAAACTTAATTCACATAATTCAACAAAAATTGCTAAAGTCAACATATTTTACTAACAGACCTACCAATCTCTGTGTAAAAATTACATTATGATGCTGCCATTTTTCTGAAGCCATTTTTACCCCAGTAATTTGGCTCTGAATCTCAGCTGAAAATTGCCATTTTGAAATTTGGTTGATTTGACACGGAATGACCCAATAGTATTTGGCTGGGCAAAAGGGGAATGTGCACACTGCTTTCATTTGTAAATATGGAAGATTTTTTTCTGCTCCAGGGAGCCTTGACATGTTTATATTTAAATGAGAGAGTACAACATAGATTTTCTTTTTTTTTTAAAGCGGTCAGACACATGGTCTGTCCAAGGATGTCTTGATTTTGAGGACCCTTCTTGTGGCCTAATCTTATCTCACATTTTTTTCGACATAGGGTTATTTATTTATTTCACCTCTAAACATCATCTCCAAACATTTAGTCCAGGCTCTCCCTCCTGTACTTTCACGGCCTCAGGTGTATGCTTGAGACACTCTGAGTCAATGTCCGGCTCCTGGTATATAGGTTTTGAGTCAGAGTCTGTCTTTCTTTCCAAAATATCTGTGTTGTTAGATTGAGTACCCACACCTTGACAATTGAGATCTAGCCCTAGATGCCAGATGCCAGATCCCAGATCCCGTCAGAAAATAACAGTTTGTCCAGTAACAGAACAACTAGTCAGCAGAGCTGTCGATACCCAAACCCTGTTTACAGCAAGTCTTGTCTGGTACCCAAAAATACCCAAAACGACTGTTAACAGTCTTCTGTCAGTCAAGAATTTGACCGAGGAATGCCAGAGAAGAGCGGAAGCAGGAGACGAAATGATGATGGTTAAAAGTTTATTGGACAATCTTAGTTGCGTTTGTCTCAATGCTCACTTTGTCTGATGAGCACAAATTCAACAAGTAGTATTATACCAAACTGATTCACAACAACATCCCATTAACCTTGAGTTTCCATAAACATTCCCTGCTATCTCTTATTCATACAGACAAAACAGTTCATTAAACCCCACAATCCTAAAATTGAACAATAATGGAATTGCATAAGCAAGAAAAATAAAAATAAATATGAAATATAGAAGCATAATAAAATTAATAAGTAAATAAATGAATAAATGTTAAAAGACTTAATGATTTAAATGATAAAAATAATCAAATGATAAATTATATAAATGTGTGATGACTAATGATTGTATGAAAAAATGATTATAAATGAACAAATGAATGAATAAATGAACAGTTTGCATTTGAGGATCCTCAGAACCTTTAGTGCCATACTGAGTTTCCACATCTGCCACTTCTGCAGCTGTTGTAGATCAGTTTAATCAATTACTAAAAGTTCAAACACATTTAGATTCACCCTTCTGTTATGTCATACAGTGCCTTGCGAAAGTATTCAAACCCCTTCATTTTTTTGTTTTGTCACATTTTATCCCACGTAGGAGGGGACGTTCTCGCAACCTTGCGCAACGTTCCCTAAAAGTTCCCTAAAGGTGACGAAAGTCCCGAACCTCTTCAGAACATTAGGGATGTTCCTAAAACGTCCTCTTTTGGTTATGAAAGTGCTGGTGCTCAATGTTACTTACGTGACTTAAGGGGGACGTTCTATTTTGGTTATTCTATGGTCACATATAGCAATGTTACAAAGAGGACGTTTGGGACGTTAACAGAACGTTCTCACATGGTCCTCTTTTAGTCATATAATAACGTTCCCAATATGCCTTTTTTTTTTTTTAATGAAACAATGTGTTTTTTGAACAATTACACCTTCTTGAGCCATCAATGTGGCAGTATTTGTTTTTAATTAATTATAAAGAATTCCAAGCACCACAAAATTGCTCGTCCCCACAGCCATGTACAATGGGAAAGTGCTTTATTCTGAGGTCAAAAACAGGTTTTTCTTCCTGTTAATAAAATAATGTATACATAACTATCAAATAAATTACATTTAAAAAAGCCAAATAATACAAAAAATATAAAATATTATATTAAATTATATATTAAATGATAATATATTATATTAAAAAGAAAATATTATATAAAATTATTAAAAATATTATAAAAAAGAAAAAAATCATTAAGCTCTCATTTATGTGTATTCATAAAGTCAAAAGGTAATCTAATAATGTGAAAAAAAAGAAATACATTTTAATACATCTTGCCTTACTATTCGAACCAAATGTATTTACTCAGTATTAGGATATGACAACTTGTTTTTTATTATAGCCCGTGATAATTAATACATTACAAAAACATTATAAAAATTAGGCTAAAAGAAAGTCATCCCACTCCTTTCCCAGATAGCAGGGTGACATTGATTCAATGTTGAAATTCCATCAGAATCATCATTTTGGTTGAGGTTGAAAATTCAATGCTAAATAATATTGGATCAATGTTGATAATTCAATGCTTTTCAGTGTTGAAAAGACAAATATTGAATCAATGTTGATTTTTGGTCAGCATTTCACTGGTGAAACTTTAGACTGTCAATCCCTCATTCAGCACTTAAATATGGTACATTTTCCTAGTGAGCACATGCTCATCAAACAACAAATTCTGCAAATTTTGTAAACTCGTCACCACTAGCAGCACCGTTAAATAAAGCTGTCTGCTGGGTGTGTGGATTAACAAAGAACTGTGAGCATTAGATAGAACTCAGATAAACCAGCTGGATATTATTATTATTATTATTATTATTAGCAGCAGCAGTAGTAATGTTTTTACATTAGTAATTAATGTATTCATTACCTGTTTTTGGCTAGCTAGAGGAGTAGATTCAGCCAGAGACTGATAATGACTAAATGCTCCAATGAATGTCCTTATAATTCTTGTGGTCATCCAGTTCATTAACTAAAATTAAACATTTTTATTTTAAAATTATAATTAAACATTTAAATTATAATTATATTTATATCATTTATAATTTATATATTCATTATAATTATTAGATTTAAATCATGTGGAATTTACATACATTTAATGAATCTAAGGAGCATAGAGAGAATTCAGAGGGTTTTTTCATGCGCCACAATCCAGTCCATTAGGTGGCAGTAATGCAGCTAAAGCTGGCTGCCAACCGCCAATCAAATCAAAGCGCGGGAGAACAGATTTCAAATGCGAAACGGACGGAGACCAGGCCTAAAGGACAACAGCAAACTGTTTTTTAGAGGTAAGCAATAAAAGATTACTAAAAAAAAAAAAAAAAAAGAAACTTGACATAAAACATAGCGCATAGAAATAATTATATATATATATATAAAATCATTGTAACTTAACTTACTTTCTTTACAGAGAGTATGACGACAGTTGACAGATGTTGATCCTTCACTTAGCTACGAACACAACGGATTCACCTCAGAGAAAAGAAGTATATATTTCACTATTCATCTTCCGTTATAACGTATGTGTTTTTCTGGACAAGTCCGAGTGAACTGCGAGTCACATGAGCGCGCGCCGTCCAGACCAACGAACGGCCGAGGTAAGGATTTATTAAATATATTTAACTTTGTTTTTCCACCAAACCCTACCAGACACAATAGTGAGAGTGTAATGTTTGTGTTTGAACACTGTGTGTGACAGCACACGCAGGCTGATCGCGATTTTGACTTTTCTTCCTGAAAAAAAAAAAAACAAAAAAAACACGTAAAACATATTTCTACAAACTTATTCGTGCCATCGACCTTATTTGAGTTTCGTGGGAGGAAAAACCTTGGTTTTATGTAATTTTTATGTTATGGGAACAATTTTATATATTGCTTTTGTTTTACTATACTCCTGTGACACACCTTAAAGGAATTTCTCCCCAAAATGAAAATTTGTTGTTAATTCACTCACCCTCAGGTCATCAAAGGTGTGGGTGACTTTTTTTTCTGCAGTAGAACAGTAAAGAAGACACAAAACTAATTGCAACCAATATTTGGTTAACCTAATGTTTTCAGCTATGTTTTCCATTCTTCATTTTTGCCTTTTTGTAGCCCATCAGAGGGGCATTTCCTTGGTTTGCTCACATCAGGTAAGAATGAATTTCTGTTGGTTGTTTGTGTCTGTGACAGGTGTTGCATACTCTAAACTTTTACTTTTACCTTTTTAAATCTAGAGGATGGAATCTCCTGGATCAAGGTTAATAATAAAAGGCAAGTCATTATTAAATGTATAAAATACATGTCTTAAAGCATCTTAATATTAATACAATCTTTTATTTTGTAAAGGGAAATAAGATGATTTTAAGATGTTTATTTAAGCTGCAGCAGTAAATCGTAAAAGAGTCGTAGTCTCATCTCCCGTCCTCAGGCCCCGTCCCAGAGTGTTTTAGATATCTCACTAATTAAAACACCTGGTTCAGCTGTAACATTCTGGGAGGGGGGTCTGAGGACTGGAGCTGAGAAACTCTACACTAACGGTTATGAAAAATTAAGGCTGTGTATCATAGAAGTTGTTGATATACTGTGTTTTTTTTTTTTTCTCAAACTGCTTTCCCATTGTTTATTCTGAAGTGACTGTAATACTGGCTGAACCAGTGTCTGGAGGTCTGGGGCTTTATGAGACGCAGCTACCAGAGCGGATTCCTCAAAGTGAAGATCACAGATGTGTGATGGTAACTTACATTAAGATTGATTTATTTATTTATTGACAAAAGCATGTTTTTCATTCAACACGGAAACTACATTCCCATGATATTTATTTGTAACCTATCCATGTTTTGTGCAAATATATGTTCCTGACACTTATAGGTTGGCTGTTTTGCTGTTGGAGGAGCATCAGTTGAGGCGTATATTAGGATGCTGGGCTGTACTCTAACCTTCTCGGATGAACTGGGCTGTAGGAGACCGAAAGATCAGCATGAACAACAACAACAAAAAAACTCATTTAGAGACACCAGGCTTCAAGATGTGCATGGTAAGTCTCTACATGGGTCCTTTGGTCTGAAATTCAGTTTGATCAAATTTAAATCCATTAAAAGTCCTAAATGGAATGAGAAAAGCCTTAGTTATGTTTTCAAGAGGTCTTAAATTTGGAGACAGAAAAAAACAGGAATTGCAAAATGGCCTAATATGATAATTAAGGGTTAAGGCCCTTAAAGTTTACATACCCTTGAATCTTAATACTGTGGTGTTGTTTCCTGAGTGATTCACGATTGTTTTGTTTTGTGATAATTGTTCATGAGTCCCTTGTTTGTCTTGAGCAGTTCAACTGCCTGCTGTTCTTAAGAAAAATCCTCCAGCTCCTGCACATTCTTTGTTTTCCAGCATCTTCTGCACTCTTTCCAACAGTGACTGTATGATTTTTAGAACAATCTTTTCATACTGAGGACAACTGAAGGAATGATACACGACTATTACAAAAGGTGAAAATATTTACTGATGCTCGAGAAGGCCACACAATGCATTAAGAGCCAGAGGGCGTACACTTTTGAACTGGATGATGATGTGTAAATTTTATTTAAATATCATCTTTTTTTTTTTCATTTAGTACTGCTCTTAAGTAGCTACATAAATAATTATATGTTTCCCAAAAGACGAAATAAGTACAATTTACCCTGATCATCCATTTCAGAAAGTTTCCACGCCCCGGCTCTTAATGCTTTGTGTTTCCTTCTTAAGCATCAGAAAATGTTTTCATCTTTTTGTAATAGTTGTGTATGAGTCCCTCAGTTGACCTCAGTGTGAAAAAATGGATCTCAAAATCATACAGTCACTGTTGGAAAGAGTTCACATATGCAGAAGATGCTGGAAAACCAGGAGTTTGAGGATTTTTCTGAAGAACAGTAGGCAGTTGAACTGCTCAAGACAAAAAAGGAACTGATGAACAATTATCACAAAACATAAAAACAGTCGCAGATCACTCAGGAAATGACACAGTATTAAGATTCAAGGGTATGTAAACTTTTGAACGTGGTCATTTTTATAAATTCAGTTGTCATTTTGTCTTGAGTATAAACTTCTGTTATGTGAAATAATTTATTCAGGACAGTACTAAATACAAAATAACATGCAATTTTCATGATCACTTGTATTTTGTTAATTAACATTTTGTATATTCTGCAAGTGGTATGTAAACTTATGAACACCACTGTATGTGTATACACACAAACACACACACATACATATATATAATTTATGTTTTTGTTTTGTTTTTGCAAATTTGGTCCTCTATACTTATACACCAAAGTGTAATTAAAAGCAATTAAAAATTAATTGAAGTGATTGCTAAATATTGTTATTTGCTTTTTTCAGGCAGCGGAAGAACAACTTGGGGCACCTCCTGAAGATGGAGACAGTGACTGACACACGCACACACACAAAATATATAATTACTATAAATTATGTTCTTGTTACTGTTTCCATTATTTGGACACATTTTGATGCTTTACTGTGGAAATTATCATGGCAATAAAGCCAATTTGAACTGAACTGAATTTAATTGACCGAGTTCCCCCCTCTCTATCTCCACCACCCTTCCTATGCATGACCATATTTAATATTCATTTATAATCTGTTTTTGTTCACAAAATAAATGAATGATGCTTTCCTGCTTTGTATTTTATGTTTGAATGTGTTAAGTGTGAACACAGTGCCTTATTAAGGTTCTGTAGACCAAGAACCGGTTTGAAAGGTCTGATCCCCTATAGTTTCCTGTAATGTGTTACTAAATCTTCTGAAAACATTCATGTGATGGAAGTACCTAAATAGGACCAAAACAACAAAAAAACATTGTAGGTTTGTCCTGCAAAGGTTGAATGTAGTATAGTAATGGTCCCCTTAACATTCCCAAAACGTCCTGAATGTTCTGTGAAGGTCCTCTAAATAATGTCCCCCAAACCTTTAAAGTACTCCACATCCACGTTCTGGGGACGTTACTAGATGACGTCCTTGACACCAGGGGGGACGTTCTGGGAACGTTAAATTTTAAAAATAAAATATGGTGCCCTAAACGTCCCGAGAACGTCCTGAATGTTCTGTGAAGGTCCTCCAAATAACGTCCCCCAACCCTTTAAAGAACTCGACATCGTGACCGTCTCAGAACGTTCTGGGGACGTTACTAGATGACGGCCTTGACACCAGGGGGGACGTTCTGAGGACGTTACATTTTAAAAATAAAATATGGTGCCCTAAACGTCCCGAGAACGTCCTGAATATTCTGTGAAGGTCCTCCAAATAACGTCCCCCAACCCTTTAAAGAACTCAACATCGTGACCTTCTCAGAACGTTCTGGGGACGTTACTAGATGACGTCCTTGACACCAGCGGGGACGTTCTGAGGACGTCAAATTTTCAAATAAAATATGGTCCCCTAAACGTCCAGAGAACGTCCTGAATGTTCTGTGAAGGTCCTCCAAATAACGTCCCCCAACCCTTTAAAGAACTCGACATCGTGACCGTCTCAGAACGTTCTGGGGACGTTACTAGATGACGGCCTTGACACCAGGGGGGACGTTCTGAGGACGTTACATTTTAAAAATAAAATATGGTGCCCTAAACGTCCCGAGAACGTCCTGAATATTCTGTGAAGGTCCTCCAAATAACGTCCCCCAACCCTTTAAAGAACTCGACATCGTGACCTTCTCAGAACGTTCTGGGGACGTTACTAGATGACGTCCTTGACACCAGCGGGGACGTTCTGAGGACGTTCTGGGAACGTAAAATTTCTAGCGGGGATGTTGCAACCTTATGTTAAACTGCTTTAAATTACTTTTTTTCCACATCAGTCTACACTCCATACACCATAATGGCAAAGCAAAAACAGAACTGTCACAACTTTGTAAATTTATAAAAAAAAAACACTGAAATAAGTACATTGCATAAGTATTCATACCCTTAACTCAGTACTTCGCTGAAGCACCTTTAGAGCCTCAAGTCTTTTTTGTTTGATGCGACAAGCTTTGATCATCATCATATGGCAATTATCTGACATTCTTCTCACCTCTTCACCTCTTAAGCTCTGTCAGGCTGGATTGGGGCAGATGCACATTTTCAGGTTTCTCCAGAAATATTTGATTGGGTTCAAGCCCAGGCTGTGGTTGGGCCACTCAATGGACATTCACAGAGCTGTCTATAAGCCACTCTTGCTGTGGTTAGGGTCATTGTCCTGTTGGAAGGTGAACCTTCTGCCAAGTCTGAGGTTGTCAATGCTCTGGACTGGGTTTTCATTAAGGTTATCTCAATATTTTGGTGCATTGAGCTTTTCTTCTTCTCTGACGAGTCCCTCAGTCCCTGCCGCTGAAAAACAGCCCCACAGCATGAGACTGCTACCAGTACACTTTACTTTTGGCATGGTACTCTTCAGGTGATGATCAGAGCTGGTTTCCTTCAAACATGATGCTTGGAATTCAGGTTAATCAGATCAGAGAATCTTGTTTCTCACAGTCTGAGGGTCCTTTAGGTGCTTTTTTGCAAATTCCAAGTGTGTTTTCACGTGTCTTCACTGAGGAGAGGATTGAGTCTGGCCACACTGCCATAAAGGCCAGATCGGTGGGGTGTTGCAGTGATGTTTGTCCTTCTGTAGGTTTCTCCTATCTGCGTATATGATCATGGAGCTCGACTAGAGTGACTATCAGGTTGTTGATCACCACTCTAACCAAAGCCCTTCTCCATCAGTTGCTCAGTTTGGCCAGGAGGCCAGTTCTAGGAAGAGTCCTGGTTGTTCCAAATGTCTTCCATTATGGATAATGGAGGCTACACACTTCTGTGAAAATTCAATGCAGCAGAATTTTTATTCTGAACTCTTCCCCAGATGTGTGGTTTGATGCAACCCTGTCTCTGAGCTATACAGGCATTTTTATTTTTATTTTTTTACTTCAGGGCTTGGTCTTTGCTCTAATATGCATTCTCAGCTGTTAGACCTTTTATTAAGACATGTATGCCTTTCCAAATCATTCCCATTCAATTGAATTTGCCACAGGTTAACTTCACTCAAAGTGTGGTAACATTTACAAGCAAAATGAATACTCCTAAGCTAAATTTCAACTGTCCCATATGCAATGGAATCATTTAAGTTTTTTATCTTTAAGAAATTTGCAAAGATGTTAAAAACCGGTTATTTACTTTGTTGTAATGGTGTATATAGTGTAGATTGATGTGCGGAAAAAAGTAATTTAAAGCAGTTTAACATAAGGCTACAACATAACAAAAAGTGAAAAAAATGAAGGGGTTTGAATTCTTTCACAAGGCACTGTATATACACACACACATATACACACACATATATATATATATATATATATATATATATATGGCTGTGGCCAAGTGCAACGGATTCTATTTACACTAAGTGAAAATAGCATGTTAATGATATGCCATTTACACTATGTTAAAGTAGCAGGATTTTCTGCTATTTATACTACTTATTGCAAATAGTGGCAATTATCTGCACTTCAGTATTGTAGTACACTATAAAACAGTACGCAATAACGTATTTAGTGTAAATTCTAATTCTAATTTAAATTATTAAATGGATGCAACCTCATTGGAATAATAAAGCCCTCCCTACACCTACCCTAACCAATACTTTATTTTCAACTTTTTGATTATTTCCTTCATTTTTATTGAAGCTAAATGCCTTTCCGATGCGATATGAGATTTGAAAAGGGAGAATTTTTTTTTTGGCAAAACGTGGTCTCGAACTCGGGTCGATCACGTCAAAAAACACGCATTTTATGACTTACGCCACTGGAGACGCAGTCTTATACACGTCTTTTATAGTATTGACTATCCCAATCACACCGTGGTGGGCAGATTTAGTGTAAATAGCTTCTGCCAATAAGACGGGATATTTGCATTTAGTGTGAATAGACACTACGTTTTGTTATACAATATATATAAAACAAAACTACCTGTTGAAGAACTTTGCAATAAATTTATATTCATTAGTGTATTTGTGCATCCCGAGCTGAATAGGTTTTATAATCAATAGAGAACAAAACTATAGATTTGATATAAATATGTACTTTTAATAAACACTTTACTAGAAAAAAAATGCTGTATGAATGCAACAGTAGTTTCCTCTGCTGGACAACAGCTGCCACCTTGTGGGGTATTTTGACTTGAGTACTGTGCTGTTACAACAGTTATGTGTTTGACAAAGCAAATGAATAAATATCCCTTTGTAACGTACAAGATCAAGATGATAAACATTCCTGACACACCACTACAGTTAGAATTAATAACTGAACATGATAATTAGAAAATTACAAAATAGTTTAATATTTATAATTGTTTAAAATGTTTTTAAAGTATTTGTTTCAGCTGTTTAAAACGTAAGAGTTTGTCCAAATAAACCTCTGTGATGTGGTGTTCTCTGATGACTGTAGTGCCATGGACAGTAAATCGTTGCAGGCTGTAGTGATCGAAACATGTAATTTGTAGACGGTCCCTCAGATGAGCGACTCTCCATAGAGGTAAGCGTGTTTATCAGCGTCTTTAAAACGCCGAGTTCTACAGAAAAAAGTGTTTTGCTTTGTGCTCATAGTAGTCGTAATGATAACTGACCAAAATTAGCCTTTTTTGATGCAGATTAACAAAGTTATTGAACGCGGAAGTCCGAATGTGCGAATATGAAACCAACTTTACCCAAGTGCCCAGAGGGCAGTACTAATGCTAACGCTAACTGACTGATGAAACGTCACGGAGATTTGAACGAGTTCTGTTGTTGTTCATATCGGTTTCACAGACAGCGCGGTAGTATTGGAAAAACATCTTTTACTCCAGTTACCTCATTAACAGCTTTGGTGATCGACTGATGAAGCAGTCTAATGAAAATGCATACTATATGATATATTTAGTCGATGACTATTTGTTCTGTGCATCTTTGTTCACTATTTATCTCACTAAACGTTAGAGATGTTTATTTTTTTCATTAAAATACATGGTAAATTCACTTACCTTGTTATAAATGCCTCCCATGAAGCGTCAGTAACGTATCTGTCTGATGTATTCCCTCTACACGTTCAAATTTCCTGATCCCGCCTCTGCTTCAATTTCATTGGTTGAATCTGTGAACCAATCATTTTCCTTTCTGCCCTCATAACATGTTTGAGTAAGTAAAACTCCCATCTGCGTGTTGGGGCATCTGTCTGAGGCTAAGCTCACTATAAACCTGGCCAAATGTGAGTTTGTTAGGGCAACTGTGACGTACCTTGGGGAAGTTGTCAGGGAATGGTGAGGTTTGTTCTGTGCATGCCAAAATTCAGGCTATTCAACATTTTCCTGTATCTGTCACCAAAAAAGAACTGATGAGGTTGTTGGGTTTAGTGAGCTATTATCACTCCTTTTGTCATAATTTTTCTACTGTTGTAGCTCTCCTTCTGGATATTTTGAAAACTAAGGTAAAGTTGGTCTGGTCTTCCAAATGTGCGGTAGCCTTTGAAAATGTGAAAGACCTGTTATGTTCCTCTCCTGTGTTGGCTGCACCTTGTTTTGACCAGCCGTTCTTTCTGCAGGTGGATGCTAGTCAGGTTGACGGCTGTTCTTCAGCAGTCTGACGTAGCAGGGGTCATCCATCCTGTCTTTTTTTTCACAGAAACCAACGTAACTATTTGATTTTGGAAAAATAAGCGTTGGCGGTCATTTGGGCTTTGCAACATTTTGCTGTTTATGTTAGCTCCAGTCAGCCAGTTTTTGTTTATACGGATCATAATCCGTTGACCTTTTTGAACTCCCTCCAGTGTCCAAACCAAAGATTCATTCGATGGTCGTTGTTTTTGCAGGCATATTGTCTTGATATTCAACACATTCGAGGGGCAGAAAATCTTGTAGCGCATGCACTGTCCTGTGCCTCTGTCTATGATTAATTGACTGTTCCGGTAGTTGTTCATGGTTCCTAAGTTTAGGACAATTGATATGTTGTGTATTGTTAACTATTTGTTCTTTGCTTACAGGGATTTCTGAAAGAACTCCTGTTTTTGAGGGGAGGGGTGTGACGATCCCGTGTGCGTTCCCTAAAACCTTGCATTTGGGAAGATGATTTATTCCATAAATGGTTTCATCACGCACACCTGGCTTCCTCGTCGTCCTGTCCTTTAAAAGGAGCCATTCCATTACTTGTTGTGGGCCCTTTCTTTTGGTTTACTTTATTTGCTTCAGTTGCTCTTATTTTTCTTTATTATATTTTTGCACCAGGGCCACAGTAGATTACATATCATGCTTACACCTTACTCTGCATCAGTGGTTTTCAAACCTGTTCTGCAAGCACCAGTGCCCTGCACATTTTGTATGTCTCCCTTATCAGACACGCATGAATAAACTCATCAGACTGCAAAACCTGAATTGGGTGTGTCTGATAAAGGAGACATACAAAATGTGCAGGGCAGGGTTGCTTGCAGGACAGGTTTGAAAACCACTGCTCTACATCACTGATTTTACTGAACATTTTCTATTTTGTAAATAAATCTTGAGTTATTTTCAATATCCGCGTGTGTCCCTTTCTTCGTTGTGGAGCCATAGGTCGTAACAATCTGAATCTCACAGTTGAATCTGCTGGTTTTGAAGATGAAGATGAACTTTATTCACTGTGAAAACTTTAAATAATGATTCTTTGCCATATCACTTGTAATGACTGTATAGAACAGGTTTATTCAGATGATATTTTATTGCTTGATGCATTATTGTGTCACATGTGGTGAGGACGCAGCATCAGATCTGAAAGTGCTGGATCTGAAGATGATCTACTTACTGTGATAGTTTTTTATATGCTTGCGTAGAGCAGATGAACAACTGAAACGCTTCCCATATGCAGTGCAGTGATATGGCTTCTCTCCAGTGTGAATCCTCTCGTGTCTTTTCAGATGTACTGACCGACTGAATCTCTTGTCACAGTGTGAACACATGTATGGTTTTTCTCCAGTGTGGATCCTCTTCTGCAGTTTTAAACATTTGGCTGAAGTAACTCAAAGCACATGCACTCTCTCACACCAGCATGTATTTTCTGATGTACTTTAAGATTTTGTAGATGTGAAAAACACTTTCCATGAATGTGGCTTCTCCTTTGTATGAACTTTCATGTGTTGCTTCAGGACTGAAGCCTACAAAAATGTTTTGTTGCATTGATCACATGCGTACAGTTTCTCACCAGTGTGGATGTTCAATATAATTTAAATTTAATGATCACTTGAAATTGGAGTCAGATTAAACATGGAGCTATAATAAAATTTAAATTAAATCCCAAACAATTTAGTAAAGTTCACAGAAGCGCAAATAAAAGACCTACATGCATTGTACCTTCACCCACGCCGCTGGATTCCATTGTTGGCCCAATGGGTGGTCCTTAGTAGAATGAATGTATGCACAATAAACGTGCATACACCTCTCTTTCAGATGAGAAATGTATAAATTATAAATGAGCTTGAAATGGTGTGCAGTTGAATGCCTAATTGATGTCATTAACATATATTATAGCACCAGTCAACGTCCAAATCAGCAAGAATTGCTTAAATTTCCAAATACCTGCAGTACTCGAACACTGAACTGTGGGTCTACTCAGACCCTGATGTGGCACTAAACACTTTTCCACATCAAAGACTGTTTTTATAAATCTGAACATTGGTATGGATTTTAGCGCATAAACACTAAGATCAAATCTGTGTGTCTGTCTGACCATTAGAGGAGCAGGTGTTGGGCAAAGCTGAAAACCAAGTGAGGCAGCTCTGTCTTTGTGAAGGACGTGTGACTCAAGCCACATACAAGATTATTCTGAAAAGAAAAATGTCTTCCTTCTACTCTGACAGTATTCCCCAACCGAACGATTTGGGGAATTGAGTTTCCTGTTTAACACTGAAAAGCTGCTTTGACAGTCTGTATTGTATAAAATGCTGTACAAATAAAGTTGACTTGACTTCATAATGTAGTTTATTTTTCATGCCTCTATTGTCTCTGCATACCTCCAGGCCTGAAGTGCTGTTAACAGAAGAATCACTAAACATGTTTGATTGTTCTACTATTCTAAGTATGAATAGAGTTGACTGTACAATCTGGTTTTCTCACATTTTTGCCCATATGTAGGTGCCATTGTAAGTAGATTAGAATAATGGAAGTACATGCAGGTCTTTTTTTCTGATTATATAACACATCATCAACTATCTAATACAATTTCAGTGCATAGCATCTGAGAGCATTAAGCAGATGTTGGTATTTATGAAACTTTTTAAAAAATTAATAAATAAATAAAAGTAATTTGAACAAATTTCAATTAAAAATATAGCTGCAAGCAGCAATGACGGGGCCAAGCACATCAGCGGCAAAATGAGGAGCTAAGCATAGCACGGAGCATCAGACAAACTTCAGCAATGACTAATTGAAGGCATTTTAAGATTTTTGTAGTCCAAAATCATTTAAAACTACTAGTAATCAGACTGAATGACTTTTCACTTTTGACCAATGTGTGGCACCATTATCAAATCGATGTTGTGTGTTCTGTGTGAGGTGACAATGTCACACACAAAGTTTGGTGTCAATATGCTAAAGCATTGCAGAGATACAGCCTCAAGTGTCATTTTGGCATCATGCCTCAAATTCGGTGCTGTGGTATGCAAAAATGGTTTTGTCTATCGACACGAAATCCATACCTTTCGGTCAGCATGGTCTGAAGATGATATCAATCAATTTCGGTGAAAATCGGACAAACGGTTTAGGAGGAGTTTGAAAAAGTAGGTTTTCAACATAAATCAAAATGGCGGACAGGAAGTTCGGCTTACTATGACATAATTGGTATGTATGTTGTCGGCATGACCCAAGGGATATTTTGAGACCAGTTTCATTACAATAGGCTAATGCAATCAAAAGTTATTAGCATTTTTGGAAATTTCATAATTAAAGGTTAATGAATGGCTTATTACTCTTGACCAATAGGTGGCGATGTTACCAAACTGACGTGGTATGGTCAGTGTGAGGTGACAATGTCACATACAAAATTTGGTGCGAATATGTCAAAGTTTCGCTGAGATACAGCCTCAGATGCAGTTTGGCATCTTTCCAGCAAATTCGTTGATGCGTTAAACGAAAACTGTGTAATATATCGACACGAAATCCAGAACTTTTTGCCAGCATGGTCTGAAGATGATCCGAGTCAAATTTCGTGAAAATCGGACTTACGGTCTAGGAGGAGTTAGAAAAAGTAGGTTTTCAACATGAATCAAAATGGAGAACAGGAAGTTTAGCCAATTATTGCAAAATTGGTATCGATGTTCTCGGCATGACCCAAGGAATCTATCAACATCAGTTTGATTACAATAGGCTGATGTAAGCAAAAGTTATTAGCATTTTTAGAAATTTCATTATAACCTTTGACCACAAGGTGGCGCTGTCCCCAAACTTTTTGAGTACCATCAGGGCATGGTGCCGAAGAACCACACTGAGTTTCGTAACGATACGTTAATGAGTTTCTAAAATATAGCATTTTATGACAAAATTCAACATGGCTGACTCCCAAAATGGCTGATATGGGTCATGCTTGTTATAACACACACCAAGTTTCGTCTCAATATGCCAAACCGTTGCGGAGATATAGCCTCAGATCCATTTTTGCATGCTTTTCGTAGAATTTATTCGTGCATTATTCATGAACGGTTGGACTAATCGACTTGAATTCCATAACTTTTTGCCTGCATGGTCTGTAGATGATCTGAGCCAATTTTGGTGAGAATTGGACGAACCATCTAGGACGAGTTCGAAAAAGTAGGTTTTACGAACAATTGAATATAGCGAAAAAACTAAACCTAACGATTTTTGAATTTTGAACTGGATTCGACTCGGCTTGAGCCAAGGATTCAGAGGAAAGGGGAAGTTTCATATTCTGGCTTACGGTTCAAAAGTTATTAGCATTTCAAAAGTGAAAGTTTGGACATGTGGTAGCGCTAGAGAGTTTGAGATAGAGATTCCAAATTTGCTGTGGTTACTATTGACACTGTCCTCTATCAGTGTGCCAAATTTTACAACTTTCGCGCAAGCGGTTCTATGGGCTGCCATGGACTTCGAGCGGAAGAAAAAAAGACCGCTAACAATAACAATAGGTGCCTCTGCACCTTCGGTGCTTGGCCCCTAAAAAGCACAGACCCAAGCACAGACTTAATAATAGTGGTGAATAAAAATAAATAAAATAAAAAAACAGAAAGAAAAAATTTCAAATAGAGAACCTTTGTTCATTGTATACTTGATTCATACCAGTTCCCAGAAAACTTATTTCTCTGAAAATGTGTCAGAGATGAACGTAGTAGTGGGGTGGAGACAGAGAACTCTTGATAAAAGCAGTGGCACTTGGTTTCAATCTCATTAGATACCTGACAGTGGAGAAACAGCAGTCAGATCACAGAGCAGAACAGAAGGATGAAGTTCAACAGCGCTTTGAGTGTTGCTGGAGTCACACTTCTCTACATAGCAGGTAAGGGCTTACACAAAGCCTACATCATGACAAAATCAGATGCACATTTAAATGACAAGGCATTTAACTCCTAAGAACGTTTGTAAACACTTGACAACAACTCATGATTAAAGAACCTTTGCATCTAAAGACTTGCTTGAAATTGGTTTTGTAGATAAGCAAATTCTGCATTTGTATGAAATTCTTTACAAACACAGAATTTATGTATTTCAATGGATGAGTAATTCATGTCAATTCCAGGATGTCAAGATGTATGTATGTAAGTATGTGTAATGTATGAGACAATGGACCACAAAACCAGTCATAAGGGTCATTCTTTTTTTAAATTGAGATTTACACATCATCTGAAAGCCGAATATATAAACTTTCCATTGATTTATGGTTTGTTAGTATAGGACAATATTTGGCCGAGATATTTCAAAAATCTGGAATCTGAGGGTGCAAAAAAATCAGAATACTGAGAAAATCGCCTTTAAAGTTGTTCAAATGAAGTTCTTAGCAATGCGTATTACTAATCAAAAATTAAGTTTCGATATATTTATGGTAGGAAATTTATAAAATATCTTCATGGAACATGAGCTTTATTTAATATCCTAATACTCTCAGTCTACTATTCGATGGCAAAACAAATAAAACTGTGACAAAAATCAGTGAGAAAGTCTCTGGGGTAATCCAGCTACGGTCGGCAGTGAGATGCGGACCCAAAGAGCTGATCACTGCCCGAGACCCAGTGCTCGCACAGGACCAACCACCTAAGAGTGGAGTGAGGGAGCGAGGCAGCGGGAGGCAGTCCTTCTCTCTATGCGTCCTGGGGTACAGACAGAGGTCGTGAGTATAACACAAGAGCACAGAACATAAAACAATCTACTCACAACAAGGACTAGTCAGAGGCGAAATATAAAGGAAAAGGTAATGAGCAACAGGTGGAATAAAAGCAGTTCGTGACATGCGCAGATCACCGCCAGATCAGCGCTGATGCACCTGTCACGAGCTGCCGAAAAAGACATGAGAACACTGACAGCAGAGGGAGCCAGGGAGGCACCCTGACCCGTGACAATATGCAGACACTATTTCAATCGATGTATTATGTATAGTCACGCGTGTTTGATACATGTTACAAAATTACAAAGATAATTTCCTTTGTCTTCTTTTCATTTATAACAAGTGAATTCCTCTCACACCACTCCACTAATCTATTTGTACAATACTGATGCATACTGAGATCATCTTCACTCCCCAATAAAGACAATAACACTGTGTCATCCGAGAACTTCAATATGTATGTGTTTACACTGTCAGATTTACAATCATCTGTATACAAAGTAAAAAGAAAAGGTGAACTCACACACCCCTGAGGCACTCCTGAATAAGTAACTATTGAATTTGAATATGTCTGATTAACTTTTAACTATCTGTGTTCTACCTATCAAAAAATAATAATACCAATGGATCAAATAAGGATTTACTTTCATTCGAATCATTTTTGTCAGTAGAAGCTCTGGCTGTATTGTATTGAATGCAGACGTGAAATCCAAAAAGAGGGTCTGAGCTATAGTTTTAGGCTCATCCAGATGTTTCAAGATCAAATGTAACAATGTTACCACTGCATCTTCAGTGCTACGATTTTGCTTATATACAAACTGACAAGTGTCTAAATTACCCTCTACTGACTTTAGGAGTTCTTTGACCACGATTTTCTCTAAAGTTTTCATAATAATAGGTGTTAAGGCTATGGACTGAAAATCACCTAATTCCTCTGCCCCAGATTTCTTTGGAAGAGGTATTACATGTTAAGTCTTCCACATATCAGGGATAACATGAGTATCTAAGGACCTCTGAAAAATAGGCTGCCATACAGGTGCAAGCTCATCTGCAAATTTTTTTTCAGAATGAATGCACTAAACATGATCTGGTCCTGTAGCCTTTCTCTGGTTTAATTGTTTAAAAGTACTCCTCACCTGTTCAACTGTAAGATCAATTCTGTCTGAACACACCGATCTGACTGAATTAATGATACTCATACTCCGATCTAAAATATTCCCTTTATCAAACCTGGAGAAAAATGTATTCAACTGATTTGCAAACTCAATCTCATCATCTACTACTGACTTCTGATAATCCAGTCATTCCCTTCATGGTATCCCATACCTGTCTCGCACGATTACTTTTAAAAGCCTTTTCCAATTTTGACCTATATGCCATCTTTGCCTCTCGTATTTTCCCCTTTAACTCCTTTTCTAAACACTTTATTTGTTTTGTATCCTTCTTCTTAAAGGCAATCTTTCTCAAATTCATGCCTTGTCACTGGGAGGTACATAAACAGCCACCAACAGTACACATCCAAATCTCAACGTCTGTGTCACAAATCTTCCTCTCACCATAGTAAAGCCTTCAATTTCACAGGCGGAGTCCGGGACTGAAGAATGTAACCAGGTTTCTGTCAAACATAATGAATCCTTTTGAAAATCTGAACAGTATTTTGTATAGGCTCAGATCTCGTCCACTTTGTTCTTTATTGACCTCACATTTGTGAGGATTATAGATGGATTATAGATATCTTGCTCGCAGGTGCCTCCGGACTCCTCCTCTCCTTCCCCGTTTCTATCGCCGGCACGATCTCTTGAGCTCTCGGAGGATTTGGTCTAGGAGTCCTGGTGCCAAATCTAAGCCACCCTACTTTATGAGCCCCTGAGTTACCGTGTGTCTCATTTCAAGCAAGGCTCCTCTGCTGTACACAACCGCAGGGCACGAGATGCTGATCCCTATCGACCTTGCCACCTGTCTGTTGTACTTGCTGCCACAGTCCCCCCGACAAAAAAGCGATAATCCACATAAGTGTACGCATGCCTTCAGCCATACCGAAAAACATACTTCTTTCGTTCACACAAAACACAAAACAAATACAACCAAATAAAAATAAACTAGACAGACTGCCTGGACACGATTCGCAGCCGCGCCGTGCTCCGTAATGATGTAGATGTTAACTATGGTAACTGAAGTAACTATTTAGGTTAGTTATTTACGTCATCAACGTGAAATCATTTAACAGGTATTTTGGCTAAAATCCATAAACATTATTATCAAGGTAAAAGGTTTTATCTTGTTTTCATGTCATTTTAAACCAGCACTGATGTAACAGGTGAAACAGTGTTTGTGGGCTACACAAACCAGTCTATCAGCTCTGTCTGGATGACTCTGCTTACTTTGTCTTTGTCTTTGTCTTTGTCTGTGCACACAGGTTCCCTCTGTCAGTTAGATGGTGAGTTGTCACAATGACTCAGAATGTTTCTTGTGTGTCAGTGATGCATTTTAGGAAGGAAATCTTGCTTTCTCTCATCAGTATGTGGCCGAGCCCCTCTCAGCAACAGGATTGTTGGAGGGAAGAATGCGACGGCAGGCACTTGGCCGTGGCAGGTCAGCATTCATTTCACCTTTGAGGGCATCGACTATGGCCATTTCTGTGGTGGGACTCTCATCACTAAAGACTGGGTTTTGTCTGCAGCTCACTGCTTCCAGTGGTACGTTGAAAGCTTAAATAAAGCTTAAAATACATTTGTAAATTGATAATAGTGGGATTAAAGCAGACTTTATTTACAGGTTCAATGCATCTTACGTTGTGATGTACTTTGGGCGTCTGAACCAATCCGGCTCTAACCCTTATGAGACAAACAGGACAGCGAGTCAAATCATAAACCATCCTAACTTTAACTCATCTACTTTTGACAATGACATAGCACTGATCCAGCTCTCCTCCTCTGTGCCTTTCTCTGATTACATTCGGCCGGCCTGTCTGGGTGCTGTGAATAGCACATTTGCTGCAGGTACAGAGAGCTGGGTCACTGGATGGGGCAGACTGCAACCTAATGGTGAGTGAACATTTCCTTGCCAGTTATACTGTAAACCTCAAGAGTTCACCTAGAAATGTTTTTACAAGCCATACATTTGTCCTCTGATCTGTGTCATAGGCACAGAGGTTCCTGAGGTACTGCAGGAGGTGATGTTACCAGTTGTGAAAGACAGTGACTGTATTAATGCATATGGAGGGCTCAACATAAGCATCACAAGCAATATGATTTGTGCTGGATTGTTAAATCAAGGAGGAAAGGGTGCATGTCAAGTAAGAAATGAGTCATTCATTTGAACCCTTTTTAATCCAAATCAAAAAAAATTACTCACCAGTTTTGTCACCTACAACCTTTACACTTCCAGTGTAGTTGCTACATTAATCCCAGTCTTTACTGCATTGATCATAAACTTGACTCTAAGACTACTCTTTGGCCTCGTTTACACTGCAGGTCTTGATGCTCAGTTCCGATTTGTTGCCTATATATTTTTTTGGCTGTCCATTTACACATACTTTCAATTGTGACCCATATCCGATTCATATGTTTACACTTGCCATACCATCTGAAACATCCCGCATGCGATGTTGTTATTTAGCGCCTCCACACATGCTTCCTCCCAAGAATAATGTGACCTGTGCTGACAAAACGAGTTGAGAAAATTTGAAAAATTCTCCGTTAAAAGACCTTCAAAATTATGTATGATTTTTTTGGAATCGGACAAAAAAATGACTGCTACACCCGTTTAAAGTCATTATAGTCAGCAAGGTCGATTATGAGAAAGACTAAAGTTTTCCTATATATATAGGCTACTATATTAATAATCACAATATAGCTGTTTTTTTATTTGATCTTTCCTATTATATAAAAAACAGTATAGGAACAAATAGTCTACAAATAAACAAATAATCATTATCATAATCAATTTATCATTTTACATCTTAACAAAAGCATTCATATAGCCTACGAAAAACAAATGATCAAATGTAAAAATCACTTCAGTGTGCATTACAAATAAATTGATTATCAAAACTACAAAAGCATTTACATTTATGCATTTTAGCAGACGCTTTTATCCAAAGCGACTTACATTGCATTCAACTTACAGTTTTTACATTTTATCAGCTCTTGCTTTCCCTGGGAATCGAACCCATGATCTTGGCGTTGCTAGCGCCATGCTCTACTATTTGAGCTACAGGAAAGCTTTTCAAATTAAGTGCTACGAGTGATTCCCTCTTTTATTTTATTGATAGATAACACTGAGACAGACGGCCTACTGTAATGCACGTATCATATAAAGTTACACATCAGATGTTTCCCCCATCAGTTCCGCAAGCGTTCACTTAAGACCGAACAGATTATGTTTGCGGGAATACTGAAATACTGTAATTCTGTGTATTTATCGGGATCGCGCGCCGTTATGTACACTCTCCAGATGACAGTCAGCGCGAGCGGATAAAAGGTTATCCTCTCAGGAAATATACAATTAAAGATTATTATTACTATTTGGAGCATTGGGATTGCTAAACGAGGGCTTAATGAACTCATTTTTGTGTAAACCTCAAATTTGACTAAAATCGACATTTATCACTTTTTTTTTTTTTTTTTGCCTGTAGCTCAAAATAGCCCTTGCGCATTTACACTCATTTTGCCAGCCTGCGTCCCATATAACGTCCTTAAACTGTGGAGAAGTACCAAATTGTAAAGTTTTAATGATGTCCAGAACGCGATGCCTCAGAAAATCTGATCTGCCTGTTACATGACATATCCGATTTATTTCCACACATGAATCCGATCTCACTATATCCAAATGCATGCGTTTTTTTTTCCTGTTAACACTGTCATAGAACAGATCTGATCTGTGTCACATATGAGCAAAAAATCAGAATTGGGTCACATTTAACTGACAGTGTAAACGGGGCCTTTGATTTTTTTGCAAGACTATTCATAACTTTTTAAAGTCAGCTACATACAAAAAGTAAGACTGATTTGCTAGATTGGGCAAGTTCACACTTGCTTCAATGACTTAAGTCACAAAAATAAAGACTTGTGACTAGACCTTGAAAAAGGAATGCCGGCCACAGAAAAAACAAACAAAATGTTTTGAGGGACACACGGCCGGTATACTTTTACCATAGGGCTTCACAGTTGCATGCTTCTGTATATAACAGTTGTTCACTGGATACTGTCAGAGATATAACTGCTGAATTGTCTGTCAATACAGGGAGACTCTGGAGGTCCAATGGTCAGTAGGAAAGGCTCCCTGTGGATTCAGTCTGGCATTGTGAGTTTTGGTATTCAATGTGCTGACCCCACATTTCCCACTGTGTTCGCAAGAGTCTCTCCGTACCAGGACTGGATCAAGTCTTTCACGGGCAGCAACTCACCTGGATTTATTCTATTCAATGCAGCATCCTCCAACTTCAGAAGCATTCCCAACCTCCTCTTATTTCCCCTTTCTCTCACTTTCTACTTCATTCCTTTCTCGCTCTTTCTCACTTCCTAAATACTGTTTGAAAAGTAATTCTCAGGATTGTTTGATCAAGAGGACAGTTGTGTTGTCAATGCTCTCATAAATATGACAAAAGAGCAGTTATATTGTTTGTTGTTGTTATCATTTATTCTTTATCTTTTTTTAATGAGCAAAAAGGTTGCTAGCCACACACTGATTTTTTAATTGTTTTTAAATATATATTTATTTTTTTAATTGCATTGTGCAAAAAGTGCAGGGTGCATGGGAATGTTTTAATTAAGTATTCACTCCGCTCTGTGCACCTGAAGTAAAAGGATTTTTTCATATTTGTAGCTCAACCATTTTTTCTTTAGTTTACATTTTTCATCCATTTAAAATGTACTATTCTTGAAAAGTTCACTTATTGACATTACATTTTAGATTTCAGCATGCTTCTGTCTTTAGATTCAGGATCTTTGCATAAATACTGTACAGATGGACTGATATTGATTTTTTTTTTTTAATATAAACATTGATTGTTTTGGTTTATATACCTGATAACCAGCATAACCGATATAGGGTCTGGAGGTCTGCAATGAGATCATGGATACTGGTTGGTGAAAAAGTAATGAATTACTATCTTTTAGTCACTGTCTAAACAGAATAAACACAAAAAAATGAACTGACTTGAGGAATGTTCTCTCGCTGTCTCTCTCTTTATACTGTCTTAATATTTTTGCGCTTCAGTTTTTCCACATTTTGTTATGTTACTGTCTTATTACAAAGTTTGGAACCAGCAGGACTCTTCCTAGAGCGGGCCTCCTGGCCAAACTGAGCAACTGATTGAGAAGGGCCATGTCTAGAGCAGTGGTGGACAGTAACTGTACTTAAGTACATTTTTCAATTATCTGTACTTTACTGGAGTAGTTTTATTTTGACTAACTTTTACTTTTACTTCACTACATTTAATATAACATATCGTTACTCCTTATAATACATCACGTGCTCCGAGACGCAGAAGCGGTGTCTGATTCACAAACAAACTGATTCTTTTCAATGAAGGTGTTAAATTGGTTTGCAAATCGCACCAAAAGGTTCATTCACAAATTAGAATGATTTGATTGCAGCTGTTCTCGAGTTCACAACTCACTGATTCAAATGATCAGTTTAGTGCGAGTCTAAGTAACAACAGGGAGATCTTGTGAGTGTGTGTGCGCGAAAAGTTACTAATGTCGAATTTTAGGATTAAATATTGAAACCGAAAATCATATTTAGGTCAAAACTGTCAGTTGTTTGTGAACTAAATCTGCTGTAAAGGGTGATCTATTTAAGCCCACTGAAATGCTTGAATGCAGACAGATCAATGTCAGTGTTTTAGGGCAAAAAATGAAACATTCAAATAACACGGATTAAATGTAATAAGTCATGCATGTTCATCTTCCCTGCTGCTGTGTTAGCACCTTTATTAAAATGCTATGCATTTAACCCTTTGTGACGTCTGTTTTTATATCATAAACACTATAATTTTTTATATTGTTTAGATCAACTAGCCGAGTAGACAGATTTGAATGTTTATTCATAACCATGCTGAAAATAAGTCAATATTGTTAGCTGATGCTAACTGTCTGGCTAACAAGCTTGCTGGTGCTAAGTTGAGGTAATTTTTAGATATAAAGTCCAAATATTTTTATTCATCCACTTAGATAGATTACATCTGATGGTAGCTACAATAATTATAAAAGTGGGAAGTGATGGCATTTGGCCAGGGGTGTTTTTACACCACAGACAAGGTTTGAGAAGAAAAAAATCATTATGAAAATATAATGATATTTTCCTTAAAATGTTCTTCTTAACTTCAGGCCTTATTCTCACGTCATATATAACTGTGACGTTCTGCAAAACAAGCTTTACAATACTTTTTTTAATTACTGGTGAAAATCAGATGGTCAACTCATGTATTTTCTACATCACTACTACTACAACAACATCACTCTCGTCAGCATGGTCCATATCAACAACAAAAATACATTTTGACTCACTCTCCAGAACATTCTCGTTCACCATTCCTGGCTGGTGGAATGATCTAGATAGAGGCACCAAATAGATATCCCTCATCTGCATCCCATGTTCACTGATGTGTTTCTGTCTTTTAGGCTGTGATGAGAAGTACGGGTTGCATTTTGCTTTATCTAATAATTGCCAAATATTTTTATTTTAGATATGGGAAAAGCAGTTAAGAGCACACGCTTCAGGAGCGTTAAGGTGGTGAGGAGGTGTATCGCTGGGCTTGCAAAGGGTCTTATCTTAATCAAGGTCTTCCCCAGCCCAACTCCAAACAGACCCACTCTTCGGACCCTTCTGCGTCTATTACACCTTAACAGGCTGAACCTGATGATGTGGCACCGAGCTGTAGTTCATGTTCTGAGACTGCTTACAGTAAGGCAAAGAAGAGAGAGCTTCATGCCTGGGAGGCAGTCAAGGTTGACATGCAAAAGGTGTCGTTTGAATGTTCAGCACCAATCACTACCCAGTGTGTAGTCTGCCTAGAACATGCTGATTATGGGTGCATTGAGTGCAGCACCACTGCAGTGTTTTGTGAGGCTTGTCTGAGGAGGACTCACAGAAACTCACTGCACCTTCCTGATAAGTGGAATGTAAGAACAATAGCATCATACAGACAGCAAACTCACAGAAATTTCAACAGATACATTTGATTCTTCAAATTGTTTTAGCACTATGTAGTATCAACTGTTAGTGTCTCGAGTTTGTAGCTTTAAAAACATTCTTACAGAATTACTCCTATGAGCCATCCTCACTGGGGTTATTCCTATATTTACTGCATAAACCGAAAAATCCTGGTAGCTTTCATGTATGGCACTTATTAACACAATAGTCCGTCGATTAGCATAAATCAACTTCTCATAAGGCTAGGACATCAAAAATGAACATGAACATCCCAGATAGCAAGCACATTCGGGCCAATTCTGGCTGAAATGCGGCACAGCTCAGTCCCGGCATCGGTGAGAAGATAATGGCCCGGAGTCGTGCCGACTCTACAAAACACTTCTGACAGACAGACGGCTTTTCTCTATGGACTGATCTCGGTTGAAAGCTCCGCACTCGGTGTAGTTGTGTCTACCTTCGGCCCGAGTTCATTTTGTCACAGGCGGGCCGCTGCTAACACTAGATTAAGGAAATTAGCCGCCTGAGATAAAGTTTTGACGGTTAAATCCTGACGCAAATCTACAGTGTGCGCGTGAGATAAAGTGGTGTTCTTCTGTCGTCTATGAACGCTTTTAGGTGCGTTATTGGCAGCACCACCGTCTGGTTACATGAACGCGTCACCACCATTTCAGCTCCGAAAACATGGAGAATTATTGTCCAAAAAAATAATAATATTCGCACAGCCTATTCGATATTCTATTATTAAATAAACTAATCGAATATTTGATAATCGTGACCCATCCCTACAAGAAATACTATATTAGGGCACGCCACTAATGTTAGCGTTACTATAGTTCGCTGCCAGTATCGCAACCCCTGTATCGTGATACGTATCGCATCGTGAGATTTTTGCCAATACACAGCCCTAAAAGTCTTTACTGCTGATTCACTCGAGAAAGACAGTCTCATCTCCATCTAATGGCAGAATACTGTTACTAAAATCACCATCATGAACACACACCATTTCTCAATACTAAATACTATGAAGTACTACTATGATTTATATAAAATATTATTTAATTAATAATAATAATAATAATAATAATAATATTTAATAAACAACAACACAGATCATAAAACTTACTAGGCAAAACCAGAACCAGAAAGAACTGTTGAATATAATAACTATTTGTTTTAAAAGCAACAGTGAAGAACAAAATTAAAAATAAATTTCAGATCTCTTAAAAGTCATATAGCTTCCTGAACAAGAAGGGTTTATTAAAAGCTTCTGCTTTCCTTCATGAAAGAGTAAACAAACTACAAGTGACATGAATTATAAGACAATTGAACATAATATGAAACTCATAAAAAACAATGATATAATTTATATTGAATATATATTACCTGAATACAACTTTTTGACATTGTTCTTTGGGGAGGAACTCCATGTTTGAGTTGATCTGAATCTCAGTTCAATCTGCTGGTTTTGAAGATGAAGATGAACTTTATTCGCTTTGAAAACTTTATATGATGTTTCTTTGTCATGTCACTTATAATTACTGGTTAGGACAGATTTATCCAGATGATATTTTATTGCTTGATGCATTATTGTGTTGCATTTGTTGAGGACGCGGCTTCAGATCTGTAAGTGCTGGATCTGAAGATGATCTACTTACTGTGATTGTTTTTTGTATGTCTGTGTAGAGAAGATGATTGAATGAAACGCTTCCCACATGTAGTGCAGTCATACGGTTTCTCTCCAGTGTGGATCCTCTCATGTGTGCTGTAAGGTGTCCTGTTCGTGTGACTCTTCCCGCACTGATCATATGAGTACAGTTTCTCTCTAGTGTGGATTTTCATGTGATCCTTAAGGTTTGTCGATTGTGCAAAACTCTTTCTACACTGATCACGTGAACGGCTTCTCTCTTGTATGAACGGTCATATGTGCTGTAAGGTTTCCTTTTTGTAAATAATTCTTCCTGCACTGATCACACGTGAACGGTTTCTCTCCAGTATGAACTCTCATATGACACAAGACCATTTTTGCTTGTGAAACTCTTTCCACACTGAGTGCAGGTGAAAGATTTCTTGGCTCTTTTTTTCTGTTTGGTTCGAGAGCAACTCAGAGGTTTTTCTCCAGTTTTGACATTTTTCTCCTCAACTTCACTCAGTTCTTCATTCTTCTCATTTTCTTCAATTGACACTTTTTTTTTTTAGTAACTCGTTAAAAAAGAAAAAAAAGAAAAACGTAACTCTGAAAGGACATAAAAATGAACCATGATATAACAGCAGAAATAGGGCTGGATGATATGATCTACTATGATTATTTTATTTTAACATTTTGTATGTATATATATATATATATATATATATATATATATATATATATATATGCTATTAAACCAGACTGAAGCTCAAATTATTTTAAAGTATTTGAATAAATATTTTAAAAGGCACTTTTACAGAGATTTACTAAAATCAGAAAGATTGAACAGAGGTGCTACATTTTTCCTTGAGAGAGAGGGTGTGTGTGTGTGTGTGTGTGTGTGTGTGTGTGTGTGTGTGTGTGTGTGTATATACCTGTTTTTCTATTCAGGTGGGGACTTAAACCTGAATAGAGTGGGGGAATACAGGTGCTGGTCATATAATTAGAATATCATCAAAAAGTTGATTTATTTCACTAATTCCATTCAAAAAGTGAAACTTGTATATTATATTCATTCATTACACACAGACTGATATATTTCAAATGTTTATTTCTTTTAATTTTGATGATTATAACTGACAACTAAGGAAAATCCCAAATTCAGTATCTCAGAAAATTAGAATATATAAAAATTGTCACTGTAGTTTGGTATTTCCTTTGGATCTTTAACAAGTTTGCCATCAACACATTGTTGTTCAATTGTTGAGAGGGTAAAATTACACTTTAAGCTTAAAAAAATATGCGGAATTGATGCGGATTTAGTTTTATTCTATTTTATTAGTATTTTTAATTAGACTACATCTTATCATTGTCATGTGTTTCCGTTAATCTTAATTAGCATATTACATGCTGCAACATTGTGTGATATTCAATGAAATATTTGACTAACAATTCGCTTGTTTTTCTCCTCTAATTCTCAATCACGAGGATTGTTGATGCTGATCAAACATGCAAGCATATACTTTTAATTTTTTTCATGTATTTGTGCAAATCGGCTTCTTTTTTTTTTTTAAGAAAACAAATCAGCTCACCTTATAGACACACTTAAGTAATAATTTTCCCCGTATTATTTTCCTCTTTTTTTTGTTCTGATGACGCAAGTGTTGCAACTACGGCAGCTGAGAAGGCCATTCTTTGTGTTCTTTTTGAAGAATTTTCAGAGCCTGATGAAATCAGTTTAAATACGTTTTTAATACTGCAAAATACGTTCGATGTTACAGTCACTGCCCTTGCCGTCCAGAATACAAGAGAACATCCCAATCGAGTGAAGGGATTTGTGGAAACTGTGGTTCCTAATTATTGTGATCCAACATTTGCCTCGCATTTCAGGATGAAAAGACCAACATTTCAGATGAAGGATAATCCACTTTTTTTTTTACCTCTGAGACAGTGTTATGATCTATATGACCTTATTATTTTTATTGGGAGTATTAGACTTATTATTGCTGATCACTGTTGTTGTGCTATGATATTGAAGACATAGAAGACATTGCAATTACTACATGATATTTAGACAGACTTAAAGAAGTTCCAGATCTATACTTGTGCTCTTATTATTTCACTTATTTTGCCTTTAACGTAAATAAACATGTGCAAACAATATACTTGCTCTTGTGAATTTATTTTGATGTTAATTACATTTACTTACAAATTCATCATCATTATGTAACATATGCTATGTTACTATAAAACTGTTATGACAAACATGTCTTCCAATATCTTCAATTGTTGTGTATACCGAGCTGCAGCGGACACATATTAAATGACTTCACTTGGACCCATTGTGCGAGCTGTCTCTTTAATACCGCGTGGTTTATATACAAGTTGCTGCTGATTGGACTGACATTTTTGACACACCCACCAAACAAGAGAAAACATATTTCAAACCCCGCTGCACACCGTTTCCAGGAAACATGTCGTTCAACCCGGAAACCATAGCAAAACGTTGGTCACCGGTGTGAGCCTGAACGTGCCCCAGTTCTTCCACAGTTTCGCGAGGCAGAATAACAGTCCTCCACTGCTGCAGGTGTACTGATTCTTGATGCGTTTATTGCAACTACATTTAATCTTTTTCTCATCAAACACCCAGATTAATGAATAGCTCGACACAACTCTTACAGGGGCAGAGATTAGACAGCACTTTCTTCTGTGTAGACATACAGTCTATGGTGCAGAACTGCGGTTCTCAAAGTGCCAGAGGGTCTGCGAAAAAATAAATAAAAATGCTATAGCCTACTGTATTTTCCAGACTGTAAAGTCACGTTTTTGGTACATGCTGTGATTTATTCCAAAGTGATTTATATGATGCTTTTAACATCAAATAATCTAAATGCAGACTTCTTGTAGGTGCATCAAGTAGGCTCTTGTTTTGTATTGGTTCATGTTTGAGACACGCTAAAACAGCACATTTTGCTGTTCCCTTTATTTTTCAAAAGGCATGACATTGTTGTCATTTTGAACGTACACAAATAAAAATCTACTTTTTTACCATACGACCATGAATGACAGTGTTATTTCCCCTGCTGAGGAAAAAATCCAAGTGAACATCAATTAATAGGCCTACTCAATATTAATTAAATAAACTCAGCAAAAACAAAGTTATGACTGCATATTTGCTGCACACTTCAATACTGGTCTGCGCTTGACTTGAGTTTAACCCATCGCAATTTATTAGAACTGTGTGAACTATAGGGGTAACTCATCTTGTTATTCTAAAGGCTTATTACCTTCCTTTTTCGAACACACACACACACACACACACAAAATGTCCTGCTCTCACTTTGATAGAGAATGGCCGAGATGGTGACTTTCACCTTTTTAAAAGGATGCAAATCTGTCGTAAAACAATCCTAATCCCGTGCCGTATTCCAAGCTTTCTTAATGTAATCTGTAGAGTTTGGTGAGAATCAACCCGAAATGCAAGTTACATTTATGAAAATCTTGCGTTATAGTCCTGTGTGCGAGTACGCATACAGCTCACGGCCGGTACAAGTGCATATCCTTTTGAGATCTAAATTATAATAAATAAAAAAAACAAAAGACTACATTATAAAACTCAAAAGAGTAGGCCTATGTATTTTATCTCTGTTGTTCTCCGATTGTAAAATAGTCAGAATGACACAGCTCTTGAACGTTATAGGCTAATCGGCCTGTTATATAAGTCAATGCATTGCTCTTTCCTTTTTGTATTAGTGTTTAAAATATTTGACTTAAAATGAATGAATTAATTAAACAAACAAATTTACTGGGCGACCTGGGTAGGCTATGACAGCTGTCATATCATACATGCCCAGCTGATGCAGATCATAGAATTTATATCTACACAGAAGAACAGATTGTATCGAGCTATTCATTTGTCTGGTTATTTGATGAGAAAAAGATGAAATGTAGTTGCAATAAACACATCAAGAATCCGTACACCTGCAGCAGTGGAGGACTTCTGCCTCGCGGAACTGCGGAAGATCTTCGCCTGACCAATCAGCAGAAAGGGGCGTTTAATTCCCGCCCACGTGTAGAAATCGAATATTCAAGCTGTTTATACATGTTTCTACTCTTGAACGAAAAACAAAAAATTAAGCTGAATTCTTGTTTTTTGTTTCTTGGAAAGAAACCCGGAGAATAAAACATGAGGAACAAGATCTCTGGACAATAAAACAAGAGGAACCAGAACCCTGGAGAATGAAACACAAGGAACAAGGAGGTTGGTCTTTATTCTTTATTCATATTTAATGACTGTTTGTGGTACATTAGGCTTATGAAGCATTAACCCTCTGGGGTCTGAGGGGGTTTTGGGGCTCTGGAGAAGTTTTGACATGCCCTGGACATTTGTACTTTTTCAGTATCTTAAAAACATATTAATGACTAAAGTTTGATTACACTGTAATCAGCAGAAACTGGGCTACAATAATATGTGAGCAGCATGAATGTAGCCTACATGTTTGTGTTTTTGAGAAATGGTGAAAAACAAACTTTTAAGTCACTAAAATAAGACTATAAAGCACATACAGAACTATTGTTCACAAGACGTTTGAGAGCTGGATGTGGTAGACTAGAGTTTTTGCTAGGGCTGCTCGATTATTGCAGAAATCATAATCATGATTATTTTGGTCAATATTGTAATCACAATTAGGCCTATTTAAAGGCAGGGTAAGCGATTTCTGGAAGCCATTGTTGATATTTGAAATCACCAAAACAAACACGCCCCTATTTTGATAGATCCGCCCCACATATACGTGGCCTACACAACCCAGGCAACGATTTGTTCTGTGAAACATAAGGCGTTTTTCCACTGAAATTACCTGGAACAATATGTCCCTATTTTTCCCCCTAGACCTGTTGCTGTCTGCGTTTCCATCGTGGTCTAAAGTACCGAGAAGATTAGGCAAATAGTCTGGTGACTTAACGTTAGGTCTGCGAGTGTTTCTCAATACCAAGTACGCAAATTTCGGACTTGCATCCTTGGTAGTTCGGACTTCACGAGTTACTGTGCATTCACACCAGACGCGACTTGCACGAATAAATTGCGCTATTTGTGCTTAGTTGGACACTTGAACATTTTTGAGTTTACTCGTTTCATTCACATGTGAAATGCACTTCACAACAGACGCGAATTCGCGTCAAGGAGGGGCTTCTGCCAGGCAGCTCCAGTCTTATTACTGTTACGTCCTCTGTCGTGTGTGTCATGTGTTCCCGCCTCTTGTGTCCATATTTGGCCTTGTTCCTGTCCTTGTTAAGTGTGATTATTAGTTAAGTCTTGTCCAGCTGTGTTTTGTCTAATTATCATTGATTGTCATGTGTATTTAGTTCCTGCCTGTTTAGTTAGGTTTTTGTCTGGTCTACTCGTTATTCCCCGGTGTTCCTGTCCGTGTCTGCCTTGCCTTGTCCTGCCCTGCCCTGATGTCCTCATTAAAGACTGTTATTTTGAAGTTTATCCTCGTGTCCATCTTCCTCGTCCCTCCCTGCTGTGTACACCGTAACAATTACACTACATTGGTCCAATCACAAATAACAATTTTTTACTATTCTATTGTAAGTGTATTTGCAATAGGATATAATTAGAATGAATGTACAAATGTTTTCCGTAAGTAGCCTATTCTAGTCTTAACACAGAAATAATATTTTTATGTAACAAATAGGCTATAAATTATGATTTACTATGTTTATCCTTTTTATTCCTGTTCCTATAAAAGTACGAAGATGTATCATACAGTTCCGGATATCTACATACAGCGACGATGATTTTGTCCTCCATTGTTGTTTCGGATTTCTGCCTCCCTCGCTACTTCGTAATCACGTCACTACTAGAGCAAGCTCCTGATTGGTTAACGCGGCGCAAATTTTCACCAAAGTTCAAATTTTTCAACTCACGCGAATCACGCATTAAGCCTCATTTACACTCGCGCCTGGCTCCGCTTCGTGAGCCTCCGCTGACTGCGCGCGCACCGCACGAGGCGTTTATACTTGACGCGTTCACCGTTGAGATATTCTTTGAAACGACAGGGGGCGACAAGGAGTCATTTTTATCTAAAACCATCGGGAATCACCGGTGAGAAGTCATTTGCCGGTACAAGGCTTCTCGTGTGATGAATGAGTTGATGAATTAATAATTTCTTTATGCACTAGTTAAAATAATCTTACATGTTTGGGTTATTTTGCATATTATTAAGCAAATAGTGTATAAATAGTGTCTACATGAATTCTAATTCCGTTTTTATATAATAAAAATAAAACGTTCTTGAATTAAAAAGCCTTGGACAAACTATGCAAAAAAACCCCCAAAAAAACTCCTCATTGTTTTCCCTCAAAGCGTTAAAAGTTACCTGGTGGAGTTTGAAATTAACATCAAACTGCTTCCGTTTCACACAAATGCCAGCACAAACGCGCATGTTCGGCTAGAATCGCCCAGATCTCGTGCATCTTCGGAAGTGGAGCTGCGAGGAAAGTTACAAAAAATGTCGTGCCACCACAGTTGCCAACTCTCGCGAGACAAATGAGCAACCGCAGCTTCAAAAACAAGCCCAAAACAAGCCCAATATTTTTTTTTATGATTTATTATCATCAATATTATGTATTATCAATTATTTATTACCAATAAATGAGCCTGCAACATATTAAACTGAAACCACTCTTTTATCTGAAAGCAAAAACAGAAGCTATTTTACAAAAATTGGCAAACTGCAACAAAAGTGGGAACAAAACTCGTCTCCAATCACCTGTGAACAGAATAGGATTGGAGAGATGGAAAAGGAGAAAAACACAAGAGCTTCAAAGGGAGCTGTAACATATTTATAACCTAAAATATATATAGGGGTCATTCTATGGAAATGTCCATTTTTCTTTACAGAAATATTACACTTGAAAAACACTTGGTTACAATTTTTAAAATGAAATAATGTGTTATTTGAACAATTACACCTTCTTGAGCCATCAATGTGGCAATATTTGTTTTTAATTAATTATAAAGAATTCCAAGCACCACAAAACTGCTCGTCCCCACAGCTATGTACAGAGGGAACGTGCCTTAGTTTTAGGATATGACTACTTGTTTTTTATTACAGTCGGACGCCCGTGATGATTAATACATTACAAAACATTGTAAAAATTAGGCTAAAAGAAAGTCATCCCACTCCTCTACGTCTACTTCTATCATCGCTTGGATTACAGCGTCACGCGCTTCTTTTTGAATGTGATTTTTCTCCAATGAGGGGGTGCGTCAAACGCCCGAAACGCTCAATTCGCGCCGCAGTTTGTCTATTCGCGTCTTTGCATTGACTTAACATGTAAATCACTCCCGCTTAAGGCTTCATTCGTGTCTGGTGTGAACGCAACATTAGACTCCGGACTGAGTCAGGAGTGTGAACTCCCGCGGACAGAACGACGCAAGTCCAGTAAAGCCCAATTTATACTTCTGCGTCGGACCTACCCCGTAGCCTCTACGCCGTAAGCTGTGCATTGATTTTGATTTATACTTCTGCGTAGGGTGACCACCCGTCCATTTTGCGGGACAGTCCCGAAATTGGGAGCTTTGTCCCGCGTCCCGCAAGACGTAAGCTGCGTCCTGCATTTCAATTATGTATTCTGTATTCTGTATTTTTTTTTTTTTTTTTTTTTTTTTGCATCCCAGAAACTAAAATACCAAAATAAGAAATACATTAAAAACTGCGACTGGCATTTAAAAATCCATTTGCGCAGCCATCATGTTCTAGCTGTGAAAATAACCAACCGACGCAGTGGTAGAGAGGGGGTTTTCCGCTGATGACGACTGGGTGGACGCCGCAAAGGATGTGCGGACCTCAAGTGCTCGAGCACCACCAACGGAAATGGTCGAGCGCACAATGGAAAAACACGATATTCTCCTTTAATTAAAAAAAATAAAAATAAAAATAATAATAATAATAAAAAAAACACGACTTTCTTCTCATGTTAATAGTTAATTTGAGGTGGTTTCTATGGCGTTATTTTAATGACAAGTGTCCAGAATGCATTATTGTAATGCGAGAGTGCAACAAATGTCTCCGCTGCAGAATTCTCTTCACTCTCACACAAAAGAGATGTGCTCTACGTGTTTACATTAGGCCTACGTGTGCGCGCTCAAAACTTATACTCTCTCCTGGATATAATTTTGCCAGAAGCGCAACCTGGAGTGTGGGTATCCACCGGCAGAAACATAAAATGGCGCATAAGACAACGGACGTAATGTAAATCAATATTTAAATAGCACAACAGTAGTAAATGTATCTGTCTAACACGTGTCCCGCATTGTCCCGCAAAATCACATCTACTGTCCCGCAACAGATCTATTGCCAGGTGGTCACCCTACTTCTGTGTCATCGTCCGCGTCGACGTGCAGTACACATGTGGACCGCTAGTTGCTTGTGAACCCGCAGTACCACGGCAAAAGCCGGAGAAGAAGCGGCTCACCTGAGAAGCATAGCCGTGGCGGCGGCAAATAAATATCAAATCATTAAATCATTATTTAAAACTACAAAAAGGAGACAACAACGGAACAGGAGAAGATGCCATTCTTTCAATCTCCACAAGTGTAGAATTGACGCGCTGTTAGATTTTTGGAGAGGTGCATAATAATAAATAAAACGCAGATTTGAGTTTTAAACAACTACATTCTTGCCTGAAATGCACGTGTCCAGTGTAGGCAGGCTTTAGCTGTTGCGGCGCGGTGTTACACCAAATTATGTGACCATCGTATTCTGTGACCCTAGTAGGCGCTGTTGTCACTGTTTGGCTTGAACTGTATCACACTGGCGGATTGGGCACGCGAACAGCGTACAGGTTCAAAGCGGACGTCAACACAGTCTGGTCACGTGCGCCTAATGAACTGTTCAAAACAGATTTCTTTACATCAACAAACATACATATATATGTATAGCCTAAGGAAAATTCTTTCCCACAGCCAGACTTTGTTCTCCAAATGTACTGTGTATTTTAAAAATAAAAATAAAAAGTGAAGTGACATACGGCCAAGTATGACCCACACTCGGAATTTGTGCTCTGCATTTAACCCATCCAACGTGCACACACACTGTGAACACACACCCGGCAGGGGGCAGCCATTTTATGCTGCGGCGCCCGGGGAGCAGTTGAGGGTTCGGTGCCTTGCTCAAGGGCACCTCGGTCGTGGTATTGAGGGTGGAGAGAGCGCTGGACAGTCCCCCCACCTACAATCCCTGCCGGCCTGAGACTCGAACTCGCAACCTTTTAATTACGAGTCCAACTCTCTAACCATTAGGCCACGACTTCCCTCTAAATAAGTAAATACACTTGTTTTATTTATTCATTTTCATTTTAAAAATGATGGTGTTAAATTGTGGCTTTTGTGCATTGTCTCTCTTCTCTCTGTCCAGTTGCTCTCTCTCCGTTACTCCAGGTTCCTGCTCATAATTGACTGGAGAAGTGGATTGGCTGCTTCTGCACGCTTGCATCATTTAAAAGTCGCAACCGTACAAGACTGAGAGAGCATAGCTGTGTGTGTTGAGAGGACGCAGAGGTGTTAGTGTCCCGTTCCTTTTCAATTGTTGTTTCAAAGCTAGTCAAGATACACACAACACTTTGTTGTTGGCTTTTCTCTTTATCTTTTCTGTTGTTACTATTATTATTATTGTATCGATATTAAAAGGTAATGTGTTGATTCTCTGCATAAGTACGCGATTGTTTTGTATGAGATGGGCGCCTATTTTTGTTTTGAAGAAATACATTTTTCTTCTGTTTTGGGACAGGGATGACGCCTATATTTTAGTACATTTTTGTTACGGCCCAGTGAAGGAGCAGAGAGGAGCAACACATGTAACAGATGAATAAAAATTCTCCCACAAATTTGTTTGTACAATTACTTATCTGTTTGTTGAAAAAATACAAGGTGACTGTGTGGAATGTTTCTATTGAAATGCTGATTTCTTATCAGGCTTATTAAACTGAATAAAAATATCATGAGAATAAACAATGCAGTTGTTTGCAGAATAGCTGATTTTTATGTGTCAACATGCAACAGCAAGTAGTCTTCATGAAGCTGACATCACACAAGAAGCAATTAAAGCCTTCCCCTTATAAGTTAGAGAATAAATAGAATAAATGCAAATCAAGTGTGTGCTCAGGTGCTCATCATCCACTGATAACGTTAAGGACTAAATTGACTCATGTGCATGGTATATAAGTAGGATTATTTGCGAGTCACAACAATGCATCATGGATTCTAACATGCTAACTGAGCTTAAGATGTATCTTCTCATGGGAGAATATCCCAAAAATGCTGATAAACATCAGCGTTACATCATAAAGAGGAGAGCCTCAAATTTTTTGCATGATTGGTAAGAGAATTAGCATAAACCATAAATAAAATAAAATACTTATGTGCAGTGTTTGCTGCCTGTAAATTGGACAATACTTAATAACATTAGATCAGAGGGCTATTAATGGTTTGCCAGTGTGAAACCATTGTAAAACCGTGGCAATAAAGCTACTTGAATCTTCATTTGCTAAGTAATTATAATTATATATATATATATATATATATATATATTATTTATTTTTTTTGTATGTGCTGATTTAGTCACTGTTCTTGTAAGAACTTCTGGTAAGAATATAGCTTTGATCCCCAAAATTGCAATACAATCAATATTCTTTAACAACTTTCCTGTGATCAATCAAGTCATTACATCTTACTAGTGAGAGTAACAAAATGGTTTGTCTATATATATATATATATATATATATATACAGTGAGGAAAATAAGTATTTGAACACCCTGCTATTTTGCAAGTTCTCCCACTTAGAAATCATGGAGGGGTCTGAAATTGTCATCGTAGGTGCATGTCCACTCTGAGAGACATAATCTAAAAAAAAAAAATCCAGAAATCACAATGTATGATTTTTTAACTATTTATTTGTATGATACAGCTGCAAATAAGTATTTGAACACCTGTCTATCAGCTAGAATTCTGACCCTCAAAGACCTGTTAGTCTGCCTTTAAAATGTCCACCTCCACTCCATTTATTATCCTAAATTAGATGCACCTGTTTGAGGTCGTTAGCTGCATAAAGACACCTGTCCACCCCATACAATCAGTAAGAATCCAACTACTAACATGGCCAAGACCAAAGAGCTGTCCAAAGACACTAGAGACAAAATTGTACACCTCCACAAGGCTGGAAAGGGCTACGGGGGAATTGCCAAGCAGCTTGGTGAAAAAAGGTCCACTGTTGGAGCAATCATTAGAAAATGGAAGAAGCTAAACATGACTGTCATTCTCCCTCGGACTGGGGATCCATGCAAGATCTCACCTCGTGGGGTCTCAATGATCCTAAGAATGGTGAGAAATCAGCCCAGAACTACACGAGAGGAGCTGGTCAATGACCGAAAAGAGCTGGGACCACCGTTTCCAAGGTTACTGTTGGTAATACACTAAGACGTCATGGTTTGAAATCATGCATGGCACGGAAGGTTCCCCTGCTTAAACCAGCACATGTCCAGGCCCGACTTAAGTTTGCCAATGACCATTTGGATGATCCAGAGGAGTCATGGGAGAAAGTCATGTGGTCAGATGAGACCAAAATATAACTTTTTGGTCATAATTCCACTAAACGTGTTTGGAGGAAGAAGAGTGATGAGTACCATCCCAAGAACACCATCCCTACTGTGAAGCATGGGGGTGGTAGCATCATGCTTTGGGGGTGTTTTTCTGCACATGGGACAGGGCGACTGCACTGTATTAAGGAGAGGATGACCGGGGCCATGTATTGCGAGATTTTGGCGAACGACCTCCTTCCCTCAGTTAGAGCATTGAAGATGTGTTGAGGCTGGGTCTTCCAGCATGACAATGACCCGAAGCACACAGCCAGGATAACCAAGGAGTGGCTCTGTAAGAAGCATATCAAGGTTCTGGCGTGGCCTAGCCAGTCTCCAGACCTAAACCCAATAGAGAATCTTTGGAGGGAGCTCAAACTCCGTGTTTCTCAGCGACAGGCCAGAAACCTGACTGATCTAGAGAAGATCTGTGTGGAGGAGTGGGCCAAAATCCCTCCTGCAGTGTGTGCAAACCTGGTGAAAAACTACAGGAAACGTTTGACCTCTGTAATTGCAAACAAAGGCTACTGTACCAAATATTAACATCGATTTTCTCAGGTGTTCAAATACTTATTTGCAGCTGTATCATACAAATAAATAGTTAAAAAATCATACATTGTGATTTCTGGATTTTTTTTTTTAGATTATGTCTCTCACAGTGGACATGCACCTACGATGACAATTTTAGACCCCTCCATGATTTCTAAGTGGGATAACTTGCAAAATAGCAGGGTGTTCAAATACTTATTTTCCTCACTGTATATATATATACTTGGCTTGCCTTATTAACCTAATAGATTATTAATAAGCTCATATCTGTTCATGCAATTTTGTACCTTAAGTATATTTACTTTTCTGCAGATGACAACTTATTTTACATTAGAAAGAAGGGATCCGATAAAGACACCAGATGTAAAGTTGTGTGCAGTGCAGAGGAGGCTGACCTGCTGTTCAAAGAATTCCATTCTAGCAATATTGGCGCACATTTTGGACAGTTGAAAACAAGAGATGTCATTTCTCAGCGGTATTACTGGCCTGGCATGTCAGCAGACAGAGAAATGGGTAAGCTCATGCACTATATTCATACTTAGTTCAATGACTTAATGAAATCAATAAATTTTATTCATTTTATAATGTATAATTTATAATAAATTAATATGATAAATGTTTGAGGTATCACAATGCACCGTGTGCCAGAAAGTGAGAAAAGACCTAAAACTTGAACCAGATTACAATCCAATCAAGGTACCACAATATTATTCATCTTTATTTTAATGTGCATTTATATTAATATTTTGCATACCTATAACAAGAAATATTGTATAGTACAAATATTAATATGCTAATAATTCTGACTTTCTTCCATTTTTGTCTGGTTTGACAGACCAAAGTTCCATTCGAACTTGTCGGAATGGACTTAATTGGAAAGCTGGTAAAATCAGACCAGCAATACCAGTACCAATACAAGTCCGCTTCAGAAGTGACACAGTGCGTCTTAAAATTTGTTTATCAGTTTGAAGTGCCCAAACGGATATTAACAGATCAAGGCAGAGAATTTGTGAACACTGTAAGCATTTGCATTCCTATTACTCAAATACATGCATATTTTGTCTGTAAAAAAAAAAAAAAAAAAAAAAAAATGTTTTTACATAACTTAATTAGATCAACACTGAAGTCTGCAAAAAGCTTGGAATTAAGAGGAGTCTTTGTGCCCCATACCACCCTCAGACAAACGGACTGGTGGAGAGGCTCAATGGTACCATACAGAGGTAAAAAATGCATCCACCATAGCACATGTACATGACTAGTGTGTTTTTTTGGACATCATACAGTCACAGAACTTTCCTTGTACAGCTTATATATGTGTGTGTGTGTGTGTGTGTGTGTGTGTGTGTATGTATGTATGTATGTACTGTATATATATCAGTGGTAATTTTCTGTATACCTTTATTTTCTGAATGTTGTCAGAGTCCTTGTAAAACTGGTGGAGGACAAGCCAAGCACCTGGGACCAATATTTGGATGTAGCTATGTTTGGGCTGCACACAAAGAAGCAGCTCACAACAAAGTTCTCACCATTTTTCCTTATGTTTGGGAGAAAAGCCCATCTGAGGTCCCAGAACATTATCAGGTGGGGAAAGAAAATACATTTTTGGTCTTATATTATGTAAAGGGTCAGGCATATAATTTTAAAGGAATATAGTAGATGGCAATGTAGATAAAATAGTTCTCATTACTAACATGTTTCCGTAGGTTGATGGCTCCTTTGAAAATGACTACAGTGAAGAAGGGGTGGCCATTGATATTAAACGTCATGAAGAAATTATTGAGCTGGTAGAGAAAAATGTTCAAAAATCACATGAAAGAACAAGAAGGCGACTAGCAAAAAGGCAACTCCAAAGCCTTGAGGTGGGAGACATGGTGTGGAGGAAGAATGTTCGCAGTGAACAACGGAAAGGGGGGAAACTTGACCCAGATTATTTTGGTCCCTTTATGGTTACCAAAATAGAGGGTAAAGGTGTTGATCTTGTGGACTCTGTGGGACAGTCAACACACAAGGTCAACATTGACCACCTAAAACACCACCATGAGGACATGGCAAGGATCCCTCACCAACTGAGGAAGCAACACTCTTCCTCGTCTCAGCCACCTGATGTAGCCTCTCCTCCTCCACCTCAGGATGTCTATTGTCCACCTTCAGCTGAAGACTATCCTCTTCCTCCGCCTCCAGCAGGGCAATCATTATCCGAAAAACTAACTCTGAGCTAAATGTTTTTTTTTGTTTTGTTTTTTTTCAGCTTTAAACTGATAAATATGAAATACCTCAAATAAATCAAAGATTGTGATTTAGAGTTAGGAGTACATTACATTTATATTTATTTCTATGACCTTTTTTGATCACACAAAGGCATACAAGATGCATGGGGAGGCAAAAATGCACATGTCCTGCTTCCACAAATTGGTTCCTATAAATTATTTTACTGGGACATTGTTAGGACAGCTCCCAGTCAAGAGGTTGAGAGTGAGATGAGTAGAATGTAATGAGAGATTTGTCTGCTTGGCTTGTATCAGTTGTGCTTTCCTATATACAGGTGCTGGTCATATAATTAGAATATCATCAAAAAGTTGATTTATTTCACTAATTCCATTCAAAAAGTGAAACTTGTATATTATATTCATTCATTACTCACAGACTGATATATTTCAAATGTTTATTTCTTTTAATTTTGATGATTATAACTGACATCTAAGGAAAATCCCAAATTCAGTATCTCAGAAAATCAGAATATTACTTAAGACCAATACAAAGAAAGGATTTTTAGAAATCTTGGCCAACTGAAAAGTATGAGCATGTACAGCACTCAATACTTAGTTGGGGCTCCTTTTGCCTGAATTACTGCAGCAATGTGGTGTGGCATGGAGTCGATCAGTCTGTGGCACTGCTCAGGTGTTATGAGAGCCCAGGTTGTTCTGATAGTGGCCTTCAGCTCTTCTGCATTGTTGGGTCTGGTGTCTCGCATCTTCCTCTTGACAATACCCCATAGATTTTCTATGGGGTTAAGGTCAGGTGAGTTTGCTGACCAATAAAGCACAGTAGCACCATGGTCATTAAACCAGCTTTTGGTACCTTTGGCAGTGTGGGCAGGTGCCAAGTCCTGCTGGAAAATGAAATCAGCATCTCCATAAAGCTTGTCAGCAGAAGGAAGCATGAAGTGCTCTAAAATTTCCTGGTAGATGTCTGCGTTGACTGTGGACTTCAGAAAACACAGTGGACCAACACCAGCAGATGACATGGCAGCCCAAATCATCACTGACTGTGGAAACTTCACACTGGACCTCAAGCAACATGGATTCTGTGCCTCTCCACTCTTCCTCCAGACTCTGGGACCTTGATTTCCAAATGAAATGCAAAATGTACTTTCATCTGAAAAGAGGACTTTGGACCACTGAGCAACAGTCCAGTTCTTTTTCTCCGCAGCCCAGGTAAGACGCTTCTGACGTTGTCTCTGGTTCAGAAGTGGCTTGGTAGCCCTTTTCCTGAAGACGTCTGAGCGTGGTGACTCTTGATGCACTGACTCCAGCTTCAGTTCTCTCATTGTGAAGCTCTCCCAAGTGTTTGAATTGGCTTTGCTTGACTGTATTCTCAAGCTTGCGGTCATCCCTGTTGCTTGTGCACCTTTTCCTACCCAAATTATTCCTTCCAGTCAACTTTGCATTTAATATGCTTTGATACAGCACTCTGTAAACAGCCACACCATTCAGTAATGACCTTCTGTGTGTAGCGTCAGAAAGAGTCAGACAAAACTAAGATTCAGTCAGAACATCGAAACATGAGGAGCCGAAATTCCAGGAGAACAGGACAACGTCGTAAAGATTCCTATCTCTGACTTCTGGAGCAAGCCTAACTAACAAGCCTCTTTCACAGAACAGCTCGCAACATTAAGACAAAAGAACACTTATTGATAAGTGTTCTACGCAGGAAGGAGATCGTCAAATTTGGGGTAAATAGTCAAGATTAATGATCAAAGAGATGGCCACCACATGGCGTTCCACAAGAGAAATCACGAGCTTCTTTAGATTGACTTCTCCCCCACACATACAAGACAAAGACTGAGACTGAAATTCCTGTCCAAAGAACATGTCTTTTGGTCCCCACAGAACTTCACAGAGACTTTCCTTTTCATATGCACATAAAACCATCCTAAAAGGACAATGCTAAACATAACACTATATTATGTATGTAACCACATATTAGACTATCATGTTTTAAGCACATATTATGTATGTCTTTATAATAACTATTGAATGACTTTAAGGTTAGTCGTGTTTGGTATGTATGAGTTTGACATTTCTAGCTTGAAACGTTTCTTTCAATTAATCCTGTGTCAAATGTATCATATTCTGGTTATAGAAATCATGTCCAAAAGTATACTTTGCAAGAGTGTGTAAAATTCAGACCATGTGACTGATAACATGCTGATTTATGATGGAAGGAACAACCCTAGCTAAGATAACAGCCTATCTAATTGGTCAAAACACCAAATGGGATGTGTCCCAAAGCCGAGTTTAAGAACTCAGGACACCATCAAATCTTTCTCTTTTTGTCTTTTTTTCGGCTCTTCCCTTCTCACCCTTCTTCTTCTTCTCACCACAGCGTTTTGACACTGTTTTAGCGCTCTTTGAGCGTGCTCTGGCCTACAGGCCAGTTGCTACTTAACACCACGATGAGAAGAAAAACCACCTAGTCTCATTACTCATTTTATTCTTTCACTTTAGTTTCTTTTCTTTCCGTTGAGTCTCGTGTTCAAAAGTTAAGTTTGCCGCAAAGTCCAGCGACTGCACCCGCTTCAAACTTCAACAGCAACGGACTCCAAAACCATCCTCAGCCAACGCCCAACCATTGGCTTCCCAAGACATCACTTCAAAGACTACTGAACTTCCAGCCAATCACCAACTCGGGAAAAGCCCTTTCCTGCAACGACGACGAAGACAAAAGGGAATCCCTGTAACACAAGGCAACGCAAGTACAAACTCCAGATTCTAACTGAATTGGTGCATTTAATATGAATTTTAGCCTCGTTGAGAAACTCAACGCGAGGGTTAATTAAGTGATTGATGGTTGTTCAGGTCTATGCAATAGCACATATTGCTGTAAACTTGGGATTTCACATTCTCATTCTCTAAACTCATCCTTTCTCTCTTTCTGCAACGTGTGAATGTGTGAATGCGTGTGTTCATGTTAGATTAGTTTATGTCTCAGGTTTATATAAATAAAGTCTTATTTATATTTAAAAGAGAAGTATCTTGTGTTTTGTGCTTACAAGTTAATGTCTTAATCTGCTGATCTTGTTACTGTGCTTATTAATAGTGTTTTCACTATATTTTGGATTTTAATATCCAGTGCAGAATTATGTTATACAGCTTATATATAGCTTTCCTGTAGCTCAAATAGTAGAGCATGGCGCTAGCAACGCCAAGATCATGGGTTCGATTCCCAGGGAAAGCAAGAGCTGATAAAATGTAAAAACTGTAAGTTGAATGCAATGTAAGTCGCTTTGGATAAAAGCGTCTGCTAAATGCATAAATGTAAATGTTATACGGCTCGTTCAGTGAATCGCTCAGTGATCAGCCGCAAAACAGTGATTCTGTTCAAATTCCCTGTAAAATCATAAATGATTCCCTTTGAGCTAAATTAAATTATATTTATGTATCAAACCCTACATGTGACTTACCCTTTTTGTGGAGGGTGTCAATGTTCGTCTTCTGGATCATTGCCAAGTCAGCAGTCTTCCCCATTATTGTGGTTTCAAAGAACAAGAGATACCCAGAATTTGTACTGTAGGGATGGTCATTAATTGAAACTCAAATGTAAATATTTAAATTTTCTGAGATACTGAATTTGGGATTTTCCTTAGTTGTCAGTAATAATCATCAAAATTAAAAAAAATAAACATTTGAAATATATCAGTCTGTGTGTAATGAATGAATATAATATACATGTTTCACTTTTTGAATGGAATTAGTGAAATAAATCAACTTTTTGATGATATTCTAATTATATGACCAGCACCTGTATTTACATTTACATATTCATTATTTACCTGTCCTTCAGGTGATCAATGCATACATGGCCCTCATAGTAAAAAGAAATAATCGCATACAAGACAAAAAGGCACTTCACATTGACACATATGAAATGACAAGGATATGGGAGGGAAAGGGCTCAAGACTGAAGGTAGGCAAACTCAAAGTTTTTCTTGACAGTTTTATTTTTAATTTTTATGTACTTTCACTTGTCAGGCTTTTATAAGTTGGTAGTAATTTTATGTATAGTATTGAGTGATTTCTTAAATGATTATTGCTCTTGTTTTTTAGTGTGATCCAACAAGATACAGTGTTATTTTGGGAGCTGTACATGAGCCCGGGCACTGGATATTGGCAGTAAGACCAAATACCTTGATCTGTGTATTGCTAAGCTTTGTGGATAACTACAATATTATTAAGTAACGGCAGGCCATCAACACCGAAAGACAAATGAATGGCGTCACTGTCTTGCAGCTCTTCAGTAGGGCTCTTCTCCAGTAGGTTTTAATGCAGAGGCTAGTGTAAATATGCCCAGGTTGCCAGATCTGTTGCCAGTGATAATTTGTCTTCCTGGTCAGTTGAGTTGTCATTTTCATCAAAGTCCATGGCTTTCACAAAGTCACTTTCTTCCCATGTGAATGATGCTCCTCCACAGAACCCCAGGCATCTTCAGAGTCCGTCTGAAACCCTGCGACTAGTTCTGGATGATTTACTTCTGCGTTATTAACACATTTGGCTGCTCTCCGAGATCTCACATGTTGCCTTGATCTTTCTCTAAGTGGTCATAGTTTATTGCTAAAATACTTCCAAATAAATGCTTATTTTCTAACAAAGGCACATCAATAAATTTGTTAATCCTCTTGAAAGCCTCCTTGGCAAATTTATTTATGATTGGACATGAAAAGGAAAGATGATCAGCCTTTAAATACAATTACTGCAGAAGCACACAAATATTTGTGTCAAAATTAATTTGTAGCTTTAGAAAGCCATCAGCAAGATAAATGTCATTTAAATTTGAAAATGAATCTCATTTGCTGTTGGTGCATGAATACAAATGTAAAATCAGTCTTTGAATGTCATTGTTGATGCTAATCAGTACGTGAATTAAATGTGAATGTATCGAGTTTCTCTGATCTCTCTGATAATGAGTGCTAGTTCTGCTGATTGTTTTACAGCTGCTGAGCGATTGAACTGCTCACATTATTTGCATTCAAGCTCGTGATCTGAGTGCTTTGTCTTCACCTGTAAGAACAGCCTCCTGAAATCTGTAAAAAAAAATAAAAAATAAAATAATAATATATATATATATATATATATATATATATATATATATATATACCTTGAAATCTGAGAGCTTAATAAGTAACTTTTAAGTAACGTTTAATTTTAATCACATTTTAGCACAAATAATCTGGAGAAATTTAAATAATTTCATTAAAATGTAGAAGTTATTTTAACCATTTTTAACTAAAGGTTTCTACTCAGACAGTCAAAATAGCTGTTTTAATCTTACCGTCAATGTAATCTTTACAGTCCTGGACATTTAATGAAATCCACTTCAACCAAATAAAGCTGAAATTAGATTTATTGTGTTTATATTCTGGGGAGAAACTGAGATGGAATAAGATTGTTACATTGACATCGGGATTCAGTTTCTTTTAATAAATTAAATAGATAAATCTCTCTGCAACCACAAATTTAATTTTGATCTACAAATTCTTTGAAACATCAGACGTTCTTTACAATCCTGTAATTTTAAGACCAAGATAATGACATTTTATCCTTGATTAAGTATCGTTAATTCATCCTATGCCTTATTATTTATATTTGTTTACTAATGTAAAGTTCTGCGCATTTATCAAGACTTTTATTTTGCTCTGGCGATGTGACGTCATAAGGGGGTGTGGTTGGATCTAGATCTAACTCCTCCCACCTTACATTTACCTAAACCAGAGCCATATAGAGACAGTTGCGACAACAGAAGTTCAAAGCGCTCAATCGTCACGTGATTCACGTAGACCTCAATAGTTCCAGGAAGTTCATAGCGGGCAATTGGAATGCATTGAGTTAGAGAGACAGATTTTTGGTAATTAGTAGACAATAAAATACTTTATTTACATTATTTATAAAATAACGTATAGGTATTATATGTAGCTGTATCAGTGTTGCTTTTAAAAGATAAAATCCGCTAATATTTGAGGATTAATGTGGTCAGCTATCCTTATACCTGCCATGTTAACATATTTTAGGTTATCATGGTAAAAGTCCATGTTTGCTATAAAAACGACATTGTGGTCTTTTACCAAAGTAACTTCAGCCTCTCTGTATAAATATAATTATGTGTGTGTGTTTTCAAACAACTTGCATGTTAGTCAAGTGCAATCACATCTTAATGTTCATTGTTGTTTTATTAATTAAACGACAATGTTAATTTATTAATTGGGAATTAATCTCTTTTAATGTTTTTGATTCTTGTGCACCCCTTGATATATATTTGTAGTATATTCTAATTTAAAATAACTTTTACCCATTTAATCATATATTTTATGTATGTTGACTTTTGTTATGCACTTATTTCCGTACTGTAAAGCATGCTGTCCTTGAACGGTCTCCGCTATAGTGTGCTGTGCTGCATGGGATGCTCCAGTCTCTCACAGAAAGGAGAGTGAATGAATGGTTTCTCTACTGACATGGAGAGGAGAAAAAAAAATGATGCATCAAGTTTTGTTCAATTCACATTTATTTGTATAACACTTTTTATTATAAACATTGTTTCAAAGCAGCTTTACAGAAAATGAATGTTTCTACATTACAAATAAGAGTTGTGTTAACAGGTCTAACTGTGTCAAAGTAATGTTCATATGGCAGAAATGTTCTAAAATATACAAAGCATGCAGTTAAGTAATGTCATGCATTCAGAAACAATGAATAAATTAAAGCAATGATTACAAGGTAATTTGATTAGCTGTGCTGATAATATACCATTTTGTTCTATAAATGTCTTACCTTTTAAAAGTTGATTCTGCTGCATCTCTACGGCGCTGATAGTAAGAGCGCTAACTTCCGGGAACTATTGAGCGGCTCCATGATGCACCATTGCTGTAAAAAAAACGGTCCACTGGAGTCAACGGAGTTGTAGCAGCTCTCTCTCTCCATGGCTCTGACCTAAACCTACCAGTCTCCACCCCCTGGATGTGGATCCAACCCCGCCCCCTGGATCTTTTGTTCTGTGGTGAGGGGCTGCTGGCGCTCCCGCGTCTGTGATTCGGCAGAAGAAAGGTGTGTGCTTTTAATCATTTAATGTGTTTAAATCAATACAACTCTCTCTCTCTCTCTCTCTTTCTCTCTCTCTCTCTCGGCTTACTCCCTTTTTATCAGGGGTCGCTCTCTGTGTCGATCACCGGCGAGTAACAGTTCGGGTTGCCAACTCTGTCGCCATGAAACAAAAGTTTTTTTGGGGGACAAAAGTTGTCCTGCCACAGCGGTGCGAGTATGTTATTTAAGCCATTTGTCATAATGATAGCTATCACTTAATTAAATACGAATGCATAACTCTCATGCTTTGGCAACATAAAGTAGGTTTAACAATAGTTTGGTAATTTACAGCAGGTAGGTTTATTTAACTCCTTCGATTGAACCATTACCTTTTATCTTTACTATTTGTCTAAGACAAAACACTTGTGACTCCTACACTGTAGGTTAAAAAAAGTTATCCACTTCATGTTGGTTTTACATACGACAAACTAAAAATAACAGCTTCTGTATGCTGTAGTTCTGCAGAAAACAGCAGAGACTCAGAACGCTTAACTTTCACTCAAACTATATATAAGCTGCAAACCCTGGTCAAAACATCCTACAGGATTCCAAAAAGAAAACTGTACAGTGAAATTTCTATCGTATTTTGGAACCATTCCTATTGGATTCTGATAGGAAATAGTCCTATAGGACAAGACATAAATATCCTGTAGGAACCGTTCCTTTTAATGGGATTTTAATCCTATAGGATTTTTTAAAATTAATTAAAAATTATTCTAAACAGGAGCGTAGCCAGAAAAGAGACTCTGGGTGTGCATCATTTACTGTCAGATTAATGTGCAAAAAAAACAAAAACCCACCAAGACTGTATTACTACCGTTACAGAACAGAACAGACTGGGCTGATATAGCCTGTAAAAATATATAACATCTCTAACTACATAGTCGGAATGAAAAGTGCATTTCTTTATTAAAGCTCATGTGGAGACGGCGAGTGCAGCGTCCGGCAACTTTATCTTTCCAGCCGACACTGAGAAGAAATCACTAGTTTATTAACAAATAATTCAAATGTTTTCTTTTCCCTTTAGTAGCCTAGGTTATTATATTAATCAATTTACGTGTGACTGGTGAAATCTTTAGTCGGGGACAGGCCTACTTGGCACAAGGAACCGATCCATTTTTAAAATAAAATGCTGACAATTCGAAAAGTGCGCCTGCTAATCACGTCACGTTATATTGCAATGCACGAGTTATGAATGCGTAATAAGTCAAATATTTTTATTTTATTTCATTTCTTATGGGTGCTGAAGCATCTGCTAGCCCCTCCTTAGCGCCGCCCATGTTTATTACGATTAAAATAATAATAATTCTGCATCTGTTTTTAGGTGGCACACCTGTGGCTACGCCCCTGATTCTAAAGGTGTACTTTTCCACTGTATTTGTTTTACTAACAGTACTTGCAGTTTGCTTAAATGCACGCTGATGTAGACATTGTTCATTGTATGTTGCTCAACCTGCAGTAACATTGTAAACAACATGAGAGGTGATTTGTGCAGCACAGAATTAGTGCAAAAAAAATTTCTAAGGCATTGATAATTGATTGATGACTGACACACACACACACACACACACACACACACACACACACACACACAGTATGTAGCACTTGCATCTCCAATGCCAATATCTACTACACCAGTTCTAGACTCGAAAAGAATTGGGGAGAAAGATATGAAGCTTATACCAGGAGACCAGAAGAAGTTGAATATAAAAAATAACACTTTACTATAACAACAACAACAATAATAATAATAATAATAGCAAATGCAATCACTTGAATTTGATATCGTAAATCAGTTTAATTTCCCTTTGAGGTGTACAATACTGTTCATTTCATGCGATAAATGTAATAAAGTTCAGTTTGTGTGTAATGTAAAAAGTGAGAGAGAAAAAACACATTCAATTCAGTTAAGGGAAAACCAGGAAAAAGTATGAAAAATATTGTATCCAATATATTTCAAAGCAATCACTAATGCTCTGTCAATTGACCATATGCACGATTACTTCCTGGTTTTAGATGAGCCAGCTCAGTCATTTCCAGTCAATTGTACTGTGCTGTAAGAGGTGCGCTCTTTGCTTAATTTCTGTACAAAACCCATTCACAATTTGAAGAGATTTGACAAACACAGGTGTTAAATATTACGCAGGTAAATCTGCTAAATTGTTGCTATGATTGACATTGATAATGGAAGACAAGCCAATGTCAAAATATAGCTGAGCATTAAGTGATTCAGACTACATTCAGAGTAGCAAAACTACAACAGTAACAAGTCTGTGTTGACTGAATATATTTAGCAGCTTTTACAGTTAAAGATACAACTTAAATGTAATTACTAAATTAAATCTAAAAATATTTAATGCATTATTTAATTGTTATACCATTAATAATGAACTTATTTCATTTGTAGTTCACTAGTTTAAATAATTCTCCTTATATGCTGTTGGTGTCGGGGCATATTTATTTATTTATAAAATGAAATGAGACTTTGTGATTCCTGCACTTGCTATACTTTATACTTCAGTACAATAAAAGCACACACATTTGGAGTTGAAATGGCAGCTGAGCTAATGAGTGATCCTCTGCTGCCATCTACTAGTTAAAATGATAATTTAATAACATTTTCATCTTAAAAGTCTTCGTTTTTCGTTAGGAGACACGTTTCTTTCAGGTCATCTTCATGAATGAAAAGTATATCTATAAAGTGAATTTTACTGCACAGCCATAGAGTTGAGAAGGCAAATATTATAAGTGTTTAAAATGTGTTCATGACTATGAAGTTATTGATTATCAATAATACCACAATGATGTCATTTGGGAGATAGCATCTCTAATGTTAAAGGCATCATCTATCATTGTTGTTATGCTATCATTATTTACCATGTTGCAATTATTATTATTTTTTTCTCGATGTCTGACAAGAACAAGGCAAGAGAGGTTTCTGTAAGGGTCTCAAGAGTCTCTAGCTATATAAACCACAACATTAAATCAGCTTTACTGGAAGTTTACGAGCTGGCTTGTTATAAAAGATGTATAAAGGATCATTTAAAATGCAATAATCCATCTTATCTTTTTTAATTTATTTTATGTACCATATGGTTTGTTTTTTTGAGTATATTGTTTCTGGGTTTTATTAAATATTTTTTCGACATATGTTGTCATTAATTTGTAATCATTTGTATTTATATATTTTTTATGTAATCAAAGTTTTTCTTTTAGTTTTATGAGTTTGTTTTTGTTTTGTTTTTTCATTGAGCCCTTTGGGTTTTCTGCCTCTCTCTACACAGTATATGGATTAGGGATGTTCATTTTAACCGTTTAACCGTTAACCGACCGATAAGAATTTTGACCGATTAATACAATCAGTTAAACGGTTTAAAGTCACTTATTTATTTATTTATTTCTGTAATTTATCAAGATATTTTAACAGGTTTAATGCATGGTTAAAATAAGCTACGCGTATAAAAAAACAAAAATGTTTTTTAGAGAGAGAAAAAAAAAGTCGCCCATAAGTCGCATTTTATTATTTCATTCAGAAATAGGCTGACGCGAATTACAAATATAGTATAAACACTGTAAACATAGCTATGCTATTTTAGTTCCCCTCACTCCACAACAAATCCTTTCAATTAAAAGTAGCCTATAAAAGAACAAGAATTAAAAATGTAAGAAGCTCTAGCGACAAACCAAAACGAATTAAGGCTAAAACGAAACTGAAACCAGTGTTGGGTCTCTCTTTCGACACAAAATCAAATGTTTCCGTATTCGCGATGTATTTGAATGCCAAAATATTATTTACCTTTTTATGTAGCTATAGGCCTACTTCACTCGCGTTCCAATATCCACGTAAACAAAATGTTTTGCATAACTTCACTGCGGTACGGTGATAACGCTTAACGGCACAGATTTTACCACATATTTAAACTGAGCAGTGTTTTTTTCTTTTCCCATATGTTTGACTGATAGTTTTTTTTAAATTGTAATGAACAGGCTGGATTGTCAAGGGAGAATGCTAAACTGTGTGGGGCGCTGGAGATATCACTTGATTTTTTTTTTTTTTCTTTTTCTAACTGTGGAAGCAACTACTCCTTTTAGTCATGAAGATAATCGGAATTGTAAAAGGTTAGGGTTGTTTGCTGCTTTTTGCGCATGTAAAATTAATCCCCGGAAAACAAATGTTAGTATTTTTAACGGGTCACAGACACTTATTCTTTCTAATTTAATTTTAGTTCTAATTTAAAATAATCTTGTCGGTTAACGGTTAACGAGTGTCAGTTGTCGGTTAGGAAAAATAACCAAAATGAACATCCCTAATATGGATTGTATTTTATTATTATTTTTAATCTATTTTACTCTAGTGCAAAAATTAAACTAAACTAAAACTATGCGGAAGTTCTAAAGAGCGCTCTGTGCATCTGGTCAGTTGGTCACGGGAGAATCGTTGTCCAATGTCAAACTTTTTAACAGGCCATAAGAACATCTTATTACTCCATCAATACAAATAATTAAAATAGCGCTATACAAAACCGTAAAACACAACGTTATTCAAAACAGCTCAAAATGGTGGCAGAACAGACATATTGTACTACTCACTACTCCAGTGTTTTCTATAATGACATTTTATTATAAACAGCATACATTAATATTTCATTAATATAAGTTGTTAAACGATATATTTTGCTATGTAACGGCAGACTCCTGTGCTAATCACATACAATAAAACGAGCTCAACAACTCACCAACAGATATTGTTCACCCAAAACTGTTAGTTTAGGATGCAGATCAGATCAGATAAGTATTACTATTTCTTCCTTTTTAGCATCTTTAAATACATTTTAACAACAGTTGCACGCGCACTACATTCAGATTTCTTAAACGGAAAGCGTCAGTATGGAAGGATTTTCCGGACTATTTTCAAAAGCAATTGCAAATTGTATTTTCAATTGCGTTTTCCACATGTGGGTGCATAAATTGTGACACAATCCAAATGCAATTGCAAATCTTGCATTACCGTTTGCATTTTCGCTTTTGCGACTGCCACGTTTTAAATGAAAAGGCAAATTCCATTTGCAATTGTATTTCCCATGTCTTACGAGTTATGAGCCTGTCATATTTAAATAGCAATATTAATTACCACATTTGGTTTTTCACTTTCTCTGCATCGTGCATGTAACCTGCCAAAGCTCAAATGAAATCGCAATTCCTTTTGCATTTGAATTTCCCATGTCTACACAGAAAGCTGTCAATCATCTGTTCAGAGCTCCGAGGTGATGACTTTGCTGGCAGAGGGTGCCGTAGAAACTGTCCAGAGCGAGTCAGGCTTCTAGCGGTTACTTCCTCGTCCTCAAAAAGGATGGCGGCCTCCGGCCCATCCTCGATCTCAGACACCTGAATAGCGCCCTCAGGAAGAGGTCGTTCAGGACGATTAAGCTGAAGCAGATCCTCTTGCAAATTCGTACACAGAGCTGGGTAGTAACTGATTACATGTAATCTGGATTACGTAGTCAGATTCCAAAAATGTAGTACTTGTAATTAGAGTAAGTTACATTTTAGAATACTTGTAATCAGACTACAGTTACTTTTTTATGGATTACATGATTACATAATATTCACACAGTAGTAATAAATTATTCATAATTCACTTATTCTCCCTAATTTCTCTTTCATATTTTAAATTTTCATTTCTAAAATAATCTACAGATTATATACATATTATATAGGTATATATAGTCCAGTTTTGTGGACATTCACACAAAGATCAGTCATTAGTCAGGGGGCGACAGCATTTGAACACTGGATTTACAAAAATCATTTCAGGTTAAAGAAGGGTTTCAACATTGCATCAACTACTGCTGAACACATTCATTTTTATTTGAATTATTATTATGTAGGTTTTTTAACCATGTATTATTAATTATAACTAATTAAAATGCACATATTCACATTATTTCTTAGTTACATGTAATGCAGGCATTCCAAAACCTTTTGTCATCTAAACCTCATTCATCAAATATATTTGCTTTAAGTACCTCTGAGATTTTAAATTCAATATTTCAATAATTAAGCATCACATTTGCATGTTTACGGTTTCTTTGATGTTTATTAATAATCACATGGCATGCAGGTAAATACAAATATTTCATCTTTTTTAGTAAGTGTTTATTTAAAACAAAGACTATATAAATACAAAGACGGTTCACTCCTATACTTATGAATGGGAGAAACTGCAACGCGCAATATGGAGGAATAGTCCCACCTTCTAAAAGAAAGAGCGAAATTTCCCATAGAAACCTGACTAGACCAGCCAATGCACATGCACAGTCTTAACCACGTTATGACTCCACATGAACATTGGCTGGTCTAGCCTGAAAAACAAGCTTTTTAAATGCTATTTGAGCATAAGAAACAACATTCATGGGGCAATTAACCCTCTGGGGTCTGAGGGTGTTTTGGGGCCCCGGAGAAGTTTTGACATGCTCTGACATTTGTGCTTTTTTCAGTTGCTTATAAACATTTTGATGGCTAAAATCTAAAAACACTGTATTCAGCACAAACTGGGCTACAATAATATGTGAGCAGCATGTACTTACGTGATTGTGTTTTTGAGAAAACAACGTTTATGCCCCCCCCCCAAACAATAAAATTAATAAATAAATTAGTGAGCATGTTGATAGGCTTATCAGGAGCAACTATATTATTACATTAGCAATCACCAATATTGCCCACGTGATTTTATAGCATAGATGCACACATGCTTTGCATGTATAACTGAGAAACTAAATTATTATTGTTAAGCTTATTATAAACATGTTTGAGCAGGTATTTGCAAACAGAGTAGGCTACTTCACAGTAAAGATTGGTCTAAACTTTCTTAGACATTACTTTTATATTATTGTTTATAGAACATATAACTATCCTCACGTCGTGCAACATTTAAATGCAATGAAAGGTTGCCTACCATATTTCAAAATGTTGCACTCAATTTCACACATTTTATTCTGGAGTTATAGTTTGGGAAAAGTTCACCTAATAAATGCATCTTTGTCACAACAACACATTATCGAATGCCAATAAGAAACATTACTTACTCGGTATAGAAGACCTCCTCCTCTGCCGGCCCCAGCTGCGCTCGCGCTCTGTTTGTGAGGTAAACAAAGATTTTTCCACTCAGCGCATCTTCTGGGGGTAAATACAAGGCTTTTTCCTCTCAGCGCGTTTCTGAGGTAAAGACAAGGCTTATTCCTCACAGCGTGTTCTTTCAAAACTGAAAAGTATCCGAGATGAACGCGTTGCTGCTTTGTTTACGGTGGTGTGGGCGTTTACATGCCGCGTGGCTCTTGTGGAGGTTTGTAATAACGATAGCGCGAGCAGCGCGTGGGCGTGACCTAATTAGAGATAATGAGACCAGACGGAAAAACTGGACTTGTCCTTGGTTTCATACGGATTACTGTATTACAGAATATTTGTTTTTGATAAGACTTACTTAATTTAACAGTAGACCTGCTAAGCTTTCTATAGATATATTTCTCATGTCTCTGTGTGAAGTATTTGCTGAGTTACAGTTCATTTTAGTGACGTGTTTCAAAAAGCAGTTCGCGGAGACGGAGAAGACAGAGAGCGCACCCTGTTTGTTTTCTTTATTCTTCAAAAGCACAAAGTTTAGTTGTTATTATGAGTGGATACAAATAAAAGTAGACCCCTTACAGATTCGAATGGTGTATTGCTCTTATCTGTACGATCAAAAATGGCAGAGTAATTCAAGCTCATTTCGGCCTTATCAGGAAAATCTGCCTCAAAACGCATATCCGCGTTTGTCGACCCCAGGGGGTTAAAGGAACACTCCACTTTTTTTGGAAATAGGCTCATTCTCCAACTCCCCCAGAGTTAATAAGTTGAGTTTTACCGTTTTTGAATCCATTCAGCCGATCTCCGGGTCTGGCGATAGCACTTTTAGCATAGCTTAGCATAGATCATTGAATCCAATTAGACCAGTAGCATCGCGTTCAAAAACGATCAAAGATTTCCGATATTTGTCCTATTTAAAACTTGACTCTTCTGTAGTTATATCGTGTACTAAGATCGGCGGAAAATGAAAAGTTGCGATTTTTCTAGACTGATATGATTAGGAACTACTCTCATTCCGGCGTAATAATCAAGGAACTTTGCTGCCGTAACATGGCCGCAGCAGGCGTAGTGATATTACGCAGCGCCTGAAAGTAGTGCCCGGTAGCTGGGAAAGTAAAGTTCCTTGATTATTACGCAGGGATTAAAGTTCTCCGTCTCTACGACGGATTTCCGTTAATTGCAGCGAGTCTACGACGGATTTCCGTCATTTGCAGGGTTCCCGCCTGTTTTTAATGTCTTAAATGCACTTTTCATAATTTTAAGGCCGTAAATAGGCTTACATCTCAAATAGTGTAATGCATTTCTTAATTTTAGCTTGAATAGGTCTTAAATTAAGGAAAGACGAGGTGTATTCAGCCTGCTGAGGGGGGTGTGATCAAAGCCTGGAGTGGAGTGAAAACACGTTCCTCTCTCCGCTCGAAGCGCTCTGTATTCACTCCGCTCTTAGGTCACTCCGGGTTTTGTGTTCCCGCTCACGGAAAAACTGCTGCGCGTTCACTCCATTAGTTTATTAGGGATAAATGAGGGGAAAAGAAACATGTAGCGCGTTGTTGTTGTTCTGCCGGCACACCAAAAATCATCCCCGCCACGGCTGCAGCGTCTCACTGACAACATAGTAACGCCGCTCGCATCATTCACAGTCGGGTATTATCAGAGAACAGCGCGGGATTGCGGCTATTAGCGGTAATAATCATTCTACAGATTCCCGCAGGTTCCGACGGAATGTATCACATTTGCACGTGCTTTGGAGTTTCGAGAACTCACTCGCGCGCTCTCATCTGTGCACAGATCGCGATAAGGAGAGTGACAGCTTTTAATAATTATTAAGGGAGTTTCCAAATGTGATATTGATTTAATACAACAGATCAATAAACAAGTACTGCATTTTTGCTCTATCATCAACGAAAATAGTTCTAAATAAAGTAACAGCTGAGCCGCTGCGCATCTCTAAAAGCAAACACAGGGGTTACTGTATAATTTCAGTTATTTAAATCATTTAATAGTTCTGTATTCAAAATTGCATATTTAAAACATTAATCTCCACATGAATTTATGATTTTAATTGCACTCATGCCACCTCTGAACCTCATTAAACGTCTGAAAATGTACTTACAAGCCACTTTTGTGTTCTTCTGTGCCACCTCTGTAGTACAAATTAATTTCTTATTAATACTAATTTCATATAATTGGTAACTCATTTGTCTTATTCTACTTCTTAATAATATTTTTTTTTAAATAGAAATTTTAAAAAGCTTATAAACATTTTTTTGAATTTGACAGATGAAAATGATGCCATTGCAAAAAAGAAAATGCCCTTTTTTTTTTTTTTTTTTTTTTTTTTTTATTACAGTTGAATAGATTATAGTTAGACCCAACTGAAAAAATTTAAGTACTGATAATTTAATTTGTATCTTGTTATTATTTTTGTTTGTGCTATTGATTGTCATTAATTTATTTGTTCTTATTTTATGATTTACCGTACTAAATTATTCAAAGATATACTTTTTTTTTTTAGTTAATATAAATTTTATTCTGAGTGCAGGTGATTCTTGGGTGGGGAGGGGGCGTGGTCCATGGGAAATAGTCCTGCCACCACAGCTGGAAAAAATCCTAGAGGAAACACTGCATACATTTAATAAAATTAGAAAAATGCATTTACAAAAGTAAAAAGAAAATTCCCCTGTAAATCACTTTGCCAAATGTCACCTCGTATTAAGAAGGCTAATTTTTTTATCAGAATTTTTTATTATTGATTAGAAGGTGCTCCTGATTTTTTTTAAATTAGGAGGACAAGCGCTCCTAATTACAAGAAGAAAAACACGGCTCTTAAAACTGGGTGTGTGACAGGTATGGGTTTGGATCGGGGTTTGGCCGAGGAAAAATTTTCAGTCAAAAGATTTTTTTTTGCTTTAATCCCTGATTACGCCGGAATGAGAGTAGTTCCTAATCATATCAGCCTAGAAAATCGCAACTTTTCATTTTCCGCCGATCTTAGTACACGATATAACTACAGAAGAGTCAAGTTTTAAATAGGACAAATATCGAAACTCTTTGATCATTTTAGAACGCGATGCTACTGGTCTAATTGGATTCAATGATCTATGCTAAGCTAAGCTAAAAGTGCTCTCGCCAGATCCGGAGATCGGCTGAATGGATTCAAAAACGGTAAAACTCAACTTATTAACTCTGGGGGAGTTGGAGAATGAGCCTATTTCCAAAAAAAGTGGAGTGTTCCTTTAACCCTCTGGGGTCTGAGGTCATTTTGGGGCCCTTGAGATGTTTTGACATGCCCTGATATTTGTGCTTAATTCAGCTACTTAAAACATACTATTGACCAACATGTAATTTTTTTTGTATTCAGCACAAACTGTGCTACAATAATATATGACCAAGATGGATGTACATGTTTGCATTTTTTAGAAAAAAATTCTCGGCATGAAAGACCTGTGAAATGTGGATGATGTTAACTGTAATGAGATGATTGACAGGGCAGTTTAAACAGTTACAGGATGCACGTAACTAAGCAACAGAGCGTCCGTTAAAGAAGCAGCTATGACGAAGTAGTATGTCCCAGAGCTTGCCTACTTTTCTGCTACATACTCAAAAGTATGTACTTTTTCTTCACAAAAAGAGTACATACTTTTAGGGCATAGTATAAGTAGGCGAATTGCGACGCAGCACAAATCTGGAATGGGCCCAACCCAACCTGCTCTCGCTAAGAGCAGCATATATACTGGACAAGTTGAACTAGGGAGCGCACATGTTATCTCAGAGCAATGTCCCCTCAGAGGAGTGGATGCTCCATCCGCAGACGGTTCAGAGGATTTGGGAGATCTTTGGCGAGGCCGAGATAGACCTCTTCGCCTCAGAAGACAACTCTCACTGCCAAACTTATACAACTGGCCCAACCTCTTCCTCTATGCGTTCCCCCCGACGGCCAGATCCCCATCTACAAGACGCCTCTACGCTCTTAAGTGGTCGGTTTTCTCCACTTGGTGCCTAGCCCGTGGTGAAAACCCGTCTGCCTCTGACTTATCAGTGGTTCTGTCCTTCCTGCAAAAGCTGCTGGATAGGGGACGCTCCGCGTCCACGCTCAAAGTGTACGTAGCAGCTATAGCGGCCTCCCATACCCCTATAGCAGGCCAATCGGTGGGCAGGAACAACTCGGTTGTCCGATTTTTGAAGGGTGCCAAGAGGGTGAATCCGCCTCGGCTCCTCACAGTCCCTACATGGGACTTGCCCACTGTGTTGAGGGCTTTGAAGGGCCCTCCTTTTTCCAAAGTGCTTTCCACTCCATTCAGAGCTCAGGTCATCATGCTCTCCGCGCTTCCTCCCTCTGAAGAGGACTGGGAGTTATCCTTGTTCTGCCCTGTCAGTGCTTTGAGGATTTACTTTGAGTGTTCCACCCCTTTTAGGAGGTCGGAACAACTCTTTGTTAGCTTCGGTTACCGCGTCAAAGGGCATCCGGTCACAAAGCAGAGACTCTCTAAGTGGATAGTGGATGCCGTAATGCTAGCGTACTCTTCCTTGGGCCTGCAATGCCCATTCCACCAGAGGCGTCGCCTCATCGTCGGGGGCGTGGTCTAGTGGTGTGTCTATTACAGAGATCTGTGCGGCGGCCCACTGGGCCTCGCCGTCCACATTTGCTAGGTTTTATAACCTGGACGTACTGGCCTTACAGGCCAGAGTCTTCTGCATAAGTGAGCATACTCTACGTTATGGGAACAATTTTGACAGAGAGTCCTTGACCGCGTCGTGCTCAAGGTCTCTGGTTGGTTTGCTTGCATGCTTTTGGCCCGAGGTGTGCCGAAAATGCAAGAGTCATCTGGAACAATTACCCAGGCCAGGCATGATCTCTTTGAGTTTAGCCCGTTTTAGCCTTGGAGTATATTGTTATGCTTCCCTATGGGCATTGAATGCTTAAGGAGGTATATTATGGAGTCGTTCCTGCGTGATTGTACTGGGTTCCCAAAGCGTCTTTAAGACAAAGACACAGTACGAGTGAAGTATCGACGATACTGAACGAGTACTGCATACCTTGCTGTGCTAGGTAGGTAACTGCACGACCCAGTCATCGCTTCAGTCGAAGTAACCTGAGGAGCCTATGGCGAAACGGCTGCTTATATAGCCAGATGGCTCCACCCATTCTGGCGGGCTTCGTCGCCATAGGCTCGTGCAGCTCCACATTTTTAACACACTGTTCAGTTTCACTGCGTGATTGAATAAGGCTTCAGTTCAGGAGAAAAAAGGCATTTTCCCATAGCGTCTTTAAGACAAAGACGCAGTACTCATTCCGTATCTCAAGGAACTTAGGTTACGACAGTAACCAAGTACGTTTCTTCATCTGGGAAAACAGTGCATTATCTCACTAGATTTAGAAAGTAAATCGTTTAGAAACCAATTTAGAAACCCATGACAGCACAGGAGAATACATCAACATATTTCTGTTGTTGTACATTGCAATTTCAAAATAAAAGTTCAAACCTTCGCTCTGAGTTTGCATGTGACCAAATATTAAAATTATATGGATTTAAACGTCATTGAATCACGCTGTAAAGTGAAACATCACCAGGCTGCTGGCACCTCTGGAGGTACTTATAATACTTAATGTACTTAAGTTGGTTATGTTCATATTATGTAGGCATATTACTTTATGTATTTTAACAGTGTTGTTCAATAAAACCATGTGATTACTTGGTTTTTGATACTTTAACAATGATACAATAATTATTGGTTTGAATAGTTTAATATATATAAATGTAGTCATACTAAAGCCTGCTTTTTACTTAGGTCTACTTTTATTACTTAAAAATATCAGATTGCTCAATTGTCAAAATAATCAGTAAATTACTTGTTTACCTAATTTAAAATAATACGGAAGCTCAGCGTCTTGCTATTTGTGATTTAACCCTCTAAGCGCCAAAGTCGCAAAATTGCGACAAGACTTCATACTTCATTAAATAGACTGTAGTTCCTAATATAGTGTAATATCTCATTTGTATTCCCTACCACTAGATGGCAGACATGTAGTACTTTGATTCTAGACCAAAATTGTTCGAGGAAATAGCAGAGCAAGTGAGCTATCGTGTCATTGATGCTACAGTCAGTAATTCTCCTTTGAAAATGTGCATTACGGGCTGGAATGTCTGTATATGTTTTGCTTTGTGAAACCCACCCACTGCCAATTGTATTTTGGCACCCTGGGTTGCCAGTTGGCGGAAAACACAGCGTATTTCATGTCATTCATCGTCATGTGTGCTTGTTCCTGTTGGTGTCATCAGTCTGGCAACCTGCGTGTGCATCGAGTCTGAGGAGGAGGGCCCGGGTGAAAAAACCCTCTCCAATATTTTGAATTTAGACTGAAATACCTAGTTCAACTGCTAGGTGTCAATCCAACATACAGCACCTTTAAGGACAAACCAGTGCACACGTCTACAAACAAGCCACCATCTTGAAAGGTCAACCATGTGATTTTGAGTCAAATTTATTCGTTCAGACCTGAGCCGTTTTGAGTACTTTTTTGTGTTTGTTTGTGTGATCGTGTTGATGTTTGGAGTAAGAAACTGTTATTGAATGTCGGGTCAAAAGTCGAAGTTTGATATCTGTGATAAGAATTGACAGGAATCCATCTGAAGTGTTGCTGCTGTAGTTTCATTTTCAATTCAATTCAAGTTTATTTGTATAGTGCTTTTGATTATACAAATCGTTGCAAAGCAGCTTTACAGAAAATTATGTTTCTACAATATATTTAGTAGTAGCTTATCAGAGGTGATTTGTCAAATTGATGTACATATGGCAGAAATGTAGAGTAAAATTCAGTTAATGACGTAACCAAACAGACAATGAACACTATTAACAGCAATGATTATATGTTGCAATCAAACTTATAGCATTTATACTCTTTAGATATCTTTGAATCAAATTTGTTAGTTAATTTGATTAAAATATACTGGAGCTGCTAAATATTTACATCAAGCCTAATTTGAGCCATGTGAGATGTTAGTATAAATGTTAATTTAGATTAAACATTGTTTTGTGGTGCTCTTTATTTTTAAATGTTAAATGAATCATTTCAGTTTCTGTACAAACTTGTAACATGATTGAATTACTTTATTACAGTGAATGTAGTTATTACAAAGTTGAACTTTATTTAGATTGATATGGACATTATTGTGTTGTAGTTATTTTCCTGTAGAGGTTCATAAAGATGGGTGTCAATTTGTTTTGTTTTATTATTGATCATAGTCAAACATAGCCTGTGGTAACTCAGTACTTAATTTATTTGCAACATCCAGGACTTATAAAGCATGTGCAATACATATAAATGTTTCACATTGTTAGCCGAAACACCTGCCCATGTAATGAGATATTTTTCAAAACAATTGCAATGGCAGAACATCGAAAATTTGTCACGACCAGCTCAAAACCGTGTCAAAAGATTGGACATAGTCAGTTTGGTTTGGTTGCAACGAAAATGTTTATTAACATAAATAGGAAGTTAAATAAAACAAAAAAAAAACAGCACAATCAAACACAATTTCTGTCAGACACATCATTAGTCAAAGCATCAGACAAAACCAAGTTTAAGGGAATAACAAAGTCCAAAATTAACAAAGACCAAACGTGAGCAGGAGCAGGACAGCCACCATGCCAACAAAGCCTAAGCTTTATAGAGGGAAGAACAGGTGTACACGGTTCACTTGATGAGTCTCCCAACCACACCCACTGGCCGGCCGTAGCAGGAAGAACAGGAGACCCGTCACAAATTTTAAAATGCAAGCTGTTACCCAATCACTGCATTGGACGTTTACATCCAAGCCTCACTTTATATTTGGAAGAATTTAAATGATATTATTTTTCAAAATTTCTACACAGATCTTTTCGTATGTTAATCCAGGGGACAGAATGAAAAAATATGAATAGAAAGACCGACAAAACAGAAATGCATAGAATGTGTGAATTACCACATATGTGAGTGCAGTGTTTCTGAATGAGATTTTAAATTGACGTGATCTTTGTGTCGATGCTCTTACTTTTGATATAGTAATATGACAACAATTTTTATTTGTAAGGTTCTGGTCTCTTCTGCTTCAATTACATAAATGCCTAAATGTGTAAATTAGTTAAAAAAAAATATTATTTTTTAAAACTAAAAAAAAAACTTTGAAACTGATTTGTTGTTGATTTTAGTAAATCTGCTTCTTCGAGAGCGCAATTCTAAAACAGCGCTGATGGAAGGGGAAATTTCTGCAGGTGATTTACTAACAATGCGTAAATTAAAGAACACAGACGCAACATCTCATTTACATATCAACCAACGCGATATACCAAGCGCAGCGCAAATTAGCATAGTTGCCAATAAAGAAGAAAAAAAAAGAAGCCACAGTACGTTGAAAATGAAGGTTTGTTAGAAGCTTTGATAGCCCTGGTATTGCGTGACTCCTAGTCGAGGGTTCCAAGTCACTACTCTCATTCCGGCGTAGTGATATTACACAGCGCCTGAAAGTAGTGCCCGGTAGCTGGGGACTACTTTCAGGCGCTGCGTAATATCACTGCGCCTGCCGCGGGCATGTTACGGCAGCAAAGTTCCTTGATTATTACGCCGGAATGAGAGTAGTTCCTAATCATATCAGCCTAGAAAATCGCAACTTTTCATTTTCCGCCGATCTTAGTACACGATATAACTACAGAAGAGTCAAGTTTTAAATAGGACAAATATCGAAACTGTTTGATCGTTTTAGAACGCGATGCTACTGGTCTAATAGGATTCAATGATCTATGCTAAGCTATGCTAAAAGTGCTATCGCCAGACCCGGAGATCGGCTGAATGGATTAAAAACGGTAAAACTCAACTTATTAACTCTGGGGGAGTTGGAGAATGAGCCTATTTCCAAAAAAAGTGGAGTGTTCCTTTAAGTGAAATGAGGAGACTCCATCATATATTTTGTCTAATGTCCAAACAGGATGTGCAGCTTCTATGTATTTTGATAATGTCAGCACATTTAATTCTCAAACAGGCCTCTATACACACAGGCAAATACATGATTATAATAGTAGAATATCTTGATGCATAAATGGCTATATTCACATTGATTATATTTGATTAATTCATATTTTGATGAATAAAAAATATTCTACACTTCCAGACAGAAATTCTGAAGCTCCTCCCAAAAATCCTGCAGAATGAAACACATTGAAGATACTGAAGAACAAAGGTTGGTGTTTAATCTTGATTCTTCATTGAAGATGAAGATTGCTGAAGATAATAAAGTTTCAAGTGGTTTAGTTTTAGATTTGATGTAATAGGGAACATATTAGAGCTGCTGAATTATCAAATATTATTTACTTTCTATGAACTGGGTATTTAAAAAAAAAAAATGTATGTTAGATAATTGTGTAGTTGATCAAACATGTTTAATAGTTCTCCCTATAGAAACACAGGATTTATACCAATATTTTTTAATAGTTTCAGGGACATATAATTTTTTAAAACCCATCAAAATGATCAACATTTCATATCGCAATTGTCTACTGTCCATGGTCACATCATGATTGACTTTTATAGTTTTTTTTCTTTCATATTTCTCCGTTTACTTTTATTTCAGAGTTGATTGAAGAAAATGAGGAGAATGGAGAATTTTAGTGAAGGTGAGGAGAAAATTCATGTTAAAACTGGAGAAAAACATTTGAGTTGCTCTCAAACCAAACAGAAAGATTTAAGGAAAAGAGCCAAAAAATCATTCACCTGCACTCAGTGTGGAAAGAGTTTGACAAGCAAATGTGATCTTGGTGTTCACATGAGAGTTCATACTGGAGAGAAACCATTCACATGTGATAAGTGTGGAAAGAAATTTTCAAACAAACAAAATCTCAATCGTCACATCAGTGTTCACTCTGGAGAGAGGCTGCACACATGTGATCAGTGTGGGAGGAGTTTCACACAAAAAGGAAACCTTATGGTGCATATGAAAATTCATACTGGAGAGAAACTGTATGCATGTGATCAGTGCGGGAAGAGTTTCACACAAAAAAGAAGCCTTATGGAGCATATGAAAATTCATACTGGAGAGAAACTGTATGCGTGTGATCAGTGCGGGAAGAGTTTCACACAAAAAGGACACCTTATGAAGCATATGAAAATTCATACTGGAGAGAAACCATTCACATGTGATAAGTGTGGAAAGAGATTTTCAAACAAACATAATCTCGATTGTCACATCAGTGTTCACACTGGAGAGAGCCCGCACACATGTGATCAGTGTGGGAGGAGTTTCACACAAAAAGGAAACCTTATGGAGCATATGAAAATTCATACTGGAGAGAAACCATTCACATGTGTTCAATGTGGAAAGAGTTTCACACAATCATCAAGCCTTAAAATACACATGAACCTCCACACTGGAGAGAAACTGTATGCGTGTGATCAGTGCGGGAAGAGTTTCACACTAAAAAGAAGCCTTATGGAGCATATGAAAATTCATACTGGAGAGAAACCATTCACATGTGTTCAATGTGGAAAGAGTTTCACACAATCATCAAGCCTTAAAATACACATGAAAATCCACACTGGAGAGAAACCGCATGCATGTGATCAATGTGACAAAACATTTTTGAGTGCTTCAGTCCTGAAGCAACACCTGACAGTTCATTCAAAGGAGAAACCACATTCATGTCATTTGTGTGGAAAGAGTTTTTCATGTCTACAATATTTGAAAGTACATCAGAAAACACACACTGGTGTGAGAGAGTACATGTGCTTTGAGTGTGAAAAGACTTTTACTTCAGCAACCTGTTTAAAACAGCATGAGAGGATTCACACTGGAGAAAAACCATACAAGTGTTCACACTGTGACAAGAGATTCAGTCGGTCAGGAGACCTGAAAACACATGAGAGGATTCACTCTGGAGAGAAACCATACAAGTGTTCACACTGTGACAAGAGATTCAGTCGGTCAGGAGACCTGAAAACACATGAGCGGATTCACTCTGGAGAGAAGCCGTACACATGTGATCAGTGCGGGAAGTGTTTCACACAAAAAGGAAACCTTATGGAGCATATGAGAGTTCATTCTGGAGAGAAACCATTTACTTGTGCTCAGTGTGGAAAGAGTTTCAAACAATCATCAAAACTTAAAATACACATGAACATCCACACTGGAGAGAAACCGCATGCATGTGATCAATGTGGCAAAACATTTTTGAGTGCCTCAGCCCTGAAGCAACACCTGACAGTTCATTCAAAGGAGAAACCACATTCATGTGATTTGTGTGGAAAAAGTTTTTCATGTCTACAATATTTGAAAGTACATCAGAAAATACACACTGGTGTGAGAGAGTACATGTGTTTTGAGTGTGAAAAGACTTTTACTTCAGCAAACTTTTTAAAACAGCATGAGAGGATTCACACTGGAGAGAAACCTTACAAGTGTTCACACTGTGGCAAGAGATTCAGTCGGTCAGGACATTTGAAAAAACACGAGAGGATCCACACTAGAGAGAAACAGTACAACAATGTTAATTTAGTTGACGAATAATTTTCGTCATGATTTTCATGATCCTGTCATGATAACAGGAACGAGACGATAACAAATAAAAACTCTTTTTGAATCACAAAAACAAAGACAATCATCTATTGCCATTTTCATCAACGAACAAAAATAAGACGAAAATGTTAGAGAGGGACAATTGGACAAAGATCGTCCAATCAGAATGAATCTCCTGCGTGGAAAGGAGGTGAGATGCACACATTTGAACTGTAATGCTCTGATCACAAGTTTGCATACACTTGCTGCATAAAATGTAAAACAAATGTCAGTGCCTGGAAGTTAAGAAAGAGCACACCTATGGATAAATTTGAAAAGTGTAACGACGCGAAAGAGTGCTTAATTTGGTCCGGTTTTCTGAGCGCACACAGCCGAATCCCACACAAAAGTGTCTCTCAAATAGCGCACGATTACTGAATTCAGTTCTCGCTCACATCTTAACGGAGAAGTACACACAAAATGATCTCAAATTGTCCGTTTTGATGAGTATTCACGTAAACACACTCGGTTACATCTTACGTGAATGTAAACTGTTGGGATAATATCGGATGTGTGTTTCAGTATATTGAATCCGTGCATTCAGTTTTAAAGGGACAGCAGACTAATTTCGTTGCTGTTTTCTGTGACCTTATTGTTAATGAATCAACAAAAGAAAGAGATAAAATCACTCACTGCTCTTGAATGAATCACATTAGTAGCCCTAATAAGGATTAATCTCATTTTAATGTATATAAATAAATATGTCTGCTTGAAAGAATGAAGTATGCAAGTTGCTATATATAGAATGCATATTATATAGCCATTGGTATTTCAAAAGAGGACCATGTACTTGTTTCTTTATGAGAAGTTGTTTTAATTAATTTTGAGATAAAGACATGTGTCAAAGCAGTTAAATCTGTGTCTATATTGCATGTTCAAATCGTTTATATTCCCAAATGTTTTCTCTGGGAATTCGTTTGGAAATTTTAGAGAAATGCTTAATAAATGCATTACACTGTTAGATTTCAGATTTACTGTAGATTTAGTCGACTAAAACTAGACTAAGACTAAAAACAATTCAGATGACTAAAATGTGATTAAAACTAAATGGCATTTTAGTCCAAAGACTACGACTAAACCTAAATCAAAATTTGCTGTCACAATTAACACTGCTGTATAAGTGTTCACACTGTGACGAGATTCAGTCAGTCAGGAGGATTCACACTCGAGAGAAACCGTATCACTGCACTGAATGTGGGAAGTGTTTTAATAATTCATCTTCTCGACACAGTCATACAAAAAATCACAGTAAGTAGATCATCTTCAGATCCAGCACTTTCAGTTCTGATGCTGCGTCCTCATCAAATGTGACACAATAATGCATCAAGCAATAAAATATAATTTCACAGTGAATAAAGTTCATCTTCATCTTCAAATCAAGCAGATTCAACTGTGAGATTCAGATCAACACATGGATGGATTTCCTCCCCAAAGAACAATGTCAGAAAGTTTTATTACTGTATATAGTTTTGCTTCATGATATAAATAATAATTGTTTTTTTTGGGGTTTTTTACGAGTTTCATATATTGTTCAATTGGCGTTATTGACAATCAGACAGCAAAAGAATGCCAATGACTTTTCCTCACATCAGGAGACTCTCAGGATGGATCTACCATTTCAACAGTTTCAAAACATTCAACATTTCTAAAAGTTTCAAAGATTTTTAAATTGACTGGTTTTTATATTAATTTAGAACTTCCAAATAATTGTCAAACTCTTAAATGCATGTACTGCTTGTAATGTTCCTGACAAGTTTCAATAAAAGCGTGTGTGAAATGAACAATGAATGTAATGGCAGAAAAACAAATGCCACGTCTTTTTTGTTTTCTAGAAGTCAAACATCGGTTCTTTTCAGCTCTTTTCTATAATAAAACCGTTGACCACAGACCACTGTGCAAATCTCTAAAACTAGTCATCAGGACGGGTTCAGCAGGTCACCACAGCTCATTTCTGAAGACAAGAATTAGTTTAAATTCGTACAGCTGATAATCAAAATGTCATTGAAGTGAATGCTGTTAGTGTAGCTGTTCTGACATGAAACAGCATTGTTAGAGCATTCCTGACCACTGAGAAAAACCTGGGCTTTCAACTAGAGGTCTTCATGGGTCCACTTGGATCTGAAAACCTGAGACCCGAGCGGGTTCGGGTACAAAACTTCTACGAGTGCCTCGGACACAGGTCGGGTTTGGTATTAGCAGCCTCGGGTCTCGGGTAATTAAAATAAATGTGCTCTTCCCAAATGGACCCGATTGGACCCGAATTCTTTTGAGAAACTGAGGTAAAAAAGGAACATATGTTTTTAACCTAAGAAATCCATCTTATAGATATGAGATCCATCAGGAAATCCACTTAGTTCATTACGCTGTGTGTCAATGCAAGGCTTTTCTTTGTTGTGTGCAGAAGCCCTTCACCGGAGATGAGGTAAATAACATTGCAGACAAAACTAACAAATCCATGATTTATAAACCTATCGATTAAATTTTTATAAAACTATCACGTTTATATTTCAAATCCACTGATTACAATTGAAAGCCAAACTCAGAAATAACATGCATCCATCAGGCAGGCAAAAATATAAAGTAATAGGCTAATAAATAAGTATAAGTAAATAAACTGAATGAAAGTAATGGAGCAGCAGCCAAATCAGTCAGCAGGACCCCGGGATTTTCCCGGACGAATGACGTTTACGTTCGGGTCCAGTCAGGGTTCGAAAATAAATGCGGTCGGGTCGGACTCGGGTCTAATTTCATCGAGTCTGTCTCAGGTCGGGTTTATCTTTTTTTTTATTATTATTATTTATGCACGTCGGGTTTGGGTAAAAAGTTATTCGGATCGGGTACTGATTTAAAGGAAAACGCCACCGGTTTTCCATATTCTAATATGTTCTTCCCTCAACTTAGACTAGTTGATACGTACCTCTCCCGTCTCAGTGCGTGCACTTAATCGCTCTAGCGCACGGCGCAACTATGTTAGCGTTTAGCTTAGCCCCATTCATTCCTTAGGATCCAAACAGGGATGAATTTAGAAGCCACCAAACACTTCCATGTTTTCCCTATTTAAAGATGGTTACATGAGTAGTTTCACGAGTAAGTGTGATGACACAAAATAAAACGTGGTGATTTTCTAAGCGGATAAAAAATGATAACTATAATGTATGGGCTAAGCTAAACGCTAACATAGTTGCGCCGTGCGCTAGAGCGATTAAGTGCACGCACTGAGACGGGAGAGGTACGTATCAACTAGTCTAAGTTGAGGGAAGAACATATTAGAATATGGAAAACCGGTGGCGTTTTCCTTTAAGGATTTTCTGCTCTCTGTAAAGAGCACTATTGTGTGCAGGAGTGGAGAAGCTTTGCATTCTGTTATTTTGGTCATGGTTTGGGGATTTGAACGTGGAAACATTGATAAATACACTCCACTCATCTCCAGTGTAGAATCTGGGTAGATACTTATTACAGTAACAAAGTGAATTTACTTGAGTACTTAAGTACACTTTTTGAGTATCTGTACTTGAGTATTATTTTTAAATATTATATTTTTATATTATTTTTTATATAAAGGTCCCCAAGCTGAAAGTCGTCACATGTAGCAGTTTTTCCTGAGTGCACGTTTTCAGATTCACTGAACCCGTTTTTTTTTCCTGCGAAAATCCGGCCTGCCATCTGCCAGGACCTTCCAGTGTTGCCAAGCCTTACAGTATTTCTAAGCCTTCCATTTTCTGCATAGCTTTGAATGGACATTTGGCAGATTTTTTACGCAAATCTGGTAACCAGTACCGCCGCTCCCTATACGCAGAGTACGCAGTTTGCATAGGGCACCATCTCCCAGGGGGGCACCATCCCAGTTGAAGAAAAAAAAAAGAAATTTCTATATTAATGTTAAAATTAGCATACATATACATAAATAAAAATATAAACATGAACAAATATATATATATATATATATATATATATATATATTCTTTTTTATTATCATTAAAAAATAAATGAATTTTACGGTTAACGCATTTAAGCACAGGTGACGCGCCATTCCTGCGCCCGCTCACACCTAATGTAATGCAATGGAATGATGGAATGCAATGCAGTGGCTGAATGCAAATGATCATAATTTATGGACTACTATACCCCTGAGCAATCGCAATCCGGCGCTGAGAAAAGAAAAAGAAAAAAGATGTTTCAGGTAGGCTACATTTATAATCCTGTGAAACGTTTTTTGGCTGTTGATGTTAATAATGCGTTTTAATGTCTGTAATAGTTTAACCACCAACAACGTGTCTAATATTCTCTCTTAGTTTTCATGTTCCCGTAGGAAAATTAGCCATGGTTTAAAACGAATAAAACCAAAAATCATGGTTCTTGTAGCCATGGTAACCAGAAATTAACCATGCTATTGTTACTTCAAATAGCCTAATAGTTTACAAAGAAGTATTAGGATAATATATATATATATATATATATATATATATATATATATATATATACATACATACATACATACATATATTTGTGTATACATACATACATGTATATATTTCGAAGAATAAAACAAAGGTTTTGATGCCAGAAGAAATTATAGGTTTTATTTCACAAATATAAATCCGAAGGCCTCTGCAGAAAGCTTCCTGATCGTCCTTTAGCTCCAATATTTATACCAGTTTTTTTGGGAGGGCTTCCATATATTAAGCCCCCCTCTGATATATACAATTCTACATTTCACTTGCGTATGTAATTCTATCTCTCCTTTTTAGGAGAGAAGACCCTCTAGATTGTTATGGTTAGGGAAAAAAAAAAACCTCCTCATTTGTTTCAGACGTGTCTCTGCCACGTAGACACCTTAGGACACAAGGCCTCCAAAATATATTGGGAGATTAAATAGATACATTTTTGGCAAAATTCATCTTGATTATGTCTAAGTAATTCTGATTAATATCAATAAAAATCCTCTACAACCTAAGCCAATAACAGCCTTTAAAATTACTTAAAATGCGTTATATAAAAACGAGGCAATAATGATTGGTTAAATAATAATTATATGGTTTCATTGAATAACACTGTTAAAATATATGATGTAATAAAAAATGAACAATTTATGTACATTAGGCCTACATATTTGCTTATTACAAATGCCTGTAAAGGGAGCCAAAGGCCTGGTAATTGCTGCTGTTAAACCGTAGCCGTAGGTAACTGTCTAGAGCTAATTTCCCAGGCTGAGTGTGCTGAGTCCCGTACACGTCCATACACTTGAGATGTACTGAGATTTTCGGATACGAGATATTTCTGATTGCACACACTAGACATGTTCAGAGATTTCCAGTATACCAGCCCTTATAAATAACCCATGGTTTTATTATAGTAAGAGTGGATTTACCTTTTTTTGGCGGATTGATATGGAATTAGATTTGTGCCAAATAAAATGAATGTAATTTTTAAAGAAACCTATGAAAATATCAAGTGAAACTGAATAAAATGTCTTTGAAACTAAAAAATAAATAAATTACAGGCTAAATCTTTTACCTCGTTTTTAATACACTGCAGGTTTTGCAACTGTTTTCTCATCTTTCATTCGTTGATCTGTACTTACAAATGCACTTCCAGAGTTTTCATTTACGTTTCTAAAGTTTACGTTTACGATTCTGAAGATTTCATTTACGCTTCTGAAGTTTTCGTTCGCCATTCTGGCACAAAGCTCTCGTGGGGGCGGGGTTAACAGCGGTGTGTTCTCATTGGCTGCTGAGTTTTTGATTGACAGCTTCTTGACCTGGAAGTGAAGGCGTCAGTATTGTTGCGCCTGTGTGGATGTGAGCGTCTGCTAGCGGCTTCCTATTTCATTTTAATGATATAAAGTTAGGAGTTTTGTTTTTGAATTCAATCTGTATTTATCTGTTGTTACTACTCTGTCAACATAAGCTTTTAGGAGCACGAGAAAACGCGAGAGAAAAAGGTCATATTGAGGTTTAATTATTAAAGTACTGTAATACCGGAAATATTGTATAATGTTCAGTGTTCTCTTATGATATTTGTTTATTGCTCTTGATTCTTTTGATTCGGTTGAGCTGTTACACTTGAAATACAATATTATCCTGTGATATTCAGACGTCAAGAAAGTCTCACTCCAACCAGGCAATCAAGCTCGTTTTATTACATATCCCACACAATGTTCTTGCTGCCAATTGTTTTCATCATGCTGATCATTTTGTTTAGTTATTTTATTTAGTTAACATCATCATCTAACATTTAAAATTGGAAATACATTTTTAACAATCATCAACTCAAGTGTGACTTTTATAAACCAGTTGAATGAATGTAAATGAAAATATGAATTAATTCAAATAAATTGACATTCTTTATTGTCACTATAGCATATACACAAGTATCAAAGTGAAAGTCTTGGATGCAATTATGTTGTGACAGGAAAGACCAGAATCCACAAAACACTAACTGCATAGTATACATAATGCACAGTTATTATTATAATTTACATTACCACACAAAATGCACAAGAACATAACATACAGAACGTTTAAAATTCATATGTTTTAAACACTGCAATGATCCTTTCAACAGTTCCTGTTACAGTATAAGTTACAAAACAGTGAATGAGTATGGTGTGTAATGGAGTACAATATCAGTCTTTACAGGGATAGTCCACGCCAAAAAAATGAAAATTCTTTCATTCACATATCACAAGTGAACTGTAACACTTGCACATTTGACAGTTGAGTGGAAGCGATTATTAATAGTCAAAAGTTTATATTATTAATGATTTTCTTATCTGTTGTTTCACTTCAAAAGATACTGATTTAAAAACTAAGGTCAGATGGATTACGGTCACGGTCGCTGTGTGTGGTTTTTAAAGCATCTTTAGGACTCACAGAGATTAATTATTTGCCTAAAAATCTTAACTTACGTTTACCTGTCCAGTGAGCATGAGGGTGAGTAAAATTAAAAAATATATATATATTTTTATTTTTGAATTATTTTGAATTTGCATGATATCAGGTGTCTGAAGATCAAGATCCCAGTCATTCAAAGGTGATGTGTCTGAACACAATAAGACTCTTGTCTGATGAGGGCTCTCTGGTACATCACTACATCTTCTGGGTCAGCATCAGAAGTTTATGGAAAGGTTGCTCCGCTCCCTGGAAACAGAGAAAGGACATGTATCATAGTCTAACAATACAAACTGCTTTGAACTCCCATGGCACATTTCAAATTAAAATATTTCAAACAAATAAATACACAATATAATTATTTAATATATATTAGTATTAACTTGGTACTAACATACCTCAAAGTTATATATCATTAATCATCTGTAATGCCGCTGTGTAACCAGTAGATGGCTCTGTATAGGCCTAAATAATCATGACTAGCTGCTGGAAACCCTGTTGTTTTCAGTCATAATTATTTGCAAGTATTATGTTTTGCATTTGGATATATATTTAGGCATTATTTGTCAAAGTTTGTTTGTTTTTCCCCTCATGTTCATCTGAAGTGACTATTTTTTCATTAACAGTAAAAGCATGGTAAAAAGGCTTACATTGCTAAAGCTGGCAGCGCAGTGATTGACAGCACGGTTGTAAAATAGCATTGGTTATTGTCAGATAGAGTAAATTTAGTACTGTACACTCTATGTGCTGGGGGGAAAATATGAACTAAATCGAAGCAAATATGATCTAATTGAAGACTGTAGCTGTGTGTATATAACCAGGTCCTGTGATTGGACTAAATCAAGACAACTTACCATGAGTATCCTGATAACGACGATGATTGATGATCATGATGATTATATCATTCATCTGTGCTATTCCTAAGAAATCTCATCAATGTAGTGTAGCAGCAGAAAAATACTGATAAAATAATAATAAAAAATCTTTATATATCATTTTATATCATTAAAATGAAATAGGAAGCCGCTAGCAGACGCTCACATCCACACAGGCGCAACAATACTGACGCCTTCACTTCCAGGTCAAGAAGCTGTCAATCAAAAACTCAGCAGCCAATGAGAACACACCGCTGTTAACCCGGCCCCCACGAGAGCTTTGTGCCAGAATGGCGAACGAAAACTTCAGAATCGTAAACGTAAACTTTAGAAACGTAAATGAAAACTCTGGAAGTGCATTTGTAAGTACAGATCAACGAACGAAAGATGAGAAAACAGTTGCAAAACCTGCAGTGTATTAAAAACGAGGTAAAAGATTTTGCCTGTAATTTATTTATTTTTTAGTTTCAAAGACATTTTATTCAGTTTCACTTGATATTTTCATACGTTTCTTTAAAAATTACATTCATTTTATTTGGCACAAATCTAATTCCATAGATTGATTGCCATTTGTATATTTATATAACCACAGTTTTACTACAAATACACATTTTAACTATACAATAACCATGTTTTTTTATTTATTTATTTATTTTTTTATGTACTATGGTTAATTGTCATAAGGAGCAAGTGCTGTTGTGTTTTTTGGGGTGTTTATCGGTTACAAATGAATCAACTAGTCATTTTTAAATCTGAAGGCAAGTTAATCCAAATTGAATTAATTTAAATGAGTCTTTTGATTAACAGAATGGCACATTTTGAGTGAAATTAATAAAAATCCACACATTCGCGGTTAGTGTTGTAATCTCGGGGTTTGTTAGTTTGGTAATCGAGGTAATGAACACAGTAATATCACGCACGGATATTTCAGGCGTCGCATTTGGAGACTCACAATTCTTGACGCCCGTGAATCGAATCTTTTTGAAATCGACTCCTCCGAGCATCACTGTTCTTACCCCTCCCCCGCTGCCTCTCGCTGCAGTTTTTGCGCGTGCGTGCTGACAGCGTTCGGTATTTTATCAGAGATTTACCTCAGACGAAGGTAAGTGTGAATATATTAAAAAAAATTTAAATAACATGTTTACAAGAACATCACATTTAAAGTTGTTCGATGTTGTAATATTTTTAAATTGTATTTCTAGCATGATGTTGTTTCAAGCCGTTTGTTCCCGCTTCAGCGGCCTTCAGTCAGCGCAAGGTGACAGCCGTCCAGTGTTTTCAGAGAGATTTATGTCAGAAGAAAGTAAGGGAGAATTTACAGAAACGTTTTAAATAGTCTATTTACCAAAACATAATATTAAGTGTTTTAATGTATAACGTTATATTTGAGTGGGTTTATGTTCTAAAATTAGTCTAGCTATCATGGTAAGCTGCTAAGTTAATTGCCCAGCCAACACATCCATGTGGGGCCCATAGGGGTTGCAACTGGGCCGATATCTGGGGCCCATCTGGGCTACCCAACTGGGACCCAGCTAATTTTGTCCTCAGTTTCCATGGTGGCCCAACATGGGTTAGCCCAGATGGGCTGATGGCGGGCCCTTGATGGGCTCCATATAAGGGTTAACCAGGTAGCTCCCATTTGGTGCCTGCATGAGTCTGCCTACATGGGTTGGAGATGGGACCCAGCTAGGTCTTATGTAGGTCTCTTATGGGCCACAACAAGTATAGGGTTACCTATTTGGGTTACCTTATTTTACAGTACACCCCTAAATACAAACATTACATTAAATCCACTAAAATGCTAAAGGTATTCAATAAACAGAAACCAGTAGTTCATGCTTTTAAGCAAAGTTTATTTGGAATAATTTAAACATTACTATTATAACTTGTACATTTACAACTTTATAAACAAGTATAAAATAAAGTTAATTTTAAGCTCCTGAAAAACTTTATTTCTTGTAAAAAAAAGAAAAGAAATCTTCATAACTTGTATTCTGCATGCTTTAAACAAGGTTTCGTTGGAATAATTTTAACATGACCATTGTAACTTGTGTATTTACAACTTTATAAAACATAAGCATTATTTTGAATAACTTGTATCGTTTGTATACGCATATCTGAAAACTCTAAAATACATTACTTCACAAACAAACCAACCGTGCAGCTCCTCACACCTCTGTCCTCGCTCTCCCAATGACCCTTTGAAAAGACAACAATTAATCAACCACTGTGCCACTTTTTCACAGTTAAAACAGACGATTCTTGTCTTTTTAAAGATTGTATTTCCATTTAATAATCACGAATATCTTAAGACTTGCCTATCTTGCTCTCTACTACGTGACTTCGCAGAACGGTTTCCTCCCGTCACCGATTAGCCACTTTGACGCTGACTTTTCTGCCTCTTTTCTGGTAATTTGGTTAAGAGATTTTTTTTCAAGCTTCCTGTAAAGCACATCAAAAGCATTAAAGTTAGATTAAATTCCATATTTAAGCCCTATATAGCCCTATGCAATAAATAAGCAGTCATCTCCATTTTTAGATTTTTTTCAGGATGTACAATAATGGTATCAGATATAATATTCTACCATAATGATTTCTGTGTAAACAAGGGCACAGGGCAACATTTAAAGGCATAGTTCACACAAAAATCTCATCATTTAATCACAAATGTCAAAATATGTCCATCTGAAATTCACTTTAAAAAAATAATAATTTTTATCATTGCCATTACAGTGAAATAACTGAACATAAACTTAAGAGCCTGAAAATTTCAGACGGTTTTTGCATCTGATGTTTTCATTTGTTCTTATTTTATTATCACTTCACTTGTATTAGTGTACTTGTCTTTAATAAAGTTTGAATGTTATTTATTATAAACTCTTTTTTTACTTATCACTAAAATAAGCAGTACACCTGGTTCATATTCTCATAATTTGGGGTATTGCTTGTCCAAATATGGACAATTATTTGCATTCAATCAAACTGATTTGATTCCACTGATTTATGAAGAACAAACTCAACTCTACCAAATAACCTCTGTTTGCACATGAACATTAATAATCCAACAGTAAGTAAACATACCTTATACAACCTCAAGCAGTTTGAGCCCCCGAAACTCTTAATTTCCATGCCGGCCAACAAAATTGAACTCTCTTGATAAGGGGTGGTCCAAAAGGAAGGCCCTCATTCTTCTCGTGGCTTCATCTACAGTACTGCCACCACAGCAACCTAATGGAAAACAAGATTATTATTATTATTATTGGGAGACAACACAAAAAATTAACCCAGAATAATTGCAATTACATTTCCTCCCAAATCTACTGTGTGTATCAAGTCCATACAAGTCTATTACTCTCAATTCCTATGGAACACTTCCATAATTCCTATGCAGTGACCTCTGTAACAGATGTTTTATACTTGTACTACAATTGTGTTGCCTGTGCTACAAAAACATTCTCTATAGCAAAACAGCTACAGTAGTGAAAATGTGTTAGGCCACCATTACATTTGTTGTTTTGGAAATGGTATAATGATTATCTCAGAGTTTTTTATTAGAATACAACAAGAAAATACAGATAATTTATAGGCAGTATTAAAAAATGAAAGAAACAAAATGGTGGCCTAAGACTTGGATGCACAGTACTGTAACTTAGGTGCAAAAACGTTAACGTTCAGCCCTGTGAATCTGCTCAATGGTTATGTTAGAACATACCACTTATTTCTGGAAGGTGGGGTCTGCCAGTTTCTGCTCCACTGCATCAACATCCAAGACCGTCCGATTACTTTCTATAAGAAAAATGCTTATTACTTAAAAGAAAATTAAAATTCTAATTTAGGCAAAAACATTTTTATAGTCATAACAATTTGTATAATATGTAATAACACCCGAATGCAAACTGTTGCAGATTTATATAAGGCAGAAACTCCTGTTTGCATGATAAATATTAGTTGTACTATTATTGTATTTTATGTATTGTTAAAAGTACAACAGCCTTGTTTACGGTTCAAATGGAGATCTGTCCCAGGCTAACGTACCTTATTTACACTAACGTTAGCTTCCCTGCTATAAGCCATTTCACATCGTCGTCGTAATCTTCCTGTATTGTGAGCACACAGCCCATTGCCAAACTTTGCAGTTTGAGATCTTTTAGTGTTTTTTTAGTTTTAGAGGGTGTAGGGAACACCAATACAGCATTATCGTTTAACGTTAGACATTGGCTCCAGAAATAAGAGGGAAAAATATGGCGCGATCTGAGTATGAGGTCTAAATTCTAACGTGACAAAAGCCAAACTATGTTTCGGTTAACATCATGGTTTGTAAACAATGTAATTACATGCTCTACATTTTCAGTTTTGAAATTGTAATTCTTACCTTGGTTACACTGACGGCAAACGTCTTCTCCCTAAAATTACAGCAAAGCAGTCAGAGAGTAGTAACGTTAATGGCGTCGGCGCGATGCAGCGCGTGCTGCGTGGGGGATGGGAATTGCTGAATGAAATCTTGCGGGATCCACACTGCATGCAGATCGAGGCAGGGCTGCATCTCGTGGTAGTTTGATGTCGTGGGGAATGGGATCTCGATAGAACTTGGGAGATCTCGAGTTGTCAGCATAATTAAAGTGGCTGCATTTTTTTTGGCTAAATGTCGGTGGAAAGAGTATTGGAATCATAGACTGTAATAAAAAAAGGAGGGGGATTTTTTTTGATTTTGATAAAAGTAATCCAAGTGTCAAAACAACAACAAAAATCATTTTAAAGACACATATGTGCATATATATACACATGTAATCACCCCATGGGAATAATTATGCTTGCACTTGTATATTTGATAAAACAAATAGGGTCCCATGTGTAGCCCATTTTGAGCCCATGCACACATTTCCCATTAATTACCCAACTGGGAACCACATGGGGAGCCCACCTGGGTTCACCCAAGTGGGCCCCAGATAAGATGCCCACCTGTTCACCCATGTGGGTCCTAGCTGGGTCACCCAAGTGGGCCCCAGATAAGATGCCCACCTGGTTTCACCAATGTGGGTCCTAGCTGGGTCACCCAAGTGGGCCCCAGATAAGATGCCCACCTGGTTTCACCCATGTGGGTCCTAGCTGGGTCACCCAAGTGGGCCCCAGATAAGATGCTCACCTGGTTTCACCAATGTGGGTCCTAGCTGGGTCACCCAAGTGGGCCCCAGATAAGATGCCCACCTGGGTTCACCCATGTGGGTCCTAGCTGGGTCACCCCAGTGGGCCCCAGATAAGATGCCCTTTTTAAAGCCCATGCCCACTCTGTAGCCCTGTAGCCCATGTGAAACCCATGTGGGTCCCACATTAACGTGTTTGCTGGGTGGTAACTTACTTAGCTACTGCTACTTAAATTTTAAAAAGTTAAAAAAGTTAACTATTAGTAAAATGTACATATGTATTGATTAATGTTAGTTTAGCTAGCGTGCTTTAGTTGTTAACATATTACCCTTTGATAAATCTGCACAGATTTTCCTGAACTGTTTTCAGAGGCTCCAAACACTGCAGCTGACTTTGGATAACAGTTGCCAACTCTCGCGAGACAAATAAGCAACCGCAGCTTCCAAAACAAGCCCAATATTTTTTTGATGATTTATTATCATCAATATTATTTATTATCAATTATTACCAATAAACGAGCCTGCAACATTAAACTGAAACCACTCTTTTATCTGAAAAGCAAAAACAGAAGCTATTTTACAAAAATTAGCAAAGTGCAACAAAAGTGGGAACAAAACTCGTCTCCAATCACCTGTGAACAGAATAGGATTGGAGAGATGGAAAAGGAGAAAAGCACAAGAGCTTCAAAGGGGAGTTGTAACATAGCCACATATATATAGCATAAAATATATATAGGGGTCATTCTATGGAAATGTCCATTTTTCTTTACAGAAATATTACACTTGAAAAACACTTGGTTAAATTTTTTTAAATATATATTTTAAAATGAAACAATGTGTTATTTGAACAATTACACCTTCTTGAGCCATCAATGTGGCAATATTTGTTTTTAATTAATTATAAAGAATTCCAAGCACCACAAAACTGCTCGTCCCCACAGCCATGTACAGAGGGAACGTGCCTTAGTTTGAGGTCAAAAACAGGTTTTTCTTCCATTTAAAATAAAATAATGTATACATATTTATCAAATAAATGACATTAAAAAAACAAAATGCCACATAAATATTATATTAAATATATTAAATTATAACATATTATATTTAAAAAGAAAATATTATATAATATTATTAAAAATATTATAAAAAAAGATAAAAAATCATTAAAGCTGTCATTTATGTGTATTCATGAAGTCAAAAGGTAATCTATTAATGTGGTCTTAGTTTAAATGTTAAAACAAGAAATACATTTTAAGACATTTTGCCATACCAGGCTATTAGAACCAAATGTATTTACTTAGGATATGACTACTTGTTTTTTATTACAGCCGGACGCCCGTGATAATTAATACATTACAAAAACATTGTAAAAATTAGGCTAAAAGAAAGTCATCCCACTCCTCTACGTCTACTTCAATCATCGCTTGAATTACAGCGTCACGCGCTTCTTTTTGAATGTGATTTTTGTCCAATGAGGGGGAGGAACATTTGGCAAATTACGCGACGGCACTTATATTATTGCACTGGTTGCGAGCAGACAGAGTATCAATCAATGCACTGGAGAATACGGCGAACATAAATAAAAAAACGAAGTTGCTTGTCAGATTTCCCTAACAAGCAACCATATTTTTTTAAATAAGCCCAAAAAACTGCAACCCGCGACCAGGGATTTTTTCCCGCAACTTTACAAAAAAAGAAGTCCAAAGTCGCGTATAATACGTGGCATCTGTGCTTTGGATTCACCAGAGACAGCCTCGGAGGAGAAATGGTGCGTCTTAGCAACATAATTGGTTAATATATCATAATTTTCAAAGTGCAGCATAAATTTCACTTTTGTTCATGCCAATGTTCTAGTTTAAGTGTAGAAATCTAGAATGCATTTTGTTTTATGATGATGTGATATAATGTATAATATATATTATGTTTTAGGTCAGCCAATGCTGCCATTCTTCTGGGAAACTGCTCTTCAAAGAACAGTCATCGATCAGGTAATTTGCACACAGAAATGTTTTTTGAATAACATTCAATTACCCAGGTTATCTTATATTTTATTCAGTTACTAAAACTTCAAGATAGCACTTTGACTAGCTTAGATTTTTCCCTATTCGTAATGAAGTAGGCCTAGTGACTGTATTGCACACGATGTAGACAGCATTCGAAAGAAGTTTATCATGAATAAATGTTACATAAAACACATCAAATAAAATAGGCCTGCAAGAAAACATTTTTATCCATCCCACAGTCTTGTAAGTCCATGAACTGATCATCTTTTTTCTATAACATTTGTATATTATTATTGGTTATATTTTTATATTCATTGGCGTTTACAGTTTTTGGACTGCTAGCATAATTATGCAATACTAGCATAATTATACAGAACATTAATTAGGTAAAGTGATACACGAATTGAGAGGGGAAATAAGCATATATAACAATAAATGTAAAAATATAGCCCTAACCAGTTAAAATTAAAATATTATATTACAGTTTAATAATAATAATATACATTTAATACTAATAATAATATACAATTAAATACAAAGACATGATCAGTTAATAGGGTTGTGCGATTCATCGAAATCGCATCGAATTCGCGATTTGAGACGTTGCGTTTTTTAATCGCAAAACCATTCGAGCATTCGAGCACATGGATCATGGTGGAGAGTTCAGGATTATACCAGGACCACAGAAATGTAGGATACACACACACAAAAATGTTTTGTATTGTTTTTATATTAATTATACCCTAGACCAGATATTATTTAAGTATGCCCTCAGATGGTACACAGCAGGACTCTTGAAATGTACATAATTAAAAAACAATAAAATCTCAATTTAATTTGTCGCCACACTGGCACATCTTCAAGAGTGTACGCAACTTTTTTTCCCACATAAAAAGATGATTTGTTTGCCTCTGAAGTTTGAGTGTGATTTAAGTTAGAAATTCTCAGAGTTATGTTTTTGACTTCTTGATATTTGATGTCATTCAATTTTGAGTGTCTTATTGTTAATGAAACCAGACAGAGCAGTTTCATAAGTCGTGGCCTAATGGTTAGAGAGTCGGACTTGTAATCCAAAGGTTTCGAGTTCGAGTCTCGGGCCGGCAGGAATTGTAGGTGGGGGAATGAATGTCCAGCGCTCTCTCCACCTCAATACCACGACTGAGGTGCCCTTGAGCAAGGCACCGAACCCCCAACTGCTCCCTGGGCGCCACAGCATAAATGGCTGCCCACTGCTCCGGGTGTGTGTTCACGGTGTGTGTGTGTTCACTGCTGTGTATGTGTGTGCACGTTGGATGGGTTAAATGCAGAGCACAAATTCCAAGTATGGGTCACTTTACTTTCACTTTCACTTTCTTTTTTTTTCAGTCCAAGTGCTTCCAAACAGATGATTTATTCATTTATTATATATTAATTCATTGGATATTGAGTTGCAAGGACAGTTGAAAGATCAAACCATAACATGCACACCATAATTATGGTTGTTCTATTTATGTTCTAAAAGTTATGTCTGTTCTTGTTTTCAGATGCATGTGATCTCACACTGGATCTAAACACATGGTCTCATTGTTACTGAAAGGAAAGTGAAATCTGTGAGAGAGAAGCAGCCGTATCCTGATCATCCAGAGAGATTTGATGGGTTCAGTCCTCAGGTTCTGTGTCGAGAGAGTCTGACCGGATGCTGTTACTGGGAGGCTGAATGGAACGGGAACGGGGTTCATATATCAGTGACATATAAAGGAATCAGCCGGGAAGAAGAGACTGATGACTGTTTGTTTGGATTAAATGATAATTCCTGGAGTCTCTGTCACGCACAATAAGAAGAAAACAGACATATCTGCCCCATTATTCTGTAATAGAGTAGGAGTGTATGTGAACGTATAGCCGGCTGGCACTCTGTCCTTCTACAGCGTCTCTGACACACACACACTCACACACTTACACACATTCAACAGCACATTCACTGAACCCCTCTATGCTGGATTTAACCTTTATTCTGGTAGTTCAGTTTCTCTGTGTGAGATTAAACAAAGCAAAACACAAGACTGTTGAACTGTTCTGTTAATGACAATGGTAACGCATTAGATTAGAGCCCGCAATGTACCGCGTAATTAAACAGAATTTACAGCGTACCTATTTGTAACTATAGAGTACCTCCACAGTACCTATTCGTAGGTATAAGGGAACAATATGCAGCATTTGGGGAATAAGGGGGTAATAACCTGCGGAATTATAAAGCATTTATACTGTAAGTATTTTATAACTAAAGGGTACCAATTCTGAAATTACGTGTATGTAGAGTCCGCGATTTTCCGCGTCAGCATAACTTAAAGCTGAATGTACATGTAGGTAAACGGAAACAAGTGGGGAATAAGGGGGTAATGACTTGGAAAATTAAAGTATTTACACCAGTATTGTACTGTCGAGGTGCAATACAGTGGAAATGTAGATTACCTGTTTCCAGCTCCTCCCAGGATATATAACAGCATAATACACAACATGTATAATTACTGTATAATTGATGTTTTTTGATAGCTGTAGTGCTGTTGGTGCACTTTGGGCTTCCGTATGTGGGTTGAGGCAAGTAGAATAAAATGTACTACAACCTTTTTCTTAACTACTGTGCAAACATACACCCTTTTTATATGTAGTTATTGTGTAAGTGTAATATCTGCGGGCTATAATCTAAAGTGAAGCCTTGTTACCCTCTTGTTACGTGTAGTTACTGTGTAAGTGTAACATCTGAACATTGATCCAAGAACAGAATGCAGAAAAAAACTCATTTGCAACCACTTATACAAAATACAAAGAACTGTAAAACACACATACAAAATTTTGTTTTACATTTATTTTTAATAGGCATATTGGCAATTTTCCCTTTCAGCTGTGGGCAGGAGTCGACAAATTTCTGGAGATCTTTTGCATATGCTTGCAAAGTTGTCCCTGCAGTATATGAGGGAGCAGAAAAGTCCTCCACCTCTGATGCAGTTTTCACCTGTGATCACAATTAGAGAAAAATACATTGCAAAAAAAATCTTATATTTAAGCTTATATTTAACCAAATATATAAAATAAGGACTTCTGTGAGGACTCTGTGTCACAGCAATGTTTCAAGGAAAATCTGTAAGAGTTGCCAACACTGTGATACGGTAAAGCAATAAATAATAAAATAACAAAGGACTACAAAAGTACACAGGTAACTGGAAAATAAAAACAAGAACTCAATAGTATAACAAAATAGAGAATATGCGACAATAAGTAGGTGACAGTCAACTCCACTCTGATGGGCTCCAATTCACCTTAAAGGAGTAGTTCACTTCCAGAACAAAAATTTACAGATAATGTACTCACCCCTAGTCATCCAAGATATTCATGTCTTTCTTTCTTCAGTCGTAAAGAATTCATGTTTTTTGAGGAAAACATTTCAGGATTTCTCTCCATAAAATGGACTTCTATGGTGCCCCCGAATTTGAACTTCCAAAATGCAGTTTAATTGCAGCTTCAAAGGGCTCTAAACAATCCCAGCCGAGGATGAAGGGTCTTATCTTGCGAAAAGATTGGTTAAACGCTTTTTTCCGGTTCATGACAGTTAGGGTGGGTCTAAAAACTCCCATCTCACTTTCTCCTCCAACTTCAAAATCGTCTAAGGGGTACAGTATAGATACTAGGGATGGGAAGATTCCCCGAATCCCTCGGTGCATCGGCAAAAAAAGTTAACGATGCGATGCATCAGTTTAAAAAGTGTGCATCGGATACAAGTTGGCATTTGTATCGCGATGCATCATTTCTAACATATTTGCATCGGTAAAAAACGATTTATTTATGTATAAATACTAGTGGATGCGCTACACTTTTATTGTTTAGAATATATGTAGATTGATTTCTCCTCTCGAAACTGTTTCTCGAGCTCGTTCTCTCATCACCGCTCTCCGTGAATATGACGAATCACAACAACACTTCGGAGACCCGAGGAAAAGCTGGGATTAAAGTCCAAAACCTGACTTGAAATAACCTAACAAATCAATCGGGGCTAAAACAGTTATAAACGACCATGTAAGTTCACACAATCTAACTAATTTGTGCACGCATATTCTTAAGCAGCCCTTAATGTCGATCATGGATCAAATCGATCCACCATGGCAAACAGCGAATATATTTGTGCTGTTCAATGCATTTGAGACATTTTGTTTTCCTCAGTGCATAACTGACATGTCACGAGTATATTTTTCATCTGCAAATGTTAGAAAGTCATGCAAATATATCCATATTACTGCCCCATATAATAGCATTCTTTAATAATGAGTACTTTAAAATTAATACTTTAAAATTGTTATAGTCATTAAAATATAGAGAAAGCCAATATGTAATGAATTTAGTGTTTAACTTTATTTTTAATATTCTTTTTATTTTATACTTTTGAGGAACAAAAATATAGAACCAGAAATATTAAATTCATTAAATATTTAAATATTAAATTTCCACCTACAAAATCAGATAGATACAAAATCAAGGAACTTTAAAATATGTTTGGATATATCTTAACAAGAAATACCATGAGATATATATATATATATATAATGTAACGTGGCTGACGAGACGAGAGGCGTGCGGATCCATGTGCAGGCTTTTATTCATAGGCATAGTCAAAGATACAGGCAGGGTCGAAACAATGGCAAACAGGTATGGCAGGGACAAGACAAAGAGTAAACTTAGGGCAAGCGGAGGTCAACGATCGGCAAACAGAGTCCAGACGGCAAGGCAAGGGTTAATCCAGGGAACACGGGTAGAACAAACACGGGGAAAAACACAATCCAAACTAACAGGGATTCTATAGAGTTGCTACCGCTAGGTGAGCAGTAAAGGCGAACAATACTCAACCGAGAGGCAGAGAAAGTCCAAGGCTTATAAAGCGTGTGTGATCAGTATGTGCGTGTGATTAGTGCAATGAGTGATTGGTGACAGCTGTGATCAGTGTTGGATGATGGGAAATGGAGTCCATGTGGTGTGTGGTGTGAAAGTCCATGTGGTGAGTGAGTGACCTCTGGTGGTGAATGAATGTAAGTGCATATACTGGATTCGTGACAATATATATGTAATGCAGTGATACACACATAAAATATATACTGTACACCTCACTAAGAATGACAATTTTGTAGACTTTCTGTAAATTTCTTTAACATTTTTTATATAATAACACATCACAGTTTTTTTAAAATATATAATTTTCCCTTGTCCAATAAATGAACCCCATCATGTCTTCATCATAATCAATAAACAAGTTTTATTCATATATTGGTCCATAAGGCTTTGTTGTTGTTGTTTTTTGCCTTGTTCAACTCCCATCCCACACATGCTGCTCAGTGATGCTGGAGAATATTGTTGTATTGCTGCTAAGGTGTTCTGGGTGGTTACTATGGGTGATTAGAAGATTCGTGTTATAGTGTTGTTAGTTACATTTAGCCATTTGGCAGACACTTTTATCCAAAGCGACTTACAAAGTAGAAACGAACAGACCAACGAGAGAGCAACAATATACAAGTGCTGTGAAAAGTCTGAGATAGACTAGCACAGTGCACATAGAAAGGGTTGCTAGGTGGTTGCGATGGTGTTCTGGTGGTTGTTAAGCAGTTGATATGCAGTTGCTAGTGTAATCTTGGTAGTTGCTAAGGTGTTCTGGGTTGTTGCTAGACGGTTGCTATGTTGTAGCGAGGGTAATCTGGGTGGTTGTTATGCAGTTGCTAGGGTGCTCTAGGTCGATGCTAAAAGACAAAAGACATTACCCTTATGTCTCTACGGTGTTCTGTAATAGAGATATGCCTTTTAATTTTGATATACTGTCAGTGCCGCGTTAAGCCTTTGTGGGGCCCTGGGCCCCCCCTTCCGTTACATGCCAGTTAAAATAAAAAATGAGATCAAACACTGTTGTAGCAAATTAGCTCAAAAGGGAATTGCAAATAAATAATTACAATTAATTATGATTAATTACAATTATTTATATCGGCTGACAGTAATAACTGTAGCAGAATTAAATTGCCATCAACTCATCTGTTCGTCCAGCGAATATTCAGGGTAAGTTCATATCAACACAGAAAATACTTTCCTATTAATGCATTAGAGCATGTAGCGAAGGTCAAAATCATAAAGAGACATTAATTTGCAAGGCAGAACCAGAAACTCATGTAATTTGTGCACAACTTTTATTAACTAAACGCTAACACACATAACTAATCTAAACAAACAAACTAATAAACATACACTCATACATACAAAGGGGAGCTAAAGTGGATGAACCAGAGAATGCACTTATGGAAAGAGTTAACCACCTGAATAAAACCATCAGCGTAGAAAGGGAAAAAGAGCCAAGAAAGAGAACTGCTGAGACCCGAGGGTCCTTGGTTGAATGGAAAGTCAAGGCCGCAAGGCCTGGCACAAAAACTTAAGGGTCCAGAAGAGTTCTAGCTCACATCCTCATCTTCTCGGAATCTAAGAGATTGCAGACTGGAGGAGCATCACTGATGTGAGAGCTTTATCTGATATAGATGTCACACCTCTGGGGTGTCAAAGAGCCAATGGTGTCTTGAACTTTTGGAGGGAAAGTTTACAGCTCTTTGTCTCTGAACATGGTAATTTGCATATGTAATTCGCCTGGGGTTAATGCACAAACTATTAAAGATTCTTAGGACACTAATATGTTGCATAGGTATCAACATGTAATATTCACTCTCAATTAGATCATCCGAAGATGAATTGATAGAGACCAGACATGGTATAAGTGAGGTGATATTAACTAGTGATCTATCATAAGCATGCATAAAACAGGATACAATACACAAGAACATATACAAGAACAGTAATAATATACACAGTGACCTGAAGATATGTGTGTTCATTCAAAGAAAGGTTTTTCTATGAATTAATTAGAGAAGAGTCCATTTTTATGGCATAATGTCTTTCCTATAGGGAAAAGGTAGTGAGAGTTGGTCTGCCTGCATTCCTTTGAGCAATAAAACTAGTGTTATCTGATGGGTTGCCATACAATACAATACAATACAATACAACGTTTATTTATATAGCACATTTAAAACAACCGAAGTCGACCAAAGTGCTTCACAGATTATGCATACACAAACAAGTCGACAAGTTTATAAGCAATAAAACAAGACTATAACACAAAAAATGTAAAATGAATGAGATTCACTAAAATAAAGTCATTCCACAGCAAGTCAAAAAATATTAAATGCCAAGGAAAAGAGATAAGTTTTAAGAGTAGACTTAAAAACAGATAATGTTGAGGCAGTTCTGATATGAATCGGGAGACTGTTCCACAGCTTGGGGCCAACAACAGAAAAGGCACGATCACCTCTGTTTTTGAGACGTGCCCTAGGGACTTGCAACAAACCAGAATCAGCAGATCTGAGTACTCTTGACTGAGTATAAGGTTGTAACAGATCAGATAGGTACTGTGGAGCCAGATTATGGAGAGATTTATAGACAAACAATAGGATTTTAAAATCAATTCTGTATTTGACTGGCAGCCAATGCAATGAAATCAGGGCAGGCGTAATAGACTCGTACTTGCGCTTCCCATAGAGAACCCGAGCTGCAGCATTCTGAACCAACTGCAGACGGGAAACACATGACTGAGAAACACCAATGTACAGTGAGTTGCAGTAATCCATTCGAGATGTAACAAAAGCATGCATAACCATTTCAAACTTCTTTAAAGACAAAATTGGCTTCACCTTCGTCAGAAGACGAAGATGATAAAAACAGGACTTAACCACAGCACTTATCTGCTTACCAAATTTAAGATTGTTATCAAACCATACACCCAAGTTTTTTGCATATGTGGTACTATATGGGGTGAGAGGTCCAAATTCAAAGTCGTGTACACAATGATCATTTGAGCCAAACAAAATAAATTCTGTTTTACTTTCGTTGATGCTTAAGAAGTTACTTGTAAGCCAAAGTTTTAGTTCATCCAAACAGTCTAAAATAGGCTTTAAGGCCTGTTTGTTATCACGCCTCAAAGGAATATAGATTTGCGTGTCATCGGCATAAAGATGAAAAGAGACCCCATACTTATTGAGAATCGATCCTAGGGGAAGCATATAAAGAGAAAACAGTACCGGACCAAGGATCGAGCCCTGAGGAACACCAGATTTTAAAGATATTTCAGATGAGGAGTGGTTTCCAATACTAACAATGTACCTCCTATTAGTGAGATATGAACGAAACCACTGCAATACCGTGCCCCGAAGGCCAACACAAGTTTCAAGACGCGATATAAGTATGTTGTGATCAACTAAATCGAAGGCAGAACTGAGGTCTAAAAGAACCAAAGCCACTGACTGGCCAGTGTCAGTAATTAGCATGATGTCATTCAAAACTCTTAAAAGAGCTGACTCAGTGCTATGACAGGATTTAAAACCAGATTGGAATTTTTCAGATATTGAACTGATGGTCAGGTAAGACTGAAGTTGGTTTACAACCACTTTCTCTAAAATTTTAGAAAGAAAAGTCAAATTTGAGATGGGACGAAAATTAGCCGGTAATGTGGGATCCAAACTTGGTTTTTTAAGATGAGGCCGCACAGTGGCAAGTTTAAAGTTACCAGGTACAGTGCCAGTATAGAGACATTTGTTAATGATAGACAATAAGTCAGGGCCAACAGTTTCAATAATCTGTCCAAGAAAACGTGGAGGAATTACATCCTGAGGACACATAGTAGCTTTTAGAGTAGACATGATCTCGAATAGAGTATTCAAGTTTACAGGCTCAAAGACAGACCAGGTGGAAGAGGTGATTAAAATATCTGGCAAATTATATGACGTCAAAGGCATCAAATATCTAATTTGGGAAATCTTGTTATTAAAATGTCTTGCAAAATCCTCGCAAAGAGAAACAGATGTCTCAGGAAACAGATTAACATTTGGGTGAAGAACAGATTCAACCGTGGAAAAAAGAATGTTTGGCTTATGGCTATTTTTTAAAATTAACTCCGAGAGATAGCTACACTTTGCAGCTTTTACAGCTCGCTGATAGGCAGAAAGAGAGCCCTTTAAAATTTCATATGACACTTGTAATTGTAATTGTAATTGCCATGGAACCAGAGGCCTGTTCTGCCTTTCTTAGGTGTTAGATGCATTTTGGGGGAAGGGTCCACAGACCCTCATAGTTGGCCCTTTAATTGGGTGAGGGGGCATAAGAGATTATTTTCTAAATATAACAGATAGTTGTGTGTCTGATCGGTCCAAACGCTATACTGTATAACAGGGCTGGACTGGTAATCAGGCATACATTTTCCCGGTGGGCCGACGCACTGAAGGGGCCGACAGAATTTTTTATTTATTTTTATTTTTTTGCCAAAGACCATCACGCAGGGACTACGAGCAGCCAGTGGCCCATTGGTTTGTCTCCTGTATTGACAGCGTAAACCACCCAATCACAATGCGCTATAGACGGAGCCATGAAGTGTTTTGCTCCGCCTATATAAAGAACGCTTCACCCCAACTTCTTCCTCGTCGGCTTTTCCCACGTTTTCACAGCAGCTTTATCAAGAACAGGCTTACTCTGCGGTGAGTGAGGCGTCGTAAAGAGCCAGGCAGGAGGAGGAGAGGAGAGCAGCTGAATCGGTTAAGTGCTTGATAGGGCCTCGAAGCGGAGGCAGGCATCTATCCTGTGTGCGTGCGCCATTAGTTCAGAATACATAAACACTTTTTAATAAAATGTAAATTCGTCCACCGCGATTTTTTTGGTCAAGTCATGTCAAGTATGTTCATAGAGGTTTTCATGGGCCAATGCGAATAAAAATAGATTTAAATTCGAAAAGACACGATATTGTCAAACCTGACGTTTTTTTATTATCCAAAACAACTCGATGCAATGATACCATCATTTTGACTGGTAGTGTAGATATGTATAATGATGCTGAAAATTCAGCTTTGATCACAGGAATAAATTACAGTTTAAAATATATTCAAATAGAAAAGTTATTTTAAATAGTAAAAATAAAACTTTTGAATGGTAGTGTATATCATATATACAGTGTATATATATATATATATATATACACTGTATATATGGTGGTGGGCCACCAGGACCAAAAAATGCCAGGGCCGATTTTTTTGTCCCAGTCCAGCCCTGCAGATAGGGTGCTCTAAATGGTTGCTAGGGCGTGGCTTGACAGCTTCACAATGATCCTGAGAGTCTGATTGGTTGGCTGAGTAAAATGAGCCCACGCCTGTGTCTCTATGACACTAAGTGCGTTTACATGGACCCTCTTAATGCGATTATAATGAGATTTTGGCGATATTGAGATTATGCTTTACCTCATGTAAACGCAATACTTCGATCTAAATAATGCGATTAAGCTCATAATCGCAGCAAGCATAATCGTATTAACATAGGTGGCGTACGCCGATTTTAATCGGAATATACAGGCATGTAAACACCTTAATCGCAGTATTGCCGCTCTGACCAAAGTGCGCATGCGCTTGTGACATATATGAATAACGTGACACGCACCTGCAATAATACGGAGATTAGAAACGATGGAGGGGAAGAAAGCATCGCATTCTGAGGAAAACACAACAAGCTGCCAGCAGTCTCTGTTCCTTACCCTCATCCAGAAAGGGCGAGCAGAACGCGACAAATTCCATCACATTTCTATGGCGCCGAAAAAGCGTGGAATACAGCCATACAAAATCATTATGCATTAGACATAAATAAATTAAAACAGCGACCAGTAACACTGCTCTTTCCGAGTCCATCATATTTGTGCTGTCCAGTGGGGTACGTGAATAATGGCAGTAAAAAAATTAACCACAATTCTTAGCGAATAATAAGAATAATGGAAATTGCATGTAAACGGGAGTAAGAGCTTTGCTCTTGACATGTAAACATCAAAATGCGATTAAGTCCTTACTCTGATTATTGGAAAAAATCGCAATATTCGTGCGCATGTAAACGCAGTCATTGTGATGCAGAGTTATGTTCAATGCAAAATCCCTATGTAAATTAACATAGTAGGAAAAACGTGTTCAGATGCTGTTTCATGGGCCGTCCCTCACCATAGTATGTCTATGGGGCAAATTTGGGGGGCCCTTGTGCCCCAGGGGTACAACTTATACCCCACTGCGGGGTATGTTCTCGCACAGCTTGATAGCCTCTTCAAATGTGGTGATTCACAAGTTTCTACAAAATTTTCGCTCTGAGCTACGACCCCCCAAACTTGACAATGCATTGTCTATGGGATTTTTCGACCACTGTACGATCATTGTAAGCCCAATCGCTTATAAAAGTCATAGCACACCATTCCTCAGTAAGCTGCATGATTTGACGCCTCCTTCGTGGGTCTGTGACAAACGGTGCGGGACGAGTGATAGAAAGTTTGTACGGAAGAAAAATAATAATAAGTATGTGAGATAATAAAAGTGATGCCTTGCCTTTGGCAAGCACCACTAATAATAAATGTTTTTTTGAGCAGCAAATCAGAATATTAGAATGATTTCTGAAGGATCATGTGATCATGAGTAATGATGCTAAAAAGTCAAGCTTTGATTGTTCCTAATAAACTGTTTAACTGCACTCACAAGTGAATCTCAAGTTATTTTGTGTGATACTTAAATATATTCTTAATAAACTATAAACAAAAAAAATATAAATTTATTTTGTCTTTCTTGTAACTCTTCCCTCTCAGTCACATACTTGTCTGAATGGCTCATTATGCGGGTCTTTGTCTTCTCAGGTGAGAATTACAGCATTATCCAAGATAATTCACGCCCTTTCGCAAAGACCCTTTCTACTCAAAAAGTGTCTTAGAAAATTTAAATCAATATATTGTTTTCTGTGAGCAAGTAAACAAGATCATTTTCACATTATTTTGAAGCAAAAACTCCAACTACAAGATCCAGTTCTTAAAAGTCTTGTGAACAAATGTTCTGTATGTTTTTTATGGCCTTATTTCAGTGACTTCAAAATTTTAGTTTTTCACTAACCACGCGTAAATGTTTCTTTCTCAAAAACACAATCATGTATATAAATGCTGCTAACATTATTGTAGCCCAGTTTGTGCTGTTTACAGTTTTCTTAGATTTTAGCCATTTATGTGTTTATAAGCAACTGAAAAAAGCACAAATGTCAGGGCATGTCAAAACTTCTCCAGGCCCCCAAAACACCCTCAGACCCCAGAGGGTTAACTCAGTTATTAACCCAATATCACAAGTAAATACTCTATTTTTACACTTTTAGACTGTGAAATAGACTCACATGAGTGTCCAGCACATATTTGAAGACCAAAAAGAAGAGGTTTGTAAATTTCCGCATATGGTACTTGACATAAAGACATGTTGCAGCATGATAAAGCTGGGGAAGACAATCAGTTAGACAGAATTATCAGTTAAAATGGACTATTACAACATTTAAAATCTTCTGTTAAAATTTTAATGTAATGATTAGATGAATCAGGGTTAGAAAATTACCATGTATTTTTATTATGATTTCCGTAATAATTATTCATGGTTATTAAAGATACAGGGATTAAAGTTCTCCGTCGCTACGACGGATTTCCGTTAATTGCAGGGTTCCCGCCTGTCTTTAATGTGTTAAATGCACTTTTCATAATTTTAAGGCCGTAAATAGGTTTACATTTCTCAAATAGTGTAATAAATTTCTTAATTTTAGTTTGAATAGGTCTTACATTAGGGAAAGACGAGGAGTAGGCTATTCAGCCTGCTGAGGAGGGTGTGATCAAAGCCTGGAATGGAGTGAAAGCACGTTCCTCTCTCCGCTCGAAGCGTTCTGTAATCACTCCGCTTGGGATCCACTCCGGGTTTTCTGCTCCCGCTCACGGAAAAACTGCTCCGCGTTGTTCACTCCATTAGTTATTAGGGATAAATGAAGGGAAAAGATACATGTAGCGCGTTGTTGTTGTTGTTCTGCCGGCACACCAAAAATCATCCCCGCTGCGGCTGCAGCTTCTCACAGAAACATAGTAACGCCGCTCGCATCATTCACAGCCGGGTTATTATCAGAGAACAGAGCAGAATTTGAATTTCGGCGCGGGATTGCGGCTATTAGCGGTAATAATCATTCTACTCATTCCCGCAGGTTCCGACGGAATGCATCACATTGCACCTGCTTTTAAGTCTTGAACTCACTCGCGCGCTCTCATCTGTGCACAGATCGCGATAAGGAGAGTGACAGCTTTTAATAATTATTAAGGGAGTTTGCAAATGTGATATTGATTTAATACAACAGATCAATAAACAAGTACTGCATTTTTGCTCTATCATCAACGAAAATAGTTCCAAATAAAGTAACAGCTGAGCCGCTGCCCATCTCTAAAAGCAAACACAGAGGCTACTGTATAATTTCAGTTATTTAAATCATTTAATAGTTCTGTATTCAAAATTGTATATTTAGAACATTAATCTACACATGAATTTATGAATTTAATTGCACTCATGCCACCTCTGAGCCTCGTTAAACGTCTGAAAATGTACCTACAAGCCATTTTTGTGTTCTTCTGTGCCACCTCTGTAGTACAAATTAATTTCTTATTAATACTAATTTCATATAGTTGGTAACTTATGTCTTATTCTACTTCTTATTAATAAGCTTATAAACATATACATATATATATATATATATATATATATATATATATATATATATTAATTAGACAGATGAAAATGATGCCATTGCAAAAAAGAAAATGTCCTGTAAATCACTTTGTCAAATGTCACCTCGAATTAGGAAGGAAAATTTTTTATCAGAATTTTTGATTATTGATCAGAAGCTGCTCCTAATTAAATTAGGAGGACAAGGCTCCTAAAATAAAAGTAAGCATAGAGCCATGTGTAACATTAGATCCACGCATGAGGTCTTAAAGAGACAGCAGCCTAAATAAACCTGCTGCTGTCTTTCATTATACAGTGAAGACTATCCAGTGTTATTTTACAGTTGAATAGACTATAGTTAGACCTAACTGAAAAATAAAATAAGCACTGATAATTTAATTTGTATCTTGTTATTATTTTTGTTTGTGCTATTGATTGTCATTAATTTATTTGTTCATATATTATTATTTACTAAATTATTCAAAGACATACTTCTTTTTTTAGTTAAAATAAATTAGATTCTGAGTGCAGGTGATTGTTGGGTGGGGAGGGGGCGTGGTCCATGCGAAATAGTCCTGCCACCACAGCTGGAAAAAATCCTAGAGGAAGCACTGCATACATTTAATACAATTAGAAAAAAGCATTTACAAAAGTAAAAAGAAAATTCCCCTGTAAATCATTTTGTCAAATGTCACCTCGTATTAAGAAGGCTAATTTTTGATCAGAATTTTTTATTATTGATTAGAAGGTGCTCCTAAATTTTTTAAATTAGGAGGACAAGAGCTCCTTAGTATAAGAAGAAAAACACGGCTCTTAAACTGGATGTGTGACAGGTACGACTGTGGATCGGGGTTTGGCCGAGGAAAAATTTTCAGTCAAAAGATTTTTTTTTGCTTTAACCCCTGAAGATACCTGTCTTGCTCTGTTGATCACTGTATTTAATATTAAATTCAAGGAATTCAGTACAGTGTACGGAGCAAATATCACTGAAAGCTGCATGAAAATATTCATAATATCATTGAGATGAAGATAAATCTTGCTGTTATTTGTAGAGAGCATTTTATTCATATATTGTATTCATCACTATTTCCTCTGAGTGCTGCGAGTTCTTCCTCCCTGCAAAATAATTCAACACAAAAGCATTTACTGAGCTCTCATGAGTGCAGATTGTTACAGATCAATATGAATCATATAAAAAACTCACCAGCTCTTCTTGCACAGGTGATCTGAAGAAGAATCACAGTAGGAGCAGCAAACACAACAATAATCACAATCACTGCAGGAAAGATGATAGACACAATCAAGAGAAAAAACAATTGATTTGACTCAATCTGTCAAACTTCAAATGAAGTCAAAGGTATAAAACCATGCAAAGCACTGCAGATTTCAGCATTAATGAACTGTGGTGCCTCTGAATCATGATTCAGCAGTCCTACTGACTTCAGTTTCTGCTGGATCTGTGATCATGTCCGTTAGTTCAGTTCAAACATAATGAATATATAAACCAAACATGATCAACATCACATCACACTTGAGATTCACATCACAGAAATACTATATGTCATCTATTATAATTTTATTTAGGATTTTGCTTAGGGCCCAATTGTGCTCGGAAACGGCACAGGTTACCATATGACTACATCAAGCAATTTATGCTTCGTTGATATGCAACCCTTCAGTTTTTCTGAATTAGTTATATGATTAATCAAGAGTCTTCTGAAAGTGAGTTAGGAAAATTAGTTTCTCACCTGAACTCTTGACAGTATATGTGGTCTTAACTTGATTTCTTTGGGTAACTTCACATTTCCACTCTCTGTTGTCATCTTCATTCAGGAGTGTTGTATTCAGAGTGCTGATACAGTGATCTGGAGTTGATATCTGATATCTAGAGTCTGATATCTTCAGCCTAACACCAGCCTGATTCACCCAGATCAGCTCAATTGCCTCAGAACGGATCCAATCATCACAAGAGACTCCAGCATATGAATACAACTGACAGGAGAGAGTCACAGAGCGGCCTGCACTGATCTCAATCTGTGAGGATGATGAAGAGACTGAAACACAAAATAAGACACAAATCACACACTTTTCAATCATCATGAGTTTAAATGAAGAAGTTGCACTTTTTAAATTGACCACACAATCGTAAAATTACCGTGAAGAACATGCAGATAAACACGAGCATTTTGAGCAGAACTGATGAACACATGAGTCTCATCCACTCCACTGGAACCTGAAACACAAATACATTTGAATGATCATTACATTATATGTTAATAAATGAAAACATACCAGCACAAAAAGCAGAAGATTCTAATCATACAGTCTTATTTCCTCATTTAACGCAAACAACACACTCTTCAGAATAAACTCTTTTTTTTTCAGGAATAATCCAGTGTTCTCTTTGAAACACAAGAATAAGCTGATCGTGTTCAAATGAACCCTTTCTCAGATTTCTTTACCTGTGAGAAGTGAAGAGAGAAAGATCAGTCCCAGCAGATACAAATGACACTTATCAGCCATTTTCTCTTTCTGTCAAGTCTTTCCTCTTCAGTATATCGCAACTCTTTCCACCCTTCCTGTGGTTGTTAAATCTGATATGACCAACTGAGTGTTTAGCCCTGACCCTAACTGCATTTGACTGACAGTATATCGCTGCATGATGGACAAGTGTTGAATTGTCATCATATTCTGTCTAAAATAGTGAATAGTTTGGAAATATGTGTGAATTCAGTTTGACCACAATGCAGCAGTGACCATCTCTGAACCCAGATTAGGCTGATGACAGCTGTGAACGGTCATGTTTCTTGGTTTCATGTTTATCCTTTTAGTTTAGTCTTCATCGTGCCCTAGTTAATTTCCTTAGTTATTGATTACTTTCACCTGCCTCTCATTAAGTTGGCTTGTTAGCCCTGTATATATACTCCCAGTTCTGTTTAGTCACTTGACAGTTCTCATCCTGAGTTAAGTGGTGTTAGCATGTTTGTTTCCTTGCGAATATACTCCTTGTTGTTTAAATGCATCTCTATTGAGTCTCTGCATCATGCATCTCACTGATACCATGATATACCTGGCAGAAGAACTGACCCAAAAAGAAATGGAGAAGGACTGTTACCTCCAGAACAGCCGGATGCTGCAGGAATATGTGGATGGCTATCTACAGCTATACAACGAGGCCTGCTGGGATGATGATACTTTAAAACAACTCTTCTGCAGCGGGATGGACGATATCCTCAGCCACATACTGCTGTTGGGGAGGATCACAGTCCTTTTGCCCAGTTTGTGAATTACACCTAGTGGGTATGCTGATCCTCCCTCACCGTGGGAGTCATCGAGAACGACGCCACCATCTACTCTGACTCCCCAAGCACATATTTAACCCTTTCACACGTGAGTTTAAAATATTGTAGCTGAGCCCCCGGCGTGAGTTTTTTTTTTTTTTAGGCGACCGTTATTTTAGAATGTATAGCCTTATTGTTTCCATGGCAACGTGTCATGCGAAACACAGCAGCCAAAATAGCGCTGTATGACACATGGATTGCTTTTATTTCCTTTTTTGATTATTAATATTCACAAACATACTCACTATATTATGAAATATCTGATATTCTGAAATATGTGCAAGTAAATGTATTTGGTAGTTTAAACACTTTTATAATGACACGTTAAAGTAAGTCTCCGGTTAAACTGGGAGAAGAGCAGAGTTAACTTTAAAGTTATCTACACAATCTGTATAACGTTCTAATCACACCGGTGTGCTCGTACGCGTTAAAGGGTTAATCACCAGCAGTCATGTCTGTGCCTGCTCCAGATAGGATTCATCATCCCAGCCCACAGAGTCCTGGACAATAGGAAAGATCTTCTGCTCTGGATCTGAGCTCGATGCCTGAGCCCACTAGGGATATAGAGACGGAGCCAACACCCACTACGGACCATGTGCGAGTGCCACTTTCCACCACGGAGCCAAAGCCAGCCAACGTACCGGTCCACTTCCGTCCCAAGGCCAGAGCACATCACCAGGTCCATTACGGAGTCTGTGCCATGGGGGCAGTACTTTCTAAAGCCAGCTAAGGAGTGCTGGTTCATCAACTTCCCACTTCATCGATAACCCACTAGATCCTGACCCTCCCAGTCACCTGCCAACCCTGTTGCCTCCATCCTCTCTGCTGGTTCTGTTCAACCCTCGCTTCTCACCTGCCCTGCTGGCGTCGTTGAATCACTCCAGCTCTCCGGCTCTGCTTTGGATTTCCTTTCCACCAGCTAAGCTCTGTAAGACCAATTCCCCGTGCTCCATCACAGGACTCCAGGTCCGTGACTCCAACTCAGCCTGTCAGAACATTAGCTCCACCTTGGCTCTGCGCTCCCTCAGCTCCGTCATGGTCAAGCATCACTAGGGCTCCACTGGGTTGCCTCGTCCCTCCAGCACCACCTTGGTCTCTAGTCACCCTGATTTCTCCAGACTTCTCTGGACTGTGGGAATTAAAATGATGCTGAAAAACAGAAAACAAATCAGAGTGAGATTCAACTCCACCTTAAATATAATAAAGTATATGTTCTGCCGTGTGATGGAGAGGATACTCTAACTCTTTCCCTGCCAGCATTTTTGAAAAAGTTGCCAGCCACCATCAGCATTTTTGAAGATTTTCACTAAAATTTCATGGGCCCCCAGAATATTTGAACATGCAATACACCAAAATAAAGATCAGAGCCTCTACTTTTAAACAAAAAATCTGTTTTATTCTAGTTTCAAGGTTTCTTTTTTTTTTAATCATCACTTGAATGTAGGTAGGTTTCATGGAAAAAAAAACAAAAAAAAATTGACCAAAAAGCTGGGAAAATTGCATTTTATCAAATACTACATCTGGATCATATTCAGTATGATGATCAAAGCAAAGATGCAGTAGATGGCTTCCATCAGCATTCCCAAAGCATCACAGTTCTTTACCACTTCCTGGATCAATATTTCAATAACATTAGGCAGTTCTCATTTATATGCGGCTTAGTGTTGATGATCACATTCTTTTTCATATGGATATGCTTACATATCAGATCGCTTGTTTCTGCATCTTCCTCGTCTGTGCTTTTGATCGGCACATTCTAGACTCATTCAGGAGATGCAATAGTGCCCTAGTGATGCAAAGTCCGATTAATTTCCGTGAACCGGTTCTTTTCGGACAGTTCAGCTCATTGAACCGGTTTAAAAAGCAAAATCATCCATGACGCTCCTGATGTTATCAAGCAATGTTGTCACTACGCATTTATTTTTTAACAACTCTGTGCTATGTTGCGTCAATGAAACATTTGAATAAAGTCATTTGTGTCAACACATATTGAAACATTCAAATAAAAAGTTATTTTTATGAATGCATATTGCTGATTATTGCCTTTCATTCACTTAAGTTAATAATGTTTGTGGTCACAGTTTCATTTGTGGATCCTTTATGGCAGACAAGACTGACTAATATTGATTAGCCTACGATAGGATTCCTAAAGGTTTCGCACCTACAGCGCACATTACAGACACTGATGCACAAACGCGGATATGTTCTACTTATCATAAGTATCAAGAAAGAATAAACCAGTCTGATAAACTCATTGATTTAAGTTAAACAACTTAAAATATGATCTGCATGCACAATAAACCGTTCTAAAACTTGTTTTTGTAAAACAATAAAGCATATCTCCGGTATCCTACATTTTGTTTGTTATAAAGAAACTTTGCAAATCAGGCTTGTTCAAGTCCGCCGTGATTCTGTGTTTGGCCGGGAAAGAGTTAAAACAAACCATAGAAAATAAGAGTTTTATCTGGACTGTGTGAAAAAGCAGGTGTCATAATGCTGGCAGCATCTCGGTTGGCCCACAGAAACACCAGCTCAAAGCAACCTTGCGGTCTCAGTCTGGTGCCACAGCTTTACTGAGACGAATGAACAGTGGCCATCTTGATGTATGCCAATGTGATCCTTTGGAATCATAACAAACACACATGGGCGGCGCTAGGGAGGGGCTAGCAGGTGCTCCAGCACCCCAAAGAAAAACCAAAGCACCCCCATAAAAAATGAAATAAAATAAAAACATTTGACTCATTACACATGCACTACTGCAGTGCAATACAACGTGACGTGATTTGCAGTCGCACGCAATGTCAGCATTTTATTTTAAAAATGGATCGGTTCCTTGTGCCAAGTAGGCCTGCCCCAGACTAAAGATTTTTCTAGTCAACTAGTCGCACGTTTATATTAAGTTGATTAGTATAACCTTCTAAACCATCCTTTAATATAGGCATTTAGGCGTATTATTCAGCGCTCAAGCGCACGCATAAAGCTTGCTGCAAAGCACCGGCTAAAGTAATGATTATGAATGCATTGGGGAAAAAAGACATTTTAATTATTTATTAGTAAACTAGTGCTTCCTCCAGTGGCGGTTCTACATTGAATTACTCTCTGGGCGAGACCCCCTCTGAGCACCCAATCGCACAAATCCTTCAACAGAATATTTGAAAAACACAATTCTGCACAAAACAGTATAAGTTATCAGAACTTAAATAAATATACTCTATATACATAATAAACACTCTGTGTTTATTTGGCACTCGACAATCAACAGATTTCCCATCCCCCAACACTGTCACTCACGACCAGAAGTCAAGACTAAACCAATTCACCTCCACATAATTGTTTTGTATTACCTGTTTTTATTAGCCATTTCACACAATTCAGAAAAAACAAAAACGTGCAAATTATAGGCCTGTGTTTTAATATTATGAATGAAATGTGCGTTATTTGGAAGAAAGTCAAGGTGTGACTGACTTTAGCCCACCGCTCCTTGGGAGAGGTGAACTGTCCCCCGAGGCCACGCCCCCCTCTCTTTCCACTTCTCACACAGCTTCTGTGCACGGTACCATCTCAGCAAGCAGGGGCGCCAATTTGCCAATTCCCACACAGTTATATGATAGATAATAGAAAACCGCTTAGCGGCGCAGATGATTTTATTATTTTTGTCAAGTGCTTGTGCCGCCCCCCACATGTCATGAAAAAATGCCGCCCCGGGCGACTGCCCGGTTCGCCCATGCCTAAAACTGCCACTGACTTTCTCAGTCACCTCTCCAGTCTCAGTGACTCGCCATCATTTTCAAGCTTTCTGCAGATTTATTTCTTATTTATGTGAGCTGGTTCATTGCTCCATTCATGGAGACTGCATGAGATGACAGAAAGCTCATCCAAAAATGACGGGAGTATTTTAAGCTCTTTCCGCAGGGAAAAAATAAATAAATAAAAATGGTTGCGTGGGCGCCCCCATGTCATACAGTAGGCTAAGTGCGATAATACTCCCACACTCCTCATAAATATCTGAAATGCACCTATATAGCGATTTTATTATTCATATATATAAAAATAATAATAATAACAACTGGTTTTGGTCATATTTACTATTAATTGCCCAGCTCCCCCTGTCATTGACCTAGCACCCCCTCAGCACCTGCGTTCAAAATTCTCTGGTGCCACCCCTGCAAACACACAACAACAAAGGAGAGAACTAAACTTCTAAACTTCTCTCTCTGTGAAACTACACTCAGTATCTGCCTGTTCTGAGAAACAGTAACTGATAAGAGTGAGAGCCTAGATACTCAACCTTGAAGTAGATAAGTGTGTATTTGTGTAAGTTTGTGTCTCCAGAGATTCGTAACAGCACCCAGGATGGAATACACATATGGACATCTTCCGTCACCCTGATGCATGGGTGGCAGATATATGTCTTGGGAGCGACATATTGCACATGAACTCTAATCGCTTATCCTTGGAGATATAATTTGAACTAGGGGTGCGCTGATCCGATATTCAGTATCGTATCGCTCCGATACTGGCATTTTCTGCCGGATCGGGGTATCGGTCAGACGAGAGTCATGAGACTGATCCAAATCTGATATTGTGCGTATACTATTGTGTTATTGTTAAGCCCCACAAAAGCCACAAACACATTATAAAACACCATAAAGTTTTTGTGCACTATATTTAAATTTTTCTGAAGCTGATCCATAGTTTGATGTGAGGTACAGATCATCCTCCATTCAGCGTTCAAACTGCGTGTCATGTTCGGTTACTACAGTCAAGAAGATGAAACTCTCTGCAAGATTATTAAATGTCCCTAATGTTACACTTAATCTGTAAATAAAAGGACTTTATCTTTGTGCTGTTTTGCTTTCTACCGGGTGTCTGTTAGATCACAACTCTGAGAGAGAGCACTATGAGAGCAATATTCTTAATGAGCACAGTAACTGCAATTTGAAACTGTTAAAAGAAAAGGCTCAACAAACTATAGCACATATTTAATATACTACGGATTAATATCTCTTCACTTTGTGCTTTGAACCTTTCTATGCGGATATGCGGAGCTCCGTGCGGAATGCGCCTAAGCACTGAAACCCCGTGTTTCTTCAAGCGCATCATCCTACTGCGGTCAAGCCAGCCGCCACTCCGAAATGCATGGTCAATCTAGCCGCCGCACTGTTTTGTTGTGCGCGCATATACAGTGCATTACGGCGATCTTCCGCTGGTCTTTCGCCTGCGTTCACTCAGCCAATTTTTTATTTTTTTTTCCTGCTTAACTTATACATACAAACTAAAACAAGGAAATAAGAGTAAGGGTAATATATATTAAGAAAATGAACTATACTAATTAATAAAGTCATATCAGATTAACTGTCTGTAATATTATTATAATAATCTCTAAAAAATTTATTTTAAATAGGCCTTCTAAAATTAAATTGTCTAAAAGTGTTCAGGAACAACCTAATAATTATGGTTCAAACAAAATGATATCAAAATAACTGATGTTGAATTACAAAATGAAAGCCCTCCAAAATCTCATATCCAACCTGTTTTACTTGGCATTTCAGATAGCTGTAAAAAGGAAAGTCCCTGTTACCACTGACTAGTTTCAATTCAGATTGATAGTAGACCTTCTCAGATCGTCAGTCACCGAAATCAGGCAAGTCTGATGTTGCATTACAAAATAAAAGCCCTCCAAAATCTCATATCCAACCTGTTTTACTTGGCATTTCAGACAGCTCTAAAAAGGAAAGTCCCTGTTACCATAGACTAGTTTCAATTCAGATTGATAGCAGACCTTCTCAGATTGTCACTCACCAACAATCAGGCAAGTCTGATGTTGCATTACAAAATAAAGCCCTACATTTTTAAATTTTGATATTAAATTTAACACCATGGCTACATAATTTGTCAAAGTTCCAGCCAGAATCGTCCGCACCTCCTGTGCCATCTGTGGAGAGCGCTGCAGAAAGGATTGCAGAAGATCTCGGATATAAGTCCCCAGAACAAGTAAGTCATTACTGTTGGATGTATTCACATCTGTTTCATGTATGCCCTCCTACCTTGTAATGTTAAATGTTGGTCGATTTTTTTTCACAGCTAAAGCCAGAATCCTCCGCTATTCCTGTGCCATCTGTGGAGAGCGAAAGTTCTGCAGAAGATCTCGGACACAAGTCCTCAGAACGAGTAAGTCATCACTGTTTGTGATTTGTTTGAAACAGTGCTGGGTGTGTGGAGCCAATAGCTTTGTATAGAAATTGAAAGGTTCCGGACCCCATCACCTGATTTTCAGGAGAGTTTGCTAAGTGTTCTTGAGCAAGACACTGATCCACTTGGGGGTTAACCGTAACTGTAATACTTTCACAAAATAATTCAAATGTTAATATAACAATAGTAATAATAAAAATCATAGTAATAATAATAATAATAACAGGAAATTTTGTGCGAAAATAAATAATCCATTGATTTTCATAATGTTGCTTGTTCCTTTTTTGATGTTAGAATTACAAAATGGGAAACAGAAGTATTTTTCCATGTTCAGGTTGACTGCATTACTATTGCAAGTTTTAGAATGACTTGTTTCACAGTTTTGTGAGGAATATAGCTTGGTATCCAAATGTGTCCACCAAACACAGAATATTACATTGAAATTACTGTGTAATTGAAATGTAACATATTCATATAAAAAAATAGCACATGGACTGGTGATCAGTTGTGGCCCCAAATAAACAGCATCAGATTAAATAACAGAGAAATGAATTGGTTATTAAAGTACAGAGTCTAATTTGGCACGTAACATCTCATTACTTTAGTGTACAAGAAAATTTTCTTACAGGACATACATGTTACAATAACATTGTACTTTCTCTTTAGGGGTCCGTGTCAAATCCATCAGATGAAGAAGGATTTGTCAAAAGTAGTTTGCCGAACAATCCTTCATTCTTTTTTATTGAGCAGACTGAATGGGATAAACTGAAGAAGCATAGAAGAAAAAGAGGCTTCAAAGGACTCCAGTGGACGAATGTGATTTCGAAAGGGCTGAGAACCATACACCCTTACTGTTCAATTGCTTTTAAAAGGCACAGGCTGAAGGGTTTGGGTTTGAAACAAGCAGGCCCTGAATTCTCGTATCAGGAGCGATGCTGGGAGGACATTGTATATCTAGATGCAACTGGCAGCATCATGAGAAAAGAGAAAGACTCTCCACCTTTTTATGTATATGAGCTGGTGGTCAGGAATCCACACAAAAATTCATCTCCATTACCTGTTGCCACACATCAGACTTGCGACCACACCACAGCCTCAGTTATGTACTTTCTTGAGGCATTTCAAACTGATGTGGCAAGGTTATTTGGAAAAAAAGGCATGCGGTCACCCATCATGGTCCTCTGCGATGGTTCAATGGTGTTAATGCAGGCAATATGCCTGTCATTTGCCAAAAAAAAAATTAAAAGACACCATGAACCACTACTATGACATTGCAAGTGGAAAAGGACAACAGGAGGATTTTGACATGCCCATTCTTCATAGATGCCTTAGCCATATTATGAAGAATGCCAAAGAAATGTTCAGAAAGTAGTAAGCAGAACCTATTCTTGCAAACCCTTTTTAGCGTACAAAATAGTGTTTGTGACATTCCTGTTTTAGTGAAATTTTAAATCAATACAGATTCTATGTGACGAATTAACTTTTAGTAATATGCAGAACACATTCCACAGTGCACCGAGCCACTGAGCCATCTGGCAATGCACCTATTTGTTGCCTTCACAACTGTAAGCACTTTGGAAGAACTTGATGACTTGGTTTAAAGTGCTGCAGTTGTGTTCTCAAGTCCATGCAGTGGGGCCAATGTGGAAAAACACTTCAAAAACCTACAGTCATGGCTGCAGAAAATAGGGACACCATTGGATGTGACTACGAAGACCAAAGGTGATGCTGAAGACTTGAAGGTAAATGTCAAATCTAGTTTTATATTGTAATGCAAAAAGATTTGAAGGAATACTGGAATATTACTATCAAGTAAAAGTATGGTAGCATTTATTAGTCCTGTTACCCATGTACATACTATGCACTTCCTATAGTAATTACTGTACCTGAGTAACAACTTGGTACTAACACTGAACCTACCCTTATAACCTAAATTTAACTCTTGTAGTTATCTTATATTACAGTACTTTTCTAGATATGTACAGTGTAAGTAGATGTGAGTTCATCAAGTGTGATCAAGTGAAATCTTGTAAAGAGAAAATGTACTTAGATAAATGCCTGAGAGTATGTTACTTGTATGTTAAAATGTTACTTCAGTGTGTTCCTGCCCAGGGACAAGGGCATTGTCAAAAAGGTCAAAGCAGAAACTTCTTAATGTTTTGTCAGTACTGTTTATTTTGTACTATGGAGGACATACTGTTAAATGCTGATGTATTCTATTTAAATTGTGACAGAATGCCTACAATTTACTAACACACCTCTAATAATACGCTGTTGCATTACATTTAGGGCACGGAATCAATAGATTTGCAACATGTTGCAAAGAACCTATTTCCAATGCTCCCTCAGAAAAATATGGAGAGCACAACGTGTACAGTACTACTGTAAAGGCCTGATCAATCACCTTGAGAAGTATCTCCGTCCATATGCTGGATTATGGACTGGGATAATGCTAGGTGTGTCAGAATTAAGTAACATTCCTTTCTTGGATAGAAATATCCAGCTATGTGTTTTCTAAAAATTAAACACATGCCTTAATTTCTTTTAACATAAAGGTGACCTTGAGCGACATGGGACAGGACCACAATATAAGCAGTGCTCTAGGAGATATGATGCCCTAAAGAAACTTATAAGACAAGTAACTATAATATATTTAACATAACTTGAATTTTGTCTCAGTAGTGTTATTGTGGTCAACTCCTAAAGTATGTTAAAAATTCATCTGTTCTTTATTCCTTTCTCAGAACATTACGACAGACAACAAAACACGAGGAATAATGGAGAAGAGCCAGTGGGATTTAAAACACATTCGTTTTACTTCCGGCCGGCTCACTAGGCTTGATGACTTTGTGGCCCGCTATCAGATTAGCCACACTGCTCTCATTAAGGAGTATGAAGTCTCCGAGAGAGCTTTCAGAAGAAAGGTTTGAATTTTTTTTAATAAATATGTAATTGAAGATGTGATGGGTAACAATTTTTTTAAGGAAAACTATATAACAATAAAATTACGTATTGTATCTCATCCCATGAAATGTATTGATACTGTATGTAAACCAGCATAGTTATTCAATTCTAAATGACTGCTTCAATCAATACCTTACTTTATGCAGACACACAGAGTGGACGAGGAAAAATGGAAGGAAAGACAGCAGAAAAAGCGGGGGAGATATGTAACACCAATCCGCAAGCCATTCCTTTTCAAGACATCTAGCAAGAAGGTACACTGTAATGTAATGCAGTCATGCCTTCTACAGAACGGTAATGGGCTTACTCTTAACATAATATAACATTTTTATTTCTAATACAGCCAAGGGAACTGCAGGTAATCCAAAATATATTACTGCGAAACCCCTTTTCCATCATGAATTTGTACAATTTTTGTTGAATAATGTATTGAAAAAAAAGGAAATAAAATTAAACTACAGTAAAATTTACATTAGGCTCCTTGATAATGTCATCTATTTTTAAACACACTGTTGATAGGTTGAGTCCTCAGTGCCCAAGTGTCCTATTGGAAAAGGAAAGCCTATATATTATAACTAGTTACCTAGCTGGGGACTACTTTCAGGCGCTGCGTAATATCACTGCGCCTGCCGCGGCCATGTTACGGCAGAAAAGTTCCTTGATTATTACGCCGGAATGAGAGTATAGTTCCTAGCCAAATCGGACTAGAAAATCGCAACTTTTCATTTTCCGCCGGTCTTAGTACACGATAGAACTACAGAAGAGTCAAGTTTTAAATAGGACAAATATCGAAACTCTTTGGTCATTTTTGAACGCGATGCTACTGGTCTAATCGGATTCAATTATCTATGCTAAGCTATGCTAAAAGTGCTATCGCCAGACCCGGAGATCGGCTGAATGGATTCAAAAACGGTAAAACTCAACTTATTAACTCTGGGGGAGTTGGAGAATGAGCCTATTTCCAAAAAAGTGGAGTGTTCCTTTAAAAAGGTAAATGTACTTAATGATGGTTTGCAATGCAAATGTAATTAATACATTATTTCTTCATTAGGTCAATTTTGACAATTACCAGGCAATTGTGTCATTTGTGAACACTAACAAGGTCCACTGGAAGTTTCTGGTGAGTAGGTAATTGATTTCTGTATGTAATTAGTTACAGTGTCTGGTGCGTTGTTTAAAGATGTAATCAGTATTGGTTGCATTTTCTCCGTTATAATTTTCCAGTACATAAATGCAATTAATCAAACGGTGTACCTGGTAGATCCTTCAAAAAGTTCCACAGAGGAACCTGATTCCATTCGTGCTGCCCAAAAATTTAGGTATTTATTTTGGGACTCATTATTACATTCTCAAGTCGTATCCTATGGCTATTTGCATGCAGTTTTTTGCAAGCACTGAAGAGATTTTTTTCACCCCTACTCACAAGGGACCCCCCTATCTCCAATTAAGTGGACTGAATATGAACCCAATACAGGGGTGCAAACTTGTCACCTTTCGGCGAAATTCGCCGTTTTCACCTTGAAATAGGTCATTCACGTGAATCGTGTAGATCTGTAAAAAATAAATTAATGGGGGGGGGGGGGGGGGTCGTATCTGTGTGTCATCTGTGTCACGTCACCTGTAGCGTTTTTTCCCCTGTTGGCAAAGGAATGGACCCGCTCTACTCTGCCTCTGATTGGCTTACCTTAATGTCCTTTCCCTCAACCAACCAATCTCACTCCCGAAGCCTAACTTTTAGACGCTGCAGGCAGCTATCCATATTTCCAGAGGCTACGTAAAACGTGTAGGAACAAGCTAACGACAAGCAACTTATGACCTAATGAAGAATGTGCATCAGTGTGTTTTTTCTTTTTTCCGTTTTATTTCATTTATGAAGGTGATGTAAACTGAATAATTATATATTCTATTATAATTATATAATAATATTGTGTGTAGGCTATGTAACTTATATAGTTTTATTGTAGACATTACAAAAAAATTATCATTTTATTCATTTCGACAACTTTACCAACACTGCATATAGTCTTTGGCTGCATCTATTGCATCCGACACGTTTTTTTCACAGACACGCCGCCAAATCAGAAACTCGGGGCTTAAAGAAAATTTCGAGTCTCCCACTCGTAATAACGACTTTGTGGTGGGGTTCATGTGCGTTCAACTCGTAAATGTATCTGACATGACTGTAACAGCCTATTTCAAGACGGAGAAACACCTCGCGTTTAGCCCGTCAGCTGCTTCAATAATTCGAGTGCTGAAATAAAGATTTACAGTGGTTTATTTGCCCTGACTAAGTTCATGTATCTTAACAACAGTCCTAGTTGTTTGTAGACCGTAGTTGTCGCTCAAATGTCTTTTAATCATATAAAGGTGTTTATCCTTGAATGGTGCACTGCAAAAAATGATTTGAGAATGTTTTTGTCTTGTTTCTAGTCCAAATATCTAAAAATTCTTAAATCAAAAAGCATTTTCTAGACAAGTAAAAATTGTCGTTTTCAGAAAAAAATTGTCAAAATTAAGTGAGTTTTTCCTTAAAACAAGCAAAATAATCTTATTTCAAACCGAAAACAAGATTATTTTGACACTTGACATTTTTTTTATGGAATTTTTTTTTATTGATTTAAGAATTATTAGATATTTGGACTGGAAACAAGACAGAAAAATGTAAAAAAAAAAAAGCATTTTTAGCAGTGTGTAACATTTTCTCCCTATAAAGCACTTTAACTTGCCATTGTGTGTGAAATGTGCTATGTGAATTATGCCAATTAACTTGCCCTTAGTTTTAACACACCTGTGTGTGTGTGTGTGTGTGTGTGTGTGTGTGTGTGTTGGGGGGGTTGTCACCTTTTTCACCCCTGACGAGTTTGCACCCCTGCAATAGCCATGCATACCTATCTGGTCTCATGGCATTTACGTCCCTGGGTGCACTTTTTAGCGTGACACGAAATACGTACCAATAAGTACATATCACTGCAGTGTCCAAAATAAATGAACACTTTCACACAAATTGACAGAGTTGTGATTTAATAAAGCGTAATTTTCGCACAATTACTTGAAGAATATCATGCTATGACTTCAAAACAATATTAATATGCTGGGAGATTTGAAAACACACATCCAGCTTCATATCATTGGGTTTTCATAGATGATGTTTGTTTGGTAGCTCACGGAGGACGGAGACGGACTTAAGAGACGAGAAACACCGGTTCAAATCCCGTGTAACTACGGTTCAACAAAGCAGTTAGAATCTGCGTAAAAGGAAGTTCAAAAGGCACAGTTGCATCAGCTAATCCATTTTTATATCAGTTTTGCATTTGTTAACACTATCGGGTAGGTTTAGGGCTGGATTTGGTGTAGGGCATATTTCCAACACGATAGCTAGAGCATTAACTTTTAGCAACAGTCCCCGGATATTTGAATTCTGAATCGCCGCAATACGTATCTGAAGCAACGTAATTAAAAAACAGCAATGCATACCAATTTCTACGTAATAAAAATGTGCCAGGGTTCACATATTGAACCTGTGTTTTAGCGTCACTCAGTGCGCATTTCTATTTGAAAAGTGTGCAGAGGTACGTATTTTTATGAGACCAGGTTGATGCATATGCTAAAGATAAAGTATGATCAATTATTTTTCACATATCATAATGAAATACCTGCTAGTATGCTCAGTGATTTAAATTGATCAATTGAGATGTTGCAAATATTGCAAATACTTTGTATTACATTAAAGCAATACATTTATTTACATTAGACTGTTGTGGTGGGAAAGGTGATGCAATTACTTTTTTTTTTTTTGGATAAAATGCAGATTTTTAGATCTGACTGGAATAATAATTAAGCAAGTGTAAGGTAAAACAGTAGTAGAAGACATTCTGTTGAGTAAACCTTCAATGACATTGTAATTTCAATAAACCAATATGTAATACAGCTCCAGAGGAAAATAGATCATATTAGTTATAATAAGAATTCACACTGCTACGAAGGGAGAGTTCACACCAGTTAGATGTTTTCTACAGGTCAGTACTCAGCCTGATTGTATACTACTACATCAAAACTACCACAAAATGTAGGGTTGTCAGAGTAGTATCCCACGTTAATAGAGCTCAAAATACAAAACATTAATTTAGAAATACAACCTTATATTAGCCACACCGATTTATCTAACATGTCTCTCTATTAGGGATGTCTGTTACATTTAATTCACCTGTAAGCTAAAGAGTTAAAGAGAGTTTCTCAAAGGCTAACTTCCTGTTTCAGCACAGAGCTTTGTATAATTTAATACATTCATTTGAAAACCAGATGAAAATGTATGAAGATCAGGGTCCAAAAAAGAATAATACAGCCAGTGAAACCGTAGTGACCATTTATTTCAGAAAAACTTAAGGTCATTGTGAGCCACAAGACAGAGCATCTTATAGCATGGACATATTTTATCTGCAATGAGATATAAACACCAACAGGAAATGTAAGTGGACTGTTTTTGTGGTAACACTTTAGTTTACACTGAAAAATGATTCATTGAATTTACTCAATTTTTTTTTTAAGGTAAGTGGTTGCAATAAATTTATTTAGTTGACTAACTTTCAACATTTTTTTTAATTAAATGTAGCTAAAATAAATTGTTTGCGACCACTTACCTTAAAACAATTTTTTCAGTGTAAGTTAAAATTATTAATGCCATATTCTGCATGACCGTATTTCACATTTGTAATCCTACCCAATACCGAAACTGAACAACTACCTTACTAAATATTAATAAGCAGTAATTAGGGGTTCATTTATGCAAAAGTTTATTATGAGAATTGGAACTTAAACTAATGTGTGTCCATTTTTGTTAATGGTACTGTTAATGTCTTGACACAAGTCACACACATTGTTATTGTCACTGCAGGTAATACACTATATTAAAGGCTGCATTTATTATTTCCCTGAATATCTCTGTGTTGTTAGTACAAAACAACTGAAATTACTGCAATTTTGCTGTATGTTGTCACAAATCACTGAGGGCGAGTTGAATAGAGAAGGTTCTATTGACTAAACTTAAAATACAAAATAAACAATGACTTGAACTGTACTACACTTGAACACAAACAGAAACATACAACTCATCAAACAGCGGTAACAACATCAAAGCTAGATAAGTGACAATGGGAATACAAGGGCTATACACACAAAGACTAATAACTAACCAGGAACACCTGTGCGCAATCAAACAATAAAACAATGAGAACATGGAAAATAACATATGACAACTACAACCAATCTGCACATATACATAAGATAGCACAAGGCAGGATAACAAGAGGAGCAAGGGAAGCAGATGACAAGCAGGAAACGTGACTGTACCAAATTACAAAATAAAATAAATGAAAACATGAACTAAACCCAAACCAATGCTGATGTTATAGTGATGTTGTAAAGTTGTTCAATCATACAAGGACATAGACGTGAAATGAACAGTAAAGAGCTTATGTTCATGTTTCCAATTTATTTCTGTTCATACTTATATTTTAGTGTGTGATGAGACCAGTAACTGTTCAATGTGCTCCATGGCAAAGCTTATTGGCTCTGGGCATCGGGTTACAAAATGGGTACGTTTTCTTCTTTTTTTTCACATGTGAAAGAAGAATTGGAAAGTGAAAAACAGTAGCAATATTACACTGTGGCTCTGTATATGTAGCATTTTGAAGATATTTCCATCTTCTTACTTTCCAGATCTAATGTGATACCTGTGACAGGTGGTCCCATGAGACGTGCCTGGGTATGTCTAAACATCAGCTTCAGCAGGCCAGAGCTAGCAACTGGAACTGCGTTTTGTGCGGTTAATGTCATAGACTTTCTGTTATTTAATTGTTAGTTTCTTTTTCTTCGACATTGTATTCATTTGTTTTCTCTTAATTCCTTAGTTTTCGTGGGGACTCGTAGGATTTGTTTAGTTCTTTCGGCTGTTATTAATTACCCTAATTTCACACTATATTTAAGATTGTGTTTTCATCTCTCATTTGTTCAGTAGTGTTTGTGTTTCAGTTGTATGCTGTCTTGAGTTTTAGCTTCTTGTTTAAATAAATAATTGGTAACAAGGACATTCCTTTTTAGAGCTATCAGAAATGCCAAGCAAAACAGGTTGGATATGAGATTTTGGAGGGCTTTTATTTTGTAATGCAACATCAGACTTACCTGATTTTGGGTGAGTCACAATTTGAGAAGGTCTACTATCAATCTGAAGTTAAACTAGTGTGTGGTAACGGGGACGTTCCTTTTTACAGCTATCTGAAATGCCAAGTAAAACAGGTTGGATATGAGATTTTGTAATTCAACATCAGTTATTTTGATATCATTTTGTTTGAACCATAATTATTAGGTTGTTACTTAACACTTTTAGACAATTAAATTTTATAAGGCCTATTTAAAATAATTTTTTTAGAGATTATTATAATAATATTACAGACAGTTAATCTGATATGACTTTATTAGTATAGTTCATTTTCTTAATATATATTACCCTTACTCTTATTTGAAACAAAGCTAGATAAATTTCTTTATTGAAATAAGGTCAGTTCTTGTTTCAACAATGTTTAATGCTTAACGGTTGAAAACCAACCGGTACATGACCAACATGAAATATGGTTGAAATAATGACAGTTGTTGTTTCAATGTTGAAACTACGTTGAAATAATGTTTAATGCTAAATGGTTGAAAAAGGGTAATAAAAACACTTATAAATCAACTTTTATTTTATTTTTTACAAGATCTGTATGTTGAATCACTTAATGTATGTACAGAATAAATAATTTCTGCCTTTTAAATTATTATTAAGATCGTTATTATTATCATTTTACATTTTTATCATGAAACCTTCTGGTATAACTATTATCAACAACCAGTGGTGGAAATGGCCAGAATTCACTGGGGGGACTCTAGCTTGGAAAGGGAGCGGGGGTCGGGGGGGTTTAATAATGGTAATTTTAGATGACCTTTCGGATGTATTTAATTATAAAACCCTTTATAATCTATAATAACATTTATTAACAACGTATTTAAGATTTTCTCTAAACTTTCTTGTATATTTAGACAAGCACCTGCAATTCTGGCCAAATTAAAGATACATGGTGTGTGAATTTGCACATATTACTTTGCAAAAATGTTTGCAGTTAGTTTTTAATATTACATTATTGAGGACTCTATGCTTACTGTTGTAGCAATAAGCTTCTATAATCTTTCGGGCAAGGAATTGACTCAGGTCTTCGTTCAAACTTCAACTGTTTACTGAAAGTTCTCGTACAACGAACAGAAACAAATAAAACTCTGGTCAAAAAACTGTGTTGCTCCGTCTTTCTTTCTTTCTTTTCTAAAAGGAGCGTCCCCGCCCCCAAGGTGCTTAAAGACAGTCCAATAATAAACGGAGCAAACCATTACAGAATAAACATGGGGGGTATTTAACCAATGTACATACAAATCTAAACATATTAAAATAATATCTACTCAAGCACTTCTAACTTCAATGTTAAATTATAATTATTTAAATTGTGGCTCTTACACTTACATTTCTTTTCAGGAGCACTAGTGCTCCTACTTAAATAAATAAATTAAAAGTTATTAATCATAATGGGCATCCCAAAGTTTTGTGAAAAGCTTCTAACAATTCATTTTAGTGAACCACCACTTTAGAAACTCTGGGGGACTGAAATATTACCGAATCCCAAGAATGACCCAGAAGTTAACCTTCCTATTGATATTTGACTCCTTAAAGTTTTTTTTTTCTTTTAAACCTTTGTAATGCCATTTTTCTAACTTTATTAAATGTATGTCATCTTTTGTGCCAAAACATTTAGATTGCTAAACTTTTATCAAAAAAGTTTAACTAAACAATAAATTCAATTAAAATAATTAAATATCACAATAACAATCAAGAAGAATAGGTTTCCAGTCAAATGAAATCAGCATCAACAATTCATCTTTGCATGGCACAGAAGAGCACAAATGAGGAGTGACTTTTGTGTTTTTCTTGTCCTTCCCTCTCTCCCTCCCTTTGACTGGACTTTGAGATATTGAGTATGTGTTACATGTCTGTCTGTCCTAGTCCTCACTTTCCTTATTTGGTTTAGTTCCTGTCCTCATTAGTTCATTATCATTTGATTGTCTCCACCTGAGTTTGATTATGTTGTTTGCTCTTTTGTTCCTGTTCCTTTATAAGTCCTGAGTTCACCCCCTATGTTTGTCCGTGATTAAGTTAAGTTAAGATATATTTGAGTTTGTTATGATGTATGTATATTTCGTGATCTACTTATCTTCATTAAAGAAACTACCTTTTGTATAACCGTCGCCTCCTTGTACTCCTTGGACACCACCACACATAACAGTATGTGTCTATTGTTGTTTTTTGTATTTTTTTTATTTTGGATGTTATGTATGGAAAATAAAAAATGTTGATAACAAAGAAGAGCACAAATGTGGCATTAAGGAATATTTACAGAATTTAAGAAATTTTTGACAAGACTCAGAGTCTTAATGCATCTCATAATAATAATAATGTTATGAGATTAATGTTTTAAATATATAAATTTCAATGAATTAAATGACTCAATTTATACTATAAAAATGAAACAGAAACTGCCAGTAGGTGGCATCAAGTCACTGGGTGCGTCCGAAATCACATACTTCCCTACTATATAGTATGCGAAAAACAGTATGCAAGGTGAGTAGTATGTCCGAATTCATAGTATTCGAAAAATAGTAGGCGAGAAGTACCCGGATGACCTACTACTTCTTTCCGAATTCTGTAGTAGGCATACGATGGACACTTTACTATACCATGAGGCCGCGGGATAGGCAGCGTCATATTCGAAAAATGGCGGAAAGCCGCGACGTGGCTGTCTTCAAGTGTAAAGTACTTCAGGGAAAAGCATTGTTGATGTTCATTGTGGTTAACTTGTGCTTGTTTAACATCATCCAAGTAAACGACTGACTTGTTGAGGGTTTAACAAACAGATGAAACGATTGTGTGAATTAGGTGTAAAAAGATCTCTAATCATTACCGATCAGATGGAGTTACGTTAACCTCAATGTAGTACATCGACTTGTTAACGCTGCTTTCTTTAAATAGACGGTTTGTTAAGTGTTAAGAATTTAAATCATTAACGATGTTCGCGCAGTGAAGTGTGCTCTTTAAATTTTCGCGCTGTTGTGAAGACGCATGACACGTGACAACATCAACATGGCGGATGTAGTACGTCCGAATTCCATTCATACTACCCTCATTCATACTATATAGAACGTACTTTTTTAACGGTCGAGTAGTACATTCGAATTCAAATGTAGTACCTACACAAGTAGTATGCGATTTCGGACGCAGCCCATGTCTTTGTTACTGAATCATTCATTCAATCGATTCGTTCAAACGACTGATTCATTTAGGAACGAAGCAAGTGACTCTCTTTATGAATGGGTCATTGAATCATTGACTCACTAGACTTGCGCAGAGGCTCAGCTGTGACTTTGTTTTTTAACTATATTTTTGTTGCCGAAATAGAGCAAAATAGATAACAGAGTTCCTAAAATGTAAGTCACTTAACTTTTGTATAAAATCAAAAATGTATAAACTGTTGTATAAATTCAAATTCACTCCCCGGACTCTGTCCCCCCCCCATTTCCAGCCCTGTCAACAACAATAAAACTAAACACATTGCGCTGCCTTACCACACTGAAACAATTCCTATTGGTTATTTAACCTTATTTGCTTTGATCATGATTGGTTAATCTGGCTGTCGTTCATGAAACTGGCCAATGAAACTGTGCGCGCCATTTTAAGTTTGAAAATATGACCGTTATCATGACCGTCTTTCTGAGTGAGGTCGCTGTGTGTGAGAGAGCTGCTGCGCAATAAAACTGCTAGGTCGGTCCCGAATTATTGTATAAAAAAAAACGTTTACCATCACAGCTATTATTATATTATAGATCCTACAGTATATTCTCATTCAATTTAGGTCTACTATCCACTTAAACAATATGTCATCAAGTTTCTAATTTTATGTACCGGTATTATTTATGTAAACGCTGCGTAACTTTCATGTGTTTGATGGGCGTGAGCCTTGAACATTCGAGGCGCATTTAAACTGGAGTGGAGGGAGTTTCCATGGAAACGGGGCGGCAACTCGGCTGACAAGAAGCAAAAAAACTCCGCCTCTCACTGTTGTTTTTACTACTTTCAGGTAAGTTTAGTCCCTAAAATTACACAAATAATACATACAACTGTTCCTGACACTTTCTTACATGTAATTGACACGCTTCTGCTGAATATTTACTTTACAGAAATGGTTCAGTGTCATCGGGAAAAAGTCCGTTAGCATCACAACCGTGAGCTAACTATAGAGGCAAGCAGCTATAGATTTGAGCTCTTATTTATGAAAGTTTGGGATTTTAATCACAATCGGCAAACCTTAAGGATCACATGAAAATCCACTCTGGAGAGAAACTGTATGACTGCACTACATGTGGGAAGCGTTTCATTCAATCATCTTCTCTACACAGTCATACGAAAAACAATCACAGTAAGTAGATCATCTTCAGATCCAGCACTTTCAGGTTTGATGCTGCGTCCTCAACAAATGCAAGACAATAATGCATCGAGCAACAAAATATTATCCGGATAAATCTGTCCTAACCAGTAATTACAAGTGACATGACAAAGAAACATCATCTAAAGTTTTCAAAGTGAATAAAGTTCATATTCATCTTCAAAACCAGCAGATTGAACTGAGATTCAGATCAACTCAAACATGGAGTTCCTCCCCAAAGAACAATGTCAAAAAGTTGTATTCGAGTAATATATATTCGATATAAATGATATCATTTGTTTTTTATGAGTTTCATATTATGTTCAATTGTCTTATAATTCATGTCACTTGTAGTTTGCTTACTCTTTCATGAAGGAAAGCAGAAGCTTTTGATAAACCCTTCTTGTTCAGGAAGCTATATGACTTTTAAGAGATCTGAGATTTATTTTTAATTTTGTTCTTCACTGTTGCCGAGACTGTTTTTCTCGAGTGAATCAGCAGTAAAGACTTTTAGGGCTGTGTATTGTCAAAAATCTGGTGATACGATACGTATCACGATACAGGGGTTGCGATACGATACATTGCGATACTGTTAGGAATAGGGATGGGCATTTTTGGCAATTTCGATCATCGATAGGTTTCAAAAACGATTAATCGAGTACTCGGGGGGCGGGGCATGGCCGTAATATCTGAAGACTGTTATGAAAACGAATGTTAAAAATAAAAATATGACATGAAAACATGTCTATGAAAACATCAACACGTGATTAGATGTTAGATTATGATTATAATCCAGCAATGTTATCAAAAAAGAAGCATCTAAAAAAGAACAGCTGCCTGAGGTGAAGCTGACTTTATGCCAATAAACTGAACCCCGTTCTATGACATTTCCTATGATATTAATCAGATACATAACATAGACGTAACATTACAACTTGTATCTGCACTAAAGGATGCATACGACTGTGAACTTTATACGTGCTATAGCAAGAGAGAGATCTCCCGCCGTGATGCGCTTTCAACAGCGCGCTGAAACACGGGCGAGGACAGGGTTTACTATAGATTTCACGTTCTATAAAGTTTTCATTATAATGCTTGTCATTAATGTTTGTGGCAGATTTGTACTATATTTTTATCTACATTATCAAGTGATTCCTAAAATCGCCTGCATGTTTTCGAAGCCATACGATGTACGAAAACAATTTTAATTGAAATTTGCGTACTGTTGAACATATGACGAAAAACATCATTGCTGCATTATTATAGGATCAGTATTTTTAAAAAGAAACATCTAAAAGCAATACGACCGTCTCAAATAACTCAATATCGAGCATTGCATTTGAGCATGAAACTAAACACTGGTAATATGCAGCACATTCAGCACGTAAATAAATGTTAATATCCCAACGCATCCAATATTAGATTAATCAGATATGCATGTAGCTAACTCAGACATCACTACGCGACTTCAAAGCCAAGCTTCTCTCTCTTCTCAAGTCTATACTTTGAACTGCATGCTGTTGCAAGCTAAACATTCAGAGCTCAAAGTGCTGCTATAACCAATCAGAATTTTTTTTCCACAATCATCGTTTTCATGATCAATCATTGCTGTCACGGCTGAGTACTCGAGTGCTCAATCGCTGTTGCACATTGCATTGCTAACTAGGGATATATTGGGATATTTCTTATTTTAGGAATAGGATATATTTTTAGGAAAGCTGTCATTAAGAACACACTATGCAGACCTTAGCAAAAAATAAATTGAAAAAAAATGTTTAACCAGAACAGTGGGATCTGCATTTGTAATAATCTGTAACATTAAATGTTTTTGAACCACTTTTTGTGCAGTAGGAGTAAAGAGGGGGATATGTAAGTGCTTGCAGGATTGTTTAGTTAAATGTATATGTGTAAAATGTATTTTATAAAAAAGAGACAATATATGTATTTTAGACCCTGTTTTAAAGGTTCACAGTGTAAGTTAACAATTGTGACATAATATCATAACATTTTGATCTGAACAAAAAATAACATCTGCTTAATATCAATGAAAAATAAAGTACTTGCAGGATTCCTAAAGAAAACAAAACAATTGCAAAACAATAAAATAAATACAGATGTTGAACATTCTCAGAACTTTTCAACTTGGATTTCACAGATTTTTCAGTTTGTATTTATGTTCGGTGTGGAATCGCAGAGACCGCGACGCGAGCACCGCCCCAACTGCGTGGCGACACTACCGACTGCTGCGGCCCGTACTAAGGCTCTTCACACGGGACGCGGCAAGCAGCAGAACCGAGGTGGCGCTCGCACCGCGGCCCCGGGGCGGACATTACCACAAAAGCCCAAATGATGCCACACTTCAGCTTTGTACACCGAAACGAAAGCTGGAACAATTCTTTCATCCTCCATTACTGGCAGCAAACTATAGTAACGCTAACATTAGTGGCGTGCCCTAATATAGTAGGTCTTGTAGGGATGGGTCACGATTATTGAATATTCGATTAGTTGATTTAATAATAGAATATCGAATAGGCTGTGCGGATATTTTTTTTTTAGGACAATAATTCTCCATGGTTTCGGTGCTGAAGTGGTGGTGACACTGCCAATAACGCACCTAAAAGCGTTCATAGACGACAGAAGAACACCACTTTATCTCACGCGCACACTGTAGATTTGCGTCAGGATTTAACCGTCAAAACTTTTTCTCAGGCGGCTGATTTCCTTAATCTAGTGTTAGCAGCGGCCCGCCTGTGACAAAATGAACTCGGGCCGAAGGTAGACACAACTACACAGAGTGCGGAGCTTTCAACCGAGATCAGTCCATAGAGAAAAGCCGTCTGTCTGTCAGAAGTGTTTTGTAGAGTCGACACGACTCCGGGCCATTATCTTCTCACCGATGCCGGGACTGAGCTGTGCCGCATTTCAGCCGGAATTGGCCCGAATGTGCTTGCTATCTGGGATGTTCATGTTCATTTTTGATGTCCTAGCCTTATGAGCAGTTGATTTATGCTAATCGATGGACTATTGTGTTAATAAGTGCCATACAAGAAAGCTACATCTTCAAGGATTTTTCGGTTTATGCAGTAAATATAGGAATAACCCCAGTGAGGATGGCTCATAGTAGTTGTAAGAGCCATAATTTAAATAAATATAATTTAACATGGAAGTTAGAAGTGCTTAAGTGGGTATTATTTTAATATGTTTAGATTTGTATGTACATTGGTTAAATACCCCCATGTTTATTCTGTAATGGTTTGCTCCGTCTATTATGGGATTGTCTTTAAGAACCTTAGTGGCGGGAACTCTCCTTTGAGAAAAGAAAGAAAGAAAGACGGAGCAACACAGTTTTTTGACCGGAGTTTTATTTGTTTCTGTTCGTTATACGAGAACTTTCAGTAAACAGTTGAAGTTTGAACGAAGACCCGAGTCAATTCTTTGCCCGAAATATAATAGAAGCTTATCGCTGCAACACAAAAAGTCAAAAAACTGCGCATTGAAAAGTTGAAGGCAACTCGCGACAAACGCTGTTTGGTATCAAGACGTTCCGCGAGACTCAGCGAGAAATAGAAAGACGGTACAAAAGATTGAAGGTACTGTGATGGAAGTCTTTTCACTGACGGAGTTTGTGAATGTTTGGAAGACTAGAAACGAGAAGTAACAACTCATTTAACTACGATGGTTTGAGTGAAGATCGGCTTTCTAATTTAGCAGAATGGCGGATGATTCTGTGCATGCGAACGCATCAGGGAATGGCCACAAGAGGGCGCCAAAGCCTACTGCAAAGTCGGCTGAAGAGAAAATGAATCGACTTAAGAATGAAAGAAGAGGGAAATTGGCCCAGTTAACACGCAAGACGAATGAAATTGACAGATTAATGCAGGATAAAGAAGATGGGAAGACTGTTGAAATGGAATTGAATGTGTTTTGCCAGATCTTATGTCAGTTTAAAGAGTTGAATGCTGAAATGTTACTCATGTTATCTGACGAAGATGGGAAAGAAGATCAGATTAACTGGTTTCAGCCCAAGATTTAACATTTTGAGCAGTTTATGTTTAATGTGAAAAAATGGATTTCAACCACAAATAAAGGAAATGGGTCAGATGAGCATGAGCCTCAAGATGAAAATGACGACGGTGTCAAACCAAGTGATAGTGTGTCAGAGGTGATGACTTGTCGGGATAGAAGGAAAAGTGGATCCATGACAAGTAACGTTAGTTCTGTGGCATCTTCAACCAGTTCTGCTCGTGTCAAGGCGGAGGCTAAGCGTGCAGCACTTTTAGCCCGAGCATCTGCTTTAAGAACAAAGCAAGAATTAGAGGCAGAAGAGTTGAGATTGAAGGCCAAAAAAGAACAGCTTGAATTGGATACAGAAATTGCTGCATCAAATGCGGAACTCAAGGTGTTAAAGGAGTATGAAGAAGGTCAAGATGGCATGAATGATTATTACAAGTCACAGACTGGGTCACAAGCTAGTGATTCATTCAAAGGCCGAAAGGAAAGGCAAGTTCAGCCAGTATCTAAGCTGTGTAGAAAGTCTGAGCCACACAGGATCAAAGCTGTATCCAGAGACTATTTCAACAAACCACAGATCAGGATAACACTCAACAGTCGATTGATGATGGCAGATACCTGTACGGTGTGATGCACCGTCAAAACGAAATAACTGAGTTGTTGGTCAAGCAGCAGAGCTTATCCCAATTACCTCAAAGAGATGTACCAATATTTTCTGGAGATCCTCTCGTCTATATTTCTTTCATAAGGGCATTCGAGCACTCCATTGAGAACAAGACTAATAATCCTCAAGACATGTTATACTATCTCGAACAGTTCACAAGTGGTGAACCACAAGCTCTTGTTCGCAGCTGTGAACATATGAGTCCAACTAAGGGCTATAAAGAAGCAAAACGTCTTCTTCAGCTACATTATGGCAATGAGCTGAAGATAGCTACAGCTTACCTTGAGAAAGCTCTAAAATGGCCGCAAATCAAACCAGAGGACAGTAAAGGAATGAAGACTTACGCCTTATTCCTTATTGGATGTAGAAATACCATGGCTGATGTTGAATTCATGGAAGAGATGAATAATCCGACGAACATGAGAACAGTCCTGTCAAAACTTCCTTTCAGACTTCGAGAATGTTGGAGAAATACAGCATTTGATATTCAGCGACGAAATGGACGAAGAGCCATGTTTGAAGATTTGGTCAACTTTATTGACTTAAATGCTCAAGTTTTGAATGACCCACTCTTTGGAGATATTCAGGACGTTAAAGTGGAGAGAAAAGGAAATTCCAGTTTTCCAGAGGAGAAGAACTCAAAGAAGAGTGGTTTCAAAGGTAGTATCTTTGCCACAAATGTCTCGCTGTCTGACAAGGATAAAGCAGAATACTCACGACAAAAGAAACGGACCACAGATAAATCTGATTTTGCAGTTCAAAGAGTTTGTTTGTTCTGTAACAAGGAACACACACTTGATTCCTGTATTAAGCTTAAGAACCAGGAATACAAGGACCGAATTCAGTTTCTTAAAAGTAAAGGTCTGTGCTTTGGCTGTCTAACACAAGGACACATGAGTAAAGATTGTAAGAGGAGAATGTCATGTCCAGATTGCTCACTAAAACATCCAGGTATCCTACATATCGTTAAACAAGAAAATAAGCAAGATGAGAAGTCTGAAGACCACGACTTTGCCGTTTCAAATGCTTTTCTCTCACTGGGTCAGGAAACTTGTGGATATACTGGGGCTGGTGATGGTGAGAGCATCCTCTCTGTTATACCTGTAAAGGTGAAATCAAAGAAGAGTGAAAAATCTGTAGAGACTTACGCTTTCTTAGACCCAGGAAGCACAAGCACCTTTTGTACAGAAGATCTCATGCATCAACTGAACATATAGGGCAAGAAGACTGATTTTCTGCTTTGCACTATGGGTCAACAAAAAAAGGTGCAAGGATACTTGCTGTCTGACTTAGAAGTGTGTGGTTTAGAAGAGAATACTTACATCGATCTACCCACTGTCTTGACTCAGCGACACTTGCCCGTGAAAGAAGGGAACATTCCTAGACAGGAGGATATTGAGAAATGGCCTTACTTGCATGAAGTTCGTCTGCCATATATCAAGGCTGCAGTGGGGCTACTTATTGGGGTGAACGCTCATAATGCCATGGAACCATGGAAGGTGATAAACAGCATAAGCAACGGGCCTTATGCAGTGAAGACAGTTCTTGGCTGGATAGTCAATGGACCAAAGGAGGAGAGCATCAAGACAAGAAAATCTGGTATACAAAGCTATACAGTGAATCGCATATCTGTGGAGAAGATCGAAGATTTGCTGGTGAAGCAGTTTAATACGGATTTTCCTGAACGTCGTTATGAGGATAATTCTGAAATGTCACAAGAGGACCGGCAATTCATGATGTCTGTGACCAAATCTACTCAGTTGATGGATGGTCATTACTACATGAGATTACCTTTGAAAGACGACAAGATCAAGATGCCGAACAACCGGGATGTAGCGGAACAGCGTCTCAGGAGCCTCCATAAAAGGCTCAGAAGGTATCCTGATTTCTATGATGACTACACTGGATTTATGAACAACATCATTGAGAGAGGATATGCTGAGAAAGTACCTGACGAGGATTTACACCGTGGTAATGGAAAGGTCTGGTACATTCCGCACCACGGGGTTTATCATCAGAAGAAGAATAAAATCCGTGTCGTCTTCGACTGTAATGCCAAGGATTTTCTTTGAATGGTCAGTTACTTCAAGGGCCTAACCTCACCAACACACTTATAGGTGTGTTGACCAGATTCCATGAGGAGCCAATTGCAATGATGGCTGACATCGAATTGATGTTTTATCAGGTTCGAGTACCTAGAGAGGATGCAGACTTTTTGAGGTTCCTCTGGTGGCCGAATGGCAACCTAGATCAAGATGAGGAGGAGTACAGGATGTGTGTACACCTGTTTGGTGCAACCTCTTCACCGAGTTGCTCTTGTTACGCTCTTCGAAGAACAGCAGAAGATGGAATCAACGACACTACTCCAGAAGCAGCTCAGACACTATTGAGGAATTTTTATGTTGATGATTGCCTTAAATCTGTGGCAACTGAAGAACAAGCAGTCATTCTTGCAAGTGACATCAGAGTGCTTTGTAATCGAGGTGGTTTCCATTTGACAAAATGGACTAGTAATAGCAGAATTGTGCTTTCGTCCATACCTGAAGAAGAAAGAGCCACTGACGTGAAAAACTTAGATTTGGAAAGTGGGTTGCTTCCCATGGAAAGAGCCTTGGGAATTCTGTGGTGTACAGAGAGTGACACGTTCAATTTTAAGATTGAAATGCAAAATAAACCACTTACCCGAAGAGGTATATTGTCGGTTGTTGGGTCTGTTTACGATCCTCTTGGGTTCCTAGCACCGTTTGTGCTACCAGCAAAGCTCATTCTAAGGGACCTGTGCAGAGAGAAAATAGCATGGGATGAAGAGATTGTAGGGAGAAAGGCTGAGAGGTGGCTGTCCTGGCTGGAGGATTTGCAGAAGCTCACAAACTTCAGTGTGAGTAGATGTATCAAACCTGCAGGGTTCGGGCATGTCAAGACCTTTCAATTGCACCACTTTGCAGATGCTAGCGAGAATGGATACGGGACTGTCACATACCTCTTGTTGACAAATGACCATGATCAAAAGAGCTGCACATTCATGTTGGGAAAGTCCAGAGTGGCGCCACTCAAGCAGGTTACTATTCCAAGAATGGAATTGACAGCAGCCAGTAGTAATTCTGTAAGACTGATAACTCCAACAAAGTTTTTAAAGCAACAAACTCGAGACACTAACAGTTGATACTACATAGTGCTAAAACAATTTGAAGAATCAAATGTATCTGTTGAAATTACTGTGAGTTTGCTGTCTGTATGTTGCTATTGTTCTTACATTCCACTTATCAGGAAGGTGCAGTGAGTTTCTGTGAGTCCTCCTCAGACAAGCCTCACAAAACACTGCAGTGGTGCTGCACTCAATGCACCCATAATCAGCATGTTCTAGGCAGACTACACACTGGGTAGTGATTGGTGCTGAACATTCAAACGACATCTTTTGCATGTCATCCTTGACTGCCTCCCAGGCATGAAGCTCTCTCTTCTTCGCTTTACTGCAAGCAGTCTCAGAACATGAACTACAGCTCGGTGCCACATCATCAGGTTCAGCCTGTTAAGGTGTAATAGACGTGGAAGGGTCCGAAGGGTGGGTCTGTTTGGAGTTGAGCTGGGGAAGACCTTGATTAAGAGAAGACCCTTTGCAAGCCCAGCGATAAACCTACTCACGACCTTAACCTTAACGCTCCTGAAGCGTGCGCTCTTAACTGCTTTTCCCATATCTGAAATAAAAATATTTGGCAATTATTAGATAAAGCAAAATGCAACCCGTACTTCTTATCACAGCCTAAAAGACAGAAACACATCAGTGAACATGGGATGCAGATGAGGGATATCTATTTGGGGCCTCTATATACAGTCGTGGCCAAAGGTTTTGAGAATTACATAAATATTAGTTTTCACAAAGTTTGCTGCTAAACTGCTTTTAGATATTTGTTTCAGTTGTTTCTGTGATGTACTGAAATATAATTACAAGCACTTCATACGTTTCAAAGGCTTTTATCGACAATTACATGACAATTACATTATACAAAGAGTCAGTATTTGCAGTGTTGGCCGTTCTTTTTCAGGACCTCTGCAATTCGACTGGGCACGCTCTCAATCAACTTCTGGGCCAAATCCTGACTGATAGCAACCCATTCTTTATAATCACTTCTTGGAGTTTGTCAGAATTAGTGGGTTTTTGTTTGTCCACCCGCCTCTTGAGGATTGACCACAAGTTCTCAATGGGATTAAGATCTGGGGAGTTTCCAGGCCATGGACCCAAAATTTCAACGTTCTGGTCCCCGAGCCACTTAGTTATCACTTTTGCCTTATGGCACGGTGCTCCATCGTGCTGGAAAATGCATTGTTCTTCACCAAACTGTTGTTGGATTGTTGGAAGAAGTTGCTGTTGGAGGGTGTTTTGGTACCATTCTTTATTCATGGCTGTGTTTTTGGGCAGAATTGTGAGTGAGCCCACTCCCTTGGATGAGAAGCAACCCCACACATGAATGGTCTCAGGATGCTTTACTGTTGGCATGACACAGGACTGATGGTAGCGCTCACCTTTTCTTCTCCTGACAAGCCTTTTTCCAGATGCCCCAAACAATCGGAAAGGGGCTTCATCGGAGAATATGACTTTGCCCCAGTCCTCAGCAGTCCATTCACGATACTTTCTGCAGAAGATCAATCTGTCCCTGATGTTTTTTTGGAGAGAAGTGGCTTCTTTGCTGCCCTTCTTGACACCAGGCCATCTTCCAAAAGTCTTCGCCTCACTGTGCGTGCAGATGCTCTCACACCTGCCTTCTGCCATTCCTGAGCAAGCTCTGCACTGGTGGCACTCCGATCCCGCAGCTGAATCCTCTTTAGGAGACGATCCTGGCACTTGCTGGACTTTCTTGGACGCCCTGAAGCCTTCTTTACAAGAATTGAACCTCTTTCCTTGAAGTTGCTGATGATCCTATAAATTGTTGATTTAGGTGCAATCTTAGTAGCCACAATATCCTTGCCTGTGAAGCCATTTTTATGCACCGCAATGATGGCTGCACGCGTTTCTTTGCAGGTCACCATGGTTAACAATGGAAGAACAAGGATTTCAAGCATCACCCTCCTTTTAACATGTCAAGTCTGCCATTCTAACCCAATCAGCCTGACATAATGATCTCCAGCCTTGTGCTCGTCAACATTCTCACCTGAGTTAACAAGACGATTACTGAAATGATCTCAGCAGGTCCTTTAATGACAGCAATGAAATGCAGTGGAAAGGTTTTTTTGGGATTAAGTTCATTTTCATGGCAAAAAAGGACTATGCAATTCATCTGATCACTCTTCATAACATTCTGGAGTATATACAAATTGCTATTATAAAAACTTAAGCAGCAACTTTTCCAATTTCCAATATTTATGTAGTTCTCAAAACTTTTGGCCACGACTGTAGATCATTCCACCAGCCAGGAAAAAATGCCTGGAGTAATATTTAAAATGTCTGTGCCTTGATACAATCCTTTCTCGGAGGTCTACAGACAATTCCTTGGACTTCATGGCTTGGTTTGTGCTGACATGCACTGTTAACTGTGGGACCTTATAGACAGGTGTGTGCCTTTCCAAATCTTGTCATTATGGGGTATTGTTTGTAGAATTTTGAGAAAAACAATGAATTGAATCCATTTTGGAATAAGACATAACAAAATGTGGAAAAACGATTAAGACAGTATAAAGAGAGAGACAACGAGAGAACATTCCTCAAGTCAGTTCATTCTTTTGTGTTTATTCTGTTCAGACAGTGACTAAAAGATAGTAATTCATTACTTTTTCACCAACCAGTATCCATGATCTCATTGCAGACCTCCAGACCCTATATCGGTTATGCTGGTTATCCGGTATATAAACCAAAATAATCAATGTTTATGTTAAAAAAAATCAATATCATTCCATCTGTACAGTATTTATGCAAAGATCCTGAATCTAAAGACAAAAGCATGCTGAAATCAAAAATGTAATGTCAATAAGTGAACTGTTCAAGAATAGTACATTTTAAATGGATGAAAAATGTAAACTAAAGAAAAAATGGTTGAGCTACAAATATGAAAAAATCCTTTTACTTCAGGTGCACAGAGCCAAGTGAATACTTAATTAAAACCAGAAAAACAAATAGTCCTTTTTTTTATTCCCATGCACCCTGCACTTTTTGCACAATGCAAAAACAATATTTAGGAAATGAGAAAGAGGGAGAAAGGAATGAAGTAGAAAGTGAGAGAAAGGGGAAATAAGAGGAGGTTGGGAATGCTTCTGAAGTTGGAGGATGCTGCATTGAATACAATAAATCCTGGTGGGTTGCTGCCCGTGTAAGACTTGATCCAGTCCTGGTACGGAGAGACTCTTGCGAACACAGTGGGAAATGTGGGGTCAGCACATTGAATACCAAAACTCACAATGCCGGACTGAATCCACAGGGAGCCTTTCCTACTGACCATTGGACCTCCAGAGTCTCCCTGTATTGACAGACAATTCAGCAGTTATATCTCTGACAGTATCCAGTGAACAATCAGTCAAGCAGATAGACAGGCATGTTCAGTTTAATTGTTTATTCAACAGCCAATTTGGCAACATAATCAGTATCAAATACAAGGCTGGATTGACCTCAAATTGTGACATAGGCAAAATACATTTTTGCTGTCGGCCGGAAAAATATCCTACCCTTAACTACCGAAAAGCTATTTGATTCAGAAAGCAGCGACGCTACCATCACGCTACTGTAGTTAAACTAGTAGCGTCACTACTTGTAGCAACGCTACTGCCCATCACTGCAAATCAGTCTTACTTTTTGTATGTAGCTGATTTTTTAAAAAGTTATGAATAGTCTTGCAAAAAAATCAAAGGCCCCGTTTACAATGTCAGTTAAATGTGACCCAATTACGATTTTTTGCTCATATGTGACACAGATCGGATCTGTTCTATGACAGTGTTAACAGGGGGAAAAAAACGCATGCATTTGGATATAGTGAGATCGGCGGATAAACAGGCGGATCGGATTTTCTGAGGCATCGCGTTCTGTACATCATTAAAACTTGACAATTTGGTACTTCTCCGTAATTTAAGGACGTTATATGGGACGTATGCTGGCAAAATGAGTGTAAATGCGCACAGGCTATTTTGAGCTACAGGCAAAAATAAAAAGTGATAAATGTCAATTTTAGTCAAATTTGAGGTTTACACAAAAATGAGTTCATTAAGCCATCGTTTAGCTATCCCAATGCTCCAAATAGTAATTAAACATCTAAAAGTATCTTTAATTGTATATTTTCTGAGAGGATAACCTTTTATCCGCTCGTGCTGACTGTCATCTGGAGAGCGTGCATAACGGCGCATGATCCCGGTAAATACACAGAATTACAGTATTTCAGTATTCCCGCAAACATAATCTGTTCGGTCTTAAGTGAACGCTTGCGGAACTGATGGGGACAATGTGATTTTCACATCTGATGTGAAACTTTATATGATACGTGCATTACAGTAGGCCGTCTGTCTCAGTGTTATCTATCAATAAAATAAAAGAGGGAATCACTCGTAGCACTTCATTGAACTGCTTTTGTAGTTTTGATAATCAATTTATTTGTAATGCACACTGAAGTGATTTTTACATTTGATAATTTGTTTTTCGTAGGCTATATGAATGCCTTTGTTTAGATGTAAAATGATAAAGGTAATGCATTATTTGTTTATTTCTAGATTATTTGTTCCTATACTGTTTTTTTTTTTCAAATAAAAAACAGCTATATTGTGATTATTAATATAGTAGCCTATATATAGGAAAACTTTAATCTTTCTCATAATCGACCTTGCTGACTATATCGACTTTAAACGGGTGCAGCAATTTTTTTGTCCGATTCCAAAAAAAATCATGCATAATTTTGAAGGTCTTTTAATGGAGAATTTTTCAAATTTTCTCGACTCGTTTTGTCAGCACAGGTCACATTATTCTCGGGAGGAAGCACGTGTGGAGGCGCTAAATAACAACATCGCATGCGGGATGTTTCAGATGGTATGGCAAGTGTAAACGCATGAATCGGATATGGGTCAAAATTGAAAAGACGTGTAAATGGACAGCCAAAAAAATATAGGCAACAAATCGGAACTGAGCATCAAGACCTGCAGTGTAAACGAGGCCAAAGAGTCATAGGTAGGCCCGCACGGAATCCGCGGCCGCAGATATCCGCAGAAAACTCCGCAGATTTCCGCAGATTGTAGCGCCCGTCATTCTTTAAGTATACACAGCCCGCGCCCGCGCGTTTCAAGTTGACTTATGTGAGAGTGCAGCGCATGAACAATATCATATTTAAAATGTCCAAAATAAAACTAACCGCGGAAGAATTAAAAAAATGTCACCTGTCTGCAAAAATCACGGCACGGGACAGAGCAAAAGAATTTGGTAATGACTTTTATGAGGATGGGGGAATGATGTTCTGTAAATCCTGTCAGCACTCCGTCGATTACCTGAGGCGACAGACGGCACTGGAGCATCTCAAATCCGCTCGCCACAGGAATCGAAAGCAAAGTTCTGTTGGTAAGTTTTATTTAAAGTGATATTTACTCATTGTTTTGTAAAATGATGAAAAGTGTTTTATCTTAATACACGCTAAATTCATAATGATGAGAACGTATTGGTGCTGGGTGGTATATGAGGTGTATTTTTCAAATTCCGTCATATAGCGGCGCAGAGATGGAGAAAAAAAAAAAAATTAATGGCCAACAAAGTATCAAGTCACAATAAAGTCACGATTGTCTGTAAAGCGGGGGGAAAAAAAAACTTTATTCTGACATCTGCGTGTTCTGCGAGTCTGTGTGAATGAGCGCCTCAGTGTCGACTACGACTAGCCTACTACACATACTCAAGCACGCATGACGCTCGATCGCCTACCGTCTCAAGAGGACATTAACTTCATCTACAAAAAAAACTTAATCTCCAGCGCTACTCTGAGAGTCACTGCACCAGGATTTCTCCATTTCATTGAGAAAACTATCGTCAGATACAGACGCAAACTCAAAGCTCTTCACTACAATCCGCCAAAATAAAAGTTCGTTTTAACTTTGACAGAAATTATGACAGAAATATATTGCTATATTGTGTGGTAGAATGTACTTCTCAAAGTAATATTACTAAGGAATATTAAACGATTTCACAATTTTTCATCCATGTTTAAAATTTAACCAGCCTAAGCATCTGTTGTGCACCACATTGCCAATGAAAAGGAAATCGTTAACGTTTCATCAGTAATTTTTTATAAATAGCACATTTGTTTTTATGCAATGTTTATATTTTATATTTATAATATAAAGCCCTGAAGAATATAATGGGGGTGGGGCTTCGTGGGGGTCATTCTACCACCCAGCACTACAACTTATTAACACTTTGTATAGCTCTTTCATTTTGCTATTATTTATATATATATATATATATATATATATAAAACATTTACATTTAGTAATTTATCCAAAGCGACTTACAAATGAGGACAATGGAAGCAATCAAAATCAACAAAAGAGCAATGATATACAAGTGCTTTAACAAGTCTCAGCTTAATGCAGTAGCCTATACATAGCAAGGTGTTTTTTTTTTATAGAAAAAGAATAGAGCAAGCTAGTGTTAGCCTTTTTTGCTTTTGTTAATTGTATAATAAATAAAAAGAAAACTAATAGATAAAATACAAAAAGATTAGAAAAGCCAGAGTTAGTGTTTTTTTTTTTTTTTTTTTTTTTTTTAAGAATAGAATTAGAATAGAGAGTTAGCAGTGCTTCCCAAACCTGTCCTGGAGGACCCCTAGCCCTGCACATTTTGTATGACTCCCTTATCTAACACACCTGATTCAACTCATCAGCTCGTTAGAAGAGACTGCAATACATGAATTGGGTGTGTCTGATAAGGGAGACATATAAAATGTGCAGGGCTAGGGGTCCTCCAGGACAGGTTTGGGAAGCACTGAGTTAGAGGGTCAAATAAAGATGGAAGATATATGTTTTTAGCTGATTCTTGAAGATGGTTAAGGCTGCTGGGATTGAGTTGGGCAGGTCATCCACCAGAAGGGAACAGTTCATTTAAAAGTTTGTGAAAGTGATTTTGTGCTTCTTTGGGATGAACAATAAAGTGACGTTCACTTGCAGAACGCAAGCTTCTAGAGGCACATGTGTCTGAAGTAATGAATTTAGGTAAAGGGGTGCAGAGCCAGTGGTGCTTTTGTAGGCAAACATTATATCAGTCTAAATAACTGAAAGTTTAATTTAATGTATATACTGAACCAATTAAAACTCTTTCAAATTTAATTCTAATTAAAATACTTTTTTTCCCTCCCCCCAGCATCATTCAGAACACAGACATTGGCCTCCTGTATATCTAAGACTCCATCTACAGCTGAAAGAAAGGAGTTCATCTTTGATTTCATAAAGACCTTCATTGAAGCTGACATCCCTCTGGAAAAAACTTCTAAATTTTCCCCATTTTTACAGAAGTACTGCAAACAGGGAGGGTCAATTCCGGCTCCATCTCACCTACGCTCTGATTACCTTCCACAATTATTTCCTCAGTATTTGGAAGATATCAAGCAGGCTGTACATGGAAGTCCTGTATATGTAATTGCTGATGAAACAACAGATGCTTGTGGCCGTTGTGTCCTTGCTATTCTCCTCCAGCCAGTGGGCAAACCACCTGTTGCAGCAGATCTAATTTTTCTAGATCGTGTTAACTTCAGCACTGTATCGCAGGCTGTCATCTCCTGTCTTAACTCCAACAACATCAATTTCAATGACGTATGGGCTTTTGTGACTGATTCTGCAAGTTATATGAAAAAGGCATATAACACAATTCTCCACGGCCTCTTCCCCAATGCCAATCATGTCACATGTCTGGCACATCTGCTGCAGTTGGTTTTAGAGGTGTTTCCAGACACATTTGAAGAACTGAACCAGATGTGTGCTTTGGTAAAGCGGGTTTTCTGCCAGTCACCCAAACGTCGTCTTGAATTGAGGGCCTTCATGATGCAGCAGGGCCTGTCTCCTCTCATGCCAGTGTTTGCTGTCCAGACAAGATGGGGATCCTGGATAAAAGCTGTGCAATACCTGGCAGAAAATATTGATGTCTTGCAAGGCTTCATCCCAACGCTGCCACCGACCTCTAAAGCTGTGCGGGACCTTGGAGTTCTGTTAGAAGAGAACGGAAAGCTTCTGAAAGTCCAGGCCACCTTCATCATGGAGCACAGCTCCGATATTCTTGCCACCCTAACTAAACTGGAAGAAACCTCCAGACCCACAGCTGCCAGCATCTTCAGCCAGCTGGAGGACCTCAGCATGCTGTTTGAGTATGGTCGCACCGCAGAGGCTGATGACTGGCGTCCCAAGACTAGAGAGCAACTGAATGAGTTAAATGAGGATGAGAGGTACACTTGTTCAGAGCTGTTTAAAGAAGCAATGGCAGAATGTTACACCAAGCTACAGGCAGTGATGGAGAGACATCCGTGTATTGAACTATTCAAAGTCCTCCCAATCTTTGATCCTGCCAAGGTATCCGGTTTAAAACCTGATATTAAGAATTATGTTCAAGTTGTCCCTGCACTGAGTAATATCTCCACAGAAGAGTGGCATCGCTACATCCGGATGGACAAGAGTGATGCAGGTGAGATTAGTGCAGTGGTGTGGTGGGCTGCCAGGGAAGATCGAATGCCAACACTCACACCACTAGCTGCACTGTACCTGCATCTCCCTACTACATCAGTGGATGTGGAGAGGCTTTTTTCTCACTATTCCGCACTTCTAACAGAGCACAGACGCAGCCTAACAGAGGAGAATGTTAAAATGATGCTGATTGCCAAATTTAACACCAGAGATTAACTCACATCCACATCCAACTTCACTTGCATCCAGTAGTTTTTCTCATGTAAATAATGTAAATAACGTTTTTCTGATGCAAAAATACTACTGATTGTAAATGACTATTTTTACTACTAAATTAGTTTTCTAATGTACTGCATTTATTGAAGTGTTTAATTGATTGCCACACCACTTTATTTATTTATTTATTTATTTATTTATTTATAATTGTTAAAAGTACCGTATTTATATTTATTATTTATTTGTGCATGCATATTTATTTATTGTTGAATGATAGAGTATTTCTATAACTCTGGTCTTTGATTATATGCAAATGTTTAGTTGATGATTTGTGTACAATTTATAAAGAAATGTTTCCTGCACCTTTTGGAGGATTTACTATAAAAGAGACCTAGCTTTGTTCAACAAACCAGTTGTTCCAATATGATTTGTATTGTAAACCTTAAATAAAAGTTAAGAAGTCAATATGTTTTTATGTTATTTGTAATGTTTTCAGCTTCTGTACTCTCCTATACTCTTAAAACCATTCCGCAGAATTCCACAGAATTTTCCAAAAATTCTGCGCAGAAATCGCCAAAAAAATCCGCAGATTCCGTATGGCCCTGGTCATAGGGTCAAGTTCATGATCAGTGCAGTAAAGACTGGGATTAAATGGAGCAACTACACTGGAAGTGTAAAGGTTGTAGGTGACAAAACTGGTGAGTAATCTTTTGCAAATTGATTTGGATTAAAAAAGGTTCAAATGAATGATTGATTTCTTACTTGACATGCACCCTTTCCTCCTTGATTTAACAATCCAGCACAAATCATATTGCTTGTGATGCTTATGTTGAGCCCTCCATATGCATTAATACAGTCACTGTCTTTCACAACTGGTAACATCACCTCCTGCAGTACCTCAGGAACCTCTGTGCCTATGACACAGATCAGAGGACAAATGTATGGCTTGTAAAAACATTTCTAGGTGAATTCTTGAGGTTTACAGTATAACTGGCAAGGAAATGTTCACTCACCATTAGGTTGCAGTCTGCCCCATCCAGTGACCCAGCTCTCTGTACCTGCAGCAAATGTGCTATTCACAGCACCCAGACAGGCCGGCCGAATGTAATCAGAGAAAGGCACAGAGGAGGAGAGCTGGATCAGTGCTATGTCATTGTCAATAGTAGAAAGGTTAAAGTTAGGATGGTTTATGATTTGACTCGCTGTCCTGTTTGTCTCATAAGGGTTAGAGCCGGATTGGTTCAGACGCCCAAAGTACATCACAACGTAAGATGCATTGAACCTGTAAATAAAGTCTGCTTTAATCCCACTATTATCAATTTACAAATGTATTTTAAGCTTTATTTAAGCTTTCAACGTACCACTGGAAGCAGTGAGCTGCAGACAAAACCCAGTCCTTAGTGATGAGAGTCCCACCACAGAAATGGCCATAGTCGATGCCCTCAAAGGTGAAATGAATGCTGACCTGCCACGGCCAAGTGCCTGCCGTCGCATTCTTCCCTCCAACAATCCTGTTGCTGAGAGGGGCTCGGCCACATACTGATGAGAGAAAGCAAGATTTCCTTCCTAAAATGCATCACTGACACACAAGAAACATTCTGAGTCATTGTGACAACTCACCATCTAACTGACAGAGGGAACCTGTGTGCACAGACAAAGACAAAGTAAGCAGAGTCATCCAGACAGAGCTGATAGACTGGTTTGTGTAGCCCACAAACACTGTTTCACCTGTTACATCAGTGCTGGTTTAAAATGACATGAAAACAAGATAAAACCTTTTACCTTGATAATAATGTTTATGGATTTTAGCCAAAATACCAGTTAAATGATTTCACGTTGATGACGTAAATAACTAACCTAAATAGTTACTTTAGTTACCATAGTTAACATCTACATCATTACGGAGCACGGCGCGGCTGCGAATTGTGTCCAGGCAGTCTGTCTAGTTTATTTTTATTTGGTTTTGTGTTTTGTGTGAACGAAAGAAGTATGTTTTTCGGTATGGCTGAAGGCATGTGTACACTTATGTGGATTATCGCTTTTTTGTCGTGGGGACTGTGGCAGCAAGTACAACGGACAGGTGGCGAGGTCGATAGGGATCAGCGTCTCGGGGACACCTGCCCTGCTGTTGTGTACAGCAGAGGAGCCTTGCTTGAAATGAGACACACGGTAACTCAGGGGCTCATAAAGTAGGGTGGCTTAGATTTGGCACCAGGACTCCTAGACCAAATCCCCCGAGAGCTCAAGAGATCATCCCGGCGAAAGAAGCGGAGAAGGAGAGGAGGAGTCCGGAGGCACCTGCGAGCAAGATATCTATAATCCATCTATAATCCTCACAAATGTGAGGTCAATAAAGAACAAAGTGGACGAGATCTGAGCCTATACAAGGTACTGTTCAGATTTTCAAAAGGCATCATGTTTGACAGAAACCTGGTTATATTCTTCAGTCCCGGATTCCACCTGTGAAATTGATGGCTTTACTATGGTGAGAGCGGACCGAGATCAGGGCTCTCGTAAAAGTAAAGGCGGTGGGATCTGTGTCTATATAAATGATCGGTGGTGTCGCCAGTTTAAAGTGAACGGGAATATTTGTGACACAGACGTTGAGATTGAGTATTTGACTTTGAGACCTTTTTACCTGCCCAGGGAATTTGGATGTGTACTGTTGGTGGCTGTTTATGTACCTCCCAGTGGCAAGGCAACGAGAGCTGCAGCTTCTGTAGTGGACAGTGTTCATCTGATGTAGCAGCAGCATTCAGAGGCCCCAGTGATTGTTGTTGTAGACATGAACCAGTGTAAACTGTTTATAACAATGCCAGGTTTCAAGCAATATGTGAAGTGGCCAACAAGAGAGTAATCTACTGGATAAATGTTTTTGAAATGTGGTTAGTGCATATGTGTTGAGGATAAGACTGTAGAACCTGGTCGAAAAGAACACACATATAATCCTAACTCAGAACATTCCAAGGAGCTTACACTCCATCACAGAGTCGTAAAAATTTACAAATGACCCACACAACACCCAAGTATCTTACTAGCTTCCTGCCTGTTCTCCTTATCATCTCATGAGACCCATGAAGCTGGGAGGAGAACATCTGGCCACCCTTTGAAGAACAGAATCTTCAATGTTGTTCCTGACCAGTTTACCATAAATAAAGTCGAATAAACAGACAGTACAAAGCGCATTGGATCTGGACATGTTCCAGTACAGGCCCTCCCTGAATCTCCTGACTGCTTTTGACCATAATTCAATGATGGTATCAACAAGAAAAGACAGATATACGTTGACCAGACCTCAACAAACCTACACCACGGACATCCCCATGACCTCATAACAACTCCCTTTTCTTCACTGCATTCCAAGAGAATGCGTGCCTCTTTTCTCTTACAACAAAAGAAACTCAACTTACATAGAGGATCTCTAAAGACAGTCCTTCACGACATGTTTGATGTCTTATATATATCTATATGCTTGGTGTTTTACGTTATGCATGGTATGTTTTAGTTTGATCTTTGCGTTATAACTGTTTTGAATAGATAGCTGTGTGTAGTATTGAATTAAAGCTTATAATTCATTTCAACTAGCTATATCTGAAATATGTCGGTTTTCAGTCTCATACGAATGATGAATACTTTTATAAGAAGTTATTAAGAAATGTTCCTCACATGATGGATGAAACATTAAGATAATGCATGCACGAAAAGAAGCCGTGCTGGGCGGGGCTCCGCCCTACAGAGACAATGTGATTGGATCAGACAGTGAATGGGATGGACTCAAATCAGTCCGATAAAAACAGACACCCAGCTTTGGATGCGGAGCGGAAGAAAAAAACTGGGGAAAACTTTGGCTCGCTTGCTGCAAAACTTTGGTCTCGCCCCACCCGCCTACAGCCTTAACATCAGGTTGACCATCCAAGACTTCAACAGTCTGTCAATTTCTGACCAAAGAAACTTGCAAAGCCTGCAGCGTAAGAACTTCAAAGCCTTGCCATTCGCGCGCTGCCAGGAAGCCATCCAATCCAAAAGAGAATTCCCCGAGTGACGTCACGTGACAACGACACGTCAGCGCAAAAGTCGGGATTCCCTCAAGCAACCACCCAGAGAACGAACAGCCTTCAAGTCAACCTAAAGTAAGTAAACAAACCATCTCTATTTGCTGAGCTGATTTGAATGAATCTTTAAGAGATAACGATAGTCAAGTCTTCTGTGACTTCTTCAGACCGAATTTACAATACTCTCAGAAAGAGTATAACCTTAAACTTTCCTTCAAACTGCTTTCATCTTGCCAGAATGTGTGTATGTGTGTGTATGTGTTTTGTTAGCATTGTATCCTAGAATAGCAAATAAACTCTCGTTTCATTTATAACGAATGGTCTGGTGCCGTGATTTTCAAGTTTGAAATTATTTGCCAAAGATTTTGTTACCTGTGCTCTTTTAGTTTACCCAACCAATTCTGTATTATTATCGTGGCCATGGAATAAACTGAATTGCTAAGATATACCAGTTTAATGTTTGCTGGTCAAGTCGTTAATAAGGTACAAATTATACAGGTTGATTAATATCAATTAATCCAAACTAGCGAATCTCTGATTTGATTTCTTAAAGCTAAAATTCAAAATAAAAGCTTAAATGAGGAGATAATCAAATTTATTACATATGAATAAAAGCTAAATTCCTTACAAGACCACCAATTGCAAATTCTGATCATAATGTGGTACATCTTGTACCAACTTATAAATCCAAGCTGAAAAGCAGTAAACCTGAGAAAAAAGTGATCAGAGTTTGGTCTTCTGAAAACATCGAACAACTTAAAGCATGTTTTGACTGTACTGTGTGGGAGGTGTTTTACCATGGCTCCCTAAATTAAATATCAGACTATATAGATTTCTGTGTGCAGTCGGTGATACCAACTAAGGAGATAAAAATCTATCCAAATAATAAGATGTATATAACTAAAGATGTTAAGCAGGTGATGAATTTGCAGGGGCGTAAATTTCATCTGACAGTAGGGGGGGACAATAAATGTAAAATTTCTCAAGAGCAATTTTTGAAGGGGACACAAATAATACAGCCAAAATTGTACTTGTAAGGACAGATATGTGTACACAGCATGTGTACATAGCATGGAGAGCATGTTTAAATATGAGTTCATGGTTCACCACGCGGTCATATTATAATTATTATTTTGCGTCATCCATTGTATTTTAGGTTTCGTCTGAAACCTAGTATGTCTCTTTCGCATTAATTCAACCGCATTAAACCCACTGCTCTGCCACTTAACATCATAGATCTACAATATTAGCCTAATATCAGTTCACACACAGGCTTATCGCCGTGTTAGTTGTAGCGGGTGACAAGCTACAGTGTTAGGCCGTGTTCACACTTGGCGTCTTTTTTGACTAGAAAAAGTCGACAAGAGCGCTTTTTTAGTAAAATAAAAAGCTGGCAGCATTTTGCCTACAAATAGCAGCCGAGGGCGTCTTTTGTTGCTATAACAACAGCTGCAACGGTAGCTATAGCGCTGTGTGCTGCAGAAATGTCGGCTTTTGAAGTTAACGGGGAGGGTGTCTTAACGGCCTTACGCTTGTTAACCTTATAATCGCTCATAGAAAATACATCGGATGTCATAATTTTTTTTGTCATGACTAATTTATTAATGATCCAGCATCATCTGTATTAAAGAGAAAGAATCATTTCACTCGATGTTTAAAGAGAATAAAATAGCCTTGACAGCCTACTTACACATAACTAACTTGCTCTCTCTCACCGGACTCGTGTGTGTGTGTGTGTGTGTATCGATAAAGAAGGAAAGCAGGCAGTGGACCAAACCACTGTGATGAAAGGGAGGGGGGAATCAAAACATTTCTGAACTTAAAACGTTTTTTGTCGTTTATTTTGTTTTACTAATCACACAATTATTTTAAGCATATGTCCATTATATTATTTTCAATACACAGAGTCGCTTGTAATGATATTTTTAGGGGGGACAAGCCTCAGATAGGGGGGTTCCTGTCCCCCCCCGTCCCCCCCGGGATTTATGCCTATGTGAATTTGAAAAAGATTGCCTTTAAGAAGAAGGATACAAAACAAATAAAGTGTCTAGAAAAGGAGTTAAAGGGGAAAATACAAGAGCCAACGATGGCATATAGGTCAAAATTGGAAAAGGCTTTTAAAAGTAATCGTGCAAGACAGGTATGGGATACCATGAAGGGAATGATTGGATTATCAGAAGTCATTAGTAGTAGATGATGAGATTGAGTTTGCAAATCAGTTGAATACATTTTTTTCCAGGTTTGATAAAGGGAATATTTTAGATTGGAGTATGAGTATCATTAATTCAGTCAGATCGGTGTGTTCAGACAGAATTGATCTTACAGTTGAACAGGTGAGGAGTACTTTTAAACAATTAAACCAGAGAAAGGCTACAGGACCAGATCATGTTTAGTGCATTCATTCTGAAAAAAATTGCAGATGAGCTTGCACCTGTATGGCTGTCACGCCCCTGGACTGTCTTGTGTGTGTTTTGCTCCCCATGTGTGCCCTGTGACCCAGTTTCTGTCTCCCTTTGATTGTTTAATTTGTTTCCAGGTGTGTCTCCTCAGTTCCTTGATTGTCCTGTCTTTATAAGCCCCAGTCCTTTCAGTTAGTGTTTGTCGGTCTTTGAATGTCTACCCTGCCTGTTCTCTGTGTTTCCTGTTAGATTAAATAAAGACTCATTAAGTGTATTCCTCGTCTCCTCGTTCCTGCTCCCCGTGGACCCGTGACAGAAAGACCGACCAAATTAGAGTAACCTCCGTGTTTTCCCCTCCGTTTTGTTTCCGTGTTTTACCCAGTGTTTTTGTTTTTTGGTGTACCCCATGGATCCCTTCGTTCGGCCCGAATTCCTTCTCCTCCTGCTGGAGCAGGGGGACGGATCTCTCGAGGACCACACAAGACTGTTCCTGAGTTTAGCTACCGCCACCTGCTACCCGGACGACGCGCTCTGCTCATTCTACAATGCGAGCTTGAACACCGCGTGCAGAGCGCTGTCGTCCGCGGATGGTCCTCGAGAGGATTTCGCCGCCTTCGTGGAGTGGATTCTGGTGAGAAACGGATCACCCCTCACCGTCTCACCCGAAGATGATCTCGCCAGATCCACTCCAGACCCAGAGCCCAGCCCACCAACTCCCAGCGGTGCGGAGCATCAGCCCGAGCCCACCTGTGACGGAGAGCCATCGCGAAGCCGAGCGACTGAGCGGAAGATCGCCCCGGAAGTTGAGCCCAATACGTCAGATCAGGTGCGAGAGCCGGCGACAGTGCCCATCGCGAGGGAGCCAGCCGTGGACGGTGTGAGCGCGGAGTGGAGCTCCGCCCCCTTTATCACGGCTGAGGATGAGTTGATTATTCATCTGGGGCTGCTAGACATGGAGGAGGATTTGATAGACTGGGAGATGGATCTGGAGGTCGAAGTTCCCCCTCTCCTTTCTCCCTCGCCCTGGCTGGTCCCGTCCAGCTCGTCTGTGCCTCCGCTGGTCCCGTCCAGCTCGTCTGTGCCTCCGCTGGTCCCGTCCAGCTCGTCTGTGCCTCCGCTGGTCCCGTCCAGCCCGTCTGTGCCTCCGCTGGTCCCGTCCAGCCCGTCTGTGCCTCCGCTGGTCCCGTCCAGCCCGTCTGTGCCTCCGCTGGTCCCGTCCAGCTCATCTGTGCCTCCGCTGGTCCCGTCCAGCTCCGCGCTGCAAGAGCGCACCCCAGTGCCTGCGCCACGAAGGCGCCTCCCTGTCTCCGTGCTGCAAGAGCGCCCCCTTGAATCCGCGCTGCAAGAGCGCCCCCTTGAATCCGCGCTGCAAGAGCGCAAACCAGAGCCTGCGCTGCAAGAGCACCGACCAGTGCCGGCCCCTCGGAAGTGCCCTACAAGGGTTAACCCTGAAGGCCCGGAGGCCCACAAATGCCCGCCCTCCCACCCGCTCCTGCCTCCTCCACCGCTGTCGTCTGGCAGCCCCTCTGCTCGCCCTCAGCCCACTATCAATACGGTACGAGCTCCACAGGACTGCCATCCTCCAGCGTTGCCGGGGCTGGAGTATCCCTCACCTCCGCCTCCAGCCTCCTCGGCCTGGACTCCGCCTCGGTCCGTTGACCCAGTGGCTCCACCTCGGCTCCTAGCTCCCTCGCCTCCACCGTCACCCATCGATCCTCCAGCTCCGCCTTGGTCGGGCGTCGACCCGCCATCGCCTCAGGACTCCGCTCCTCCGGCTGCACCTCGTCGCTCCGTCCCACCAGCTCAGTTGGGCTCCTTCCTCCCGCCAGCTCCACCTTGGTCCTCAGTCGCTCCGGCTTCGCCGCGGATCTCCGGAGCTCCGCCTCCGCCTCAGTCACCAGAGCACTCGGCTCCACCTTGGCCCCCCGGATCCTCGGCATCCCCCTGGCTCGTCGGCTCTCCGTCTCCACCTCGGGCTCCTCCACCACCTGCTCCGCCGCCGTCGGTCGGCCCCCTGGAGTCGGCGGCCATCCCTCCTCCATGGCTCCTCCCTCCGTCGGCTCCACCGTGGGCCATCATCATGGCTGTGGCCTGGGTCCTGCCAGGCTCCTCCTGCTCCGGGTCCCTCCTGTCTCCTCCCTGGCTCCTCCCTCCTTCGTCACCTCCCTGGTCTCTGTCAGCCGGCCCCCTTCCGGTGGTCCGTCCTCCTCCTGAGCCTCCGCCTTTTTGTTCCCACCCGTTTCCCTCCCCTCTGTTGTTAAGCCTAAAACTATAGCTCGGGCCCTTTTTTTGGACTTTACATCTGCATTCAATACAATACAGCCAGAGCTTCTACTGACAAAAATGATTCAAATGAAAGTAAATCCTTATTTGATCCATTAGTATTATTCTTTTTTAATAGGTAGAACACAGATAGTTAAAAGTTAATCAGACATATTCAAATTCAATAGTTACTTATTCAGGAGTGCCTCAGGGGTGTGTGAGTTCACCTTTTCTTTTTACTTTGTATACAGATGATTGTAAATCTGACAGTGTAAACACATACATATTGAAGTTCTCGGATGACACAGTGTTATTGTCTTTATTGGGGAGTGAAGATGATCTCAGTATGCATCAGTATTGTACAAATAGATTAGTGGAGTGGTGTGAGAGGAATTCACTTGTTATAAATGAAAAGAAGACAAAGGAAATTATCTTTGGACTTCCAGAGAACATGTATCAAACACAAGTGACTATACATAATACATCGATTGAAATAGTGTCTGCATATTGTCACGGGTCAGGGTGCCTCCCTGGCTCCCTCTGCTGTCTGTGTTCTCATGTCTTTTTCGGCAGCTCGTGACAGGTGCATCTGCGCTGATCTGGCGGTGGGGCTGCGCATGTCACGAACTGCTTTTATTCCACCTGTTGCTTATTACCTTTTCCTTTATATTTCACCTCTGACTAGTCCTTGTTGTGAGTAGATTGTTTTGTGTTCTGTGCTCTTAAATAAAGCTCATGTTCCATGAAGATATTTTATAAATTTGCTACCATAAATATATCGAAACTTAATTTTTGATTAGTAATACGCATTGCTAAGGACTTCATTTGGACAACTTTAAAGGCGATTTTCTCAGTATTCTGATTTTTTTGCACCCTCAGATTCCAGATTTTCAAATAGTTGTATCTCAGCCAAATATGGTCCAATCCTAACAAACCATAAATAAATGGAAAGCTTATATATTCGGCTTTCAGATGATGTGTAAATCTCAATTTAAAAAGAATGACCCTTATGACTGGTTTTGTGGTCCATTGTCTCATACATTACACATACTTACATATGTGTGTGCCTGTCTTTGTGTGCATTTTCAAACAATGCTTGAGTAATTTGCTGATGGATTTTACAGTTTATGACAAGTATTACATAGTTTTTTTTTTTTTTTTTTTTTACATAATTTTACAGTGTATTACAGTTTTTTGCTGTATTTTACAGTATATTACAAGTATTTTAAACATCAGCTTCTTCAAAGTCACTCAACTGCATTCTGATTCTTGACATCCTGGAATTTACATGAATTACTCATCCATTGAAATACATAAATTCTGTGTTTGTAAAGAATTTCATACAAATGCAGAATTTGCTTATCTACAAAACCAATTTCAATCAAGTCTTTAGATGCAAAGGTTTTTACAATAATGAGTAGTTGTCAAGTGTGTTTACAAACATTCTTAGGAGTTAAATGCCTTGTCATTTAAATGTGCATCTGATTTTGTCATGATGTAGACTTTTTGTAAGCCCTTACCTGCTATGTAGAGAAGTGTGACTCCAGCAACACTCAAAGCGCTGTTGGACTTCATCCTTCTGTTCTGCTCTGTGATCTGACTGCTGTTTCTCCACTGTCAGGTATCTAATGAGATTGAAACCAAGTACCACTGCTTTTATCAAGAGTTCTCTGTCTCCACCCCACTACTACGTTCATCTCTGACACATTTTCAGAGAAATAAGCTTTCTGGGAACTGGTATGAATCAAGCATACAATGAACAAAGGTTTTTCTTACTATCTCTATTTGAAATTTTTTCTTTCTGTTTTTTAATTTTACTTATTTTTAGTCACCACTATTATTAAGTCTGTGCTTGGTTCTGTGCTTTTTGTTAATCGGAATTTGTTCAAATGACTTTTATTTATTTATTAATTTTTGAAAAGTTTCATAAATACCAACATCTGCTTAATGCTCGAAGTAGTGAAATAGTTTAAATTTCGTCTGTGTTAACTTAAATTGGATATTGTGAAAACACTGACTGATATAAAATCTTGAAAAAAACTTGAAACATCACAAGCTCAATATTTTATTCATTATATTCATAAGGGAACATAAAAATGTGCCAATAATTTATGCAATCCAATCAATGAGCAAATTTTCATAATCACTTAACTTTCATATACAGGTGCATCTCAATAAATTAGAATGTCGTGGAAAAGTTCATTTATTTAAATAATTCAACAAATTGTGAAACTCGTGTATTAAATAAATTCAGTGCACACAGAGTCACAGACTGAAGTAGTTTAAGTCTTTGGTTCTTTTAATTGTGATGATTTTGGCTCATGTTTAACAAAAACCCACCAATTCAATATCTCAACAAATTAGAATACTTCATAAGACCAATTAAAAAAAAAAAAAAAACATTTTTAGTGAATTGTTGGCCTTCTGGAAAATATTTTTATTTACTGTATATGAACAAAATACTTGGTAGGGGCTCCTTTTGCTTTAATTACTGCCTCAATTCGGCGTGGCATGGAGGTGATCAGTTTGTGGCACTGCTGAGGTGGCATGGAAGCCCAGGTTTCTTTGACAGTGGCCTTCAGCTCTTCTGTATTGTTGGGTCTGGTGTCTCTCAGCTTCTCTATGGGGTTAAGGTCAGGCGAGTTTGCTGGCCAATCAAGCACATCAACACCATGGTCATTGAACCAGCTTTTGGTACCTTTGGCAGTGTGGGCAGGTGCCAAGTCCTGCTGGAAAATGAAATCAGCATCTTCATAAAGCTTGTCAGCAGAAGGAAGCATGAAGTGCTCTAAAATCTCTTGATAGATAGCTATAAATATAAATCTCCCATATATATATTTTTTTGTCAGTAGAAGCTCTGGCAGTATTGTATGACCCCAGCCTCAGTCCATTCCTTGTGAAGTTCACCCAAATTCTTGAATCGATTTTGCTTTACAATCCTGGCTGTGGTTCTCTCGGCTGGTTGTGCATCTTTTTCTTCCACACTTTTTCCTTCCACTCAACTTTCTGTTAACATGCTTGGATACAGCACTCTGTGAACAGCCAGCTTCTTTGGCAATGAATGTTTGTGGCTTACCCTCCTTGTGAAGGGTGTCAATGATTGTCTTCTGGACAACTGTCAGATCAGCAGTCTTCCCCATGTAGCCTAGTGAACCAAACTGAGAGACCATTTTGAAGGCTCAGAAAACCTTTGCAGGTGTTTTGAGTTGGTTAGCTGATTGGCATGTCACTTTTCCACGACATTCTAGAAATGTGAGAAAGCCAGCTTGTACAATCAACCCTATTCATACTTACAATAGTAGAACAATCAAACATGTTTTGTGATTCTTCTGTTTCTGTATGGTACTGTATGCAGAAACAATAGAGGCATAAAAAATTAACTACATTATGAAGTCAAGTCAACTTTATTTATACAGCATTTTATACAATACAGATTGTCAAAGCTGCTTTTCAGTGTTAAACAGGAAACTCAATTCCCCAAATCATTTGGTGCATACACACAGATTTGATCTTAGTGTTGGTGCGCTAAAATCCATACCAGTGTTCAGATTTATAAAAACAGTCTTTGATGTGGAAAACTGTTTAGTGCCACATCAGGGTCTGAGTAGACCCACAGTTCAGTGTTCGAGTACTGCAGGTATTTGGAAATTTAAGCAATTCTTGCTGATTTGGACATTGACTGGTGCTATAACATATGTTAATGACATCAATTAGGCATTCAACTGTACACCATTTCAAGCTCATTTATAATTTATACATTTCTCATCTGAAAGAGAGGTGTATGCACGTTTATTGTGCATACATTCATTCTACTAAGGACCACCCATTGGCCCAACAATGGAATCCAGCGGCGTGGGTGAAGGTATAATGCATGTAGGTCTTTTACTTGCGCTTCTGTGAACTTTACTAAAGTTTTTGGGATATCATTTCAATTTTATTATAGCTCCATGTTTAATCTGACTCCAATTTCAAGTGATCATTAAATTTAAATTATATTGAACATCCACACTGGAGAGAAACTGTACGCATGTGATCAATGCAACAAAACATTTTTGTGGGCTTCAGTCCTGAAGCAGCACATGAAAGTTCATACAAAGGAGAAGCCACATTCATGGAAAGTGTTTTTCACATCTACAAAATCTAAAAGTACATCAGAAAATACACACTGGTGTGAGAGAGTAACTAAAATAACTCAAGATTTATTTACAAAATAGAAAAACTAACAAATATTAATGTTCAGTACAATCAGTGATGTAGAGTAGTGGTTTTCAAACCTGTCCTGCAAGCACCCCTGCCCTGCACATTTTGTATGTCTCCCTTATCAGACACACCCAGTTCAGGTCTTGCAGTCTGATGAGTTTATTCATGCGTGTCTGATAAGGGAGACATACAAATTGTACAGGGCAGGGGTGCTTGCAGGACAGGTTTGAAAACCACTGATGCAGAGTAAGGTGTAAGCATGATATGTAATCTACTGTGGCCCTGGTGCAAAAATATAATAAAGAAAAATAAGAATAACCGAAGCAAAGTAAACCAAAAGAAAGGGCCCACAACAAGTAATGGAATGGCTCCTTTTAAAGGACAGGACGACGAGGAAGCCAGGTGTGCGTGATGAAACCATTTATGGAATAAATCATCTTCCCAAATGCAAGGGGGGTTTTTAGGGAACGCACACGGGATCGTCACACCCCTCCCCTCAAAAACAGGGGTTCTTTCAGAAATCACTGTAAGCAATGAACAAACAGTTAACAATACACAACATATCAATTGTCCTAAACTTAGGAACCATGAACAACTACCGGAACAGTCAATTAATCATAGACAGAGGCACAGGACAGTGCATCCGCTACAAGATTTTCTGCCCCTCGAATGTGTTGAATATCAAGACAATATGCCTGCAAAAACAACGACCATCGAATGAATCTTTGGTTTGGACACTGGAGGGAGTTCAATAAGGTCAACGGATTATGATCCGTATAAACAACAACTGGCTGACTGGAGCTAACATAAACAGCAATATGTTGCAAAGCCCAAATGACCGCCAACGCTTATTTTTCCAAAATCGAATAGTTACATTGGTAAGAGGTGAATTTCTGTGGAAAAAAAAGTGTATGTATGACCCCTGCTACGTCAGACTGCTGAAGAACAGCCGTCAACCTGACTAGCATCCACCTGCAGAAAGAACGGCTGGTCAAAACAAGGTGCAGCCAACACAGGAGAGGAACATAACAGGTCTTTCACATTTTCAAAGGCTACCACACATTTGGAAGACCAGACAAACTTTACCTTACTTTTCAAAAGATCCATAAGGGGAGGTACAACAGTAAAAAAATTATGACAAAAGGAGTGATAATAGCTCACTAAACCCAACAACCTCATCAGTTCTTTTTTGGTGACAGGTACAGGAAAATGTTGAATAGCCTGAATTTTGGCATGTACAGAACAAACCTCACCATTCCCTGACAACTTCCCCAAGGTACGTCACAGTTGCCCTAACAAACTCACATTTGGCCAGGTTTATAGTGAGCTTAGCCTCAGACAGACGCCGCAACACGCAGATGGGAGTTTTACTTACTCAAACATGTTATGAGGGCAGAAAGGAAAATGATTGGTTCACAGAATCAACCAATGAAATTGAAGCAGAGGCGGGGTCAGGAAATTTGAACGTGTGGAGGGAATACATCAGACAGATACGTTACTGACGCTTCGTGGGAGGCATTCCCTTACGAAAATTAACCATGGTTTTACTATAGTAAAACTGTAGTTAACCATGACTGTAGTACCCGTGGTTTTTTGGTGCGATCCATGGTTTTAAAAAACCATGGTTCTGATACCATGGTTTTACTACAGTTATATTGTAGTAATACTATAGTAAAACTGTAGTAAACCATGACTGTAGTAACCATGGTTTTTTGGTGCGATCCATGGTTTTAAAAACCATGGTTCAAGTACCACAAATTAACTATGGTTGTATTACCATAGTTTAACCATGGTTTTACTAAAGTACCTCAAATTACATTTAAGCCTAGTTATTCAACAAACATCTACAAAATAAAAACAGAATGACAAGTTACTATTCTATGATACAGGCTTTATTATAGCAGTTGCATCATCTGAAAGAAAATATTGTTGTCACATGACAAAATGATTCAGAACTAACTTTATTTAAAAAATAGTGATAAAGCACTGCAGTGGTAGAGATGGTTTTCTGCTAAATTACAAAATAAAAATAGCAAATTGTTTCACTGAAATAATGCATTATCTCTATATAAATTAATTACATGTTGTACAAATAAACATGACTTAGTGTTCACACACAATATTATACCTCCTACCTCTAACAATATCTTATGTAGGGCTGCATGCAACTAACGATTTTTTTTGATAATCAATTTATTTATAGATTTTTTGTAATTAATATTAGTAATTGGATGAAAAAAAAAAAAAAAAAAAAAAAAAATATATATATATATATATATATATATATATATATATATATATATATATATATATATATATTATTTTTTAATTAAAATAATTTTAATTCATTATTTTAAAGAATGACATTTCACATCCTGCCTATGAAAACAAATATAAAGAATGTATCTATGTAGGCTCTGCTGTACATTATAAGCATTGAATGTTAAAATACAAACATTATCTTCTAAACCTAAAAACAACAGATTGCTTGTTATTTTGAAACAGAATTTAAAACAATTTAAACAAAAAAACACAATGTTAACTTGTAAGAGGTACGAGGAACAAACACAATCATTCGTCTGAACAGAGCAATTATATTATATTATATTAATGGACAATTCCAACAATAGTGCCTTTACTGTTACTGCTCTCATAAATATGATTACTTGTGTTACATGTAGGGCTTTAAACCTACACTTAATTTCAAACAAAAAAATATTTGAGCAAAATGTGTATTTTAGTCAGAATTATGAGCGGTCTGTTTGTTTTGATGCACTATTCAAATTCGTTGATGATTATTTTAATTATCGATTAGTTGTTGCAGCCAGGCCTAGTTTTATACGACCTGTAAACACAAGCCCAACACAGATGTGTGCAGTCCATAGCATTAACAACCTTGATTACAATATCAATGAAGGTAAAAAAGGTTCTTTCAGTGGAAAAGTTTTACACAAAATACATTCACAAGAAATGAGAAGTACTTTAAAGAATGTTTAAAATGATATCAACTCACATGAGAAGATTTCAGTCATTTCAAGCCTAAAGCAAGCTGATTTATTTTACATCGAGTCACCTCATGGGGGCCGATGAAGGCCAGATGAATCCTCCACACTTTTACTTGGTGAAGGAAATGCCCCTTTTTTCAAAAACTTTTCATGCTGCATACATGGCAGTAGTGGTCAGTATGAAGTCTATCATATAGTCCAGTAGGTTACAGTCCACCTTTGGTTTGGTTATCTTGATCTTCACCCCATATGGTTTCAGGACCTAAAAATGAGAAGAATATATACACAGTATTAATAAACAACATGCTGGAATACTCAGTTGTTATTGGTCAGTTGCACACTCATCTACACTCTTAAAAAAAGGTGACAGAAAGAACCAAAAAGGGGGTTTCGTGGCGATGTCACAGAGGAACCTTTTTTGGCAGGTTAATGTCAGTACCTCATCATCCACTACTATGCCTTCTTTCGTCCCGTGGAAACTGCCACTGGTGGTTCAAAGAGTTCCCGCTTTCACAGTCCTTCTGATGAATGGTTGAGGCTGGGTACATAGGATCCTGTAAAAAAAAAAAAAAAAAAAAAAAAACCTTTCATTAGTTTCTTAATTTTAATAGGTTTAACACAGGTATAATGATGCAAAATGACAAACAACGATAATGGAAAGGTGTTTTTAAGCTGAACAGCAGTCAGAATAGAAACAAAATCTGTTCACTCTCCAAACCACTTATCCTCTCTAGGGTCTTGGGGGCTGAAGCCTATTCCAGCATCGTGGGCCACAAATCCATCCAATTAATGGTATTTAAGAGCCTGTCCTCCAACAAAAAACGACCCTATAGGTCGTTTGTGCAAGCCCTTATTACGATCTATATTTACGTTTTAAAGTTAAGCTAAGCACTCTCTAGCACGCCTAAAAATAATGACAGTCTCGCGTTGCGTCTATCGTCATGAAATGACGTATGACTGTCATTACCAATCAAAATGCGTGTTTATTTAAATGCAATATGTGGACTTTTTACACCGATCTCACAGTATTCGTACATATTTTACTAGGTGGCTAATTCGTACGAATGACCACACCTAACCCTACCCCTTACAGGAATCATGCAAAATCCTGATTTTTAGTGCACATTTTATGAGCGCATGCTTTCTCTGGGATCGAACCCGTGATCGCATGATCACATAATTACATATCGTCATATAACGCAATGCTCTACCAACCGAGCTACACGAAACCCGAACTATGGCGCAGATAAAAGAATACAAAACATTAATATGAAAATGTCATGTTGCCGATAGGGGCACAATTGTAGCATACGCTCTGATGGGTCATATTTCAGGGATTTGGACAAACGACCTATACAGGCGTATTGTTTGGAGGACAGGTTGGTATTTAAGCAATATAGTAACAATTGTTATACAGTAACTGTCAAGATTTTGGAAACATTACAGTGTTTTTTGGGGGAAAAAAAAGTAATATTGCAAAATATAATTACACGTTAAAAAGAACTGTTGTCTATTTTAATATATTGTAAATTGTAATTTATTCCTGTGATCAAAGCTCAAATTTCAGCATCATTACTCCAGTCTTGTTTCTTGATCAGCAAATCAGCATCTTGGAATGATTTCTGAAGATCATGTGACACTGAAGACTGGAGTAATGATGCTGAAAATTCAGCTTTGATCACAGCAAAAAAATTACATTTTAAAATATATTCACATAAAAATGTGGTATTTTAAATGATAATATTTTATAATATTTCTGTTCTTACTGTATTTTTAATAAAATAAATACAGTAGTGGTGAGCAGAAGACTTACTTAAAAAACACATTCAAAAAAACATTTAAAAAAATCATACCAACCTCTAACTTTTGAACAGTAGTGTCCTGTATGTTTGAGGTTTTACTTACTAGTAACATGGTTCATAGCGATGTTGTCCGACAGGAGACTCTGCGCTCCTCTGCTGCACGGCCATCATAATCTAGAAACATAATATGCAATTTATCACAGAGCCAACGATATTTAGCTTTATTTAAAGGAAGCAAGCTAGAGCAGAAGTGAAACGCAGAAAAGAAAACGGTACATGCACACACACATACACAAAACATTTCTTAAAATAAAATTATTAACATTCATGTATTTAGGTTTGTGTCACTACCTGTCAAAACCTTCCTTTAATGAACTGTAATATAACAGATGCATGGTGATATAAGAAAATATGGTGAAAAAAAATGCATATGAATGCATATTTCTTCTATGCTCACCTGTGTTTTCTGCATTTCTGTCAGCAGCTCCCTTCAAATTTTGAAATCTTGGAGCTTCTCTTCCTTTGTAGAAAGATTATGTTATCACTCCTGAAACCACAGAACAATTTTTTTTAAAATCAATATTTGTTTACCATGAAAGATCAAAGCACTTTTGAACTAATGTTAGATTCAGTTAATTCGTGCTTCTGTAAGTGACGTCACCCATTAACAGTACAGCGCATATTTTAGGTTAAATAACTTAGACAACTTCCAATAAACCATTGACAAACTGACAGCAAACCCTTTACAAAGCTATCAAAACCTCTCATCTACACATAAAGATGTGATTAAAAACCCAGAGTTAGCCTAACATACCTCTTCTGAAAACAGATGCTAGCGGACTTTTTCGAAGACTGTAAAACATTTCTGTGAAGTAAATATTCAACATAAACATGTCAGTTACATGTAAGAAAGTGTCTGTAACAGTTGTATGTAATATTTGTGTGATTTTAGGGACTAAACTCACCTGAAAGCAGTGAAAGCAGCAGCGAGAGACGGAGATTTACTGTTCGTCAGTTACAGTGTTGCACACCGTTTCCATGGAAACTCCCTCCGCTGCAGCGTTTGAATGAGCGCGCGAATTCAGCGCGCGAGTCCATTTAAACACGTCAGTCATGCAGCATTCATAAACCTCTTAAAATCTTTCTTTAAATCGCGAATTTGAAACTCATTTTGTAGTTCTACGACCAATTTGGTGCAAAATGTATGATAGTGGGATGAATAAAAAAAATAAAAATAAATTATATTTTAAGATTTGTATCACTCAGCCTTTTTATTTCATTTTAAAAAATGATTTTTATACTAAACTTTGCTTTTTCTAAATAAAAAATGTATTATGCTAGTTGAGTCATGCAAAACAGCATTAAAATAGGAGTAAAAAGTTTAAAAGGACTGATCTACTGGTCTTTTTAAATTAAAAAACAAAACACCACAACACTATTTATAACTAAAAATTAATACTTTATTGAGCTTTAATTGAACACAACTAAAAGAAAATGAGTCTGGAATAAGTTCTGGACCAGGCAGCAAGGAACATTTAGTTCACTTGATCTCACTTTCCAGAAAAAAATATTTACAAAATGTTGATTGTGAAGAACCATTATATAGTCTTTTGTGCAATGGATAGGTTCTTTTGGATATTAAAGGTTCTTCATGGAACCATACACCCTGCCAAATAACCATTTTTTAAGAGTGTATTTTTTGTAATAACTGACACCACATTTGCCAAATTTGATTGTTTCATTTTCAGAAATCATGAGATTAATTATGATTAATTTATTGAGCCCTGATTTTTTTTTGAAGAGTAAGAAATAACTAAATCTGTAGTTAATACTTTTGAAAAACCATGGGTTATTTTGTAATGGTTCTACTAAAAATGCTGTGGTTAACCATAGTTCATTTTGCAATTACTATGGTTTTCTACAAAAACTATAGATAAATCATGGTTACTGTAGTAAAACCATGATTAATTTCGTAGTTACTATGGCTTTACTACTAAAACCATAGTTAAACCATGGTTTATTATGTAGTTACTATGGTTTTAATACAAAAAACATAGTTTAACTATTGTTACTGTGGTAAAACCATGGTTAATTTTGTAGTTACTATGGTTTTACTACAAAAACCATAGTAAAATCATGGTTTATTATGTAGTTACTATGGTTTTACTACAAAAACCATAGTTAAACCATGGTTTATTATGTAGTCACTGTGGTTTTACTACAAAAACCATAGTTAAACCATGGTTTATTATGTAGTCACTGTGGTTTTACTACAAAAACCATAGTTTAACTATGGTTACTGTGGTAAAACCATGGTTCATTTTGTAGTTACTATGGTTTTACTGCAAAAACCATAGTTAAACCATGGTTACTACAAAAAAACCATGGTTAATTTTCGTAAGGGTTTATAACAAGATAAGTGAATTTACCATGTATTTTAATGAAAAAAATAAGCATCTCTAACATTTTGTGAGATAAATAGCGAACAAAGATGCACAGAACAAATAATCATTGACTAAATATATCATATAGAATGCATTTTCATTAGACTGCTTCATAAGTCGGTCACCAAAGCTGCTAATGAGGTAACTGAAGTAAAACATGCTTTTCCAATACTACCGCGCTGTCTGTGAAACCGATATGAACAACAACAGAACTCGTTCAAATCTCCGTGACATTTCATCAGTCAGTTAGCGCTGCTCTCAGGGCAGGAGTACTCAATAGATCCGTATTACTGTTATTTTTAGTGTACAATGTGCTAGTAGATTCATATCACTGTTATTTTTGTACTGAACTATGCATTGCTCTCAGGGCAGGAGTACTCAATAGGTCCGTATTACTATTATTTTTACTGAACTATGCGCTGCTCTTGGGGCAGGAGTACTCAATATTCATATTACTGTATTTTTAATTTATTTATTTTTTTACTGAACTATGCACCGCTCTCAGTGCAGGAGTACTCAATAGGTTCATATCACTGTTACTTTTAGTGTACTATGTGCTACTCTCATCAAAGTATTCCTGTATGACTATACTTTGCTTGGGCATGTAAGAATGATCTTAACTACATTTCAGATGCTGTGCAATAAGATTGGTAAGAAAATAAGATTTTCCTAATTCCTTGGTTTCCTTGGATTACCTTGAGAGAGTCTAGGAACAATTTTAAAACCCTTAAAACAATTTTAAACAGGTTTAAACGAATCCTGTTCCTGGAGATCTACCTTCCTGAAAAGTTCAGCTCTAGCCTTAATCAAACAAACAAGAACCAGCTAATTAAGATCTTCAAGAGCACTTTACAGACAGGTGTGTTTGATCAGGATTGGAGCTTAACTCTGCAGGAAGGTAGATCTCCAGGAACAGGACTGGGCACTCCTGGTTTAAACTGTATGTAGCTGAAAATACAGTAGTCTAAGAAAAAATGATTATAACTGATTTGTTGAATATAACTTGCCTACAAATAATAATATACTACTACTACTACTACTACTAATAATAATAATGCTATGTACCCATACATTTTATTTTCTATATATTTCAGGGCCGTGAGACCAGAATTGGGAAGAAAAAAAAAAATCTGGGCAATATTCCTTTTGTATCAGGCAGCTTCCTGATGAGGTCAATTTAAAAAAAGATAAAAGGGAAAAAAAATGGTTTCTATTGCAATCCATATTTGTACAGCTTTATTGACTTTTGCTGAGGTACTTTTTCCATGTTATAAGTTTTGTTTCTAGTAGTATTTCTTAGTAGATATATAGAGAGTAGTATGGTAGTTCTATTCCAATGAAGTGCAGATGGTTTACCAAAAACTAAAATGTACTGCATATTTATCTTATTCAATATGCATCTGTTTTCTGTATATTATTCATAATTGTTTCTGTCTACAGTCCTGGAGAACTGACAAATGCACTGTATGCTGCATTGTATTTTTGCATTTTGCTTTACATTGTATTGGATTTTTTTTATTTACATCTTATAATGACAACAAACCTGTCATTGCCTGTGACTCTTTCATGTAGTTTTTCTTCTCTTTGCAGAATAACATTCTTGAAAAAGCAGAAGCCATCACTGGTCCATACTTGGAGTAAGGGAATCGCTGGTTCCCCTTTTGCCATTCACTTAGGGGTCGCTCTTGGGAGCCCAAACACCTTTGACATATTTGAGAAAAGGCCAGTGAAATTGGGTGTGCAGAACTTGCATAGCTGGCCACACCCGGATATCCAGGTATAAATAGGCCGATGCAGTATCTCTTTGTGGGAAGCAGCACTCATTCATCTCTTGATCTCCTCGTCGTTGGATCTACGGCACAAGTAGCGCTCTCTCCTTTTCATACACAGATAAGTGTCGTGAGAGTACCCCTGGGTGCTTCAGTGGCGATCTTTAAGAGCAAATTTCTTCTAAAAGCAATTTCTCTAAAAGAGTTTCACAGGCGGAATTATGTGTGTCGATAAACATACCTTTCCATTTGTGTAAGGCTACAAGGCGCTTCTGAGACGGGTAGCCCAGGAAGGAGGGATTATCTGACCAGCTCGGGTCCACATCCGTTGAGGGGATGGGAGGTGGATCCGGCTTTACACTGGCCATCTGCCAGTCAATTCCTCCTTCTCTGGGTCTCACACACACAGTGTTATTGGCCCTCCCGTGTGCGAGGGCCTAACGCTGACACCATGCATCAGAACCTGGTTGGACACAGACACTCTGTCTTCTCACGTTCAGTTGCAGGAAATCTGTCATCTAGCCCACTTGACGCATGCTGGCAAACTCATGTTCCCTCATCCGTCAGTGGCGCATGGGGCAGATACCATGGACAAGGCATGGTGTGTGTTACAGGATGTTTCACCTCCTACCACTGTGCCTTCCACTCCGATCAGCCACAGCAACCCTGCCCGAGGTACATCGAAACAGGTTCCCCTAAGACCAATTCCAGGATATCTGGATGCTTGGCTAAGACTCTCCAATCCCTCACAATGGCTTCTCAAAACCATTCGATTCGGCTATGTGATTCAGTTCACTAGGTGCCTGCCCAAGTACACAGACAGTACTCCAGAAGGGTGCAGTCGAGCCTGTCCCCCTAGCCGCGATGAAGAGGGGGTTTTACAGCCCGTACTTCATTGTACCCAAGAAAAGCAGAGAGCTCAGACTAATCCTAGATTTGAGGATTCTGAATCGGGCCCTTCACAAGCTTCCGTTCAGAATGTTAACCCTCAAGCACATATTAACATGTGCTAGAAATCAGGATTGGTTCGTGGAAATAGACCTGAAGGATGCGTACATTCATGTCTCAATCCTACCAAGGCACAAACCGTTTCTTCAGTTTGCCTTCAAGGGACGAGCATATCAGTACAGAGTCCTTCCCTTCGGGCTGTCCCTGTCTCCTCGACCAACTAGCTGATTGGGACTTTGGGTCAACTGGGAAAAAAGCAAACTCTCCCTTGTGCAGAATATCTCTTTTCTTGGTGTAGAACTGGACTCAGTTACAATGACTGCACGTCTTTCTGAAGACCGTGCCCAGTCAGTGTAGAAATGCTTTAGGGCTCTCAAGTGGAAAACGGCAGTCCCTCTCAAAAATTTTCAGAGGCTCCTGGGGCATATGGCATCCTCAGCCGCGGTCACACTGCTGGGTCTGATGCATATGAGACCGCTTCAACACTGGCTTCATATCCGGGTCCTGAGATGGGCATGGTGCAATGGCTCACACCGCCGTGTCGCCGTGCATTCAGCCCTTGGGAGGACATTTCTTTTCTACAGGCAGGAGTGCCCTTAAAGCAAGAGTCCAGATGCATTGTTGTTACAACAGATGCTTCCAAGACAGGCTGGGGCGCCATGTGCAACAGGCATGCAGCTTCAGGTGTTTGGACAGGACCTCGGCTGCATTGGCATATCAATTGCCTCGAGTTGTTGGAGGTGCTTTTAGCCCTGAGGAGGTTTTGACCCTTGATCCAGGCCAAGCACGTGTTGGTCCGGACGGACAACAAAGTGACAGTTGCGTACATCAACCACCAGGGTGGTGTTCGCTCCTATCACATGTCACAACTCGCCCACAACTGAGCCAGCACAGACTCAAGTCGAGGAACGGATCTCTTCTCACGACAGGTCTCGCTCAGGTAGGCTTCACCCCCAGACAGTTCAGCTGATTTGGAGTCAGTTTGGCCAGGCACAGGTGGACCTGTTTGGCTCGTCGGAATCGACCCATTGCCAGTTGTGGCACTCCCTGTCCGAGGCTCCTCCCGAGACACACTGGCACACAGCTGGCCCAGAGGTTTACTCAAGTACGCATTTCCCCCAGTGAGCCTCATTGCACAGACACTGTGCAAAGTCAGGGAAAATGGAGAGCAGCTCCTGTTTGTGGCCCCTCATTGGCCCAATCAGACCTGGTTCTCGGAACTCGTGCTCATGGCATTAGCACCTCCCTTGTCTTGAGACTTCGGCCTGGATATGTGCCCAAGGTTCCCCCCACTCCTTTCAGGGACTAGGTGATAACATTGCAAGCTATTCCCTTTCAAGAAGGGGGCCCCGTCCTGTCTTTGTTGTGTCTAGTGCAAGCCCTACACACATACTTAGATCGCACTCAGAGATTTAGGCATTCTGAACAGCTCTTTATACGGGGCCTCTCTAGCAGATATCTGTAGAGCTGCAGGTTGGTCTACACCTAATACATTTGCTAGATATTATAATCTACGAATGGAACCAGTTTCTTTTAGAGTCCTGAACATCAGTTCTTTGACTCAAGAGCTTAGTAGGGTGTAGATCTTGCTGTCAGTGCTACTTCCCACAGGGTGGTTATGCGCTTATTCAGTCCAGCTCAAGTTCCTTTTATGAACTCTGGACTACCTTTCCATTGTATAGTACTCCACTTAGCGGAGTTCGGCAGAGGAAATCACTATTAGAACCCATTATGAGGTAAGTCCCCTTGAGTGAACTCCTCGTATTGGGTTAGTGCTCCACAGGTAGCGGCTCCTCGTACGGCCCCTTGTGTGTATTCTCCAATGAGTAACCCCTGAGGTTCAGAGTTCCCCTAGACAGACATTCAATCTGTTAACAGGTTCTGAATTTTGGTAGTTCTCCCCTTATGCGGAGCCCACCTCAGAATCCTCCATATGTGGTACGTCCTCTGTAAGTCCATAGGTGGATCTTCACATGTTACCTCCCCATCGGGTAGGATGTGATCTCCGTAGTGCCTTTCCCAACGTTCACCACCAAGACTTTTCAGCTGAATATATAATGGTAAGTATTACTGTAGGGAAAAGGCTCCAGCTGAGGGGACCTTTGCCTTTATGGCGACTCTCCCAGATGTTGGAGAGTGAGGTCTTAAGTCTTGGGCATTGGAAGGTTATGAGGAGGAGAGGTGCATTTGGCCGTGACACACTGGCTTGTCAACATCTGTGCCCCCGTGGACTCGTGACGCAGTTCAGCAGTTGTGGTGTTTACTATAGGGATCCCTAATGTCGTACGCTCGACACAACGTCGAAGTGAACGACAGAAGGGGAACGTCTGGTTACGTATGGTAACCCTCAGTCCCTGATGGAGGGATCGGAGACGTTGTGTCCTTCTTGCCACAACCCTGAACTGCCTCTGAGTAGGTTGAGATGCTTCTCGACTCCTCAGAACAGAACGAGTGAGCAGATGCTACGCTGGCCTATTTATACCCGGATATGTGGCCAGCTATGCAAATATGTCAGAGGTGTTTGGGCTCCCAAGAGCGACCCCTGGTGTCGTACACTCGACACAACATCTCCGTTCTCTCCATCAGGGAACGAGGGTTACCATACGTAACCAGACAACTTTCTTTGAAAGTTTCTCTAGTTTTAGTTGAGAATCTTGTTGATATTTGAAGTGCCCAAATAATTTCCCCCCTCAAATATTACCTTTCATGCATTGTAAAATAGCTGTTTGTAAATATAAAAGGTCTGCAAAGGTTTAAAGATCAAATTTCATGACAAATAACGGTTTGTCTCCTAAAAGTAAGAATTGATTCTGAACTGCTGTGCTGAAATGAGTGTCAGAAACTCCAGTCTCACGTCTTGTTAGCAATAACCTGTTAGGTTTGTTTGCCATAATGCCAGCCTGAGAACTTCATCGGCTGTCCCTCAAACTTCTCCTCTAATCTGCCCTCAATCACTGTAGTTGTAGCTGAGGCCAAACAGAGTACAGTAGGCTCTAGAAATGGCAGGGTTTAAAGATGTATTACGTGTCATTAAGGAATTGTCGGATTTGAGGAAGTTAAAAAAAATGTGATTTTTATCTTTGATCTTATCATTTTACTAGTAATTATGTTTGTTTACATTGCTACATTTCAGATGCTGTACAGTGAGCTGGTCAGTAATGTATTCAAGGTATGCAAGTTTGGTATGCAAGTTTGCTCCACAAAATAAAGTGGTCCAGGAAATATATGAAAATGAGGACGTTCATGATTTAACATCCAAAACTAAACCTTTCAGTTAAAATAATTTTTTGTTTTAATTTTTTTAAACTTATTTTTTCATGACTATCACTGTAAATTGGAACCAGATTCTTTATGCATTTCTAATGCGGGAAAACGCAAACACGTCTGGAGACTTTGAGAAATGAGATATCTGGCAAGGTGACCTATGGCCTAGGGCCTGGTTTAAAGGGAGCACGTTCAAACTACAGCAGTTTAATGATACACCTGCAATACCTTTTTGTTGTGAAATGTTCCTGTGTATTATAAATGCATTTAATTCTCTGGATTTGTTTGTAATTGTATAAAAAGGAAATAAGTCATGATTATACTTTATTATTTTATTGTAATATTGGACCTGTGAACTGATTATTTTCAATCAACATTTCTTTCATTTTGTTCTTACACAAACAATCTGTATAACAGGCAGTGAATGAAACAACATTAACAACATGGAGAAAAACAAATAAATAAAATAAAATAAAATAAAAAAACTAACCATTTTGGCTATTTTTTAAATTACAAGTGCAACTGCAATAGACTATGAGAACATTAAGTGGTTGCACATACTGTAGATTGACACTGGGATCTTTTGCAATCACATTTATGTATCACCAAGTCAACTCTGTGACAGAAGACCTATCAGATGGTAATTGTTTCTCATGTGAACATATGTAAAAATGTATTTACTCATGGATTTGATGCTTTATTCACAGCAAGATGTGTGATCATATGAACCTAGGAATGCACTGCTGACTGGTTGTTTTACAACAGTCAAGAATGCCCAGGGAGCCGACAGCCATGTTTATTGAATGTTCTTCATGATTGACATAATGTGTTGTTTAAAAAAATGAACAATGGTCAAAGTATACTAAAAATAACAGTAACACGGACCTATTGAGTACTCCTGCCCTGAGAGCAGCGCATAGTTCAGTAAAAATAACAGAGATATGATTATTGAGTACTCCTGCTCTGAGAGCAGTAATAATGCTAATGCTAATGCTAACTGACTGAAATGTAAAGGCAGAGATTTGAATGAGTTCTGTTGTCGCTCATATTTGTTTCACAGACAGCACGGTAGTATTGGAAAAGCATCTTTTACTCCAGTTACCTCATTAACAGCTTTGGTGATCGACTGATGAAGCAGTCTAATGATTTGTTCTATGCAACTTTGTTCGCTAATTATCTCACTAAAGGTTAGAGTTTTTTTTTTTTTCATTAAAATACATGGTAAATTCACTCACCTTGCAATTAATGCCTCCCACGAAGCTTCAGTAACGTATCTGACTGAAGTATTCCCTCCTCCACATGTTCAAATTTCCTGACCACGCCTCTGCTTCAATTTTATTGATTGATTCTGTGAACCAATCATTTTTGCTTTCTGCCCTCAGAACATGTTTGAGTAAGTAAAACTCCCATCTGCCCTCAACACCCCACAAAAACGTTCAAGTGAGGATGAAGAACACAAGTGTGTGTCAAACTTTTCATTACCTGATGGGACACACTTACAGTGTTGTAAAAATGCAAGTGTTTACAATCAGGGTATTTTCCGATTATTCCATATCTGCTTTCAAATTAAAAAAACAAAAAAAACAAATAGTTTTTTAATTTATCATTTTATTACCTTGTTTTAATAATTATTTAAAATGATTAATTTTTTTACAGACACCTAATCTTCTCCAAATAACAATTTTTAGAATAATGGCCTAAAAATGGAATTTGATTAGATTTTTCGATAAAGATATATGACCCGGAAGTTTGAAAAGAACGGAAACCTGTAGCACACGCGGATGCAAGACGTGAAACTTTCAAAGCCACGGACACATACACGCTCTTTTAGGGGCTCTAAGAGAGTTACGTTAAAAGATGAGGACATTAGTGATGCTCGGGTCGTCTCATAACCCACGGGTCGGGTTGGGGCGGGTAAAGAAATTGTCACTTTATTTGCGGGGTGGGTCATTAAAAACTAAATTTAAAAAATCCATGCATGTTGCGTGCAATTCCCTATAGCCTATATTAAATATTTGGGAATATCTATTTTCATATTTTATTAGTGTAACCCTGGGTTAATTTGTTAATATTTACATTTATTTACTACTTTATTTTTCCTTGTGGCAAAGGTGTTTCTGTTTTAAAGAAATGTACCTGTTCAGACATGTCTGTGTCAACAAGTTGTGTTTGATTTAAGGTTATTGTTGACTTAATCCCGCCTAATGTCAAGACTGGAAACTGTGATTGGTCAGCAAGGTTGTCAGTCAAGAGAGGAAGAGACGAGAAGAAAAGTGCGTAGGTGATGTTGACGTTTCAGGCCTGCAACGGGGGTTTGTGCTCTGTGCATGTGTGTGAGTGCGCGTATGTTTGTGTGGTGGGCCCACATTAAGCTATTTTTCTATTTCTGAACAATATTGTGGTTTAATACTCTGTGATTGCTTGAGAGTACATCAGTACTCAGGGTTACATTTGTATTTCTAACTAAATCTGAAGTTCTTTACTGTATTTATATTTTAGTTTTCCAAAGGATACTGATATATTGGTTTATGCTGGTTGGAGACAAATTTGTACTTCTGAAAGGAAAGAGCTGAAGATTCATTTTGAAGAGTGTTTTACTGAAAACCTCTATTTTGATATTTGTGTAAACGTTTAACCCTTGAAGTGGGTTGTTGTGGAAAGGGGGGTGAGAAGAGAACAGATTTTGATTAATCTTTGATTCCTTCTATCTATCTTCTTGAGAATAAACTTATGTATTTCTGCTACATAGTGTGGTCACTCCAATGTATTGAGAGGTAGTTAATATTCGTGGAAAGTAGTTTACAGAGATCAGAGTTGCACTTTGTAAGTAGTAGTATAACCAGGGGCGTAGTTTATGGGGGGATGGGGGGGAGGTAACCCCCCCAATAACCAAAACTAGCAAGTACAACCCCCCCAATATTTATACCATGGTTAATGGAAACTTAGAATCAGGCCATTTATTAATTATTTGAATTGCGCCTTCGGCGCTTTTATAAGCGCTAGCTTCATGTAAGAACCGAACGGAGCGCTCATCAGCACAACATGACTGAAGCGCAGTTCTTTTAATTGTGCACGAGCGGCGCGCGAATCACCCTATACTCTGTGCGCGTTCACCAGCGCGCTCGAGAAGTGGGAGAAGATTTGCGCGAGCCATTCCTATCGCGAAGCTGATGGTAAAATATGTGATCTATTTGAATTCTATTGAGAAACTGCCACTTTAAAATGCTATGGAGTAAGTCGAACATTATCTAAAAAAAGGCACAAACTAAAAAGACTGATGAAAAAAGGAGAAAACAATCTTGCACCAGCACTACATAATATTAAAATATTTTTAAGCTACTCATGACCACCTTTACTATAATTTATCACGTTTTACTGTAGGCTTATTTATTGTGGTAAATTTTGTCTAACTTGTAGAATTTATAATAGATAATCTGTTAAGGGAATAGATTTTTCCCTAAAGATTTATATTACAACTGTGGCATGTTGTAGCTATTGTTTCTAAAGACAGTTGTTTCTCATAACAAATGCAATATAGATTAATAAAAAAGTCATTATTGGCCTGGTAATGATTAATAGGCTAGCCTTATTATAACAGATGCTACAGTTAAGAACTATGGTACTTTTTCATAAGAGCAAGTCGAGAGCCAATGGGTTCTAATGATGAGCGATGGAAAAACCTGCCTTCAGATATTCCAGTGATGGCAGATTAAATCATTAAGAGCCTCATGAACTGTTAAGGAGTAACAACTAAACAATATCAATATAAGAAAATGTTAAGGTAGATGGACTTCCCACGGCGTGTTGAATTAGAACATTCTGTCAAACTATTGCCTAAGTGTCTAAATAATATAAAATACATTATATATCCTATATAAACAAGTAATTGTTAACTAGCCTATTACTTTATTACAGTTACGCTATCAACCAACTTTGCATGTGTGGTGGATATCACAAAACACCATTTTACAAAAATAAACATTTAAGCAAACAAACAAATAAATAAACCTTAAGAGGGAGCCTGACCCAGGGTCCACTTCAACCCCCCCAATGTTCAAATCAAAACTACGCCCTTGAGTATAACAAGCAGAATCATCATTTGATTTCAAGTAAAATCACGTCGAGAGACACCATCAAAAGAATCCGGGTTCTAGCATCAACGGTTAAATCAGGTGGATTCACCAAATACCTGAAGAGGGCGCTACATGAGGTTCTTTGATGAGGTTACAATAGAGTGGTGGATCTATGATGTCACTTTGTAGGCGGATCGGCGGTTAGCATGAAACTGGTTCCTCGACAAAAAGTCAATAGGATTTTTCCATAGGCTTTTGGATAATTGCAAAAAATAAGCTCTGTGTTCAATCATAATTCATGAAACTTTCATGTTTTGTCCAACAAGATAACTTAGACTATAAACGAACTACAGCACCACAGTCGCTTGCCTTCAGCATTACCACCACCGCGCTCCCGACAATGTTCAGTGAAGGATTTACTCTGTATATGAATTTTAATCCACGCTACATGAACTGTTTCATATAAACTGGAATAAATACAAAACTAGAGCCAAACTAAAACTGAAATGAGACATTAATAATAAATAGTATAGTGAATAAAGGACATTTAAAGCACGTATTTCTGTACATTTGTACATTAAAACGTATCCCTGCGTATTTAATCTTTTAAATAGCAGCAGAGTGAGCGAGTTTTTGGATATGGTAAGATTAAGCTTATTAAGTACCACATTTCAGCTCTCATTTTGTTAGGGTGGATACACAAAATGTTATTTTATCCTTGCTTCTAGGAAATCCTATATCTATATGCTTTCTAACAGTTTCATGTTGCCTTAAACATTTAATTTTAACGTGGCTTTAAGCACTATGCATCATTAAAGTTTCATTTTCACCACGTAAAGCCAGTAAATGTGGTGTTTACATGTAATAATCGTAATATGAGTTTAATTTATGGTCTGAATCCAGAGTCTCTGTATCGGTAGGAAAGCGATTAAACGAGAAATCTTCCATCCGAAGAAATGTGTCGCATTTCGGGGCAAAGCAAAAAAAACATTGTCGAACAACAATATAAAATGTGGGAAACTATTCATTGGTTATTCTAAAATTAATTGTATTACAAATTATACTACAAGTGCAAAATACTAAATTGATAAACTGTTCGGCGTGATGATGTCGAATGTCTTCGACAGCGCCTGTAGTCCCATTTAGCAGCTTGTTAGCAACCGTCTTTTTTAAGAAACATAACAGTTTCCTGGTAGATGGCTGCGTTGACTGTGGACTTCAGAAAACACAGTGGACCAACACCAGCAGATGACATGGCAGCCCAAATCATCACTGACTGTGGAAACTTCACACTGGACTTCAAGCAACATGGATTCTGTGCCTCTCCACTCTTCCTCCAGACTCTGGGACCTTGATTTCCAAATGAAATGCAAAATTTACTTTCATCTGAAAAGAGGACTTTGGACCACTGAGCAACAGTCCAGTTCTTTTTCTCCGCAGCCCAGTTAAGATGCTTCTGACGTTGTCTCTGGTTCAGAAGTGGCTTGGTAGCCTTTTTCCTGAAGACGTCTGAGCGTGGTGACTCTTGATGCACTGACTCCAGCTTCAGTTCTCTCATTGTGAAGCTCTCCCAAGTGTTTGAATCAACTTTGCTTGACTGTATTCTCAAGCTTGCGGTCATCCCTGTTGCTTGTGCACCTGTTGCTTTGTGGTCTTAAACTTCATATAAGGTGGTAAAAAGGTTTTAAGTCTAAACTTAATTTAACTTCTTTATATCTGTAGAAACCGTGGTATAAGAATATCTTTGTGAAATTATGCTTTAAGTCACATAAAAACATTATACACAATTACTTGACTTTTTCTGGCCCTCAATAAGTTAAAGAAAAATTTAATCAGGTTCTGATTATGATGTAGCCTTGATAAAATGCACATTGGCAGCGGCTTGTTTTGGTGTCTTCAATGTAACAATGTTTTTTGATTATACAGTTATTTAACTTTTCATCTAGAAAGATTTTTGCTGTGCCAGAGCAACAGTTCTTGGAGATGAGATCCAAAGGGAGAAGAGTAAGGTATCTTATTGAGCACACTGTAAAAAATGACCGTGATTTTAACGGTAAAAAAACTGTGAAAAAGCTACGGTAAAAACCTGTTAAATGGTTAAATTACCCTAATATATACGGAGAAAAACTGTAATAGACATTTCAGACCATTTTACAGTGAAATACCTCTTTTGGAAAAAGAATGTAAAATTTACAGGGAAAAACATTTCATTTCAAATTTTGTTTGAATTTGATGTTTTTCCTTTGAAATAACTAGGTTTCTTCTTAGTTTTTTCTTATCAGTTATGTTTATTAGGGTTGTATGTTACATCTAATGTTGTTAAATTAATGTTTATTGCATATTTCAGTTTAATGAGTCTCACCATGATGGTGTTTAGTGTTTGTGTGAATGACATTGTGTACTTTCTATATATGTTATTATTTAAAATCTGCTTGAGATGGGCTTTGTTTCATCAGGTGACTTTCTCATCACCACCTGCATTTGGTGGTTATCAGTATAATACAAAGGTACAAAACAGATTTCAGTACTTCAATAGATTGGTATATTAACATTATATCAGTTAATGGAATTACAGTATTTAACTGTAAATTTAAGTTAAAACCGCAAAACCTAAAACGTTGATACCGTATATATTACGGTAGAATTCCAGCAACCACAGCTGCCGTTTTTTTTTTACGTAAATTTTACAGTGCATGTTAGTTAATGATATTTAACAGACTTAAAAACATGGTGTCCTCATACTAATTTCTTTCCCCAGCCAACGAGATGACGACAGCCAGCTACCAGATGTTTTAGAAAGGATTGAAGAGGTGGTGTTGGCATCTCAAGAACTGCCAGGTGTTGCACAGGCTATCAGGGGATTAACAGAGCTCACTGCACTAGGATGGTTTTAATAAAATGTCAACAATAAAAACAGCTAGCTAATTTAACTGATTACCTTAAAAGTCCATTGATATCGCCATTATTTAATACTGCTATTAATACGTTCTCCGACAAGTGGAAATGATGAGACCTGTTTTCCGGGTTTGGTCAGGTGACTTTCGACATATATCCAATTCACTGATGTTTGTGACATAGCTGCAGGTGGCAAATTTATAAACAATTTTGCAGTGTGCCATTTTCATGAACCTTTCTGCTAGAGCATGTTTGATTTAGTTTACCCCAAAGTGTTAATTAATGCATTAACTAACATGCAGGAACTAACATGTTATTAAGGTGGTGTTATTCATGCGGTAATTCATATAGTAGTTAAGTTAGTTCTTCATTAGTTCTTGATTAATACATGTTTTAACTCTTCATTAGTTCATAGCCAAGTAATTATTAAGGTATTAGTACATGATAATTCATGTACTGTTATTGTAAAGTGTTACCGTTATTTGATTTATAACTTATGACATTATTGTTACGGGGCAAACGAGATGTGAGACGTGCGGATCCATGTGCGAGCTTTATTCACAAAGGTGTGGTTAGGAGACAAGCAAGGGTCAAACAATGGCAAAGAGGTATATCACAGGCAGGGTAAAGAGTCATCAAAAACAGACATGAATCAGTCAACAGCGAACAATATCCAAAGGGGCTTGACAAGAGAGGGGTATCCGAAAACGTAAGCAATAGTCCAGGCAGGGGAAAACACAATCCAAAACAGGCAAGGCAAGACTAGGAAAACTACAAACGGCTCTGTAAGGCAGCTAAAGCTAGGACAGCGATAAATACATACAATACTCGGCCGTGAGGGAGAGAAAGTCCATGGCTTATGTAGGGTGTGTGATCAGTGCAATCAGCTGTGTATGTGTCATCAGTGCAATGGATGATGGGAAATGCAGTCCAGTGTGATGTATGGTGTGAGAGTCAATGTGGTGAGCAGTGACCTCTGGTGGTGAGTGAACGGAAGTTCATAGACCGGATTCGTGACAATTATAAAGTGGACAATTACTCTTCAATTAAAGTGCGGCAAGAAGTGCATCTTAATCTGGACTTGACTAAACTTTAACAGTAATAACGTTTTTTATACCGTGTATATTCATGTGTAAGTTTACTCAACTTAAAACTGTATACTCTTAAAACTAAGCTTTTAACAAACACTAGTCACCCTAACAAAGAGTGTTATTATGAAATGGCAGAAAATGACACTTCTAACAAGGGTATACGGTTTCCTTTCTTGTACTGATGTTAATCTTTGATAAGATCACCAAAAATCAGACAATGCACCATGAATTCCTGTGACTCTGAAGGTGTTTTCCCTGGAGTTGTCTGCTCTCCATTTTACACAGGTGTTGACATTTCGCTGCCACTGTTCCATGCACCCTTTGCATGCAACGAGATTATGACAGCAAACTGCAAAAACAGGATCATTCATGGGCCCTAGAGGTTGAAAATAAAGAACATTACTTTTTAGTTTTGTGATAATATTTTAGAGAAATAGTCAAGGCAAAGTAAGAAAAGTGTATTATAGAATAAAATTACAAAATACTACAATAAATGAACAAATGATGAGATATTCTTGCCAACAAACCTTTGCAAATCATGCAAGTAAATGCATTTTTGATGGCTGTTCTTTCTTCATTCGTGAAATGTAGGGTAAACCGTCCACGTGCAGTAAGCTCTGTTAATCCCGATAGCCTGTGCAACACCTGCCAGTTCTTGAGATGCCAACACCACCTCTTCAATCCTTTCTAAAACATCTGGTAGCTGGCTGTCGTCATCTCGTTGGCTGGGGAAAGAAATTAGTATGAGGACACCATGTTTTTAAGTCTGTTCGATATCATTAACTAACATGCACTGTAAAATTTATGTTAAAAAAAAACAGCAGCTGTGGTTGCCGGAATTCTACCGTAAAATATACGGTATCAACGTTTTAGGTTTTAACTTAAATTTACAGTTAAATACTGTAATTCCATTAACTGATATAATGTTAATATACCAACCTATTGAAGTACTGAAATCTGTTTTGTACCTTTGTATTACACTGATAACCACCAAATGCAGGTGGTGATGAGAAAGTCACATGATGAAACAAAGCCCATCTCAAGCAGATTTTAAATAATAACATATATAGAAGGGGCACAGTGTCATTCACACAAACACTGAACACATGGTGAGACTCATTAAACTGAAATATGCAATAAACATTAATTTAACAACATTAGATGTAACATACAACCCTAATAAACATAACTGATAAGAAAAAAACTAAGAAGAAACCTAGTTATTTCAAAGGAAAAACATCAAAATCGAACAAAATTTGAAATGCAATGCAGGGAATTCTGGGAATTTTAATGTCTTGAATTTGCAGCAGCGCTTCTTTTAGAGGATAGTTGACTCTGTTATTTATTTCTGGCCATATTCGCTCAACTTTAAGATTCTGTGGACAAAGAATATTAATATTTTACTGTGTGCAAAGAAATTGTGGACTTCAGGTAACGTTCTGATGTGGAAGGAAAAACATACCCTTGATGATCTTGTCTGGACATATGGTTGCCTGTTGATATTGTACCTGTGTCCAGCCAGATGCTCCTGCATGTATAAGCACAAGTACAACTCTTTCCCATGGTCAACCCGGATTTGATCTCACAATCCGTTATTTATCACTGCTTCTCTGAAAGAAAATCTTAGCTTAAAAACTGTGACTGTGCAGTTGAAATGTTTAAAACATGAATTTGTTCATGACGGCGGTTCTCAATTCTGACCTGACCATGTGACCTGGTGTCACATGCAACACCTATATCATACTATTCATGGGCCTAAAAACTAGGGTAATATAGTTTTTTCTTTTTTTTTTAATGGATAGAGGACCCAAAGCAAAATATAGCCAAGGAGTCAAAAATTGTTACAATCTGTGACATCTGAAAAGTGCAGTGCTGTGATCACTCAGGTCAGGAATTGAGAACCACACTGGTTTAAGACTGATACAAAATAATAATAAAAAAAAAATGCAAATGGAACTTGTATACACCTGTAAACTTTCTGATAGATTAAGTTGTTTTTAACAGGCATGGTGTTATATGCCCCTATTTGGCTGTTGAATCCATTTACTGCCATAACATGTGTCACCAAACATCACCAGCTTCTCTTTTTGGTCCAAGTGTAGTTTATGTCCCATGTATTCAGCATTATAAGGGACTGGATTCAGATTGCGTACTCCCTAAGAGTTCACAAAACAAGCTGTTATAACAGCACTGCCCCTGCATGACAGTATCTCTCAGGAATAAGCTATGAACATACATAATTAGTAAACTTTGACTTGAAATTATTAGACAAGGCCCTTAAAACTGGGCAATGCCAAGCTTTTGCCATAATTCATGATATGGTTGATGAACCTCTCGTAGCGCTTTTCCGACCCGAAGTTCACCTGCATGTACGCCTTTTGATGACAGATAACCTGTCAGGAATTTGCGCCCAAAAGTTGGCCCCACCTGTTAAAGAAAGTAGATTTTTTTATTTCATTATAATCACTGGTATGCATTAAACTAGTGTATCTGAGTTGTATACAAAGAGTGTTCTTTTCATCCTGATTCACATCTGACAAATTTGTCTCTTCAAATGCATTTGCACATTTGATTAAAATAACTAGATTAGGGTGTCTTACGCTGTGTTCATATGCTATCGAAAATTTGATAATTCCATATTGTGAAGTAGTGATTACGAGCTTGTTGCATTTAAGTGCATATGTGGGTAACATGGGCGTTCATGTGCGATTCTAGGAAATTCGTATTTATTAGTTGCAGTACAACATAATGACACAAATATTATGATCTCTCACCACGAAGTACATTAAGCTGGAAAAAAGATGCAAATGTGAACGGAATGATCATCATCTAAATGTTTTTGTGTAATGTACTGCTTAACAAATCTCCCTTTATATAACATTAACAATAATAACTTTAATAAATAGCTTTAATAATTAACTAATAATATTTAAAGTAGTCCATAAGCTTACCTCATTTACAGCGCTGGCTAGATGGCTATCATCAATGTGGCCTCGTCTTTTTATGCCATGTTCCCTGCAAAATCTGCAAACACTAATTGCAGAGCATTTTTGCACACCCATCTGGAGTAGGTGCGCAGAAATATTTTCATAATTCATATGATCATTAACCATGTTAATGATCATTTCCGCATGCCCTTCTAAACATGCCATAGTAATCATTTGCCACGTCTTTGCTCCCCCTGCCAGTGACCTTTGCAAATGCTGATGAGAAAAGGTAGCTCCTTGGTTGAAAATAGACCTTTTTATGATTTTCTTCATTTAATTTTTCACATTTTTGTCTTCAGGTGTAAGATTGAGAAACACAGTATAGAAAAAATTTAAATATATATATATATATATATATATATATATATATTGTAACGGTGGTGGTCGCCCTGGCACAAATAAAAGTTGTTGTTTTTTTCGGGCGCCAGCCAGGATTGATCCTGACAAAATTAAAGTAACCCAGGATAGCTGATAAAAAAAAACCACCTGTTACAACATTAAGTCACAAACAATAGTCAGAAGAAAACTGTTCGAAATGGAAAGATTTATTCCAAACTTGTTTGAAAAATAAATAAGAAAAACAAACAAAAAAAAAACATTTCAGCACTTTGAGTAAATTCAAGGGTGAATTCGGTGAATTCCTCCGTGTGGTAATTGCGTCACACTATTTCACGTTTCCAACACGGCAGATTCACATCCACAGTCATTCATAAATTGTCCATAGAAGAAAACAAAGAAACATTAAATAAGCATTTTGTTCATTTCATAATTAAGCAATAACATCAAACCACACTCTTCAAACAACATTTAATCATTTACCAGTCATGAAAAAAAAAGAACGCACCGAAAGTGCGGAGATGAATATTATGCGAGTGCGTGCGTGTGTAGAGAGTGAATGAGTGTGCGTAATGAGTGGCGTAGAAATACTGACCAAGTTCACAGTCATGAAGCGTGTATCTAGTGGTCATCCGACACCAGGACAGGTGAATAAGCAACCGTGACTTGTCTTCAGAACAACCTAACTAAATCCAGATAATCTTTGAAGTGCAACGCTTAAAAAGTCACGTGGGACTCCGTAACGCACCAGATAACGTTCACAGAAGGCAACAGTTCCAGACGCGGCCGTCTTTCCACTTTACTTCACTCTCACACTGCAATCCTTTCAGATGACGCAATACTCCTGGGTAAGACTCACTTCCTTATATCCTCTTTCCTTCCGCCATTAATTGAAACACTCCACCCCTAACGCGCAACGTAAAACGAAAGTAAACTGAAAGGATATTGTGGCCCAAAGTATTTTGCACTGCCACAATATATATATATAAATAGCTGTCTTAATTTTCCCTATTTTGTCATGGAAATTATCAATTAAGAAATGATTTGTTTTTTCATTTTTCATTTTTTTATTTGAAACGGATACGGAATGATCGGAAGGTCCGTGTGTCATCTGATCATTCGTTTTTCATTTAGTTTTGATAGTAGAAAAATGAGAAAACGGCACCTAGTTTTGTTTTTTCGTTTGTTCAGAGAAGCGCAAAAACAAGATTTTGGCTCGATTCTCATTTTTTGGTTCACGGGTAAAAAATGGATAAAAGACTTCAAAATTTGTTGTCCCCTTGTGGGCGGTCATGAGGGTCCGTGTACCTTCGGATAATTCGTTTTTTTCTTTAAAACGGGAAAACGAATAAATCAGTGGTTTATGGCACATTTAAACCTTCTCCTGGGCATAATAAACGAATTTCAGGTGTTTTTCCCACATTTTTAATTTTGTCTTCGTCCCACTTTGTTCAAATGCATCAAATGAAAATACAATAAAACCAAAACGAAAAATTAAGCTTTTTGATTCACAAATCCGTTTTGGTGTACCGGAAGTTCCCCGTCGCTTTGGGTCCGGGTCGTTTCAGCTATCTTTTTGTCATCTTATAATATTTAGCTACTATATATTTAGGTAGGCTATTGATCACATGATCGATTTGGAGGTTTGGACGGCTTTGCCGACTGTGCTGTATATGTATGAAATATGAATTCAAATAAATGTACAAAGTAATTATACCTCTAACAAATATATTTTTCTTGTTGTGCAGCTTCTCAATCTATATGCTATATACACAGAGCGTTTGTATAACACAGTACAATCAGTGGCGCCTGCATTCATCTCTTCATTGGACTCGCCTTTAGAGAGAAATGCATCTGGATTACATAATGAACGAGTTTTTGTATTTGATTTGAATTATTTCGTTTTACAGTAGTAATTTAAAGCTTTCTATAGATATATATATATTTTTTTATCATGCCTGTGAGGCGATTCTCTGAGTTTTGGTTCATCATTGCGAAGCGCTCCTGCTCAAAACCGAGAAGGCAGCAAGTGTATCCTCCTATTTTTTTTTTTTTTTTTATAAAAAATATGTTTTCCTATTTATTTTATAAAAGCACATTTTGTTGATATTGTGGATGCACACAAATAAAAGTAGACCCTTTACAGTTCCAAATGATGTATTAGGCTACTCTTACATTTATGAGCAAAAATTACGGTATATTTTAAGTTGTTTCTACTGTAAGAAAAAATGCGCTGTGATCGTGCTGGCGCCTCCATGTCCTGTAAAGCGCCCTTCAGCTTCCACTCTCCTCACAAACTGCTGGATATGTCCATCCATTGATCTAGGTTTAACATTTAAACTAACATTGTGATTTAACTGTTTTATATCTATATATTTTATTTTAGGTCGTGTACATATCTATATATTTTATTTTATAAGTCGTGATGATTTGAGAAGCCTATCAAACCTTTCAACTCACTGCTGCCACTGCTGTTACTTAAAAAAAAAAAAAAAAAAAACCTTAGCTACATTTAACAAACAAAAAATACTCCAAACGTTTTTCTAATTTATATATTAGTGGTGTCAAAATTAGCGCAATTTTTTCAGATTAACGCGTTAAAAATATTTAACGCAATTAACGCAGGGGCGGGGCTAGGGTTGGCCACCTCATTCACAACTGCTGCCTCTGTCTCTTTTTTCTTGAAAAGGATTGAGTTTATTTAGATGCAGAATGTCTTTATGACCACATCAAACGGGAGACGTTTCAGACGCGCGCTCTAACTTCGCCTCCGCGCCAGGCGCGAGTCAAACGAGCGCGGAAAAGATACTGTGCTCGTAGCGCGCGCTCTTCAAATACACGCACAAAGGTGCCGGCGCGCGCTGTAGCCTGTATCATTTCATATCAAATAGCAAAAGAACTACGTGCATGCAATGTTCCAGTTATGCCGCCAGTTAAGGCATGAAGTTACCAAAAAAGGCGATTAAAGCTGCTATAAAACTATGTGCGTGCATGCAATATGTTATATATGCGTCACATTTAAGAACATGTCTCTGAAATGGTTTTAAAAACTGTCCTGAGGCACCCCACCCCAGCACTGTCTCCCTCATCTAAAACACCCGATTCAACTCGTCCGCCTTCAACTTTAAGACCTGAAGTGGGTCAGAAAAGGTAAAGAGAGTTATTAAGATGCATGTCAGATCCGCGTCACGTTCAGCAGCAGCAGCTTTTAAAGCAATAGCAGGCAAATAAGCTAATAACCAGCTGCTGTGATGTCTATTAATCCAAGAACTAAAGAAAAAAGAGGAAATCAATCACTTTTATAGCTTTAAGGGGTTCATCTATATTTAATTTAGAATTTAGTGTTTGGTAACTATTCATTTTCTGTATATTTCTGCTGAAGGGCACATGTAGCTAAATATGTCATTTATTATATTGGGTTCATGTGAAGATTGTTTTAAGTTCACTTAAATTAGAAGTAAAGTCTAATAAATGTTAAAATTGATAGCTCTCAATAATACTGTAATGCTGAATGGCTACAGTCAATGGTTAAATATTAGGGGGATTTTTTTTTTTTTACTGAGACATCAGTAGTATTGATATCCGTGATGCTGGCCTTCAATCATAAAAAAGATGCCATTAAAGAAATATTACAGAAACGTCCACTTTTGGTATGGCAAAATGTCTTAACATTTTTATTTCTTTTTTACTTTTAAACTTAGACCACATTATTAGATTACCTTTTGACTTTATGAATACATATAAATGACAGCTTAATTATATATATTTTTTAGCTTTTTTGTGCAATTATTTCAAGACCATATGTATCATTTTTTTTGTCACTGGTGTTACCTTCTTTAGCAATATTAAAGGTTTTTATGAAATATTATTTCTAAAAAAAAAAATTTCAGCACATGTAGTCAGAGTTACAGAAAAATAATGAAAATGCAAGAAATAAGGAGATTATTTTTTATTTATATAATGTGACAGACAAAAACAGTAACACCAGTGACAGTAACACCAGTGACAATTTTCATGAAAAATGCATTTTACAAAATGTCTGCTGCAAGGTATCAAGCCACATGTTGTCAATCATGGTATACTCACTAAATTAAGTAGTCTAATCCACTTGTATTATAGTTTTTTTTTTTACATTTCCCTGACAATAAATAGGTCACACCAGTGACATCAAGCTTCATTTGAAATCATGAGATAAATGAGAAAAATTATCATAACTGAAAAGAAACAGTGGACTAAACATGGGCCTTTTTTTCACAGATGTTTACAAAATAGGAAGTCGAGTGATGTTATCAGTGTGATTTTTTTTATTTTTTATTCCAAAATAAAAGGCTTTTGTTAAGCGGTAACACCAGTGACACAACTCCAGGGGACCACTATTTTCATTATACATTTTATAATATTTATTTGTCATTTTGTTTTATTATGCCATTTATATCATATATTTGATATTTATGAATAGACTTTTGTATTTTAAATGGTAGAAAATCCTGTTTTTGACCTCAAAATAAAGCACTGTCCTGCTGTACATGGCTGTGGGGACGAGCAGATTTATGGTACTTGGAATTCTATATAATTAATTTAAAAAAAAAAAAAGCCACATTGATGTCTCAGGAAGGTGTAATTGTTCAAATAAAATATTGTTTCATTTTAAAATATAAAAAATTGTAACCCTAATGTGTATTTCAATTGTAATATTTCTTTAAAGTCTAGGGACAGAAAAGTGGACGTTTCTGTAGAATGACATTGTACATTTGAAGATTGAATGTGAAATTATTGCAATATAAAAGTATATTTAAAAACTTTAATGTTAGGTGGGATTAATCGCGATTAATTTTAGAAAAAAACAAATTTTAATCGATTGACAGCACTAATATATATATATAAACTAAACGAAATATAATCATCTTTCCATTACATTCAAAACGGAACTAGTTTCTTTAGCTGAAACAATAAATTGTTTTGGGAGAAGGGGAAAACGGCTCAGGTCGGACTCTGGCTGGTAATTCTGATAAGCTGCCACCATTTTGGCCACTCAAATGCTCCTCCTCAACGTGCATTAGGACGATATAGACACACTGTCACAATATGCTGTTGGAAGATGCACTGTTGGAACAAACACTAACTGAAGGGACTGGGGTTTATAAACACAGGATAATTGGGGAAACACAGGTGCACAGGATCATAATCAAACTGAACAAGTATTAATTTAGACAGTATCAATTTTTTATTATTTTTTTTTAGCTAAAGTATTTATCAATACAGTGTCCCTTTTACCCCGTGATTGTGAAACACTAAACACCTCACATGATTTTACGGTGAAATGTGTCATTTTTCATGTTAATCAGGTCAATTTTGATCAAGAAAAATGCACTGTGGTGGCTTTAATTCAGCATAAGCGGCTGCGTGTGGTGTGAATGCTCTAATCTTTTAACATGGGCGCCGAAAAAAATACGCGCTGCTTACGCCCTGCTTACGCCCTGCTTACGCGTGCAGTGTGAAACTGGCGTTATTCTTTTTTTATGTATTATAGAAGTATCGGATCGGGACTCGGTAGATACTCAAAATCAAATGACTCGGACTCGGACTCGAGGGCAAAAAAACCTGATCGGGACATCTCTAGTAATGATGTAGTTGAGTAATTTTGCAGTAAATACAGGGTTTCTGCAGGATTTTTAAGCTCAAATTTAAGACTTTTTTTAGACCTTTTTAAGACCTGCACAAATAAAATTAATACCATATGCGCGTGGTAGGGCAATGTCTATGGTAAACTATTAAACTGTAAAATGACTGTAAAAAGCATGATTTACAGTTCAGATAGAAGTTTTCAGGAAAACAAAAAGTTTTATAAAATTATACACTTCACATTTCAGCCTTTAAACCATTTTTTAAGAAAATGGATGAGTCAATAATTTTAATTATTACATTAATTTAAACAATTATTATCAATAAATTATTATATTAATTAAATAACATACAAACACATTTTACTGTTTAGATTTTTATAATGAATTATCTTCTTATTGACCCACTAGTTCACATTTACAGCTCTGTGTGTTTGCAGGGTAAAAACATGGGTCGATTTTCACATTGGTCTGAACAAAAAAACTAATGTTCCTGCCGTACCGGAGGCTGCAGTTCTAGGACCCTATTTTTTGGGACAGCGCTATCTACTCCAACAGAAGAGACCCGATTCAAACATTAAACAAACAGATGCAAAGACTAGATCCATGGAAACTATTCATTTTTTATCTTTCCATCTTATTTTTAATGTAAGAGCTAGCGTGGACCGTTTGAGGGGGAGTCAGCAATCTCCATTTAGCCTTTTTAGCTGTGCAAAACAGTTCATTGTGATGCTGGATCTTGTAAATTAGTATTTGTATTCAAATTATTTTACATTTATTGAAGTACTAATAATCACACCAATTTGTACCGCAAGTGTTTTACCATTTACTGCACTTTAAGTTTGTCATACATCAGACGTGAAGCGCTGCGGCTAATGAACTGAAGTCTCTCACAGGCAATTCTTTCTTTCCAAGAAAACTGAATTTATAGAATATATAGAATATATTGAAATAAATTAGGTTAAATATTTCAAGAGGGTTACCAACGGGTATGTTTAGGGTTAGGAGTTGGTTAGGACAATAATTAAGTGTATACAAATAAACAACTACATAATTCCTTAAAAAAATAATAATATAAAGAATTGAATAGCAAGTGCTATAAAATAATATGAGCCACTAATATTTGGTCATTTAGCAGATGCTTTTATCCAAAGCGACTTATAAATGAGGACAATGGAAGCAATCAAAATCAACAAAAGAGCAATGATATGCAAGTGCTATAACAAGCCTCAGTTAGCTTAACGCAGTACACACAGCAAGGTTTTTTTTGTTTTTTTTTAAAGAATAGAATTATAATAGAGAGTGCTAGAGTTAGAGGGTCAAATAAAGATGGAAGATATGTTTTTAGTCGATTCTTGAAGATGGTTAAGGACTCAGCTGCTGGGATTGAGTCGGGCAGGTCATTCCACCAGGAGGGAACAGTTAATGTAAAAGTCTGTGAAAGTGACTTTGTGCCTCTTTGGGATGAACAATAAAGCGACGTTCACTTGCAGAACGTAAGCTTCTTGAGGCACATAAGTCTGAAGTAATTAATTTAGGGAAAGGGGTGCAGAGCCAGTGGTCGTAGCTATTGGTAGCCAGTGCAAATTGATAAACAGAGGTGTGATGTTCTTCATTCTTTCTTACATTATTTTTGGCTCATTAAAAATTAATCTTGCTGCACGTTCTGGATTAATTGTAAAAGTTTGATAGAACTGGCTGGAAGACCTGACACAATACATACATACAAAAAATAAAATACAATAAATAAATAAAATAAAATAAAAAAATAAATAAATAAAAAACTATAGGGTCCTAGAAATCCAGTTCTGAAACTACAGCCCTCCGGTATTGCATGAATACAGAACAACAGCCTTATTGAACACATGCACATTCATTCACTGCCAGCAGGAGGCGCTTTCGAACTGTTTCCCCGGTAATAGCAGAACACAAAGCAGCACCTGACTTTGAAACGTGCTGCGCTCATATTTATTTATAGCTTTTTGAAGTTTAATCGTCACATTAAGCTGCATCGTGATTCTGGTCTGTACCCAAATTTAAGACCTCTTGAAATCATAATTAAGACTTTCTTGTACAATTTAAGACTTTTTATGACCTTAAATTTGATAAAGTAAATTTAAGACGTTTTAAGACTTTTTAAGGACCCGCGGAAACCCTGTAAATAGGTAAAGTAGCACATATCCTCAAAAGCATATCATAAAATAGCATATGTATTGTATTATACAATCGCTCTGTGTATATACACTGAGAAGCACACACAAGAAAAATATACTTGTTAGAGGTATGATTACTTTATACATTTATTTTTAATTCATATTTCATACAGCACAGTCGGCAAAGCCTTTCAAACCTTCAAATCGATCCTGTGATCAATACCTAAATACAGTAAATATTATAAGATGACAAAAAGATAAGCGGAAACAGTGTGCGGGAACAGTGGAACGAGCACACGCGCGTGCTCTATACGCTGTTTGCGTAGCGGAAACGCTAAACTAAGCGGAAACAGACTGCGATACAACACCGGAAGTAAGGCGCGCGCGCGCGGCCGATCTTCAGAATTCTAACTTTAGCCTTATCTGTGTAACATCCAAGAAAATGGACACCTACGTCCTTTACCACGGAAACAAAAGAGTGACGCTCAAAGATGACGATATGCATGCTGAGAAGATTTCACGAATATTTCAGGTAGGTTTTCGATATAATTAAGATCATTTTTAAAGGATTTAAATTAGCCAATATGGCAATTAGCTTACTAGCACAATCCAATTCCAATGATGTCGCTGATTAGAATTTGCAAAAAAACAAATTTATTGCACATATAATTAGCAAGTTATTGAACGCGGAAATGTGTGAATGTGCGAATATAAAACCAACTTTACCCAAGTATATAGGTTTACTTCTAAGATCTTTGACTCCGTAGTCACTTTTATCGAGTTCTGTATCTGGCCAATGTTACTTTGATGGCAAATGACAAATGTTTCTGCTGCAGCAAATTAAAATCTATATCTCATCCTATTAATAACAGTTATGATTATAACATACTTCCTTTTGTATGGCACATACATGCCATTAGTACTCTAAAACCTGAAATGGATGTGCAAGGCAAGGCAAATTTTATTTATAGAGCACAAGTTTAACACAACTGTAGTTGATCCAAAGTGCTTTACAATAAAAATAACAATTTAAAAGAAAAGGGAAGGGGAGACAATAGGAAAAATAAGTATCAAAAAACAATTAAAATGTAATTTCATAAAACTCCAGTTAAACTATTCAAAATACCTACACATCATCACTCAAATTCTAAAGAGTAAAAATAAGTCTTTAAGCTAGATTTAAAAGCATCCAATGATGGAGAAGCTCTGATGTTGTAAGGTAGATTGTTCCACAGCTTTGGGGCCACTACTGAGAAAGCTCGATCACCTTTTGTTTTACGGCGTGAACGGGGGACAGATAAAAGTAACTGATCACTAGATCTTAGAGACCTAGAGGCTGTATATGGCTTAATGAGAGCACAAATATAATCCGGGGCAGAATTACGCAATGCCTTGTATGCAAAAAGAAGGATCTTAAAATCTACTCTAAACTTTATAGGGAGCCAGTGCAATGAGGCAAGGACAGGGGTGATATGATCCCTTTTCTTAGTTCCTGTTAAAAATCTGGCTGCTGCATTTTGAACCATCTGTAATCGTGACAGTGTAGATTGAGGTAGGCCTATATACAAAGAGTTACAGTAATCCAAACGAGAGGAAATTAGTGCATGAATTACTATTTCAAGGTCATGACGAGAAAGAAAGTTTTTCACCTTAGCCACTGATCTGAGATGAAAAAAAGCTACTCCTTACAACTGCATTTATATGCTTATCAAATTGGAGAAGGGGATCAAAATGTACTCCAAGATTTTTTGCATGATTGTGAATGTTATTACTTAGAAAACTAAACTGTGTTTTAATGGAATTGTTAGTAGCAGCAGGGCCCAGTAGAAGCACTTCAGTTTTATTTTCATTCAATTGTAAGGAGTTTTCTGTCATCCAGGTCTTGACTTCATTTAGGCATAAAAAAAGATGATCCAATGAAAAGTCATTTCCTGGTTTGATTGGAAAATATAGTTGAAGGTCATCGGCATAACAATGATAATTAATGTTATATTTTTGGAGTATTGAGCCCAAAGGGAGCATGTAAAGGGAAAACAAAAGTGGGCCTAAAATGGATCCCTGTGGAACACCACAATGGATAGGTGCAGGTAGTGAAGTAAATGACCCGATATTTACAGAAAAAGTCCTCCCCTTTAAGTATGAGGCGAACCACTCTAAAGCTAGGCCTTGAACCCCAACAACATACTCAAGTCGTTTCAGAAGAATATTGTGGTCAACAGTATCAAATGCGGCACTTAAATCTAAAAGTATCAGGATAGCAGATGACCCAGAATCAATGGTCAGCAGAATGTCATTTGTAACCTTTAGCAATGCCGACTCAGTGCTATGCAGTGCTCTAAAACCAGATTGAAATGGGTCTAAAATATTAAAATTTTCCAGGTACGAAGTAAACTGTGAGAGTGCAACTTTTTCCAAAACCTTTGAAATGAATGAGAGTTTAGAGATAGGGCGATAATTATTATGCATAGTGGGGTCAAGATGAGGGCCTTTCAATAGGGGCTGTACGATAGCATGTTTAAAACTTTCCGGAAATACCCCATTTATTAAAGAGCTGTTTATAATAGCTAAGAGGGTGGGGCTGATTGTGTCTAAAACCTCTCTAAACAGACCACCAGACAATACATCGGACTGGCAAAATGTAATTTTCATCTGAGAAATTATTTTGAGTAATTGAGATGAAGATACTGGCTGAAAATTTGTGAAACTACAGGATGAATGAACCAGATGAGAGTGATCTAAGTCAAAAGGAGAGAAGTGTGATCTAATATCTTGTACTTTCTGAACAAAAAATTCAGAGAATTGGGTGCACGTCTCAAGATTGACATCAGGAACTGAGCAAACAATTGGACTAAGAACAGAATTTATGGTTTTGAAGAGAACTTTGGGCCTATTGGCATTTTTTGCGATCAAGTTTGAGAGATATTTGGATTTTGCCTCCTTAACGGAATTTTGATAAACAGTTAAGCAGTTTTTCAAGATTTGGTAGGAGATCTGGAGCCCATCCTTTTTCCACCTACGCTCGGCCCTCCTACACTCTTGTCTGAGAGTGCGAGTGGATGCATTTAACCACGGTTGAGGACTAGAACTGACCTTACACTTTTTACGCTTAAGTGGAGCAACTGTATTCAAAGCAGAACAACAGGCAGAATTGAACATTTCAACCAGTTGTTCAGTATCCATACAAGACGGCAGAGGTGTATTAAAATTTAAAAGAAACTTGGAATAAGACTCACAAAATTCAAGAGCAGTATTAGCATGAAAAGCACGAGAGTAATGTACAGGCCGGGAAAGGAGGTGCCGATCATATGAAATGATAGGTTCAAACACCACAGGGTAATGATCAGAAATGCCAGCATCGAATATATCACAGATATGTACAGAGAAACCACGAGTCAAAACAAGATCCAATGTATGGCCTCCGTTATGTGTAGGAATGGAGACCGACTGTACAAAATTGAAGTTTTTAACCAAAGGTTTAGATGGACAGCAAACATGAATGTTAAAGTCTCCTAAAACCAACAGCCTGTCACAACGAGACACTTGATTTGACAGAAATTCAGAAAGCTCATGAATAAATGTTGTACTGACTTTAGGAGGTCTATACACCAGGACACAAAGTAGAGGGCCATTTAGATCCATTTTTAGGAGTTGTGCCTCAAAACTGAAAGAGGCATCAACAGACAGAAGTCTACATTTGAATGAGTTTCTAAAAACAGTGGCTAAGCCACCACCATGTCCACTTGGTCTAGGAGTGCTGTAAAAAGAACAGTCAGAGGGGGATAGCTCGCCAAGAGATGAAATGTCACCATTCTTTAACCATGTTTCAGTCAAAAATAAAAAATCCAAGGCATGAGAAGTAAAAAAATCATTTAAAATAAAAGTTTTATTTGATAGAGACCTAGCATTGACTAGAGCCATTTTGACTGGAGGTTGAGTTATCATTGAGGATGTGGTGATGCCTGGTAGATCACCCGATGAAACATATTCCAGATGACGGAGGTTCGTAAAATTTACATTACCATTTTCATAACGTGTTTTTGTATGTAGCCGGTGAAAGGAAGACCAAACGACAGGTATAGTACATCCAACACCTGAAGTTGTAGACACAGACTTTGTAACGTTACACTGTTTGCGACGGGAGCCCCAATGTATATAGCGAGGCCGACGAGTAATTCCAAGGGTAGCACAGCGATTGTAAATTCCAACGGGCAGTTTTGACCGGGTTTTAGAGTTGAGATGATGCAAGTCCAGGGACGAATAAAATGTCATATTGTAATTCCACAAGCCAGAAGGCCGTATAGAGTCCTGGAACAGCGCGCAAAAATCCGTAAAAGCAGATAAAAAGCCCACAACGAACAAAAAAAATAGAAACATCCTACAGTCGCGTATACTCAGTTAAAACCCGCGTTAGCCAGCACACCAAACAACTAAGCCACTTCACAACGCAAGTACATGGAAAGGCAGCCCTTTGTAAGACCACCTACACCCAAAACTAGCGTACGACCGACAGTCCGAAAGAAAGTGTTAGCTTACTCACGGAAGACGGAAGAACAGCCCGTTGCGTGGTGGCGAAAGCTCGCGTTTGGCTGGTAACACAGCTTGACTGAAAGGATTATCCAGGTCAGATTGTAAATCGTCGCGTTTGGAGCAAAATAAAACCAAGACCAATTGAGACAAAAAATTAGAAAATTAAACTGGAGAAAACAAAGAAACTCCAGAGAACAAAACTCAAAACATGTACCGGAGAACAGCGGCAGTCAGGACACGCCAGCGTACGCTCAACCGGAAAGAGACAGCATGTCAGCTAGATTGAGATGTGCCATACAAGGGAAATGTACAGTGCTGAATGGCATGGACATAGGCCCTTTTAAATTTAGTTTGATACAATTTAAGGCCATCAAAAGTCTTAAATGGTTCAAGAAAGTCTTAATTAGCATTTCAAAAGGTTTTAAATTTCGGGACAGAAAGATTTTTTTATTGCAACAATTAAAAAGTCTACGATTTCATTAAGTAAAAATGAGCACTGGTGGTTTGTATACTGCAGTTACTGGAGAAACACTGTATTTCTGCTATTCCAAAAGCACTGGCAGACAATAAATTAGCATTTTCATTAAGCCTGTCTGCTGTTTTAGTTTAGACCAATATGAAAATCAGCCCATGTTTTTACACTGCAAACACTCAGGCCTGGTTTCACAGACAGGGCTTAGACTAGGATCAGGCCATAGTTCAATTAGGACAATTAAATATCTCTTATAAATGTGCCTTAGAAAATTACAATACTGGTGTGCATCTCGAGACAAACAAACTGTTGTTTCTTTCAGTTACAACAGCTGAAGTCTCATGTATTTTTGGTCTGGGACTAGGCTTAAGCCTTGTCTGTGAAACCGGGAGTTGTAAATGTGAACTGGTGGATCGACAAGAAGATAATGCATTCTAAAAATTCAAATAATTAGGAAAGTAAAATATATATAATATAATTTAAGTTATAAAATAATTGATAGTAATTAATTTAAATTAATATAACAATTGATACATTTAACTAATCTATTTTCTTTAAAAAAATGTAACTTTAAATCATGCATTTACAGTTTAATAAGTTACCAAATATAACAAAATAACTAAAAATATAATAAAATACCTAATTGCATAATACTATTATTGTTAGAAATTGCAACCAAATAAAAATATAAATATAAACTTTTGAACTGCTGGTTTCGTCTGGTCAGAGGCCCCCCGACTGAGCCTGGTTTCTGCCAAGGTTTTTTTTCTCCATTCTGTCACAGAGGAAGTTTTGGTTCCTTGCCGCTGTCGCCTCTGGCTTGCTCAGTTGGGGACACTTAATTTCTAGCGATTATCGCCGATTTGATTGCACAGATACTATTTAAACTAAACTGAGCTAAACAATGGCATCTCTGAATTCAATAATGAAATACCTTTAACTGAAAATTGAGTGTTTAATCTTATCATTATATATTACTGACACTCTGTCCTCCAATTTGATACTGTTACGTGCTTTGGCACGATCTGTATTGTTAAAAGCGCTATATAAATAAAGGTGACTTGACTTGACAAAGACCCCCTACCCCACTCATATGGTATTAATTTTATTTGTGCAGTTCTTAAAAGGTCTTAAGTCTTAAATTTGAGCTTAAAAATCCTACAGATACCCTGGAAACACTGGCATTGAACATACCCCAGTTCACGCTTTGCATAACTGTTTTTAAGAATAAGATACACATTTTAAATTACTGTTGTGCAGAGATTTTACATTACTTTACAAAACTGTTATAGATGTAACAGGCCTGTTACAGGACCCAATTAAAGTGAATTGCACACATCTGAGTCTGAAATGGCATAATATTTTTCTTGGCTAATTTTTTGTTTTGTTTTAGGTCACCTGTGACAGCCTCTATTTGACGGATGATTCTAATGTTGCAATTTTCCCAAATGCTGAAGGGTCTTTCAGCACGATGGACTTGACCCTCAGGGCACATTACGAAGTCCACGGTGACCTTGTCGAGACCCCACAAATCTCCCCTTCGACCTCAGCATTTGCTTCAACTCCAGGTCAGCGGCATTTCTCTTTCGCAAGGCCAGGGTCATCTGGATCTATTCTTACAACAACACCGCGTGTAAATCGAACTTGGACAAGGTTTGAAAACTTTTATTTATTACTTTATGATGTTATTATTGCACTTAGGAATTGTTGTATTATGTCATGACAATAGGTTTAAATAAAAATTAAAAACTGAGAATTTAGCAAATGTTGAATCTGTTTCCAAATTTCAGAGCAATAAATGTTGCAGAAGTGATGGATGGAAAACCAGTTTCCAAAAGCGTCATTGTTGTAAAGTTCTCTGAAACTGAGGCCAATGTCCCGAGCATCGTGCAGAAACTTCAGGCTGACCTTAGGGCTTCAGAATCCCGTCCTGCTGGATTCCAACTGGAATGAAATAATGGATTAAGAAGGAACACGAGGTAACAAATGAACACTGATAATTTGTAATAAATTACAATGTCATTTGCTTAGTAATTCTGTTACCTAAATAGTGTCTGCATGTGTTTACCCAAAATTCTGTCATGATTTACTCGCACTCTTGTTCTAAACCTCCATAAAGTTCTTGCATCTGTTGAACATACAAGAAGACATTTAAGAATGTTGGTAACCGAACAGTTGCTGATCTCCACTGACTTCCATTGTATAGAAAAAAAAACACAATGGAAATTAATGGACACCAGAAAGTTTAGTTTCCTACATTGTTCAAAATATCTTATTTAGTGTTAAGCAGTGATGGGAATAACGGCGTTATAAAGAAACGGCGTTACTAACGGCGTTATTTTTTTCAGTAACGAGTAATCAAACGAATTACTGTTTCCTCCGTTACAACGCCGTTACCGTTACTGACAATAAAATGTGGCGTTACTATATTATATTACTAGAATTATTAGAACATCTGAATGGATGCGTGTAGCTGTATTTGACGTACCTTAAACTCTAGTGTGAAGGCGCACGACTCGCCGTCACTTTCTCTCACATACACGCACGCAAAGAAAGATACAGAGCAAGAGAGTCTTTCATAACATGCAGTATTGACGCGCTACATGTAAACGATATTCTTTGTTGTATTTTCCTGTCAAAATAGCGGCGTTCCTGTGGAATTAGTTAGTTAAGTTAAGTCGTGACGTATTGTCAAGTATGGTGACCCATACTCGAAATGCATTTAACCCATCCAAGTGCGCACGCACGCACGCAAAGAAAGATACAGAGCAAGAGAGTCTTTCATAACATGCAGTATTGACGCGCTACATGTAAACGATATTCTTTGTTGTATTTTCCTGTCAAAATAGCGGCGTTCCTGTGGAATTAGTTAGTTAAGTTAAGTCGTGACGTATTGTCAAGTATGGTGACCCATACTCGAAATGCATTTAACCCATCCAAGTGCGCACGCACGCACGCGCACACACACACACACACACACACACAGTTTTAAGAACTGCTGGGTTCTCTGTTAGTGGGCGGGGCTAATGCGCAAACGACAATCTCATTGGCTGGCGCTCACCTATTATTGTCCCTGTTTTGATTTCAGCAAATCAATTTGAGCAAACGCAGACAACGTGATTAATATTCATGAATCCAGCAGCTCATTAATCCTTAGTACGTTTTATATTGATGACAAATATGCATTCATACTTGGTTATTCTAATTACTAAAGTTCTATCGTCATATAATATTATATTATAATGCTTCACTGACTGATGCTAAGTGTCAGTAGATAAATAGTGTAGATTAATGTACAATGTTTTATAATAATAATAATTTATTCTTATTTAATTTAACATATTTAATATTGGGGGCATCCAAAGTTATTTGAACATTTTTTTTTTTTTTTAAGTAACGCAATAGTTACTTTCCCTGGTAATTAGTTACTTTTATAATGATGTAACTCAGTTACTATTTGTGAGAAGTAACTAGTAACTAGTAACTATAACTAATTACTTTTTTAAAGTAACGTGCCCAACACTGGTGTTAAGCACAAGCAAGAATTTAACACAGGTTTAAAACAACTTGAGTTATCCCTTTAATGCCTTTTCAAAGGTTCCCAGTATTGGAGACAAAAGTCCAGAAAAATTAACACGATGCTGATTAGCCATTTTTCCAGGCTGCAACACAGACGAAAAAGGACGAGGTGATTGATATTTTATTGGCTCTATTCATAGTTTTTGTTACTTTTAATTAAGACTAGTCTCATAATTAAATGCATGTTTTAGGCATTTTAACTGGAAGTTATTTGCACTGACATCTGAATATGTCACTGCCATTGTTTTGTCTGAAGATACACACCAGTAATGTTTATTTTAAGACATTTTTATAAAAGGTGCTTAAACATCATAATATCTTAAGGCCTAGTCTTGGCTTAAGCTAAGCCCTGTCTGTGAAACCGTACTACTGTTACATGCGTACATACTGTTGCATGTAACTCTTGATCTAGTAACATACAAGCTGTAATTTGTCTCTTTCTTTTATGCAGGGAAGAAGATTCTGGATTGCAGGATATTCTGGAAAAAATCGAGGAGGTGTTGGAGGCATCTCAAGGTCTAGAGAGTGTCGCTATCAGACTCCGAGAGCTTACCACACTGGCCACAAGGGAAAGAACTCAATTCAACATGCAGCAAGCATCACAGCTCAAGGAGGCTTTCACCTGCCTTGTTTGTAGAGGTTTGAAAGACCAAGTGTCTGATGTATTAACATCAGTCTACCACACACACTTTAGGGTTTATGAAAAATAAACTTGCCATATATGCGTGTAGCATGAACAGATACATTGCATACACATTCTTTTTACAGATGTGTGTGCAAATTAGTAGGGACTTTAAGCAGCAGCCTCTGATGGAAAAGCAATTGCATTTCTGCGTCTACTGTACATGCAGGACAAACTTTTATTTCATAAAATTCTGTTGTAACTGTTTACCTCAGGAGAGTAGCTGGTTTGTTGTAGTCAATACTATGTGGCAGATTAAGTTAATGTTATGGCTGTTTGATGGTATGTGTCACTGTAATTGTATCTGTATATCACTTAATGCCAAAGGCACCCATTTTCTTGCTTTATTTAAAAAAAAATTAAACATCTTTGTAGTCTTACTCTTGATTCATTGGTTACGGTAGTTAAGAGTTTACTTCCAGTTGCTTTGCCAATCCATCAGCAGTGGTTATTTAAAAATGCTAATGACTCAATGGTCAAGCAATGAACTGAACCAACATATTCCAAACAACTTTTCCTTTAAAACATACAGCTTTTATTTTACTTATTTAAAGTTTTACCAAAGAAGCACTTTGTAATTTTTTATTTTTTTTTGCTACATAAATATTCCAGTATATTTTAATACAGTGTTTTTGAACTTCAGGCCTGGGAACCCACTGCTCTGCCCATTTTGTATGTCTCCCTTGTTATCCGTCATGATTCAGATCATCAGCTCATTAGAAGAGAGAGCCATGAACTGAACTAAGTTTGTCAGATAAGAGCAACATGCAAAATGTGCCAAGTCGGGGCTGGGGCTGGGGTTGAGAAACAACTTCCTTACTTGAGTGAAAGTTCAGATACCACTGGTCAAATATTACTCCACTACAAGTGAAAGTTGTAAAGACAGATTTTTACTTAAGTGAAAGTATGGAAGTACATGTTTTTAAAAGTACTTAAGTATCAAAAGTAAAAAGTAAATGCATTGTTTTATTCTCGCATTGTTGTATATTTACAATACTATATGCCACTAATGCAACCTACTGAATACACCGATTAGCTTGTATTGTCTTTGGAATGAAGAACTTTTATGTTACAAAACATATTGAAATGGAAAAACTGAATGAAGATAATCATCTTTATTTTTATCTAACACTCCTACAGCTACATTGAACTCATTATAATACTTGTTTAAAAGTTACAAAGTTCTTTTTCAAAGAGATATTGAAGTCTATGATATGGTTCATTTTAGGCAAACAAAGCAAACATTGAAAAGAAAACAAACCTTTAGTCTCTTCAGAAAACTGGATCATACTCTCTCAGTATGGCCATGGGTTTACAGGTTGCGCCAAAGAACCGTCTTTTTGAATTTTGCCATCAACTGCTCAGTGTTCATAAAATGCTCAGAAATCAGTGAACTTCACAACATGTGGCTAGGGTTGGGTATTGTTTGAATTTTATCCATTCAGATTCTGATTCTGCTTATTGATTTCAATTCTTATTGATTCCCAGTTTAGATTTTAAAGTTTTCATTTAGCCTACTTTTTGATCATTTGTTTGCAAAAAAATATATGTATTTATGTGCAGTGTTTTGACAATAAAATAATGTTCAGATTTATATACTTCCCTGACCAGTTTTAAGCAGCAATTTACCAGTAGACCTAAGTTTATGTGTGTGTGTGTGTGTGTGTGTGTGTGTGTGTGTATATATATATATATATATATATATATATATATATATATATATGTATATGTATATGGTAAAGTGAGGGCAGTCATTTTTGACAGATATATTAGCCTACCATTTGTATTGCCATAGTTGAACTACAAAAATTAAACTATAGTTACTATAATGAAACTATGGTAAATTTGTGGTTACTGAAGTTACTACAGATATGATAATTATGGTTACTATAGTGAGATAATAGTAAATTTGTGGATACTGTGATTTTACTGCAAATACCATAGTTATGGTTTCTATAGTAAAAATATGGTTGATTTTCCAAAGGGCTTTAATGAGTTAACACATGCCTTTTTAGAGCACTTTTAGCTGTGCAGTAGCGCGAACGTTTACATTAGTTTAGTGGGGAAGATCCCGAGGCTGCAAGATTTGCATAAAAAAAATCAGCCAAATGTCCATTCAAAGCTAGGCGGAAAACTTTCTAATGACTTTCTACTTAGGGACATTGATATAAATGTAGTTGAGTAAAAAGTACGCTATTTGTCTTTCAAATGTAGTGAAGTTGAAGTCGCAAGTTTCCAGAAAAAATAATACTCGAGTAAAGTACAGATACTCAAAAAGTGTACTTAAGTACAATACTCAAGTAAATTTACTTCGTTACTGTCCACCTCTGGAAACACTGCCTTAACATGTTCAAATATAGGCTACCAAATGGTTGACGCAGTAGTAATGCATATCTTTCATTCCGTTACAGACATCATCAATGAGCCAATGCTGTCGGAATGTTGCCGGAGCATAGTTGGATGTAGAGTCTGCATTGAAGAATGGGCATTAACTAGGGTTGGGTACCGATACCCGGTACCAATATGGCACCGGTACCTAAGTAACCGGTATGTAGTAGAACCGAATCAGAACGGAAATTTCGGTGCCTCATTTCGGTGCCATGCCTGAGCGATCGATTAAAATATTTTTCCTTTGTGTATTTCATGAACGTTCTCATAATGTTGAGAGAAAACGTTCTTAAATCGAGGTTCTTGGAAAGTCTTTAGGACGTCATTTTTTACTTGATGAACGTTCTTATAATGCTGATAGAAAATGTTCTTAGAACAATGTTCTTGGAACGTCTTTAGGACGTGATTTATACTTAATGAACGTTCTCATAATGTTGATAGAAAACGTTCTTAAATCAACGTTCTTGGAACGTCTTTAGGACGTGATTTGTACTTAATGAACGTTCTCATAATGTTGAGAGAAAACATTTTTAGAACAACATTCTTAGAACGTTATTGTAATGTAACATAATTTCTAAATTAATAATTAATTGCTAAATGTTATTATGTTTTTATCAAAACATTCTGAGAACAGTATTCATGTCCTTATGATTGCAGGCTACTTTATGAACATTACCATAATGTTGGGAGAAACATCTTTAGCCTCTTGAGCTCTGGCCATGCTGAGCCACGCCCTTTGACCCACCGGTGGGTCCGCGGGGGGTCATCATATTATTTTTTAAAAATCTATAAATTGCGAAGCACAAAACTAGACATATTTGGTATTTTTTGAAAGCTTAGAACCTCTGCTTTCTTGCAAGACCCCTGATATTTGCATTAATTTTACATAAAAAAACATAATAAGGTCTAAATTCGTTCTTCCACAACTACTCCCCCTAGAGGAAATCATAGGAATAAAGTTCATATTTCATATTTATAGCATACAAACTCACCAAACATGGACAAGTCACACATCAAATGAAAGCTCTCACTCTCAAGAATATTACTGTGTACTTTATTTCACAGATCTAACACATTACAGTGACATAACAAATAAAAATTTTCAAAAGAAAATTGACTCCTGTGAACAAGCAAACTTATGCATCATATTTCTGCGCTAATAACTACATCTGTGCTCACATACTAGCCTAAAATCCTATATCAGCTTTTAGCTTAGGTTGTTTTCTTCAAAATGAGACCATTTTCGTGTCTGTGAGCATGCATGGCTAAACGGCACTATAATATGTCTCAGAAGTGCAGATCACAACATGCAGCGTAAAAATATTTATGACCAGTAATTGATTCTCTTTGATAGCTGTCGACTAGCAATGACGTCATCACGTAGTGCGTCCTATGTCATGAAAGCTGACAACCTCACCTCTCCATAGACACATCAGCTGTGTCTGAAATGGCTCACTCGTTCACTCATTCACTAATCCCTATATAGTGTAAGGCGGTTGAGTGCACTATATCAGAAAGGAGTGAACGAAATGAAGTGAACGGATTCGGACGGTGACGTGTATACTGCGCGTGAGACTTGGCTGTTGCAAAAACATCTTAGATGTACTTTTATATTTCATGTACCTCATTTTAGAAAACAATATTAATAGCAATAACACTTAAAATGACTATTGTAATCAGCTTTGTGGTTTCATTGATGGTATATTATTAATTTGTTCTGTAATATGGTCATAATCATTAAATACTATTAAAATATTGTCAATAAAAATAAACTCACATCAGCACATATTAATAATTGTATGTATTTATTGTTTGTAGTATCTTGAAACTCTCCCGAGCAACGTTTTTGCACTCAAATAAGATGACCGTAGAGCGCCCTCAGGCGACCGTTAATTTGACATCAGAATGAATACGCTACCAACGAACATTTTTTAAAAATCCACCAAATTCATAATTTTTGTAAATTAAACGGCATCTCTCGTTCAAACTCGCTCGCTCCCGCTCTCTCTAACAGCTCGTCGGTTCTCCGCATTGGATTGTGGGAAATAGTGCTTCAGCGAGTGTACATCGGTTGTACACTCGAAATCAGAATGCATTGTGGGTAAAAAGTAGTGAACGAATGTAGGGAATGAAGTCGTTCACTCAGAATTCGGACAGCACTACAAAATGGCTGACACCCGATATAGTGCACTATATAGTGGATAGGGAGCGGTTTCAGACACAGCTATCGATCAAGCTTCTAGACCATTCAGAGCCCGAGTTACCCCTTTCCAAAGTTGAGGAGGTGGGACTAATGAACACGAATCGCGTGCGCGCCTTCCAACAGGCGCAGATGAGTAGGAGTTGATTTGAAGTTGGTTGGTGATTTTGGATAGCGTTTTTTCAGCGAATTATTGCGTGCTTTTATTAGTGTTAGAGTCCTTTGTCTCTGGACAATGACTTCTAGAAAGTTTTTTGTTGGTGTGGAGGCGGTTTTGGAGGAGTTAGATCGGATGTCTGACACTGAAACTTGCAGCGAGGCTAGCTTCGACTTGGTGAGAGAAGCTGCTTACAACGTGGGAGAAGACCCTGATTTTGAGTAAGTACACGTTGTTTGTTTCACACATTTGTTCATTGGTTGCATTTATAAGTTGCATGCTAATTTTTTTGTTGCATTAATTTATTCATCGATTGCATTCATAAGTGTGTTGCGTTGTGCATTTTATCGCTTTCTTGTATACGTGAATTGCATTGTTACATTCATAAGCTGCATGATAATTTGTGTTTTTGCATGGATGCATTTATCTATTGCATTCAGAAATGTATGGTCTTGTGCATTTTGCATCCACGTGCCAGCGTGTAATTTGCACCCGCGTGCGAGCGTCCATTTTGCACTTGCGCTCGAGCGTCCATTTTGCATCCGCCTGCATGGGTGGATTGCATTAATCGGTCGCATTCATAAGCTGCAAGCTAATTTGTGTTGTTGCATGAATGTATTTGTCTATTGCATTCAGATATGGCCTTGTGTATTTTGCATCTGCGTGCGTGCATTTTGCATCCACATGCATGCCTGGATTTCATTCATAGGTCGCATTCATAAGCTACATGACTATTACCATTCACGTAAGAGATGTAAAAATGCACAAGCCAATACACTTAGGAATACCATCGATGAAAAAATGCATGCAACAATGCAAATAAGCATGCAACTCCTGAATTAAACCAATAAAGGCATGATTATTTTTGTTGCATGAATTTATTTATCAATAGTATACATGTGTATTGCCTTGTGCATTTTTATATCTTATGTATATGTGAATTGCATGCATGTGTTCGTTCCATGCATATTTGAATTATCGCATGTATGCAAGGGTTGTTCTCATTTATTTAGGCGTACTCATGTACATGTACATTTACATTACATTTATGTATTTGTGTATAAGTAATCAAATGATTTCCCTGTATCTGTTACTTGCATATCTGAATTGTGTATGTAATTTCAGAATGCATTTTGGGATTGCAATGTAGATTTATGCATTTGTTTTGTTTTGCAGTGTAGCCTCCAGTGGTGAAGAATGGCAGCCAGCAAGTCGGCCACGCAGCAGCAATCAGGATGTTTGCTCAGCATCCACCAGCAGCACACCTCAGACCACCATAACCCCCACACACTCTGCAGGTGATTCAGTGACGCCAAAAACTTGCAGCAAGCAATACAGAGGGAGGTCTCATTCTGTCAAGGGGACAAAAAGACCAGCGAGTGTGATGTCAGAGAGCAGTGGCACAGAAAGGTGGTATGATTGCAGTGAGGAGGATGAGGCTCCAGCATTACCACATTTCTTCCCAAAACGAATCCCGGGACCACAACTTGTAATGGACAGGATATATTCCCCTCTGGAGCTCTTTCAGCTCTTCTTCACAGGCTCTGTGGTGGACACAATCGTGACGAATACAAACGCCTTTGCAAGAATGAGATCAGAGGCTGGAAAACGTTTCGTTTGGTTGCCTCTGAAAGTGCAGGAACTGTATTCATTCATTGGGCTTGTGATCTACATGGGGCTCCTTGGTGCCAAAAACATCATCGATTACTGGTCTGGCAAAGAAATATACCGCTTGCCTTTCCCAAAATCTGTCATGTCTAGGTCCAGATTTCAGGCCATTTCCTGGAACCTCCATCTGTGTGATCCTGAGGACGATCTACAAAATGCAAGAAGAAAGGGGACTCCTGTCTACGACAAACTTTTCAAAATCAAGCCCCTGTACACTGACATCATCACAGCATGCAAAACTTACTTTCATCCAGACAGGCAGCTGGCAGTGGACGAAAGGATGGTGGCTTCAAAAGCAAGAATCGGAATCAAGCAGTACATAAAAGACAAGCCGACAAAGTGGGGCTACAAACTCTTTGTGCTTGCAGATTCTGCATGTGGCTACACATGTAACTTCTTCGTTTATGAAGGCAAATCGTCCCTGGCCACTGGAAAAGGGCTCAGTTATGATTCAGTTATGCAGCTCTTGGATTTGTCTCTTCTTGGTAGTGGCTACCAGTTGTTTATGGACAACTTCTACACAAGCCCATGCCTTTTCATGGACTTGCTGGCCAAGAAGACCCTGGCGTGTGGCACAGTACGCCCTAATCGGCAAGGCTTTCCAAAAACAAAAGCAAATGATCTCCGTCGGAGAGACCCAAGGGGAACCATACGATGGCTTAGAGATGGGAAGCTGCTTTTTCTCAAGTGGATGGACACACGTGAAGTTACAATGTGCTCAACCATGCACAAGGCTTATGGCGGTGAGACAGTCCTTAGGCGTGTCAAAAATCCAGATGGCGGTTGGGAAATGAACAGAATCCCGATTCCAGCGGCAGTGAAGGACTACAACAAGTACATGGGAGGTGTGGACCTGTCTGATGCCCTGATTGGGTATTATAATGTGCTCCACAAAACCACTAAATGGTACAAGACATTTTTTTTTCATTTTGTTGATATCGCAGTGGTGAACAGTTTCATTCTCCACCAGCATCTCTCCAGAGCTCAGAACAAAAGTCCTCTCAGCCAGAAAGAATTTCGAGAGAAACTTGTATCTGAGCTGGCTGCACTTTCCAGCACCTCAGTTGCCCCAGACCCGCCTGCATCCACATCACATGCCCCAGACTCGCCTGCATGCGCATCCACGTCGCATGCCCCAGACCCGCCTGCATGCGCATCCACGTCGCATGCCCCAGAGCCACCTGCATCCACATCGCATGCCCCAGAGCCACCTGCATCCACATCGCATGCCCCAGAGCCACCTGAGCCATGTTGTCCAGAGTATTTTGGGTCAGATGCCAGGAGTGGGAGGAGAGTTTGTGCTCTGTGCAAACTTTCAGGCCTCAAAGTAAAGACATCCGTGTACTGTACAAAATGCACAACCACATCAAAATTATCAACGGCAAGTGTTAAATATGCAGTGTTATACATAATACAGTGTTTGTCAGTGATAAATTAAGGTGTGTGTGTGTGTGTGTGTGTGTGTGTGTGTGTGTGTGTGTGTTTTCTCACAGCTGGACACAGACAAACGAGTCCTGCGAATTGTATTTTTAAACTGGAGAGACGGCTGACAGGAAGATGTCGTCATCTCTAACCATCACTCGCGCCACAGTTCTCAAGCAAGGTAAAGCAAAGACATATTCCCTGTATTACAATACGTTTAAACTTTTAGTTAATCATTATTTATTATCCGCTTTGTCAGTTTCATCTAGAATATCCATGTGATGCTGATCAAGTTAAATCCGCCGAACGCAGTGAACAAAGGGGCTGAGGAGCATTTATAATGGCTGTTTTGTTAACCTTAGTTAACATTTTACACAGTTATTTGCTCCTCACATTGTTTTTTTTTAAATAAATACTAACAAATTGTTGTCATGCTTTTAAAATCAATCTTTTCAGTGCAAAGGCAGCTGAGGGGTGGTGTAAATAACCCTCAATTATTAGAATTAGTTTCCAGGATTTATATATTATTCTTACATTTAATTCTGTCCTTTCTTAATATTAGTTATGCGTTTATTATATGTTGGAATGTTATTTTGCACTCTTAAGTTATTTAACCGATATAGACTTTTATTTTGAAAGGCGGCTTGAAGGAAGTGTCAAGAGCCCGCTCACTGCACGGAGATCGCGAATACTGAGAGAGCGCACGGAGACGGATCACGGAGTTAGATTAAAGGACACTTTTAAGTGAATTTAGTCGCTGTTTGCTGATTTATTTTGCAGTATTTAGTTTGTTTTGATTTTGTTGTTTGGCACCTGGTTGGAAAGGAGAACAAGGTAGTCAAGAACATTTATGCGCTTTGCATACACGTATATATGGGTCATTCTAGAATTGGGGGTACATTTCTCGTCTTCGCGTTATTTTTCGCGTTATTTTTCAAAAACAAAAATTTCACTGAATCAGTTTTGAGTTCCAACACAATTTATATTAAGCTATCACCAAAAACAATGATTTTATGTATATTAAGTGACATTTTGTCTTGAAAATAATAACTGAAAGACTGCCACTACACCTATTATTGACTGTCTTCGCCTCCTGATTCATACATTCAGCTTGAATCATCATGAAATAATTAAGTCTAATTTTCATATATTTTGTGTTTACTCTGTTAAGTTACATAAACAACTGCATAAAATATCAAATTTTTGGAATATTTGTAATTTCATTAATAAAAAAAAATACATTTTGTGTCTGTCCCTACGTTCTCGTCAACTCTGTTACGTCAGTTATAAAAAGGCATAAAAATCTTTAAAGCATTCATAGAAAAAACATGTGACTTGCAGCAAGTGATGTCATTTCCTTTGGTAGGAATCTTTGGAAAGCATTGATGTATCTCTTCATTCTTTATTCCCATTAATTTGTACGAAATGTTTAGGATACACCAAAAGTAGATTAATTATTGGTCAAATCTGTTATTGTAATTTTGCAGTGAATCTCTCATTCACTTTTTAAAAACAATAATATGATGGAAATCGTTAAAATTCTCTTTTAGACATGCCATGTGGTATCTGGTTTGAGGGTTAGCATCTTGAGCTAAAGCACAAAATGGTGGAAAATGTCAACTCTGTTATTGTCAACTCTGTTAGTTTTTTAAAAAGTTTAATGAAAACAGAGTTGACAATGAGTAACAGAGTCAAATGTTACCAATCACATTTAAGTATTTTGGATTATTATTATGTTTATTTTGGATTCTGGGTCATTTTACTGTAAATGATACATTTGTTTTATATCATTACAGGCTAAAGAAATTTAATTACAGGTAAATTAACCTCTCAGCAGCAGAAAGGCAAGGGCAACAGAGGGCACAGCGACACGCTGACCCTGTAACGAAGCCAGAAAATAGACAGACAGATGACACAAAAGGAAAAAAGCACCACTACTCAAAATTAATGTTTTGCTGTAATGTTTATGAATACTAATGTAAACATATGGCTACAAAGTAAATCTAACATTCTTGCAAACTGCTATTCCTTGAATCAAGAGCTCTGTCTTTTATTATGTCTATAAAAAAAACTTGCATAGTGCACATTTAAATACTAAATAAAGACATATGCACTGTAAAAAAAAAAATTCCGTAGTTTTTACAAAATAATTCTGGCAGCTGTGGTTGCCAGAATAATTTTGTAAAAAAATACAGAAAAACTGTAAACACATTTGCAGAACAAAACTGTAAAATGTACAGTATAAATCTGTAATTTACAAACAGGGAAATCTGAATGTAAACCACTAAATTCAACAACACACACTGCTATTAAAATCTGTTTTGTACCTTTAACATACTGACAACCACCATGATAATGCAGGTGGTAAAAGAGAAAGCCACATGAAGAATCAAAGCTCATCACAGGTAGCTTCGCCACAAGCAGAAGTATATACTAATATATAGAAGGTGCAGAGAGTCATTCATGTAAACACAAAACACCATCATGGTAACACACATTATACTTAAATAATGCAATAAACTTTCATTAAACAAAAGAAGATTGTGCATAACTGATAACAAAAACTATTAAAAAACATGATTATATAAACAAAATACTTTCAAATGTGGAGTGTCAGGCAGGGAATTCTGGTAATATGAGTTTACAGTTTTTGACTATAAATTATACATTGATTTGTTATTTTTACTTCTAAAAACTGTACAATTAACAGCATTTTACTGTAAAATTACATGAAATGACTGGTTAGATCTTTTACACTTTTTCCCTGTGTATAGTACAGGAACTCACTGTTAACAATTAAGTTTGTTTCAGTAGCGTTTTTACAAAATTTTACAGTTAAAATTACACTTATTTTTTACAGTGTGGGCAGAAATTGCCAATAACTGATTTGCATGCCCAGGGTGAGGGAGCAGCTATGTCATTTTATTTTCCAGATCTTTGGACACATTTAGTTAATTTTCAATTACATGAAATATCTGTAATTCACATGTATTTTATCAAATTAAATAGTTGTTACATTTAAAATGGTTTCAGTTTCAGAATCTGGCAAAAAATGTTGCTGTTTTTGGTCTTATAACTACAGGTGGTCAACTCTGTTATGTGATGTCAACTCTGTTACCATCAATGTCAACTCTGTTTGTTTAAAGTTTTGCTTTAAAAATGATAATTATATGTGTTTTATTGTTAACAATTTACTCAGAAGCTAATTAGCCTAAATAGTACTACTACTACTACATGAAATTTTAAAGAATTTCATTCATTTTTAAAGCTATGATTAGAGAAAATAAACACAATGTTGGCAACTTTTCAATTAAACGGGTTGATATTTTTACTCTAAAACAAAAAGTCTATATATTTTTAGGTTTAAAGTTGAATTAATGGATTAAGAGACAGATGTTCTTCTAGGGAGGACAGGGTTTTAAATTGTGTTACATTTGTTAACTGCATATGTTTGACCCAATTTGTCTATAACAGAGTTGACAGATTTTTCTGTTAGTACATTGATTTTCAGAATAAATATTTAAAATCTTACAAGTTTAAGATCAGCAAATATAGAAAATATTAAATTTAAAGTGTGTTCTATGAAAATAAAAAAAGTTTAACCAAAAAAAAAATCCTATTTTTTTGTTTTCTTTCTCAGCTTGAAATGTACCCGCAATTCTAGAATGACCCATATATATATAGTGTATGGTGTCTCTACACCTGTTTTATATGTTTGTTTTAATTACAAGTAATTTTATGTTGTTTAGGATGAATGCTAGTATTAATTTCATAATTTTGTTGCTGTAAGGTCGATTGTTTTTGTATTATTTTTATGAATGTGAATTCATTACAATTTCCAATATTGTTTATTCATCTGTTTTAGCTCTTACGGTGTTGTGTAGTCTATAAGGACAATAAACACAGTAAGGAAGACAGTACAACATCAGTGCACGAGTTAAATCCTTTATTCTTCAACCGGGCGATCACAGGTGGTGTGATGTCATTTGCAACAAGACGGCTGATACTAATATGGGCCTAAAATAAAGTAAGTAGTATTCACATTAAACAAATTGATGGGCTTTAGTGTTGTACAAAATGTAATTTGTCACCTTATAAACAGTTATTTAAATTCATCGTTCTTCAGTTTTTATATTTTGATGAATTGCTATTAATGCAGATGTAATGATGACCAGAAATGACCAGCAGCACAAATGTTAAGTCTTCTGAAGCAATAGTATGCTTTTGTTTAGTGAATATTTGAAATTTAAACCTAAAGATTGATCAAATTGTGAATAACGTTATACAATACAGATGAAAAATAACAAACTAACATCCCACAAGAATGACATCTAAAGACCAGTCATGTTTGATGTAATGTAGTGTGCCACCAATTTGATTCAGACTGAATTGGCAGAGTGAATAACATCTTAAATTTCAGTTTGTCTGTCATTCCGTCAAAGTCTTTTGGTATTTTCTGTTGCTTCAGAAAAATACCAGTGAAGTCTTAAGTTCTGATTATAGTTATACATTTATATACTTAACTAATATAGATGGGGGGGAAAAAAACTTCTACTTTCCCTTATCCTAAAGTTGCTTTGTTTTTTTTTATAAAGATGTCAGGTAATTGCTAATGCTAAGTTTGTAGTGGTTAAAAATGGTCTTGTTATGATTCATAAAAATAAGCTGTCCATAAATGTTGCTTAATTGTGAGTTAAATTTCTCTAATTTTGTGTTTTGTCTTCAGGGACAATAATGGCATCAGCCATTCAAGTTATGATCCTGGCAGATCTACTACTATCTGAAAAGTAGTCTGCAGATTGTTTCAAGATACACAAGGTAGGACACATGTCAGGACAACTTTATATTTACTTGGCAACATTTAAAATTTTTAGCTGAGATCAGCATAGTTAAAAAAAAAAAAATTCTGTCATGGTTTACTCACCCTCATGTTGTTCCAAATTCATTTTCAATGAATTTCATTCATCTTCAAACAAATGTTTTTATTTTTGCTCTCAATGCCATTTTGACAATGCAGTTTTTTTAATCCTTGCAGCATTTTTTTTTTTAAAAGGAAAACATTACAAGTTATTCTTTAACAATTTAACTGATGTGTTAATAGCGAAAATTTTTACTGTCAGTTAATGGTTGAATGCTAGCATCCCTACCCAGAAACACCTACTAGAACTTACCTATTAATCTTACCTGTTTTATCTCTGAGTTTCCTTCCCTAACTGAGTTCATGTAACAGTTTATCAGCTAATAACATGTAACAAGGCAACTTTTGCCATTTAATAACTTTATTGATAACTTCTAAATGTTATCTATATTTGAAGGGATTTTTCCTGTTTCAAATTGGTATAAAATGGAAATTGCAGTTGACTTAACTACCCTATTATGACGTATTTCCAGTAGTGTGCATGTGTATACCTATCAAGATGAATAAATTAGGTCAATTTATGTTGACCTAAATTTGTTTTTTGGAAATGACATGATAAAAATGTATTATTTGAATGTTTATATTTTTCTTAATCTAATGATGCTTCAGAAGACGTTTTTCTTAATGCTGCTATGAAAGTAGCTTGTCAATGAAAGTAACATATGCCAAGTCAAATGAAACTACCTTTGACTCTTGAGTAATGTAATATTTGTAGAACTCGCAGCACAGATCCTAATAATTTTTTTGGCATAGCCACACTAATTATTTTATAGGCATTTTGTAATATCACTTTGTAACCTCAGCCAATCTGTTTACTTTATAGATGGAGCGTGGAGAGACAGGACATGGACCACAGTTTTTCAGCAGCCACACCCCACACTCAAATTCATATAGTCAAGTTCTCAATTATTGAATGTTAATATGATAGTTTATATTTAGCTGTGAAGTTATAATTCATTGTCATAAATATTAAACTACATATTATTATTATTATTATTATTATTATTATTTTACATGATATGCAAATTTCATCAATTTGTTCAATGTGTTAATGAACTTTTTGAAAGTGATTATCTTTAATAATTCAGTACCTGTTGAAATGCACATGTAATTATATACTTGCTCGTATCTGAAAGGTTGTGTTAATAAAAATGATGTTGAAAGTGAATGTTGCAATACTGCTAATCTTAAAATAACATTTTATTAAACTAAACTTTGTAATGTTCCAAATAAATGTTTTTAGGATGTTGTATTTTTAAGAAAATGTAGGTGGAAATAAAGTTGTAGGAACATTATGCTAACCATAAAATAATGTTCCAGCAACGTTAGGCAAACGACATTTTGACGTTCTTGGAATGTTCCAAATAAACGTTAATAGAACATTATATTTTTAATGAAAATTAGGTTGCAAGAACGTTATGCTAACCATAAAATAACGTTCTAGCAACGTTAAGCAAACTGGACATTTTAACGTTCTTGGAATGTTCCAAATAAAAGTTCATAGAACGTTATTTTTTTTTTAGTGAAATTTAGGTTGCAAGAACATTGTAGGAACATTATGCTAACAAAAAAAGAACGTTCTAGAAACGTTAAGCAAACTGGACATTTTAACGTTCTTGGAATGTTCCGAATAAACGTTCATAGAACGTTATATTTTTAGTGAAATTTAGGTTGCAAGAACGTTGTGCTAACAAAAAATAACGTTCTAGGAACGTTAAGCAAACTGGACATTTTAAAGTTCTTGGAATGTTCCGAATAAACGTTCATAGAACGTTATTTTTTTTTAGTGAAATTTAGGTTGCAAGAACATTGTAGGAACGTTATGCTAACAAAAAAAGAACGTTCTAGGAACGTTAAGCAAACTGGACATTTTAACGTTCTTGGAATGTTCCGAATAAACGTTCATAGAACGTTATATTTTTAGTGAAATTTAGGTTGCAAGAACGTTGTGCTAACAAAAAATAACGTTCTAGGAACGTTAAGCAAACTGGACATTTTAACGTTCTTGGAATGTTCCAAATAAACGTTCATAGAACGTTATATTTTTAGTGAAATGTAGGTTGCAAGAACGTTGTAGGAACGTTATGCTAACCATCAAATAACGTTCTAGCAACGTAACGCAAACTGGACATTTCCACATTTTTGGAACATTCCAAATAACGTTCCCACAACCAAAACAGAACGTTACAAAAACGTTCTCAGAACATAAATTTGTTAGCTGGGTTGGAAACATTTTTTCTGTTAAGCTCTTTACTGTTAATTTCACGTCTATGTTCTTGTTTGATTGAACAACTTTACAACATCACTATAACATACGTCACATTGGTTTGGGTTTAGTTCATGTTTTCATTTTTTTTTTCATTTATTTTATTTTGTAATTTTGTACAGTCACGTTTCCTGCTTGTCATCTGCTTCCCTTGCTCCTCTTGTTATCCTGCCTTGTGCTCCCTTATGTATATGTGTCACGGTTCATGGGTCCGTGCGCTCATTCTGTGTGTGTGTGTGTGTGGCTCTGCTCGTAGCGCGTGTCAGCGTTGCTTAAGAGGTGAAGAGGTGAGAAGAATGGCAGATAATTGCCAGATAATGATGATCAAAGCTTGTCGCATCAAACAAAAAAGACTTGAGGCTCTAAAGGTGCTTCAGCTAAGTACTGAGTTAAGGGTATGAATACTTATGCAATGTACTTATTTCAGTGTTTTATTTTTTATAAATTTACAAAGTTGTGACAGTTCTGTTTTTGCTTTGCCATTATGGTGTATGGAGTGTAGATTGATGTGGAAAAAAGTAATTTAAAGCAGTTTAACATAAGGTTGCAACATAAAATGTGACAAAACAAAAAAAATGAAGGGGTTTGAATACTTTCGCAAGGCACTGTATGACATAACAGAAGGGTGAATCTAAATGTGTTTGAAATTTTAGTAATTGATTAAACTGATCTACAACAGCTGCAGAAGTGGCAGATGTGGAAACCCAGTATGGCACTAAAGGTTCTGAGGATCCTCAAATGCAAACTGTTCATTTATTCATTCATTTAAAATAATTTATTCATATAATCATTAGTCATTACACATTTATATAATTTATCATTTGATTATTTTTATCATTTATCATTTAAATCATTAAGTCTTTTAACATTTATTAATTTATTTACTTATTAATTTTATTATGCTTCTATATTTCATATTTATTTTTATTTTTCTTGCTTATGCAATTCCATTATTGTTCAATTTTAGGATTGTGGGGTTTAATGAACTGTTTTGTCTGTATGAATAAGAGATAGCAGGTTAATGGTATGTTGTTGTGAATCAGTTTGGTATAATACTATTTGTTGAATTTGTGCTCATCAGACAAAGTCTGAGCATTGAGACAAACGCAACTAAGATTGTCCAATAAACTCTGCTACTTTTTACCATCATCACTTCGTCTCCTGCTTCCGCTCTTCTCTGGCATTCCTCGGTCAAATTCTTGACTGACAGAAGACTGTTAACAGTCGTTTTGGGTATTTTTGGGTACCAGACAAGACTTGCTGTAAACAGGGTTTGGGTATCGACAGCTCTCCTCACTAGTTGTTCTGTTACCGGACAAACTGTTATTTTCTGACGGGATCTGGGATCTGGCATCTAGGGCTGGATCTTAATTGTCAAGGTGTGGGTACTCAATCTAGCAACACAGATATTTTGGAAAGAAAGACAGACTCTGACTCAAAACCTGTATACCAGGAGCCGGACATTGACTCAGAGTGTCTCAAGCATACACCTGAGGCCGTGAAAGTACAGGAGGGAGAGCCTGGACTAAATGTTTGGAGATGATGTTTAGAGGTGAAATAAATAAATAACCCTATGTCGAAAAAATTGTGAGATAAGATTAGGCCACAAGAAGGGTCCTCAAAATCAAGACAGCCTTGGACAGACCATGTGTCTGACCGCTTAAAAAAGAAAGAAAATCTATGTTGTACTCTCTCATTTAAATATCAACATGTCAAGGCTCCCTGGAGCAGAAAAAAATCTTCCATATTTACAAATGAAAGCAGTGTGCACATTCCCCTTTTGCCCAGCCAAATACTATTGGGTCATTCCGTGTCAAATCAACCAAATTTCAAAATGGCAATTTTCAGCTGAGATTCAGAGCCAAATTACTGGGGTAAAAATGGCTTCAGAAAAATGGCAGCATCATAATGTAATTTTTACACAGAGATTGGTAGGTCTGTTAGTAAAATATGTTGACTTTAGCAATTTTTGTTGAATTATGTGAATTAAGTTTTTCTATCCAAGGTTTGCAAGCCTGTAACTCAAAGTAGAAAGATGTCTTAATGCCCTTTTAGATATTGGGTCTTAACAAATGTTCCTTTTGGCATCTTCATTTTTAAGGCCTTATATGGTTCGGTTCCAGAGATATTGGAATTTAAATATGGCTCCAAGAGTAAATTGTTAAAATGTACATATTTCCAGTGGTAAAAAAAAAACAACAAATGTGGGTCAATTTGCAAAAATACGATGATACTTTTCTTTTAAAGTGGAATGTCTGAAGAAAAAATAATGTTGAAACTAGAGATGTATCTTGTTTACTTCTGTCAAAGCAACTGCATTGAACATACCTGTCTGAGTGCCATGAATATTCTTTTTCTAAAGTTTGCATGCCTATAACTCAAGAAGTATTAAAGATACCACAATATGGTTTTTGACCACTGAAAATATGTACATTTTAACAATTTACATCTGAAGCCATATTAAAATTCCAATATCTCTGGAACCGAACTATATAGGGCCTTAAAAATGGAGATGTCAAACGGAATGTTTGTTAAGACCCAATATGTAAAAGGAAATCAAGATATCTTTATACTTCTTGAGTTACAGGCATGCAAACTTTGGAGAAAAACTGTTTCCCCAGTTTTGAATGGTCACCATTGGCACATAATGCAAAAAAAGATTGCTAAAGTGAACGGATTTTACTAACAGGTCTACCAATCTCTGTGTAAAAATTACATTATGATGCTGCCATTTTTCTGAAGCCATTTTAACCCCCTGTAATTTGGCTCTGAATCTCAGGTGAAAATTGCCATTTTGACCCCCTCTACAAAATAGAGGATTACTTAGTAAATATTCATCCATGATATTTAATATTTTGGCTTTCATCACTATACATGTCTGTCTTTCGTCAGAAAAAAATATTAGCAAAATCAAAAATTTGAACTGGGGACCTCTGGTTGAGTTGACACGTAATGACCCTGTTTCACAATCCAAAATAATCCTGCTGCACTGGGCCAAGATGTAAACATGTTAGTCCAACAAACTGGAGATATACAACACAAACTTTCAGAGAAAAAGGCTAGGCCAGCAACCAACCTAAAAAGAGGAAAAATAACAAAGACCCTAACACATGAACCCAGTCAACATTTTTACAGCACACTCAACACCAAACGAGCAACTCTTGGCTGGGAACATGACACAATGTCTCAATAAAAAGTGTTAAAAGTAATAGGCTCAGAAATGAGGAAGAGGGAATCCATTCACTCTGACATCATGATATAAATATAATAATAATTACTTACATTTATATAGCGCTTTACATTGTGGGGGGGGGGGGAGTCTCCTCATCCACCACCAGTGTGCAGCATCCACCTGGATGATGCAACGGCAGCCATAGTGCGCCAGAACGCCCACCACACACCAGCTTACTGGTGGAGAGGAGACAGGGTGATGAAGCCAATCAGCAGATATGGGGATTGTTAGGAGGCCATGATGGTCAGAGGCCAATGGGCAAATTTTGGCCAGGATGCCGAGGTCACACCTCTACTCTTTTCGAAAGACATACTGGGATTTTTAATGACCACAGAGAGTCAGTGAATCTGAAGGACGGTGCTTTTTACAGTATAGTGTCCCCATCACTATACTGGGGCGCTACGACCCACGCAGACCACAGGGTGAGCACCCCCTGCTGGCCTCACTAACACCTCTTCCAGCAGCAACCTAGTTTTCCCATGAGGTCTCCCATCCAGATACTGACCAGGCTCAACCCTGCTTAGCTTCAGTGAGTAACCAGTCTTGGGCTACAGGGTGACATGGCTGCCGACAGACAATATAGTTAATGCAGACAATAATCAAGGAATGTGCCACAAAATACTTCAAAATACCAGGCTACATACAACTTTTCAGTATGAATCTGTTCATTGATCATTTGTACACAGAGTATGTCATCAGCTTTCTCATGCATCATTTGCAAAGTAGGTCTCCTGTGTCTTTCTATCCTGATGCCACTGGAGGAGTTGTGTCAAAAATACCAGAACAGCTGAAGCATTAATGAAATTATGACACTTATTTCCATACAGTTGAACTGATTTATTTGAACTTAAATTTAGTTAATTGTACTGATGAGTAAAAATCATGCTAATTTAATGAGATCACATCAGTTTCATTTCACATAATCTGTGAATGTTCTCAACACAATTCACTCATATAGATCCACCCAGTACTGTTGCTCTTCAGACTGGTGCTCCTGCAGAGTAACTTGAGTTTTCTGCATTTTTATGAAAATGGAGAAACCTGTTGGAATTTAATGTTTACTTATTTTAAACATTTAAAATAATTTATACAACATATATATGTTTTTTAACCATTGTGGTGAAGAGTGGAGTTCGTGCTTAGATTATCAGTAGCTATTATAAGCACATAAGTGTTATATAATTGTGAAAAGTAGAAATGCTGACCATATAAGTCATGTGACTGGCTTTAAATTGATGTATTTTAGTTATACTCATAAGAACAATCAGCCAACATAACACTTGCTCTCACATCAAACTTTTGCAGCCTGCAAATAAGCTAAAACAAACCAATAAAGATTGTCAACTCATTGAGAACAACAGTTTTAGCTCATGTAGCCATAGCCTAACCACAAGGCCTACACTTCACAATAATGGTAACCTCAAAAATTGGCATAAACAAAAACTCTTTTAAGTGTCAAAAATAGCTGAACAACAAACTTTAAAAAGTCTTTCCCTTTGCTAAAAAACACATTAATCAGTACTTAATTTACAGATTTACACTACTGATCTAGCCCAATGCAAAGCATGCTGGGAACTAGAAATCCACTTCCCAGTTTCAGGATTCACAGAAGTTTCTGTTATGTTGGTTTTGTAGTGTTACCGTTGTCGTGAAGAGTAGAGCCTGTGGTTAGGTTCAGGATGGACAGCAAAAGTTTACGATTGTGTGTGCTCTGTGTTATTTGACTATTTACATGTAAATGTATAGTGAGAACATTTTTGATTATCACGTTAATATATGCTGTTGATAATTAACAACAAAAAAACAAAAGATCATTATGAACACAATGTTTATGTTTAATCATTTAGCAAACACTTTTATCCAAAGCAATTTACAAGCGAAGACAATAGAAGCAATCAAAACCAATAAAATACAAGTGGTATGACAAGTCGTGGTTAGCCTAATGCAGTGTACGTCAAGTCACCTTTATTTATATAGCGCCTTTAACAATACAGATTGTGTCAAAGCACTTAACAGTATCAAATTGGAGGATAGAGTGTCAGTAATGTATAATGATAAGATAAAATACTCAATTTTCAGTTAAAGGCATTTCATTACTGAATTCAAAGATGTCATTGTCTAGCTCAGTTTAGTTTAAATAGTGTCTATGCAATCAAATGGACGATAATTGCTGTAAATTAATACACATAACAAGGTGTGTGTTTTTTATATACATTCAGTATATATATATATATATATATATATATATATATATATATATATATATATATATCTATCTATATATATATATATATATATATAGATATATATATATATAGATAGATAGATAGATAGATAGATAGTGGTGCCGAGCCAGTGGTGGTTTTGTAGGCAAACATCAATGTCTTGAATTTTATGTGAGCAGCTATTGGTAGCCAGTGCAAATTGATGAACAGAGGTGTGACATGCGTTCTTTTTGGCTCATTAAAAATTAATCTTGCTGCCATGTTCTGGATTATGTGTACAGGTTTAATAGAACTGTCTGGAAGACCTGCCAAGAGAGCATTGCAATAGTCCAGCCTGGACAGAACAAGAGCTTGAGCAAGGAGTTGTGTTGCATGTTCCAAAAGAAAGAGCCTGATCTTGCTAATGTTGAATAAAGCAAATCTGCAGGACCGGGTAGTTTTAGCAATGTGGTCTGAGAAAGTGAGCTGATCATCAATCACAACTCCAAGGTTTCTGGCTGTTTTTGAAGGAGTGATGGTTGATGTGTCTAACTGGATGGTGAAATTGTGATGAAGTGGTTGGTTTGATGGAACCACAAGCTGTTTTGTCTTGGCAAGGTTGAGTTGAAGGTGATGGTCATTCATCCAGCAAGAAATGTCTGTTAGACAAGCTGAGATGCAAGCAACTATCATCAGATCATCAGGATGCAATGAGAGGTAGAGTTGAGTGTCATCAGCATAGCAGTGATATGAAAATCCATGTTTCTGAATGACAAAATGTAGACAGTGATTCCATGTAGTCCAAGAACTGAGCCCTGAGGCACCCCAGCAGCTAGATGTTGCGACTTGGACCTGCTAGACTATTACATCATTTTAAATGAAACAAGGGAGTGGATCTTAAAGACGAAATTAAAAAAAGTGAGAGACAATAATTACATTTCTTCATTTTGTTATGGACAGTACTCAGACATGATCATTGACATTTGTGATAAACAGGTCATCTTTGAGGAATATGATGGGCTCATCACTTTTGTAAATATCAACAACAACCACTGGAGGTTTGTGGTAAGTAAAAAGTCTGCGAATAGAAATGTTAAGCTAGCACGTATAATGTAAACATGGATAAGCCCATATAGAAATGTTTGATGTTTTCACTGATATTTGTGAGAATTGACTTAGTAGTTAGAATTTCCTTGTTTATTTGTCTCCAATTTAGTATCTTGATGCTAAATGTGACACCATTTTCATACTTGACTCTCAAATGGGTACAAATGAAAAGGAAAAAGCCGAAGAGATATGCAACAAGTTTCGGTATGACAGTGTTTGTTATAACTGAATGTAGCATGTTTACCTCAAAAACAATAATAATGTTCAATTAGCATAGTTGGTGTTACTTAAGACTAAAAACACGCACTGCATTTCTCCAAATACAGACAGTTTTTCACAATGAGACCTCATACGAATGAAAAGACAGACTGGGCGAATAAGTAGCTGGATAGTTCCAGCTGTGGTGTCTTTGTGATGCTGGTAAATGGAGGGGGAAAGTGGTTGACATAAGCACTGTCCTGACGTTTTGCCATATGACACTGTGTCTGTTACTTCTCACTACTATCCTTCTAGATGGCCAAACAGGTGGTGGAAGAGTTCCCCAAAATTCCTAACATAATTAATATAACACCCAGCACGGAGATGATGACCCACTACAGGAAAAGTGTAGCCAAAGATATTTTGCTGGCATCAGGTATAAAGCACTTTGAACAAACAGTTTAGTTCCATGTTCTACACAGAGAGATTAAAGATAATCCTATCTACGTTATAATAATTGCAGTGTCAAGACAGGAATACTGCAGTGTGTGGAAAATCAGAAAAAGACCAAACAGAGGAGCAAAGCACCTGGGTATTCACTATGCCATTTCTGGCTGTTTACTACTTGTGTAAAGTGAAAACAAATGTTTTGAAAAGTAATTTTAACAATTTCTACTATGTCTATATATATATCTAACAACATGTGACTATTTCTCTTCCGGATTCAGTGTGAATCATGCCTGAGGTGGTTTCATGTTCGGTGCCTCAACATTAATGTGCCACCAGAAGAACAAGCATGGATTTGTGATTTGTGTTGGTAAGCTATGCAGTTTGGAGCTTATGCTGAAAGTGTGTTAAAACAATAAGAATATGTGTTGCCTATTTGAGATGTTATGGAATTAGATTTGTAGTGTTTAGTTTATGTTTGATATTGGTGTGTTGGTGCAATTTTCGTATGCAAATTTCCAATGTGCTTATATTTTGTTCTATTTCATATTCATTAATACAACATGTTTCTTATTAGTTTAGCCAGTACAGTAGAGTACAGTACAGTTTTTTCTTTATGCACTTCTTTTTTGCATTGTATTCATATTACTGTTTTACATTATTCATATACTTAGTTACTCAAGGATTATTCATCGATATTATTTATATTGTTGTGAGTTGGTAGGATGTAATTTCTAAAACCATGTGAGATGTACCAATCAGACACAAATTTTGTGGTGTAGTAAAAAGATGTATAAGTCTGTATATAGAATATACAGTTTGTATGTCATTTGCCTTTACTATTTAGATAGTATTAAAGATAGTATTTTATGTGGCCAGGGAAACGTATTACATACAGCTCAATGCATTTTACTGACTCGGACCTTTGAGTCTCGTTCAGCAAAATGAACTAATCTTTTTTCGAGTCATTTCGTTCATTTTAGCAAAATATAATTAAAATGTTACGTGCTACTTCCCTAACACATCTACTACTTATGCAAACGTTGATCACACTACAAACAATACAAACTATAATGCTATAAGAAACAGAAAAGATTAATTCATCGTTTACCTGGGTCTTGATTAGCTCACCTCACCTCTTATCTGACAAGTCATCGGGTTTGAGTCGTTCGTTCATCACGTGACAGCCCCATAAGCTAAACCAATGCAGTCTGAGCCGGAAAGAGAATTGATTAGGGTTTGAATCGTTCGTTCATCACGTGACGTGACAGCTTTGGGCAGACAAATTAGTTAATTTACAACCTTCCTTACAAACGGATGCATAGTCATTATTATTATTATTATGTACTCGTACAGTTATGTGATGCATGTCTCAAATTATTGATTTTAATTTCTGTCACGATGGTTCTTTTCCACAATACTGAATGTAGTAATAAAGATAATAAAGAGTTGGTTATGCTTTAATTTAATTTTTTTTTTTTTCTTTTTGAGTCTAATCTTCATAAAATACAATATAATGCTATAAGAAACAGAAAAGATTAATTCATCGTTTACCTGGGTCTTGATTAGCTCACCTCACCTCTTATCTGACAAGTCATCGGGTTTGAGTCGTTCGTTCATCACGTGACAGCCCCATACACTAACCTATGCAGTCTGAGCCGGAAAGAGAATTGATTCGGGTTTGAGTCGTTCGTTCATCACGTGACATGACAGCTTTGGGCAGAGAAATTAGTTCATTTACAACCTTCCTTACAAACGGGTGCATAGTCATTATTATTATTATTATTATTATTATTTACTCCTACAGTTATGTGATGCATTTCTGGTCTCAAATTATTTTTGGAGTCTAATCTTCATAAAATACAATACCTTGTTGTATTTATGTCTTTTGAGTTAACCCTTTAGATTAGACTATAGTGTTACTGACTATACTTTTGTAACATATGACACTTTAGACATTAACACTGTGTACACACTCTTGAATTGTTTTTTTTTATTGTTTATTTTTGTGCCAGAAAAAGCTTTAGCAAAGAGGATAACTATTCCAAAATGAATTAAAACAATTTAAATAAAAAATACAAGAAAATTAAAATATACTAAAGCCACAGAGCCAGATCATAACCATTTTAAACTAACATTAATCATTCATATTCAAAATGTTATTTGCTTTCACTTTATGTCATTGTGTCCTTTTTGACCAATCTTCTTATACAAATATTAGACCAATATGTCAAGTCTGCTTAGGAAAAACAATTATACCACCAAAGTCAAAATTAGAGTAAAAATGAACAAACTATAAGGGAGTTTATAGTATTTTACTGATCCGGCAAGTGGTCACGTGACAAAAGAACGAACGACTCAAACCCGAAGACTCGAAACAGGTGAACTAATTCCAGTACAGAACCTATAGGATGTTGCGCATGCGCGACTGAACGAATCACTCCCTGAGACGACTCGTTCTTCCCGAGTCACATTAAAGATTCGTTCAAAATGAACAAATCGTTCAAGAACGACCCATCACTACTTCTGCTGTAGAAGTGTTATTCCTGAAACTACAGAACAATTTTTATCAATAATTGTTTGCCATTAAATATCAAATCACGTTTTATCTAGATTCAGTTAATACATGCTCCTTTAAGTGACGTCACCGATTAACAGTAAAGTTACAGCACATATTTTAGGCTAAATAAATTCGTCTAATTCCAATATCCCATTGACAAAAGCTATTAAAATCTCCGAACTACACATAAATGTGATGAAGTCAAAACTTTGATAAATCAGAGCTCAGTATACAGAGTTAGCATACATTGTCTGAAAACAGTTGAGATGCTAACGGTATTTTTCGAAGACACTAAACCATCTTTATGAAGTAAATATTCAACAGAAGCGTATCAATTACAAGAAAGAAAAGTGTCAGGAACAGTTGTATGTAATATTTGTGTGATTTTAGGGACTAAACTCACCTGAAAACGGTGAAAACAGCAGCGAGAGACGCAGTGTTGCAGCTATCAGTTGGAGAGTTAACGCCCCGTTTCCATGGTAACGCCCTTGCTGCAGCGTTTGAATAGACTCTTTGATCCATCAAAACAACGTCACAGTCACGCACCATTTAAATAAACATATTATATAGAACATAAACAAAATAAATTTTTGAATTTAATTTTGAATTTTAATAGTTTTGTAGTTCATACATGGGTGTAAACTTCAACCTGCACGTGATAGTGGGACAAAGTACTTTTATTTTTATAGATTTTTTTTTGCTGTTTTTTTTATTAGATTTTATATTGTTGTTTTTACGATCATTCAAACCATTTAGTTGGTTTAAAAATGTGCTTGCAGTTTTTATACTAAACTTTTAATAATTATAACTCTACATTTTTACAGTTAAAAGGAATCTGAAGCACTGAATAAAAATAGTATGTAAAACATAAATGTAATATCTATCTATCTATCTATCTATATATATATATATATATATAATTTATAAAACAAAGATGTCATGTAAGAGCTCAGTAGAAACACGGGACAGAACCGCTTGCCACTGGTGCACCAACGGAGCCCACCGACAGCATTTTTAGATTGGTCGGCTCGCCGATGGTGTGCCGACGGTGGTCCGACCGCATTAAGCCGGAGAATTTGTGCCGCCCTAAAAACACTGGTAGACCGCCAGGTCATTGTTTGCTGGGATGCAGGTTTGGTCCTCCATAAACCTCCTTTCTGAAACGTGCCCCTGGGATCGTTTTCACAGCATAATATAAACCATGTAATGTTAAGAAAAATAGTTGAAAAACACAGAAATGCATCTACAGATTTTCAACCAACAAATACCCTGACACCAGATCTCTTGTAAATTGCCACTTAAAGCTCATTACATTGAAGACATCAGCATAATAAATGAGGTGAAAACAGGAACTATTGACATGAAATAAAGAGTCTTTTCAGCAGCTCTGTTAATATTGATGAGCCTCAGACGATCAACACTCATTTAACAAGCTGTTCAGGATCATCAGCAGATCATCTCACTTTATTCTCAGTGTTTTCTGATAGAAACACATTATTTGAGTCAGGATATATGATAAAAGCCTAAGCGTTAGACTGTTATTTCTCACAATGTGACATCAATAATACAGAAACGCTAGCTATACAACACCAGAGCCTAACATGTCCATATGAATCTTAATATAGTTTGATTTTTTTAAATAACTACATTAATTGCAATAGAGTAACATTTTACAGTTTGCCATGTACAGAAACTGACAATGATCATGAAACTTTAAAAAATAAAGAGCACCAGTTTTTTTTGTTTGTTTATTGTAATAAACCTCTCTTTGTATTTTCTTACAGAGGCTTAAATCAAATTAATGAAGGACAGAGGGTACCTCACAACACCAGAACTTTATAGAAATATATCACTTTATTAACAATTGTATATAAAAAGATATAACCATTTGGCCTATACAAAGACATTTAATTAAGTTCAATGAACATTTACGCTGTACACCCTCACTGAAACAATTGGCACTACACAAGTGAGACTTCAACACTGCACTCTAGTGGTTATTCCCAGCCCCCACACGGCACACTAGAAATCGTGATCGGACACAGAGTAATCATGTTCATATAAACCTTAAAACTACAACATACACACGACACAAAAAGAATATAAAATATAAAACACTTCCCCGTTTCCAGAAAACAAGACCCCCTCCTGGGGTCTAGGGAAAGGACTCGTGCCGGGTAGGTCCGTTCCACAAAGGCACGAGCTCTTCACTTCATTCCTACTCCCACAGTTGCGGCAATTGGTCACCACGTCACTGGTCTTAATTAGCCCCTTGTGCCCACACAGTTCTCCTTGGTAGTCACCATGTCAATAATAATAATAATAATAATAATGAGTCCTCTTTGCACAATTCCGTCTCTTAGAAATGCTCCTGAAACATGGCCAGCGCTCCTAAACCCTCCCCACCATTATCTAAGTAAGTCAAGTTGATCTATCTAACTATCTTCGTTGCCGGTGTCCTGACATTTTATCCTACCCGTCAGATTTTCCTACCAGGGCTTACTGCGCATGCACAAATCAATATTAAATCTTTTTTCTCATGCTGAACAACAATATTTAATGTATCTGCATTACTGTATGGGTAGGTTTAGCCCAGCTAACAAAAAAAGGTCCCCAGGACGTCCCCTAAACGGCCTCTGCGAACGTCCCCCGGACGTCAGCGTGTAGGGTCCCCTTGACGTCGAGCGGACGTTCGTGAAGACGTCCTCCGGACGTTCACGAGGACGTTCACAGGACGTGCAGCGGCCATTCGGGACGTTTAGGGGACTTTCGCTTTAAGTACTCTGAATGTCGTTTTATTTTACTTTTAGGCTAATCAAAGACAACAGACACGTTGTATGGAGCAAAATACGTTTATTTTAATTGAACAATTGTAAAGTTGCGGTGCTCTTTCCGTGTGTGTGTGTGTGTGTGTGTGTGTCTGCGTCATTGTCAGCTGTGGGTTTAGTCCAATGGCAATTCTTCCCGTTGTTTTATAACCTAAAACAACAAAATAAACACATTCATTAGTGTTATGATTGATTTAATATGTCTAGGACTACCATTTATCCATTGAAAAAAGATTTGTAACGTTGTTGTTGACAATTTGGATTTAGACCAAGCGGTCCGAAATTTAGCGCACATATGAAGATAGGCCGTCCAAAATGGGCTTTTTTGCTCATATAGGCGTCTCAGTGTGTATTTTTACCATATGGAAATTCAATATTTAAGTTCAATATCTGTCAATATTACATCCGTTTAATCATTTCAGCTTTACATGCTAATGTTAGCTTCGAAAGTGTTCACAGCCTAACCAGCAGCCGTACACGACAGACAACTTCAGCAAACGTTTAAAAAGGTAAACATTTCATAAAATGTAAGCATTACGAGATACACATTGGTTACAGTAGCTAATGTCCACAAATATAAAAGTATAAATACCTTTTCGACCGATGAAAGCTAAAACTCAAGGCCGTGTCTGAGGAAATCACCGGGAGAACCGTTAACGCAGCTGAGCGTTGTCATGGATACATGCTGCGCGTGCCCTAAAGTGACGTCATTCGATCATGTGCTCATTTGATCGACACTTGCTTGTAGCCTGTCTCCTAATGCGGCTATATTACACAATTTGTTTTTGTTTTTCTTTTTCTTTGAGCTGCACGTGGTATAGCAGTCTTAAATGCAATAACTAAAATAATAATTTTCCTAAATAACTTTTCTTGTCGGCTAACCAACGGTTTAATATATAAATGAAAATAATTTATTTATATGTCTTACCTGTGTTATTTTCCTCTTTCTTTTCTTCGTGTTTTCCTTGGCAGCATTCATCACTCTATAACATTCTTTAGAGCTCCTGCAACCTTTTTTTCTTCATGCATGGGGAATGCATAAACCTAATTGTAGCCTATATGTTCAATTATATTATTGAAGGGTATCATGATTTTGATGTTTAAAGGCTGAAAACAGACTCCTGATTTGATGACATTTTTAATTACAGAAGTTACTCCTATTGTCTTTTTCAAGAAATGAAAATTATTAATTTAACATTAACTTAATTTTACAATGAATTCAAATAATACTATAGTAAATAATAATAATAATATTAATCTGCAAAACAAAAAAATGTTGTTGTTTTTTTGCATTTTACATTCTATTATCACAGTTAAAAAAAAGAGATTTTGTTTTAAGGAATAGGGTGAAGTCAGCTAAAATGGGCCTCGTTTTGGTAAATGACTTCTAATACCATCAAATAAGCAATGCATAAGAACTAATGATATTTTTATAAATCAGCATGGGTCTCTTAAATATGTATATATTTTTAAAATGTCAAAAAGTATAATTGTTTTAAAATTAAGAGAGTTGGAGTATCAGCAGGTACCTTCTTGAGCCACGGCACAACATTAAGTTAAAATGGGCCAATATAAAAAGAGAACACAGTGTCAATTTACTATTAAAAATAAAATGATTTCAGCCGAAATTACCCATGGTCTTTAGCGTGCCATAGCAACAGCACCATATGCATTTCATTAAATAGAAAGTTGAATGAATATTTCATTAAACAATGCAATTAAAAACGAACTGATCATGTTGTATAGGTGTGTGTTTCTGTGCAGTGGTGCCTTTTGTGTGCATGTACACTACCAGTCAAAAGTTTTTGAACAGTAAAGAAGTCTCTTCTGCTCACCAAGCCTGCATTTATTTGATTCAAAGTACAGCAAAAACAGTAATATTTTGAAATATTTTTACTATTTACTACCAACTCCAAGCTTTTGAATGGTATATTGTATAATGTTACAAAAGCTTTTTATTTCAGATAAATGCTGATCTTTGGATCTTTCTATTCATCAAAGAATCCTGAAAAAATTTACTCAACTGAATAAAAAAAGTTTCTTGAACAGCAAATCAGAATATGTGACCCTGGACCACAGAACCAGTCTTAAGTCGCTGGGGTATATTTGTAGAAATAGCCAAAAATACATTGTATGGGTCAAAATTATTGATTTTTTTTTAAGCCAAAAATCATTAGGACATTAAGTAAAGATCATGTTCCATGAATATATTTTGTAAATGTCCTATTGTAAATGTGTCAAACTTAATTTGAGTATATGCATTGCTAAAGACTTCATTTGGACAACTTTAAAGGCGATTTTCTCAATATTTTGATTTTTTTGCACCCTCAGATTCCAGATTTTCAAACAGTTGTATCTCAGCCAAATATTGCCCTATCCTAACAAATGGAAAGCTTATTAATTGAGATTTATACATCATCTGAAAGCTGAATATTGAAAATTTGACACTTAAGACTGGTTTTGTGGTCCAGGGTCACACATTAGAATGATTTCTGAAGGATCGTGACTAGTAACGATGCTGAAAATTTAGCTTTGATCACAGGAATAAATTACATTTTAAAATGTATTCAAATAGAAAAGTTATTTTAAATAGCAAAAATATTTTAAAATTTTACTGTTTTTGCTGTACTTTGGATCAAATAAATGCAGACTTGGCGAACAGAAGAGACTTCTTTAAAAACATTAAAAATCTCACTGTTCAAAAACTTTTGACTGGTAGTTTATGTGTATGTATTTTTTTTAAGACTAGATTTTGTGGGCATACATATCTAGGCCTATAAACCTATTTTCATCTTCAATTTCTGTGTAAAAAAATGTGTGTGTGCAGCCCATTTTAGCTTAACCAGCCATTTCTAAAATGACAAAAACCAAAGTTTCTTTTATTAAATTAAACTTTTTTTTTTTATTTGAAAGGGCATGTCAAAACATTGTTCAAAAACCTTTGCTTTGTTGGTAAGCATACTTATAATTGCTTTAGTACCCTTATTAGTGATGAATGAAATTTACTATGTGGCTCATTTACCTTACAATTTCTCTGACAAGCTTCATGTAACACTCAGTACATCAGCCCGCCTTAAGAAACTCAGACCAATCTAAATTATTGTTACATGTCAACAAGTTGAAGAAACAATACAAGATCAGTTATTATGACTGGCTATAAAAATTAAAGAGATATGACTACAATATTTGACCCATTTTACCTGATAGCCCATTTTAGCTGACTTCACCCTACCCTTTAAAATCCAATATGAGTTTATATTTTAGTTCAAATTTGTCAACTCTCTTTATCTGAGTTGCAAGGTGTCAGGTCTGATAAAAGCCCACGCATGGGCGACTGGATTTTTCAAGTGTTGTTATGGTAATGGCAGATGAGGGACGAAATAGGGACGTTCGCAAACTGGCTCAGACGAATGTCCTCCGAACGTCCGCCAGCAAACGTCAAAAAAGGACCAAATGCGGACGTCCTCAAAACGTCCGCCAGCGAACGTTACACAGCGGACCAAATCCGGACGTCCTCAGAACGTCCGCCAGCGAACGTTACAAAGCGGACGTACTGCGGACCTAAACGGACGTTCGGAACGTCCGGGGGACGTCCCCTGTTTGCTGGGAGGGTTGTGGTAGGTGTAGACATTAATAAATCATAATTTGACAGATAGCATTTTTCGTTGTCGAATTGTACTACCTACTGTTTTAATGGGAGGTAGGAAAATCTGACAGGGTAGCACAAATCGACAGAACACCGGACAAACCCTAATGGTCTCGAGCAACACAAAGCGTCCTCATTTTCCCCTCAGTGCGCGTCTCTCAAGCCCGAGTCTCCTCTCACCTATTCTCCTTAAATATCTTCAGGTGAGTTCAATTATCCATACGTTACGTCCGTGGGACACGAACGTGCTGCCAAAAAAAGTTCATATAGGCGGGGCTAAAACCACACGCAAGAAAGGAAATCCCCAGCGTTCATCACATTATTATGTAAATATGGGAATTAAGACAAAAACTACCTTTCCATATTTACGGGCTGCAACGTTGTGTCATTTTCATTTAAATATTTATATAATATTCGCTCGTTTTTCTCTAATCCTCACACACGAAGACGTATGCTGATCAAACACCATGCGAGTCTCTCATTTTCATTTATGTGCAGATCGGCTTTAAATACTTCCCTCCTCGCGCCGCTTCACTCCAGTCCAGCGGGTGGCGCTAAAACACACACGATTGTTTGACAAACGCCATTAAACCTCAGAGGAAGAAGTTCAGTTTCACCGCGCTCTCTGTTGTTTTGTCGTGATGCTGGTTTAATACAAACTGCTAGAAATGTTTCTGTTAATATAAAAAATACAGTTTTTGAATCAGGTCAGTAAATAACTGTAATATTCTCATCCTCACAGTCGTGACTAAGTGTTGAAGCAGGAATATCATCTGAACTGAGATCTGCTGCTGTGAAGATGGTGTTTGTTAAAGAGGAGAGTGAGGAGGACATTAGTGAACCAGAAACATGCAGAATAAAACACGAGGAACCAGAACCCTGTGGAATAAAACGCGAGGAACCAGAAACATGGAGAATAAAACAGGAGGAACCAGAAACCTGGAGAATAAAACACGAGGAACCAGAAACCTGGAGAATAAAACAGGAGGAACCAGAAACCTGGAGAATAAAACACGAGGAACCAGAAACCTGGAGAATAAAACAGGAGGAACCAGAAACCTGGAGAATAAAACACGAGGAACCAGAAACCTGGAGAATAAAACAGGAGGAACCAGAAACCTGGAGAATAAAACACGAGGAACCAGAAACCTGGAGAATAAAACAGGAGGAACCAGAAACCTGGAGAATAAAACACGAGGAACCAGAAACCTGGAGAATAAAACAGGAGGAACCAGAAACCTGGAGAATAAAACACGAGGAACCAGAAACCTGGAGAATAAAACACGAGGAACCAGAAACCTGCAGAATAAAACAGGAGGAACCAGAAACCTGGAGAATAAAACAGGAGGAGCAAGGAGGTTGGTGTTTATTCTTAATTCATCTTTAATAACTGTTTGTGGTACTTAAGCTAAAGTTTTAGACCCAGCACTGCATGAAAATACTCATTTCTGGGATAAATCGGACAATGGAAATTTCAGTGAAACTTAAGGTGTACGAGCGTGTACGAAAATTTCCCAGGCTGAGTGTGCCGAGTCCCGTACACGTCTATACACTTGAGATTTTCGGATACAGAATATTTCTGATTGCACACACTAGACGTGTTCAGAGATTTCCAGTACCAGCCCTTATAAATAACCCATGGTTTTATTATAGTAAGAGTGTATTTACCTTTTTTTGGCAGATTGATTGCCATATTTGTATAAACACAGTTTTACTACAATTAGGCCTACACGTTTTTAACTACAATAACCATGTTTTTGTTGTTGTTGTTTTTTTGATTAACAGAATCAAAAAACAACATAAAGTAACATACAATCATAAAGTCAAAACTTTATTGGCATAATTGTCAGGCGTTTATAGTTTTTGCACTGCTAGCATAATTATGCAATACTAGCATAGTTATACAGAACATTAATTAGGTAAAGTGATACACGAATTGAGAGGGGAAATAAGCATATATAACAATAAATGTAAAAATATAGCCCTAACCAGTTAATATATTATCATCACACATACCTACAGTTGTGGTCAAAAGTTTACATCACATTGCAGAATATGCATAATCTTATTAAACAAAATAAGTTTATTTATTTATTATTTAGGACTGGCCTGATGAAGCCATTTCATTTAACACATGTTTATGTTTGGTCTGCAAGTCAGAATTATAGCTGATTAAATAAAAGGAATCGTGGTTCATGTTTGTTTTGTGATAGAGTTTCATGAGTCCTTTGTTTCTCCTGAGCAGTTCAACTGCCCGCTTTTCCTCAGAAAACTCCTCAAGGTCCTGCACATTCTCAGGTTTTCCAGCATCTTTTGCAGATTTGAACCCTTTCCAGCAGTGACTATATGATTTCAGAGCCATCTTTTCACACTGAGGACAATTGAGGGACTCATACATAACTATTACAAAAGGTAAACACATTTACCGATGCTCAAGAAAGCAACACGATGCATTAAGAGGTGCAGGGTGTAAGATATTTGAATTGGTTGATCGGTAAACTACTTATTTTGTCTGAAAAGCGTAAAAAAAGGGCAGCTTCTGAAGGGCAGTACTAAAAGAACAAATATTATTTACTCATTGTCATCCTGTTCAAAAGTTTACACTCCCAGCTCCTAATGTATTTGTTTCCTTCTGGAGCATCAGTGAATGTTTTCACCTTTTATAATAATTGTATACGAGTCCTTCAGTTTTCCTCAGAGTGAAAAGATGGATCTCAAAATCATAAGTCATTGTTGGACAGGGGCCAAATATGCAGAAGATGCTGGAAAACTGAAGAATTTGCAGGACTTGGAGGATTTTTCTGAAGAATAGCACGTAGTTGAGCTGCTCAGGGCTGTTCGTGGATTTACCAGTGAATCGCGTTAGTGAGTGGACTGGAAAACTGCCGCACACAAAAGAGTCCGTTTTTGTCCTTGTCAAGACATCAGAAACGCCAGCGCACTTACACTGATACTGCCGGAAACATGCCGTTTACGGGTTTGTGCGCTGATGTGCAGTCTGGAAACACACATTTTCATGCAGTGCAGGGTTTCTGCAGATCTTTGTAAAAAACAAGACCTGTTTCTACTAGAAATGCATCCAACACTGAGGAATACTCTTTGACTTTATTTTTGTTGAATTCAGTCTTTGTTTTTTACATTAGTAGAAGACAGATTTTAAGTAAAGTACCTATAGAACTGTCGTTATTTTCAATTTCAACCATTATTTGCTTGTTCAGTACATTTCACCGTGGATTCTAATGGTGTGTTCACACCAGACGCGAATGAAGCGTTAAAGGGATAGTTCACCCAAAAATGAAAATGTGATGTTTATCTACTTACCCCCAGGGCATCCAAGATGTAGGTGACTTTGTTTCTTCAGTAGAACACACACGTAGGTTTTCAACTCAAACAATTTTTGAGAGAGAAAAAAACATGGACAGACAAATTCAAATTAAACCTTGCAGCTTGGGACAATACATTGATGTCCTAAGACACGAAACAATCGGTTTGTGCAAGAAACTGAACAGTATAATTTTTTACCTCTTTTACATCAGGCACGTGACGCGTCAACCTGCTCTGGCACCTGCTCATTGTTTCGTGTCTTAGGACATCAATGTATCGTCATGAGCTGCAAGGTTTAATTTGAATTTGTCTGTGCATGTAAGTATTTATTATAATGTCTGATCTGTGATTCCTGATGTGTTCTGTTTTGACCCAAATATAAGACAATGTTTTTTCTTGGAAATACATCTGAGAAAACGCGGTCGTCTTATATTCAGGGTCTAGACTTTGACATGTCAATAATATACCCACAACAATAGGTGGCACCAAATACACATGAAACGAGTGTGCCATGAAATAAGTAAGGTAATGTGTGTTGTAAGATCCCGAGTGAAAACAAAAGAAAAAAGAAAAACTTACAGTGGTCATGTTAGCCTGATGGGACCAAACTTCCTCTGTAAGTGATTTTAAAACATAAGCCAGTACACAGATTTGAAGACTACAATAAGATTTCACTTTTGTTAATAAAATTTTGGTAGGCTACTATAATTTTTATATAATTTAGATATGCTACCTGTTATTTTCATGATCAAAAAGTGTATATTTTTAAATGTGATTGTTGGTACATTTTACCAGTACTATACTTTCAAAAGAAAAATTTAAATAGGAAAATATGCAATATGAAAATAAAGATTTTTTTTTTCCCAGTAAAACGAGATTTGGTTTTCAAAAAGCCTTTTTCCAAAAGGTATGTCTTATAATCAGGGTCGTCTTTTATTCGGGTCAATACAGTAATTATTAAAGTTCAGTCAGAGTTTCTTTGTCTCTCAATCGTTAGTTTTAATGCGTGTCAGTAGCTAAATCAAGGCAATGATCAAACTTAAAGGGATAGTGTTTACATTTCACCCAAAATGTAAAATTTGATGTTTATCTGCTTACCCCCAGGGCATCCAAGATGTAGGTGAATTTGTTTCTTCAGTAGAACACAAACTAGTGTTGGGCGATATGGTCATTTTTCATATCGTCATATCACCAGCCTGTGAGATCGACGATAATAAAATCAAAAGTAGATTTATTTTAAAAACCAACAATTTAAAACTAAATATTGGATATAAACGAACACATTAAAAATAAAAGTATTTTCAGGTAAGTTCATATTTTTGGAGTAAAGTTAAATTAAATGCATACATCAGTCATACAGCGCTCCGGATCGCGCACCCCATGAAGAGCCCTGTTTTAGACTGATAACTTATTAACTGCATCTTTATAAAAACGATGATGAAGAATAAGCATCAATGTTTTTTGTTAATGTGCTGTAAAGAAAACAAAATGCTAGTGACGATGCAGTTTCGTCATGTTCATTCTGTTCAAGAAAAGATGTCTAAAAGATGTCTCTTTTAGCACTCTTGACATAATCTGTAAATAAAGCTTTATCACCCTGCAGTTCAATTTTGATGTGGGCTTCAGGTCATTGCACGTAGAGTGCGAAATTTCCATCCGACTGCCCTCCAAAAGTTTAGGCATGAATATACAATACAATATTGGCATGAATCCTTTTTAATTTGTGATAATTTTGCACTGATAAGGGACAACACAACCTCGAAAATATTTTATTACATGGACACTGGATACATGGAAGCTGCCTATAAAATGGGCCAAACAAGTCATTTGATTGGCAAGAGCTATTTGTAAACTATCTGACCTAAATTGAGTTCTAATTGGATCATTGTATTCTAAACTTAATTGGCAATCAATTGTTGTTAAGGTGTTGTTAAGTTATTAAGGTGTGCTGACCCAAAAATCTTTTAAAAACCTGGGCCAAGTTTAAACTAGTAACCAGACATCACAGATGGCAAAGGGGCATGTAATCAAAGGGGTATGTAATCAAAATGAAAATTATTATTGCTGCTCTTCAATGATAATATCAAGTTACTTTTATGTATTTGCACCAAAAAATGATAAGGATTTATGCTGATATTGTCCAAAACCCCACTTTTCTAGGGCGTTTCCAAACTTTTGGAGGGCAGTGTACGACCTCACGTTATGTCACACACTGCCTCTGAAATCTTCGTCCATCATAAAAAAAATTCGGATCGGGTTCAGTTTATTTTTTTGCATCCGTGGCAAACATTTTGACAGTTCAGAGCCACCTTACAAGTGAACGCCAAAATCCAGAATGGCAATTGTCAAGTTCATTCACTTCATCTCGCAGCACAATGCACTGTATATAGATCCTTGCACACTGACTTCACAGAAATTGGTGGTTTTCTTTTTAATATGTGGCTCTAGTATCGTTAGCAAAGCATCAAACTGAGCCACTAACATCCTGAAGTAAACTTTGAATCGCCGCGTGATAATCCCGCTGCTCCTTAATAAGGAGAGAAACTCTCCGTCCTCTCTATATTTTAGAATTGAATGGACCCAATATTTGGATGGATGGAGTCCGTTTTAAAATATTTCCAATGAGAAGAAGCCTAATCCTCATTTGCGTGTATGTGTGAAGTGCGGTACTGAGGTACTGAGCGGGGCAATTTTATAATAAAGCTCAATAATAATATGCCGCCTAATAATAATTATAATAATAGTTTTATACATTAATAGGAGAATGAGCCTAATATCGTCTTGACTATCGACAAAGACATCTGTTATTGTCGATATCTCTGATTATCGTTGATACACGATGCTATCATCTATCGGCACAACCCTAACACAAACAAAGATTTTTAACTCAAACTGTTGCAGTCTGTCAGTTATATAATGGTAGTCAATGGGACTCACGGCTTTGAGAGTCAAAAAAACCTACACAGACAAAACCAAATGAAACCCTGCAGCTTGTGACAATATATTTGAGGTCTAAAGACATGAAACGATTGGTCTGTGCAAGAAACTGAACTGTATTTCTATTGTTTTGGGGTTTATTTATTTATTTATTTTTAAACCTCCGATCGACCGCTATTATGTCTAACTGTCCTGAGGAACAGGTGGCGCATGACACGTCATCTTGCTTTACGGCAGATCGCAGACTTATAAATGCATTACCACTAGGGCTAAACGATTTTGGAAAATAATCTAATTGCAATTCTTTTTTTTACCAATATTGCGATTTAATATGCAATTTAAAAAAAAAAATTTTTAAGCTTTTTATATTCTGTATTATTCAACAAAGACAAGCAATAATTCATTGTATAGTGTAACCAACACAATATTAGATAGATTAAACATAAATGTATAATGTTATCTTTAGGTCAGGCCTATGATGAAATTAGATGATGCATGAATTGATATGAATGACACTTTTATTTAACAATAATCAACTACAATCATGATAGTATATTGACTGATTTGTTGAACTTCCAACTTGCTTTACCACACTCCGTATTTAGGTAATTCAAAATCACTGTAATAAACATATGTAAACATGTGGATTGCACTTTTTAAACACTGTCTGTTATATATATATATATATATATATATGTATATATATATGCAGGTGCATCTCAATAAATTAGAATGTTATGGAAAAGTTAATTTATTTCAGTAATTCAACTCAAATTGTGAAACTTATGTATTAAATAAACTACTTCAGCCTGTGTGCACTGAATTTAAGTCTTTGGTTCTTTTAATTGTGATGATTTTGGCTCACATTTAACAAAAACCCACCAAGTCACTATCTCAACAAATTAGAATAAGGTACGCACGCAGTCAGCAAAGGCTCGCGAAGCGGAGCTAGGCGCGAGTATAAACGAGGTTTCCGTTCGCCGCTGAGATATTCTTTGAAACGACAGGGGGTGACGAGGAGTAATTTTCCTCTAAAACCATCGGGAATCACCAGTGAGAAGAAGTCATTTGCCGGTACAAGGCTTCTCGTGTGATGAACAAGTTGATGAATTAATAATTTCTTCATGAACTGGTTAAAATAATTTTCAACTTTTATTAAGCAAATAGTGTATAAATAGTGTCTACATGAATTCTAATTCTATTTTTATACAATAAAATTAAAACGTTCTTGAATTAAAAAGCCTTGGACAAACTATGCAAAAAACAACAACAACAACAAAAAACCTCATTGTTTTCCCTCAAAGCATTAAAAGTTACCTAGTGGAGTTTGAAATTAACATCAAACTGCTTCTGTTTCACACAAATGGCAGCACAAACGTGCATGTTCGGCTAGAGTCACCCAGATCTCGTGCATCTTCGGAAGCGGAGCTGTGTATAAAGTTACAAAAAATGTTGTGCACACCGCCACGCGAAACGGCGTCTTTCACAACTTTCACTCTAAGCGAACTTCCGCCAACACCGCGATGATGTCATATTTGGCGTGCGAACCCAAGCGAACTTGCAGACGCGTCGAGTATAAACCAGGCTTAAATCCCAATTTAATTATTATAATTAAATATAGGTCCTTCTGCGTCGGACCTACGCCGTAGCCTCTACGCCGTAAGCTCTGCGTCGGTTTTAATTTATACTTCTGCGCCATCGTCCGCATCGACGTGCAGTACACATGCGGACCGATAGTCTGCAGTGTCCACGGGGATGTTGCTTGTGAACCCGTAGTACCACGGCAAAAGCCGAAGAAGAAGTGGCTCGTCAGAGAAGCATAGCCGTGATGGCGATAAATAAATATCAAATCATTAAATCATTATTTATAACAATAAAAAGGGAGACAACAATGGAACAGGAGAAGATGGCATTCTTTCAATCTCCACAAGGACGTGTACCATGGCAGATCAACATTGGACGACTAGTGATGTATAATGTTATAGTATAATAAAAGATAAGACACTTGTTCTTTGCTTTGTTTTATTTTAAATAAGGTGTTACATTAAACTATGTGATGTTTTATTAACAAATTTTGGGAGGAGTACGTGCAGATAATTAACACAGCCAATTCATCATCAGCAATCACACCATCTATCCAGGCAGCTCGAGAGAGAGAGAACCCTTATAAATAATCAAAGCAGTCTTACCTCCATCAGTTCTAGTCTTTCAGCGTTCGGTTCGCTCCTTTGCCATTATATCACAGACCCAATTTTTCCCCATCCAACAACATGACCTATACTCAAGATTTTCGGATCCTCTGCAGCAAATCCGCCGGCCCCAGGATCACTCCTCCTCCTCCTCCGCCAGTCATCGCCGCCAAGCCCCAGGCTCCATCGCGGCCACCGCTCTGCTCGACCAGCCACAAGATTTCCCAGACACCGAGGCTTAACCTCGCCTCCACTGCCTAACTTCCATTTTCCCCGGCATCCTTGTATCATTTGGCTGCACCAATAAATTGCTCTGATCGGAAAGTGGTAAGTATTTAATCCAGAGGCAAACGCTGATTAATTCACTCCGTTCTCGCAGAGTATAAACAAATGGATTTGTACGATCTATTCGTCATCCTGCAAATCGGCCAACCTCACTCCTAAATCCACTCCAGCCGCCAAGGCGGCCAATAGATCGAGCAAAGCCCCGAACTCGTCTCGCTTGACACCACCATTGTCCCGCACAAAACCCGGCTCTCCGCGAGTGTCAGGTCGCAGAAGCAGGCCTTCAACGAGCCTGGGCCGCGCCCAGTTCTTACCGCAGCAAAGCCTCACTCGCTTCCCGCATCGGCTCAGCCTTCACCTCAGCTCTTCCGGCTGCAGTGCCGTATACAGCCGGGCCCCTAACTTCTGTTTCTAGATGCAAGCGCGAGGCTGCCTCCGCTAGCGGCACAGGCCACCAGTCTTGCCAAACAACTTTGAGGTAAAAATCGCTAAAAGCAGGTCATTTGTGTTGAAGTTGTTAAATGATGTCATGACATCATCGGATGTTGATGTCATTGCGTATTCTAAGCACTTGCGTCATGATTACGTACTGAAATTACTCTTATTTCACCAGCATTTTAGCCGTATTTAATTTACTCATTTCATTTCGATAAATGGATAGATAAATCAGATAATCAACAGTGAAACTTCTCTTCCACTGATCTTAACCAGAAAACAAAAATTAATCTCAGTGGACCAACAGTAATGATTAACAATCATAAGTACAAACTAAAAAATTAAGGTGTATCATAAATAAACAATTACTGAACAAGTGCATACTGCTAGGCACCTCCCTCAAAGTGTCTAACGTTACCAGCCGATGTGCCGCTTAGCTGGCTAGCTGTTTTAATGTTTTCCTTGTGTGTGTGGTTAAGAGAAAAATGCATGCCTTTTACCATTTTATCGTTTTAAAGGTTTCTAAATAAAAACTTTGGCTACATTTGTTGCTAGTTGCTTTGAAAACAAGCTGCTAGGGTAGTCTGAGAAATTGTTAAATCCAGCCACAAAAATTGCAAAGTTGGCAACGCTGCAGGCTACCTGGACATTTCAGCATGTCCCGCCAAAGTCACAAACCACTCCCCTTTTTCCGCAGCCGACAGCTACAGCAGCAGAAGCAAGCATGAGGCTACCTTCACTTGCAACGCAGGCCCATCTTAGACTTTCCTTCTACTTCCCCTAACCTCCTTCCTTTTCAGCAGCCTCCAGATCCTGTAGCAGGTACTAATGTGAGGCCATTTCTGCTAGCAGTGCAGGCTGCACAGGCTTTAAAGCTTTTCTCTCCGAATGCCACAAACCCCCGTGTCATGCAGCTACAGCAGCTGAAGCAAGCGCAAAGCTGTCTCCCCTTCCAACACAGGCCCTCATGTGTCTTTTCCTCCTGTTACTCCTAACCCCTTTACATTTCAGTTGCCTCCAGCTCCTATAGCAGATGCTAGCGTGAGGCTGCCTCTGCTAGTGGTACAGACCACAGGCTCTTCAGGATGTCACAAACCCCACTCCCCTCCCATGAGAGAGCTACAGAAGCTGAAGCAAGCGTGTGGCCACCTCCACTGGCAACACAGGCCCACATATCTCAGTCCTTTCCTGCCACCACTAATAACCCTCTTTCCTCTTCAGTGACCTCCAGCCTCCATAGCAGACACCAGCGTGAGGCTGCCTCCGCTAGCGGTCAAGACCCATCCATATCAAAGAAGCTAACCGAACCCTCATCAGCAGACCCTTTCAACGCCAGTCCATCCCTGTTCACTCAAACCTTAGACCCGCCATAGCCATCCTCTCCAGCACCACTAAATCCACCCATAGCGGCTCATCTCCACCTCAACCATCCCAGCAACACCCCGACCCTGCAGGAGACCTATCTGATTTTTCTCCACTGCCGCAGCAGTACTCGATTCCACAGAAGCCTTCTCTTTTCAGATGCTGTAGCAGCGACTGCTTCCTCATTAGCCTCCCTCTCTTTTCAGATGCCATAGCAGTAACTGCTCCCGCAGGAGCTTGCATCTATATTTCCCTACTGCCGTAGCAGAGCACGCTTCCGCAGAAGCCACATTCTCTTTCAGACACTGCCACAGAGCCCGCTTCCGCGGAAGACACATTCTTTTTGAGACGCTGCTGCAGTTTATGCCCACACAGAAGCCTTTCCTGTATTTTCCCCTACTGCCACAGCAGTAGCTACTCCCGTAGGAGCCTTTATCTACCCTTCCAGCAGCAAAGGCTCCCGCAGAAGCCAACTCCTCTTTTGAGATACCACCACATCATTAATGACGTCCAGCACCCCTCTAACATTAAGCCTTGCATTTTGGGGGTCATAAGTGCACGTATCTGGCTGCTGTCCTGTGCTTATTGCATCTTTGGGGGGGGCGCTCTGGGTCCAGGCTAAATGCAGAGCTCGGACCCCTCTCCCTGGACAGCACGCCAAATACGCATAACCTTTACTCAGTTTATTATATGTAAGTGTGAACTCGTGAAGTTACAGTGCTCATAAACGCACACAAAACTCAAGTGCATACGGCGGGAGGGGTTCTAGCAGACTAATCGCAGCACTTGCGGTCCGCGTAGAATTGACGCGCTGTTAGATTTTTGGAGAGGTGCACGTCAGGTACACCGCAGGCCTGTGCGTCTCTGCGTAGGCTACGGCGTAGGCTCGACGCAGAAGTATAAATTGGGCTTTAGACGCGCCTTTCCGCGAGCGCACGATCTCCCGAATATTATTGCGAAATATGTATTGGCGAGATTCACACAATCATAATCTGTTATGTCTTACATGAACGTTCAGTTAATGGTTGGGGGTAAATCTGATGTGTAACATTATATTTGATCCATGCATTTCAGTAGGTCTTAATATAGATCTGTCTCAATGCTAATCATACATTAAAAAAAGACAGAATCACTCACTGCTCTTGATTAAACTACTGTTTATTTGCATCTTTGTTCTTATTTTTAATAACAAAGATAAAATAAAAATAGCTATATTGTGATTAATAATATAGTAGTTATTATTCAGAAAAGAACTGGAGGAAAATATGTAATGTTGCTTGGTGATTCTGCTTTGGAATCTTTTAAATCTATTTTTCTCAAAAACAGATCTGCTGCCTCTATTGCCTTCAAACGGCCGTAGCTCAGTCATTTTTTTTTATCCAATTCCAACAAGTCATATATCATTTTGAAGGTATTTTAATGAAGAATATGATCTTCTGGGACATCTTCTGGGACATTTTTTCCTATTGTGTTGTAAATGTTAATCGAATTGTATACTGACAATAATAAAAATAGGCTAAGAAATATGTTTTATTTTCTCTCTGATACTTTTCCTACATAATTTTAATGTTAAAGAAATTTTGTGTCTAAAGATAATTAATATAAATTGAAGTCAAAGTTAATAAATTCAAGACTCTTGACAAGTCCCGTGCAGTGCTGCCGAATGAAGCTCGTTGATAGGCGCACTCTTGCTCTGGTCAAAAAGTGTGCGGGCGCGTTCTTCCGGGATAAATGACCATATAAGGAGTTCCACAGAAATACTGTATCATACATCCAAATTATTTTTTGAAACTTTGTCCATGCTTACCATGAGAATCCAACTTTTTAACAGTGTGCCCCCCCCCCCCCCCCTTAATCATTCGAATAATCGTTAGATTAATCAACGATCAAAATAATCATTTGTTGCAGCCCTAGTACACAGATGTTGGTAACACTTTATTTTAGGGTCTCTTAACTAGTTGCTTATTAGCATGCATATTACTAGAATATTAGCCATTTATTAGTAGTAATTAAGCACATATTAATGCCTTATTCTACATGACCTTATTCTACATCCCTAATCCTACCCAATACCTAAACTTAACAACTACCTTACTAACTATTAATAAGCAGCCAATTAGGAATTTATTGAGGGAAAAGTCATAGTTAATAGTGTATAAGTGTTCCCTATTCTAAAGTGTTACCCAGATGTTTTCCTTTTCCCAAATGTCCCAATTGATTCTTATTTATTCATTTTAGGCCTGATGAAAGTGAAAGAAGGACCAGATCTGAATGAGTTGGAGGAGAAACATGAGTGTCAGAAAGATCATGATGTCAATGGAGAAAAATCAGTGAGTTGCAGAATTCAAATAACAGACGTCAAAAGGCTTTTCAGCTGCTCTCAGTGTGGGAAGTCATTCACATATAAAACAAGCCTTAAGAATCACATGATAACTCATACTGGGATCAAGCCTTTCAGCTGCTCTGAGTGTGGAAAGAGTTTTACAAAGAAAAGTCAACTTCAGAATCATTTGGTAATTCACTCTTCAGAAAAGCCTTTCAGCTGCTCTCAGTGTGGAAACACTTTCACACGTAAAGAAAACTTTAAGAATCACATGTTAATTCATGCTGGAATAAAGCCTTTTACCTGCTCTCAGTGTGGAAAGAGTTTTACAAGGAAAAGTCAACTTCAGAATCATTTGGTAACTCACTCTTCAGAAAAGCCTTTCAGCTGCTCTCAGTGTGGAAACACTTTCACACGTAAAGCAAACCTTAAGAAGCACATGTTAATTCATGCTGGAATAAAGCCTTTTACCTGCTCTCAGTGTGGAAAGAGTTTTACACAGAAAGGACACCTTAATGATCATTTGGTAACACACTCTTCAGAAAATCACATGTAAAGGATACCTTGAGACTCGCATGTTATTTAATAGTGAGGTAAAGCCTTTCGGCTGATCTCAGTGTGGATAGAGTTTACATTTACATTTATATTTCTTCATTTAGCATTAAGCTTTTATCCAGTTCATCTCTAATAGGCAAACAGACACAGTGCTGGTAATACCAAGTTTCAGGCATTTTTCAAATAAGTATAAGCTAGACAGGGAAAGATTAAAGGAAAGAGAATTTTTTTTTTTTTCAAATAGTGATAAAAAAAGATGCATTCACACTACAAGCGACGCAGCAACAAAGCAACACAGTCCTTTAATTTCAATGGAGAGTCAGCCATTTCCGGTGACACGAGTGACAGTGACCAGGATGGAAACAGGATGAAGGCATGTCCAGTGCCTACAATGGAGGAAATGTTAGTAGAGCTATGACAACAATACTCCTGCATTTATGATGTTTCCTCAAGGGACTACTGCAACAGAGTGAACAAAGTTCAGATAAAAACATATTTTAACTTAAGTTCTCTATAGAGTATTTATAGTCCATACTGTCCTCTTCATGCAATCCAGGTATGTGTTCACTGTCAGGATTTCATTTTTTGGCCTTTTCTGCTGACAAGACGGCCAGAGTAAAAAAAAAAACAGCATTAGGTAGCCATTGTTTGTTTACACTCACAGTACCTTCTGTCAGTCGATAGTCCTTCCTTCTTGAAGACCGCATGCACATTGTTTAAGACGGCAAGCAATGAAGGGTCAGGTAGCTATTTGTAGTCTGACTTTTTTTTGTGTGTTTAAAGGGGTCATCGGATGCAAAATTCACTTTACAAGTAGTTTGAACATAAATGTGTGTTGGAAGTGTGTGTACACATCCATCCTATAATGATAAAATCCACCCAGTGTTTTTTAATTTTTTTTTTTTAAATCCGCTTTTTCAAATCAGGCCGTTCTAAGATTCCTGTCAGAATAACGTAGTTCCACACAGGCCGCTCCCACAATAGTGGATTGACAAGGCCGTCTTACCTTAGACTTGCCTTGAATGAGCTGTCATCAATCCGTTATTGTGTCGACTCTGGTGCATGGGAAGACATGAATGGCTCAGATTAAGAGATTGATGTTTTTTGCTGTTGGATGTAATAATGAATATAGCAGTCGTCATTTACTCCCGACATCTGAGCCGCTGAAGACGCAGAGGATTAACGCTACTTTCATTTTTGAAGGCAATGTGCCAATCCCGATCTACATAAATGCATCTATTTTTGTGTGAATCATTCATGATCCAGCTTCATCAAATGTAAATATTCTAATATTTTGAGATACTGATTTTTTTTACTTTCATGAGCTGTAAGCTCTAATCATCAAAATTAAAAGAAATAAACATTTGAAATATATCAGTCTGTGTGTAATGAATGTATATAATATACAAGTTTCACTTTTTGAATGGAATTAGTGAAATAAATCAACTTTGATGATATTCTAATTATATGACCAGCACCTGTATGTGATCGTGAAATGCATCATACAATGTTTACTATGCTTTGAAGTAAAACTGCACCAACTCTCCAGACCAGCAATAAAAATGCAAATGGACAATAAACGGTGACAAAGAAAGTTTCTCCCTCTAAAAATTCATGTCTCCGATTGGCCACTCCACCCAAACGGTGGGTGCGGCTATGAACTATCAAAAGTCTCTTCTTTTTGGGACGGACACACTCCAAAACTCTCCTCTTGAGTTTAACCTCCTCGTAGTTTTACCTTCCAGTAACTTTGTGGACTCGCTGTGAACTTTCCTATCTTCAGAAGAACCAGAGGAAAATCTTCAGCTCACTCCTAAAGAAATCATCAAGAACCTCTTGTCTACCACATCAAGACTCTTATTCAGCAACAAAACCAATGCAAGTAACCGTTTACAACTATTTAGATGCGTGTTTAAGTTTGAACCCCTTTGAAGGTGAATTTTGATTCATTGATGATTCTCATTTAGGTTGTGGTTAATTGATGTGAAATACTGCCATTCTTTTGCTCTTCTCTCTCTCTTCCTTACTTTCCTTCATTCTGTATATATGCGTTTTGCTTAATTTAGTTGTATGTTAGCTGTAGTCCCATTTATTAAATCCCTTATATTCACGATTGATTGTCTCTGTGTCCTGCTCATGATTCGAAGTCACTGAATGTTGATCCTTGCTACATGCTAAACTACTGCTAGCACTGTATAAGTATGAAAGCTATTCTTCCTTGGCCAGGAAAATAATCTTTCCTAGAATTGATAAATAATTATATTGTCTGCTCGGTGGACAGACAGATCAAATAATTGTAATATTGATTCTGCTACAGTTAATTCTAAGATCTAATCTAAATATTTTTTTATTAATTATAACCAGTTATAATTAATTATAAATATTCCCCTTTTGAGCTAATTTGCTACAGCAGGTTTAATGAAATGGTGCTCACCTCACATTATCAGTCCATCATGCACTGATAACTCATCACGGATTAAGAAGAATGATGACAGCTGGATCGACATCCTTCCTGTTGTGTGTCCATCCCTTCAGTATTTGCGTTCAAACCAAACAGGTCAGGACAGGATTCAGAAGCTGTTGTGAAGTCCTCCATGGACAGTGTAGGAGATCCTGGGATGACTGCTGAGGCCATTTCAGGTTTCTGAAAGTCCTCAGCCATGACTGGTAAGGGCGTTCTTGATAAGCAATCTTGCAGCTGGGTTCTGAGCTCCAGAGCGGTACACACACCAACTGGGCTGAACACCTCTCCACTCTCATTCCAGCATGTCCAATTCCTTTCGTACCCAGCAACGATTAATGCTTTGTAGTCCATTCATAGTAAAAAGTGATGCCCCCACTTGATGTCAAGTGATTTCTCAATTTTTCTACGGTTTACACACAGACTAATGACTCATTGTCCACTATGGAGTATATTTACATTTAGACATTTAGGAGATGCTTTTTTCCAAAGCGACTTACAAATGAGGACAATGGTAGCAATCAAAATCAACAAAACAGCAATGATACGCAAGTGCTATAACAAGTCTCAGTTAGCTTAATGCAGTACATGTAGCAAGGAATTTTTAAGCTATATAATAAACAAAAAGAAAACAGTGTTACGTTCCACGGCTATTGTTATAATACTGTTGAATTCTGTGTGCTGTGGTGTGCTTTTTTCTCTCTTTCTGTGTGTTACCTGCTACTCAACCAGGTTCTGAGGAGAGAGAGGTGATCACTTGCACCTTCAGCTCGTTACTGTGCAGAGGCTGCAAACTCAAATGTTGTTCAACATGCCTGCCACATTAAGCTCGTCTTCCAGAGTGTTGTTCCTCTTGCCTGCTCTGGGGTGTATTCCAGAAAGCAGGTTATGTGACATACCCAGGTATGTTTGAGGATAAGCGAGTGGATAACCTCAGCTTTCGGTTCCAAAATCGGAGGTTAATTTCAGGATGTGTAGGATCTTGTCGAACAACACATGAAATAACGGCAGTACTGCACATTCCTTAGAAGGGGTTAAAGAGCCTTCTACCAGCCATATGCGGTCATAAGACTAGTTAATAATCAATCTCAGGCCATGGTTTGAACCATTTCCTGTCAGCGTTTTCTTGTCCACTCAGAAGGGATGATAATGACTAACTTAACTTAATCTGCAAGAGTCTTTCTCGCAACCCGTGGAAGCCTCGTGAGCTAATCAGCATGTATGGAGCTATAGTAAATCCACGGGATGATTAAATGAACTGATGCCCTCAGGACATCAAGATCTCCACCACGGATGCATCCCATGACTCTTCCTGCTCTCCTGCGTGTTCAACTCTTTCCTTTTTCAGACAAAGAAAGTTTCAAATAAACAATTTCAAAAGGACAATCATTTAAAGTGTAGGAGCAATATGCTTACTAATAATTGTGTGCTATGCCCTTTTTATGCGTGATGTGTTATTTCTAATCTTTAATTTGAAACCTTTTTGTGTTTTAGCAGGAAAAGCTACTAACGTGTGTGAAATATGTTGAGTTTGATTTCGTATGAATGGTCATGATAAATGCAACAATTCATTGTGAATTATATGTCAATTTTCAGCATCATGCGTATGATGAATACATTTATAAGAAGTTATTAGGAATATTCCACACATGAAGGTCGTAGATTAGATTAAGTTTTGGGTCCAAAGAAGGACAGTGCGAGGCGGAGCTCTGTCTACAGGGACCAATTTGATTGGAAGAAGCCTCGAATGGGAGGGACTAAAATCAGCCCGCTAAAAACGGACACCCAGCTCTGCTCGCTGCTGCTTGCTAAAAAAAAAACTTTTGGGTCCGTCTCACTGATCGCGCTGTGAAGCGCTCACGACCTTAACATCTGGTTGATCATTCAACAACGACAAATACTTCATCAAACTTCTGAAGAAACCCTTGAAAGCCTGAAGCTACACTGTAAAAACTTTTACTATGATCTATCTACTCAATTTTTTTGGTGAAACATTGTTACACTAAAAAATATTGAGTAAATTTTAAAGATGTGAAATCATTGAAATATACTTCAAGAGTCAAGTGAATGTAACTAAAAAAATTAAGTAGATTCAAATAATTAGATTAATTGATCTCATAAATAAAACTGAGTAATTATAATTAAAATCCCTAATCAATGCAAAAGTAATTCTAAATCAAACACAATAAAAATTTAAGTAGATTCAAATAATTAGATTAATTGATCTCAGTCATTATAATTAAAATCCTTAAATGCAATAGTAGTTCAATAGTAAATCAAAAACACAAAAAATGTAGATTTCATTTACATGCTGTATATACAAATGTCCTATATTTACTTTTTACTTATACAGTTTAAAATATGAGTACTTTACAATATGTATAATAAAACCAAATGATAAACAAAATGCATTGTTTTAAACATTTATTTGTCAAATTTGACCACAACTCCATACTTTTCAAATGACTTGAATAAATTTTAGACAATGAATGGATACTACAAAATTCATTTCATTCACAATTCATTAAAAAATAAAAAAAATACATTTAAAAGCATTACTTCCCCAATTAGACGATAAAAACAATGTCATTAAAGGGTTAGTTCACCCAAAAATTAAAATTCTGTCATTAATTACTCACCCTCATGTCGTTTCAAACCCGTGAGACCTCCGTTCATCTTCGGAACACAAATTAAGATATTTTTGATGGAGTCTGAGAGCTCTCTGACCCTCCATAGACAGCAAGGGTCCTAACACGATCAAGGCTCAGAAAGGTAGCAAGGAGATCGGTAAAATAATCCATATGACATCAAGGGTTCAAGGGTAATTTTACTTAGCTATATCACATGGATTATTTTACCGATCTCCTTGCTACCTTTCTGAGCCTTGATCGTGGGATACTTCTCAAGTAACAACATTGAATAAACTGAATTTTTAGCCACTGAACTCTGCATATGGGAACTTACAATTTTTTTTTAACAAAAATGACTTGGCTTGAGGAGTATTTAACGGCTTGAGGCTTTGTTTACATTAAAGATAACACCCATCCAAAATGCATTTAAACAATTGCATTGCAATGTGCAACAGCACATGGACGATAGACAAAATGATTAATTCCGACTAAATTGCATCCAAAATAAAAATTTGTTTACATAATATGAGTGTGTACTAATATATATATATATATATATATATATATATATATATATATATATATATATATATATATATATATACACACACACACACAGCATATTTTTTGAAAATATTTACATGTATATATTTATATTCATATAAATTATATCATATATAAATATACTTAATATATAAACGTAACATTTTTCTTAAATATATAAATGCATGTGTGTGTATTTATATATTCTTAATAAATATACACTGTACCCACACATATATTATGTTAAGAAAAACGTTTATTTTGGATGCGATTAGTCGTTCGACAGCACTAACAATGTAGGCAATTGGGTAATTTTTTAGTCTCTGAACCTTTTTTAGCCACTGAACTCTGCATATGGGAACTTACAAATAAACTTTATAAAAAACGACTTGGCATGACGAATATTAAACGGCCTGAGGCTTTGTTTACATTAAAGATAACACCCATTCAAATTCATTTGAACATTTGCATTGCAATGTGCAACAGCACATGGACGATAGACAAAATTATTCATTCAGATTAATCGCATCCAAAATAAAAGTTTGTTTACATAATGTGTGTACGGTGTATATTTATTATATATAAATACACACATACCGTATATATTATGAAAATATTTACATGTGTATTCATATAAATTATATCATATATAAATATACTTAATATATAAATGTAACAAAATATTTCTTAATAAATATACACCGTACCCACACATACATTATGTAAACAAAAACTTATTTTGGATGCATCACTAACAATCAGGTAATTTTTTAGTCTTTGAACCTTTGTAGAAAGTTTCAGTGGATCCAGATCCAGGAAAAGTTTCTGGAAGACCTCCAAAGTGTATTTAACGTTCTTGGGGTATCGCAGGTCCAAGGCATAGGTCAATCCCACAAGGTAGCAGCAGACTCTGCTAAGATCATGAAGCTTGTTGAGGACTGTGATGCCCTCAATCACAATGCCCACATCAGTGACTGAGCCATCTTTTTGCAGCTGGTAAATCTTCAGCACTTCCTGTGCTAATTCCTCTTGAACACCAGTTGGTGGATCAGCAACATCCTGAAGACAAATATAAAGAATAACAGGTTAAAGCTAATATTAAGCATGTATGTTGCAAGACAAGGACAGAGATAATGTTTTTGCTAGTTTCAGCCCGACACAGTTCTCATTTCTCCGTCCTGCGCCGTATTGTTTAACCTCTAAGCCAGCACCCCCCATATTGGGATTCGCAGCTGAAAATGACCTACCTAACTTAAAATTGTAACAGTTGCTGACTTCAGTGTGCTACACACACAATTTAGGTATCTTTGGAAAGAAGACAAGTTAGGCTTTACTATCCATCATCCATTTGATAATGCACAAAAAGATAAAAAGTTATAGACCCTGAAGTGCCTTGAAAATGTTTTTTTATTTCATATACAAATACATGAAATCAGTCCTGGAGCAATCCAGAAAAGTAATGGGTTGAAAGTCATGTCGCATGAGTTTATATTTAAAATATGAAGATGATACCATGAAAAATGAGATTCTTGCAACCATTTTTCTGAGAATGTTTTTTTGGATGGTCTCATTCTGTTTGTAACACTGCATGCTACAAAACCATGTTGTTGTTTTTCCACCAAGACGCTGTTTTTGAGCGTAATTTATTCCATAACGGATACAAACAATAACTCTCCCTGAAGAAATGAGACGTAAACAAAGGAATATCCATCTATATTGCAACATTATTGTTTCGTTGGACTAAAAGTGCTCAATGGGATGTTGTTTCGTGGAAAAGCGGTAAGAGTAACTTCATGAGAATTTTGCCATTTCATTTGATAAAACTAACATCATATCATACTGTATACATACAGAAACTTCACGGCAACATGTCAAAATAAAAGTATGGTTTAAGATGTAATAGAAATATATTACTCTAGTACTACTTTTGTACAGTATAATATACGTCTTTATATATTCCATTTTCACATGGCTTCACATGACAGCTTTCACATTAGCGATTTTTTATGCGAACCATGCCCCGTTACAAACTAAACAGCCAGTGTCAAAGCCCCCAGAATACCATTTACTATACCAACCTCAAAGTCCTTGATCAAGGCACGTGAAACTTCTCCCAGATGGTCAATGAGACAACGGATGACAACTTCTCGTTTGCACTCAATGGGGATTCCACTCTGTAAAACAGAATGTCTTACAACAATATGCACCACTTTACACATTCAAGCAATTTAGTAAATTAAAGTAAATAGTAGGGCTGTCACGATAACCGCAATATCACGCTATTGACGAGCATAACTGCAGAGGAATGCAGCAACTGCTATATTTCAGTTTTTTTTTTAAGGTTACGCCCTTCTCATTTTACATTTCATGCATGTGTACTGAATATTAGTAATGATAACAATGTGTATCATGCTGATTTGTACAGAGGCTCAGTAAATTTGCACTTAAGCCTAAACAGACAGTGAATGAGATAGAGATCGACTGATCGTGTGCGATTACCTGCATCTGTCCTTCAGGCCGAGTCATGTGTATTTGTGAAATCAGGTTGTCATGTCCAAGGAAAGCGAAATCTTAGCATCGACGCTCTGCTGGTCAGCTGAGCCTTTAAAAGTGACGCTCAAAGTTAAAATGATTTCAACAGCGTGTTTCATTACATATCTCTTTTTGCACTTTTTTGAACGTGTAGTTGAATGAACAGTTTAAAGACTCACTCAAAGACAGTTCCTTGACGCCACCTTGTGGTGTAACAATGAAACTGCACTGACTGGCAGCCCGTCTAGAACACGCAGGTGAAATATCAACAGAAAAAGTATCTTGTCAGTCAGATTCGAGGATCAGAACTAACTGTTTTATATATATATAGGCTAACAATATACTAACGATCTTATTGTCAGGTTTATGTTTTGTTATGTGGACCGTTATGTTATCATTCTCTTCTGTTTACTTCACTTCCTGTTTCAATGTGATTTAGTTTTGGTTTCTGAATTTGACCTTCCTTACATGGTAACACATAAGACACAGATATATATATATATATATATATATATATATATGGTAATACCGCATACCGCGCTATTGAGCCACTCAAATTTACCGCAAGGGAAATTCCTCAACCGCGACAGCCCTAGTAAATAGACCTGTTTTTCACTGAAAAGCGCCTATAACAATATTGTAATAAATAGCTATAACTTGCTTGGGGCATGTTATATGTAAAGATTGTAAAACACACAGATAAAACTTTTTAAAGAAAAAAAATCCAAACTTCAGGAGTTTATGCTCGAGTACGCAGTAAAAAAACACACCCAATTATTGCTTGTGTTTTTCTTAAAATTCTGGAAATTTGTTCATTCTTAGAGAAAACAAAGGGAAAATTGGGACTTTAAATAAGCTAGACTGAAACTTAAAGTTCTCCTGTTTATAATGACATATGGCACTTGATGCTAACTGCTAGAATAGGTCTGAAAAAACAAAGAAAATTACAGGTGTGTGAGGTGCCCCAAAAATGTTCTAGGTCTTTCAGGATTAAAAATTACTCATGCTGTCTGTATGCAGCATCTTAGTTTGGACGGTGATTAAAATACAGTAGTTGCCTCTAATTTTACATGGAAAGAGCACAGACAAAGCCTTTGTTTATATGAAGAGATTTCTTTCATTTTTCTTATTAATTTGATTTGGGGTTTGTCTTAAAAATTTCAATTTATTTTTTTTATTTGACATTTTAATTTCACAAAGAATTGTGCAGCATTTTGTCTGAGAAATAATAAAAGGAACCCTTTTCATTTCTAATTTGACTTAAATCTCATTTTGTTAAAAACAATCTTGTTGTGAAATTAGTATCGTGAATTGTCATCATGAGTTGAGTGAATCGTTACATTCCTAAAAATAACGTCACACCTGAAGTAGAACGCTCATTTGTGCCTGATGTCGCTCTCCTGCAGCACTCTTCTTCGCTTGGAATAAGGACAGCAGTTTGGGGGTATAGAAGTCAAACTTCGACATGAATTTTGGCTCAAGAGTCACTGTGGTGATCCTCTGAAACTCTCCACATTTAAACGATTCGGATAAGGTATCTAGAATTATTTATGGAGTAGATAACCATTTATTAATCGATTATTATTTTGACTTAATACTGTTCTTTATTTAACCTCAAATGTGAGGTTTACCATTTTATGAAACGTTATTAAAGTTCTATTTAAACATTTCATAAATGTTATTAGATAAACTGTTGTCAGTCATGTTTTGTGACCTGTGTTTCTACATTTAAAAATATAATTATACTGAAAAATTATAGTAAACTGGACTTACCTTCTGCCTTTTGTTATTCTTCTTAAGTTGAAGACAGTGCTGTAAAACAAATGTTCAACAGTTTTACCATGAGATTCATAACTTTACACTTCACATCAATAACAGTAAGGTCGTGGTTGACTGCTCTTACGAAAATTAACCAGTCTTACTACAAAACTACAATACAGTGTCACTGTAGTTAAACCATGGTAAACACAAATTAACCATGGTATCAAACATTAATACTTTATATCTTAAACCATGGTATTTGTAGTAAAACTGTCCTACACAAATGGTAATAAATCTACCAAAAACATTACTAAACTTTATTACAATAAAACCATGGTAGGGTTGGGTACCGTTCACATTTGAACAGGTACGGTACCGGTATCCATAGGCGTAAATCACGGGGGGGACAGGACCCCCCCTATCTGAGGCTTGTCCCCCCTAAAAATATCATTACAAGCGACTCTGTGTATTGAAAATAATATAATGGACATATACTTAAAATAATTGTGTGATTAGTAAAACAAAATAAACGCCAAAAAACGTTTTAAGTTCAGAAATGTTTTGAGTCCCCCCTCCCTTTCCTCACAGTGGTTTGGTCCACTGCCTGCTTTCCTTCTTTATCGATACACACACACACACACACACACACACACGAGTCCGGTGAGAGAGAGCAAGTTAGTTATGTGTAAGTAGGCTGTCAAGGCTATTTTATTCTCTTTAAACATCGAGTGAAATGATTCTTTCTCTTTAATACAGATGATGCTGGATCATTAATAAATTAGTCATGACAAAATAATTATGACATCCAATGTATTTTCTATGAGCGATTATAAAGTTAACAAGCGTAAGGCCGTGTTCACACTTGGCGTCTTTTTTGAAGCTGCCAGCGTCTGTTTTACATTATAATCCTATGGAGTTTTCAAAAAAGTCCTGATCGCTTTTTAAAACGCCACCGCCGACATCTTTTTCTGCAGCTCAGAGCGTCTTTTCGAGTTGAAAAAAGTTTAACTTTTCTGAAAAAAACGCCCCACGTCAAGCGCCTTTTTGACAGCTGACCAATGACAAGCGAGTGGCGAGTCGTTTCCATAACAACAAAAACAACAAGAAAAAAGGAGAAGATAGCCGGTAGACAGATCGTACTAGTTTCGGAGCACAAGGAGTTGTATAAAACCGTGCATCATCCAACCGGAGCTCCTGGACAAAATTGTTGGTAGCACCATACAGTTTCCTTCCCCGTATAATGTCGCGCTCCCACAAACGCCGTTGTGAACCGACACCCTCCCCGTTAACTTCAAAAGCCGACATTTCTGCAGCACACAGCGCTAGCTACCGTTGCAGCTGTTGTTATAGCAACAAAAGACGCCCTCGGCTGCTATTTGTAGGCAAAACGCTGCCAACTTTTTATTTTACTAAAAAAGCGCTCTTGTCGACTCTTTCTAGTCAAAAAAGACGCCAAGTGTGAACGCGACCTAACACTGTAGCTTGTCACCCGCTACAACTAACACGGCGATAAGCCTGTGCGTGAACTGATATTAGGCTAATATTGTAGACCTATGATGTTAAGTGGCAGAGCAGTGGGTTTAATGCGGTTGAATTAATGCGAAAGAGACATACTAGGTTTCAGACGAAACCTAAAATACAATGGATGACGCAAAATAATAATTATAATATGACCGCGTGGTGAACCATGAACTCATATTTAAACATTGTCTCCATGCTATGTACACATGCTGTGTACACATATCTATCCTTACAAGTACAATTTTGGCTGTATTATTTGTGTCCCTTTCAAAAATTGCTCTTGAGAAATTTTACGTTTATTGTCCCCCCCTACTGTCAGATGAAATTTACGCCCCTACCGGTATCGGTACCTGAAATTCGGTACCGGTACCCAACGGTACCTTTTTTCGGTACTTTACTCTCTGTGTAATAGCAAAAACATTTATTTCAGTGAAAAAATACATCCAAAACTCTCAATTTCAACATTTTGAACAATAGGACCCTACAATTTTTTTTCTTTTTTTTTCTTCCAGAAATTCGTGTTTTATTTTTTTCTGATAATCAAATGAAGGCATGAAACATTTATTTTTAATCAAATCAAAATTAAACCCTTTTATTATTTGGCAAACAAACAGGTTTACTGTTAAAATTAATACATGGTAGAAAAATTGTGTGAATATACCTTTAAAAACGTTTTAATAATAAATGCATTTTTTTTCCACAATTAAGTCGTTAATGTAGTTGTAATAATTATTTTTATAATTTAATTGTTTTATTTAAATTTGTCAGTAAATGGAATATATATAAAGACGTACATTATACTGTACAAAAGTAATACAAGAGTAATATATTTCTGTTACATGTTAAACCGCACTTTTATTTTGACAGGTTGCCGTGAAGTTTCTGTGTATACAGTAAGATATGATGCTAGTTTTCTCAAATGAAACTGTAAAATTCTCATGAAGTGACTCTCACAGCCTGTAAATTCATGTGTTCATGTTGTGAGATGCAGAGTCCGAAAATCACAGCGAGTTCACGTGTGCTTCAGTATTTGTGTAGTAAACAAAACCACGTCTCCGCTATTCATACATACCGAGGCTAACGGAACATGCAGGATTCATATTTAAACCGTCTTTTTGCATTTTAATATTCACATACACCAGTTCATATCGCGAATGGAATTAAGTGACATTCTTTTATTCATCCAAAACTTCACGAATTCCGTGGCATTCCGCGCTATAGAGTAAATTCAGTTTATATGAATGGACTCTGCCATCCTGTCCACGATTTCGTGGAAACCATATGACTCTAGAAATGTAAGCACACTTCAGAACATTTCAGTTTGCCCTGTGTGTTGTGTTTTAAAGAGTTTCAGGGGTGACAAGTCACAGGGTCTCTCTCTCTCGTATGCACCCAAATGCATTCTCAGGTACAGAATGATTTAATGTGAATCGATACTCGGTAGTACCGACGCAATTCGGTCCATACCCTTAAAAGTATCGAGTTCGGTACCCAACCCTAGTTGATTTTGGTAAGGATGAAAAGGAAACTTGATAACTGATAACCTGATAACTTCTTCACTATGCCTCCGCCATTTTGAGTGATTCTGAATGACGTTTCAGCTGTGCTTTGGTACAAATCATGAAAAAAAAAAAGCTCTGAAAAATTTGCATCGAGATCACAAGTTGTAATTACAAGTTTTAACAAAAAGATGGTAACTTTTTATACACAGTAATATTGTACCTTCGGCAATTCCAACATGGTGTGAACTCACCCAGAGAGACGACCGTCTCTTTCAACGGGCCACTGACGCTGCAGCGCACCGGGATTTGTCCCATTAACGTTACACCAGTTTAGTTACAATTGCTGGACTACGGATAGGCTAGTAACTTTAGTTGTAGTTTTCTGCAATTACTCACACGTATACGCTCATCACCCAAGTAAATAAATTGACGAAACCAACATGGCGATTTATACAGCCCCTTCCGCCTCCCCTTAACACGGACACGCTATGTTGCGTTAAAACAGGAATAATTGGCTTCTTTTACATACATATCAAGTTTCCAAGCTGTATTAGCCATATTTCAGCTGAATATTTGGTGGTATGAAAAAAAAAATACAAAGTCACAGTGATCCTAGAAATGCTTGCCCCTTCTAAAAAGTTATTAACAGTTAACGTTACCAAAGAACAGCATGGCTGCAACAGCATTCAAAAACATAAACCGGACGTGTTGTGAACCCGAAAACACGGCCAATATTTCAATATAGCATTCGTTCCCGTCGTTCAGCTCTCAGCGCGATCCTTGTGTCCATGTGATCACAAATAGCCGCGAAACTTACTCAATTTTTTAAGTCGATGAAAAACACACAAAAAAATTTGTAATAATTTTGGTTCTTAAAACTAACAGGTTTCATTGCATCATTCTCAAATATTTTCATTCAAATGTACCAAAAACATTAAGGACATGTGAAAAACATAATTTGTTAGTTAAATGCTTAATTTTTTAATTAAAACATACTTAAATAGCACAAGTAAATTTGAGTTAAAATAAACTGGGGGATATTTACTCATTACTTTTGGTAATCCCAACTCAAATAATCTCTTAAATGATATTCAGAGATTTTATTAAGTTAATACAAGTTTTTATTTTTGTGATATTTACAAAGCCACTGAATTATATTTTAGAGTGTACGCTAAAGAAACTCGGAGAAGAACTTCAAGTGTCACCTCTCTCGAGGAACCAGGCAACTGCCAATTACAAGAGGGTAGTGTATATTGTTTTAGGTAGTGTGTATAATATAAACGTTATGTTGCATAAATGTGACGTAAATGTGATTTTGAACCATTTTGTGATAGTTTATACAAAAAAAACAATATTTAGATGTTGAGACCATTTTACACCTTATGCTACACCAGTTAACATGCAAATATTGTTAAATTGCAAGCATATTTTAGAGTAAAATCAGAAAAGACTATCAGGTATGAATTTTAAATAGACAATTCGATATGTTGTATCAATTTGTAGCCATATGTCATTAAATAATACGAACCTTGTCAAATTAGGAATGGAAAATGGCACAATGGAAAATTTTTTGAACATGGTTAACACGGAGTGATCTGTTTTTGCAAATGCTAGCAAGCATCTACATTTGAGCAATTTGTAGTTTTTTTTTTTTTGTAGTAAAAATTGTACTTCTAAGCGTGTCAAATACTGTTTGTCTGGATTACTTCAGCCTACAAAGAAGCTTGTAAAGTGGCATAGGCCTATATGAAGAGTTCATTTGCAAAAACAGATCACTCCGTGTTAACCATTTTCAAAAATAATTTTTCCATTGTGCATTCCAATTAATCTCAATCAAATTGCTGTTGGGTTATTTTGATTAAGTAAAAATAACAAAAACAAAAATACAGCAAACTAACAATAAAACACAATAAAAAAACATAATAAAAAACATGTGATTTTTGAAAATAAAAAAAAAACATGTTTTTGCAAATAAACTCTTCATATGTTGATATACTGTAACAATGTATCAGCATATTATAACACATAATAATGTGTTATAATATGAAATAATCCAGGTGAGGCATAAACAGAGTCCGAACGGTGAGACAGGGGTACATACAGGGAACACAGTGCTGTAACACTAGAAAACAACAAACAGGTTCTGTATAGCAGCTAACACTAGGGGAGTGATAAATGCAGGACAATACTGGAACAGAACAAAAACACGGAATGTCACGGTAAGGCAGCTAACACCTGAAGATAAATACTCAGGCAAACTGTGAAGGGAAGTCCATGGTTATGTAGGGTGTGTGATTGTGTGATACTTCTCAGGCGTGACAAATTAGAATACTTCATAAGACCAATAAAAAAAAAACATTTTTAGTGAATTGTTGGCCTTCTGGAAAGTATGTTCATTTACTGTATATGTACTCAATACTTGGTAGGGGCTCCTTTTGCTTTAATTACTGCCTCAATTCGGCGTGGCATGGAGGTGATCAGTTTGTGGCACTGTTGAGGTGGTATGGAAGCCCAGGTTTCTTTAACAGTGGCCTTCAGCTCATCTGCATTTTTTGGTCTCTTGTTTCTCATTTTCCTCTTGACAATACCCCATAGATTCTCGATGGGGTTCAGGTCTGGTGAGTTTGCTGCCCAGTCAAGCACAGTAACACCATGGTCATTTAACCAACTTTTGGTGCTTTTGGCAGTGTGGGCAGGTGCCGAATACTGCTGGAAAATGAAATCAGCATCTTAAAAAAGCTGGTCAGCAAAAGGAAGCATGAAGTGCTCCAAAATTTCTTGGTAAACGGGTGCAGTGACTTTGGTTTTCAAAAAACACAATGGACCAACACCAGCAGATGACATTGCACCCCAAATCATCACAGACTGTGGAAACTTAACACTGGACTTCAAGCAACTTGGGCTATGAGCTTCTCCACCCTTCCTCCAGACTCTAGGACCTTGGTTTCCAAATGAAATACAAAACTTTCTTTCATCTGAAAAGAGGACTTTGGACCACTGGGCAACAGTCTCGTTCTTCTTCTCCTTAGCCCAGGTAAGATGCCTCTGACGTTGTCTGGTTCAGGAGTGGCTTAACAAGAGGAATACGACAACTGTAGCCAAATTCCTTGACACGTCCGTGTGTGGTGGCACTTTGACCCCCAGCCTCAGTCCATTCCTTGTGAAGTTCACCCAAATTCTTGAATAGATTTTTCTTGACAATCCTCATAAGGCTGCGGTTCTCTCGGTTGGTTGTGCATCTTTTTCTTCCAGTTTTTCTTTCCACTCAACTTCCTGTTAACATGCTTGGATACAGCACTCTGTGAACAGCCAGCTTCTTTGGCAATGAATGTTTGTGGCTTACCCTCCTTGTGAAGGGTGTCATTGATTGTCTTCTGGACAACTGTCAGATCAGCAGTCTTCCCCATGATTGTGTAGCCTAGTGAACCAAGCTGAGAGACCATTTTGAAGGCTCAGGAAACCTTTGCAGGTGTTTTGAGTTGATTAGCTGATTGGCATGTCACCATATTCTAATTTGTTGAGATAGTGAATATAATCACAATTAAAAGAACCAAAGATTTAAACTACTTCAGTCTGTGTGCACTGAATTTATTTAATACATGAGTTTCACAATTTGAGTTGAATTACTGAAATAAATGAACTTTTCCACAACATTCTTATTTATTGAGATGTACCTGTATTTGCATTTTAGTATTACAATATAGTGACACGATATATTGTTACACCCCTGCATTGTACCAAAATATTATATATGTATATTCTGTATCCTGCGATCCAACAGAGGATAAGAGGTACGGAAAATGGATCAGTATTCATAGGAAAAGACTGCCTAGTTAAATGTTTAGCCATGTCACTACTGATTTTTGAACTTATCAATCGTGTTAACAACTTTACAGCACTTGTTGTGAATTTCAATGACACTGTAGTAGGGTCGCTTTGTGAAAAAAATCTAAATGGTTAATTATAGAGATCTTAAAACTCACCTGTTCCCTACTCATATTGGTCTGAAAAGGTAAAAAGGTGTTTCAGGTCTCGGGAGACTAGCCTAAATTGACCGACAGCGCCATCTGCTGTTTTTGGAAAAGAAAGTTACTCAATTACAAGTGTGAGAAATTCAAGCCAAGTTTCCTCATAAAAAGGCAAATGAGTCTCACAGTTGTAACACACAATACATATATATTATTTGTCCATACCTCTGCATTTTCTCTCAAATAGAGTTTTGTATTTGCAAATCACTTTGCGTTTGTTTGAAAGTCGAGTTTTCTTTGCAAAGCAGACTGTGTTTATTTGCAAAACACTGGATTTGTTTGATGAATATTGGCACAAAATTCGCTCCATACAGAAAAGAAAATGATTGGTTTACAGATTCAACCAATGAAATTGAAGCAGAGGCGGGGTCAGGAAATTTGGACGTATGGAGGGAGTACTTCAGACAGATATATTACTGACGCTTCATGGGAGGCATTTATAACAAGGTAAGTGAATTTACCATGTATTTTCATGAAAAAAATAAACATCTCTAACATTTTGTGAGATAATTTGCAAACAAAGGTGCACAGAACAAATAGTCATCGATTAAATATATCATATAGTATGCATTTTCATGCTTCATCAGTCGATCACCAAAGCTGCTGAGGTAACTGGAGTAAAAGATGCTTTTCCAATACTACCGCGCTGTCTGTGAAACCGATATGAGCGACAACAGAACTCTTTCAAATCTCCGTGACATTTCATCAGTCAGTTAGCATTAGCATTAGCATTATTACTGCTCTCAGGGCAGGAGAACTCATTTACATTATTGCTATTTTTTCTGAACTATGCACTGCTCTCAGAGCAGGACTAACATTACTCAATATTCGTATCACTGTTATTTTTACTGAACTATGCTCTGCTCTCGGGTAGGGCTGCCATTAACGACTATTTTTATTTTGATTAATCTATCGACTAATTTATTGATTAATCGATGAATCTAAACGATTGATTTCCCACAAAAAAACAACATATATTTTTTACTTTGAATATATATTTTATTATTATATTAAACCATATTTTATTAAACCAAATGAAATCCAAATTTCTGTCATTTAAAAAAAAAAAAAAGTCCATATCGTAGTCCAAATCACTGAAAGTTCAGTATTATAGTGCAAGAATGACAACATATCCACGTGTTCTAGTCTACTACTAATAAAATTATAATCAAAAAACACTTTTTAAAGGAATATTTACCAGAAATATTATTTACCAGAATTTATTTATGATAAATAATAATTATTATTATTACATAATAAATGTAAATGTACAGTATTTCTAGAAAGAAAAAAAAACGTTAAAAAAATCAATTAATTGCTTTTAAGATGCTTTTGATTATTAAAATGTAATGGAACCATTAAAACAGTATAGAAAAATGAAAATGGAAAAAACTGAATTTGGAAATAAAATGGGCCATAGGGCCCTATAATTATAATTAAAAAAAAATTTGTGGTAACAAAAAGTGAACAATAGCTTTTAAAATGACTTTAAATACATATATAATAGCAATGATGCAATAATAATTAGTTCAAATAAAGTATCAAAAGCAAGAAATCATATGGTTGTATTGAACAAAACTGTTAAAATACATAATATATCATAAACAATAGAGCTAATGTAGATTCCGCATTACAACAAAGGCCTGCAGGGGGCGCCAACGGCCTGACGATTTTTTTTTTTTTTACATAACTGTGCTCTAATCCTTGTTTAATACTGACCAAGCACCATCTAATTCAAATGTCCACTTAATCTTTAATATTTGGCCATTTCATTAGACAGAAATGCTGTAGCCACTGTAATTAAATGACATAATTATTAATTACTAATGGGTTACCTGTATTTGTCATGTATGTCCTTGCCTTACATACAGAAATTGAATTAATGGTAGTGGTATGCTGAGGAGGCACACATACGGTAGGCCTACTGTATATAAAATATAAAAACTTATAAAAAGTTATTGCATGGCACTGGAGTGGTGCTGGGGTTCCTATCGCAAGCTGATTTCTTACAAAACACACTCACAAAACAATTCACTACACAGGCGCAGGCAAGACCTCTATAAAATGTATTGCATTTATTAATGTTGAATTTTCATACTACTACTACTGCTAATAACATTTATATGAAAGGGTCACAACTCAATGAGTATGACTGTTCATTAGTAGTTGTTTTTCTTGAACCTTAACTAGTAGATAATTAACAGTAGTTCTTCAGGAGGTATGACAGAATACATTAGCTAACTGTTACTTAACACAATCAGAAAATTATATTACTTACTGATTAGTAAACACATCTTCCTTAGTAGTTAACAGTAGTGAGTTAGGTGTTAATGAATAATTACCTGTTAGTTCTTCAATAATTCCTTATTAGTTATGCAGTAAGAAACAGTATTCTAAAGTGTTACCGATTTCTGAAATAATTATTCATGGATATTAAAGGTATCTGTCTTGTTCTGTTGATCTCCATATTTAATATTTTATTTATCGCTTTCAGTACAGTATATAGAGCAAATATCCATAATGTCCACTGACATGAACATAAATTTTGCTGTAATCTGGCCTGTTATTTGTAGACAGTATTTTATTCTAATATTGTATTCATCCTTATTTCCTCAAGGTGCTGTGAGTTCTTCCTCCCTGCAAAATAATTCAACACAAAAACATTTACTGAGCTCTCATGAGTGCAGATTGTTACAGATCAATATGAATCATATCAAAAACTCACCAGCTCTTCTTGCACAGGTGATCTGAAGAAGAATCACAGTAGGAGCAACAAACACTGCAAACTCAACAATAATCACAATCACTGCAGGAAAGGTGATAGACACAATCAAGAGAAAAAACAGACTCAATCTGTGAAACTGGGAATGCAAACAAAGGTGTAAAACAATGAACAATGAAAAGATGTGTGGTACCTCTGAATAATAATCCAGCAGTGCTTCTGACTTCAGTTTCTGCTGGATCTGTGATCATGTTAGTTCGGTTCAAATATAATGAACATAGAAACCAAACATCAACATCACAACATACCTGAGCTTCACATCACAGAAATAATGAATGAACTTCCACTGCTTCATGAGTTTGCCATCTATTATTATTTATGGTTTCACTTAGAACCCTTTTATGCACAGAAAGGCACTGGTTACCATAGGACTACATGTAGCAATTTATACCTTGTTTGTATGCAACCCTTCAGTTTGTCCTGAATGAATGACATTATTCTGTTTATCCTCAAATCATGTCCCAGTATCAGAGTCTTCTGAAAGTAAGTTATGAAAGTTTGTTTCTCACCTGAATATCTGACAGTATATGTGACTGACGTCTTGACTTGAGTAACTTCACATCTCCACTCTCTGTGATCATCTTCATTCAGGAGTGTTGTAGTCAGAGTGCTGATACAGTGTCTTGATGAGAATAATATCTGATATCTTGAGTCTGATATCGTCAGCCTAACACCAGCCTGATTCACCCAGATCAGCTCAATTCTCTCAGAACGGATCCAGTCATCACAAGAGACTTCTTCAAACGAATACAACTGACAGGAGAGAGTCACAGAGCGGCCTGCACTGATCTCAGTCTGTGAGGATGATGAAGAGACTGAAACACAAAATAACACACAAATCACACACTTTTCAGTCATTGTGGGAGCTTAAATGAAGCTTTTGCCCTTTTTAAACTGACCACATAATCATAATATTACCATGAAGAACATGCAGAAAAACATGAGCATCAGTTCCTTGTTGTTTGTCATTCACATATTGTCTGCAGGTATAAGATCCAGGATCTTCTTTTGTGACGTTATTGATGTTCAGAGAGCAGTCAGACCCCAGACTCAGTCTCTCATGTCTCTCAATGTCTGTCTTCTTTATCCCTAATCGAATCAGTTCAACTGCTTCTGAATTGTTGTTATAGATCCATGTAGTTGATTTGCAGTCAGGAAGAGCATTATTACAGGGCAGACGGACGTTTTCACCAGAACTGATGAACACATGAGCATCATCCGCTCCACTGGAACCTGAAACACAAGAACATTTGACTGATTGTTATGTGATATATTAATAGATGAAGCTTCATAATCAAACCCCTGTGACAGCAGGTCATTCATAAAACAGTACTTGCAAATGCGACTCTGAGATCAGAACATGTCAGGAAGAGTAAAGCGTGTTCAAACTAGCTCATTCTCAGACTAAACACCAAACCAGCTTTTGTAAAACATTTATATTTGTGTGTATTTATATTGAACTCTTTAAAGAGCATGTAGAAATGTGTTTACCTGTGAGAAGCCAAGAGAGAAGGATCAGTCCCAGCAGACACAAATGACACTTATCAGCCATTTTCTCTTTCTGACAGTCTTTCTTTCTTTAAATGCACCAGCTTCCTGTGTTCAGACAGACAGTCTCATAGACCAGCATGAGTGTCCAGATTCCCACACATCAGTCTAAACTGAGTTCAGAGATGATCACAGTAACACGTTTCCAAACCTCAACAGTGAGATCACAGCTCTGAAAATACTACAGGAAACATGTAATGTCACAATAAGGGTACGGCCCACAGCCACCATGATCAATTAAAACCAGACAAAAGTTTACACAAAGAGTATGAATACAATACACAAACTAACAAAGGTCAAGTCACACTTTATTTATATAGAGCATTACAGATATAAAGAGGAAAATAATGATTCAGTGATGCCAAGATTTGTGTACAGACAACAACGTTCACACAGATCCATGACTGAAAATGACTTGAAGCACTGTATAATGCATGCCAGGCCAGTAGTTGATGGTGTTTGAACACGTACTATGCATGTGCACAATGTCACCATTTTCACAATTTTTTTTTTTCTATTTATTTATGTAGGCTATTTATGTATTTATTTTTGTAGTTTACAAATAAACAATAACAGTATTGTTTTCAAAAACTTGCACTTTGAAACCTCTTTTTTTCACGTTGTTTGAACTGTTGTGTAATTGAACAGGCTAAAAAAAAAATGCATGAGTGTTTTTTTTTTTTTTTTGAAAATGGTGTCATGTCAGCGCTGCCTGAATGTGTGAGAATTCACACCCATCGGTCCAAACTGGGTTCAGAGATCAAGTCAAGTCAAGTCACCTTTATTTATATAGCGCTTTTAACAATACAGATTGGAGGATCAAATTGGAGGACAGAGTGTCAGTAATATATAATGATAAGATTAAACACTCAATTTTCAGTTAAAGGCATTTCATTATTGAATTCAGAGATGTCATTGTCTAGCTCAGTTTAGTTTAAATAGTATCTGTGCAATCAAATCGACGATGATCGCTAGAAATTAAGTGTCCCCAACTGAGCAAGCCAGAGGCGACAGCGGCAAGGAACCAAAACTCCCTCTGAGACAGAATGGAGAAAAAAACCTTGGGAGAAACCAGGCTCAGTCAATCATCAGTTCAGCATGAGTTAAGATCAACCCAGGCTCATTGCAAATACGTGCCTCTACATACATTTCTGCAGCACCGTAATTATGTACCTTACTACACATTTCGCAGCAGTTTCAAAGTGAAATGTCTAGAAAGTGGCACTAAAACACACGTTTAATACCTGACCGTGGCGCGTTTTTATCACGTTGGTACAAGTATTGCAACGTTTTTATTATGCTGCTTGAGTTAGGTATTGCGGCCATTTACAATTCAAATATCCGGTGAGTGTCGCTAAAGATTAATGCTCTATCATGTTGGAAATATCCCCTACACCAAATCCAAAACGCATTCGCTGATGCAGCCGTGCCATTTTAACCTCCTAATGTGGATTTGAGCTGTTTTGTTGAACTGTAGTTTCACAGGCATTCGTACCGGAGCTTTTCATCACCTAAGTTCAACGCCGTATCACGTGAGCTACTGAGCAAACCTACTGAATTAGAAAACTCATGCATATGAAGCTGTATACTGTATGTGACAGCAGCGTTCAAAAGTATCAGTTTTCAAATTGTGCAGGATGTTAAAATTGTTTTTATGTCACATTCTGCAAGTAATTGTGTGAAAAGTAAATAAAAGTTGACGGAATTTTACTGCCTGTAGTGTTGATTTCAACTGGAAACTGCAATGAATCGTACATATAGGTACGTTTTTTCAGTTTTGCAGAAATGTTGTCACAGAACAGCCAGGTCTCCACTCCAGCCAATCCCAGCGCACTCCCTCACCTGAATACTAATCACACACACCTGCAACTCATCTGCACATTCATCAAGCTGGCTTCAAAAGTACACACGTCACCTCACTCCAGTATCCGGTCTCATTTATGTGTAAAGGACTCATACTTTGCTCCAACGTACTCTCTTCATATATTCTCCAAGTGTTATTCCTGTAGTTACCTCCTGTGTTTCTTCAGCGTGTGCTCCTCGTCCTCCATCATCTCTGTGCCTCTGCCACTTACCTGCAAGTATCTAGTGTGTGTGCGCTCCTCCATTCATCCATCCCATCCACGATCTCCTGGTCCTGTAAGACAAAGACTGTTCACCATTCTCATCAGTTCATTAAGTATTCCTTGCTCCGTTTACTCACCCGATTCTCTACTGCTTTCTCATTGTTGTCAAGAAACATCCTGTTAATCACCATCTCTGTGTGCCGTGTATACTTCCGTAACAAATGTATGTAGAGGCATGTATTTCCAATGAGCCTAGTTTGGTTAAGAACAGGGCGGACTTAGTGATTTGGGGGCCCTAAGCAAATTCCAGGTATGGGGCCCCCACACAATAACTATGTGGAAGCCCGTTTCCGCCACTGAATAAAAAATAAAAAAAAGGTTATTGCGACTTTTTATCTCACAATTCTGAGTTTTTTTTTTCTCATAATTGCGTGATATAAACTCGCAATTGTGAGTTAAAGTCCAGTTTAGAGGGCGGGGGGACTGATATGTTCTCAGAATTGCGACTTTATATCTCACAATTCTGACTTTATAACTCACAGTTGCTAGTGTATATCACGCAATTATAAGAAAAAAAAGTCAGAATTGTGGGAAGTCGCAATAACTTTTTTTTTTTTTTTTTTTTATTCAGTGGCGGAAACGGGCTTCCATAGTTCTAAAGCCAAATTCGGCTACCTTATTTTGTTCGGATCACAAAAGGAAGTTAAAAAAATAAAAAAAAAAAAATGCGTGCACTTGTCCATTTAATAAATTGTAAAAAATTTCAATCTTTACAAACCTAAAACTATACATGCAACTCATTCCATATTCCAAGTGTTTATGCTTAACCCTTATTTGGCTGGCTCGCTCTGGTTTAAAGTTTATTTGTACCTTCACAACCAGTAATTAGTCAACCTGATGCTGTTCTACAGCCATATTTGGCTACCTTTATTTTTTGGAGATCACAAATGAAGACATTATCCAAAAAAAAAAAAAAAAAAAAAAAAAAAGCTTGCACTTGTCCATTTAATAAATTGTAAACTTTTCCAATCTTTTTACAAACATAAAATTATCCGAGGCAACTCATTCCATATTCCAAGTGTTCTGAAGGCATACTGTAGGGTTTGCCGAGAAACAAATCGAAAATGGGTCGCCGCTTACTGTTTTGGTCTGGTCTTCTGTCACGGTGCACACAGCAGTGAGGAACGAGGAGACGAGGATTACTCAAATAACAGTCTTTAATAAACTCAAAACAAACAGGCAGGACTGGACTGGGACAAAAACAAAAAATCGGCCCTGGCATTTTTTGGTCCTGGTGGCCCACCACTATATATACACATGATATACACTACCATTCAAAAGTTTTTGAACCGTAAGATTTTTCATTATTTTTTTTTAAAGAAGTCTCTTCTGCTAACCAAGTCTGCATTTATTTGAGCCAAAATACAACAAAAACAGTAATACTGTGAAAATATTTTAAAATAAAAATATTTACTATTTAAAATAACTGTTTTCTATTTTAATATATTTTAAAATGTAATTTATTCCTGTGATCAAAGATGAATTTTCAGCGTCATTGATCGTTCAGAAATCATTCAAATATTCTGATTTTCTGCTCAAAATAGATTTATTATTAATATTATTATTATGTTGAAAACAGCTGAGTATAATTTTTTTTCAGGTTTCTTTGATGAATAGAAAGTTCAGAAGAACACCATTTATCTGAAATATAAATCTTTTGTAACATTATAAGTGTCTTTATCATCATATTTGATCAATTTAAAGCATCCTTGCTAAATAAAAGTGTTAATTTCCATAATTTCTTTCCCAAAAAACAAAACAAAAATTATACTGACTCCAATCTTTTGAATGGTGTATTGTATAATGTTACAAAAGCTTTTTTATTTCAGATAAATGCTGATGTTTGGATCTTTCTATTCATCAAAGAATCCAATAATAATAATAAATATTTCAAGTCAAGTTGAGCTTTATTGTCATTCTGCTACATGTGTGGACATATAGTGGAACGAAATGTCGTGTCTCGCAGGACCACGGTGCTACATACTAGTTAGACATGAGATACACATACAACAATGCAAATATAGGAAAGAAAAATAAAATAAAATAAACACAATAGGGCTATACAACAGTTTAACCATCTGACTATACATATACTATAAATACTATAACTACTATACCTAGTTGACTACACATACACAAACTGAGATTGTACAAGAACTTTACATAAATACTGTACATGAAATAGTGCTAAAGAGATATTTGTACATGAAATTGTGCAGGAAATATATATTTTTACATTAAATTGTTCAGAAGAGAGATTTTGTGGGAAGCAGCGCATAGTGCAAAAGAGTTAGTAGTGCAATGCTCCAGTAAACATTATTTTTGTAGTGCAATATTCAAGTAAACATATATTATCTTATTGAGTCTTTGTTTCAGGGAGTGTTTATAGAAAGTGTCTAGTGTGCATATAGTGGGACGAGTGCGTTACTACAGGTGGTTTGTATAGCCCACTCACCTGTGTGTAGCACACCCAGAATTGCACTTAGGAGAAATTAGTCAGTAGTTATTTATAGTTGGGGGGGCTGAGGTGTTCATGGTTTCAGAGCGGGGACAGGGAGATTGGAGTTAAGAGCTCGGGAAAGAAGCTGTTGAGCAGTCTGACAGAACGAGCTTTGATACTCCGGTACCTTTTTCCTGATGGCAGGAGCTGGAAGAGGTTGTGGGAGGGGTGGGTGGGGTCCTTCACGATGCTGGATGCCTTGCTGGAGCATCGTGCAAGGAAAATGTCCAGGATGGAGGGAAGAGGGGCACCGATGATCTTTGCGGCAGTGTTCACTGTCCGTTGTAGGGTCTTGCGGTCATCAGCACTGCAGTTCCCATACCAGACAGTGATGCAGCTGGTCAGCACACTCTCAATGGTGCCCCTGTAAAAGGTGGTGAGGATGGGTGGAGGGAGACTTGCCCTTTTCAGCCGACGGAGAAAGTAGAGGCGCTGTTGTCCCTTCTTGTTGAGTGAAATCTTTCTTTTTTGAATTTCTTGAGCAGCAAATCAGCATATTATAATGAGTTCTGAAAGATCGTGTGACACTGAAGATTGGAGTAATGATGCTGAAAATACATCTTTGATCACAGGAATAAATTACGTTTTAAAATATATTCAAATAGAAAGCAGTTATTTTAAATAATAAAAATATTTCACAATATTGCTGCTTTTGCTGTATTTTGGATAAAATAAATGCAGGCTTGGTGAACAGAAGAGAATTCTTTAAAAAAAAAAAAAAAACTTAAATCTTACTGTTCAATAACTTTTGACTGGTAGTGTAGATATGTATCATTGCATCTAGTTGTTTTGGATAATAAAAAAACGTCAGGTTTGACAATATCATGTCTTTTCGAATTTAAATCTAGATTTATTCGCATTGGCCCATGGAAACCTCTATGAACACACTTGAATCGCGGTGGACGAATTTACGTTTTATTAAAAAGTGTTTGCGTATTCTGCACTAATGGCGCGCGCAAACAGGATAGATGCCTGCCTCCGCTGCGAGTCCCGATCAAGCACTTTACCGATTCAACTGCTCTCCTCTCTTCCTCCTGTCTGGCTCTTTACGCCGCATCACTCACCGCAGAGCAAGCCTGTTCTTGATAAAGCTGCTGAGAAAACGTGGGAAAAGCCGACGAGGAAGAAGTTGGGGTGAAGCGTTCTTTAGGCGGAGCAAAACACTTCATGGCTCCATCTATAGCATTGTGATTGGGTGGTTTACACTGTCAATACAGGAGACAAACCAATGGGCCACTGGCTGCTCGTGATGGTCCTTGGCAAAAAATAATAATAATTCTGTCGGCCCCTTTAGTGCGTCTGCCCACCGGTAAAATGCCCTGTATGCCCGATTACCAGTCCAGCCCTGAACACTGAACAAGGACAGGAACATGACCAATTAAGGAAACAAGAGGCGGGAACACATGACACACACGACAAAGGACTGACAGTTACAGCGTGTTAGCAATCGAGACAAACACTAACACACTGGAATATACTGTTAGTTACTGTAAATAAATAAATTCATTCATTCAGCATCCTCAGCCAAATTGCATTACAGTATTGGTCGTATCCTTATTTGTTATAGCGGTTACTTAGTCTTCTGAAAAATGACTTCTCTGCCTCCCCTAGACATTCATCTCTTAGTTCTGCAAAAATAGAGTACATGTAAGGACTACTTGGCTACAAATCAATTCTACAGTAATGAGTTTGAGGGTGTACGACATGTGCTACAGTATTTACTGTACATAGAATAATGAAAGTTTTCTCATCTGAAGTACTGCTGCTATGTACTGTAATTATATTGTATGTGTCAGTAGTATTGAAACCTTGTAGATGAGCCTGTAGGCCAACTTCCCTCACGGTCAGTCCATGCAGAAGAAGGTGGTGAGGTCCGAGGTGCGCTTGTAACAGTATCTACTGATAATCTCTCAGCCCATGCTCTTGCAGGTTTTAGCTGTTCATTCAGTAGCGGATGGGTCTGCAGGTATTTCTTGTGCCATTATAAAGTTCTTTCTCTGAAAACAGAGGAAGATTGTGTCCTACGGACACCAGAGACTCACAACTATCATCTCCAGTGTGTGGCAGAAGATCCTACCACAAAATCTTTGTATGGAGTAACAGGTCCTTGTGCTTTTAGTGACTTGCCAAACTTCAGTGTGACCAATGCATTTCCTCCAGCAATGCTTTAGCACACTTTCCATTTGGACAGAATGACTTGTCTCATAAACCAGGACCAATATCTGAGAGATTTCTTTCTGATGGACAAATAATTGGAAAAGCTGTGGAAAAGTGGACATTGCTTCGGACAATCCCTTTAATCATTGGGAACAGAATAAGCAAAAGCGCGTTTGCCGGAGTCGCTATGGTCCTGTCAATCTTGGGCTGCGGCTCGTGCTGTATGAAGCAGATGCTTGTCTGCTGTCCAACTCAACTAGGCTACATTATTTATGTTAGGCGGCAGGCCTATTGTATAAAAATCGGTGGATGGCTGAGCACACCGGCACAAAACTTAAGAGTTAGTTATTTATCTATCTGCTTATTTATAAACCTGTTACTAAGCGTCGAGGGCTGTGCACACTCATAAATCCTGGCTAAATGCAACACTCCCGCAGCTATGATTAGCCTACAGTAGCAATTAAATCCACCCTCAGCCGATTTGCATTTACAGTAGGCTATTTGCAATGACCATCCCATGTCCAAAACTGAGCGTACGGTCTAAAAGTGCTCGAATTGAGGTACGCGGGCTCCCTCTAGTGGTACGCAGAGGAATCACTGAATTAAATATAAATTAATGTTAAAACACTTTGAAAAGGTTTGCAAGGTTGCTAAATGATGCCTGTTCATTTTTTTTTTGATCAAGTACTGTACATTTTTTACTTTACATTTAAGTACAGTTTATTTGACTTTTTAAGTACAATACATTTTTTTTATTTAACTTTTATGTGCAGTGCATTTTAATTTAATAATTTAAGTTTTTTTGTTTACCTGTATGCAAGCACAGTGCAGTGTTAATGTTCAAACTGTTCTTACAATGTTTAAAGGGGCCGACAATAATAAATATTCTTATTAGGAATAAAACACCCTCGTTTTTGAACTGTGCATAGCTGTAGCTGAATAATTAGCCCTACTACGCTACTGTATTTTAATGTTGGTCATTATGGTGGTACTTGGAGAGCCAAATATTTTCTGAGGTGGTACTTGGTGTAAAATGTTTGAGAACCACTGCTATAGGGGGTCCCCTTTTTTGAAGAGGCTGGGGGTTATGTTAGTGTTGCTATAGCATAATATCATTTATAAGAACAGGCTTTTGAGTTCATCAACAATATATATAGCTTAACATTGCATTGACCTGAATATGTATCTTTTTGTATAACAACGAGAGATAAGCTATTGTTCGTCTTTTTAATTGCTTACCATAATTAATATTTGATGTGATTTCCAAATACATTGAAATATCAAAAAAAAAAAAAAAAAAAGGGTAGAAAATAAACTCACTGGAGAGTATCACTGTCAAATTCACTAGCAATTTATTTGATTTATTTAATCTTCATTTACTAATGAACATTTAAATCTGAGCAATGGTGCAGCCGTCCCTTTGCGCCACCAGGTGGAGATTTCACTAATGAGTTTATATGACTGCATACTGTATACTTCAAAGAATGTCATGCACGATCATTTTGATTAATTTTCGACATTTTTGGGAGTTTTGATGCCATGAGCCAGTTTTGATGACTTTGCAATAATCATATAGACTAATAATTAATTAATGATCAATTATAATTACAGATTTGTCACAGCACTCAATGACTGCGTTTACATGCGCACGAATATTGCGATTATTTCCAATAATCAGAGTAAGGACTTAATCGCATTTTGATGTTTACATGTCAAGAGCAAAGCTCTTACTCCCGTTTACATGCCATTTCCATTATTCTTATTCGCTAAGAATTGTGGTTAATTGTTTTCCTGCCATTATTCACATACCCCACTGGACAGCACAAATGATGGACTCAGAAAGAGCAGTGTTACTGGTCGCTGTTTTATTTTATTTACATCTAATGCATAATGATTTTGTATGGCTGTATTCCACGCTTTTTCGGCGCCATAGAAATGTGATGGAATTTGTCGCGTTCTGCTCGCCCTTTCTGGATGAGGGTCAGGAACAGAGACTGCTGGCAGCTTGTTGTGTTTTCCTCAGAATGCGATGCTTTCTTCCCCTCCATCGTTTCTAATCTCCGTATTATTACAGGTGCGTGCCACGTTATTCATATATGTCACAAGCGCATGCGCACTTTGATCAGAGCGGCAATACTGCGATTTAAGGTGTTTACATGCCTGTATATTCCGATTAAAATCGGTGTATGCCACCTATGTTAATACGATTATGCTTGCTTTGATTATGAGCTTAATGGCATTATTTAGATCGAAGTATTGCGTTTACATGAGGTAAAGCATAATCGCAATATCGCCAAAATCTCATTATAATCGCATTAAGAGGGTCCATGTAAACGCACGTATTTTCACAGTTGAATGAATAATGCAGTGCTAATTGACAGACTTTATTATAGTATAGAAGCGATGTTATATAATATATTTTATATTTTATTCCGTTTTTTTAAGAAGCCTAATCAAGTTAGCATTCTAAAAGAACACATGCTATTAAATTTTTCTTCATTGCATTATGGCTTAAATGCCATCTGTAATATGTACTACAAACCATAAAATTGTTGTAATAAAATATAGGAAAATGTTACAGAATACAAATCATTGGTTATTGTTCAGCAGTGAGATAAGAAAAATAAAACCTGTCAGATGAATTTCAGAGCAAAAAATAAAAGGTATACATAAAACCACCTAACAGAGAACTTGAAGATACCTACTTCATTAAAATTAATATTGTGAGCAAAGACATTAGTTCAGAGCCAAATGAAAACATTGGAAACTCTGTTTGAAATTGAATTTGTTGGAATAACCGTCTAATGACAATTTTCTTTTCTTTTTTTTTAATCAAAATGTATAGGACTTCCAATGATGACATCTTGACAGGCCTGACAAACATCACAAGAGTATATATATATATATGTATATGTGTATGTATAGTGTATATATATATGTATATGTGTATATATATATATATATATTTTTTTTTTATACACCTGTAAACCTGTTTCCCAGACACTGGATTTTTGTAGTAATTCCAGGTTGTTTAAAATTACATTTATTTGGCCGATGTATTATTGGTTCTTTAACGAAGGTGCCCTGTATGAAGGGGAAAGTGATTAGTGATGTATCTTGTTAGAGCAAATAACTGCAGTACAATGAAGTACAACTGGACAATTGCAGTATAATGAAGTATATAACTGCAGTTCATTAAAGTTGACTCCACTGACACTATTGGATGAGGACTGAACTGAGCTAGATGATGACACCACTGCTATCTAGATGCAATGACACTGAACAATGACACGTTTTACTGTTTAGAGCTGCTTCACAGCAGAAGTGAATTCTGTTTGCATCTTTATTTTTCTTTTTATCACTGTAAAGCAGCTTTGAAACAATCTGTATTGTAAAAGCACTGTATAAATAATGGTGACTTCACTTAAATTGGTTCAAATCTGAATAATTTTGACATTCTTCTTTGGTAATTTATCAAGCAGGCTTGATGGAACAGTAGTATATCTCCAAAGAACCCTAACAACATGTCATCTAAGTAAAGAGTAATTGCTGAATTTAAGTTTTAGAGGGGGTGTACTCATTTATGCTGTGCACTATATACATATATATTGTGCAATGCAATCAATGAGCAATGACATTTCATAATTGTAACCTGGTCACATAGGCTGTATGTAATGTATGTAATGTATGTTATGTATGGTCAGTCAACATTCTTCATACTTCTACATCATCTTTAAGGATCTTATGTTAACAGGTTTCTTGGCCCGGGGCTGTGCAAATGTTGAGAAAATGAGAAGAATGAAATAAGAATTAGAAAGTGAATGATTGCTGACTGTCACACGACAGGTAAAAACAAATCAGTCAAATTATTTTTTACTTTATTGAGTTTTTCTTTTTCACCCAGCGAACATACTGATACTGATAAATGCAGGGCGAAAGACTCTGGCTTTCTCTGTCTTCTTTGGAGCTCCTATGAAATAACAAGAGAAAAAATACTGTCAATTTCAACAGTATGATAACATTAATGTATTCACTAACAACATATTTATTACACAATTTATTATTCTTTGTTAATGTTAATAAAAATACAGTCGTTCATGTTAGTTCACAGTGCTTTAAAGTTTACAAACACAACTTGTGCTTTTAATAATGCATTAGTAAATGCTGAAATTAACATTAACTAAGATTAATAAATGCTGTGGAAGTATTGTTCATTCTCATTTCATGTTAACTAATGTAATTATTGCTCGATCTTGCAGGTTTACACTACACAACATCAGAAAGATCAGGCCCTTTCTGACAAAGCATGCTGCACAACTTCTTGTCCAGGCCCTTGTCATTTGAAAAGTGAAAGTGAAGTGACATACGGCCAAGTATGGTGACCCATACTTGGAATTTGTGCTCTGCATTTAACCCATCCAATGTGCACACACACAGCAGTGAACACACACACACACCGTGAACACACACCCGGAGCAGTGGGCAGCCATTTTTATGCTGCAGCGCCCGGGGAACAGTTGGGGGTTCGGTGCCTTGCTCAAGGGCACCTCAGTCGTGGTATTGAGGTGGAGAGAGCGCTGGACAGTCACTCCCCCCACCTTCAATTCCTGCCGGCCCGAGACTCGAACTCGCAACCTTTGGATTACGAGTCCGACTCTCTGACCATTAGGCCACGACTTCCAACTTTAGAATTTTTATAATTTTTCCTTCGAGTAAATAGATGATTAAAACTGTTTTCTAGGCTGGACTACTGCAATACTCTTCTGGCTGGACTTCCATCAAACACAGTCAAACCTCTACAAATGCCTGGTCTTCAACGAGCCCAAAAGAGCCCATGTTACACCTCTCTTTATCTCCTTGCACTGGCTACCGGTTGCAGCTCGCATCAAGTTAAAGACACTGATGATAGAACAGCCACAGGCTCAGCACCCGCCTGCTTCCACTCACTATTAAGAATCTACATCCCCTCCAGAAGTCTGAGATCTGCTAGTGAGCGACGCCTCGTGGTACCATCACAGAGAGGCTCAAAATCACTCTCCAGAACATTCTCGTTCACCATTCCTGGCTGGTGGAATCATCTTCCCACCCCTATCCGGAGTGCTGGATCCCTGTCAACCTTCAAGCAACATCTGAAAACGCATCTCTTTTGACACTACTTGACTTCATTCTAAACTTAATAAACATTCATATGTATTCACACTTGGCTGTCGGTGTCTGCTGCTCTCAGAACGAGGTCACTTTAATGTTCCGGTTTTGTTACATGCTCTGTGAGCAATTATCGTGGACAGAAAAATAATTTTTAGAATTTTATAATTTTTCCTTAGAGTAAATAGATGATTAAAACTGTCCGTACTACGGACGAACAAGTAATTTTATTATACTATTAATGCTACAGTTAATTCCTGAAGATAAATATATAATTGATAACTGTCACGGTTGCGTGTACGGGGAACACATAAGATGCACGGAGACGAAGGTTTCAATGGGAACAAGAGATTTAATGGAACTTCAAAAGGAGGAGATACACACATAGGGTAACAAAAACAATAACCGACAACAGGAACTAAATGGACAGCAACTAATATAGTGGGGATAACGAGTGGCAGACAGGTGAACACAATGAAGGTGATTAACTCAATTGGCAGAAACTAGGTCACACATGAGGAAGGAAAACACATGGAGAGCAAAACACAAGACAGTCCAGGGGCGTGACACTACCCCCCCCTCCCGAACGGTGCGTCCTCGCACCGAATAACAACAAAGGGGAGGGAAACGGGTGGGGACAAAAAGGCGGAGGCTCAGGAGGAGGACGGACCACTGGGAGAGGGCCGACTGACAGAGACCAGGGAGGTGACGAAGGAGGGAGGAGCCAGGGAGGAGACAGGAGGGACTTGGAGCAGGAGGAGCCCGGCAGGACCCAGGCCACAGCCGTGAAGACGATCCAGGGTGGAGCCGACGGAGGGAGGAGCCATGGAGGAGGAGCCCGAGCCGGAGCCGGAGAGCTGAAGAGTACGGGCGGAGCCGAGGATCCGGAGGGCCAAGGCGGAGCCGAGAGCTCCGGCGACCGAGGCGGAGGCGGAGATCCGGAGGCACGCGGCGGAGCCGGAGCGACTGAGGACCAAGGTGGAACTGGAGGGAGGGAGGAGCCCAACGGAGCCGGTGGGACGGAGCGACGAGGCACAGCCGGAGGAGCGGAGTCCTGAGGCGATGGCGGGATGACGACCGACCAAGGCGGAGCCGGAGGGACGAAGGAGCCCGGTGGAGCTGGTGGGCCAACGGGCGACGGTGGAGATGAGGGAGCTAGGAGCTGAGGTGGAGCCGACGGGTCGGAGGGCCGAGGTGGAGTCCAGGATTCAGAGGCTGGAGGTGAAGACGAGGAATCCCCCAGCCACGACGCCGATGGAGACAGGCAGACCCGCGGCGATCCCACCGCACAGATGGTGGGCTGAGAGTGAGCAGCGGGGCTGTCCGACGACAGCGGTGGAGGGTGCAAGAGTGGGTGGGAGGGTGGGCATTTTTGAGCCTCTGGGTTAATCCTTATGGGGAACTTCCGAGGAGCCGGCACTGGAGGGAGCTTTGCAGGTACATACTCTAGGCGGCGCTCTTGCAGCGCGGATTCAAGGGGGCGCTCTTGCAGCGCGGAGACAGGGAGGTGCCTTCTTGGTGCAGGCACTGGGCGGCGCTCTTGCAGCGCGGATTCAAGGGGGCGCTTTTGCAGCGCGGAGACAGGGAGGTGCCTTCTTGGTGCAGGCACTGGGCGGCGCTCTTGCAGCGCGGATTCAAGGGGGCGCTCTTGCAGCGCGGAGACAGGGGGGTGCCTTCTTGGTGCAGGCACTGGGCGGCGCTCTTGCAGCGCGGAGCTGGATGGGACCAGCGGAGACACAGGAGAGCTGGACGGCACCAGCGGAGACACAGGAGAGCTGGACGGGACCAGCGGAGACACAGGAGAGCTGGACGGGACCAGCGGAGACACAGGAGAGCTGGACGGGACCAGCGGAGACACAGGAGAGCTGGACGGGACCAGCGGAGACACGGGAGAGCTGGACGGGACCAGCGGAGACACAGGAGAGCTGGACGGGACCAGCGGAGGCCTAAATGGTCTGTCAGAAACCTCCAATGACGGCGTGAGCATGGCAGGCATGTCTGCTTTGATTTCCCCATTTCTTGAGTCCTCAGAGTCCTGTGAGTGCTCACCCTCAGCGGTGGTGCAGTGGGCGGGGCTTCCTTCAGCACCCTCAAACTCCACTGTTACTTCCACCGTCGCGTGCGCTGTAGCCGGCTCTCGCACCTGATCGGACGATCTCTGAGGCACTGGCTCCGGGGCAATTTCCAGCTCAGTCGCTCCTCTTTGCGATGGCTCTTGGGTTGCTCTGGGCTCTGGCTCTCCGTCCGCGGTGGGCTCGGGCTTACGCTCTGCGGCTCGGGGTGATGGCAGGCTGGGCTCTGGGTCCGGAGTGGTACTGGTGTCATTCTCCTCGTAGGTCACGGTCAGCGGGGATCCACAGGACACCAGCACCCACTCCACATAGGTGGCAAAATCTCCTCGAGGACCATCCCCGGACAACCGCGCTCTGTACCCATCGTTAAGGCTCATCTTGTAGAATGTGCAGAGGCAGTAGTCCGGGTAGTGGGTGGAATGGGAGATTTCCAAGAATAGTCTTGTATGGTCCTCGAGGGTACGGCTCCTCTGCTCCAGCATGAGGAGAAGGCAGGCAGGGTCATTCATGACAAAAGGGAAAAATAAAAACTGAGAGAAAAAACAGAAACAAAAACGAGGGGAAACACGCCGCTATACTTCACTTTTTCTGTTTGGTCGGTTATTCTGTCACGGTTGCGTGTACGGGGAACACATAAGATGCACGGAGACGAAGGTTTCAATGGGAACAAGAGATTTAATGGAACTTCAAAAGGAGGAGATACACACATAGGGTAACAAAAACAATAACCGACAACAGGAACTAAATGGACAGCAACTAATATAGTGGGGATAACGAGTGGCAGACAGGTGAACACAATGAAGGTGATTAACTCAATTGGCAGAAACTAGGTCACACATGAGGAAGGAAAACACATGGAGAGCAAAACACAAGACAGTCCAGGGGCGTGACAATAACAACCCGTCATGATTAATTATGTCCCATAGATTATATGCACGAGAGCTGTCTCAGGGTAATGAAAAAGCTGCTGCTTTTGTGGACAAGAGGGGGAACAGATTTCCGGATGTCATCCGGAGATGTGACCCGTGTAAGTGACACTAAGTGTAAGTGAGTTCAGACAGTAAGTGAGTTTTGCTATCTACACAGGGAAGATTGTTCTAAAGGGAATTCTCCAGGAGCAGCTCTATGAACACTTCTTGAGCTTCAGCACGGCTCTTTGCATTTTGGTGAATCCTGATCTCACAAAGTCACAAGGAGCTTATGCAAACCAGCTGCTGAAGTATTTTGTAGAGAGAGGACGGGAGCTGTATGGAGAGACATTTTTGGTATACAATGTCCATTCCTTGCTGCACCTTGCAGAAGATGCCCAAAACTTTGGCAGCCTTGACAGCTGCAGTGCTTTCAAGTTCGAGAGCTATCTTCATCAAATGAAAAAAATGGTCCAATCTGGAAAAAAATATTTTGGCACAAGTTGCAAATCGTCTTGAGGAAACATCCAAGTCCAAGATAGAAATCAAGGAAATCTTGATGTCATTCAAGTGCCCAAACAATGCCTTTGTGTTAGGCCCTGAATAATTTTGTGAGGTGGTGTCAGAACAAGCAGATGACACAGTGTTATGCAGGGTGTACACAAATCTACAGCCATATCTGACGACACCGTGTGATTCACGCCTCTATGGAGCATACGTGGCTAAAATCAGGCATTCTCAAATGCTTTGCTTAGAAAGACAGTCCCTTCAGAGGAGGGCATTCACCGTGGAGGAAAACTACGGGATCAAAATTGTGGTTTCCATTCTTCATACTTTCTAGGATGTGACAAAAAATAAAATCACCAAAGATGAAAATAAAATAATAAAATGACAAGATCATGAAAATTACATACTTGAAGTATTCCTTTGCTCCCTGAGTCTCTACATCCTTCAGCTTCACCCCTGAGTCTCTGCTTTCTGAAGCTTTGTCCCCTGTGTGTCTAACTGCTTCGGCTTTACCCCTGAGTTTCTGGGTCCTGAAGCTTTGCCCCTGAGTCTCTGCCCTCTACAGCTTCACCTCTTGGTCTCTGCCTTCTGAAGATTTGCCCCACGAGTTTCTGCCTCCTACAGCTTCCTTCTGTCATCTGGTGATTTGCTCTCCAGTGCCATTCACTTTTGAAAACCTAGATGTTTCCAGTACAAGAACCAACATTGGAAAACATAAATTAAGTATAAGGTTAGAGAAAGTAACCAATGATTGTCTATTAATAGGTAATTGTGTATGTTTCATTTGTGTGTTGCAAGCTGAACTTGCAGATTTATCTAAACTTCACTTACAGGTTTATCTTTGCTATGTAGTCCTCAATTTCACTGAGCAAAATGAGGTTGAGGTGGCACCATCTTCATGACTCGAAAGGATTGATGGGGTAGGATTTAGTCCATATATGTTTTTATAAAACATAAATGATACACATTAATCAAGGTCAACTATTATACATAGAAAACATTAAGCAAGCATCCTTGTCTTTGTCTGAAAGGTACTGTTCTGCTATTGGCCCAATTCAAATGTTGGGACCAAGGTCATAAAATGTGCCATTCCAGACAAACATCTCTGGACAAAATATGCCGTCAGAGTACATTCTGACACAGGTAAAGTACAATACCAACATCTCATCAACTACTAGCAACCATTCCTAAAATATAAATTATTTATATAAGATTTATTAAACAAAATTTGTGATATTTTTGAGAACGGACAGTTACAACTTAGCAAGGTATCAGGCCTAAAAAGCAGTTGAAACTTCTCAGATGGAAATAGTTCACGAACAATTATACCACTAAGAAGATTTAGAGGTATAAAATCTGTGCTGACACTGTAAATAAGATAAAGTTGTTGAGAGACAATTGCAGTTGTAACTTTTGTTTCTTGCAGAAGAAGAACTTCAGCCCACCAAACCTAGAAAGACACCACAGACAAATCGATGTAAGTATACATGCAAAACAAATGAATTTGGAATGATCAAGAAAAGCCAAAATGCATATATATGTATATGTTCTCTATATCTATATCTTCTTTAAATGCTAATTTTGTTTTACAGTTCTTGAGGACAGTGAATCATCCCAAGGTGAAATCATTATTATGTCACTGTATTCTTTATTTAATGCAAGGTTAAACAGTGCAAATAAATTATTCAGAACAGTACCCTCTAGCATATTTTTCTAACTGTTTATTGCCCTGTTGCGTTTGGCCCTGAAGATGAGATTTCCAGTTTGAGAGCAAAGAAAATAAACAAACGGCCAAGATCAACAGCAATTGCATCTAAGTGTGAGTAGAAAGTTAACAAAAAGTAATAAGCTGTTGATGATAATCTAAAATGGAATCGTCTTTCTATGTTTGATTCATGAAGGCCATAACATTAAATGGATAGTTCACCCAAAAATGAAAATTGTCATCACCCTCACCCTCGAGTTGTTCCAAACCTGTATAAATATATTTGTTCTGCTGAACACAAAGGGTTACAGACATTCTTCAAAATATATTCCTTTGTGTTCAGCAAAACAAATATATTTATACAGGTTTGGAACAACTCGAGGGTGAGGGTGATGACAGAATTTTAATTTTTGGGTGAACTACTCCTTTAAGAAATGTCAAAAAGTCTATGCTAATATTTTGTTTTGTTTTGTTTTCAGCTGGGGAGCCTGATGAAGGTAAAGTCACTATGATTCACTTTCATTTGTTTGCTATAGTCTGAAATTGTACTTATATATAGGGATGGATGGCAAAACACTGCACTAAAATTAGTTAACATACTAATCAAACATCAGTACTTGAATTCAAAGGCAGACAGCACAAACAACATTTTATATTTGTGAACATTCAGTAGAGACTGGACTAAAAGATCTACTTTTTACACATTATATTAAAATTAGTATCTGTCGGCATTATAGCTATGGGTGAGATGAGTCACACTTATCACATGCACTGGAAAAGACACTTGTAGTCATGTAGTCAAGTTATTTTTATTTTTAAGTCAGCATGGCTGATCTTCGTCTCAAAGAGACTGAGCAGTACTATATATTTCTGTGTTTGGTTTTAAATTGCACACTCTGTAGATAAGTGAGTGACTTTTCTTAACGAAACAAGTAGCTGGCAGAACATTTTACTTATAAAACTGGTTGGGGGACTTAGGTCCTGTTTGAAATGGGTATTAAGGTGAGTTTTGGACGGTTGGATCACAAGTCGAGGAAGACACATTCTAATTCACACTAAAAAAATTGTCTAAATTTAAGTTCTATTTGAATTACATTTATATTTACATCCATTTGGATTAAATAGTTTTAACTAATAACCTTAATGTGAATAATTTGTCAGTCATACATAAATGAAATAGGTAAGATTTATGTAATAGTACACAGCAAAATGCCCATTTTAAATGAACACTGTAATGTACACACACATGAATACTAGGCAGAGTTAAAGTACCATTGAAGCAGTGTTGGAGTTGATGAGATTGAACATGAGTGAACACCTGCTGTTAACCTAAAAATGAAATTTGTCATTACTTACTCATACACGATTTGACAGTTCTGAAAGCAGAATTTATCCGACTAAATGCATATAAAATGCTTTAAAGACTTGCCAGTGACGTCTGGGTATGGCAGCCCCCCATTAAAGATTTTTCTAGTAAACTAGCAGTGGTTCGTTTAAGCCATTATTCAGCCTAATGCAAACAATAAGCATAAGAACATCAAAGATCATAAAAAAACAATCAGTAGCTATATGTCATAAGACAACTTACCTTACTTGATTTCACAGTAAAAGGTATTTTTCGTACAGCTTTCATGAGGCTTTAGGTGTATGCCTCGTTATGGAAATTAAGCTTAATAAACTCACGTGCAGACATCGAGAATGACGTTTGCATTTACACAGGCTACACAACTTTAACAGATTATCCCACTTTAAGGTTTGAGTGACTGTTCACACCAATATCCCAGCTAACAAAATAAAGGTCCCCAGAACGTCTCCTAAAGGGCCTCTTGCGAACATCCTACGAATGACATTTTATTTTAATTAATGATGACGTTTACAAATTAAATTAATATGTTAGAAAAGATTTGAGTGGATGCTTTTCGGTATTAACGCAGAATTTTGCTGTGGTTTCACTGCAAGGAAACATTTTAGACATATGTTTTATGACATGAATGTGTTTGTTTTGTTGTTTTAGGTTAGAAGCCAACGGGAAAAGCTACCATCGGAATAACGTGGAGACACAGCTGCTTTGCTTGACTCAGCCTCCCACCCACGCTCGGAAAAAGCACATTTTAATTTGCTAAAGAGTCATATATGTAGGTTCATTTCAAATTGAACCTGTATGTCGTTTTTGTAGCATTGATGTAATTCTTCTCTTTATTTTTGCTTAATTATACATTTATGTATTTTATTTTTTCTTGCAAGCCCATTTATTCTCTGATGTTTTGTTATAGTTGTATATGTGTTTTATATCTTAACATCTAATAAAAAAAAAACTTTGCATTTTTAAAAATAAAAATGTAGCCTATGTTCCAACTATTTGCACGTGTCTATTTTCTTTGGTTAGTCTAAAAGTAAAATGAAATGACATTCAGAGGACTTAAAGCAACAGTCCCGACTGGCCGCTGCACGTCCTGTGAACGTCTGCTCGACGTCAAGGGGACCCTACACGCTGAAGTCCGGGGGACGTTCGCAGAGGCCGTTTAGGGGACGTCCTGGGAACCTTTTTTTGTTAGCTGGGAAGTAACTTTTACGTAACATTTAATTTTAATCACATTTTAGCACAAATAATCTGGAGAAATGTAAAGAATTTCATTAAAATGTATAAGTTATTTTAACCATTTTTAACTAAAGATTTCTACTCAGACAGTCAAAATAGCTGTTTTAAACTTACCGTCAATGTAATCTTTACAGTCCTGGACATTTAATGAAATCCACTTCAACCAAATAAAGCTGAAATTAGATTTATTGTGTTTATATTCTGGGGAGAAACTGAGATGGAATAAGATTGTTACATTGACATCGGGATTCAGTTTCTTTTAATAAATTAAATAGATAAATCTCTCTGCAACCACAAATTTAATTTTGATCTACAAATTCTTTGAAACATTCAGAAGTTCTTTACAATCCTGTCATTTTAAGACCAAGATGATGACATTTTATCCTTGATTAAGTATCGTTAATTCATCCTACGCCTTATTATTTATATTTGTTTACTAATGTAAAGTTCTGCGCATTTATCAAGACTTTTATTTTGCTCTGGCGATGTGATGCCATAAGGATGCGCCGCGCTCCCGCGTCTGTGATTCGGCAAAAGAAAGGTGTGTGTTTTTAATCTTTGCATGTGTTTAAATCAATACAACTCTCTCTCTCTCCCTTTTAATTCAATTCAATAAAATTCAGTTTAATTCAATTCAGCTTTATTAGCATGACTGTGTAACACAATGTTGCCAAAGCATTAACATTTATATATGTATATATATATATATATATATATATATATATATATATATAACAACAACAACATAAATAACAATAAATAAAATCCATCTAAATAAATGAAAAGATAAAGTAAGTCAGTTTCGAGTTACTCGCGTTTAACATCTAACATTGTGAATGGTTAATACATATTTAGCAGCGTGTGCAGCTGTGTTATCATCTTCTTCAAGTAAGAAAGGCTTTTTCAGTAAATGATGGGATCAGGGCTTCAAATCTGGGGAGAAATGTTTCCCTCACATTGTGATATTTAGGACACATCAGCAGAAAGTGTTTCTCTTTCTCTATTTGCTGTAGATCACAGTGTCTACAGATCCTCTGCTCTGTCCATGTTTGTCTATGTCTTCCTCTCTCTGTTTCTAAATCATGGTTACTTCATCTGCATTTGGAGAGGATTTGTCTTTCTTTAAGTGGTTTAATCAATAAATAATTGGCAAATTTAGTGGTTCTGTTTAGGGTTGAGTAGCATTGGAGTTTATTTTGAAGGTCAAAGTGTATTTTTAGAGATTCATCATGAGTGTCTTTCAGATTTTTGTCAATTTCTTTAATAATGTCTTTGGGGTTGTAGCTGTAGTTAGTGAGGAGCTAGTAATGGACGAGCTGAAGAGCGAGCGTGTTTAGAGGATGAGATTCTGCTGAGGTTTCATTGGCGAGGAGGGCTTTATATTGGACTGAATCAGGATCAGATCGATGGAGGTGATGCCAGAACTGAACACATCTCTTCTGGATCTCAATCTTCAGAAGCCTAATTCAGCTCTGCAGGCATCACTGGACGTACCTCTATGGACCCCTAAAATGTTTTTGATAATGTCTAGTTGTAGTTTTTCTATTGATGTTTTATCCCAATTTTTAACATTTATTATTGGTCCCCAAATTTCACTCCCATACAGTAGAATTTGTTTAATGATTGTGTGATATAATTTGATCCATGTTTTAATTGGTATAATTGGTCATAAAATGCCCTCCGGGCCTCTCATTCAAGGCCTTCACAGCCAGACTTCACAGTGAGTTAACAGTTACTTTGTCAAAAGTTATTTTTCTGTGAATATACAGTGTATTTAAGCCATTTGTCATAATGATAGCTATCACTTATTAAATACTAAATACAAATGCATATCTCTCATGCTTTGGCAACATAAGGTAGGTTTAACAATAGTTTGGTAATTTACAGCAGGTACGTTTATTTAACTCCTTCGATTGAACCATTACCTTTTATCTTTACTATTTGTCTAAGACAAAACACTTGTGACTCCTACACTGTAGGTTAAAAAAAGTTATCCACTTCCTGTTGGTTTTACATACGACAAACTAAAAATAACAGCTTCTGTATGCTGTAGTTTTGCAGAAAACAGCAGAGACTCAGAACGCTTCACGTTCTTTTTCACTTAAACTATATATAAGCTGGAAAAGAAAACATTTAAATAAATAAAACATTTACTGTAAATGCAAAAGAGAAAAAGAGGGGCATGCCTCTGTTCACCAAGTCTACTTTTTCCATGGATATTTTTGGCTGCTCTTGACCGATTCAAGCAGTCTTTTGTCCAGCAAGAAAAAAGTCCTTACATGACTGGTCACAGTTCACAGATATTTGAAGTTCATTTTTGATCTGCTCTGCGCTGCCTCTGTTTCTAGAGTCTGACCATTTAATGGTCATCAGAGAGAAAATCTTCTCTATAAAGGCATTTGAGCCTGGAACGCTGAGGACAAATGAGACAATCCTGAGCATGCTGATCAAGTTGGCTTTCCCTATGTTTTGGAAAACGGTCACTCACTTCTCACTGGTGCATTTGGTGGTATCCTGTGTGGCTTTCTTTATTTCCTCCCTGCTAGCACAAAACTCTTCATAGAGTTGGTCCATACTCACTGTCTCGGTCTTCTTTCCACTGAAGCATCTTCACTTTTAATTTTCTCACCTCCTCGTAAACATCTGTGATGCAGAGCTTGGTTTCTGAAAGCTTTCTAACAAGTGTGTTAAAAACACAACCCACTTTGTGGAAAAAGCACAGACAAATCTCAGCAGCTGCAGTTTTTTCTTCATTCTCAAAAGTCCTCCTCAGTGCCACAGGACAGGTCTCCCCAAGGGACCTGAAGTATGAGGTGAGAGCTGGCCAGCTCTGCAGGAGACGATCAACAGCTGGATGAAGAGACAGCCATCGCGTGCAAACAAATCACACTCAGTGTCAACAAAGGCAAAAAATGCACGCAGTTCCTTCCTTTAAAACCAGTGACTCAACATCCACTGACAGCTGATCGCAGGCATGCTTGCAAGTGTTATGAGCTATGTGAGCCGGGCAATTAGCTTTCAAAATGTGCCTGTTTGCACTGCACAATAACTGGTAAACAGAGTGATGTTTTCCAAAGTTTACATTTGCATTATCTGCCGCATAGGCTGTGATGTGTTTATGTCCAATTCATGCTTTGTCAGGCAGTTCATTAGAGCTTGATGAATACCATTTGCAGTTTCATCGCTATCTACATAAAAGTCAAGTAACTTGGACTGCACTCCATCAGACACAGAAAAATATCTCACACACACTGGAAACATTTTTCTTTTTCCCTTGTTTGAGGCATCAGTGGCAACTGAGTAAAACACAGGCTCACCTTCAGTCGGAGACAGATCATTCAGGATATCCTAAAACATTCATTGTGATCATCTCAGCTTTCGTTCTTCCCAGGTGCATCTTCTTCACAACATTTGAATCATGAAACAACTCACCGTTTAGCTTAACAAGACAGTCGGTGCTGTTGTAGTGTAGACGATTTTCATTAATCTTGTATTAATATAACACATAGAATTATGCTTATTTGTATCTACTATTATTTAGTTTGATTGTGTGAAGCAGCTGTGTGTAAAGGGCTGCAGTGAGCCTAGAATAGAGTGAACGGTTTGGGGCTGGAGGGATACTCAAATATGGAAAGAATCGGTTCAGGACCTAAAAGTGCATACATGACAGTGATTGATCATACTTCAAGAACTAAGGAAAAATCCACAACATAATTGGTGACCCCAGCAGGACAGGAGACAGGGCAAAAGAGTGAAAAGCTGCAGCGAGCTCTCTCTGGACGATTAGCACAAAAAGTGGCCACAAGGTAAGCTATTTGCTTATAAAATTAGTTTGTGTTATTCTCCAGAGGTTGCCCATTGTGGTAAGATAAACTCCAAAAAGCTCTTCCAAAATTTTAGAACCTAAAGAAGAAAAGGGGTTTTGAATCCAAAATTAACTGTAAGCTGTCATTAAATGTTGCATGCATATGGTCTTTGTTTACTGCATAGTTACAGTGGGTGCGTGGAAATAAGGTTTTGGTACCAGGATATTACAGGTGAATAGTGATAATAATAGTTAGTGATTTACATATTTTAAGACTAATGAATATGGAAAGAATCGAATAAATAGCTATATAGATAAATAATAAGGTACAATGACTAAATTAAGATATATATAGTGATATGTAATACATTTAATATATAACTTAAATATATGAATAAGTAATATGAATACACGTGCCGAAACTGATATATCTGATATCTGAAGACATCCAAAAAGTTGTATCTCATTATCCCTGAAAGATAATATGGAAAATTAATCCATTGTAGAGATTTAGAATTGTATAACTTGTGCAATGTGTTGATTAAAAGCGAGATTGAGTGACCAAAATAAAAGAAACTTTACAACAAAAGAAAGTGAGACTTGTTGATTCAACATGAGTAGAGGTTGGATGGGAGATTTTTATTCACGATTACTAGATTATTTTGAACACTGCATGTAATATTATTACATAATAGAAAATGATTTGTAGTATGCTTAGATAAGCATAGTTATTGCTTTCTGTTATTCTTGCAATGAAGACCTGCTTTGCTAAAAATAGAATGTGGGAAATGCTGTTGTCAACCAGTGAGATTTTAGCATAAGACACCATTGATAAACATGATTGAATATAAAAAGCAAACACAATTGGAATTAGAATTAATAAAAGTTCTCGAGTGTTCAAATTTCAGAAGGTTTCTGGAACAGGGCCTTGAAGAATGTAAGCGACGAGAGGAGAAAAAGCAAAGACTCGGCAGCACAGAGAAGAAGAGAGAGTGGCTGATGGGCATTTAGCCCCTCCAGACAATAAAAGTTGACACTACTGAGGAATCGCTACTGGAAAAGACTGACTTGATAAAGGAAAAGGTGAAACTTTCACTTGAGACTTTTTCAGAAAGCAAAGAAAGCATCAGGAAAAGCCACAATGAACAGAGGCACAGTATTGTACTTCACATCGTCTGGCCTTTGAGGGCCTTTGAGTGACATCACAGGCTGACGACCCCATACAACAGCCAAAGACTTCAACAGACTGATCGTCGAACAAAAGAACTTTCATCCCTTCCTTCGTGGGCACAGGTGCAAGAAGTCCAATGATCACTCTAGAGAACACTTCAGATTTGTCAATTATTATATTTACTTAATATATTTTGACTATTCACTGGTCTTACCGCAGATCTTTGCATTCTCTGCTAAACTACCAGTCCAGCTATCTATATAAAAATAAATAAATAAAAATAAAAAGAGAAACTTCATTAACAGAAGAAGTGGGTGCTCAACTCACAAAATTATTTGAAACTAAGGCTGGATTTAGGATAGAGAGGGTTAAAATTAGAAGCACGATTTAGTGGAAACACAACTGAATTATTCTCTGGCAAATAAGAAAAATAGATAAAAGCAAGATGGTCACTCCATCTTGTTTAATGATAATTTTCTAGGGCTAGGTTAAACAAAATAATGATGAGGAAAATATAATTCCAAAAAGTCCAAAGCAATGAAATCAGAATTATTATCACTGGGGTAATGAGATAGAAATGTTATTGGGCATGGATCCAAGAATTATGCAGAGATCTCCAATTTTCTTTAGCTCATGAGTAATAACAAGTAAAAAGCACAATATTAATATAACATAAAATGATAAAATGCATTTGAGAAATTACAGTTGGCTGTCTCAATTGCACCATGCTTAGTCAAATATTCTAAAACATTTAAATTGTTAATGACAACAAAAAATATGTGGAGTTCCACTGAATGTGTGGAACGTTGCTAAACCTGTATGTTCCCCATTCAGAACATGATGGCCAGAGGGGGGTGTGAATGTGTGTATGTGAATGATGGCCAGTGTGTGATTGTCGTAAAGAGAGTCTCTGAAGAGACACTAAGGCAGATCAATAAGTTGCCAAAACAGCTGTTATCCAAATTTTAATCATGTCCAAATTTGAATATGTGGGCCCACAGGGCAGATTATGCCCAATAAAATAATGAACATGGGTGAACTTGGATTGTTGTTGTGGCAGGAAGAAAAAAACAATGCCACACTTGCGCAGTGTAATTGCATGGAAAAACAGATCAAACAAGCTTAATCCAACTTTCTTTTCAGCATATCAAGGTGAAGCTGATTTTTGTCAAAAGTACAAAATGTTGGTTTGTAACTATTAGCTTGAGTAAAAGTGGGTTGAATGTTTCCCAGATGCCTAAGAATTTATGTGGTTATAGTGGGACTGACAACAAAATAAATAACTGAGTCAAATATGCCAATTGTGAAAACTAAATTGAGAAATTGTAAAAATGGAAATCATATGGAAAAACTCAAATTATATGACACAGAAAATAAAATGTATTCAAACCTTACTGGTGACAAAAGCATGAAAAACCCCTGAAAGGAGGCAGGACGGCATTCAGCCCACATACACTTTTCACAGGTGACACCAAGAATGACAGTGGGTCAAATGAGTAGATGATGGAATGTTGTCACCAACAAAAATAGTTTAAGTCTCATTTACAGGTGACAGCAGCTCAACTTCAGGAAGGTTTGCTCCAGCAATAAGAACCAGTGAAACTGGTCACCGGAGACAACACTTCTAGTCTTAAAAACACCAACCAACGATGGAATGAGGAACTCTTCCTTGCCAACAGGGAAAGACCATGGCAACAAATCACTGGTAAAAAAAAAGAAAAGAAAATGCTAACAGGATGATCAAGACACATGGAGCAGATGTGAACCAACAAATGGAAAAATTAAAAATAAAGAAAAACAGAAAAAGATCAAATTGAAGCAGACAATAAAGAAAAGGCCAACGACACAGGATAAGAAGATACAGAATCCAGTAAAGAAAGAGTTGTATAAGAAATTACAGAGAGTAAATGGAAACAAAGACACTTGAAAATATTATGAAACTCCAATCCAACATGCGGAGCAAATAAGTTAAGTCGTAATAACTACGTTAATCTATGCAATGATGCTACCTAAAGGCAGCAGACTAAAGAGGAGACAGTAACAACTTGTCCAATTGACCCAGGAGACCAAGTATATCCAAGAGTATTCAGGAGAAAATGGAATGAACCCAGGAGAGAGGGACCCTATGATTAATTAAGGTCAGTAGTTATTAATGCTACAGTTAAACAAATGGAAATGATAAAATATCAAGATAACACGCAAAAGAACCTAGGTGATTATTATCAAGAATGGCTAAACAAACTGAATTTGTAAAAATTGGATGAAAGTTCCAGTACCTGAGGACGAGGTGAGGACGAAGAAGATGAGATGAGCCAAACTCTGGGTGTATGTGCTAGCTTAACCTCTCCCAAGAGTAACCCTATACTGAAGGCTATATCTTTAACACCAAGCATTTCTGCAGACTCTGTTGATCTTCTCCTGGATTCATTTAACTCAAAAGTTATTGATGATATTGCTCCTGAAAAAGTCATTAAGAAGAATGGCAGACAAAAATCATCTTGGAGAAAACTTCTCCTAGCAACAATAACTGCAGCCATTTCAAGCGCAAAATAGTTTAAGACGTTTTTTTGGGGGGCGTTAAATAATGGCGCAAATACCAGTAATTTGACGAGCGTAAACGTTAGTAAATCACATTGCGTGATTCATTTGAATACTCTCCTCCAATAAATTTTGCATCCGAAAGGGAAATGACTGTCTATGCCTTTTTAGCGCTTATTCATCACTGCGCGTCATAAAACCTGACAGTAAAATTTTAACGCAAAAAGAGCATTATTGTTATTGGCCCATAGTCGTTATTGTTTATCTTTTTTCACTGTGCCTCCAGTCTGTTTTTAGGAAGTAGACAAGGGGCCTCAATTTTAAGTGAAACGAGGAAACTCCATCATATATTTTGTCTAATGTCCAAACAGGATGTGCAGCTTTAGTGTATTTTGATGTCAGCACATTTCATTCTCAAACAGGTCTGTATACACACAGGCAAATACATGATTATAATAGTAGAATAACTTGATACATAAATGGCTATATTCACATTGATTATATTTGATTAATTCATATTTTGATGAATAAAAAACATTCTACACTTCCAGACAGAAATTCTGAAGCTCCTCCCACAAATCCTGCAGAATGAAACACATTGAAGATACTGAAGAACAAAGGTTGGTGTTTAATCTTGATTCTTCATTGAAGATGAAGATTGCTGAAGATGATAAAGTTTCAAGTGGTTTAGTTTTAGATTTGTTGTAATAGGGATAATATTTTGAATAATCTAGCTGAAGCGTCAAATATTATTTACTTTATACGAACTGGGTACTTTTTTCAAAATGTATGGTAGATAATGTGAGTGAAGTGAAGTGACATACATATGGCCAAGTATGGTGACCCATGCTCTGCATTTAACCCATCCAAAGTGCACACACACAGCAGTGAACACACACCCAGAGCAGCCATTTTTATGCTGCGGCACCCGGGGAGCAGTTGGGGGTTCGGTGCCTTGCTCAAGGGCCTCAATTGTAATACCAGTCGTGGTATTGAGGGTGGAGAGAGAGCGCTGGACATTCACTCCCCCCACCTACAATTCCTACAATTTTCAGTGGCTCAAATGTAATTGGACAATTAAATATAATAAAAAATAAAATGTTCATTTTAATATTTTGTTGAGAATCCTTTGCAGGCAATGACTGCCTTACGTCTGGAACTCATGGACATCACCAGAGACTGGGGTTCCTCTTTTGTGATGCTTTTCCAGGCCTTTACTGTTTGTGGGTCTTTCTGCCATTAGTTTTATCTTCAGCAAGTGATTGACTTGGCCACTGCAGAATAATCCACTTTTTGACCTCCAAAAACTTCTGAGTTGCTTTTGCTGTATGTTTTGGGTCATTGTACATTTGTACTATGAAGCGCTGCTCCATTTGACTGAATCTGGGCAGAGAGTATATCTCTATACAGAATTCATCCAGCTGCATCTATCCTCTGTCACATCATCAGTAAACACCAGTAACCTAGTGCCACTGGAAGCCATGCAGCTCATGCATCACACTGCTCCACCATGTCTCACAGATGATGTTGTATGCTTTGGATCATGAGCCCTTACAAGCCTTCTCAATCCTTTTTTCTTCCCATCATTCTTGTACAGGTTGATCTTAATTCCAGCGTCCAAAGAATGCTTTTGCAGAAGTAGTCTGGTTTTAGATGTCTTTTGGCAAAGTCTAAGAGTGATCTTCTCTTGGCTGGATGCTGTGAAAGGGTTTTTCTTTACCATAAAGAGGATTCTCTGATCATCCACCACTGTCGTCCTCCGTAGACATCCAGGCCTTTTTATGTTGCTGAGCTCACTATTGTGTTCTTTTTTTCTCAGAATGTACAGTACACTGTAAAAAACATTCTGTAGTTTTTACAAAATATTTCTGGCAGCTGTGGTTGCCAGAATAATTTTGTAAAAAATACAGAAAAACTGTAAACACATTTACAGAACAAAACTGTAAAATTTACAGTATAAAACTGTAGTTTACAAACAGGGAAATCTGAATGTAAACCACTAAATTAAACAACACACACTGCTATTAAAATGTTTTTTTTTGTACCTTTAACATACTGACAACCACCATAATAAAAAGAGGTGGTAAAAGATAAAGCCACATGAAGAATCAGGTAGCTTCACCACACGCAGAAGTATATACTAATATATAGAAAGTGCACAGGGTCATTCATATAAACACAAAACACCATCATGGTGATACACATGATACTTAAATAATGCAATAAACTTTCATTAAACAACAGAAAATGTAACATAAAGCCCAAATGTACATAACTGATAACAAAAACTATTAAAAAACATGATTATTTAAACAAAATACTTTCAAATGTGGAGTGTCAGGCAGGGAATTCTGGGAATATCAGTTTACAGTTTTTGACTGAAAATTATAGATTGATTTGTTATTTTAACTTCTAAAAACTGTACAGTTAAGCATTTTACTGTAAAAATGTCTGGTTAGATCTTTATATCGAACCAGACATGTATATAGTCCAGGAACTCACTGTTAACATATTAACAGTTTTTTTTTTTTCAGTAGCGTTTTTACAAAATTTTACAGTTAAAATTACACTTGTTTTTTACAGTGTACCAAACTGTTGATTTGGCCACTCCCACTCCTAAAATCTCTCTGATGGATTTTTGTTGTTTTTGAAACCTAACAATTGTCTGTTTCACTTGTATGGAGAGATCCTTTGACCACTTTGATCACAGCAACAGCTTCCAAATGGAAATGACACACTTAGAATCAACTCCAAAACTTCTACCTGCTTAATTGATGTAGAAATAACGAAGGAATAGCCCACATCTGTCCATGAAACAGCTTTTGAGTCAATTGTCCCTTGAAAAATGGGGGAGGTACATATTAAAGAGCTGTAATTCCTTAACCTTTCCTTCAATTGTGATGAGTATACCCTCAAATAAAAGCTCAGAGTGTGCACTTTAAAGCTCATACCCATTATATAACTGTAACTTGAAAATGTTTTGGTCAACAGCTAAAATAACAAAAATAGTGCCGGTGTCCAGTCAAACATGACAGAACATTAAATATCTTGGACTGAACTCTAGATGCACTTTCAATATTCAAAGCATTTTCACAAACTTGAAAAGCAATGTTTTAGTAAGTTCAGCAGCATTTCCTGACTGAATAACAAAGTAGGTGAGAGTTAAATGACTGTCATTCTTCTCATTCTCACATCTCTTCCTGGTAGAAATAAAAGAAATTTCAGGGCTGCTGTTCAACACAACACTTCAGAAGAAGACAAAGACAGATGTACAAACAGTGAGGTGAGTGTGATCTTTCTCTGGTTGTTTTCATATACGAGTGTCATCTTATGATGTGACATTAGTAACTTTGTGCTTTTTTAATGCTGTTCTAAAGAAGTTTTGATGATTTTATTTAAAGGTCTTGCATGTCAAGTGTGTCTTTGTCGGCGAATCACAGAAAGCTGCACATTCTGTTACTGTTGTCACATGGTGTGAAATCAGTGTGTTTCTTATTCTACCATTACTTTGTATGTGATTCTCAAACAATATTTATAATGTGCTCATAACTGAGAAACTATCACTCAGCATCAGCAGACAATTGTGATGAAATATTGTATCGATATGAAAAACTCTATAACAGACTCAATGAAATCAGCAGCATTTCTACTTCATCAATAATCTTTTACTTTAGTTCACTGTACAGTAAGTGTTAATCAGCAGAGTTACAGAAATACAAATAACTCCCAAATATATATATATTAAAAAAATCTCCCACTGCGAAAGGTGCTCATAAATGAATATAGTTTGTTTAATTTTGAATTTAGATCTTGGAAAAGAAGGGCTGAATACCTGTATACCATAATGATTTATAATGAATTTACACATAACCTGCACTTTCATACATGTGATGAAACATCTGAAGCTTAAAAGACATTTATCTGAAGTAAAGTAACCCTGAAACATGATTCAGAGGCATACAGCTGCTTTCTGGAAACTCCTCCAGCTGTAAACAGAGTTTCAAACGGGTTTCATTCGTTTCCTTCAACAAGGAATTTGTTTTGTTCATTTGTTTCCTGTGGCTAATTTTACTCAATGATTACAAAATTGGTCTCATTTTTAAGAAAAATTTGCCTTATTAAATGAACTATTATTTATACGGGGTTTTTTTTTCCTTCTGGGGCCTGAAATAGTGGAATTTTGGTCAATATTGATAACTAAACAATATTTTGTTGAATGTGTTTTTGTGCTGGCACCTTGGCTAGTTTAGGTCTGTGATGGATAAATAAATATGACAATAAAACCGACAGTAGGTGGCAGCAAATCCCTGTTTTAATAAATGGCTTGCTGAATCATTCATATCAAACGATTCAATCAAAACGGCTGATTCAATAGAAACGAAACAAGTGAGACAAGTGATCTGAATGGACCATTGAATCACTGGCTCACTTGATTCGTTCAAAAACTGATTCATTCAAGGAATGAAACACCGTGTTGCTATGCGCTGTTGTATAAAACTAGCACATTTGTGCTCGCGGCCTCGTGCACGTGCTGATATACAGAAAAGTACAATGCTTGTGCAATGAATATAAAAACGTAAAAACTCATACATGGGTATATTTTTGTTTCATTGCTGGAATTATAAGGGCATTCTAACTGTTTTCAGGGGCGGACTTACCCATTAGGCCCCCAAAAGCCAAGGGCCCCCTAAAATGCTTTTCATATACGAGCTGCGCATTAAGCGCTGACACGCGAACGGTTTCTGTTTACGCTGTTTATTACCACGACAACCATCTGCGTGTCCGAGTTGAATGTGCTTCTTGTGTATCCTGCTTGTAGCAAATGAAAATATTATGCATCTGAAGCTGACTGCCGCACGAGCGCGAGGTCTCTCTTTCCCAGCGCGCACACCTCTCTCTCTGTGTCTGCTCTGTTCAGTGAGCGGCTGAAAGGAGCTGCACTTTCAGTTAAAACACAGATATGTTGCTTCTCTAATTTAACATGCAAGTATAGCCGAAATCACAGCACAGCTATGGTCTTTATCTTATGTGTAGCCTATTTGATTTTATCAGACGACGGCTGAATTATAAATCAGGATTTTTGGCAGATTAACATCTTGGAAGGGAGAGCTGGTGTCTTAATGGGTCGTGTTTCAGTGACCATTTCATATTCATTCCATTGTCTGACAACAGAAACAGTAAAATATAGCTTATTAATGAAAACGGTTTTATTGAGAATTTAGCTGCATCAAAATACAGTAAGTGGCACAGAGGCAAACAAATGTAATAATAAATAATAAATGTACATTTTGCATGTTCAGAAGAAGTGAGCTGCCCTGTCGTGCGAAAATGGAAACAGGTTTGTGTCAGTAAATTGCTCAGTGCAAATAAAGAGAAGTAATAGTGTCAGGGAGTCTCTAGGTGCGTTTACATGGAGCATTGTAATCAGTTTAAAAGTCCAATCCGAATGAAAATGCTCCATATATACACCTCAATCGGAATAAAAATGCCCAAACCAAATGAAATTGTAATCGGTTTGAGAGGGGTGGGATAAACCTTTCTATAAACCGAACAAAATTAAAATCCTGCAAAATTATAAACCGAACAAAATTAAAATCCTGCCATGTAAACACTTTAAACCGATTACTTTGCGTCTACATCATCACGTCCAGAGGTCGGGTCGTCAGAACGTGAACGTGATGTCGACAACGGTACTTTCTGTGATTTGGGGACACCGACACTACAGTAGAGACTGGGTAATAGTGGAGGTATAAAGTTAAAATTTCAATTATACAGTTAAAAACACATAAGAATGGAGAACGCTTGCTGTGTTACGGACTATCTGTTCTCATGACCGGAGTGAAAAACGGATCTGAAATGAAGCGCAATTTTCTGCTTTTCAGCTTAGAAACAACACGATGATAGTGAAAGTAGCTCAATGAAAATACACAACTTCACCAAAATTTGCCTTTGTCATTTGTATTTGTATAGATGACAGATTCATAATTTCCGATCTGCTTGAATTTATACGTGCTCACGCCATGAATGTTGTACGAAAACACGATTGTGATATAGCTCATTGCGATCACTCCCTGTGTTCATAAAGCAATGCTCCTTTGATTCATTGTTCAGCAACTCTTGGTAAGAAATCGTGTATTTGTTCCATTTAAGTACAATACAACTTTGTAGTATCAGAGTACAATTAATCTCAGAGCTGCATTACAGAGGGGCGGATGATTTCTATGATCGTGTTCTGGCCATATAACTGAGCGCTCGGATGAATGCAAGGGATTCAGATATTAACCATATCTTATTAGCATATCCTAAAATCGAAAGCACAGGCACATGTAAACACCATATTGGATTAGATAACGTCTCATGTAAACAGTCCACCGAATCTTTCAATCGGAATGACAAAAAAAGTGTACATGTAAACGTGGCTTCTGTCACCAACCCAGTCACGACACTCACCTGTTCACTTCTGATTCCCCGCACCAGCTGCAGCTCATCAAGCCCGGCTCTATCTGCTCACTCTCAACACTCCCTCCTGGTCCGGTCCACGGTTCACTACCCTGAACAGTTACCTGACCCCATATGCACTAACCTGTGTATACTTACCTTGTTGTTTCCCAGAATTACTCCAGCGATCCTCCAGCATCGACTCCTGTTCTCCCGGGCTCATGATCTCCATAATCCCTGTGGAAGAGCCTAATTTAGTTCCCTGCCGTGACTTTCAGTATTGAAAGTCACCTGCTTCTCTCACCTCACCATCAGCATTCTGTTACTAAACCATCTTGTTATACCACTTACCTGTTCCTCCTGGCTCTGTTTGTGACAAATAGGAACCTGGTATTTCTATGTTCTTTTTTTTTTTTTCAGATTCTTTGAAAAACATCTATGACCTATGAAACATATCTACTCTTCATGCTCTATGTTAACTATGGTTTCACTAATAATAAACACATATTGCATAAAGCATCCATATTTGTCCATGCCCATGTTGATTAGAGTATTAAAAACTTGAAGTATTAAGGTACATTTAGAACATATAAAAATGTGTGATTATTCGCGAGTTAACTCTTGACAATCATGCATTAAATATTTAAATCGATTGACAGCCCTAAGTTAAAATGACTAAAATTAAATGTAGGCTTACGCTGGTTACTCATTAGTGGACTTTCCTCATCAATATAGGCTATATTCACACTTTTCTCATTCTCACTAATTCAAGTTTTTATAAGAAGGAAACTCTGAAGGGAACCTATTGTCTATAGAAACAATAAATATCTACATCTTAATTATTCATGGTAGGTAAATACTACTTTGTAAGATACTGACATAAATAGATTTTTTGTCATGTTTGAGACATTAGGCCTCATTTACGAAACGAACGTATGACAGAAAATTGGGCGTACAGTCATTTCAATGCAAAACTTAGAATTTATCAATATGGACGTGAGCGGAGGCTACTGTCAGTCCTCTGTCATGTGTTTCATGTGTTCCCGCCTCTTGTTTCCTTATTTAGTCATGTTCCTGTCCTTGTTTAGTGTGATTATTAGTTAAGTGTCGTCCAGCTGTGTTTTAGTAATTATCTGTGATTAGGCTTGTTTGAGATGAGCAAAATCTGCGCAGAACTGATCACCGGTGATCACCGCGAGATGCATGCCGGTTAGAAAAGTGTCCGAGTTAAGTCCGCCTTGCTCTGATGTCACGCTGACGTGTGTCGAAAAACTCTGGCGACGGCGAGGTGGCTGTGTTGGATTGAGCAGTCGGCTGTTGCTCTCCACCGACTGCGCTGATCAAAAGCATGATGGGAAACGACTGACTGACGACACAGATTAATGCTCATTGGTTCAGACAACTGTGACGCTGAGTTCTCTGCTAAAATGTTTTATTTTTTAAATCTGATTTCATGCCATTATGTATCTAAATTATGCATGAATATTTCCAAACACTATGACAGTGCGATCTCTGGGTGAGATATGTGATTGTTGTCATATTTTCTATAAAAATCTAAAATACACGTTTGTATTAAAGTAGAAATGGATGATAAATACACCTTTCGTGTGGAATTAAATAGCAAGCACTTTGAGTGTCTTGTTCATCACATTTATATTCATATAAAAGCAACAGAACTGAAATCATATCATGTTTATCAGCAGCACAGCATATGAGTGAGAATAACGCGATATCTGCCTTTGATCTCGTTGGTATTGGTCCACTTCGAGAGCTCAGAACTGTTCGTCTTGACTGTGTTTATTTCACTCCTCCCCTCACTGCAGCCGCCTACTCTCGCCTACAATTCAGGCGAGGCGCATCTCAAACAAGCCTATTGTCTTGTGTATTTAGTTCCTGCCTGTTTAGTTACTTTTCGTCTGGTCTACTCGTTATTCCCTGGTGTTCCTGTCTGTGTCAAGCTTGCCTTGTCTTGCCCTGCCATGATGTCATGATTAAAGACTATTATTTTGAAGTTGATCCTCGTCTCCGTGTTCCTCGTTCCTCCCTGCTGTGTGCACCGTAACAGCTACGATCAAATCGATCAAAAGTTTTTGAGTTAGCCTGAGACTGCGTGCAGCTTAGCGAATCTCAGAGAATTGTATAATAACAGCATTTTGTTCATTTAGATTATTTTCCTGACTGACAAACAAAGCCCAAGAGGATTCACACATCATCGCATCACGCACCTGCCACGCATCTGTGAACGAAGGAAAACAGAAATTAGAATAAAATGAATAGGGCTACACTAAATATATTTCTCTTAATTAACAGATTAGCAAAATAAAAAATAACTGTGCACCAAGTAGTCTATAAGCCACTTTCACTTTTGTGACACTCTTAACGCATTTTATTTGTTTTCTTTATATCTTTATTTGGTCACACTTTATATTAGGTGGCCTTAACTACTATGTACTTACATCAAAAAATAAGTACAATGTATTTATTGTGTTCATATTGTATTGTGAAACACTTTTGCTGCTATTGAGGGGGGATACGGGTAAGGTTAGGGACAGGTTTGGTGGTCTGGGTAGGTTTAAGGGTGGGTTAAGGTGTAAGGGATGGGTCAACAGTGTAATTATCAATGTAATTACAGAAATTAATTACAGATGTAACTACATATAGGTATTTTTTTTTTATATAAGTACAACGTAAACATGTACACAGTAAGTGCATTGTATTAAATGATTAATTTAAATGTAAGTACATAGTTAAGGCCACCAAAAAATAAGGTGGGACCCTTTATTTTATTAAATGTAACTGATGGCGCAGGCACCTCACGCGCGCACACACACAGCATTTCAGCATTTCCAACTTGAGATTTCAGCCATTAATCAAACAATGCCATTTAGTTTTGCTTCAATAAATTCATTTTAGCATGATGTTTGTATTCTGTTTACAATGAATGCCAATATAGCCCAATTTGTGTTTTACTTTATAGTTTAGTATAAAATTTTTTATATCTACTTATTTTTCATTCTTGTTCTGAAATACCTTTAAATTTAAAGGGTTTGTTGTGGATTAAGGAGAACTAAATGATCTATATAGTGTTTATAATGTTTATAAATGTTTCACTATATTTACTGGTATTTAATATACATATAAATGAATGCCATTCTTTGCAATTTTAAGGTTAAAGGGTATTTTTAGAGTAAGATCAATTATTCATGAGATTGCTTCCTCTTTTTGGCCGGGTCTCCGTTTCTCCGAGTCGTGAAGTCTAGGGGCGAGGCTTCTAAACCGGGGTGTTTTTAGGGGCGTGATATCTTTCGTACGATGGGACGTGAACTGTCGTAAGTTGAATTGTGCGCTCTGATCTGCGGTCGTTTCTACGATAGATTGATAAATGAGGCCCATTGTGTACATCAGTTTGTGAGCAGCATTTTTTCATAACAAAAATTATTCAAAATTTTAAAGTAATTATAGCAAATTTGCTGTACACAACTCACTGATGATTCACACACAGCTTCATGATCCAAATAACATTTGAGCACTTAGGTCCACACGTTAAGAGTGAAATTAATTCAGATCTTTTTTTTCTTGTTCTGCAGCTGTGAATCAGTGAGGGACGATGGCATCTGTTAAAAAACTGCTTGTGGACTCACTGAAGGAGCTGGTAGAAGATGAACTGAAGGTCTTTCGGTGGCACTTAGTGAATTTATATCCTAAGCGTATATCAAAGTCTGAATTGGAAAAGGCAGATAGACACGACACAGTAGATATGATGGTAAAATGTTTTGGATCAGAAGAAGCTGTGAAGGTCATGGTGGACGTCCTGAGGAAGATGAACCAGAATGGTCCGGCTGAAGAGTTGGAGAATGAACACAAGCAAAGTAACATTTAATTCACTGTGACTGTAATGTGATTAAATATTTACAAGTGTGATGGTTTGACTTAAACCTCTTTTCCTCTTTGCTCTGCTGATATGTTTGTGATAAATGTTTCCCAGCGAGTAATTCTCTCTTTCTCTCTCGCTCTCACAGCTCAGGCTGAGGACCGTATGAAGACATTTGTTGCTGTTGGAGGTGATTCACAGCATATCTGGAGTAAATATCAATCACTATCTGTAAATGTAAACAAGAAAAAAATATAACTGCAACAGCAATTACAGGGCCAGTCGCATCAGCAGCAGATCTTATGCAAACATTTCTAATAGAACAGCGTGTCCTCAGTGATACCCAATTTACAGTGGTCTAAAAGCCTTAACTTAACTGTGTCCATCCCGTATACGGGACGCCTAAGTTTACTTCACTATTTTACAATTAGATCCTGATCTAATCATGACAAACCACATATCGTTGGAAAGGTCTAAGACTCCTAAATAGGTATTTTACCACTTTTTCTGTTAAAAAATTATGTAGGAAAAGTAATAGATTAATTTATGACAAGAGTGCACCTGAAAAAATCTACATCATAACAGGAGTTCTGACCTTTGTCACAGAAAGTCTTCTTAGTTGCCTTTTTCTCTATTACGTATAAGAAATTATATATCAGTTGAAAACTTAAAATCTCAAAATTCATCCTTTGAAACCCATTTTAAAATCAGACATTGCATTACCATGGAAACGGTACATCAAAATCATGTTACAAAATCTTTTCATTCATGAATTATAAAAATTTAAGTTTGGATAGTGCTTTATAATGGCTATGTTCAAAACTGTGAGTGACAGTTAAGGGGTTAAACATCATATATTGTGATTACAATTGTTTGTTAAAGTAAAAAAAAAAAGGAAAAGGAAAGGATGTGACACTGCGCGCCCGGGGAACAGTTGGGGATTCTGTGTTTTCCTCAAGGGTCTCACCTCAGTCGTGGTATTGAGGGGGAAGAGAGCGCTGGTTATTCACTGCCCCCACCGACAATCCCTGCTGTTACCGAGACTCGATTAAAAATGTCTGGTTTACCTGTAATTTAATCATTTCTGGAAGTTTTTAGAAAATCGCTTAATATTCAACCTGTATAATATACTTTTAAAACATGTAATGACTTGCAGTATGTCATGTACATTAGGCTGTTCACACAAAACGTTTGCAGGGCTCGCAAAATTTCAAAATCCCTGGTAGCCCTTCGGGCAGGAACTCTTCAGATTTTGGTAGCCCGAAAATTAATTTAACTAGCCCAAATTAAAAAAAGACCTTTCTTTTTTTTTTTTAAATGTAGAAAATCAGATAGGAGTTTAAATGTCAATCAAAAATATTTTCAATACACAAATAGCAACAAATATAAAGGAAGGAAGGAATCTTATTTCACTATTTACAGGGTATCTGCAGAATTTTAAAAAATAAATTTAAGGCAATTTATGACCCATTTTAAGAGCTGCACGAATAAAATGAACACAGAATGAGCGAGGTCGAACAATGTCTATGGTAAAGCCATAAAATTACATGATTTTCAGTTCAGATACAGGTTTTCACAAAAACAAAATCTTATACAACAGTGTTTCAGGCTATAGACCATTTCTATGAAAAGGGATAAATCAAGCATATAAACTATGTTAATTTAAAACGTATAAATATTACTGTCTTAATTGTTTAGATTTTTAGAAGGCACATTAACTTCTTTCTCATTTACAACTCTATGTGTTTGCTGTGTGAAAACATGAGTTGATATTAGCATTGATCTGACCATAAACAGCAAGAAAGGCTTATTGGAAATGCAGATTCATTCTCTGCCACGAGGTGGCGCTTTAGGAGCGCTGAAATATTGCCGTTTCCCCGGAAACGCTGTATACAAAGCAGCTCTGCGCTCATAAACGCTGCTTTATCAGAAATTATAGGTAAAATAAGATTAAAATGCCAACGACACTTTTCTGAGGACAGTCGGTTCCCTTCAGATACATTCACATAAAGACATCCGTGCAGCGTTTTGACTTGAAACGTGCAGAGCTCATATTTATTCAATAACATCATTGCCTTTTGAAGTTTAACCCAGCTGTATCGCGACTCATGTCTTTCAGTCCCCAACTGTAAGACCTCTTGAAATTATAATTAAGACATTTCTTATACCATTTAAGGTATTTAAAACTTTTTATGGCCTTAAGTTTGATACAACTCACTTTATGAGTTTTTAAAGACCCGCGGGAGATCTGTATTTAAGGAGCCCGTAGGGCAGGCAGTGATACATTTTGGTAGCCCGACTGGAAAACACAATAGCCCCGGGACGTCGGGCTAGCGATTTTGGGAGCCCTGGTTTGAAGTTTTGTCTAGGTGCAGTACAACCATGCCCAATGTTAAAATTAATGATACTGTATCAATAATGATAACTATAATAACTAAGAACTGGCTATTTAAAGTATTATTTCATTTTCTTTTTAATCAGCAGAGGTGGGAAAAGGTCAGAAAAAGACAATTAGACAGTGCCAGCGTGCTGTTAACAACAATCAAAAAACATCAAGAAAAAACACAAGCAGCAAAACAGTGGAAACAGACCACAGCAATAGAAAGGCCTTAAGTGTTGTACATAATATAAAGAACAACTGGAGCAGAATAATAGAAGATGGAAGCAATGAAAACCTACCAATGTTTAAACTCAACCTGGATGAAACATGGCAGAACAGTGATGGATTCTGCAGAAGAACATTTGGAAATAACAATGCAAAAGAGAAAAAGACCATTATGATGATCGGAGCCACAGGTTCAGGAAAAACCACTCTAATTAACAGCATGATCAACTACATTCTGGGAGTGGAATGGGAAGATGACTTCCGGTTTGTGCTGATAGATGAAGGGAAGCAGACATCAGATATCACAACATATCAGATTAATCACATGGATGGTTTCCAGGTTCCTTATTCTCTGACTATTGTGGACACACCAGGCTTCGGTGATACCAGAGGAATTTCACATGACCAGAAAATCACAAAACAGATTCAGGAGTTCTTTTCTGCCCCTGGAGGGATCGACTGCATTGATGCCGTGTGTTTTGTAGTACAGGCTTCACTTGCCCGTCTGACGCACACACAGAAATACATCTTTGACTCCATTCTTTCCATATTTGGGAAGGATATCGCTGAAAACATCCTTATGATGGTCACTTTTGCAGATGGGAAAAAACCTCCTGTTCTCGAGGCCATCAAAGTCTCTGAGGTGCCCTGTTCTACCAACGAGTCTGGAGAACCACTTCACTTCAATTTCAACAACTCTGCTCTGTTTGTTAGCAATAATAAATCTGAAGAAGATGAGGACTCTGACTTTGATCAAATGTTCTGGAAGATGGGATTTTCTAGCATGAAAACATTCTTCACATCTCTAAACAAGATGACAACCAAGAGCTTGTCTCTGACACAGGAGGTCCTAAAGGAGAGGCAGCAGCTCGACGTGCTTGTGGAACGCCTCCAGCCCCAAATCAATGCTGGTCTGACAAAACTGGATGAAATCGAGAAGACAAGAGCTGATCTGGAGCTGCACAAGGCTGAAATGGATGCAAACAAGGATTTTGAATATGAATTAGAAGTAATTGTCCCAAAACTGATCGAAAACAAAACAGGCTACTTCTTAACCAACTGCCAGATGTGTCACTTCACATGTCATGATACATGCTCTATTCCAAACGACCGTGATAAATATAAGTGCTCTGTCATGAAAGATGGAAAGTGTACGGTCTGTCCAGGAAAGTGTGCTTGGAATGTGCACTTTAATCAGAAATACAGATGGGAGTATGTCACAGAAAAGAGAAAGGAAACCTATCAGGATTTAAAGAAGCGATTTTATCTTTGAAGAGCTTGAAAATGAGCTTATGGTTATTCAGGAGATGGTGGCCAGACTAACTGAAAAATCTCAAAAGTTATTGGAGCGGGATCAGGAAATTGCCCTCAAGCCCAATCCTCTGTCCACCCCTGACTACATTGATCTGATGATTGAGTCTGAGACACAAGAACGCAAGCTTGGATTTCAAGATCGCATTCAGTCTTTACTGGACGTCAGGAAGAAAGCAGAGATCATCAGTAAAGTTTCCACAGGAGAAGTGCTTCCAGAGGATTTGAAAGAATACAAACCTGAAACAAGAATAAATCTAACTTATTATCCTGGAGTCCTGTTCAGTCAGGCTAAGAATTATGTTGGAGAAAAAGCAACTATGATGCAAAAAATCTATAATGGATTTGAGTAAAACTTTAACTCTTTATCTACAGTTAATATAACTGTACTAAACTGGTTTTGTGGTAAAATGTTCAGCATGCATCTTTATGGTATTTAAATTACTTTCAAACTTTAGAAACAATTTTTAAAAACGGTCTTCATTCTACACGATGTACAACATATCTTTTTTATATATTATAACAGCTTGTTACAGGGAAAAAAAGGATAATACATTTCAAATGATATACGTTGAATGAATATATTGAATTGAAGGAACTAAGTATGTTATGCATGATAAAATGATCAGATTACATGACAATGCTATTTTGAGATTATGTAATTTTACTATCGTTGATTTATGTATATATATATATTCAGATTTGTTTTAAAGGGGTGGTTTACCGTTTTTTTCTAGGCTTGATTGTGTTTTTGGGGTGCAGTCTAACATGTGTTAATGCTTCGTTTAAAAAAAAACGCATTATTTTTCACATAATTTACCTTTATTCTACACCTCTCTGTCCCTTCTCCTCTAAACACACTGATCATTTCCTGCATTTATGAAGCCAGTCCCTCAGAAATACGCAATGGGCTCTGATTGGTTAGCTGGTCCAGTGTGTTGTGATTGGCTAAACCACCTCTAGTGCACGTCTAGACGTCCCGCCCCTCAGCTCAGTGGCATGTGCTCCGGTTGTATTGTAAACAATGGCGTCGTCAATATTCAATTTGAGCCGATTGAGATTCAGAGGATATTAGTGAAGAGGATCACGCAGAACCTATGCAAGCACGGCTCTTAATGGTATGTTTTTTGTTGTCTCATACTTTAGATATGCTGTTATTTGTAAATACTACTGCTTCTGTTAGCTTTTAATATACGGTTTTATCCTGATAAAACTTTAATACAGTACAGCAACCGCATGCGCATCCATGTATAACGCTTCTCATAGCTGTGTGAAAATAAGTGTATAAATGGAACAATTCATTGTTGCAGAGAGAGAGAGAGAGATGCAGAGCAGAGCAGGTGCAGAGCAGGGCGACGCGAGGAACAGGATTCAGAACCGCTGCTTTAGAATCCATTCGAATCGTTAGAAGACAGAATCGCGATTCATATATGAATAGATTTTTACGTGCACCCCTAGTTTTCTTTTCCTCTTCTCTAAAGCAGCGCTACATGGCCTCGCCCCCTTTGCTGCATGTTCCCGGGGGCAGGGTTTATCTGGGTTTGTGACGTAACGAATCCGGGAAGTAACTCGTTGTAGTGCCTACGAGCCGTTTTTCTAGGCATTAAAAAGCCAGAATTTTAAAAGACGATATCTCTGTTTGCATTGAACTTTCAGCGCTGCAAATTGCAGATATTGTTTATGCACAAACAACAACATTACACACTAACTAACGTTAAAAAAGGGAAATCGCAATCAACCACCCCTTTAAGCAGAGGCGTCATGCCCATTCAAATCCCCCTCGGATTTTTGAGCCAAGGGGATTTTGAATGTAGCTTCCAAAAATATCCGATTAATATTTTATACAATCACACCGGCGTGATTAGATCGTTCAGAGCGTCATATCATCAGCTGCTAAATTCAAACTGCATTCGCTGCCTGGCGCTGATCCAGATTCAGATGTGTTTTAACAGCACTGCGCATTATAACCAATCACACATGATTCTGTTGAGCTTATGAATGCAATGACCAATCAGAGTCATCCCTAAAATGCCGTTGTTTTCTTCACTCGCTGGCTGATTGAATACCTCTTTCTCTCTCGTCAGAAACAACAAAGTGCAGATGTGTGTACGAATCTGTAATAAGATATTCATTTTATAGTGTAAACAGCTTGAGTGATTTTAACAGGAGTTTTTGAGAGTGCCTGAACTCTAGACTGTCAGTGAAAATGTTTTTTGATAATGTAAATGTTCTTCGCTCTTTTTCTGTACAATGAAAGTGTTATGATTAGTAGCCTAACTTACAATGTTTTTATTCAAATTAACTTTCAATGTTAAATTCACTTTAAATATAAAGTCAGTAGTATTAAAATATGTTATGGCATAACAACCATATTTAATAGATTACATGAGATCAACTAGATCAACTAACATAATCTATAATGGTGAGAATCAAGATATTTCAAGATATAGTTAATGCGTTCGGGAATGTTTCAAATAAAAAGGAAAAAATAAATAAAACATAAGTGCTGCTGTGGCTGCTGTGTGTCACATGACCCCCACCCCCAACTCGTGCCCCCTCAAAAATGAGTGCATGATGCCCCTGCCTTTAAGGATGCGTATATTAAAGATTTTAAACAAGTACGTATATTTAGAATAACAAGAAAGGGGGAGCAACTGGTACCTGTGGAAAAAAATAAGAACTGTTACGGTCCATGGGTGCTGTTGATATTTTTGCTCTCTCGCTTTCTAGTTTTGTTGTCTCTTGCTCCGCTGTCTTTATATTACAGGTCCTTGCTGTTGGGACGAGATACCTGTCAGTCATCATTAGGGTGTCTCCCTTCAGGGACCAATCCGGTGCCTTCCCGTGGGTTTTAAATCCTTCCAGCGTGCTCTGGAAGCAGTGCATCGTGTGTGTGCTCCGGTGTTTCATTTTGAGTTGTGCACTGCTACTAGTTTTTGTTTGTTCACTTTTGTAAACCTAACACTGTTGTAAAATGAAACTGTGTGCCATATTGTTCAAGAAAGTTTACAGTTCCTTTTGGGGAAAGGGGTCACACGACCTACATTCTGCCTGTAGTTTCTTCAGTGTTAAATACACTAGGTAAGGAGGGTTTGCCATCATTTGGTCACCATACACCATACAATCACCATACACTGGTCTTGTTAATCAGTGTAGTGTAATCAGGGCGTCAGACACGCCAAAGACTTCAGTTTCCTTTCTACATTTTTATTTGGTTAGTTAGGTTAGAGGGCTTGGGGTATTAGGTTATGTGGATTTGGTTTAATTTATTTCTTTGTTTTGGCGCCACTCTAGTCCCCCCCCCCCCCCCCCCCCCAGTAAATTGTCCCTTTTTTCTTATATGCATTGTAAATAGCTCACACATCTTGCTTAGTGGCTTTGGCTTGCAGTATACTTAATAAACAAATTAGCGCTATTTCAAACATCTCCTTGGTTCATTCTGTTCACCCTCTTTTTTCAGCAGTAAAAGTGTTGCGTTCTATTCCTAGACACTCTCTCTTAAAGACCATAACGAGAACAAACTCAAAAGGGAATGTGATAAATGTGAAGCATCTGATAATTTATAGTTTAGATACAATATGATGTATAATTATATCCAGGTTTGTAACAGTTCTCTTCTATCAAACCTTGCAAAACAGCTCCAGATTCAAACAGCGCCTGAAAGTAGTCCCCAGCTAGGTACCTAGTTATAATATAGCTGGGGACTACTTTCAGGCGCTCCGTAATATCACTGCGCCTGCTGCGGCCATGTTACGGCAGCAAAGTTCCTTGATTATTACGCCGGAATGAGAGTATAGTTCCTAGCCAAATCGGACTAGAAAATCGCAACTTTTCATTTTCCGCCGGTCTTAGTACACGATATAACTTTCAGAAGAGTCAAGTTTTAAATAGGACAAATATCGAAACTCTTTGGTCATTTTTGAACGCGATGCTACTGGTCTAATCGGATTCAATGATCTATGCTAAGCTATGCTAAAAGTGCTATCGCCAGACCCGGAGATCGGCTGAATGGATTCAAAAACGGTAAAACTCAACTTATTAACTCTGGGGGAGTTGGAGAATGAGCCTATTTCCAAAAAAAGTGGAGTGTTCCTTTAACATTGAAAGAACATAGCAGCAAATAGGATGGCTTCCAATGAGGAAAAGTTACATACCTAAAGCATTTTGGTTTAAATATTGTATTTCATGTGAATGAAATCATATCAATCATGAAATCAAACTTACAACTACACTATGCCCCCCCCCCACACACACACGTATCACACACACACGTCACAATTACTCTGTATCCCCTTCACTCACACCACCATCTCTCTGTCCTACAAACACACACACACACCCTTACTTCTTCACTTATACTTAAAATGCCTTAATTCCACACATACTTACACCATGCCATGGCCTCATCCACACACATCACAAATTCTCTGCATCCCTTCAAACACATACACACCATCATCCCTCTCTCCTACAAACACACACTCTCCCACATATGTGCATATACATTTTTATATAGTAGATATACATTTGATACTTCTCACTTATACTTAGTTTTTCCTACTTTTTCCATACCTTCCTCTATCCCATGTATATACCCCTCCCCTTGTAATATGCACACACATCTCCAGACAATCACACACACACACACACACACACACACACACACATCCATGCACAATAAAGCGGAGCATCCAACCTACGTTTACACAAGTAGCTCTATGTATGTGACAAATAAACATCCTTGTATCTTTGTATCAATAGTTAAGTTTCATATCGAAAATGGTTGATATTGAAAATGGTTGACCTCTTATAATGACATGCACTTCTTTAGTATTTATGAAAAACAAGCAAAAAAGTTTCACTTATTTAATTTGAACTTAACCACTTAAGCCACTTTGTCAGGTAATAGTTAACATAACAATATAGACTTACAATTCATAAGTGTGTACAATCTATTAAAATCCAATACAACAACTCTGCCATAAATTCAGATTTTACATAGCTCCTTCATTTTCAGCTTTTTTGTTGAAATTGATGCAAATTGATAATACTACATTTTCTCTTTTATAGAAAAGTGTTCTTAATTTTGCCCACTCAATTCAAATACATGAGGGGGGCTCTTCTCTGGATTTGTGTGGCTGTTTTTTTTTTTCCCCTAACAGGTCAAAACGAACTGTGTGTATAAAACAAGCATAATCTTTTTTAAAATGATAATAAAAATAAATGCCTCGTTGTACCAGAGACAAAGCCAGCAGCAGTGCAAACTTGTAGAGGTTTTCTTACATTGAACAAATCTAAATAAATGATCCAAAAATACAGAGGCATTCATCGTTTAACTCAACTAGTCTCTGACAGATATGTCTCCGATCCAGTGCATCCAGATTCTCTTGATGCACATGGTAAACGGCAAGGTTGTTTAGCCGGGTCTGCGTCATTGATGTTCTCAGCCATGTCTTTAGACGACTCAGGGCACTGAAACTTCGCTCTGCCTCTGCCGAGGAGGCAGGAACAACCATCAGCAGTCTCAAGAGGACCTCAACTTGCTTGAAAAGATGTCGCACCTCTGGCACCATTTCCCGTAAAATGTCTGCTACCTCTGGCGAAGTTGCATATTTGTAGTTGGCCTGAAACATTTTCAGCTGCACTTCTAAAGCCATGGCATTCAACTCTGGGTATTCATCTAGGACTGGATCAATCTTCCCAGAGATGAGTACATTTTCTAATTTTTGCAACCTTTGAAGCCCCTCTTGACTGAAACGCTCAGTGCACTGCACCACAGCAGTGTCCAAGCTACTGAAGTACTGCATTCTGTAGTACTCCTGAGCAGTAGGATGAGGATGTTGTGTGGCTGGACCAGTGAAGCGCTTTGGAGGCATCCGTACATGATGCATCTTGATGGGCTGCAGGTTTAGAGATGTTACAACCTGAGATGCTCTGGAGTACAGCTGGTCAAAGTGCTCTTCAGATCTTTTATCCTTGATCTGTAGAAGATTTTTATTGATATTAATCAGAATTATTTAGACTTAATCAAGGTGAATTTTGCCAAAAATGTATCTATTGAATCTACCAATATGTTCTGAAGGCCTTTTTGTCAAAATGTGTACGTGGCAAAGCACATCTGGAAGAAATGAGGAGGGGGCTTTTCTCCCCCTTTACCATAACAACGTCAGGATGGTCTTCTCTCCTATGGGACAGATAGAATTACGTACACTAGCGAAATATAGAATGGTATAATGTATAGATTCCCCTCCCCTTGTTAATTTTTGAGCATATATACGAGAGACAAAGAGCGTTCGAGAGAACTCCTTTGCAAACGAGTTTTCAGGTTTTATTCTATTAAAAAATAAAGCCTACTCTGGAATCAAGCTCTGGCACTGCGTTTTGTTCTTTGAACTGCGGGAGTCGACACTTCAGATCCCTCTCATCAAATGCTCTACAGCAGCCAGCAGCCCTGATGTTGTTTGGCTTCTCTGCTGCAGAGAAATGTTCAGCTCCTCCATCACAGACAAGACATCTTCTGCAAGAACAATGCCGAGAATAGTATTGCCCCTCAAAAATGAAGGCCACTTGCTTTTGCAGAAATTTCCATTATGGTGGATTGAGACATTTCTTCTGTGACTGTGAGCACAGATTTGTATTGGGTGAGAACAGAGCGAATGGCTGGCGTTCGCACAGAGAGGCTTTAGAGATGTGTGAGGAGAGGAGTGATCTGACTTCGCTATAGCAGTGAAGATGGCCTTGAACTTCCCAGACTGATTAAATAAAACACCCAACTCATGCACTAAATGCATTGCATCTCTTATAATGGGGGAAGATACACAGGTAGCTTGGGTAATCAGATTAACACAATGTGGCCCACAATGAACATACACAGCAAGAGGTTGGTCTTTCTTGAGATGAGCTTGCACACCTTGCATCCTACCAGACATATTGGCAGCCCCATCGTACGTTTGACCTCGTAGTTGTGATAGTGGCAGATTCAGGCGAATCAAAACATCTTTAGCTACACTTGCTATATTTTCTCCAGTAGTGGATGTAACCTGATATAGACCGATGAATTCCTCTTTGGGTTGCAAATCTTTGTCAACAAAGCGCAGACAGAAGGACTCTTGCTCAAATCCTGGTGCATCCTGTGTCCCATCAATGATAAGAGAATACTGAACTACTGGCAATGACAAGATCTCCTTTATAATGTCATGTACAATTGTGTTACTGACAATTTTAAGGACCTCGTTTTGGATTTTGGCCGCTGAAGCCAGCTGGTAAGTTCATCGTCATCCTCAGCTTTGTACTTGATCAGCTGGTGGAAGTTGCCCTCTTTGTTGTCACGCCCCCTTAAAGCATTGCCTTGTCTTGCCAAGCACATAATCCCTCCCAAAGTATATGGTAGTTACGCCCATGTTTCCAAATGGTTCACAAACGTATTCTTGCCACTGTATTTGTGTGAAGAGATGTATGCAAGTCAGTTATTGTTTTTAACCCAGTAATTGACTAGCATACAGCATTAATTGAGAATTAATTTAAGAAAGTTACAACATATATATATGATTTGGCATCAAAAAGTCCTTAAAATCTGCTTTTTGCCATGTTTTGACCAACAACATAATGGAAATGAGCTATTTGAATAGGAAAATGACAAAAATCAGCATTTGATCTTATTCTGTTACATATGCATTTAAGCAAAAGCATTTATTGCAGCAGTTATTTAGTTAAAACAGGTGTATTTACACATTAATGGAAGTGTAATTTGATGTGTTCAGTTGTGTCAGAGGTTTCTATAGTTCACTTTCATTTCCAGGCTAATCTGAAGGAATCAGTGAAATACATATATTTCAGGAAACATTAAAGTATCGATCAAAACATCTCATAAACACATGGGCGAGGGACAGGGGATTTGCTAGACTAAATGGATAAAGGTATGGTCCATATTGCAGTTTTTCTGTTGTAGCCAAAAACTGAAACCAACATGTAAAAGTGACCAAAGATCATTTGTTTTGTTTTGTTTTACTTATGGGCAGGGTTACCCAGAAATAACAGTAGAGTGTTGAGTCATCTCTCTTTCAGATGTTTAGGACCCTCCTGATGTGACAGTGGCAGTTGAAAGTGTGAGGATTTATAAACAAAAAAGGTAAGAAATTACAATTGGAATATTTTATGTTTTTGAAAGAAGTCCTTTATGCTTCCCAAGGCTGCAATTATTCAATCGATGATACAGTTGTGAAATATTATTACAGCTTAAATAACTGTATTCTATTTTAATATGTTTTAAAATGTGATTTATTCCTGTGATGCTAAGCTAAATTCAGCCGTCATTACTGCAGCCTTCAGTGTCCTTCAGAAATCATTGTAAAATGCTGTTCAGTTATTATTTCTAATGTTTACTATAATGAATTAAACTGAAATAGGAGTGGTGGTGGTCATGGGGAGGTACAATTGATTTCCAGGGTACGTTCATGTTTTCTGCTACAAACTGCTACTAACACTTCTAACCTAAACAACAATGCAAATAATAATAATAATAATAATAATGGCATGCTATTAAATTTGCAAAGGAATTGCCTGGCACGGAGAATGAAGTGATTATTCAAATTGTTATTTTGGATATGTATTTTGTGTTATACTGTAGTCTCAAAGATAATCTTTTTTTGCCCAAGTTGTTTTGTCCAGGTGAGACATGTAAATGAGGTATTTGAATATGAAAATTATTCACATCTTGTCATCACAAAAATCAGCATAAAGTTTTTTCTGTGTGTGTGTGTATGAACAACCTGCGTGAATCCAAAAGCCATATTACGGTGCAATCAGAAACTCTCCTTCTCATTCTTATGTTCATTCTGAAATTTCTATGTTAATAAAAGTATAATTTTGGGCATTCAGGTGGGTCAAACTCTGGCTTCTATAGTGGTTCACTTTTAGTTCAAGGCTAACATGAAGGAGTCTGCAAGGAACACAGTGTGTTAAGCATGAAATGTTGAAGTAGAATGTTACGTCTGAAGACATATTTATATTTCCTTTTCCTTCCACTTCCAAAATTGAAATCGGGACACCAGTATGTTTTGACTCTGATGTGTGCAGCAACTCGGTTCCCAGAGGCTGTTCCACTCCGTACTCTTAAAGCCCAGGTGGTAGTGAAAGAGATAATTAAGTTCTGCTCAACGTTTGGATTGCCCAAAGTTATCCAAACTGATCGAGGTACTAACTTCACTTCTAAAGTGTTCGCTCAAGTGTTAAAAGAACTAGGAGTTGATCATCAACTATCCAGCGCATACCATCCAGAGTCCCAGGGTGCACTGGAACGCTTTCACCAAACCCTAAAGTCGATGCTACGAGCATACTGTATTAGTACTGGTAAAGACTGGGTTGAGGGTTTGCCATTACTACTGTTCGCAGTTAGAGAAACTGTGCAGGAATCGTTGGGTTTCAGCCCTGCTGAACTTATTTTTGGGCACACTATCCGTGGGCCTTTGAAACTGCTAAGTGAGCAGTTGTTGTCAAAAGACTCGGTGTCTAATAACGTCCTGGACTATGTATGTGCTTTCCGTGAACGTCTCCATAAGGCGTGTGATGTAGCAAAATCTCATCTGGTAACTGCGCAATCCAAGATGAAATTGCGTTACGACAAGACATGTGTAAAACGCAGCTTTCAACCTGGCGATTTGGTTTACCTCTTCCGGTTCGTCTGATTTTTCATTGTGTTTTCTGACTTGCTATAATGTTTTCGGAATTGTTGTTGTGTTTTTTGAATTGTTGTTGTGTTTTCCCGGCTTTTATTGGAAAAGCATGTTGAATTTTACATATTGTTAAGCATATGAAGTACAGTCCTTTGCTTTAACATTTTTAACTTTCTAACACAGGAACAACAGAACTCAAAAGAACGGGTGGCGGGGAAAACCAAATTACTTCCATATTATTTATATTGTTCATTTAAACTTTAAAATCAGTGCACAATTAGTAAAAAGCAGCAATGTTTACAGAAAATCAGATCTAACCGGTTTAACATTCCATCCATTTGGACCACATCTTATAGAAAGTGTCCCTCCGCACTTTCAGTGAAAAGGATAGCTTTTCCATTATGTAGATCTCGTACACAATGTTTATCCAGTCCTCTGTTGTTGGTGGTTCTGGTTTAAGCCATCTCCTCGTTAAGGCCTTTTTACTTGCTGCCAATAAGATGTACAAAAGTTTCTTGTCCTTCGGGTCCAGTTTATCCGATGATATATTACAGAGATATAAGGTGTCAAAAGCCAATGGAAAAACAAATGCAAAAATATTCTGTATATGCTCATGAATTCTAGACCAATACTGAGAGATAACTTTGCAGTCCCAAAAAATGTGGAAATGGTTAGCACCACCCCCTCCACATCTCCAACAAGCATCACCAATGCCCCGATACCTCTTCTGTACAGGGGTGATGAAAAATCTCATTATATTTTTCCAACAAAATTCACGCCATACATTAGATCCCGTTGTAACCCATTGTATCTCGCATATATGTTCCCAACATTCCTCAGTGATTATCAATTTACCCTCTTTTTCCCACTTCTCTTTAACATAGTGAGTGTTATCTTTTTTGCCCTTCAAGATCCTATTGTATGTAATGTGCTCCTGAATTTGTAGCTAGTGATATAAATGTACCAACAAATCCTAAGTCGTTTAAATTCACTTTCAGTTCCGGATTAAAATAATGCCTGATCTGAAGATACCTAAAGAAGTCAGCAGAATCTAGACCATGCTTTCTTTGCAGGGATTCAAAAGATTGGAGTGCCCCCTTGTGGACAAATGAGTAATAATCAGTTAATCCTTTTAGAGTCCAATTCTTAAATCTATCATCATGCTGATTCGGAGTGAAATCTGAATCATATGCACACCATTTTAGAATTTTTGAAGTGTCTTCCAAACCACAAACTTTAATTGCTTCATTCCAAGCTGCTATCATTACATGAGAAATGGGTTCGTCTAATAAGTGAATCTTATTCTGCAGTTTGATATCTGCTAATAAAGCTTCAACTGGTATTGCTTCAATAGTTGTCCCCTCAACATCCTTCCATCCTGCGGTGTAATTTGGAGAACATAAACATATTAATGGTCTTAACTGTGCCGCACAGTAATATTCTCGTAGACAAGGGAGACCACGACCTCCTTTTATCTTTCTTCAATTGTAAGGTTTTATACTTAACTCTGGATTTTTTCCCTTTCCAAATATAGTTTGACAGCATTCTATCCCATTCTACAAATTGTTTTTGAGGTATGAAAATTGGTAAACACTGGAATAAGTAGAGCAATCGGGGGAGGATATTTAATCTCATTGAATCAATCCTAGAATGTAAGTCCAAAAAAGGAATGGTATTCCATCTCTGTATATCCGATTTTATTGCTATATTCAGAGGGCCATAATTAGCTTCAAACATTTTAGTGAAGTTTTGGTGCAATACCACCCCTAGATATCTGATATTGTCTGCCTCCCATTTCCAATTATAACTATCCTTGACTTCTTCTGGAGGGGTATAGTTCAGAGTTAATACCTGCGTTTTATTTACGTTAACCTTGTACCCTGAAAAAGAGCCATAGTCTAGTAGTAGTTTAATGATTTTAGGAACAACCTGTGTGGGGTAAGATATAGTTAATAGTAAATCATCAGCAAAAAGTGCCAATTTTTGCTCCCCTCCTACTGTTCTTACTCCTACTGTTACCTTACTGGCTTAAAGGTTCGATAAACAAGGTGAAGAGGAGAGGCGAGATGCAACACCCTTGTCGAGTCCCGCGCTCCAAAATGAATGATTCAGTAAGGTCTCCATTAATTTTGATCCTCGCAGTTGGGTTATTATATAACCCTGAGATAACCTCAATTACAGATTTATCAAAACCAAATTTTTCAAGCATCTTATATAAAAAGAACCACCTCACTGAATCAAATGCTTTTTCGGCGTCCAAACTCAAAACCAAGGTCTCTAATTTTTGCTTATCCACCTGCCTCATTATGTGTAAAACCCTCCTAATGTTGTCTTGAGTCTGTCTGTGTTTGATGAAACCCGTTTGATCCTTATGTATTAATCCTGGTAAAATAGTTTCTAATCTTCTTGACATAATAGAGGTGAACAACTTATAGTCTATATTCAGAACACTAATTGGGCGATAGTTACTACACTGCAAACTATCCTTTCCTTCTTTTGGGATGATAGAAATTATTGCTTCCCTCCATGATGGTGGGACTGTCTTATTTGCCATCACCCAATTAAATGTTTTCAGCAACTTTGGGACCAAACAAACCTGCATTGTTTTCTACCATTCCGGACCAAATCCATCTGCCCCTCCCATCTTCCCTCCCTTTAATCTTTTAATTGCTAATTGGATTTCTTCCTTAGTTATTGTAGTTAATAACTTCCACTTTTGGTAACTCAAGTTCAGACAAAAAGATATTGATATCCTGGTTGTTGTCTATATGAGGTTGAGAATATAATGTTTTATAATAATCCAAAAAGCATTGTTGAATTTTTCCCTGTTCAATTTCTATTTGATCATTTAGGGGATTCTTAATTTTATGAATGGATCTCTCTGCTTGCTGTTTCCTAAGCTTATAAGAAAGAAATTTCAGTGATTTTTTTTTTTTTCCCCCCTACCTCATTGTACTGTTGCTTTATAAACATAAGTTTTTTCTGTACATCTATTGTGTTCAAATCCTCTATTTCTTTTTTCAATTTCATTATATCCGATTTAATGTTACCATTATGAGACCTCGAATGTTGTCGTTGCAGATCTAGCAACTTATCTTCTAAGTGCCGGAGTTTTTGCTGACCTATTTTTTTCAGATGGGAGGAAATACCAATTATTTTCCCCCTAATCACTGCCTTAAGCGCATCCCATAGTAGTGTTTTTTGAATTGTTATTTTGTTTCCAGAATTGTGATTTGTTTTGCACTTCTCCGCCACCGTAAACAAGAGAATTTTAGGACACTCTTGAAACAGACATTACAAACAACTGTGATATGCTTTCATTTATTTATTTATGTCTTCTGTGTTGAGGATGACATGAACTCTGTATTCCTCTAGATGACAAGTTAATTAAACACCAGATTGTCAGATTGAAATTTTCCTGTACTGGAAAATGCACGTTGAATGAGCCTTCACTACAGGCGGCCATTCTGAATGAGGTTTGCATCCACCTTAAAAACGGTCAAATTCTGAATAATTAACTGCACTGCAACCATCTACAACATCTTTTAGCTTTGTGTGTTTTCTCTTATTTCACATTGTTGCTGTTATTAGGTTTAATTTGATTCTTTCTTGCTGGTCTTCCAGATAAGTAAAAAGCTGAAGAGCATGGGGCTAGAAAGTGACAGAAAATTAAGCTGGAGAAAGGGACGAGGTGGAGTGGTGTTTCATCAGCAGCGAAAACCTCGAGCGAGTTCAAACACTGCATGTAATAAGCAGTAAATTTCTATTTACCTCTTTCAAGTAAACTTTAAAATAGATTCAAAGAATATAAAAGTAGATTGTTAGTAAAAGTAGATTTTTGTTTTAATGAGCTGTGAAGTAGCAATATTATCCATTATCATGAATGATGATACTACATAATATTTATTGGAAGTGATTGTCGAATTATTTTCCTTATGACTTTTCCTTTTCTAAATTTGCCATTTAATATTGCAATTTCGAAAAGGAAATATTTTTATAAACCATCATTAAAGTATGATGACATCATTCTCCTAATTAATTTGAAAGAAATTTGATTATCAGAAATAATATGCATATTCCCATTTTCAGGTGATGCCTAGTTATGTCAAGATTTCAAAATAGTTTTTCTGTGATGACTGATTTAATATAGAAACTTCAATAAACTGTATGTTAAAAAAATAAAATTTGCTACGTAGAACTGAAATTTAGAAATGGATCTTTTATGCATTGGCGAAGCCTTTCAAAATAAGTTACTCTCTCATGTGAATGACTGTGTGTATGGGGGGGGGGGGGGCACTGATTATAATATATTCTATTGTCAATTGTCTCGTATCCGGTGCTGACAAGGAGGTAGTCAGTTAAAATTAGTCAAGAGGGTCTGGCTGCAGACATAGGGGCGAGTGGAGCTCCACTCAAGAGCGGAAATACGTCACCTCCACTAGCGACGCGTCCGCCATGTTGGTCCGGGCAAGACTGCCATAAAACTAATGGAGGTAAACGGAGCTGCGTTTTTTTTTCTGGATAAAAACACGATGATGTTTACATTTATTAGTCGATTTCAGTGGTTTGTGATCTACATTAAAAATAACTGTCTCCAGTTATTTTGTTATGCTTGGAAAATGATTGTGACAGCTCACACGCTTGTTGATTTGGCTATTTCTATGGTAACAATTCTAATATTTAGTATAACTGTGACACATGTAAAATAATCTAATGTACATGAAATGAAATTAAGTTTTTTTTCTTTGTGGAAATTGCTTTCTGTGTCTTCAACCCCAACATTTCAGCTTGTCTTGTGCTTCAGGTTCAAAAAATTGACACACTGGTAGTCTGCTTTCTATATTTTCATAGCAGTCTATGGATACAGATATAAACTCCACAACAAACAATAAGAAATATAACTGATAATCTTTTATGGATCCAGTAAAAGTTACAGTGATAAAACATTATGCACTAATAATACATATAGTAATATAGTAAACATATAGTAAGTGATATGTGATATTTAAAAAGTATAGTACAAATTGTAGTAAAGTGATAATAAAATAGTGAGTACAACAAGACAATAACATATAAGTGATATAATAATATATTTATAATAGGTTTAGATTTCAGTCCTTGCTTTCCCTGAGAATAGAGTGTTTTAGTTGTAATTCTCCACTGGTTCTCTCAAGATTTTCCTATGGGTTTTTATAATGGGTTTTTACAAATAATGAATAAAATATGGTCTGTGATAAACATAACTTGACAATACTTTTGCTCTACAATGCAAATTACACACACTCATGGTGAAAATGCAAATTTTCAAGCAGTTAACAAAATACAAACACAAATCTCTTTTTTTTAAGAACTGGTTTCACAACAATATTAAATGTACAAAGAAGGAACACTGTTTTCTTATGATGAATTCCTTTTTTGTTGTAAAACACCAATTACTCAATTGTTATTGGTTCAATCTCTTCAGGTACTCACATGTTATGTCGAGGTATTAATAAAGACCATTTTCCTGATTCAGCTTCTCTTGATGTTACTAAATCTTATATTGGTAAAATTTGTTTTTCATTAAATCCCAAGAGTAATAATAGAGCTATTCGTATTCTTTTCCAAAGAGAAATTGTTACTGTACCTTATGTTTTGTCTCATTGGACCTCTTTATTAAATGGAAAATTGATTTGCTGGAGAAAAGTGTGGTTGTTACCGCAGAAATATATTCTTATAAGAAACTTCTTTAATGTTATTTCTAAGCTCATTCATAGATTTTATCCAGCAAATCATTTACAAAAAAAAAAAAAAATGTAAATTGCATTTTCAGCAATCAATATGAGGAAACTGCACTTGCACTTTCACTTATTTTGGCACTGTACCTATTCAGTTAAACTATGGTGTAAAGTTCAAAAAAGTATCAATTAAAATATTTAGTGTTTGAGACCTTTTTCACGCCTATGGAAAATGCATTCTTTGGCTTTACTGAGTATTCTGACTAGGAACATCATTTTTACTTAATTAGTTTACTTATACTGCCAACCAAATTTCATGTACATAAGTGTAAATTTACTAATAAGAAACAAAATTTTATGGTTTTGTTGACTGAAATATATATACTGTGTATATATTGTGACGGATCGGTGGCCCTCCCCCTCATCATCATCACCACCCCGTCCCTTATTCGCCGCCCTTCACCAGGCTCCCGACGGGAGTGGGTGGATGAGAGGAGGGGCGTGGGATCAACGTGGGCTGGCGGCGTGTGATGAGGCACAGCTGGACTGAATGAAGCCTCATCACCGCCGCCGTTAAATGCCGAGCGCGCCTCTCCTCGGGAGACCGGTCTCTTCCCCCGTGCATGCACGCTGGTGTCCTCGTGGGTCCAGGAAGGGTGCGTTGAGGGACATCGTGCCGCCGAAGATGTGAGCCGCGGAACCTCGAGAGTCGTCGTGCAAGCCGCACCCGTGTTACGGCCGTCGGGCCAGGATGCCGGGCCGTCCATCCCGCCAATGGCCCAGTAAGTGGCACAGGAAGAGCCGCCGCTACAGAGAAGCCGCCGCCCCTCGTGCCCTGGACCGCGGGAGCGTGTGCGGCCACCAGACTCCGCCCCTTGCCTGGACCCTTCCCCTTTGGAACACTGCCCTCCTGCACAAGCCCCGCAGCACATCGCGGACACCAGAGCTGTGTCCGAAACCGCTCCCTATCCACTATATAGTGCACTATATCGGGTGTCAGCCATTTTGTAGTGCTGTCTGAATTCTGAGTGAACGACTTCATTCCCTACATTCTTCACTACTTTTTACCCACAATGCATTCTGATTTCGAGTGTACAACCGATGTACACTCGCTGATGCACTATTTCCCACAATCCAATGCGGAGAAACGACGAGCTGTTAGAGAGAGCGGGAGCGAGCGAGTTTGAACGAGAGATGCCGTTTAATTTGCAAAAATGATGAATTTGGTGGATTTTCAAAAATGTTCGTTGGTAGTGTATTCATTCTGATGTCAAATTAACGGTCGCCTGAGGGCGCTCTACTGCCATCTTATTTGAGTGCAAAAACGCTGCTCGGGAGAGTTTCAAGATACTACAAACAATAAATACATACAATTATTAATTTGTGCTGATGTGAGTTTATTTTTGTTGATAATATTTTAATAGTATTTAATGATTATGACCATATTACAGAACAAATGAATAATATACCATCAATGAAACCACAAAGCCGATTACAATAGTCATTTTAAGTGTTATTGCTATTAATATTATTTTCTAAAATGAGGTTCATGAAATATAAAAGTACATCTAAGATGTTTTTGCAACAGCCAAGTCTCACGCGCAGTGTACACGTCACCGTCCGAATCCGTTCACTTCATTTCGTTCACTCCGTTCTAATATAGTGCACTCAACTGCCTTACACTATATCGGGATTAGTGAATGAGTGAACGAGTGAGCGATTTCAGACACAGCTCAGATCCCCCTCTTTCTTTGGACACTTCTTTCCCCTGGACACTTTTATATTATTATTTTTGTTCAATAAAAGCCTCTCCGAGGCCTGACGCCACACCCACTGTGTCTGTCGTTGGCTCCTCCCGTCACAATATATATATATATATATATATATATATATATATACATATTGACAGTATAAGAGATTCTTTGAATAAGAAAGCTGTAGGAACTTTGAAAGCTTGTGAACTTTATAATATATTTATTTATTTGATTTTGATATATGTATACATGTATGTATATATAGGGCCTATGGTCTTGTGTCTTTGTTTAAAACTTTTATACTTACCTCCCCCGGCAACTCCTATTTGTTGTAATTTATTTTTCAATCCTTTTCCTTTTTATTTTCCTTTTCTTTTTTGATGTTATTTCTTTATAATATATTGTATCTTATTGTTCTTTGAATAAAAATAAAATAGCCCAAAACCAGCCCAATGGCATTTCGAGGGGGGTCCCCTGGTAAAAATCGCATTGCAGGGGCTAAATATCACGTTATTGGTTTCAGCAATATATTTTAAAGTAGCCCAATTCTGAGGGAAAAAATCAGTTGATAGATGACAATGTTCAGCTATATTCCTTTTCAGAATTTTCCAGGAAATTTGATTTTGGGGCTTTGTTAAAAGAATATAACATTGTATTTAAAAGAAGATGCTGGAATAGATTTTCTGTTGATATGATTTTGAACAAAGCGGTTATTGAATTTGTCCTCAACAATCAAAATCCTTCTACTGAAATAGAATTGTTAGGCCTATATAAAGAAACAGGATTAGAGGTTTGCTATTCTTTCAATAGAGTTTTTATACAACTAGGAATGGCATTAAATGGATGGCATTGTACAACATTAATTGGAATGCTGCTTGGTCTCTTCTGCACAAATATTTATTAATAAACAAAATGAAAGAAGTCACATTTAAAATATTACATAGGTGCTACCCTTGTAATAGTGTATTTAATAAGTATATGCAAAATATTGGAGGAAAAAAGGGACTTTCTGTTATAGAAGAGACCATTGTAAAACATTTTTGGAATGAGTTATACCTCTCAGATAAAACAAATGTTAGAATATGTATCAACACTTTTGATATTATTTTCTTTTATTATAACTCTAACTCCTGTATTCAATATATTGTTAATCTTTTTTATTATATACTTGGCAAATGTTTTATTCACAGGTGTAAATTTTTGGGTAAGAACCTAGTACTGTCAATTTTTCTGGTTGACTATAATTCTTAAGTTTTGTCTTTTATGGGCATAAAAAAACAAACAAAAATAATTCAAAAGTCAAAAATTGCTTTCAATGTTTAACCTTGTATAATTCCCCCCCTTTGGTTTATGTTATTTATTTGTTGTCTTTTAGTTTATTTATTTACTTATTTTGCTTTCTATTTTGTATTATTTTTTGTATTTTGTCCTCTATTATTTTTGAGGTTGTTGTGGTTATGTGCTTAAGTGTTTTGGCAAAAATAAAAATAAAAAATAAATAAATAAATAAAAATTCCGAGGGAAAACAGCGGACTTGGCAACACTGAATGGAGGTGACGTATTTCCTGTTCAAGAGTGGAGCTCCACTCGCCCATGGTCTGCAGCCAGACCCCTCTCAAATTAGTAGCCCAGAGAAAGATGCGTTCACACAAACAGTTATTATTTTATAGAAGTAATCAGTCTTTGTCCAGTGGTAAAATGCAAGCAGTCGCTCTCCTTCTCAGTTTCAGAAAAATTCGGCACACAAATTCAAAACGTTGCTTGGGCGCGCGTGCTCTAACCTTCATTATTTCTTCTTCTGTTGTTTTGTTGCACATTATCAACACATCGGCATACTGCTGCCTCCCACTGGTGTATTAATGTCATCGGTTTTGTTGTGGCTACTAGAATATTTTAAGTAAGAGTTACTCATAGCAGTAAGTAAGTTGTGTTACTCGCTTAAAATTAGCTGTAACTTAATAAAACCTAGTAAGTATAATAAGTAAGTAAAGGTAGCTAATTATGTCTAATTAAGGTAAACAATTGGATTTTACAGTGCAGGCGTTAGAGCCACAGGCCTGTAGTCATTTAGTCCTGTAATTTTGGGTTTCTCTGGGATGGAGATGATGGTGGAGCGTCATCCCCAGGGTAAAATGTTTAGGGTAAATCCTACACACAAATTTATGTTTAGGAGTTACCCTTTTAGTGATTTTATAGAGAAAAGATGGACCCGTGTGGTTTTTGTTCTTCTTTTCCTGAAACATTTGATCACTTGTATGTGTGTATATATATATATATATATATATATATATATATATATATATGTATGTGTGTGTGTGTGTGTGTGTATATATATATATATATATATATATATTTATGGTTATCAGTATAAATGAAAAAAAAAAAGTTTTTTTTTTTTTTTAAGTGTGATTTAATTTCTCTCTCTTTTTTATTATTATTATTTTTTAATGTTGTCAGCTTTGTTTTATTATTGGGTAAATATCATATTCATCCATGCAAATGGAAAATGTAAGGCCTCATTTATATATTTCTTTGTGAGTTTGTGAAAATGTTTCAGAGCTTTAAGTAGACTTTAAAAAACAAAATAGAAAGTCTGAAACTCCTTGCCTCTCTATCTCAACATATTTATTATTTCAATGTATTTTTATTTGATGTCTTTTTGTACTTCTTTTGATCCTTGCTCCTTGTGTTTTTTTCCCCTCTCTGTTGATGTTTTTGTTGTGCATAATAATTATTATTTATGTTGATTATTTGTGGTGGATGTTGTCAGAGAGTCACCTCAATCACCGCAGTCTCCACTAACCACACTCACCAGATCCCAATCCCCGGATTACTAATCACCGCCACCTGACCGCACTCATCAACAGCACTATATCTCTGCACTCCTTCCGTTCACTCACTGTCTGGTCTCAAACTTACCGTGTTGACTAACCTGACCCACTTACCTGTTGACTCTACTTACCAGTTGTTCCTGTGCTCCTCTCCCTGCTCTCCACCGCTCCAGCACTCCACCGTCTCCAAGCTCCGCAGTTCCTCCCGGATCCCCTGTAATCGGAAAAGGACATTAACTCACAGATAAGGCCCACTGGCATCCCTATTCCCCACCGGCTTACCTGGACCTTCCGCTCATCTCCTTACCCCTCTGCATATTATCATTAAACCTGTTCACATTACTGCACTTACCTCTGTGTCCTGTGTCTATCTGCTGACAGATGTGACTTATGTTGTTGGATGTTCCCTATTTTATGTATAATTTGCAGTAGTAATAATAATAATAATAATAGAGGAGGCTGTCCTCCTCCAAAAAACGACCCCATAGTAAGGTCTTTGTGGAAGCAGCTTACAATCTATAGTTATTTGGCCAATCAAAATGATATTTGTTTTATCACTGCATTTATTTGAGATCACAGAAAATTAAGTTGTGTAATAAGCATTTATTTCTATGTATGTAATGTACTTTTTATTTTCGCAGTGATATTACGCAGCGCCTGAAAGTAGTCCCCAGCTAGGTAACTAGTTATAATATAGCTGGGGACTACTTTCAGGCGCTGCGTAATATCACTGCGCCTGCTGCGGCCATGTTACGGCAGCAAAGTTCCTTGATTATTACGCCGGAATGAGAGTATAGTTCCTAGCCAAATTGGACTAGAAAATCGCAACTTTTCACTTTCCGCCGGTCTTAGTACACGATATAACTACAGAAGAGTCGAGTTTTAAATAGGAAAACTATCGAAACTCTTTGGTCATTTTTGAACACGAGGAGTTAATTATCCGACTAATTACAGACTATTGTATCTAGCTACTGTTAGCATATGACCTGCCTTTGCCATGATCTGCATCTGCATCTTCTACTAGGTCTGCGTTAAAATATGCTGTGAGCCTCGGTACAAAATATAACAAATTTTACTGACTTTACACTTTATTTCTGCCTTTTTTTTCTCTTTTGAGATCCGCTTTCATATTTGGGAGCGCCTGCACATGCATTCAAAGCGAAGTAACTCATAATTTTAAAGGGACAGTCGGCTCATTATAAAATGCAGTATTTTCCAGCATCAGCCATGCATTAATGCAGCCCAGCTCATGAACTAGCAACATAAAGCAGCTCTACATTAGGACAGTTTTACAAGTTAATCTTTCAGCTGTAATCTGTGCTAATAATAAAGATGTTTCTCATCAATATATTCTTTGTCTGCAGAAAAAGCCATCGCAGGAGAATCCACAAACATCCAGAGCAGAACTGACAGCAGACACAGATCCATTCGATTACCCACTTTGTTGTGAGTCTCCAGTTATCGCTCTGATTCAAGTCCAACGTGATCTCACAGAATTCCGTGTAATGTTCACGGACTTAATTAACCTCCGAATCTGTGGTGGCATCACGGAATCACCGAAAATTCCATGATGGGCTCACAGAAGTGATACCAATGTAAGTCAGTGACAGGCATCAGCCGTGCTCCACGTACAGAAACCCTTAGCATCAATATGCCGACGCGATACTGGGAAATTTATCGTCATCATTATTGTTCAGAACTGGGTAGGTTTAGGGTAGGGGCTGTCAGGTACTCCAGTGAAACTATAACTGCATCGGAGTCACTCTTTTTACGTTGAACCAGTGAATCCGTGCATGGACCACGGCTGATGCCTTCTGTGAGCCCATCACGGAATTTTCGGCGATTCCGTGATGCCACCACAGATTCGAAGGTTAATTAAGTCCGTGAACATTACACGGAATTCTGTGAGATCAGGTTGTTTAAGTCAATTCTAGCCTGTTGTTTCTGGTTTTAGTTTTAATCTCTATTCCAACCGGTTCCTCACCTGATCTGCGCGGGTCTCATGCTCTATTGTTGTTGTTGTTGTGTGTTTTTCAGCGTATGCAGTGCGTTGTCATAGAGTGAGACGGGAACTTGTATCGCGATACTTCTACTCTCCGTATGCAGCGAGACTGCAACATGGAGCAGAATACATTCGCTCTCTTTATGAAGTGGGAGAAAAACTGAGATTGGGAGGCCATTTAGTACTCTTTGTCCATGAAGTAATAAGAAGATCGGATGGCCAACAAGTATGTTGCTCTTTCTGCATAACCCAACTTATTGCCTTGTTTTCTTCTGTGAAATTTTAATCCTGACACCAGATTGTCGATGATCATGAACATAAACAAAAGGTGACTTAAGTTTGCAAATATTTTCTTCATTTGTAGGTGCTCATCAAATTTGTCAAGAGGCTCTTTATGGCTGAAATGGCATTGATATCGGTAAGTTAACAAGACTTCATTCTTCATGAAATTCTCTTTTAAGAATTGTTTTATTAAATTCTGTACGTATATGATATATGACTGAATTAGACAATCAAGGCCTAGAGTCATCAGTAATATCAGTGTTGGGGAGTAGCTAGCTTTAAGTAGCGACGCTACGAACAGAGCTACATTTTTTTTATTGACGTAAAAGTAGCTCAGCTACTTTTAAGGCGAGACACCCAGGTGAACAGGGTAAAAAAAATAACTAATAGATTTCACCATACTTACACACAGTGCTGGGCGATATGACCAAAAATTTATATCACAGTATTTTTCAGAATGATACCGGTTGTATCACACATTTTTTTTTCTGAATGAGAGAGGAAATACTCCAGTAGATTGACTTAGAATGCCCTGTTTTACTGTCATGATGAGTGAATATTGTAGAAAAATTCCAAACTAAATAGTGACTAAACACGACCCATTAATACATGTTAACCAGGAGTCGCTCGCATTGTACTTATTACATCATGATTTATAATCGCGACATCTTCTGATAAATTCAGCATGCATCTACACTAAAGAGCGGCTGTGCGGTGGCTTTGGCTGTATTACTTTATCTCATTCAGTGCACTGCCTGCTGAGTAACAAAGTAAGTGCATATTAACTGACAGTCATTCAGTTAGCGACGGGTGTTTGGAAATACTGTTTTGTATTTATTAGGGGTGTAACGGTTCACAAAATTCACAGTTCGATTATAAACCGAACAAAAATAGCTGCTTTTCCAGCAGCTAACTACTTTTTCCAGAAAGTAGCGATATAGCGTGACCAAAAGCTACTTTCCATTTGCGTTCTGAAGCGTCTTGAGCCTGTAATGCATTGAAGCAGCACAGGGTCTTCTTATGACTAGATCACAAACCGCCATCTGTTGTGATATCACGCATCTCGCTGCTTCACAGTCTGTCTACCGACAAAAGATCGATGATTTTGCAAAGGACATACAGGAGTGGATATTTCACATGCGTCAAGTGTAATTTATGCAAAACAAAGATTAAAATGTGGTCGAAGACTTAAATCACATCCATTTAGCCTTTTTAAGCTGATTAATTTTCCTGCTTTATTGCACTCTGTATCAAATGTGACCCTGGAGCACAAAAGCAGTCTTAAGTCGCTGGGTATATTTGTAGCAATAGCCAACAGTACATTGTATGGGTCAAAATGATCCATTTTCCTTTTATGCTAAAAATCATTAGGATATTAAGTAAAGGTCATGTTCCATGAAGATATTTTGTAAATTTCCTACCGTAAATATGTCAAAACTTAATTTTTGATTAATAATATGCATTGCTAAGAACTTAATTTGGACAATTTTAAAGGAAATTTTCTCAATATTTAGATTTTTTTGCACCCTCATATTCCAGATTTTCAAATAGTTGTATCTCGGCCAAATATTGTCAGATCCTAACAAACCATACATCAATGGAAAGCTTATTTATTCAGATGATGTATAAATCTCAATTTTAAAAAATTGACCCTTTTGACTGGTTTTGTGGTCCATTCACAAATGTCTATTTTACAATGATGAACCATCATAATATAATCTGTCCCCCCACTGTTTTGTAACGAACACTAATCGAGCAGAAAATAAAATCGCAGTATAGTAGTGTGCAAAGGATGGTTGCGGCGGGATTCAACACAAAGCGCAGTGTTCACGTCGTGCGCTGCTGATGATTGACGTCTCAGAGCGGCTCCAGTCAGTAAATACCGCATGTGCTGCTTATTTTACGACTCCTCTGTATCCAGTTTAAGTTGTATGCATTTCGTTCTTGCATTGACCGTTATATGTTTGTAGTAATTTTGTACTTTGACAGTTAGTTGGAGAAAATATAACTATTAATTTGATTATTGTGTGTATCGGATAGTTTATAAATTCAAATTGAGACACTTTTTGTCATTGAAATGACTTGGAAAAAGGGTCCCAATCAACCTGAATCATGATTACATTTCAATATGTTGTTTTAAACCCCAAGTATCTTACTTATAACTTCATTATATTTTACTTATAATTTTATTATAATTCTTTATTAACAATTATTCAGTTATTTCTAATGTTAATTGTAAAAAATAATAATAACAATAATAAAAATTGAAAGTAGTTTCAATGTAGCTAGCTACTTTTTCAGAAAGGTAGCTTGAATGTAGCTTAACCGCTTTAATTTACGAGTAGCTTGTAGCTGGTCAAGCTTCAGTTTCAGAGTAGCTTCCCCAACACTGATAATACAGTACATGTAAAGTTCCTCTCTTCAGTCAGGAGATTTGAAATTAGTTGGGAGTCAGCTAACCTTTTGTCAATCTCTTTTCTTTAGGACGAGTTATTCAAACCCTGGTATCACGAGGCAATTATAATGTTGGCGCTGCAAAGGCCTTCGTCCTGTGAACATGTCATACGATTATATGACTGGTTTATCATGGAGGAACTAGACGTCTTGGTCATGGAAAATCCCCGTCCGCGTGTGACTCTGTCTGAGTTCATCAGACAAAACAGACGTCACCTGAATGAAGAAACAGCCAGACGCATCCTGCAGCAGCTCACAGTCGCACTGAAGCATTGTTTGGATCGTGGCGTTGATCCTGTCACAAATTTGAGAAAAATTGTCATCAACACAGACACCCTGCAGCTGAAGATAATAGACTTTAGCCACACAGACTTCTTCCAGAATGCACGTGAGTTGGCCTTTTGAACACCGTTCGCTAATGACTAACAGTTTACAATTCACTGATGATGTTTTACTAAACACGGGAAATATATTGTTTACAGAATACGACTCAAGCTGCAGAGCGAGATTAGTAATAGCAGCAGTTGAAGGATTATATTATTAGTGCTGGAAGAGCTCATCGATGGATTTCCTCTTTGGAAAAAAAGCATTCCTGTCCAGAGGTGAGACCAATAACAAGAACAAACTAGAAATAACATCATTATTCCATGAAAAACATATAAAGCTCTGACACAAGTGACAGGAAATGATTAGTGTCAAGTGTAAAACGCTGACAAATGACACTGAAGGTTTAGCAGTGATTAAATGTTCACGGGCATCCAGAGAAAGTCACAGTAACAGCAACAAATGCATTGTGTTTCATGATCACATTACCTTACCTCAAAATGTGTTTATGGGTGTCAGTAAGGACAAATATGATTGATCCGCTCTCTTCTGAACACTTTCACAGATTGCAGGGATCTTCTTCGGAAACTTGGGTACGGAGGGCCAGCAATGATTGAGACTTTACAGGACATCTTAGATCATGCCTGGTTTAGAGACCTCTCCACAGCGAATGAAGGAGAAGGAAACTGAAAAAAGTCAGCATAAGAAAAAGAGATGTACTTTTGACTGATTCAGGCCTTTTAAATAAGAAAGAGCTCTTTTCAGTTCGAAACGGAAGCTTATTTTCATGCTCTCATTGCTTGATTTTTTATTTTTTATTTATTTTCATGCTTTCATGCTATTTTCATTGTTTGACAGGTAGATGTTCCCCTGTTGGGCAGCAGCTCTGAGCCACACTTCACTTCTTTAACCTGGGATCATCTCCCTTCCAGCCCTGCAGCTGAGCCTCGGGTTATGCCGACTTCACACTGCACGATTTTCAAACTCGTCGGATCGCTGTTGTTTTCACACTGTGTGACTATCTGGGGTAGCATTCAGTCGCTGCTGTGTTCACATTGCACGATGGATCGGTGACAGGGGCTTTCACATTGCATGATTTCACAATAGGAAGAATCGCCGACAACTCTGTCTGATCCGCAAACTACGTTTCACAACAAAACCCACGCGAGAAGTGATAAGGAAATAACGCGAGAACCTGTGTGCGTCAGACCGTTGTTCTCCAGCGAGACTGGAAGTATTAACAAAATTTAGCCAGCAAGTTGTCTGTGCGCTGATTTCCAGCTACAAATAGAAAAACAGATTATGCAGGAGGGAGATGCAGGGAACAGGGACTGTGTTCTGCAAAGAGTGGTAAATAATAATTTTGCAGTAACTGTTAAGCTGATGTTGCGGCTGGTCAAGCGTTTGTGCTCGTTTCTGTATGATATAATTGTACATATTAAAATACTGATATGGTCCATAACTCCTCACTGAACTCCCTCTGCCCTGTATCTTTGTCTTTCATTGGCTGAAGGTCATCGCGATGTAGTTTTCAGTCAGAAATCATTGCACACAGCAGGATTGTGAATCGCCGACAGCTCCAGATATTTAGCATGCCAGATATTTAGCATGCCAAATATTTAGCGGATGTCGGCGATTCCCTCAGATCGCGTCTTTGATACTTCACACTGCGCGATTGTCACTCGCGTGAACGAGCTCTGATTTGCCTCCGATATAGGGCATTTGTCGGCGATTTATCAAAACCTGTCGGGGAGTGAAAAATCGGGCTAAAATCGTGCAGTGTGAACTCGGCATTAGATGTTAGTACTTCTCCGCTCTTTTCATTCAGAGCCAGAAGCTGCTCTGTTCAGCCTCTTCAGCAGCTCCTTCAGCTGTGGGCTTAGAACGGATCCTTTATTCCAGTGATCCACAAGTTAATGTGAAGAGATTCACAAACACAGCTCTGCCAGGCTTTCATTTGCCAGTCGCTTCTTGTGCATTTGTGCGTCGTCGCAGCATGCATTTGTGGATTTTGAAACATTTCTGGCATCAAGACATGCACTCAAATCCACAGACAGGTGGACTCCACCCACCGTCTGCTGCTGACCAATCATAGCACGTTCTCACTACAACCAATCACGCTTTGCTTTACAGTCAGAGCGGTCTCTTCCTGGAATAACTTTGCTCATTTATCTGCACAGGCTCAGATAGGAATTATAAGGTCCATAAGATGTGGTACAGTAAAAGATACTTAAAGCTGCAGTCTGTAACTTTTTTTTTGTTGGTTAAAAATGATCCGAAATCAATATTTGAGCAAGTTATCGCACGTGAGGATCCTGCAAGTGGCGGATCGTTTATAGGCTTTTCTCACAACAGCTGGAATAATTAAATTTATCGTTTTGATGGCGGATTGTAATCCAGAAAGGATTATGTGTTTATGAAACATGTGTGAATGAAATTAAATTATATTCCAGTTTTAAATGTGCTTCTGATTACAGATAGCCTGAGTTTACACAAGATTTGTATTTTAAAGAAAACCAGTTCAAATTGAGCATAGTTTGCTTTTGGGGTTAAAAATCTACACGCTAATACACACTATACTCATAGTGACGCAATGCTGATGTTGTTAATTTGAGAATAAAGTATAATAATAATAATAATAATTTGCACGGTTTGATGTGACACGAGCTAACTGATCGTTAGATTTAATTACCATTGGTAGCGCGATTTTATTGTAATGCTTTTTTCGTCAGTTGGTCAGAACAAACGTGGCAGACTTGTTACTTGCTTGTTCAGATGGCAATATTCGGTGAAAATTCTTATTTGGGTCAGATATTCCAAGACGTAGACTAATCTGTGATTGCGAAGAACAGTAAATATCCACACCGGTGCAGTGACTGACAGCTATTCATACTCCTCAAAATATTAGATTAATCCGTGCTGGAGCCATGCCGGAGCACAACCCCACGCAAGCAAGATAATTCTGCAAGTAACTGCAATTCCAGGTTTTCAAAAAGAGATGACAACAAAGAGGCAAAACTTATGGACTGCAGCTTTAACATTTAGATTTCGATAGACCATGAGATTGTGTACCAAGCCAAGCCACAGTAGTATGTTTTAATTGCCTTCGAAAATATTAGATAAACAGCGCTTTACGTCTCTTTATGGGAACACTGGATAGAAACGTTATGAAAGCGTCACATAATTCTAGATTCGACAGACTAATAAAGAACTCGATTTTAGGGCTGCAACTAACGATTATTTTTTCGATTGATCGATGAATTGGATAAAAAAAAAAAGCATTTTTTTCCAACCCTTTATTTAAAAACAGAACTAAAATCTTTAGAAAGTGCACATGTTGCTTCTTGAACATCCCTGAGCTGTTATAATAATAATAAAATAAAATAAAAATGGACAAAAAATATGCTTTACATCTGCCAAATATATATAGACTTTTTTTTAAATAAAGTGCCACCTGAGCTGCCAGAACAATAAATAATTTATAAAAAATAAAGAACAATACAAATCAGAAAATTTAACAGGATTTGTTTGAATGTCAGAACTTGTTCTCTACACTACACTGCAGACACACACACTCGCAAATTCGCAGTTGCAGACGCACACACTTTTGCAGACGCACACACTCACAAACTCACACTGACACACACACACACACACACACACACACACACACACTCACTCACTCACTCACTCACTCACTCACTCACTCTCTCTCTCTCAAATTCACTTGAAGCTTATTCATTAAATTATTACCATCATTGTAGTAAGTGCAAGGTTCATTTATACACCACATTTAAACACAGCTTAAGATGACCAAGTGCTATAAAAGAACTACACACAACACACATAAATATATTTGTACAATAATAACCTATATGGGACAAAGCACAGAATATACACTGCAAAAAATGCTTTTCTGACTTAGTAGTTTTGTCCTGTTTTCATTCCAAATATCTAAAAAATCTTAAATCAAGATACATTTACTAGACACATGAAATAGCATAAGAAATTATGTCTTGTTTTCTGAAAAAAACACCTCAAAATTAAGTGATTGTTTGCTTAAAAAAAGCAAAATTATCTGCCAATGGGGTAAGAAAAATAATCTTAATGAGATATAATCTCAAACAGAAGTTTTAAGCATCACTTAATTTTCTCATGCCATTTTTCTTGTCTAGTAATCTTGATTTAAGATTTTTTAGATATTTGGACTGGAAACGAGACAAAATTACTAAGTAAGATAAGCTTTTATTGCGGTGTAGCTATACATGACAACAGATTGAAAAATGAATGGTCCAAAAAAGGCAAGTGAATAAAAACGTGTCTTTAGTCTTGCAATGCAAAGTGCAAAGTAACTATACCACCCCTGCTTTACTACTGTTATTAACGAGCTAACGCTAACTTGTCAAGCTGGATAACGAGTAAACACCAGCACCAGGGACATTACGTTCCTCACTTCAAAACGGAACAAAAGTAGGATTCTGTAGTGACTTACCCTGCTGTTGAACTCCCTTCCTCCTCATCAAAGACTCCAACATGTTTGCGTTTCAGGTGCTGGATCATTGCCGTGGTGCTCCCGTGCCATGCCATGTCGCTTTTGCATATTTTGCAGTTAACACACACTGTTTATTTAGTGTGAAATGCTCCCACACCTTGGATGACTTGGGTCGCACGGATTTCTCTGCCTCCGCCATGTATCTTTCCTCTACCTCCTCTCGTTTTTTTTTATTTTTGCTTCGCCCTGTCTATGAGGCGCCGAACTCTGCTAGCATCAGTGCGTGAGAGAGACCGAGTGTGTTCACTCCGCTCCGCGCTCAACTAAAGTTTTTTTTTTTTAATAATCAAACGTCTCTGCGTCACGCGACACAACGAATCGATTATGGAATTCGTTGCCAACTCTTTTAGTAATCGATTTTTATCGATTTAATCAATTTGTTGTTCCAGCCCTACTCGATTCATTTAACAGATGAAATTACTGTTACACAACAGCCGACAGCATTTCCCAGTTCTTCATTCAAGCATATTTAATGATGATCTAACAATTAAGTATTATAAATATTTTAGACATTAAAGGAACACTCCACTTTTTTTGGAAATAGGCTCATTCTCCAACTCCCCCAGAGTTAATAAGTTGAGTTTTACCGTTTTTGAATCCATTCAGCCGATCTCCGGATCTGGCGATAGCACTAGCCTGAAAGTAGTCCCCGGTAGCTGGAGATCGGCTGAATGGATTCAAAAACGGTAAAACTCAACTTATTAACTCTGGGGGAGTTGGAGAATGAGCCTATTTCCAAAAAAAGTGGAGTGTTCCTTTAATTAAATGTATTACAAATCCACTCACAAAACCGCAGTAGAGCTACAGTGATTCTTAGGCTCATACTGTTACTGCACTCACATTTGGTATTATACATTATATTTGTCCTGTATTTTGTAAGTAGCGCAGGCACGAGCTATTCTTTATAAAAGTTAAGACTCGACCACGCCCCCCTAAAATGGCTCATTTAAACACGCCCCCACATATCTACGTCACAATGTGGAAATATTTGCGTAATTCTGCCCAAATGTTCACGCAAAGAAAGAAGGCGTGGTTTCAGTAACCGCAGTAGTGTTGATGCAGCCATGTCAGGGAGACGCTGTGTGTTTCTGTGCAAAAGCACTTTATTTGGCCTTCTGAAAGTAGATGCAATTAGGAATCATTAAGATTATTTACAACAGAACAGCACAACCCAAATGTTCGAATTTGTGCAACGCATTTTATGGACAACAGTTTCTTGAACCTAGGAGAGTACAAGGCTGGCTATGCATGAAGGCTATTTCTAAAAAAAAAAAAAAAGGGTCAATTCAGACTTGCTATGACAATCTGGTGCTTCTGAATCAGCGACTCTCAGTATGTTTTGTTATTAGTTTAAGTACTTGCTATTGACTGTTCAGATGCGGAGTTTTGCACGTAATGCGTTATGTGTGTGTGAGGGGAACAGGGTCACATCACAGCGGAGTGTACAGTCCATCAGAAATCGTCTTAACCACAGCTTGTGTGCTGCAAAAACATAGGAGCATCATCGCCGCGTCTGTCACACGACTCTGTTCCCCTTTCAGACTTGAACTGATAAAACTAACTTGAAAGCTGAAGCTCGCAATTATTGTAAGGGGCATTACATTTCCGACGCGTGCTTGTGGTGTTCGGCCAATCACAATGCACTGGCCAATCAGAGCAGACTGCGCTTGTTGGAAGGAGGGGGTTTGTAGAAAACGACACCTTTGAGAGAGGCGGGGCATAGAGGAACTACAATAATGTACAGTATTTGAAAAATAATGTGTTTTTGAACATTAAAGCATGTCAACATATTCTGTTACACCAAATACATGAAATAATGATCTTTAAAAAAGCATCATATGACCCCTTTAAATCTACACAAACTGCACTCCGATCGAGGGTCTCTATTCAGTGTACACTACTCTCTTCTCTGAGCACCCGATCCATGAGAGTTTATATAGGGTAATATACATTCATTAGTCATATAAATAGTCTTATTATAGTCTTAGTCTTATTACTATTAGTACAGTTTTAGACTGAATGGGAAATGTGATTTGATAATAATGTAGTGATATTTTACTGTAATGTTATATTAGATGTGTCTTTTGTCTTGCACATTTTATACTTGCGAACAATAACATATAAATCACACCTGGGCCTCAAACCCTTGTCCCACGGCATTTATTTGAGTCAAACCTGCAGTACTGTAGTCACGAAATATTTTATTCCAGTTAGTTTCTCGGTAATTGTTGTTAGTTTCGTTTACATTTATATTTTACATTTTTATTTCATGTCAGTTTATGAAAATGATTTAGATCAGTTGTTTTTGTCTTAGTTTCAGTTTTTTTGACCTTGCTCCACCGGTCTGTAAATTTGAGCACACGTTTTGACGCTAGAAATGTTTTGCAATCCGCAGATGTGTACTGCGATTCACAAACACACAGAAAGCGATTCACAACTGAATGCCACGCAGAGCTGTTTGTGTCATTTTTAATTCTTTTTATTTGTAATGTATTTATCTGGAGTAAAGGAGCGACTATAAGCCCATATTGAGGTCCTGATGAAGTTTCATGAGCGGTGAACTGGAGAAGGAGAGCGGTCCAGACGGCACTGGAGCTCATCACTGTATCAGACGCAGACTTGAGCTCCACATATTCTTATCAGAGAGCCAAATTATAAACATAAACATTCTGTCAAATTCATAGACAAAAAAGGACAGTATGCAAAAGTTATTTCAGAGGCAGTAAGTTAAATAATTATGACAAATGCAAATGACAACAGACATGAATGAAGTCTTGGGTTCTGTAACTAATGACCTGATGTTCAGTCTGTCAGCAACTGAGAAAATTCAAACACAAAGATGAAATTCACACACAGATGGCTAAAGTTCTCTGTTGAAAAAAACAAAATGGCCTGTTTCTAAAAGATGCTTCTCTCATAGCTGTGCTCATGTTCTGCTTGTCTGTCGTCTCTATAAAAAATACAGCATTTAAACATTTTAAATAAAATGCTGTAAAATTATTCTTTATTTAAATATCTAATTAATAAATAAGTTTAGCACAAGTACTGCTGTGCAGCCATTTTCAAATAAAGAAAACTGAATTTATTATTAAAAAAATCTTTTGAATGAATAACTCAATGACAAATACGTTTTTAATAATCACTTGTCGCCACCTACTGGTGTAATGATGTAATTGATACAATCTTTATTTGAAGTGTCAAGTTACTTTCAAAAGGTGGATAAAAAAACTTTTATCCAGTACTTCTGTGATAATGTGAATTATAAGACAGGAATAATGCTACAGTGTGGTTCGAAAAGGCTGTTTCATACTGATATGTTAGACAGCAACTTGCCTTTCAAAAATCATATTTCATAATCAAGATCTCTAGACTGGTTTGCTGTTGTCCTGCTTTATCGATAACCCAGCTACGGTGAGTCCAAAATACAGCTGCTAGAGAAAATATGATCAAATAACACCAATTCTATCATCTATCATCAAGCGATTCATTGAATCATTTTGTGAAGCAATTGGTTCAGTTGATTTAAATTTTCAAAACAATTAATTTCTCCATCGCTAGGAAAAGCTGGTTTTCTAATAATGCCATGTTGAAGTGATTGAGTGAGTCGAGGCTATAATGTGATTAGTTTATGAGGCACGGTTGATCCAATCTGACAGTCACTCCTTATATAAGAAGATCTGGAGGAGTTTCAGTTGGAAAATGTGTGAAAACACAGAGAATCTGCTGCTTCGTGAAGAAACCGATTCATGATTTAGAGTTTAGAATTTAGACCGATCTCTGAGTCTTGAGTTTGAGAATCACTTTTCCCCAGACTTCAGAAAACTCCCATCAAGAAGATTGAGTCCATCATTTCTGCTTATGGAGGAACAAACAAGTGAAGGATCTCAGAAACTCTGTCGTATAAATAATACGACAGAGTTTGTGTTATAAGTTATCTGAGCGTTTTGGGTCTCCTGTCAATCACTTCAGGTGAGCTTTTATTTTATTATTATATTGACATTCAGCCTGTTTGCATGAAATATTGAAATCTGCATATCATGACATCATGTAACCGATTTCTGCAGCTGATGCAAGATGTTGAGCTTTGATCTTGTTGATGTTCTTCTCTGGGTTCTGCAGGCCAATGGATCGTTGCTCTAAACAAACACAAAGCAGCCCTGATTTACTGCAGAGAGTCTTACAAACCATGGAGTCCTTCATCACCAGAAAGCAGATGAAGCTTCATTAGATCGGGAGTATCTGCTGGGACGTGTCTGTCTCCTTCATCTTTCATGTTAGATTGAGGTGATGGTCTTATCTTCTTCTGCTCTTCCTCTTCTAGAATAACAGCCACAGCTGCTTTTGCTGCCTCCTGTTTATTCGATGAGCTCATGGGGTGAAGGAGTGGCCCATCTGCAGCTGCTAAATAAACCTGAGACAGAAGCCTCTTTCACACAGTAATACCAGTAAATTGCCGTAAAATTACCAGAACGACTTAACCGGTAAATTCAATACGGCGCTGTTCACACAGAAAACGGCATTCCGTATTTTTTCCGGTAAAGCACCATTCACACATCGGTTTTAAATTACCGGTAAATTCTGTGACATCATAAAACGGAACTGATCTCTAGACGGCTGCGCCTCCCGGTGTTGTGTTTGTAAACATGGAGGGGTAAACGCAATCAGTGTTTTCATTTTTGTTCCAAATGTTCACATTCTTGCTGCTTCTTTTGGCCCAGAGGCATGACTTCACGACTTCATGACACAGCGTCATCTGCATCAGAATGTTGTGATTGGCCCAGAGCTGTTGAATTTTGAATTTCAATGGCTCTGGATTGGCCCAGAGTAGACGTCTTGCGTCACGTTCTGAACTCGTACATGCTCATACCGATAATTTTCCTTCTGCGTTCACACACAGCAGAATACCGGTAATTTACTGGTAATGTTACAACTTCTCATACTGGTAAATTGCCGGAACAAATTTACCGGTGTTTTTGAAAAGGTCCTGTTCACACATGATCTCTCTACAGCAATTTACCGGTAATTTTCCCGGAAAAGTCTGTATGTGTGAAAGGGCTTAGATACACATGAACTTCAGGACAGTGAGTGTGTGTTTGGGACCCGTTTGCATTTTATTAATTTATTCATAATATTAATGTCTGAATATACAAGGTTGCTATGGTCACGCAGGTTTGTGCATTAAACGCATGGCCAGGAGAAATAAATGTTGTTCTCTCAACATAAGAAGTTGTGTTCGCCGAACATGTCCCCTACCCTGCTACCTGCCATCTTTTTGATCATTTTATCATGAAAATATGTTTTATTACTTTAAATAACACCTTAGGCCTACATATAATTATCACAGAAACAAATCCACAGCTGAACCGCGGCAGTAGTGGTGTTTTCATAATCAGCGTAACCTATTTGAAGGAATCAGTTGAATGGATTGAACTCACTCGTTAAGACAGTGACTTGGCGCCACCTAGTGTCTGTTTTAGTTTCATATTAAACGTATAATTTAATTGATTGAGATATTGACATATTTCTGCCTTCAAAATTTAAAACATTAATTTCATAACATTTTATGCATTTGTAGGCTTATTGCAGTGTAAATGTAGAGCTGGGAATCGATTCCAAAAAGAATCGATTCCTCGATTCCGAGGTGTTGGGAATCGAGAGTCGATTCCATCAAGAGGAATCGACTCCTCATTCAGAGCTTTTTTCAGTTCAACAAAGCTTATCTATGGGAGCCTCTCAAACGGAAGACTGCATCCTACTAAGGCTGCACACATTTAAATTCACGAAAATAAACTGAAAGAAAACGAGTCGGTACTGCATCATCATAATTTGAGGATGCAGCCTTCCGTTTGAGAAGCACCATTCGCCTCATGCTCGATAAAAGCGATAATTACGAGAGTTGTGAGATAAAAGATGATTATATACATATAAAAGATCTATTTCATTTTTATACTTACCCTTCGCCTCATGCTCTCTAAAAGTGATTAGAAGTTTCTTTCGGATAGTTTTAATGAACCAGTTAAAAAAAATATATATATATATATATATATATATATATATATATATATATATATATATATATATATATATATATATATATATATATATAATTTTTTTTTTTTTTTTTATATATATATAAAATATATATATATACAGGGTTATTTTACGGTGGAACTGGCTTATGTTGTCCACAATTTTGAGCGCTGCACGGCAGAATAGATCATGAGGTGATTGAGGATCTTATTTCCATCTAAAATTCTATTTTTATTTTTATCAGCCAATGATATTTCTAAAAAAAAACGTCACGAGCATAGATCAGTGGCCGAGAGCGCTGATTGACAGATAAACCACGAGCTCTATCAGTGTTATTGTTAATGTTCTGGTTATTTTGTTTCAATGTACAGTTTGTTAATTTTATCCAAAGCATACAGTCAAAGAAAACTTCATCATTCTGCTGAACTGTGCACATTTATTTTAGACACTTCATGTCTTGTTCAGTTTATGCGATAAATGCATGTCCTTGCTGAGCAGTGAGTGAGCTATGACTAATTTCACGGGCAAAGCAGACAAAATTACAATTTAAGAATCAATCAGAGCTATAGAAATGTATTGTCTTTTTTTTTTGTACAAATAAAGCTTCATATTATGAGAAGGATACTTTCTACGACCTTTATATCCTGCAGTCATGGTGAGATTTGGTTCCTTCGATCTAAAAAAAAAAAACAAGAATCAAAAACAACAGAGGAATCGGTTCTCGGAATCGACTCCCATCGATTCCAGAACCAGGAATCGGAATCGATTCCAAAAATTTTGGAATCTTACAGCCCTATGTAAATGCATTCAGTAATGATGTCTCTGATGGCTTTTATTGACACTGATTGGATTTTTATTAGTAACAGCCCTTTATTATTTTAACAATTGGAATTAAGAACATGGCATTCCATATTCAGGATGCATGTATTTAATAAGTTTTTTGTTTTTTTAAATGCCCCTAGACATCAGTTTACAGGTTTGTTTCTGATGCTGTCAATGTTGTTTTTGGTTTTTGGTTACATTTTTAAAAAAATGCAGTTAGCTTAAAAAAATGAGGGCACACGACAGGCGCTGTTTGGATGAGCATGATGCTTGTATGTTCAATGCATGTTGTGTGTGTTTCACTAGCTCCATTCCCATGGACACCTCTTGTTTGACCTAATTCTGGATATTTCCAACCTAAAGCCCTATTCGGACGGGACTAGTTTTACAGGGGGTCGTTAGAGAAATGTGTGTTTCACAGACGTACTTGGTGATTTTAATCCCGTCCGAATCTGCCACGTCTGTGTTTTTCTCACACAACCTCTGTAATAATTCCAGAGCAAATTACCTACTGTTTTTCAGCAAACTCAGTGATCCTCTGAGAAAACTAATCCCGTCCGAATGCGAATGTCTGTGATTGCCGGTGAGAAGTCTTTTGAAATACTACTTTTCAGTACCATCTTTGACCTGCACCACACCCAGTAACAGTTGTCTCACCTAAATGTTATGGTATCATCCCTTTTTAACATCAAGCACGTAACACACCATGTGTGGCCCTTGTCTGGAATCCAGACCTGGTCCACACTAGGACCGTAATTCATTGCATGTGGGCCAAGCAAAAGCTGATTGTGTGGGCCGGAGCTGGGCCAGAGAAAAATTGCTATGTGGGGAAATGCTTAAATGCAGACAGATCAACATCAGTGTCTCTATGTTTTAGGTCAAAAAATGAAACATTAAAATAACACAGATTAAATCAAATAAGTCATGCACGTTCATCTTCCCCGCTGCTGTGTTAGCACCTTTATTAAAATGCAACGTCCCTATGTGACGTCTGTTTTTATATTGTTTATCAACATTATAATTTTTTTATATCATTTAGATTAACTAGCCGAGTAGACAGATATGAATGTTTATTCATAACCATGCTGAAAATAAGTCAATATTGTTAGCTGATGCTAACTGTCTGGCTAACAAGCTTGCTGGTGCTAAGTTGAGGTAATTTTTAGATATAAAGTCCAAATATATTTATTTGTCCACCTGGATAGATTACATCTGAGGGAAAAAGAAAGGATGTGATGTTCAGAACATGGTAGCTACAGTAATTATAAGAGTGGGAAATGATGCCCTCTGGGGGCATTTGGCCAGGGGTGTTTTTACACCACAGACGAGGTTTGAGAAGAAAAAAATCATTATGAAAATATAATGATATTTTCCTTAAAATGTTCTTCCTAACTTCAGGCCTTATTCTCACATCATATATAACTGTGACGTTCTGCAAATCCAGCAGTGGGTACAAGAACGTAGATGTTCCAGTTCCTACGGCTGTCAAAGATTACAAAAGCTTCATGGGGGAGATGACCTTTCAGATCAGATGATTGGCTACTATTCCTCATGGGAAAAAAGCAGGAAGTGGTACATGACTGTGCTTCACCATTTCATTGACATTGCTGTCACAAACAGCTGCTTGCAGCACAAGCAACTGTGTAACAGCAAAGAGGAGCAGCCCATGACACAGCAGAGCTGTGTGGGGGGTCCTTGCAGCCTGCACGGGAGAGCTACCAGCACTTACCTGTTGCCATTTCTGATACAGTTGGCTCAAAAAAAGCCACCCAGGGGCGCAGGAGGTGCAGGCTGTGTGGGAAATGCACTCCATTCATGTGTGAGGCATGCCGAGTGCCCTTCTGTGTTATTCTGGATAGGTACTGTCACAAGTCCTATCACAGCTAGGGTTTCCTACATATGTAGGGGTGCCGTATGTAAATATGTGTATATGTAGTGGTTCAGCATGTTTAGGTCTGATAATGTATAGTTTTTTTTTAAATTTATAAATTACAATTTATTTTTACGCGAGAATATCTGACATGGTCTCATTCAGTTCAGTCAACATTGCTCTCAAAAGCAAAATGTTACTGTTTGACTTCACAGCGCACTGTTTATAAAAATGAGTGTATCTGAAAAACGTCATTTTTTATTAGTAATGTGCATTGCTAAGAAGATTTTCTCAATACTTCGATTTTTTTTTGTTTGTTTTTTGCACCCTCTGATTCCAGATTTTCGAATAGTTGTATCTCGGCCAAATATTGTCCTATCCTAACAAACCATATTTATTCATATCATTTATTTATTCACATTTCAGATGATGTATAAAACTCAAATTCAAAAAATTTACACTTAAGACTGGTTTTGTGGTCCAGGGTCACATTTATGTAAACAGTTCAAATCAATTTTGTGTAGTTTTAAAGTGTTTTATGCAAGTTTTCTACATTGACAAATTTGAGGTTGACATTAGGCATATTTTTGTATTTAATAAAACATGTAAATAAAAATGCTTACCTTACATATAATTGTCCATGAAGGCTGGAAGTGAAACACATTACTGATATTCAGGTGTGCAGAATTTTTAGGCATGTTTTTTAGTCAAAAATTATTAGAACCTCATGAGAAATATACAAAACTAATGCAATACAGAAATTGCAAAGTCAAGACATGACCACTGGACAGCAAAATGCTCACTGGGACAGCGGGGTCAGAAAAAAACAGGTGGAGAAGAAAAGACACACGTTAATTGCAAAAGATTTAAGAATTAACGTGAAGAATTAGGTTTAAAACCATCAGGAATCATTTAGTCTCTAGCGCCACCATTTTCCAGAACGGCAACCTTCCTGGAGTCTCCAGAAGTATGTGTCAGGATCTTAGAGACTTTGCTCGGGTAAAAAATCCTAGAAGATGACCATCACTTAAAGGGATCCCCGGGTATTAAGAGATGTATAGCTTAATATAACATCAATGATGTCTCTTATTGAAATATGTCGTAAAAAAACCATGAAAATGTATGTTTTAAAAAAAAAAATTACATCGTTTTTGGACTATGGGGGGCACCATTATTTTACGTGCACAGTACATTCTGCATTGATGACGTCAAATGGCTGCACTCAGTGAGCAACTGGCGTTTTTTTACCGCAACAACTCAGAAAATAAAATACTGATACGATACCACATTGTGAGACTTTTGGTTGTAATTTTCAGTCGAAGGGCAACAAAAGAAGCGATGTAATGTAAGACTTCACTGCTTTCCTAGCGATAAGAAGAGGAGAAAAGAATGGGAAGATGCCTGTGGATGAATAAAACTTCCTAAAGACCCGCTTCTTTGTTCTCTCCACTTTAGCCCTGATGCCTTTGAGTCTTTTAGTAGACCACAGCTACTGAAAGAGCTTACAAACGGCTGAGACAAGAAACGCTAGATGCCATCCTGTTAGGATGTAAACATGCCGACGCGCGGCCGCTGGAGGAGTTTGTCAGCACAGATTTCCCTGGAGATCCGGGGCGTTTACACTCCTTGTGGGGAAAAATTGATGGTACAGCATTTGGTTTAAACCTATACTTATATCCATTGCCACCTGTAAGCTCTTTCAGTAGCTGTGGTCATCATATCAGTATTTTATTTTCCGAGTTGTCTATTCCGAGTTGTGCTGTGGTAAAAATAGCAACAGGTAGCTCACCGAGTGCAACCATTTTACATCATCAGAAAAATGGCGCCCCCCCATAGTTCAAAATATGTATAAAACAAGGTGATTTTTTTTTAAATAACATAAATCTTTATTTATGCAATAATTATGATAAAATTATTCCCATTGAAAATAGTACTTTTTTTTTTTTCAAATTTTTTACAATTATTTTTCACTTCATGCAGTATTTCAGATGAAAATAGACACTAGGCCTTTAAAATACAATTTTTGAATGCAGATTAGCACCTCCTGGTGTGAGCAAAGAGAGAAAAAACATGTAATTTCATGGTGTAACCACTAGTTGCCTGTATAGGATTCAATAGAGTGTCTTGTGAATTCCCTAGTTGTTTTTAGACATAATTGTTTACTTTTATTAGGTTGTGGATATAAATGTATATTTAGGCATTCTCAAAGACTACTTTTTGTCAAGGTTTATATATATTTTTTGCATTATTATTATTATATAGGTTTTTGCATTATTATTACTACAATCAACCCTGAACACAGAAAGCATTTTGTTACACAAAACATTAAAAAACTATAAAAATGTAGATGTAACAAAAAATGAAGAGTAATGCTTTATCAGAGTCTAATCCTTCAGGGTCTGATCTGATTTCAACCTTTTATTTCACTCAACTCATTTTGGCTATATGGTTATAGCCATACCAATTCATTTGAGTGTGTATAATTGTGTATGTGTCTGTGAGTGTGTGTGTGTGTGTGTGAGTGGATGTATCTGTTTTACACTCTTGATGTTTTAGAGTATAACCCATTCCTTGTTGTCCACTTTTTAACTGCATTGTAGTTGAATTATTGGTTTTATTTTACATAGTTGCTGTGTTACAGACACACCAGTTCATTAGGGGGTGTGTCTACGTGTGTGTGTGTGTGTGTGTGTGTGTGTGTGTGTGTGTGTGTGTGTGTGTGTGTGTGTGTGTGTGTGTGTGTGTGTGTGTGCGTGTGTGTGTGTGTGTGTGTGCGTGCGTGTGTGTGTGTGTGTGCTTGTATGTATGAGTGGATGTGTTGATTTTGCACTCTAGATGTTTTAGAGTTTCACCCCTTTATTGCTGTGCAATGTTTTTCTGCATTGTTGGGGATTTGTAGATTGTACACACAAAAATGTTCTGTATTTTTTAATTTTTTCCCGTTTCCCATTCATTTCCTATGGTCGGTCATTTTTGACCGAAGACCATGAGTGTGACTATTTTTTTTTACGACCACTTAACTTTTTCGAATCATGCCCTCAATTTTTTTGTGTGTTCACATACCAGGTGCCATAAAAGTCACTGAGTTTCGTACCATTCTGGTGAAGCTACGATTTTTAAAAATTCAAAATGTAAAATTATCCGGTCAGAAATGACCGAAGACTGCAAAACAAAGCTTAAAACGTATTTGTTTAATCAACACTATCACTAAATATTTGTCCCATATGTATTCTTTTCTATGTCTTTATTACTTAATTTGTGTTCTGTGCAATTACATTATTTATGACTGGATTGGGCAACTGTCCAATGTCCACTTAATTGTTACTCTGTAATGAGTATTTGTTGTATTGATGAACCTTGTAAAGCATCCATGAAATATATGATATATATTAAAAAAAGGAAATGAGAAGTAAACACGGAGCATTAAGATAATGAAGAGTCTTTATTTTCAAAGTTGACAGACTAAAACAGCATTTCACAGCATAATATAAATCCAAAATCCCTTTCAATATTTCACTCTCATCAAACAGGGGAAATACATTCAAATTACAATAAGACCTTTAGCAGGTCTTTAACAATCCAAAGCTGTATTTTATTGCATGTGTTTACTGATGCCAATGGCTATAGATGAAAAGCCTTCTCACACAACATCTGTCAAATTAACATGCGCAGTATGTCTTTGCACAGATTTTATAAGGTTGAGTCTGACTGCATTAGTTTTTTTTTTTTTTTCAGACTTGTTGGAGTCACAGTCATTGTTTCTTGTCAAGAAAAGTCATTCCCCACCATCTGCCTCGTTCCTTCCAATAGGGTTCCAGTTCATATTCAGCTGCAAAAAAAGCGTACTTTGAATGAAGCTGTCTATGGCTTCGGCAGCAAGGGACGCACATGGCTGGCCACATCGTTGAAGGAGAGCGGCACATAGCTGGGAACTTGATTCCCAGGGAAAGACACGAGCTGGGCACCCTGACGACTGACGTGCTCGTACAGCACCCAGACACCACCTTTCACTTTGTGGGAAGAAGCGATGTCACTGAAATCAATGTTGTGAAGATTGGTTTCTTTGCGTAGGGTCACGGTCCTTCCCCCGTAGTTCACGTGCTCAAACAGCTGGATTTCAGGGTTGTCCAGGTCATCTGCGATCATCTTGAGGGAAGAAAACCTTCCTTTGTCTTCAAGGGTAGCGTACTCTCCCTCCTCAAACACCCGCTGCTTTCCAGTGAAATTCTTGTCATAATACGCTACCCATGGTGCGCCAATGACTTTTATGGATGAGATGACATCGTTGAAGCCCTTTTCTTCTAAGTTGTGGACATCGTTCTTGAATTCAGCTGTTCTGCCCTCAAAGGCATCTTTGCTAAAAACGATGATCTTGCTCATTTTGAATGATGACTGGAGGAGAGAGGCTGGAGAAGGCAAGGGTTTCTGAAGGAGCTTCCTGTGGAAGAGAGAGTGAGTGACTTGGTGCACAGAGCTGCCTTTTAAAGCACAAATACGCCAAAGTGGGTGTCGACAAAGTTATGAAAGATACCCGACACGGTGGTAACGAGAAGCCGTTGCCTCATCCCTTTTCCAGTTAACCAGGTGGAGTCTTTCAAGATGATGAGTTCCTTGTCAGTTCTCAATGAAAAAACAAATGGCACCTTTTTTTTCAGGATTTCGTCACCTAAGATAATATCACAATCATTTACAAGTATGTCGCCATTGAAAAGGTTTCAAGTAAATCAGTCAATTCAATGTGACTTGATGTTCAAATCATCTGCTTTTGGTGTTCCCAGGTGAAAAAGAAATATATTTAAATTGTGCTTTTTCATACACACTTAGTATATTTAAACTACTATACTAAGTGCATATTAAATGTAAGTATATTAAGTGTATTTCAAGATATGTTTAAGTTTAATCTATTTGTAATATATTTAATATATTGAAGTTGTCTTAAAATGGAACCACTTCAAGTATATTTAGTGCAATTTAAGTTTATTTCTTAAAATACTTTTAAAATATACTTTTAATACTTCGTTAACTACAGATAGAGTATATTTGAAGCATCATTTTAATGTACTTCAAATACATTTCAATTGTATTTCAGCCCATTAGAAATGCTTTAGCATTACGTAGTTGCTTTTTTTCAGTATATACACACACGTACACACTTTGATCTAGAAAACTTTAATGTATTATATATTGTTGTGTACCTTACAAATATTCATAGAATACATTTAAAAGTACAGCAGCATATATACCTTGGTGAAAAAAACAACATACTATTAAATGTATTTAAAATGCACTTGAAATATACGTATGTTTATAGTATATTTGTATTACTACAAACATACTCAAGTACGTTTTAAAACATTATACAAAAAAAAAATTATAATAAATGAAAAAAGACTGAAATGCTAAGGCAGAACCATCTTATCCATTTGTAGAAGATTTCAGTTATACCTGTATTACTGAAAAGTACACAATTTTACATTAAATGAATAAATAAAAATTACAATGCAATTTTATGAAGAAAAAATAAATGAATAAACATTTACTGAAAAACAAAGTGCAGAATTGAATAGCTGTGTGTGTGCAGAGACTGAAGATGAAGATGATACAGTTAAAGTAACAGAACAGGGAGGGATGGAGGGGGTTTGGAGGTGGACGAGGAGACGGCGTAGGGATGGTGAGAGGCAAAAGTGCGGGGATGATGGCAGGATGTGGTGAAGGGATGGTGATGGGAGGATGACAATGATGCCCTGGCGGCTTAGATGGTGTATTATAATTCACATTGATATTCGTAAGGATTTAGTTTAACTTTTGACAATATCCTCATCAAGCTTGAGATATGAGTGTCCGTTCTTATCCTCTTGTCTGTCGTCATTGTTACATTGAACATGTGATTAGAAGAAGCCCAACAACAGCACTTACAGCGAGCAGAGCTCAAGTACAAACTCACTGATATTATTTGATTAATTATTTCAATAAAGCAACCTGTGAGCATTACAGGGTATGTTGATAACATGGTTTATTGTAACCTAGGGTATTTCACATGAATATGTCTGTTGTGGTAATGCTAACATACACTCTCTTCACCTCTGTTGCCACGATTAAAAAATAAAATAAAATTATAAGTTGTCCTAGTCACCCAAAAAATAAAAATAACAGATTTTTACATGAATGACTGAAAGGAAGCACAAATTAGCCACCTGGAATGGACACATTGCTAACGTTTTTCTTCCGAGATTGACCGAATCCCCCTCCATTAGGCCTGATTCAAACATCTCTATAACAGAGGAGACATTAAAATATACTTACTAATCCCGTCTCTGCACTCAGATTTCAGTTTGTCTTCTATAGCAGCTGATCAGAAAAACAACAAATGTTAATATTCCACACACACAAAAAAGCAAATGATGATTGATGATTTGTTTTCTTTTAAAGAATGACAGCACACTGAGTACAATGTACCTGGTCAGTAATACAGTCAAAACCCTTCCCAGCCTCAGCAGTTTCAGATGTACTGTGTGCTCTCTTATAAGCAACCCTTCTTACAATTTGATCTTTGTTCTTGTCTGTAATGAGAAATATTAGAAAATAAAGGCGATAAGATTGTTGATAGGTGTTTATATTTGTTCAAGCTTGACAAACACTACCACAGTTGGGTGATCAGCTCAAGACAAAGTAACGTTCATAATCATGGTTTTTCAAAGATCATTAACCTCATTACAATGAAGCCAAATTGTTCAGGAAATCAGAAATAAATGCACAACATCATTTTGCAAATAAAAAATGTTAATGTTGTACATGTTGTAAAGACTTTTTTTTTTCTCCCAATGCATGTGTCAAAAACACGTTATTTAAATTTCAAAACTTACCTGAAGTCAGTCACAGTGCGGTTCCAAAAGCCAGACGTATACTTTCTAGAAGTACATTAAATGTATGCTTGTGTTTAGCATATTTCTTAGAAGTATAACTAAGCATATATTTAATACAAAAGTACTTCAATTATACTTTTTAGAAATATATTAAAATGCAATTCAGTATATTTTGGTAACACTTTACAATAAGGTTCATTAGTTAACAGCAACATTAGTAAACATGAACTAAGAATGAACAATACTTCTACAACATTTATTAATCTCAGTGTTCATTTCAGCATTTACTAATGCATTATTAAAAACTGTATTTTTATTAACTAACATTAACAAAGATTAATAAATAGTGTAATAAATGCATTGTTTGTTCACGTTAGTTAATACATTTACTAACGTTAACAAATGACACCTTACTGTAAAGTGTTACCTATTTTTTTAATGCACTTCAAATAAGCATGTTGGGAATACAAATGTATTATAAACATACTACTTGAATTTCAAGCATATTTTTAATACATTTAGGGTGAATCCCAATTCTCTGTCTTACCCCTTCCCCTTATGCCGAGTTCACACTGCACGATTTTCAAACTCGTCGGATCGCTGTTGTTTTCACACTGCATGACTATCTGGGGTAGCATTCAGTCGCTGCTGTGTTCACATTGCACGATGGATCGGCGACAGGGGCTTTCACATTGCACGATTTCACAACAGGAAGAATCGCCGACAACTCTGTCTGATCCGCAAACTACGTTTCACAACAAAACCCACGCGAGAAGTGATAAGGAAATAACGCGAGAAGCTGTGTGAGCCAGACCGTTGTTCTTGAGCGAGACTGGAAGTATTAACAAAATTTAGCCAGCAAGTTGTCTGTGCGCTGATTTCCAGCTACAAAAAGAAAAACAGATTATGCAGGAGGGAGATGCAGGGAACAGGGACTGTGTTCTGCAAAGAGTGGTAAATAATAATTTTGCAGTAACTGTTAAGCTGATGTTGCGGCTGGTCAAGCGTTTGTGCTCGTTTCTGTATGATATAATTGTACATATTAAAATACTGATATGGTCCATAACTCCTCACTGAACTTCCCTCTGCCCTGTATCTTTGTCTCTCATTGGCTGAAGGTCATCGCGATGTAGTTTTCAGTCAGAAATCATTGCACACATCGTGATTGTGACTCGCCGACAGCTCCAGATATTTAGCATGCCAAATATTTGGCGGATGTCGGCGACGTGTCGGCGATTCCCTCAGATCGCGTCTTTGATCATTCACACTGCGCGATTGTCACTCGCGTGAACGAGCTCCGATTTGCTTCCGATATAGGGCATTTGTCGGCGATTTATCAAAACCTGTCGGCGAGTGAAAAATCGGGCTAAAATCGTGCAGTGTGAACTCGGCATTAGTTTTGCACGTTCACGTGAGAGTAAGGGCTATCCCAATTCTCGTTTTGATCGAGGGGTAGGGCTAAGGGGAAATGCTTGGTTTTAAGGGGTATCTACCACTTCCCCTTAGCCCTACCCCTCGATCAAAACGAGAATTGGGATAGCCCTTACTCTCACGTGAACGTGCAAAACTAAGAGGAAGGGGTAAGACAGAGCATTGGGATTCACCCTTAATACTGTGTCTTTTCCAGTATCAGAGTTATAAGAACCTGAAATGCCACAATTATTGTCCCTCGAGTTGAGATTTGGCTTGTTGTCAGTAAATGAGGAGCTCAAGCACTCGATTCAAGCTCTTAATGGAAATCATTGGTGCAGGCAGCCTTAACTAGTTATGGATTGAGGGAAAACCAGGGTTTTGACCAGCCTTATGCATTACATGTCAGTGTTATATGATAAAAACAAACAGACACGTTTCTTTGTTTGTAGAGCTAGCCGGTATCCACCAAGTCACAGTCTCTCGTGCGGAACTTTTTTTTCTTCATGTCACTTTTTATATCAAATGACATTTTTCCTAAGAAATGTCTCTTTACATACCTGCATAATTTATAAACTTATTCAGAAACACCTACTCAGTGGAACAAGTTAGAAACCGTCAAAAAGGGGAACTGTTGTGTAACACATTCTTCAAAATAATGACAGATTACAACACCTGATATTTCATCACGTTTAACATTGAGCAGTATCCATACACAGATCTTCACGAGACGAGCCATTTTATCTACTGTACAACACTCGTGAAAACAAACAAACCATAAATAGAAGCACAGCAAACAAAATTATTTCTTACTGACAGAGGCTATACTCTCGTATTCACATCATATTTACAATTATTTAGAATGACTCATAGCAAAGTCTCTTTAAGACAAGTCATGTCACTCGGCGGCCATCTTTGAAACGCCTCTCGGGCATCCAAGTGCAGCTCCTATCTCTTTGAACGGGGAAACATCAAATTCTCCAAAACTGTTCACTAAGCTTACGATTAAACTTCATATTTGAAATCACCAAAGAAATCTGACAACAACTGTATCATAAACGTTGTCTCTTTTGCTCAAATAGCGTTATAAAAAGCTTATTTTTCAGGCTAAATCAGCCAGTGCGCAGTCCTAAGCGCAGCTGACTGTTTCTATAGCAACCGGGACTTCTAACAGCAGCTGCAGTGACGCGCTGACTTTGCCGATTAGTGATTGGCTCTTTCATTCAGAAGGCGGGGCTTCCTGCGATTGAGCGGCCATATCGAGCACTGCATTTTTCCCCATTCAAAACTATACGAGTGGCATGTCTTGGGTATTCTATAGTCTTTGCTCATAGGCAGGCATACGTGTGACAACACGGAGAGAATATACAATAGAAAGAAAGCCTAGAGAGAGAAATGGCTTGTTTCACATCAAATGCACATGTGCTGAAACGTGTGATTCAAACTGTTCAGTTCAGACTGCAATGATCAGAGATCCTGGTAGAAATAAGGACAGCCAGAAACCCCACAAGGTTTGACCGCACTGATTTCTTATCAGTAGTTCTTCTGATTTTCTGAAAGATTTTTCTATCTTGGGGGATACAAACATTTGAGGGGCTGTGGGGAGAGGCAGGGAAAGTGTAGGTCTTATTTCTTAGTTTCATGTTGAAAGGGTGTTTATTGTGAATATTTAGATCCGCTGACTTTGTTCATTCATTGTTGGTTTTGCTCACAGGCAGCATTTAAAAACAACACGGCCACCTGTAGAGGGAAATCTGCTCACCCTCAGATAAAAGTAGATGTATTTAACTTATTTACAATATCTGAAGGGGACATGTCCCTTCAGGGGACGTGGCCCTCCAGGCCTCTGTGTCTGCTCGGCTCCACCTGGGCCTCCTCCTCCAGTGGCTCCGTCTCCATCACTCGTCCCCAAGGTATCGTCTACCAATTCAACTCCATGGCTGCTCCCTCTCTCAACTCCATCCTGGGGCCTCGTCCTGGCTGGTCTCTGTTTCAACATCTGGATCCTCCAATCTTCGCCTCCTAGGTTTCTCCATCCATCTCCTCCTTTTGTCTTCTGTCCTCTGCCCACTCTACATCCTCCTCCAGAGCCCTGCTCCTCCCTCCCCTATTCAGGGTTCGTACCGGTGCTTGAAATCCTTGAAAACGCTTGAATTTTAACATAGTGTTTTGGATTTTGGATAAAGTGCTTAAAAGTGCTTGAAAATGCAGTTGCATTGGTTTCATATAAAAAAAAAAAAATTTTCTTACGGAATGCTTCATAAAATAAGCTACAGCTCTGCTCAAGTCCGCGCGTGTGGCTGTAGTGTGATCTGTCTGTCTTTATTGACGCGCGCCCTCTGATGGAACCGAGCGGGAGATAAAAACACGTCGGGAGGTTGCCGCTTCAGTGAGCGTTGGCTTGAAAACGACAAATACAAATTATGGTTAAAATAATGTAAAGTCTCCTGTAAATTCTACTTTTTTTCATGGGAGAATCTGTGCTTTCAAGTCGTGTAAAAGGTAAGCAAAAATGCCCATGCTCATTTAAATTAAATATGTTAAGACTGTCACCATTAAAGTGAAATAATAAAATAAACATTCCAAAGTCAAAATACAGGGCGGGTGTTTTTAATATTAATTTATCTCTGAAGTGAACCGACTGCCTTGGCATTTTCGTTTGATCTCATCGACGTACAGTATGATGTCTGAAAGTATCATTTATGAGCACAGCGCTGCTTTGTGTGCAGCCGTTACCGGGGAAACCGCTGTATCAATGCAGTTCCAAAAGCACCACCTAGTGGCAGACAGAACCTCATATTTTAGCCTACTGTTTTTAAGAAATAAAGGAAAGGGATGAGTCAAAAGTGTTTACTATTTAAATGTTTTAGATTTTGAAAGGCTGATTTTTGAATTTTTGAAAGCTTTTTGTTCTGAGCAAAAATAGCAGGCGGGCTTATTGAAAGTGCAAATTAATCCTCTGCCATCAAAGCCGCTGAAAAACTAAATTATTCTTTATACTTCTGGCTCATCCCCTTTAGTTATTTCTTAAAAATATTTTAAGCAGTAAGTACTTTATTAAGCCACAAGTGCTTTAACGCCTGTACCTACTTTATGTTGATTTGTTTGCGAGTCACTACCTGTAATGTTTGGTAGATGGTGTTATCTGCATTTATTACTCCACTGTTAACATACATTATGAAGAGCCAGAATGCAAGTTTTATAATGAGCTTAATTCTTTTTATGTAGATTTTATGTTCATAAATGTACATTTTCGAACTGTAAACATTTTCTTAGTATTACAAGAGATAAAACAATAGGCTATTTACTTACAATTTCAGTTTCACTTTACAATAAAAGCTCTCAGAACATGTACAGTAGGCTATATTTTGCATGGCCAACAAGTATTTTACTGTATTTAATGTGTAATTTTTTAATTAATTTGTGTAATGCCCTCTTCACTTTTACTGTCTGTCTTTTTTTTAAGTTATGGTATTAGTTGTTGATGATAATCTGATTGTTCAAATAAAGCATTAAATAAAGATTATGGTGGAGATTTTACAGATGAGGGAGAGCAGAAATAGAAGGGAAGGAAATATTATAATATAATGTCATATCATACTGGACTTACTTTATTGTAGGTAATAAAACAATGAGAGATGTCATATTTTTAAGTCACTGAAGAAGGCAAATTTTCATGATTTTTCTTTATCAGGTCTATTAGGGAAGACAAAAAACACACACAAAAAAGAAACTACCAGCCTAATTCACCATCCAATTGCCGGGAATCCAGGATTCTTGTTAGAGAAATAGCTAAATATAACCCCCTAGGGTTAAGAAAAGTGTTACAAAAGTATTTTTACTGCTTTACAACACCAGAAGCATATTGTGCAGTCACTGGATTTGAATGAAATCAACACAACAACTAAACCTTCAATCAAAAAGATATTTGTCTGTTTTTCTTAAATTTTGTACTTGCCCAACTTATTAATATCTGGCACACGTGCATGTCTCTTTGTACCGTAAGGGAGATGGTTAAAGCTCTCCTGCCTAACAGTGCGCACCGCTTGGATCACAGTTCACTTCAGTTAATGTTGCAGAATGAATAATAGAATAGTTGTAATGAAGGTCTACATGGCAAATGTAATTAAGTTAAAAGTAGATTACTGGCCTAAAAGATACTATAAAAACTAAAAATATAGTTTTAAAAAGAACATGAAACATTTCAGATGCTAATGTGTTTTCAGTTAAAAGCTATATATATTATACATATGGTTTGTATATGCATTTTGTGTGTGTGTTCACAATCATTTGATCTCAGTCTGTTTTGGTTGATTTGATATTACAGTTTAGGCACACTGCATTTTTTTAACAGCTGGAAAATAATGATAGACAGCAGATACATTGCATGCTTATAGTTTAATATCAATCACATTCAAACTGAAGATGCAGATGACAAAGAGAATTACAGAAACCCTTGTCTGCTTCGCCCCCTCGAACCGTGAAGAGAGAGCGCTCAGTCTCGCTCTGCTTTTTTGCACTGTATAAAATGAACACGTGCAAATGTTATGTTATGGAATTTCAGATTTTTGGCATCCATCTGTGTAAAACATTGCACAAAAATGATCACACACACAGTACCTTCCCAATCTGTTTTCTTCCGTAGCGAACATAAGCGAGTACATGCTCACAGTCATTTATGATTGGGTCCCACCACATACATTTTGTGTATAACTGCCGAATTTCCTTGATCATATCCTCTTTTCTCATGGGGTCATATCCTTTCCGTCCTCCCTGCCTGTCCAGGTAGTTTAATACTTCAGGTTTATACGAAATTTTACTCAATGTATCAAATGCACAGAGTGGTTCCTCAAAAAACTGGCCACCTGTTGATAGAATCGGAGGTTGAGCACTGGGCCGTTAGTTCATTCTGTCAGGAAAACAGTGTTCAAATGGTTTAAATTCTCGCTCCAAATGTAAGCATAAACAGTTCTTTACACTGTGAATGAAACCCTGCAGTGTTGAATATGCCATCTTACCATATATATGGAAAATGTCCTCATCATCGGATTTCATGCCATTCAGCCCATTAACCTTTCCTTTCCCCACGTATACAGCCCAATGGATGTAGAGGGGAACGGGTGGCTTACCCACAGAAGGAAAGTCAATTGCAATCAGATCTCCAAATTTGAACTGAGAGACAGATTGGAACTGAGAGGCAAATGAACATTGTTTTAGGCGAAAATATGGAAATAAATTTCTGTTCTCTTTAACTGCTAATCCTGGTGCACATTTCTGTTAGAATTCAAAGCTCAAAAAAGTGTCTGTATTTGTATGGTCTGTCTAACATCTTACAAACCTTTTGAACTTCTCCTGAAATAACAGGAGGAGACAGTTGAAGAGCAAACACAGCTAAAAATACTTCTACCAACAATGCCATTATCGGACCAGCGCTCGTCCTTTGCTGAATCCAAATTTCCTGAGGCACCGCATTTCATGTTAAGAAAGTGGAGTGATAAAAATTATTTTTGAAATGACTTGTGAAATATATATATATATGACAGAACAGAGGATTGGTACTATTTTGCTACAATTCACTGAATTCACAGAAAGAAATGAAAGAAGACACATATAGGTCGAAAACTTACTTTTAAGATGCCAGCCGGTGTGTGCTGTAAGTGGAGATCGCTTGCAAATTCTCATAGGTTTGGCTACTTTTAATGTCATAGTCATGCAACGTCACTTCTTCGGTTGACTGATAAGAAAATGAGAAGGCCACTTTTGCCTGCACTCTTTTTGGGGTTTGCTTTACTAGTGCACGTTTGCTCCAGCCCACCACAAGATAAATTGCACTAAATGTAAAACTCTTCTGAGTGATAAAGATCCTGGGCTTGTCTGGGTAAAGTTTCTGTTTGATGTGTCTGTATAATCAAATGAACCATTGAAGCTGACAGTTTTTTTCTACTTTGCTTTTTGTGCTCTATGTTATCCATCCAGGGTGATTCCCTTTGGTCTGAGATGCAGGCATAGGCAGTTTCACTTTTGGGGGGAAAAGCAGAATTTTTCTTCTTAAATTAGTAATTAAGTTTAACAATTTGCAAATAATGTTTTATTTTAAAATAAGCACACATTCACTCTATTGTCAAAATGACAAAACACATTTCTTGTCTTGCCACATTCAGTTATGAATTACATGAAGCATGCTAGCATTATGTTCAATTCAAAATGGCAAAATTTCATAAAAAGTTCAGTAGCTTGCATCACTGATATTACTGTCAGTTGTTGAAAATTAGGCAGGGTTTTATGCCTATGTATGCCTAATATAACGACAAAAGCTCCGTTGATGTTTCTTGTCTCCTCATATTGACAGTTATGAATTATTATATGAATCATGTAGGCCTGAGAACATAAAGCCCAACTACTCTGATTTGATTGGCCATCCGATCATTTTGACATTGATGAGCGAATGCAGCGTTTAAAACTTTGTCCTACTAACAACAAACAGCTTTATTCTACACACTAAAATAATAAGACAAATACAATTATAAGATATGAATTATATTATTACTATTCATCCATTTATTTATTTATTTTAAATGATTTTTCAACAGCACAAAATCATAACTGGCTCTGGCCCCCTTCCATGGACACTGGGATAGGCTCCAGCATCCCTGCGACCCTTGTACAATTATGAGAAAAATATGAAACAAAACTTCTATTAAAATTGTGTATAGATTACATACATAGAATGCCCTCTTTATAGTAACCGAAACTGTCAGTCACTTCATTCTTTTCAGAGTTGTGTTAGATATGTTTTAACGTACTGATGCACAGAAATCACCACACAAACGGTTTGGTTAGCAGACTCTATGGTGGATCTGTATTAGGGGTGTAAAGGTACTTGTATTCGTACCGAACGGTTCCAAATGGAAGTGATCATCCCTATCCCCTTGGATTGGGGGCTTTGGAGTGTGTCTTTGGGCTCCATTTTTTAAAACTCTACACACAAACCACAAAATATGCAAAACGTCTCACACATCTTGCAAAAGCAAACACTTCTTTCAAAACTATTTTAATTCTTCTAGAAATGGTATTTTTGTGTATTAACTCTACACACGGTAACACTTTACAATACATGAATTATCATGTACTAATACCTTAATTAATAATTACTTGACTATGAACTAATGAAGAGTTGAGACATGTATTAATCAAGAACTAACGGTAACATATGAATTACCGCATGAATAACACCACCTTAATTACATGTTAGTTCCTGCATGTTAGTTAATGTATTAATTAACACTTTGGGGTAAACTAAATCAAACATGCTCTAGAAGAAAGATTCATGAAAATGGCACACTGCAAAATTGTTTAGACATTTTCCACCTGCAGCTATGTTACAAACATCAGTGAATGACAGTGGATTTCTTGCAATATTTACGTTTAACCAACTCATCCAACACACAATGATGCATTCATAATTAAAAACAACTTCATCTCATCCTGTTTTGAGTGATTCCACTGCTGCCCTCCTACAATAATGTATTCATTAAGCAGATGCAATTTTCCAAATTAAAATCAGTGTTAGCATAGAGATGATGGTTATGTTATGGATTGGTTTACTGTCTTTATATCATAATAATGCACTGAAATCAGACGTTTGTCTCGAGTTCTTGCTCTTCTTTTGGGCCACTATTGCCCCTTCAAAATGTTAACCTTCCTCGTACCGTTCAGTTCCTTCTCCATCCAAATGCAGCCACATGACCTCTGCTCTTCCACTTTCTTACAAATCACCAAAAAACACCAAATATCTGATTTAGATGAGCTGAATATGTATAAAACATGTGTAATTGATAACTTTTTAAAGATGTGCCCCTCCAAGACAAGTCATGACACGATACATTGACAACTCATGAATTCATGTTAAGTTATAAGTAATTAATGATGAGTTAATAATATTGTGCCCCCCCAAGTAAAGTCATGGCATTATGATACATTAACAAGTCATGAATTAATGTTAAGTTAATGATGAGTTAATAAAATTGTGCCCCCCTAAATAAATAAATAGTCAGATCGTGAACAGATTCAATCACCCAGGCAATCTTGTTCATAAATGACAGGATTCATATGTCTATTAAAGCCTTAAATCACAATGTAACGTTCAAATCTGCGTTCGCTGATCCAGAGAGAGCACTTTACTGTGAAACAGCTTTACAAAGTCTTTTGTATCGTTATACAAAAGCAATCAAAATTGAAGCGTCTTCACTTTCAAAAAGGTGATTTATTCTAATAAAGATTGTATCAATTACAACATAACGCCAGCAGGTGGAGACAAGCGACTTAAACTGAGATTCGTTCAAAAAACATTGATTCATTCAGGAATGATACAAGTGAAGTCTTCATGAGCAAGTCATGAAGTTATGAATCATTTGTTTCACTTTATCAGTTTGTTGAATATTGTATTCTATAAATAGACAGCAGCAATTTTTTTTCCTAGAAACTAGTAAATTACATTTTTCAGAATCATGGTGGGAGAATAGTGATATCTATTTTAAAAATATAAATATGAAAAATAATAAAACTTCTTCCTAAAGTACTTTGTGAACTATGTTTGCTCAAGAATGTTTTTAGTTTTAGCATTTTGAGTTTGTTCAATAGGCTACTCTGTTCAATATAGCAAAACAAACTTTTAATCCAATTTTTTGTTCCAGATTTTTACTCTTTAAAATAAATAAATAAATAATATATATATATATATATATATATATATATATATATATATATATATATATATTTATTTATTTATTTCATGCTCAGTCTTATTTTAAATAGGACAAGGACAAGCAAGACTTAGATAAGTAATACACTGTATTTCTAAATCAGTAAATCTGCAATTATTGTCTTAAATAAAGTGTAATTTGTGGTTTATATGATATTATATTATAGCAATATGTAGTTTAAATGCGGCCCGCTTGGCCTCTGAACTTGAGTACCCCTGCCTTAGAACATAATACCAATAATACTATGGTAGTAGTCAGCCATCTATGCAAAAGCAGAGGTCAGTGTGGTGTACTGCGGATACAGCTGTCCAGGCCAACATCTGATGTACTGATGTCTTCAACTGGGAATCCAGAAAACCTGCAATAAAAACAGTACAGTTCAAAATCCATCATACATAACCAATATAACAGGACCGCCCCGTCCTGTTCCTGGAGATCTACCCACCTGCAGAATTCAGATCTCACCCTGATCCAACATAGAGCCCTGCATTTCGGCCCGGGCCCAACGGGCCCCGACTTCTTTACGTCCCTAGGGCCGGGCTTCGGGCCAATTTTCACGTCATAGTTCAGACTAGGGCCGGGCCTCGGGCCTGTTTTAGTTTTCTCCTTATTTTTATATTTTAGACATCCATCAATGTCTAAGCCAAGTGCTTAGAAAAGCGCTAGCCTATATAAATGTAAGGAATTATTATTATTATCAATTAGTGATGAAAAAAAAAAAAAAAGAAAAATCACCGCGCTGGTGGAAACAACACGAGACCGTGCCGCGACTGTGAAGAGCAGCTCGACGGTGTTTAGTGTCCAGCAGCAGCGATCGCGCCGTCAGCGCAGCTGTTCTGCGTTCAAATACACGCAAGCTTGCTGTAAAGACCCAGCAAAGTAATTAGTAAGGAGATATTTGAATTACTTACTAATAAACTAGTGTTTTCTGTGTCAGTGTTGCATCAGTGTGGATTCATTAGACGCGCCTTTAGAGAGAAGTGCATCTTCACGGATTATGATTATAATGAATGAGTTTTTGTTTTCGATTTGAATTATTTCAAGTAGTAATTTAAAGTTTTCTATAGATATATTTATCTTGTCTGTGAGGCATGTATTCGCTGACTTTCGGTTCATTTTTGTGAAGCGCTCCTGTTCAAGACGAGACGGCAGAAAGCACATTATTTTCTTAAAAGCACAGCATTTTGTTGATATTGTGAGTGCACACAAATAGAAGTAGACCCTTTACAGTTCCGAATGATCTATTACTCTTACCTTTATGAGCAAAAATTACGGCCTATTTTAAGTGGTTTCCATTGAAAAAAAAAAACCTGCAATTGATTGCGCTGGTGCCTCCAGTCCTGCGCTTTAGCTTCCACTCTCCGCACAAACTACTGGATGCAGCGCACATTTATCTAAGTTTAACTTTTAAACATTGTTATATGCTTGAACTGTTTTGTTATATCTATAGATTTTATTTTAGGCAAGTCGTGATGATTTGGCTGCTTGGCCGCTTGGTCGTTACTTTAAGAAAGAAAGAAAGAAATTGTTTAACGAACAAAAAAAAAATGCTCCAAACGTTTTTCAAAATTAACTTAATAAAAAAAAAAATTTAAAAAAGGAAAAAGACGAAATATAATCACTTTGCCATTACATACAAAACTGAACTATTTTAATAGCTGAAACATGAGCCGTTTTGGGAGAAGGGGGGAAAAAAGACGGGCTCGGGTCAGACTCGGGCCAGTAATTCTGTTAAGCTGTCGGACATGGGCCGGGCTAGGGCCTAAATTTGAGGCCCGTGCAGGGCTCTAATCCAACACACCCGTCTGTAATTGTCAAACTGCTTTCATTGATGCGCTGTGAGGTGGATTTGTTGACAAGTTCCTCCCTAAAAGTACATTGATAAAATTGTTTTTTCATAGTGGATCATTTAATGAAGTCACTATTACTTTTTAAATGATCTCATTAATAACTTCGCTAAATAATATTAGCATTGCTAACAGGCGGGACCTTTTTAGGTTCGTTTACAGTCATTTACATTTGCATCATAAATACATACTCAGTCCCAAAGTGCTCCTTAGTAAACGTGGTAAAAAGATTTCCAAACTGATTAATAATTAGTATATAAAAAATGAATAGAATAGAGAAAAGGGAGAAACACAGCTAAACCCTCCATCTAAATTTGCTCAAACAAGTCAAAGAAGTATTAGTTCCTGTTCAAAGGTTATAGTACACAGGAAAAAGAAATGACACATACAGTCACCTCCTAACCTTTTGCATTATCTGGCAAAGTTTTGCTTACTAATAAATGTGACCTGTGCTGGCAAAATGAGTCGGAATGCACACGAGCTAATTTCGAGTTACAGGCAAAAGAAGTGAAAGATGTTGATTTTGGTCGAATTTGAGTTTTTCACAAAAATGAGTTCATTAAGCCCTCTTCTAGCGATCCCAATGCCCTAAACAGTATTTAAACATCTTTATTTGCATGTTTTCTGAGAGAAGTACCTTTTCTCTGCTCGCATCTCGCACTGACTGTCATCCGAAGCGAGTGCATAACGGCGCTTCTGACGGCGTGCGTTCTCAATAAATATACACACATACATGGAATTACAGTATTTAAGTATTCATGTGAAAATAATCTGTTATGTCTTAAGTGAACGTTTGGGGAAATGTTGGGTAAAAACATCAGATGTGTGACATTATATCCGTGCAGTACAGTAGGTCTAATATACAGGCCGTCTGTCTCGATGATAATCTAATAATAAAAGAAAAGAGGGAATCACTCACTGCTCGATTGAACTGCTTTTGTAATCAATTCATTCATAATGAACCCACTAAAGTGATTTTTACATTTGATTATTTGTTTTACTTACTTGAATGCTTTCGTTTAGATGTAAAATGAAAAAAGTAACACATTACTTGTTTCTTTCCTGTATGTGTGTATATATATATATATATATCTTTATTTTATTTTTTTGCATGGGTTCATATTAATAACAACAAAGATAAAATAAAAAAAATAGCTATATTGTGATTATTAATCTAGTAATGATTATTAAGAAAGAATTAATGTTGGTGATTTTGCTTTGGAACCTTCAGAAAAACTGATTTAAAGTTTTCTCAAAATGCTCTTTGCTGACTTTATCGACTTCAAACGGGTGTAGCGCAGTCATTTTGTGTCCGATTCTAACAACTCATATATCATTTTGAAAGTCTTTTATTGGAGAATGTACTTCAAAAAAGTGAAAAAGTGACAATTATTTGAAAATTTGCTCATTTTGCCAGCACAGGTCACAAATGGTGAAATCTCTATACAAGTAATTCAGAGAACAGGTAAACCTTGTTCATTTACATTTATTGCCATCACTGTAATGATACAAAGCTGGTTGAAAATCTGCAAACTTACCTTTTAGGGCAATGATTACAATATAAGGATTATTTGGCAGCTTTGTATGTTCATCTAGTTGCCATCATCTGAAGTCTTTGTGAGTGCTGGCGTCTTCTGAAGTCTTCACACACGAGGCTGGATCCAAACTGGAACTGGTGTAATCTCTAGTAACATTGGGATGGACATCCCCAGATAGAAACAGGAAAGCAAAAGGAGAAAGATTAGAATAGATGCTGTTCATATTTCAGACAAAAGATTATTTATTTAATCAAATATAACTGAATTGCACGGTTATGAGATGTTTTGTGTGAATGTTAATTGATTGCTGTGATCAAAGCTGAATTTTCAGCATCATTACTCCAGTCTTCAGTGTCACATGATCTTTCAGAAATCATTCTAATATGCTGATTTTACCAAAGAAGCATTTCTGATAAACGGGTCATTCTATAGAAATGTCCATTTTTCTGTCCCTAGCCTTTACAGAAATATAACACTTGAAAAAGACTTTAGGGTTACAACTTGTTTTATATATTTTAAATTGAAACAATATGTTAATCAATTAAACCTTCTTGAGCCATTAATGTGGCAATATTTGTTTTTAATTAATTATAAAGAATTCCAAGCACCACAAACTGCTCGTCCCCACAGCCATGTACAGACGGAAAGTGCTTTATTTTGAGAATACTAAAAAAAAAAAACTGTAATACAAATGGATTAAACTACTTAATTTAGTGAGTATACCATGATTGACAACATGTGGTTTGATATCTTGCAGCAGACATTCTGCAAAATGCATTTTTCATGAAAACTGTCAATGGTGTCACCTTCTTTATGGGTTACACAAGTGAAGATCAGTTTATGTTCTTTTACTAACTGCTTTCACTAATTGCCAAATGTAACAAATTAGTCTCATCTATTAATTATAGTTGAAGAATAAGTATCTTTGGTCTAATGTATGTCACTGGTGTTACTGTGTTTTTTTTTCTGTCACATTACATAAAATGTGTCACATGTGGCACAATAATAATTTTACATCCATTGAATTCTGCTTCACTCAAGAGTTAAGATTTAAAGGATTGCATCATTACTTGTTTATAATTGCATCACTTGTTTCCCCAAAAATATTTTCATTGTTATAACAAATACATGGTTGCGCAAATGTACTAACATCATTCTTTTATCACACTTTTAACAAACCTGATTAAAATAAATAAGACATAATCTCCTTATTTGTTGCATTATCATTGTTTTTCTGTAACTGACTACATGTGCTGAAATAAATTGAGAAATAATATTTCATAAAACCTCTAAAATTGACAAAGAAGGTAACACCAGTGACAATTTCTTTCTTTCTTTTTTTTTTTTTTTACATGTGGTCTTTAAATAAATCTACAAAAAATATTTTTAAAAAATCATTAAGCTGTCATTTATGTGTATTCATAATGTAAAAAGGTAATCTAATAATGTGGTCTAAGTTTAAATGTTAAAAAAGAAATACATTTTAAGACATCTTGCCATACCAAAAGTGGATGTTTCTGTAGAATGACCCAAATATGAATGTAACCTGTGCTGAGTTGTATTTTTGTGTGAATGTTTTAACAGTGTAAAGTTTGTTTGTTTTTAAATCAGGATTTTTTTTAAAGGAAATTCTTATTTTTATTCAGCAAGGATGCATTAAATTAATCAAAAATGAGTGTAAAGTTTTTTGTTTCAACTAATGCTGTTCTTTTGAAATTTCTATTCATCTAAGAATCCTGGAAAAAAAAAAACACACAAAAATATTGTACAGCACAACTATTTTCAACATTGATAATAATCAGAAATGTTTCTTGAGCAGCAAATCAGTATATTAGAATGATTTCCGAAGGATCATGTGACTCTGAAGACTGGAGTAATGATGCTGAAAATTCAGCTTTGATCACAGGAATAAATTACATTTTACAATATATTCACACAGAGAACAGCTATTTTAAATTGTAATACTACTGTTTTTTGAACGTTAGTGCATGTTTGAGGTTAACTTACCAACCATATGGTTCATTGTGCCTGGGAGATGTTGTCCGACAGGAGGTCCGCTCCGAGTCTGGGGTGCAGGCTATCAACATGGAAGAATGTAGGAACATAAGAAGCAATTTGTCACAGAGCCATCAATATTTAGTATACAATGCCAGCCAGGTTTATTGCAAGGAACCAAGCTAGAGCAGGTGAAATGTAGAAAAGAGAAAGAAGAATATACAGAAAACATTCTTTTAACATAACATAATTTGCTTCCAGGTTTACTTATTTAATATTGCTCATACTTCTTACTCGTGGATGTCAAAGCCCTCTTAAAATTTTAAATAGCTTCACCTGTTCACTTGTGTTCCTTACTTCTCCGTCTGTGGCTCCTTTCAAAAATTGTGAAATCTTGGAGCCTCCCATCTTGCCGTGCTTTTGTTTTTCTTCTGAAATCACAGAACAGTTTTTTTTTTTTTTTTTAATCAATATTTGTTTACCATGAGAGATCAAAATACATTTGAACTAGATTCAGTTAATTGTCCCGCTGATGTAAGTGACGTCACCAATTAACAGTACAGTGTAGGCTATATGTTTAGGTTAAATAAATAAGCCTATTTCCAACCACCCACTGAAAAATTACCAGCAAAACTTTTACAGAACTGTCAAAACCTCTCATCTACACATAAAGATGTGAATAAAATCCCAAACATTCAAAAAGAGCTCAGTCTATGGAGTTAGCCTAACGTTAAAGTTATGTCCTCTGAAAACGGCTAAGATGCTAACGGACTTGTTCGAAGACACTAAACCATTTCTATGAACTAATTTCACCAAAAACGAGTCAAATACAAGCAAGAGAGGAGTCAGGAATAGCTGTATTTAATATTTGTGAGATTTTAAACTTACCGAAAACAGTAAAAACAGCAGCGAGAAACGAAGCTTCCTGCTTGTCAGTCGTTGTGTTGCCGCTCCGTTTCCATGGCAACTCCCTCCGCTCCAGTGTTTGAACACAGCTCGAATGTTCAGCACGCACGCATTAAAACACGTCACAGTCACGCAGAATTTACATAAATAATCATATAAAATTAGAACATTACATAAATAACTTACATCTAATTAAATAATTCAATCATACATTTAATTTATTTAAATGTAGTTCTATGACACCCTGCACGTTATTGTCGGATAAAGCAGCACATATATTTATTTTTTAATGAACACTCAACCACCTTATTTTATTAGAAAGCCTGCTTGCATGTAGACCAGGGGTGGGCAATTAATTTCCCTAAGGGTCCAAGAGAAACTTGGGCATTTAAGAGGGCCAGATTAACACACCTAATGTAACAGGGCTGACGAGACGAGAGGCGTGCGGGTCCATGTGCAGGCTTTTATTAATAGGCATGGTCAAAGATACAGGCAGGGTCGAAACAATGGCAAACAGGTATGGCAGAGACAAGACAAAGAGTAAACTTAGGGCAAGCGTGGGTCGACGATCAGCGAACAGTATCCAAAGGGCAAGACAGGAGAGGGAAACCAAAACGTCAGCGATAGTCCAGGCAGGGGAAAACACAATCCAACAAAGGCAAGGCAAGGCGAGGAAAACTAGCGGGCTCTGTAGGGCAGCGATAGTGCATACGATACTCGGCAACGAGGGAGAGAATGTCCAGGGTTGAAATAGTGTGTGTGATAGTGATGCTGTGTAATCAGGTGTGCGTGTGATTAGTGCAACGAGTGATTGGTGACAGCTGTGTGCATGTGATTGGTGAGATGGCTGATGGGAAATGCAGTTCATGTGATGTGTGGTGTGAAAGTCAATGATGAGCGAGTGACCTCTGGTGATGAATGGAAGTGCAGACCAGATTCGTGACAGAGCCCCCCCATGGTCCATGTGGAAGTGAAGTGGTTTGGGATTGAGGTAGAGCCGGCACAGCAGAAAACCTGGGCGGAGCCGGCGGGACTGGAGCCCACCAGGGCGGACCAGACGGGACAGGAGCCCACCAGGGCAGACCAGACGGGACAGGAGCCCACCAGGGCGGACCAGACGGGACAGGAGCCCACCAGGGCGGACCAGACGGGACAGGAGCCCACCAGGGCGGACCAGACGGGACAGGAGCCCACCAGGGCGGACCAGACGGGACAGGAGCCCACCAGGGCGGACCAGACGGGACAGGAGCCCACCAGGGCAGACCAGACGGGACAGGAGCCCACCAGGGCGGAACAGATGGGACAGGAGCCCACCAGGGCTGAGCAGACGGGACAGAAGATCTCCACGGTGGTGCAGAAGACCACCAGAGCCAGACAGCAGACCACCATGGCGGCGCAGATAGAGCAGGAGCCCACCAGGGCAGCGCAGAAGACCACCAGAGCCAGATAGTGGACCACCATAGCGGAGCAGGTGGAACAGAAGACCACCAGAGTGGAGCAGACGGACCCAAAGACCACCACGGTGGAGTAGATAGAGCAGGAGCCCACCACGACGGATCAGGAACTCACAGCAGAGCCTGGGACCTAGGGAGAACGGAGACACACGGAGAAGACAGAACATGCACAGAAACAAGGACTGAGGTAGGGAACACAGGAAGTTCATAGTTAGTTTTCCTAGCAGTGACAGAACAGAACGAGAGTTCATTGACAGCCTCCATAGCCGTGACAGGACAGAACGAGAGTTCAGGGACAGCCCTTTTGGCTGCAACAGGACAGGGCGAGAGTTCATTGACGGCCTCCATAGCCGTGACAGGACAGAACGAGAGTTCAGGGACAGCCCTTTTGGCTGCGACAGGACAGGACGAGAGTTCATTGACAGATAACGCTGACACCTCTGGAGGTTCTGCGGCGGTTGCCGCCACCTCTGGAGGTTCTACAGTGGTAAACACAGGATACAGGGAGAGTTCAGTAATGGTCTCTTTGACCACAACACAACAGAATGAGAGTTCATTGACAGATACTGCTGACACCTCTGGAGGTTCTGCGGCGGTTGCCGCCACCTCTGGAGGTTCTACAGTGGTAAACACAGGACACAGGGAGAGTTCAGTAATGGTCTCTTCGACCGCAACACAACAGAATGAGAGTTCATTGCTGGGCGCCACCACCATACGAGGAGCTGAAGTGAGCACCGCCGCTTCGGGAGGTTCTGCAGCATGTACCGCCACCTCTGGAGAAACTGCAGCGGGCACCATCACTTCAGGGAACACAGCAGTGAGCGCCACTACCTCAGGAGGTTCTGCAGCGTCAGCCGCCACCTGTAGAGACATCATAGTGGACGCCGCCACCTCTGGGAGTTCTGTGGTGGTGTATGCAGCCCAAACACACCAAAATGCGATCCCCATCAGGGGAAGCGTTTCAGACAGGGGAATCAGTTCAGAAACAGGAGGGCTAGAGTGAGTGGGCTTGGGGATACCAGCTGTGCGTGCAGACACCAGCGGTGAATCCCTCACACTGGATATCAGACTGGGATAATGAAAGACTGACCTTGATGATCTGGGTGTGTCAGCCGTGACGGGCTGTGGCTCTGGACGATCAGCCGTGACGGGTTGTGGCTCTGGAAGGTCAGCGGAGACGTGACCCGACTCTGGAAGATCAGCGGAGACGTGACGCTGTGACTCTGGAAGGTCAGCGGAGACGTGACGCTGTGACTCTGGAAGGTCAGCGGAGACGTGACGCTGTGACTCTGGAAGGTCAGCGGAGACGTGACGTGACTTGACTTTAGGAGATCAGCTGAGACGAGATGCTGTGACTCTGGATGAACAGCTGTGACGTGCTGTGACTCTGGATGATCAGCTGAGACGTGACTCGGTCGATGACAACCAACTGTGACTTGGCTTGATTCTCTGACATCAACCGTGACTTGACTTGGCTCATGAAAATCGGCTTTGACTTGACTTGATTCATGATGATCAACAGTGACTTGACTTAGCTTGTTAAGATCAGCTGTGTCTTGGCTTGATTCACGAAGAGAAGCTGTGACTTGGCTTGACTCATGACGATCAGCTGTGACTTGACTTAGCTTGTCAAGATCAGCTTTGACTTGGTTTGATTCGTGAAGATCAACAGTGACTTGACTTGATTCGTGACGCTCAACGGTGACTTGACTTAGCTTGTGAAGATCAGCTGTGACTTGGCTTGATTCGTGACGATCAACGGTGACTTGACTTGGCTCATGAAGATCAGCTGTGTCTCGGGTTGATTCGTGACGATCAGCAGTGACTTGACTTGAATTGTGAATGGCAGCAATGACATGACGGGGTGTTGTTGTGGCCGCCATTTTGTGAACGGGCTCCGGTGTCACTGCCATTTCGGGAGCGCACGCTGGTACGTCTGCCATTTCAGTCACAGACACGCCGTCGCGTTCCTCTTCCGCGACACCCACAGTAAACATCGAATCAGCACATAGCAAAGCATAATCTATAAAGTCCCTCAATCGGACATTAACTTCTGCTCCGGGTAACCGTGATTTAACTGGTTCGTTGAGTCCAAAACGGAATAAATCCTTAAACAATGTTTCATCATATAGAGGAACTTGATAGATTACCTCACAGAACTGCTGAACATAGTCCTCAATAGATCGATCTCCTTGCCGTAGACCTAGTAGCTGGTCGACAGGGTCCATACCTGGCCAGGGTTCCCTAGAATAGCTGCTGGATACTCGTGTGGCCGAGTATTCTGTAACAGGGCTGACGAGACGAGAGGCGTGCGGATCCATGTGCAGGCTTTTATTAATAGGCATGGTCAAAGATACAGGCAGGGTCGAAACAATGGCAAACAGGTATGGCAGAGACAAGACAAAGAGTAAACTTAGGGCAAGCGTGGGTTGACGATCAGCGAACAGTATCCAAAGGGCAAGACAGGAGAGGGAAACCAAAACGTCAGCGATAGTCCAGGCAGGGGAAAATACAATCCAACAAAGGCAAGGCAAGGCAAGGAAAACTAACGGGCTCTGTAGGGCAGCGATAGTGCATACGATACTCGGCAACGAGGGAGAGAATCTCCAGGGTTGAAATAGTGTGTGTGATATTGATGCTGTGTGATTAGGTGTGCGTGTGATTAGTTCAACGAGTGATTGGTGACAGCTGTGTGCGTGTGATTGGTGAGATGGTTGATGGGAAATGCAGTCCATGTGATGTGTGGTGTGAAAGTCAATGATGAGCGAGTGACCTCTGGTGATGAATGGAAGTGCAGACCAGATTTGTGACATCTAACTAGATTCTTTATAATAAATAAATAACAAAAAAATTTACAGTAAATGAATGAAAATGTTGAAGCACAATATGTTATGAACGTTCACAAAAAAACAGTTTTGAAATTGTGCTTTTTTTTTTGTTGCAGTGTTTCAAAAACTTGCATCACAACTTTGGACAAAAAAAGCAAGTACCTGTATTTCAAAGACCAGCATCACATTAGAGCAATTCCAGCGTTATTGACGTGACATTCGCAGTCAAAACATAAATTCTCATAGAAATAGGCTATTCATTAGACCTGTGTTATATTTTTTTCTAAATTTCCGAAAATAGAGTCCAGACTTAAAAAAAAAATCAGTCTATAAACGTGTTTTATATTACCATATTTATTTATATACGAGTTTTTGGGGAGATAACATAGGCTATTTTGTACGATTTGCAATGCACGCACCATAAGCAGCAATATCTGCCGGATGTAGAAAGGTTGTCTATTCATAATTTTTTTTTATTATTATTTTATTTTTATTTTTTTTGTGTGTGTGTGTTTCAGAGGGAAAATCAATGTAGCCTAGTCAACGTGATCTCTCCGTTACGGACTTGACAGTTCTAAGAGCGGAGACGGTAGCTATAATAGAGCTGCACCCAACAATTTAACTAGTCGTTCATTTAAGACTAGGCTTAATCGCATGTTTATCCAAAGTTTATAATCCACAGTGAGCCTTAATTCCGCGCTCAAAGCACAGGAAAAAGTCGCCAAATGATTATGAATGTGTCGGTAAAAAAGTAGTAATTTTAATTATTTATTAATATGAGTTGGGCCTATTATGAGTTTCGAACTGATGTTGTTTCGTTATCAGGGGGAAAAAAAATGCAAGTGATCTCGCGGCCTCCCAGTCCTGCATTCCACACTCCACACAAACATCTGAATATGGGCCAGTAGACCTACTAGAACACATTTATAGGTTTATTAACATAACTCACCAGTCTACACCCGAGACAGATGCAGTTATAACTTAAAACTGAAGCTATTTGAGTTTAAAAATGATAATGGACCAATTCATGGATTAAATAATTAAGATACAAAACAGGTTAAGAAAATATGCTGATTATATCTTACAAATATTTATATAAATGCTATAAATAGCCTAGAGCTGCGAATTAGACTGCAGTTTCACATTTTGCATCTGCATAACAAAGTAAATTATTTTTAATGTGCAATTATATGAAGAGGTGTAATGAAGAAAAATAAGGGGGGAAAAAAAATCATTTTTATAACTTTTAGGGTATAGCCTATATATGCCAGCGGTGTAAAAAATGTCTACAGAAAAAAATAACAAAACATTCGACAAAGCTCGAGTTCAATGTCATTCATTGTTTTTAAAACTTTCATCTTCCGCTAATATTTAGAGACAGATGGAATAATGAATAAAAATCAATTTTAGTTACCCGGGTACAGATACAGGCCTGTTCCACTCTGAGAGTGCAGGCGCAGATCTCCGATTCCTCTGACCAATTTTCAACCTGTATCAGACGTTATGATTTCGATCAGATGCGTCGGCTGTGTCGGTTGATAAGCCAACGTGGTTTCGACGTTGAATCAATGTTTCATTTTCAACGTAATAACGTTCTGATGTACCGACCAAATAATGAACGTTGATTCAACATTGAAATTTGATTGACGATCGATACTGACCGTTACAACCAAAAATCGACGTTGATTCTATGTCAGTTTGCTATCTGGGATGTGACTCGTTAGTGTTACAAGGTCTCAGGTGTGAATGGGGAGCAGGTGTGTTAAATTTGGTGTTATCGCTCTCACTCTCTCATACTGGTCACTGGAAGTTCAACATGGCACCTCATGGCAAAGAACTCTGAGGATCTGAAAAAAAGAATTGTTGCTCTACATAAATATGGCGTAGGCTATAAGCAGATTGCCAAGACCCTGAAACTGAGCTCAGCATGGTGGCCAAGACCATACAGAAGTTTGGCATGTTCCCCTCCCTTCCGAGACTGGGCCGCAGGGCAGTATTCCAACATGATAATGACCCCACACACACCTCCAAGACGACCACTGCCTTCCTAAAGAAGCTGAGGATATGGACTGGCCAAGCATTTTATTCAAGCATGAGGAGCACAAGGTCTCTAACATCCACCAGCTCCGTGATGTCATCATGGAGGAGTGGAAGAGGACTCCAGTGGCAACCTGTAAAGCTCTGGTGAACTCCATGCCCAAGAGGGTTAAGGCAGTGCTGGAAAATAATGGTGGCCACATAAAATATTGACACTTTGGGCCCAATTTGGACATTTTCACTTAGGGATGTACTCACTTTTGTGGCCAGCGGTTTAGACATTAATGGCTGTGTGTTGAGTTATTTTGAGGGGACAGCAAATTTACACTGTTATACAAGCTGTACACTCACTACTTTACATTGTAGCAAAGTGTCATTTCTTCATTGTTGTCACATGAAAAGATATAATAAAATATTTACAAAAATGTGAGGGGTGTACTCATTTCTGTGAGATACTGTATGTATATATGTGTGTGTGTGTGTGTGTGTGTATGTATGTATGTATGTATGTATGTAACGGAGGCCAGCTAGTAGGTGCTGTGCAGGTAAACCTTTAGCCTCCTGGTTAGTGCATCCGCCTCCCATGCAGGAGACCCGCTCGGAGCAGGCGACCGGGACCCATTACATATGTACAATCTGAATTCCAGAAATGTTGGGACGTTTTTTAAATTTGAATTATCAGCGTTCAGTTCAAAAGTCAGCATCTCTGATGGCATGGGGGTGCATAAGTCCATACGGTATGGGAAACTTGCATGTTTTGGAAGGCACTATGAATCCTGAAAGGTATATAAAGGTTTTAGAACAACATATGCTCCCCTCCAGACGACGTCCATTTCAGGGAAAGCCTTGTGTATTTCAGCAGGACAATGCAAAACTACATACTGCAGCTATTACAACAGCATGGCTTCATAGTAGAAGAGTCCATGTGCTGAATTGGCCTGCCTGCAGACCAGATCTTTCACCTGTAGAGAACATTTGTCGCATCATTAAACAACGACCACGAACTCTTCAGCAGCTGGAAACCTATATCAGGCAAGAATGGGACCAAATTCCAACAGCAAAACTCCAGAAACTCATAACCTCGATGCCCAGACATCTTCAAACTGTTTTGAAAAGAAGAGGAGATGCTACACCATGGTAAACATGCCCCCGTCCCAACTATTTTGAGACCTGTAGCAGGCATAAAATTTAAAATGAGCTCATTTTGTGCGTAAATTTGTACTCAATCGACACTCAGCACACCTGAAAAAGACAATAGGTGCGTAGGAAGATCAGTCCAACAACACTGTCGAACCAAAAATACACAAAAAAAATGCAATCGTTATCGCAAAATTTGTTATGTTATCAGTGTTCTATTGTGAATAAAATATTGGCTCATGTGATTTGAAATTCTTTTAGTTTTCATTTTCAAATTTGAAAAACGTCCCAACGTTTCTGGAATTCAGCTTGTGTGTATATATATATATATATATATATATATATACACATATATACATATTTAGAATGCAAAGTCGGCAACACCAAAGCTCCAAACTATTTATTTAAAAAACTTTTGCATAGTGTGTGAACACTGATATGCCACACTGATATGCCACTCAGCACCAGCTGGACGTACACCCGGTCGTAAGGCTAGGCTGGACGTAAAATGCGTTTTAAGTCCTGCGTAGAATTAATACCTTTTGCACCATTTGGGCGTAGCGCTCGTCTGAGACTAAATCTTACGCCTAGTCAGAGGTAGGTGTAAAGTGAAAACTCATGATTTGTTTGGACATTATTAGTATTAGATTCATGTCTGTTAGTTAATTATTACTGCAGACGTGAACTGTAATGTGTATGGTGGCAGGATAAGCGATATCAATCGCGAAGCTCGGTGACTATAACACTCTGCCGACAGTAAATTGAACTAAAAAATATTTATGTACAGCTTGTAATTATGCAGTAAAATATTACATGTGACCTGGGATTATTAAAAGAAATGTACCATTCGACATCTTGCTTGGAAGCACAGCATGCCTGGAAATATTTCACGTCTTTAATTCCATTCATTGTTTGTAGCATGCCTGCCATCCAACAATCGCAGTAAGTTTGTGCTTTGTTGCTTTTAATCAGAAATAATGTATCAGCTTTCAAATTCTGTCAGTTTTATCACAAAATACAAACTATAAATTTTTAGCCACAGAAAGATGTCAGTAAAACACACAATGTCACGTAATTCAATTCAGTTATATATCAGTAGCCATTGCAGCGTGAACGTCGTCTTAGCTATAGCCTATCTATAACTGCGGGAGAATGTGTCAGCGTGGTCGCGCATCGTTTACCCCGGGCATAGTTGCGCCTGATCATAGTTTTAGTTGGTGCAACAGGTGTAAATATTTATCGTTAAGCTTGACGTTGCAAAGCCCAGCGTAGGGCTTACACCCAGCTTTTTTACGACTAGCTGGTGCAACCGGCCCCAGGTGATCAAAGGTCACATGACCTAACACAATATTATCATAATACACTGAACAAAATTATAAACGCAACACTTCTGTTCTTGCCCCCATTTTTCATGAGCTGCACTCAAAGATCTAAGACTTTTTCTATGTACACAAAACATGATTATTGCACAGGTGTGCCTTAGGCTGGCCACAATAAAAGGCCACTCTAAAATGTGCAGTTTTATCACACAGCACAATGCCACAGATGTCGCAAGTTTTGAGGGAGCGTGCAATTGGCATGCTGACTGCAGGAATGTCCATCAGAGCTGTTGCCTGTGAATTGAATGTTCATTTCTCTACCATAAGCCGTCTCCAAAGGCGTTTCAGAGAATTTGGCAGTACATCCAACCGGCCTCTCAACCGCAGACCACGTGTAACCACACCAGCCCAGGACCTCCACATCCAGCATCTTCACCTCCAAGATCGTCTGAGACCAGCCACCCGGACAGCTGCTGCAACAATCGGTTTGCATAACCAAAGAATTTCTCAGGGAACCTTATCTGTTTGATGCCTGTTGTCAGGTATGCTCTTCATATGTTATCCTGGTCCAAACATATAGATAATTTAGTAAGTACTATGGGAAAAGGTATAGCAGTGGCCAGGAAATGTTCTGCATTTATCCCATTTTCACTTTTAAAAGATGTGGTACAGTCATTAGTTTTATCGCATCTTGAGTACTGTCCTATGGTATGGTCAAGTGCTTCGGAGAAACACCTAAAAAAAACTAAAGATGGTTCAGAACAGAGCAGCCAGACTATAGTGCTTCATTATCAGTTTTGGGCCAGTGATATGCATAGAATATGCATAGAAGTGATATGCATAGAAAGTTATTGTGGTTGCCGGTGAAGGTTAAATTACATTTACGATTGTTGGTATATTTTTATAAGGTATTCAAGTATCGTACTCCTTGTTTTTTCTTTGAAAAGCTTGTTTATGTGGGACTTAGACATGATTATAAAACACATGAAGTGAGTAGGAATCAAATTTGATGAAAAAGACTACTTTATCGAGGTTCTGTTGCTTGGAATATGGTTCCCATAAATACAAGAAAGAGTAACTGTATATATGTATTTCGAGCTGTATAGTTTGTGATGTGATAAGTAAATGTATATATTTTTTTTGTACGATTGTCTGTTTTTGATTGAGTTGAGGATCCCAGGAAGACTAGCAACCACTCTGTGGAAGCTAATGGGGATCCAAATAAACAATAAACAAACTGCATGCTCGTTGTCCTCATCGGGGTCTCGACCTGACTGCAGTTCTTCGTAACTGACTTGAGTGGGCAAATGCTCACATTCGATGGCGTCTGGCACTTTGGAGAGGTGTTCTCTTCACCTTAAATAACACCTTAAATAACTTGCGTACACAAGAAACCCGAGCCGTGATTTTTGCTCCACACGTGTACTAGTGTTCTCTTTGATCGTGGGAAATTTGAAATGTGTGCGTCTTTCCACTCTGAAAATATCAGCAAAAGTTTTTTTTCCAAGGTGAGATTTTCATTTCACCATGTCCCTTCCACAATGAATAGCTTCTTATTATTTTATGATTGTTAAACTTAACATATATCATTGCAAACGTTACTCTGTGATCTAAAAATAGACATATTTTATGACATTGTACCATGCAAGGTCTTTTCATTATCTACAGAAATGTGCGAGCATGTCAGTGGGGTACGGTTGAGACACAGTGTATCAGCTGGACCCGGATTGGTCTCCTATTGCTTCACGTGCTGTTTAGTTGTACAGTTTTATGATAATAGGATAAAAGTCACATTTACACATATGCTATGCAAATTCTGTTAGAAAATTATATTTGTGATATTGTGAACTGTCTATTATTAATGGACATATTTTCTAACATGAATGTTAAAAGGATTACATAGTATTTTAAGAAATATACAAGGTGGTAAAGTGGGTACAGTTGAGACACCCTTTATAGGTTTCTATGTACAGTCGTGGCCAAAAGTTTTGAGAATAACATAAATATTAGTTTTCACAAAGTTTGCTGCTAAACTGCTTTTAGATATTGGTTTCAGTTGTTTCTGTGATGTACTGAAATATAATTTACAAGCACTTCATACGTTTCAAAGGCTTTTATCAACAATTACATGACATTTATACAAAGAGTCAGTATTTGCAGTGTTGGCCGTTCTTTTTCAGGACCTCTGCAATTCGACTGGGCATGCTCTCAATCAACTTCTGGGCCAAATCCTGACTGATAGCAACCCATTCTTTCATAATCACTTCTTGGAGTTTGTCAGAATTAGTGGGTTTTTGTTTGTCCACCCGCCTCTTGAGGATTGACTGCAAGTTTCCAGGCCATGGACCCAAAATTTCAACGTTCTGGTCCCCGAGCCACTTAATTATCACTTTTGCCTTATGGCACGGTGCTCCATCGTGCTGGACAATGCATTGTTCTTCAACAAACTGTTGTTGGATTGTTGGAAGAAGTTGCTGTTGGAGGGTGTTTTGGCACCATTCTTTATTCATGGCTGTGTTTTTGGGCAGAATTGTGAGTGAGCCCACTCCCTTGGATGAGAAGCAACCCCACACATGAATGGTCTCAGGATGCTTTACTGTTGGCATGACACAGGACTGATGGTAGCGCTCACCTTTTCTCCTCCTGACAAGCCTTTTTCCAGATGCCCCAAACAATCAGAAAGGGGCTTCATCTGAGAATATGACTTTGCCCCAGTCCTCAGCAGTCCATTCACGATACTTTCTGCAGAAGATCAATCTGTCCCTGATGTTTTTTTTTGGAGAGAAGTGGCTTCTTTGCTGGCCTTCTTGACACCAGGCCATCCTCCAAAAGTCTTGGCCTCACTGTGCGTGCAGATCCACTCACACCTGCCCGCTGCCATTCCTGAGCAAGCTCTGCACTGGAGGTGCCCTGATCCCACAGCTGAATCAACTTTAGGAGACCAAAGTTTTGAGAATGACACAAAAACATCCTCCGAGAGCAACTTCTCCCAACTATCCAAGAACAGTTTGGTGACGAACAATGCCTTTTCCAGCATGATGGAGCACCTTGCCATAAGGCAAAAGTGATAAGTAAGTGGCCTGGGGAACAAAACATTGAAATTTTGGGTCCATGACCAGGAAACTCCCCAGAACTTAATCCCATTGAGAACTTGCAGTCAATCCTCAAGAGGCAGGTGGACAAACAAAAACCCACAAATTCTGACAAACTCCCAGCATTGATTATGTAAGAATGGGCTGCCATCAGTCAGGATGTGGCCCAGAATCTGATTGACAGCATGCCAGGACGAATTGCAGAGGTCTTGAAAAAGAAGGGTCAACACTGCAAATATTGAGTCTTTGCTTAAACTTAATGTAATTGTCAATGAAAGCCATTGGCACTTATGAAATGCTTGTAATTTTACTTCAGTATACCATAGTAACATCTGACAAAAAGATCTAAAAACACTGAAGCAGCAGACTTTGTGAAAATTAATATTTATGACATTCTCAAAACTTTTGGCCACGACTGTACTGTATACAGTAACAGTCCAATCATAGAAAATAAAATGCATACAGAGGCGGTGTGTTTGTGTACTGGTATTACATCAAAAAGTGATTACATTACATCAAAAGCATTACATCAAAAAGTGCACTGATGATGTGACAGTCACCAAGACCATCACCACACGTGCCAACCAGAAGCCATGGATCACAGCAGAGGTTCGCGGGCTGCTAAAGACCAGAGATGAAGCTTTCAGATCAGGAGATAAAGCAGCCCTCAAAACAGCAAGAGCCAATCTGTCCCGCAGCATCAAAAATGGAAAACGGTCATATGCTCAAAAAATCAATAATCACTTCACTGACAGCAGAGACACACGGAGTCTGTGGAAAGCCATTCAGACCATCACAGACTACAAGCCCCCGCCACAGGTCTGTGATGACGACACATCCCTCCCAGATGCACTCAACCACTTTTATTCACGGTTTGAAATGCAGAATGACACACCTGCACAAAAACTGCCCACACCTCCCAACGACCAGGCGCTCTGTCTGTCTTCAGCCGACGTAAGGAAGACCCTATCTAGGATCAACCCACGCAAGGCTGCGGGTCCCGACAACATACCTGGCCGTGTACTGAAAGACTGTGCTGTACAGCTGACAGATGTCCTAACAGATATCTTCAACACCTCGCTGAGCCAGGCAGTCGTCCCCACATGTCTCAAATCCACTACAATCATACCGGTACCAAAAAAATCACCTGTGTCCTGTCTAAATGACTACCGTCCCATAGCACTGACTCCAATCATAATGAAGTGCTTTGAGAGGTTAGTCATGCACAACATCAAAACCAGCCTCCCCAACACACTCGATCCGCTCCAGTTTGCATACCGTCCAAACCGCTCTACGGACGATGCAATCTCCACCACCCTCCACCTGGCTCTTACCCACCTAGAAAACAAAGACTCTTATGTTAGAATGCTGTTCATTGACTTCAGCTCAGCATTCAACACAATAATCCCACAACAGCTCATAAATAAACTAAACCTGCTGGGCCTTAACAACTCCCTCTGTAATTGGATTTTGGACTTTCTAACCGGAAGACCTCAGTCAGTCCGTGTCGGCCACAACACCTCGAGCACTACCACACTGAACACAGGTGCCCCATAAGGCTGTGTGCTCAGCCCGCTGCTCTTCACGCTGCTGACCCACGACTGCACTGCCAAGTCCAGCTCCAACCACATCATCAAGTTTGCTGACGACACAACAGTGGTAGGTCTCATCAGCAACAATGATGAAACGGACTACAGAGAGGAAGTGGCACAGCTGGCTGAATGGTGTGGCGCTAACAACCTGTCCCTCAATGTGAGTAAGACAAAGGAGGTTGTGATGGACTTCAGGAGAAACTCCGTTGACCACCCCCCACTGACCATCGACAGCTCGCCTGTGGAGAGAGTCAGCAGCACTAAATTCCTGGGGGTGCACATCACAGAGGATCTCACCTGGACCACCAACACCATGTCACTCTCCAAGAAGGCACAACAGCGCCTACACTTCCTCCGCCGGCTGAAAAGAGCAAGTCTCCCTCCACCCATCCTCACCACTTTCTACAGGGGCACCATTGAGAGTGTGCTGACCAGCTGCATCACTGTCTGGTACGGGAACTGTACCGCAGCAGACCGCAAGACCCTCCAGCGGACAGTGAACACAGCTGCAAGGATCATCGGTGCCCCTCTCCCCTCCATCCTGGACATTTTCCTTACACGATGCTCCAGCAAAGCAAATAGTATCGTGAAGGACTCCACACATCCCTCCCACAGTCTCTTCCAGCTCCTACCATCAGGAAGACGGTACCGGAGCATCAGAGCCTGCTCTGCCAGACTGCTCAACAGCTTTTTCCCCCAGGCTGTGAGAGCCCTGAACTCAAATCTCCCCGCCCCTCTCTGAACCCCCATACAAACCCCCTACCTCCTGAAACATGGACCATCTGAAACTTATGGAACTTTTTTTTTGTGCAATCGAAGTGTGCTACACACAGGTGAGTGGGCCTATACAAAGCACACTCTCCTCCTCTATGCGCACTAGTCACTTTTCACACACACTGATGTGTGTACACAAATCCCACAAAAAGACTCAGTAATATACGTATGTTTACATGCTCATGCACTACAAATCATCCTGCACTATTCCCCAGCCAGCTGCTGACTCACAATGTTTCTCTTCGCACATGTATAGTATTTATCTGAAGCACTCGTACAGTTTGTATTGTTTGTATTTTTTTAGTTTATGTATAGGAAAAAAATTCTTTTATATATAGCATATTTATAGTCAAATCTATCAGTAGGATAGTTGTGTATAGGTTTATATTGTTTTACTTCACTGCTGTATTATTGTATCTATGTAGCACCGTGGTCCTGTGAGGCACGACATTTCGTTCCACTGTATGCCCCCGCATGTAGCGGAATGACAATAAAGCTCAACTTGACTTGAACTTGACTTGATTACCTACATTATGGGGACCAAATGTCCCTACAAGTATAGTAATACCAGTAAATTCACCTTATGGGAATATTTTTTAGGTCCCCATGATGAAACAAGCTTATAAATCATACAGAATGATGGAAAATGTAAAAATGCAGAAAGATTCGAGTGATGCGTAGGTTTAAGGGTAGGGTTAAATAATACACGGGTATGTATATTATTATTTTTACTGTTATGTTTACATTTGTACTGTTTGCCATATATTTTTGTAGTGTTAAATATTTGTTCCTGTTTTGTTTAACTGAATCTGAATTAAATAAAGCAAATAAATACATTTATTTTTAAACTGTAATTATTTAAAACTGTAATTTTGTAATTTATTACATTGCTATAAATGGTTAGCCAGCTTTAGAGCATTAAGTATGTGTGTCTCAACTGTACCATGCTACTGTTTCAACTGTACACCATATGGGTACAGTTGAGACAAAAATGCACCTCGTTTATGAACATGAAAATATGAACTACTTATGGCTATTATCAATTTATGATATTTTAGTACACAAGCAAAAGAAATATGTGAAAAATCACTTCATTTCAGCATCTAGTTTTTGTGTAGTGAAGCAGAAGCAGAAAGTGTCTCTACTGTACTCAGTCTACCCTACTGTTAATCCACTTACATAAACTAAAACTGGCTGAAGCTCACATTATTTCAAACATGTTTTTATCTTTCATTGTAGACAAATATTGATAAAAATTGTACTGTGATTTTAGGAGTGTCAAAAAAAAAACTCTAATGGGAGCTGCTGACAGAGATATAGGAAACACAGCTGATCTGAGAAAGCTTATTAAAGGGATAGTTCACCCAAAAATGAAAATGTGATGTTTATCTGCTTACCCCCAGGGCATCCAAGATGTAGGTGACTTTGTGTGCCCATTGAGTTAACAATCTTTGTTTGTGTTCTGCTGAAGAAACAATCTTTGAGAGAAAGAAAAACATGCACACAAAAATCCAAATTAAACCTTGCGGCTCGTGACGATGCATTGATGTCCTAAGACACGAAACGATCAGTTTGTGCGAGAAACTGAACAGTATTTATATAATCTTTTACCTCTGATACAGGCAATGTCCAACCATCCTGAGCTCATCCACAACATTGTAGGTTTGATATGTAAATAATTTAATTTAGCTCAAAGGGAATCATTTATGATTTTATAGGGAATTTGAACAGAATCACTGTTCTGCGGCTGATCACTGAGTCGGCAGCGATTCACTGAACGAGCCGTATAACATTAATTCTGCACTGGATATTAAAATCCAAAATATAGTGAAAACACAATTAATAAGCACAGTAACAAGATCGGCAGATTAAGACATTGACTTGTAAGCACAAAACACAAGATACTTCTCTTTTCAATATAAATAAGACTTTATTTATATAAACCTAAGACATAAACTAATCTAACATGAACACGCATTCACACATTCACACGTTGCAGAAAGAGAGAAAGGATGAGTTTAGAGAATGAGAATGTGAAATCCCAAGTTTATAGCAACATGTGCAACCATCAACCCTTTAATTAACAACCTGAACAACCATCAATCACTTAATTAACCCTCACATTGAGTTTCTCAATGAGGCTAAAATTTATATTAAATGCACCAGCTCAGTTAGACCTGAAGGTTACTTGCTTGCGTTGCCTTTGTGTTACAGGGATTCCCTTTTGTCGTCATCGTAGTTGCAGGAAAAGGGGTTTCCCAAGTGCTGATTGGCTGGAAGTTCAGTTGTTGAAGTTATGTCTTGGGCATTGGCTGAGGATGCGGAGTTGGTCTGGTTGAAGTTTTGAGGTGGTAACAGGCTCGAGTTGAACTCGGAGACAAGGCTTGGCGGCAAAACTTAAACAGAACACGAAACTCGCAACGGAAAATAAACTAAAATAAAATAAATAAAGGGTGTAAAGAGACTAGGTGGTTTTTCTTCTCATCGTGGTGTTAAGTAGCAACTGGCCTGTAGTCCAGAGGAGAGAAGGACGAGAAGGGAGAAGGGGGGATTTGACGGTGTCCTGAGTTTTTAAACTCGGCTTTTGGGACACCTCCCAACTGGTGTCTTGACCAATTAGATAGGCTGTTATCTTAGCTAGGGGTGTTCCTCCCATCATAAATCAGTTTGTTATCTGGTCACATGGTCCGAATTTTACACGCTCTTGTAAAATATAATTTTGGACATGATTTCTATAACCAGAATATGATACATTTGACACAGAATTAATTGAAAGAAACGTTTCAAGCATATTATGTGTGGGTTACATACATATTATAGTGTTATGCCTAGAAATGTCCTTTTAGGATGATTTTATGTGCATATGAAAAAGAAAGTCTCTGTGTAGTTCTATGTAGGACATAGGGACATGTTCAGTGAAGACCAGAGAGAGGTTAAAAGGTCTCCTAAAGAATTTCAGTCCCAGTCTTTGTCTTCTATGTGTGGGGGAAAAGTCAATCTAAAGAAGCTTGTGATTTCTCTTGTGGAACGCCATGTGATGGCCATCTCTTTGACCATTAATCTTGATTATTTGCCCCAAATTTGATGATCTCCTTCCTGCGTTGGACTTATCAATAAGTGTTCTTTTGTCTTAATGTTGCAAGCTGTTCTGGAAGAGGCTTGTTGGTTAGGCTTCCTTCAGCGGTCGGAGCTAGGAATCTGATTTATGACGTTGTCCTGTTTTCTTGGGGCCTCTTGGGAATTCCGGCTCCTCATGTTTCGATGTTCTGATCGAATCTTAAATTTGTCTGACTTGTTCTGATCCTACAACATACATATACATATATATATATATATATATAGATATATACGTAGATCCTTACGTATCGCAGCCCATAGAAACAGTCACTAATGAGGCAACTATTTATATATATCTATGTGCCAGAGCAGGGTGATGCGTCACGCACCGGATGTTGTGACAGTTGGACATTGAGGTTTATCAGAGGTAAAAAATTACAAATACTGTTCAGTTTCTTGCACAAACCGATCGCTTCGTGTCTTAGGACATCAATGTACCGTCACGAGCCACAAGGTTTAATTTGGATTTGTCTGTGCATGTTTTTTTCTCTCAAAGATTGTGTGCCCATTGACTGCCATTATATGACTGACAGACTACAACGGTTTGAGTTAACAATCTTTGTTTGTGTTCTACTGAAGAAACAAAGTAGTCTATTAACATAGGCTACAATACATCTTAACAAGTTCAACACATCCAAGATGGCGGCACGTCTTTGTTTGTGTGTAAGCTTGTCTTAGATTTTTTATGTTCGTTTGTTCCTTTTAACTTCGGAGCTTGTTGTTTTATGTTAAGTGAAGTGACGAAAAATTATATCTCTCTGAGTGGATCTTCCCTGCGATCATTTGCCGACTGTGTGTGGACTAATGAAAGGGAACACGCTGGACATTGAGATAAAAGGATTAAGCCCTCCTCTTTTAAAGGAAAGTGCTTATTTTATACTGTTTGAGAAATTGGTTACCGGTCGATGTTTTGGTGGTGATTTTTTTCTGTTGGCTTTCTCTTTTCGGCGCTGGACGTGGTTTGGTGTTGGCGTGGGTCTCTCTTCTGCTTCGCGGCGTCGGACAGCATTTTGTGGGAAAAGGCCGAGTTGGAGTGCCTTAGACTATGCATCAGTAAGAAGGATTCGAATCATCGATTCGAGTCAACTCAGTCGGACTTTAGATGGACAATGCTGTTTGTTGCTTTTAATTGCGGGGCTCCGGTGGCCTTACTACTTCTTATATTCAACCAGGGAAACATCAGTTACAGGTATGACTCACTCTCCTCATCACATCACGATACTCCTGTAACTTTAAAATCAACAAACTGGACAAGTGGTGTATACACAAACTTTCATGTTCTCTGAGACTGCCGATTGCAGTTACTGCTTTTAAATTTTGTGTATGAGGACTCTATAAGGTCTGCTCAAACAAAAAAATAACCCAGCTTTGTTAATCATTTCACTTGTTCAAATTCATCTGCTAGAAATGTAAATGAAGCAGTAAGGCGACAGAGTTTTATAATTCTTATGTTATTGTTATCAGGAAATGTTTCACCAAATCCTGGTCCTTATAATGACACTGCTTCAACTTTTAAAGTTCCTGCCGATTTTGCATCCAGATCGGGTCTGGGTTTTATTCATATGAATGTGAGAAGCCTGCTTCCCAACTTGGACTTAGTGCATATCTGGGCAAAAAATACCAGTGCTGACATTATAGTAATATCTGAAGCATGGCTTAATAAAACGGTTCCAGATAAAGCCATAGGTATTGATGGTTATACTGTTTACAGGGCTGATAGAACAAAAAAAAAGGGGGGGGGGGGGGGTAGCAGTTTATGTTAAGGATAGATATGAAGTTACTGTGTTGCTTTCTGAGTCAGTAGTTTAAAAATATGAATTATTAGCTTTAAACCTTATTGTTTCCAAGACTTCTTATAGTAGTTGGCTGCTACAGACCTCCATCAGCTAGTAATGATGCCATTTCCTCTCTGATGCATTCAGTGACTTCCTTGAATCACAAAGAGCTGGTCCTCTTGGGCAATTTTAATGTGAACTGGGTGCAGTCAGCATCTGATGGTTTTAAAGCAATCTGTGACACTCTTAATCTCTTTCAGTTAGTTGAGTCACCTACTAGACCTAACTTGAAGGATAGTAAAAAGTCCACATTAATCGATCTCATTTTTAGTAATGCTCCCCATAAGTACTGTTTAGCTTCTGTGTATGCTTACAATGTTAGTGATCACTGCGTCATTGCCATAGTCAGAGATACCAAATTACCTAAGCATAAACCACGTATTATTACTAGACGATGTTTGAGACACTTTAATGAACAAGGTTTTCTTCTTGATGTAGCACATTACAATTGGGACAGGATTTTTCTTATCCCCGATGCAGAGTCAGCCTGGAAATATTTTTACAATGGTTTTATATCAATCATCAATAGGCATGCACCTCTTAAAACATTTCGTGTTAAAGGTAGAGATAATCCCTGGTTTTCTGAAGCCCTATCTGCTCTTATTCATGAGCGTGATGTTGCTTGGGCAAAAGCTAGACTATCTGACTTAAGCTCCGATTGGATTTATTTTAGGCAGCTTCGGAATAAATGTACAGCCGCTATCAGAAAGGCTAAGGCTGATTATTTCATTGCTAATTCGACTCTTAATGCAAATAATCCAAAGAAATTTTGGCAAAACATAAAGATTATAACAGGTAGTAAAAACACCTCTAGCTTTCCTTCATGTATAAATATGGATTCCACTAGCATATCCGATAAAGAACAAATGCTTAATTGTTTTAATAAGCATTTTGTTGCCTCCGGGTTTTTAATTGAATCACATAATTTAGCATGTTCTGATTCTGATTTTATTCATGCAGAAAGTCGCTTAAAAAAGGACAAATTTAGATTTAAACAAATTAAGAATTCTGACGTTCATAAAGCACTCAAATTACTTGACACAAACAAATCACCAGGCCCTGATTGTGTGGAATCTGTTTATTTGAAATTAGCAGCAGACTTTATTACATCTCCTCTGACTTATATTTTTAATCTTTCACTAAATACCGGTGTCATTCCATAAATCTGGAAATCAGCTTTTGTTGTTCCTCTGTTAAAAGGGGGAGATTCTACTATATTAGATAATTATAGACCAATTTCAAAGCTCTGTGTTTTATCAAAGATCTTATAAAGCCTTATCAGTGAACAGTTGATGTGTTATTTGAATGCAAACAAAGTGTTGTCCATTAATCAATCTGGGTTTCGTAAAAAACACAGTACTACAACAGCTGCTGCTTTGAAAGTTCTAAATGATATTGTGAGCTCAATTGATAATGGTAATTTCTGTGCTTCTCTTTTTATTGACTTATCAAAGGCTTTTGATACAGTGGATCATGAAATATTGCTGCTTAGATTGAAGAGTGTTGGTTTTTCAAGCGATGTTATTTCCTGGTTTAAAAACTAAGGGGAAGAACTCAATGTGTACAAGCTGAGGGTAAATTATCTGATTCACTGGTGATTGCCAAAGGTGTTCCCCAAGGATCTGTGCTGGGTCCCCTTCTCTTTACCATTTATATAAACTGTCTTGATTACGACTTTCAGGATGCCAACTTTCATTTCTATGCAGATGACTCTGTCATGTATTGTAGTGCTTCTTCTGGACAACAAGCCCTTTCTAAGCTCCAGTCAGCCTTTGATGTCATCCAATCACGGATTTACAATCTCAAACTTGTTCTGAATGTTGATAAAACCAAGTTTATGTTGTTCTCAGGTTCAAAAAATTATAATAATTTATCTTCTCTTCAGACCCTACAAGGTACCGTGATCGAATTAGTAAAAGAGTAGTAGTCATTAGGGAGTACATTGTGTCAAAAATGATTGATGACCCTTGATTTATGGCTTTTCCCCTCCCCCACACGGCCCACCCACATTGCGACCACCCACGTCGTGTTGACCCCTTGACCCCGTTAATGCGTTCCAGATGTGTGGATTGGAATGCGTGAAATTCCGACGTCATCCGGGGGTGAGATATGTTGTTTGTACAAGTGTAAAACCATAAATGAGCTGTCAAGTAACGTTTTGAAGATTTTATGCTCATCCGGTGGGGGTTGCCCATCTGCGGACCACGTGGCAGCGGTATCTGGTTGCATTCCGAGGCCTGGTGTATTATGGACTCTCTCTCTCTATGGGAGATGTATGAAAAAGGATGAACAGAATAAATTTTAACAGGTCGGTTTTAAGTCAGACATATATTTTATAAAATGTAATTAAATAACACTCTTAATAATGAATTGGGAATGAAATAAAACCCTCTTACATTTCCTCCTCTTGCACGCATCACCATTCTTCGAACGAGAGGTTTACAAAAAAAATTGTGTTTAGTTGTAAAAGTTCTCTGTCTCCACCACCCTCACGCTCTTTATCTCTCTCTCTGAGGTCCTTGAGAAAAAGATATTGAATTTAAGGGTAAAAGGAGAATAAATAAACAATTTTAACAGGACAGTTTTAAGACACATGCTCGAGCTCGCACATATATTCTGATGGTTGTATAAAAAGAATTTAAATAAAATAGGTAACATGACTAATAATGAGAAGGGATAAAAAATTGTATACTCAAACAAATAAAATGGTATTACATTCTTCATGGAGAATCACGTCTTCATGGTATACCAGTCGGCCTCAAATGAACTGATTACACAAATTGTGTTTAGTTTAAACATTATTTCTGTATTTCTCTCTCTGCTCTCTGCAGAATGAGCACGCTTGTGCCTGTCTGTCTGCCTCTGTGTGAATGCGTGTGTGTGTGTGTTTGTTTGTGAGTGTGTGTGAGACGCTGGTCCCCCACCGCTCGTCATTTCTGACCGCTGCGAGTGAGAAAGTTTTTGCAAACATTTGATTTATTTTAACTTATTTCACATCAAACGCTTGTTTAAAGATTTCTCGTAGCTTCAAAATTGAATGTTTTTAAACTATTAGACTATTTGAGCGATATTATGGTACAGCTAGGGTGAAACAGACACGTATTTATTCATTAAATACTGATGAAGGAATACACGATTTGTTACGTAGACTGATGTTCCAGAGACTAGCGGCCCGTCTTATTACTTGGCCTAGTTGTTATTTTAGGTTTTTCATCGTCATTTGTTTGATGCAATTTAAAGCTATATATAATATAGACGACCGTTTGTTCTAGTTTAATTTGTAATCTTTTCATATCCGATCGGATTTATGGTTGTTTGACTATCGTTTAAGCATTATGGATTGAATGGACTTTTAATCGATTTCTGTTTATTTTGAGTTCTGATAGTCCCCCGCCGGGGGCTATGGGATGAAATGTTTCTTTAACTGTTTTTGTGGAATGAAATGTTTCTTTAACTGTTTTGGCCATGTGTTTTTGTGGGATGAAATGTTTCTTTAACTGTTTTTGGCAATGTGTTTTTGTGAGATATTAGCTTTAAAACATTTTAATGTTTGAGATTAATTTTTGAACGGTTTTACGCGTCTATGGCTGTCCGTGTATGCTTTTAACTTGCAAAGTCTTTATGGATTCCAAGTTTTTAAAATTGCTTGCGCTTGTAATATGATGTTTAAACTTTTTAAAGCCTTTACGGTTGCCAAGTTTTTATTATTAATTGTTTTTGTTTGAAACTCCCAACCGTTGTTTGTTTTGAGTTTATCCGGAAGCGTACCACGGCCTAGTGGTCAGCGACAGTTGTTTACGGAGCAAAAGAACGGGAGTTCGAGCCCCGCAGGGGCTATGGGATGAAATGTTTCTTTAACTGTTTTGGCAATGTGTTTTTGTGGGATTAAATGTTTCTTTAACTGTTTTTGGCAATGTGTTTTTGTGAGATATTAGTTTTAGAGTATATTTAATGTTTGAGATTAATTTTTGAACGGTTTTACGCGTCTATGGCTGACCGTCTATGCTTTTAACTTGTAAAGTCTTTATGGATTCCAAGTTTTTAAAATTGTTTGCGCTTGTAATATGATGCTTTTTTAAAGTTGTTTTCATAGCTGTTAAGTTTTTATTATTAATCGTTATAATTACCATCTGCCGTCGATAGGCGAAATTAGAAGGTAATTATTTAGCGATATAGCGAAATTTTATTGCATAACTTATCATATTTCATAACCATCCTCTCTTCTGTTTTGCCCTAGGCGCTAGCGGTCTGATTTCAATGGAAGAGCTGTCTTTTGAGCAAATTGATTTATTTGGTAAGAATGTTCGTACGTTTATTACTTTTTCTGATATTCATAGACGTTTTATTAATTATGATCGAAATATTATCTTTTATTTGTAGCGCGAGAGGCAGTTGATAACGCTGTAAGAGACACAGACGGTGAGCACATTCATATTTTACATCCTATTCTTTATCGCTAATATAATTTATCTAATAATTTATAACATCTTTATATACAATTATTTTTGCAGATCTGCCGGGGCAAGACGCGATTATCGATCTAACTGAGGAGGACGAGGAACATTCACCCGGTCCGAGCAACGCTGATACACAGAAGCGACAGAGAGAGGCTGACGCGCCACCGTCCGCCCCCGAGAGAAAGAAAAGACAAGTCGCGGTCGTGACTCCGACCAGAACGGATGAAGAAGCAGCCGACGGTGAGATTACCCGTACACCTTCATAGATCCTCTGTTAACTAGACAATATTTTTAGCTCGCACAGCAGACATGACCCTGTTCTAGACAACCGACTTTAATTTTGACTCTTTTGTTCTACAGACGGCGACCGAGAGCGTATGAATAACGTCCAACGTTGGACCGATACGCAGCTGAACGAATTGGGAGAGAGCCAGCTGGACCAGCGAAGACAGTGACGAATTACCACTGCCTGGAGGCAGACAAACTCCATTTGCTTTTCAAGATCCTACCGAGGAAACTGAATCGCTGCCGGAGGATCGTCAGAACGGCATTGAAAGAATTGATGCTTTGCGCGAAGAGTTGATTAACAGGCAGGACTCATTCTTCAGCGAGCTTCTTAACAGACAGGACGAATTCTTCAACGAACTTCTTAATCGAATGGATGCTCAGGATGCGAGGGCTCACGAACAACAAGGTATTTTAAATCAGCAGCATCAATCATCAGAGAATCGTTTGCGCAGTTTGCAAACGGGTGGCTGAAAATTTCGGTCTCGTTCACGACAATTTACTCGAACAATTAAGGGAAAGACGCTTGATCGTGAGTCTTCTCTCTAGCCTTAATGACGCTCTACACAGAGACAGACGATGAGGCGCAAATGTTTTTTCTACTCATATTCATAATTCTCATGCAGATTTTTCCTTGTTCTGATTTCCCACAGTGTGTCTTAATCGGTTTGTTTCTCTATTTGTTAACAACATTATATTTTGTATTGCCCAATTGATCACTTTTGTTGTATCTAAATAAAATTAAAAATGGATGCTGAAAATGTTCATAGTTGTCATTCAGACCAATCTCTCTCAGACCTGCTGCAGAATGCCATCGAAATGCATACAGAGAGGTCCCATAACTTGTGTGATATATTACAACGATTGTTAGATTACTATCCAAATTCTGCAGAAATGACGGTTAATTATGATCAGACTCAAAATGATTTTCAACGATTAGAATCGGAAATTGATCAATATCTAAACGCTGATGTGTGCAAACTTTTGCAGACCATGATAAATAGCCATGACCAACGGTCACGGGACAGCAACGTACAGAGCGGTGGTACGTCCGAAGGCGCTACGCGTCCATCAGCTCCCCCCACAGGTAATAACGACACAGAGCGACCGTCAACTTCCTGCGACGCACAGCCATCGACTGACGCTACGCCTAATAACTATGACCCGTATCCTTCAGACGCAACAGAACCGAGTCAGTTGAACATTGACGCTCTGAGACGACACGGGGAGATCGCAAATGGGTATCGCGTAATACCTAGGCCGCGATCTAACAGTGTGGAATTGCGAAGGACTATGAATCTGCGCAAAATAAGGGCTACGGATTTAGCATCTTATCACATTTTATTGCACAAAAAAATTGAGGAAATAGTGTCTTTTGCCAGACGTATCGGCGGTGACTCTAGCGTTATTAATATGACGATGATTGGTGAAAGTCTGAAGATCCCCGTTAATGCCATTTTAACACCCGGCAATAATTACGACGTTAATCTCTTTACCGAACAAATTGAGAAAATATTACAGAGCGACGATCAGTTATTGTCCGATGACTCTGTCGAGATCGAAGTCGATGTGGCCATGAACAGACAAGGAGGGGGACATCGTCGTAAACTCACAGACGTGCCATTACAGCAGGTGATTAAAAGAAAAAAGTCGAGTTTATTCGTACCACTGAATTCCGTTAATAATTTATGTCTCTCTATCTGTCTCGCACGTTTTCTCGAGCCGCAATTACCCGAGAGTGAATTAGAAAGTCGGGCGACGGTCATCCACAACGATGCAGGTTTTTCGATCCAAGACAAGATCGGTCTTCACGATATAACGAGGTTTGAAAACATGCTAGATATCAAAATCGTCGTTTTTTACAGGACGAGCGCAGGCACGTTAGAAAAATTCAAAAATCATGGCGAAATTCATCCTAAAACCGCATTTCTTTATTTACAAGATGAACATTACTATTTGATTCTGAATCTGACGTCGTTCATTGGGGCTAGCTACGTGTGTCGTTTCTGCTATAAAGGCTACGAGAAAATCCGAGATCACCATTGTAAACACGTCTGCAACGTCTGTTTCGACCAAGATTGTTTCAAACACCCTAAAAGAATCGTACACTGCCCCGATTGTCTGCGTTTCTGTAATTCGGGCTACTGTTACGCCATGCTCAAAAAGACTCCGCCCGGCAAAGAGAAACCCCCATGCGACACTCTAAAATATTGCAAACTATGTGACAGACGTTATGAAATTATAGGTCCCATCGACCGACACAAATGCTCGCCCCACCGATGCAGCGATTGCGGGGAAGAGCTGCATAACACAGGGCTACATTTCTGTTACATTCAGCCCCAACCGCCCAAGGAACCTAGCAAAAATTATATTTTTTATGATTTTGAGACTCGTTATGAAAACGGAAGACACGTCGCTAATTTTGTTTGCGTGATCACTTTTGACAGCGAACGATTTGTGGCCGAAGGCGTCAAATGCGTGGAACAGTTGATCACCCGTTTCAGACAGCCCCGATACAAAGGATACTGTTTCATAGCCCATTGCGCTTCCAGATTCGACTCTTTTTTAATTCTCGAGTATTTTTGCAAAGCGGGGATTACTCTCGACATCATCATGCAAGGGTGTAAATTAATTTTCATGTACAACGAAGCTTTTGCTCAGCGATACATAGATAGTTACAGCTTCATCCCGATGGCTTTGTCTAAGATGCCCGCGGCTCTAAACCTGACCACGACGGAAAAAGGCTACTTTCCCCATCATTTCAATAGGGTGGAAAATGAGTGGGGCCTTACCCCCACAAAAATGTGGGGCCTTACCCCGACAAAAAGTTTTACGGGTATGAAAACATGTCGGATAAAGACCAGGCAAAATTCGATGCGTGGTACAGCACGGTCTCGGGTAAATTCTTCCGTTTCAGGAAGGAACTGCACGCGTACGGCGTGAATGACGTCATCTTATTACGCGAAGCGTGCATGAAATACTGAGAAGCGTTCATACATTGCACCAAACTCGATCCGTTCAACTTTACCACTCTCGCAAGCTGTTGTATGGGGGTCTTCAAAACGCATTATCTCGACAGAGACACTCTAGCTCTGACGCATAATAACATGTACGTCCGGCAGCACAAGACTTACTCTAACGCGTCGATCGAATGGCTCGAGTATGTGAAAAAGACGCGAAACATAGACCTTCATCACGCTCTAAATCACGGGGAAGTGCAGATCGGTCGTTACTTTTTAGACGGCTACTACGAGCAGGACGGGGTGAGGCACGGGCTAGAATTTAACGGATGTGTCCATCACGGTTGCGAACATTGTTATGATCCCCATAAAACACACCCCTTGTCAGCTATACCTTTTGGCGTTCTCAGAAGACTGTTTGCCGATAAGGTTGAAATTCTGCAAAACGCCTACGGCTTGAAAATAGAGACTCTTTGGGAGTGCTAATGGCATAAAATGAAGCGTACCGACCCCACGGTGATGGAGTTTATGAGTACTTGTTCTGCTCCAGAGAGACTGAAGCCTAGAGATGCACTTTTTTAACTAACGCTTACACTACTCTATCTCTATCACAAGACGAGTGAGGGGGAGAAAATAAGCTACGTCTACCCCTACTGTCAAGCGAGGAAAATAATCCTACGTCTACCCTTTTTAACAACGGTATGGCCAACCTAAAGAGACCTCTGAAAAGACCTCCTAGACCGGCCCCGTACATAACAGCACCGCCCGCATATCCCGGTAGTCCGCCGCCGGCCTGATTTCGATAATAATCGACATAATCAGCGGCATTCATCCCACGCAGGTTGTAATGAGCCATTTTTAAATCGCAGATTGTTTCACAGGCCTAAAGTGTAGTTTTACAATAACTTTCCCGTAAGAAAATGGTATTTCGCGGTTTTGGTCGTCCTTTAATTCTATGACGATGTCCGTGATGAGCGACTTGTTGACCGTTGCGTAATGGGGTTTGTCGTATCTAATACTGACGGTGTCATTGTCGCCCCTCTTTATATGTACGCATCTTAAAAGGGGGACGTATAAATCACCGACCGATTGGTATTCGATAATGTCGGTATAAACGTACATCGTATAGAAACCCGCGTTGATATCGGCCTGGTGAGGAGCGTCCGTAATAACCCTCTTTGTAAAATCAGCTTTTTCGTGATAGGCGGCACGTCCTAAAGCCTCGCCGGGTTTCATCCCTAAAATAGCGGCTAGTTTCCCGTGGAAGCTTACCGAAATGTTGGGCTTAGCTACCAGTTGGGCTTTGTTTTTTAATTTGTCGTAGCCTAATACAGCCCCAGGGGCGATAAGCGTATTTATCGCGCTGATCACTGCACGAACATTCTCATAGTACCCCCCGGTTAAATGGATATTCCTTGATACGGACATTCCCGATAGCCGTTTAAACACCTCTTCGCCTGGTTTATTAGAGTGTTTCTGGGATGGGGCGGGGTAGACTTGCAAACTGAAAATACCGTCGTCATCTTTAAAGCTGTACCAGCTTCTAGGATATTCAATCTCGGCAAGACCTACTTGCCACTCTCCTTTCAGGTTTATAGTCTTTGCTAGCCTGGTCGTATAACTAGATATGCGATTTTCAGGATAAACTGATAAAGAGGCGTTGCACAGCAACGTGACGTAGAAACCGCGGTCATCCATGGTAATCCTTTACTCGAATGATCTCTTTTGGCATAGGCGTGTGCGTTTTAAGGTTTTACAAGTCCAACACAGCTTTTTTGTCTATATAGCTATTAAATTTCGAAGGCCATCCTAACCATTTTACTAAAACTACCGTAGTTCACCCCTGTTTTTTCTCCCCTAAAATCTTTTCCACCTTAAACGCCTTGTTTTCACTCACGATTATTTTTTGTAACTCCTCTTCGTAAAACACACCGTCGATGACATCGCCGTCATAATCGGACAGCCTATATACGAGGGGATTACGCGGAATGCACGCAGATACGGTGAAAAATTCTTCGGTGTAGTTCTGTTCGTAACCCTTGGCGAACGGTCCTCGTACTTTAGAAATCCTGACGACATCCCCTACTCTATATTTAAATACGGGATGATCGTTCTTCTTCATACCTCCGTACAGGTTTTGAAACACTACACCTTCATTTTCCTTGTCGACGTCCACAGGTCTCATCTTAATACTCCGATGGTAGCTGGAGTTGTACCCCTGCATAATATCTTGCAACACGTCTTGTGTATCTCCGTGAATTTGTAGCGGTTAAAAATCTCCACATTCGACTTTTTAACGACCTATTAAATCGTTCCACGACGCTGGCCTTCAAATCGGTAGCCGTAGCAAAATGCTGAACGTCGTGCTTTTTCATCAAATCTTGAAAATGTTTGTTAAAAAATTCGATTCCCTTATCCGTCTGCAATTTCTTTGGAACGCAACCCTCTTCGAGTATAGACTCGAACGCTTTAGTAACCTCGACCCCGCTCTTATTCTTTAACGTTCAAGCCCACGCGTACTTGCTAAATACGTCGATGCATGTCAGCAGATATTTATTATTATCATTTTCCTTGGAATAGGCCGACATGTCGACGAGATCCGCTTGAAACTGCGCATCCATCCCGTACACCACGACTCTATTATGCACAAGCGTTACGTTTCAGGCTTTTATTAAAAAATAAAGAGATAGTTTTTAAATGGTTACATAGTGATGAAAATAAAATTGGTTACATAATAAGAATAGAATTCAGAATGAATATATAGAAATAAAAATGCTTACATGAATAGAATTCAAAATGAGTACATAGTGACAAGAACAGATTTCAAAATGAATACATAGTAATGAGAATAAAATGGGTTACATACTATCTAACCAGTAATGACAATTTACACAGGCCGTATAGCTGCGATCTAGTATGTAGTTTACCAGGATTTCAACCATCTCGTACACCTTGTTTTTCTCATTTTTTGAAACAAGCTTCACACATACATCGGTTACATACGTGCACATACAAAGGACGTCGCTAACTCTTATCTCTTCACCGGTTGCAGATATCTCATCTAGAATTTTTCGGAGCATTGCAGAGGAGCGATCGGAGCTGTTGACACACATCTTGGTCAATTCAGACCAAGAGTCGGTCAGACCTCTTATAACACGCATTTGTTTCATGAGATTTTTTAGACGTGTCGTTTCCCCCTCGTAAACTTTCTCCGGATCACACGCACGATCGATGGCCGCAAGCATCATTTTAATCATCTGTCCTTTATAATGGGGGGTAAACAAGATGTCTCTGAAAAAATGGAATCCGCTACACACACACCCCATGTCGTCACACTCCGGGGGCGGTCACGCTGCTTTGCCAGAGATCCACGGCGTCGTAAACGACTTTCTTGTTGGACTCGTCCAGCAGCTTTTCCCTGATTTCTTGCAGCTTCGCGACGATGAATGGTTCGTCTCTTAATTCGTGCAGGATAGCTCCAGTAGTTCCTTGAATCCTCAGAATGTTGTTGGTCATTAAACCGTAGCGGCGTAGAGTGAAGTTGATAATGGTCTGAAGATCGGGTTTGAACAGTTTGCGACACAGCTCGTCAAAGCGTGAGTCGAAATAGTAGGCGTCAGGCTCAAACAGACAGGAATGTTGCAGCTGGCTCGGATGGTCCGTTGCACACCCCTCGCACTCGTCCCTTAGTTTGTTATCGATGATGTGTTGCACCAGCAGCAGGATCGTAGCTTTAATGATTCTGAAACCTTTTCCGTTGAAGCAGCCGTCTGTGGTGTCGAACCCCGTGTGGGTGGAGGTGGTACACAGGTCCTTTAGGTAACTCAGGTTGCGGTATCCGAGCTCCGTGCAGAATTTATCCAAGCATTCTTTGCGCAGGTCGGGTGCGTGGACCTTGTCTGTCGAAAGATGATCGACAGCGTTATCATCAGAAGCTTTGAGATTGGTAGGAGCATAATCGCATTGTAAAGAGTCTTCTTGAGACATGTTGGAAATGCTGTGTGGGAGTGTCGACTTACTGTTCTTTATAATGGCTGTAGTAGATGGGCGGGGACGGTAACACCCCCTCGCGGGGGTTTCTCTCTGGGTGAAACAGCTGTGTTTTAATTTGGTGTATCCGTCGTGTATGCTGCACCACTTGAACATTTTGTTTACAATCGAAAAAAGAGTGCTCAGCAAATGCAGATCGCACCACCTGAACAAAAACTTAAGGTCGAACATTTCGTGATATTCTTTATGCGGGTCGCCCTCCGAAAGGTCACTAAGCTTTGTCTTGTCTTCGCAGGCGAATATGTACACGCAGTCCTCCGGGTTCTTTTGAGCGTTGTCGCCGCCCACTCGGGAACCGGATATTCGGAGCTACCCCATCCCACTCCCCAACGTACAAAGGCTCTTCTCCACAGTCCTTCAGATCTTTCCAGATGCGATTGAAAAATAATTGCCAATCTTTTTCAGGAAATACCAGGCAGGGGTCTTGATCCTGTACAAATTCGTTGGTTTCATCAGATGTGTAGAGCGTTACCGTTCGATCCGATTTGTGGAATATGTACCCGAATATACGCCCGCTGATCAGGAAAAATTCCTCTCTCGCACATTCAGAATTTTCGCGGAGAAACCTTGCCAAGCACAAATTACCGCTGTACGGCTTTCTCGGTGCCAAAGTCAGATTTTCCATCATCTCTTCACCCCATTCCTTCTCAGGAGTTTTAGGTGAGTACGAGGCATTCATCTCTATGCGTTTCACAGCTCTTTTCTGATTTCCCACAGAAATACCTCGCCCTATTTATCTAAACACGCCTCGGAATGCAACCAGATACCGCTGCCACGTGGTCCGCAGATGGGCAACCCCCCACCGGATGAGCATAAAATCTTCAAAACATTACTTGACAGCTCATTTATGGTTTTACACTTGTACAAACAACATATCTCACCCCCGGATGACGTTGGAATTTCACGCATTCCAATCCACACATCTGGAACGCATTAACGGGGTCAAGGGGTCAACACGACGTGGGTGGTCGCAATGTGGGTGGGCCGTGTGGGGGAGGGGAAAAGCCATAAATCAAGGGTCATCAATCATTTTTGACACAATGTACTCCCTAATGACTACTAAGAGTACAAATATCTTGGCATTATTGTGGACGATGTACTTTTATCTTTTAGCTCTCACATTACTCAACTGAAGAAAAAATTGAAAATCAAGCTTGGGTTTTACTTTAGGAACAAGTTTTGTTTCTCATTCAATGTACGAAAGAAATTGGTTACTACTACTTTTCTACCCGTGCTTGACTATGGTGATGTAGTGTATCAGTTCGCACCATCATATATTTTTCTCCTCTTTAGATGCCGTTTATCACGGTGCTTTAAGATTTATATCAGATTGTAAACCTTCAACTCATCATTGTATATTGTATAACAGAGTAGGTTGGTCGTCTTTGCTTATCAGAAGAAAAATGCACTGGTATTTAATTATCTATAAAGCCATTCTGGGGGATGTTGCCCTCATATCTCTGCTGTCTTATAAAACAGAAAATTGTTGAGAAATACTTCCTTCGCTCACAAAATTGTTATACCCTCTCTGTTCCTTTTGTTCGATCTGAATTAGGAAAAAAGGCTTTTGTGTACGCTGCTCCGACTGACTGGAACCTTCTGCAATCGAAATTGAAATGGTCATTTTAAAAACAGTTACTCGGCAAATGGAAATCGACTCAATGATATGTAACTGTTTTTAAGTGTCTCTAGGTTGTTTGTGTTGTAATATTTTGTGATGTAACTGATGTATTGCTGCCCATTTTGGCCAGGACACTCCTGCGAAAGAGATTTTTAATCTCAGAGAGTCTTTTTCTGGTTAAATAAAGGTTAAATAAAATAAATAAATAAAATAAAAAGTCACCTACTTCTTGGATGCCCTGGGGGTAAGCAGATAAACATCAAATTTCCATTTTTGGGTGAACTATCCCTTTAAATAACTTTATATGCATTTTTTTCCCCACAATATATTTCACCTATATCATCATGCATCTTTAAAACCTAAAAACGTGAATCCTCGTTTCTTAAGATTTTTTATATGTTCTGTACATTATTATTTCTCTTTTCTGCATTTCAACTCTGCTGTAGTTTATTTCTAATAAACCTGACATTGTATACTATTGTTGGCTCTGTGACAGATTGTTTATGTTCCTATATTCTTCCATGCTGATGGCCCTGCAGCAGAGTTAGAGGGGACCTCTTGTTGAAGAACATCTCCAAGACACTATGAACCATCTGACTAGTAAAACCTCAAACATTCAAAAGTTTATCAAATAAATGTCAAATGTTTTTGGAGTCCTGTATGTCTTACAAGGCCATCTCGTTTAACACTGCATTGAGGACACTACAACCAGAGAGGTACAACATAATTCAAAACCAGACGAAAAAAGACGAAAATATAATAATGGTAAGACAGAACCATTATTTGAATTGTATTTCAGGGCTGTTCGTGAAGACAGATAATCAAGAGATGTTATGACAACCTGGACAGAATTCAGCTGCAGATCCAGCCTCCACACCAGACTTCTCACGCACAAGGATTGCTGTCAACTAGCATATTATACTGTCTTCAGAGTTAGGTGCATGGAGATATTACTTGATTTTTAGATATAATGAAAACTATATCACATATATTGTTTTATAGCAAAAGCAGAAAACTCCACATTTCATGTCTGACAAACGTTGTTTTTGTTGTGATCATAGATTATGGATGTGATTACACGCAATACACCGAGGTTTTCCCTCACCATTGTAACGTGCTGCTTTTGCAAAGCTCTGTGAAAACGTTTTAGCTTTTATTTAACTGTTACGCCCTAAAGAAGATATCACAGGTTCATCAAGTTCATCAAAATTGTCCATCCTCAATCACTTTTAGTCAGCTTTGACGAAACTCCTCTCAGCTAGCACGTCTTTTCAAAGTTAAAGTAGTCTTGTCACCTGACCTGAATACAGTGCACTGATTCGCTAAAATGGACTTATCGACTTCTGTTCGAAAACAACAAGGATGCTTGTCGGCTTCTAATGTAAAACGTGAACTCATGATGCCTTGAATAATTAATATATGGACATATATTGCAAATTAATATATTTACATAGTCTGATATCTAAATGTATTTACATTTAAAGCAAATAAATATATGTAAATATTTATGATAAAAATATATTTACATATAGTTAATATATGTGAAAAATATTAAAAAGCGGCCAAAATCAAATATTTAAATATATTTTAATATATATTTAAAATATATATTTACATATATTGTATAAAATATATTTTCATGTACAGAAATGCAATATGTTAACAAATATTTGAAATTAATATATGGACATATGTTGCAAATTAATATATTTAGATAGTCTGATATCTAAATGTATTTACATATAGTTAATATATGTGAAAAATATTAAAAAGCGGCCAAAAACAAATATTTAAATCTATTTTTAATATATATTTCAAAATATATTTAAATATATTGTGTAAAATATATTTTCATGTACAGAAATGCAATATGTTAACAAATATTAGAAATTAATATACGGACATATATTGCAAATTAATATATTTTAATATATTTACATAGTCCGATATCTAATATATTTACATACAAAGGAAATAAATATATGTAAATATTTCCGATAAAAATATATTTACATATATTTAATATATGTGAAAAATATTAAAAAGCGGCCAAAATCAAATATTTAAATATATTTTTAATATATATTTCAAAATATATTTACATATATTGTATAAAATATATTTTCTTCTATTTGAATTGAAGATATTTAAATATATCAAAATATATTTATTAAAAATATATTTCAATCTATGTAACTTCTGTATGGGTAAAACTGCACATTTTAGAGTGGCCTTTTATTGTGGCTAGCCTAAGGCACACCTGTGCAATAATCATGCTGTCTAATCAGCATCTTGATATGCCACACCTGTGAAGTGGATGGAGTATCTCGGCAAAGGAGAAGTACTCACTAACACAGATTTAGACAGATTTGTGAACAATATTTGTGTAGCAAAATAGGCCTTTTGTGTACGTAGAAAAAGTCTTAGATCTTTGAGTTCAGCTCATGAAAAATGGGGGCAAAAACAAAAGTGTTGCGTTTACAATTTTGTTCAGTGTAATAATACCCCAATAAATAAACCAAAACAATAACATATCAATCAAGGAAAACAACTGCAAAAGAAAAAGGAAAACAGAACATATAAAGCTATGCACAATACAATTCTTAATATGCAATTCAACAGCATTAATTGATACCTGCCAACATACATAAATTCAACCAGTACCATCAAAACCTTTATTAGAGCTGTAAAAAAGGTATATAAATAAATAGATATTTTATACTTAAAGAAATGAACGAATATCAAAGTCCTCATTTAATCCTCTCGGGGACAACGTAATGTAAAAATCCAAAAGGCCTCACATTGTAAAAGTAATTTATTAATGTCACCACCGCGCCGTGGACACTTGACTACCTCTATTCCTATATACTGAAGAGTGGAAACAGAGTGTCTGGAGTTTGCAAAATGCTGAGTTACTGGACTTTCTGGATCGCGATGTAATAATACCCCAATAAATAAACCAAAACAATAACATATCAATCAAGGAAAACAACTGCAAAAGAAAAAGGAAAACAGAACATATAAAGCTATGCACAATACAATTCTTAATATGCAATTCAACAGCATTAATTGATACCTGCCAACATACATAAATTCAACCAGTACCATCAAAACCTTTATTAGAGCTGTAAAAAAGGTATATAAATAAATAGATATTTTATACTTAAAGAAATGAACGAATATCAAAGTCCTCATTTAATCCTCTCGGGGACAACGTAATGTAAAAATCCAAAAGGCCTCACATTGTAAAAGTAATTTATTAATGTCACCACCGCGCCGTGGACACTTGACTACCTCTATTCCTATATACTGAAGAGTGGAAACAGAGTGTCTGGAGTTTGCAAAATGCTGAGTTACTGGACTTTCTGGATCGCGATGTCTAATTGCACACCGATGTTCAGAAATACGAATTTTCAGAGGTCTACTAGTCTTACCAACATAACATAAGCCACAAGGGCAACGCAACAAGTAACTAACGTTAGCCGTCTTAAATAGTGCCCCAAATTTTAAAGGTTTTCGCCGTGTGAGGATGTGTAAAGGTCAACGTCTTATATGTGAAATTGCACTGTTGACAATTACCACAACTGTAATTCCCATATGGTATTTTGTTCAAGAAATGAGGAGCAGGTTTCAAATCAGATCTGACCAAGATATTTCTAAGATAGGTGTTTTCTTATACACTAAACGAGGTGGTTTATCAAAACATTTCTTGAGACTGGAATCACTCTCTACAATATTGCCAATGTGGTCAGTTGGTTTGCGATACAAAGTAGTTTCAATGCCTGATGCAGTGCGAAGAACAAGCACATCCCAAAAATTTATTTTCTCTTGATGAAATTCAATTGTAAATTTCAACGCACTACACTTATTGTTTACCAAATTGTGAAACTCCAGTAGCTCAGATTCAATACCACTCCATATTAAAAAAAACATTGTCAATATACCGTTTACATAGAACAATGTGTCTCAAAAAATTGTTTACCCCAGGGTTTAGCACAAACTGATGTTCAAACATCCCACAAAATAAGGATGCAAAGCTTGGGGCCATCTTGGAACCCATGCTGACCCCTTGCCACGGATCGGCCAGGCCCTCCCCTCCGTCAATCACAATGATCCGCATCACCTGAGTTCTAATCATGCTCACCTGCACCTCATCACCACTGTCATCTTACTCAGCATAAAAGCACACGCCACAGTTCATCCTCTGTCTGATCTCGTACCCACGATGTGGACTCTACTCCTGCGACCAGCTTGCTGAGTATAAACCGTACTACTCACCCATTGTGCCTCAACTCCTGTTTCTGCTGCTTGTGTTCTCCTCTCCCGCCAGATCGTCTGTCTCCATGGTCAGTGTGCTCCTGAAGATTCCCCTGTCTCATCTGCCCTTCATATCTGTGGACAAGAGGATATTCACACTAACATTCATACCCATCTTCGGTGCAAACCTCAGAAGTCAGCCACTCACCTTAAATCTCCCCCGCTCAGCTCAGTAATCCACATCCTGTTCAATAAACATTTATGTACTTTTACTTACCTCTGTGTCCAGCTGCATACAGTATGTGACACCCCTGAAATCTGCAAATAATAATCTGACCCAAACAAAAAATAATTATGTGAAAGCACCAATTTTGCCAGGTTACTCAGACATGCAGTACTTGGTACCTGACAAAAACGTTGATCGAGAAAAAATTCAATTGCCTCTAGCCCTCCCTGAAATGGAACATTAGTGTAAAGCGAATTCAACATCCATGGTAACTAGAAAAACAGGATGATCAGGTAATTTCACATTATACATAAATTCAATAATATCCATTGTGTCTTTAATATATGAGAGGGTAAAGACATGACTAAAGGTTGTAAATGAAAATCAACAAAAGCATTTTTTCTGTAAGTGACCCAATTGCTGCCACTATGGGTCTCCCAGAAGGGATTTCCCTGTACGGTTTGTGAATTTTAGGCAGCGTGTATAGTACCGGATATTCAACACATATATTCATATTCATCTTTTGTCAACAGACCTGAATCTACAAAGAGTCGTAAAAGTATTGTGTACAGATGTCTTAAAATGCGCCAAAGGACTCATACTCAATTTTTTCTAAAAAAAAACCTGAATTAGAAAGTTGTCTCTGAATTTCAAATTCGTAGTCTTTTCGATCTAAAATCACCACTGCTCCACCTTTATCAGCACTTTGAATCACTATAGACAAATCTTTTTTTAAGTGATTCCAATTCAGACAGTTGTGCCTTTGTCAAGTTATGTGCAAGTTTGTATTGTCTTTTAGCTTTTAATATAGATACTATATATATATATACATATATATATACACGCACACACACACACACACATTTATTTTTCAAAACAATGAGTTTTGAGTTTGAAGTGAACAAATGATATTTAAATGTTTTCACACGTGATCACTGGCTGTAGGTCATCAGTAAATGAGTGTGGCATTTAAATGGCAGTTTCCCAAATTAAACAAAAGAGCTGTTAGTTTTGATTGATGGGCGTACACTGCAAAAAATGCTTTTCTTACTTAGATTTTTAGTCTTGTTTCCAGCCAAAATATCTAAAAATTCTTAAATCAAGAAGAATTTTCTAGACAAGTAAAAATTGTTGTCTTGTTTTCAGCAAAAACAAGCGGAAATTAAGTGAGTTTTTGTTGAAAAAAGCAAAATAATCTGCCAATGGGGTAAGAAAAATAATCTTATATCAAACAGAAAACAAGATTATTTTTCTTACCCCATTGGCAGATTATTTTGCTTGTTTCAAGCAAAAACTCACTTAATTGTGACTTGTTTTTGCTGAAAACAAGACAACAATTTTTACTTGTCTAGAAAATTCTTCTTGATTTAAGAATTTTTAGATATTTTGGCTGGAAACAAAAAAAATCTAAGTTAAGAAAAGCATTTTTTTGCAGTGATAATGTAGAGAACTGTGTTTAGAGTTTTGCAAAACATTTGTTTTACAATATCAAACTGCGTTTAAAGCATGTAATGTGCTTGTAGTTTTGCAGACTTGGTTTAAAGATTAGGTATGAGTGAATAGTTTCACTGAGTGAGCCTCAAGTACCAGTTTTAGTGTCAAAGCCATTTTAGCCATGTAACTGCTATGTAACTGCATGAACAATTCAACATTCCACACTAGTGCAGATCCAACACTGCTTATGGGCCAAACTTACTCTCAGGAAAGACGTGCAGTGAAACATTAGCGATGAAAAGGTGTTTTTTTTTTTTTTTTTTGGCTGACCTTATTGAATATGCATTTGTAGGAGTTTCCCTTTCAGACACAAAATTTATGGGAGGAGAGTGTTTAAATTCATCACGCAATGCGATTTACTAAGGTTTGCGCTTGCTGGTTTACTGGTATCTGTACTGTTATTTAGTGTCCAAAAAAGCATGTCTTAAACCAGCTGCTTATTTTCCCGTTTAGTAAATCAGGCCCTTGGTGTAAGTTTTTAACACCTGGGGTGTTGGTTTAACACTGGTGATTTTGCTGTGTACTTTCAAAAGGAGAAACAAGTGTCATAAATGACATTTGAGTAACGGTCCCACACTGCTCATGTGAGATTGCTTAACTGAAATAAGTTACTGAAATACACACGGAATAGTGCATGTGTTTGTGAAGTGGTCATTTTGAAATGTTTACTTCAGTGTTGCTATATTTGAAGCATTTGCATTTGATAAGAAATGTTGCCTTATCACTTGCCCCTACTGCATTGTATCTCCCGTGCAGAAGCCTTTATATTTACAATATTCAACAACATATTCACACAATGCAAAATTTCAGAGACAAATCAGTCAGTTGGAATATTACGAGAGAAAGCAGATGTAATGCATGCTTGTAGTTTATTATGAAGATTTATATCCCATTTTCAGTGAGGATAAAGAAGACGTGTGTCAAGAGGACGAGAAGAGTCTCATGCCCCAGCAGCAGCCAGACTTGAGTCATGCTCGAACAAGAAAGAGAGAGAGCGTTTGCCCATCAAATGGCCCTGTGACCTCTGCTTTTTTTTTTTTTGATAATTTTTTATGAAGTTTTCAACCCAGGTACCTCTCTGTTAAGAGGAGAAAACAAAGTCAGAATCATTGTTTTTATTTTTCCATTGGACTGTTGGAGTTGTTTTTTTATTATTTTATCTTAACTGGTCTTTCACAATATATCACCAGTAACTTAAAATATTATCACATTTCCATGTGCTGTTGACCAGCCAAAACAAACAATGCATGCCAGTTACATTAATTACAAATAACAAACATATTGCAGTTGACTGGATATTCATTACCTGTTCAGAGTTTTCAAATCCGTAGCGAATTGAAGTGGCTACATGCTCACAATTATGTGCTCTTGGCCACCACAAATCACAGCGACGATGTAGCTCCTTAATTTTCTTTGTCATTTGTTCTCTAGTTTGGACAGTACTCACATCGTCAAGGTAGTTGGACTTAATATAACCGTTTCCCATTGTATCAAATACACATGCAGAAAACCTGAAGGTTCTGGGACCTATTGAGGTAGAACAGATGCTTCAGAAAAGAATGCTTAAATTTGTGTGTATATTAATGTCAAGATATGATTATGGCTCTTGTTCTAAATGTAATCATTATCTGTTCTTTATTCACAAGGGGTTTTCAAACTTGGTGATACCAGAGACTCACAAATATAACCATCTTGCTTCCAAAAAATATATCTTCATGTATACTGTGTGAGAAAAAGTGTGATATGAAAAATGGGCATCCATGTTGTTACTGTACAAAGTAAATTAATCTTCTCAAATTATCCATATTGTGACCCTCTCATCCTGGACCACAGTTTGAAAACCCATGCTTTACACTAGTGAAAAAGAAATGCTGCCGTCATGAATACGCTGGCTTACCAGTTATATGGAAAATGTCCTCGTTGTCTTTTTTCTCCTTCAGTCCTGTAACCTTACCTTTCCCCACATATAGAGCCCAGTGGGTGTATAAAGGCCTTCTGTTTATGTGGAATCTAGCAACTGAAATAATATCCCCAAATGTAAACTGAGAAACAGAAAAAAGACATTGTTTCAGGCAAAAATATGAATATGAATGTATATGTCTCAACAGCTAAAGATATATCTATATATGTGTGATCTGCTAACATCTTACTTGCGAGTTGGGCTCAGACAGAGCCAAATGAAGAGCAAACGTAGACAAAAACACTAACAGTGTCCTCCTCATCATACCAGTGCTTGCCCCCTGCATAATTCAAGTTCCTTCAGGCATGTTAACATGGCATGTAAAAAAGTTAGAGCAAGAAAATCACCTAGTGTCATGTCATATCACATTAAAGATGATGCTCTATGATGCATCTGCACTTGAAATCATCAGCTCTGAGATAATGGGCTGCTTCAATGAATGCTTCAAATAAAAGTCTTCTGAACCATACCTGTAAGATCCCAGTGGGTATGCCAGAAACAGAAAGGCAGGCAGACAGAGAACAGAAGATATAATTTGTCATATGTTGGACTTCTTTAAAGGTCATCATCATGCAACGTCACCTCTTCAGTTGACTGATAAGAAAATAAAAGACGCACGCTTTTCTGAAAGTATATTGACACAGCAGAGGCCAGAGATGTGGTCCATTTTTGCTCCTGCCCACCACAAGATTAAATGTAAAATTCATACATAAATGCTCCTCTGGCCACATTGATATTTTACATATGCATGTAACCAAATGAGCCTTTAAAGTATCCATTAAAATAGATATTTTATTTTGTGGCCATATATGCACTGCAGCTCAATACAATTTTCACATTTACAGAGAAAATGCAGCTATATAAAATGTATAGCTTCGAGTAATTTACTGTTAAATTTACTGTAATATTTTACAGTGTTATTTGAAAAATTCCATGCACTAAATTAAAACTTGAGTTTGCTTATTTGTTGAAACTGACTGTCTTAAATTGGCCAAATTCATTTCAATGACAAAAAGTGTCTCAATTTGAATTTGTAAACTATCCGATACACACAATAATTAAATTAATAGTTATATTTTCTCAAACTAACTGTCAAAGTGCAAAATTGCTATGAACATATAACGGTCAATGCAAGAACAAAATGCATGCAACTTAAACTGGATACAGAGGAGTTGTAAAATAAGCAGCACATGCGGTATTTACTGACTGGAGCCGCTCTGAGACATCATTAAAATCCAAATATATAGTGAAAACACTATTAAATAGAGGACAGTAACAAGATCGGCAGTTTAAGACATTAACTTGTAAGCACCAAACACAAGATACTTATTTTTTCAATATAAATAAGACTTTATTTATATAAACCTAAGACATAAACTAATCTAACACATGAATGCACGCATTCACACATTCACACAAGTTGCAGAAAGAGAGAAAGTGAGGAAAGGATGAATTTAAGAGAATGAAAATGTGAAATCCCAATTTTACAGCAATATGTGCAATTGCATAGACCTGAACAACCATCAATCACTTATTTAATGACTTGGAAAAAGGGTCCCAATCAACCTGAATCATGATTACATTTCAATATGTTGTTTTAAACCCCAAGTATCTTACTTATAACTTCATTATATTTTACTTATAACTTTATTATAATTATTTATTAACAATTATTCAGTTATTTGTAATGTTAATTGTAAAAAATAATAATAACAATAATGAAAATTGAAAGTAGTTTCAGTGTAGCTAGCTACTTTTTCAGAAAGGTAGCTTGAATGTAGCTTAACCGCTTTAATTTACGGGTAGCTTGTAGCTGGTCAAGCTTCAGTTTCAGAGTAGCTTCCCCAACACTGATAATACAGTACATGTAAAGTTCCTCTCTTCAGTCAGGAGATTTGAAATTAGTTGGGAGTCAGCTAACCTTTTGTCAATCTCTTTTCTTTAGGATGAGTTATTCAAACCCTGGTATCACGAGGCAATTATAATGTTGCCGCTGCAAAGGCTTTCGTCCTGTGAACATGTCATACGATTATATGACTGGTTTATCATGGAGGAACTAGACGTCTTGGTCATGGAAAATCCCCGTCCGTGTGTGACTCTGTCTGAGTTCATCAGACAAAACAGACGTCACCTGAATGAAGAAACAGCCAGACGCATCCTGCAGCAGCTCACAGTCGCACTGAAGCATTGTTTGGATCGTGACGTTGATCCTGTCACAAATTTGAGAAAAATTGTCATCAACACAGACACCCTGCAGCTAAAGATAATAGACTTTAGCCACACAGACTTCTTCCAGAATGCACGTGAGATGGCCTTTTGAACACCGTTCGCTAATGACTAACAGTTTACAATTCACTGATGATGTTTTACTAAACACGGGAAATATATTGTTTACAGAATACGACTCAAGCTGCAGAGCGAGATTAGTAATAGCAGCAGTTGAAGGATTATACGAAGTGTAAAACATTGAACAAATGACACTGAAGGTTTAGCAGTGATTAAATGTTCACGGGCATCCAGAGAAAGTCACAGTAACAGCAACAAATGCATTGTGTTTCATGATCACATTACCTTACCTCAAAATGTGTTTATGGGTGTCAGTAAGGACAAATATGACTGATCCGCTCTCTTCTGAACACTTTCACAGATTGCAGGGATCTTCTTCGGAAACTTGGGTACGGAGGGCCAGCAATGATTGAGACTTTACAGGACATCTTAGATCATGCCTGGTTTAGAGACCTCTCCACAGCGAATGAAGGAGAAGGAAACTGAAAAAAGTCAGCATAAGAAAAAGAGATGTACTTTTGACTGATTCTGGCCTTTTAAATAAGAAAGAGCTCTTTTCAGTTCGAAACGCAAGCTTATTTTCATGCTCTCATTGTTTTTTTATTTATTTATTTTCATGCTCTCATTGTTTTTTTTTTTTCCCATGCTCTCATTGTTTTTTTTTTTTAATTTATTTTCATGCTCTTATTGTTTGACAGGTAGATGTTCCCCTGTTGGGCAGCAGCTCTGAGCCACGCTTCACTCCTTTAACCCGGGATCATCTCCCTTCCAGCCCTGCAGCTGAGCCTCGGGTTAGATGTTAGTACTTCTCCGCTCTTTTCATTCAGAGCCAGTAGCTGCTCTGTTCAGCCTCTTCAGCAGCTCCTTCAGCTGTGGGCTTAGAACGGATCCTTTATTCCAGTGATCCACAAGTTAATGTGAAGAGATTCACAAACACAGCTCTGCCAGGCTTTCATTTGCCAGTCGCTTCTTGTGCATTTGTGCGTCGCAGCACGCATTTGTGGATTTTGAAACATTTCTGGCATCAAGACATGCACTCAAATCCAGACAGGTGGACTCCACCCACCGTCTGCTGCTGACCAATCATAGCACGTTCTCACTACAACCAATCACGCTTTGCTTTACAGTCAGAGCGGTCTCTTCCTGGAATAACTTTGCTCATTTATCTGCACAGGCTCAGATAGGAATTATAAGGCCCATAAGATGTGGTACAGTAAAAGATACTTAAAGCTGCAGTCTGTAACTTTTTTTTTTTTTGTTAAAAATGATCCGAAATCAATATTTGAGCAAGTTATCGCACGTGAGGATCCTGCAGGTGGCGGATCGTTTATAGGCTTTTCTCACAACAGCTGGAATAATTAAATTTATCATTTTGATGGCGGATTGTAATCCAGAAAGGATTATGTGTTTATGAAACACGTGTGAATGAAATTAAATTATATTCCAGTTTTAAATGTGCTTCTGATTACAGATAGCCTGAGTTTACACAAGATTTGTATTTTAAAGAAAACCAGTTCAAATTGAGCATAGTTTGCTTTTTGGGTTAAAAATCTACACGCTAATACACACTATACTCATAGTGACGCAATGCTGATACATTTTTATTTCATGTCAGTTTATGAAAATGATTTAGATCAGTTGTTTTTGTCTTAGTTTCAGTTTTTTTGACCTTGCTCCACCGGTCTGTAAATTTGAGCACATGTTTTGACGCTGGAAATGTTTTGCAATCCGCAGATGTGTACTGCGATTCACAAACACACAGAAAGCGATTCACAACTGAATGCCACGCAGAGCTGTTTGTGTCATTTTTAATTCTTTTTATTTGTAATGTATTTATCTGGAGCAAAGGAGCGACTATAAGCCCATATTGAGGTCCTGATGAACTTTCATGAGCCGTGAACTGGAGAAGGAGAGCGGTCCAGACGGCACTGGAGCTCATCACTGTATCAGACGCAGACTTGAGCTCCACATGTTCTTATCAGAGAGCCAAATTATAAACATAAACATTCTGTCAAATTCATAGACAAAAAAGGACAGTATGCAAAATTTCAGAGGCAGTAAGTTAAATAATTATGACAAATGCAAATGACAACAGAGACATGAATGAAGTCTTGGGTTCTGTAACTAATGACCTGATGTTCAGTCTGTCAGCAACTGAGAAAATTCAAACACAAAGATGAAATTCACACACAGATGGCTAAAGTTCTCTGTTGAAAAAAACAAAATGGCCTGTTTCTAAAAGATGCTTCTCTCATAGCTGTGCTCATGTTCTGCTTGTCTGTCGTCTCTATAAAAAATACAGCATTTAAACATTTTAAATAAAATATTTTTAAAAATGTTCTTTATTTAAATAATAAATAAGTTTAGCACAAGTACTGCTGTGCAGCCATTTTCAAATAAAGAAAACACAGAATTGATTATTATTAAAAAAGAAATCTTTTGAATGAATAACTCAATGACAAATACGTTTTTAATAATCACTTGTCGCCACCTACTGGTGTAATGATGTAATTGATACAATCTTTATTTGAAGTGTCAAGTTACTTTCAAAAGGTGGATAAAAGACTTTTATCCAGTACTTCTGTGATAATGTGAATTATAAGACAGGAATAATGCTACAGTGTGGTCGAAAAGGCTGTTTCATACTGATATGTTAGACAGCAACTTGCCTTTCAAAAATCATATTTCATAATCAAGATCTCTAGACTGGTTTGCTGTTGTCCTGCTTTATCGATAACCCAGCTACGGTGAGTCCAAAATACAGCTGCTAGAAAAAATATGATCAAATAACACCAATTCTATCATCTATCATCAAGCGATTCATTGAATCATTTTGTGAAGCAATTGGTTCAGTTGATTTAAATTTTCAAAACAATTAATTTCTCCATCGCTAGGAAAAGCTGGTTTTCTAATAATGCCATGTTGAAGTGATTGAGTGATTCGAGGCTATAATGTGATTAGTTTATGAGGCACGGCTGATCCAATCTGACAATCACTCCTTATATAAGAAGATCTGGAGGAGTTTCAGCTGGAAAATGTGTGAAAACCCAGAGAATCTGCTGCTTCGTGAAGAAACCGATTCATGATTTAGAGTTTAGAATTTAGACCGATCTCTGAGTCTTGAGTTTGAGAATCACTTTTCACCAGACTTCAGAAAACTCCCATCAAGAAGATTGAGTCCATCATTTCTGCTTATGGAGGAACAAACAAGTGAAGGATCTCAGAAACTCTGTTGTATAAATAATCGTCAAAGTTATCTGAGCGTTCTGGGTCTCCTGTCAATGACATTCTGCATCAGAATGTTGTGATTGGCCCAGAGCTGTTGAATTTTGAATTTCAACGGCTCTGGATTGGCCCGAAGTATACGTCTTACGTCACCACGTTCTGAACACGTACATGCTCATACCGGTAATTCTCCTTCTGCGTTCACACACAGCAGAATACCGGTAATTTACTGGTAATGTTACAATTTCTCATACTGGTAAATTGGTAAAACAAATTTACCGGTGTTTTTGAAAAGGTCCTGTTCACACATGATCTCTCTACAGCAATTTACCGGTAATTTTCCCGGGAAAGTCTGTATGTGTGAAAGGGCTTAGATACACATGAACTTCAGGACAGTGAGTGTGTGTTTGGGACCCGTTTGCATTTTATTAATTTATTCATAATATTAATGTCTGAATACACAAGGTTGCTATGGTCACGCAGGTTTGTGCATTAAACGCATGGCCAGGAGAAATAAATGTTGTTCTCTCAACATAAGAAGTTGTGTTCGCCGAACATGTCCCCTACCCTGCTACCTGCCATCTTTTTGATCATTTTATCATGAAAATATGTTTTATTTCTTTAAATAACACCTTAGGCCTACATATAATTATCACAGAAACAAATCCACAGCTGAACCGCGGCAGTAGTGGTGTTTTCATAATCAGCGTAACCTATTTGAAGGAATCAGTTGAATGGATTGAACTCACTCGTTAAGACAGTGACTTGGCGCCACCTAGTGTCTGTTTTAGTTTCATATTAAACGTATAATTTAATTGATTGAGATATTGACATATTTCTGCCTTCAAAATTTAAAACATTAATTTCATAACATTTTATGCATTTGTAGGCTTATTGCAGTGTAAATGCATTCAGTAATGATGTCTCTGATGGCTTTTGTTGACATTGATTGGATTTTTACTAGTAACAGCCCTTTATTATTTTAACTTTAAGCCCTAATTATTTTAAGTTTATCGATTGGAATTAAGATCGTGGCATTCCATATTCATGATGCATGCATTTAATACGATTTTTGTTTTGTTTTTTTAAATGCCCCTAGACATCAGTTTACAGGTTTGTTTCTGATGCTGTCAATGTTGTTTTTGGTTTTTGGTTACATTAAAAAAATGCAGTTAGCTCAAAAAACTGAGGGCACACGACAGGCACTGTTTGGATGAGCATGATGCTTGTATGTTAAATGCATGTCGTGTGTGTTTCACTAGCTCCGTTCCCATGGACACCACTTGTTTGACCTGATTCTGGATATTTCCAGCCTAAGACGTGTGATTAATCCGTATCTAAAGCCGTGTCTACACCAAGAGAACCCATTATAATCAGTTGATGCGGTGACTGTCCACACGGGAAGAGGCGCGAGGCGACCGATCTTCTACAGTAACCTCCTTCTATTCCGAATATTGGTAACATGCCTTGTATGCTTTGAAAGTGAAACCTAAAAAAACAGCATGCATAAGAGAGTGATTGCACGCTTTCGCGAGCTTCAGCAAATGCACGCGATCACAGACAGCAGGCTTCCCAGCCGAAACAACCCCCCACGTGAAACTGAAATAATAACGGTGATATAAGATGTTGGCCATATCGCCCATCTAAGTCATTCATCCCACACTATCAACAGGCGCGTCATGTAGGCTTCTTGTGCTTCGTTTGGGCACCACAAGGTGTCACTGTGGCCTCAAGCTTACCCCTCGACTACTTTGGCTCGACTACCCTACGGACAAAGAAATGTATAAATAAATAAATGTGGAAATAAAGAAATAATTATGTAAATAAATACATAAATGTGAAAATAAATAAAAGTGGAAATAAATAAACTTATGAATAAATAAATGTGGAAAAATAATAAATGTGTTATAAATAATTATTCATTTTTGCTTTTTTTTACTTTTCTTTGTACATTTATTTCTATATTTATTTAATTATTTTTGCTTTTTTTCCATTTCTTTGTGCATTTATTTATTTATTTATAATTGTGGCAGGATTGGCATTCCATACAAAACGTCAGCAAACAGGTATAACACAGGCAAGACAAAGAGTAATCCTAGAGCAAGCGTGGGTCTTTAATCTGCGAACAATATCCAGAGGGCTTGAGAAGAGGGGTAGTCCAATAACATGAGTAATAGTCCAAACGGCAAGACAAGGGTTAATCCAAGATACACAGGCAGGAAACAAGAAACAAGGCAACACGAAATGAATAGACTAACTAGAACTGGAAACTAGACTCGGTAAAGCAGCTATCACTAGGTGAGTGATAAACGCAGATCAATAGTAGAGACTACACAGAATGGCTCGGTAAGGCAGCTAACACTAGGAGAGTGCTAAACGCTAGAACAATACTCGGACATCTGAAAGAGGAAGTCCAAGGCTTATAAAGCATGTCTGAATGGATTCATGTGTAATCAGTGCCTTCAGCTGTGTGTGTGCAACAGTGCAATGGATCATGGGAATTGTAGTCCGCAGTGACATGTAAAAGTCTGTGTGGTGTGAGAGTCAATGTAAAGAGAAGACAACATCTGGTGGTGAGCAGACAGAAGGCTACGGACTGGATTCGTGACACCATGTTACGTTCCACGTGTGTTTGTGTATATTGTTTCTTTTTCTCGCTCTCTTTTTGTGTTACTTTTTCCGCTTCTAAGTCGGTGTTTATTGGCTGACTTGACTATCAATCATCATTCTGACGTAACGATGTTCTGCCAATCTGCTGTATTTGAGGACTTGAGTTGATTGTGTGGGGTGCGCCACGCCAGCGTACCTTGTACTCCAACGCGGTCAGCAGTCTCGTGTCGACGCCAGTTGTCTCCTGAGGCTTAATGTATTTTGTCTTATGGAGTTATGCTTTGTGTGATTTGATCTATTTATAGATTTGTTCTTTGGCTATTGACTTGTATCAAATCCTTCGTGAAAGATGACACATGATAAGACTGAAACTCCAACACAGACATCAGCGTTAAGTTCAAAGTTAAGAATGCATTTTGGCGCATGGAACTACTTAGTCAAATGTGCCTCTTTGTGATGATTCGAATACCTAGTCAATTTTTGTTACAATACTGTTCGCTTGGTTTTTTTGATTAGGTCAGTTTGTACTTTTTTAGATTAGATTTGTGAGTGTTACGCCACCCTTGTATTTTTGTTTGTAGTTTATAGGAGTTTAGTTCGAGCGTCGTATACGCTGAAGAATTCGGTTTTATTTTTATATTTCTTTTGTTAGTCAGTTTAGAGGTTAGTTATAAGGATTATTTTGTTTTGTTTATTTCTTTCATTTGGGTGACACTCCTGTTTTTTTGTGTTGTTTAAATTCCATAATTTCTCCTTTTTACGTATCATTTGTATCTTACCACAACGCGTCCAGTAAAGTCTTTTGAAATACTACTTTTCAGTACCATCTTTGACCTGCACCACACCCAGTAACAGTTGTCTCACCTAAATGTTATGGTATCATCCCTTTTTAACATCAAGCACGTAACACACCATGTGTGGCCCTTGTCTGGAATCCAGACCTGGTCCACACTAGGACCGTAATTCATTGCATGTGGGCCAAGCAAAAGCTGATTGTGTGGGCCGGAGCTGGGCCAGAGAAAAATTGCTATGTGGGGAAATGCTTAAATGCAGACAGATCAACATCAGTGTCTCTATGTTTTAGGTCAAAAAATGAAACATTAAAATAACACAGATTAGATCAAATAAGTCATGCACGTTCATCTTCCCCGCTGCTGTGTTAGCACCTTTATTAAAATGCAACGTCCCTATGTGACGTCTGTTTTTATATTGTTTATCAACATTATAATTTTTTTATATCAATTAGATCAACTAGCCGAGTAGACAGATATGAATATTTATTCATGACCATGCTGAAAATAAGTCAATATTGTTAGCTGATGCTAACTGTCTGGCTAACAAGCTTGCTGGTGCTAAGTTGAGGTAATTTTTAGATATAAAGTCCAAATATATTTATTTGTCCACCTGGATAGATTACATCTGAGGGGAAAAGAAAGGATGTGATGTTCAGAACATGGTAGCTACAGTAATTATAAGAGTGGGAAATGATGCCCTCTGGGGGCATTTGGCCAGGGGTGTTTTTACACCACAGACGAGGTTTGAGAAGAAAAAAATCATTATGAAAATATAATGATATTTTCCTTAAAATGTTCTTCCTAACTTCAGGCCTTATTCTCACATCATATATAACTGTGACGTTCTGCAAAACAACAAGCTTTAAAACACAAGCTTTTTTTTTTTTTTAATTACTGGTGAAAATCAGATGGTCAACTCAGGTATTCTCTCAGGTACATGGCAGTGTAAGCTTCACAGTGAACTACTACATCACTCTCATCAGCATATTGCATATCAACAACAAAAATATATCTTAATCTCCACTGGGATCAATAAGGTGGATCAGACAGGGATCACTCCTTTTCACAAAACGGATGGACACACGAGAGGTGAGTGTGTGCACTACTCTGCACACTGCATACTCGGGAGACACTGTGAAAAGAGTGTGCAAATCCAGCAGTGGGTACAAGAACGTGGATGTTCCAGTTCCTACGGCTGTCAAAGATTACAAAAGCTTCATGGGGGAGATGACCTTTCATATCAGCTGATTGGCTACTATTCCTCATGGAAAAAAAGCAGGAAGTGGTACATGACTGTGCTTCACCATTTCATTGACATTGCTGTCACAAACAGCTGCTTGCAGCACAAGCAACTGTGTAACAGCAAAGAGGAGCAGCCCATGACACAGCAGAGCTGTGTGGGGGGTCCTTGCAGCCTGCACGGGAGAGCTACCAGCACTTACCTGTTGCCATTTCTGGTACAGTTGGCTCAAAAAAAGCCACCCAGGGGTGCAGGAGGTGCAGGCTGTGTGGGAAATGCACTCCATTCATGTGTGAGGCATGCCAAGTGCCCTTCTGTGTTATTCTGGACAGGAACTGTCACAAGTCCAATCACAGCTAGGGTTTCCTACATATGTAGGGGTGCCGTATGTAAATATGTGTATATGTAGTGGTTCAGCATGTTTAGGTCTGATAATGTACAGTTTTTTTTTTAATTTATAAATTACAATTTATTTTTACGCGAGAATATCTGACATGGTCTCATTCAGTTCAGTCAACATTGCTCTCAAAAGCAAAATGTTACTGTTTGACTTCACAGCGCACTGTTTATAAAAATGAGTGTATCTGAAAAACGTCATTTTTGATTAGTAATGTGCATTGCTAAGAAGATTTTCTCAATACTTCGATTTTTTTTTTTTTTTTTTTTGCACCCTCTGATTCCAGATTTTCGAATAGTTGTATCTCGGCCAAATATTGTCCTATCCTAACAAACCATATTTATTCATATCATTTATTTATTCACCTTTCAGATGATGTATAAAACTCAAATTCAAAAAATTTACACTTAAGACTGGTTTTGTGGTCCAGGGTCACATTTATGTAAACAGTTCAAATCAATTTTGTGTAGTTTTAAAGTGTTTTATGCAAGTTTTCTACATTGACAAATTTGAGGTTGACATTAGTCATATTTTTGTATTTAATAAAACATGCTTACCTTACATATAATTGTCCATGAAGGCTGAAAGTGAAACACATTACTGATATTCAGGTGTGCAGAATTTTTAGGCGTGTTTTTTAGTCAAAAATTATTAGAACCTCATAAGAAATATACAAAACTAATGCAATACAGAAATTGCAAAGTCAAGACATGACCACTGGACAGCAAAATCCTCACTGGGACAGCGGGGTCAGAAAAAAACAGGTGGAGAAGAAAAGACACACGTTAATTGCAAAAGATTTAAGAATTAACGTGAAGAATTAGGTTTAAAACCATCAGGAATCATTTAGTCTCTAGCGCCACCATTTTCCAGAACGGCAACCTTCCTGGAGTCTCCAGAAGTATGTGTCAGGATCTCAGAGGGCTTTGCTCGGGTAAAAAATCCTAGAAGATGACCATCACTTAAAGGGATCCCCGGGTATTAAGAGATGTATAGCTTAATATAACATCAATGATGTCTCTTATTGAAATATGTCGTAAAAAAAACATGAAAATGTATGTTATTTTAAAAAAACGACATCGTTTTTGGACTATGGGGGGCACCATTATTTTACGTGCACAGTACATTCTGCATTGATGACGTCAAATGGCTGCACTCAGTGAGCAACTGGCGTTTTTTTACCGCAACAACTCAGAAAATAAAATACTGATACGATACCACATTGTGAGACTTTTGGTTGTAATTTTCAGTCGAAGGGCAACAAAAGAAGCGATGTAATGTAAGACTTCCCATTCTTTTCTCCTCTTCTTATCGCTAGGAAAGCAGTGAAGATGCCTGTGGATGAATAAAACTTCCTAAAGACCCGCTTCTTTGTTCTCTCCACTTTAGCCCTGATGCCTTTGAGTCTTTTAGTAGACCACAGCTACTGAAAGAGCTTACAAACGGCTGAGACAAGAAACGCTAGATGCCATCCTGTTAGGATGTAAACATGCCGATGCACGGCCGCTAGAGGAGTTTGTCAGCGCAGATTTCCCTGGAGATCCGGGGCGTTTACACTCCTTGTGGGGAAAAATTGATGGTACAGCATTTGGTTTAAACCTATACTTATATCCATTGCCACCTGTAAGCTCTTTCAGTAGCTTTGGTCATCATGTCAGTATTTTATTTTCCGAGTTGTCTATTCCGAGTTGTGCTGTGGTAAAAATAGCAACAGGTAGCTCACCGAGTGCAACCATTTTATATCATCAGAAAAATGGGCCCCCCCATAGTTCAAAATATGTATAAAACAAGGTGATTTTTTTTAAAATAACATAAATCTTTATTTATGTAATAATTATGATAAATTTTTTCCCATTGAAAATAGTACTTATTTTTTTTCAAATTTTTTACAATTATTTTTCACTTCATGCAGTATTTCAGATGAAAATAGACACTAGGGCTTTAAAGTACAATTTTTGAATGCAGATTAGCACCTCCTGGTGTGAGCAAAGAGAGAAAAAAACATGTAATTTCATGGTGTAACCACTAATTGCCTGTATAGGATTCAATAGGGAGTCTTGTGTCCCCAAAAGCTTCAAATTGGCTGTTATTAAGCCTCTCATTAAAAAACCACAACTTGACCCCAAAGACCTAGTTAATTATAGACCGATCTCAAATCTCCCTTTTCTGTCAAAGATACTAGAAAAGGTAGTATCCTCACAATTATATTCCTTCCTAGAGAAAAATGATATCTCTGAGGAATTCCAGTCAGGATTTAGATCATATCATAGTACTGAGACTGCTCTCATTAGAGTTACAAATGACCTGCTTCTATCATCTGATCGTGGTTGTATCTCTTTATTAGTTCTACTGGATCTTAGCGCTGCGTTCGACACTATCGACCACAACATTCTTTTGAATAGACTACAAAACTTTGTTGGCATTAGTGGAAGTGCCTTAGCATGGTTCAAATCATACTTATCTGACCGCCATCAGTTCGTAGCAGTGAATGAAGAGGTATCATATCGATCACAAGTACAGTATGGAGTACCTCAAGGCTCAGTACTAGGGCCGTTACTTTTCACGCTTTACATGTTACCCTTGGGAGATATTATCAGGAGACATGGTGTTAGCTTCCACTGTTATGCTGATGATACTCAGCTCTATATTTCTTCGCGGCCCAGTGAAACATACCAAATTGAGAAACTAACGGAATGCATAGTCGATATAAAAAACTGGATGACGAGTAATTTTTTACTGCTAAATTCTGAAAAAACAGAGGTGTTAGTTATCGGACCTAAAAACCCCACATGTAATAACCTAGAACATTATCTAACATTTGATGGCTGCTCTGTCAATTCTTCTTCATCAGTCAGGAACCTAGGTGTGCTGTTCGATAGCAATCTTTCATTTGAAAGCCATGTTTCTAGCATCTGTAAAACTGCGTTTTTTCATCTCAAAAACATATCTAAATTACGACCTATGCTCTCAACGTCAAATGCAGAAATGTTAGTTCATGCGTTTATGACCTCAAGGCTAGACTATTGTAATGCTTTATTGGGTGGTTGTTCAGCACGCTTGATCAGCAAACTACAGTTGGTCCAAAATGCAGCAGCTAGAGTCCTTACTAGAACCAGGAAATATGACCATATTAGCCCGGTTCTGTCAACACTGCACTGGCTCCCTATCAAACATCGGATAGATTTTAAAATCTTGTTAATTACTTATAAAGCCCTTAATGGTTTAGCTCCTCAGTACTTGAGCGAGCTCTTATCGCATTATAGTCCTCCACGTCCGCTGCGTTCTCAAAACTCTGGCCGTTTGATAATACCTAGAATATCAAAATCGACTGCAGGCGGCAGATCCTTTTCCTATTTAGCACCCAAACTCTGGAACAGTCTACCTAACACTGTTCGGGAGGCAGACACACTCTGTCAGTTTAAATCTAGATTAAAGACCCATCTCTTTAGCCTGGCGTACACATAACACACTAATACGCTTCTATTATTCAAATCCGTTAAAGGATTGTTAGGCTGCATTAATTAGATCAACCGGAACCGGGAACACTTCCCACAACACACGGTGTACTCGTTACATCGTAAGTAGAATGGCATCTACGCTAATATTTGTCTGTTTCTTTCCTATGATCAGATGGTGGATCAGCACCAAGAGATGATGTCTGCAGCCCTGATCGTCAGCGGAGACCAGGACACCCAGATGACCCCCGGAGACCTCGATTAAAATACATTAAAACTAAAAAATATAACTAAAAATATAATAAAATACCTAACTACATAATACTACTATCGTTAGAACCTGAAACTTTTGAACTGTGGGTGTCGTCTGGTCAGAGGAGAACTGGCCCCCCGACTGAGCCTGGTTCCTCCCAAGGTTTTTTTCTCCATTCTGTCTCAGAGGGAGTTTTGGTTCCTTGCCGCTGTCGCCTCTGGCTTGCTCAGTTGGGGACACCTAATTTCTAGCGATTATCGCCGATTTGATTGCTCATATACTATTTAAACTAAACTGAGCTAGACAATGACATCTCTGAATTCAATAATGAAATGCCTTTAACTGAAAATTAAATGTTTAATCTTATTATATATTACTGACACTCTGTCCTCCAATTTGATACTGTTAAGTGCTTTGACACAATCTGTATTGGTAAAAGCGCTATATAAATAAAGGTGACTTGACTTGACTTGTGAATTCCCTAGTTTTTAGACATAATTGTTTACTTTTATTAGGTTGTGGATATAAATGTATATTTAGGCATTCTCAAAGACTACTTTTTGTCAAGGTTTATATATATTTTTTGCATTATTATTATTATAACATAGCTTTTTGCATTATTATTACTACAATCAACCCTGAACACAGAAAGCATTTTGTTACACAAAACATTAAAAAACTGTAAAAATGTAGAAGTAATGTAGATGTAACAAAAAATGAAGAGTAATGCTTTATCAGAGTCTACACAGAGTCATACACTTGTACACACAGAGGGGGTGTGTGTACAAGTGTGTGTGTGTGTGTGTGTGTGTGTGTGTGTGCGTGCGTGCGTGTGTGTGTGTGTGTGTGCGTGTGTGTGTGTGTGTGTGTGTGTGTGTGTGTGTGTGTGCGTGTATGTATGAGTGGATGTGTTGATTTTGCACTCTAGATGTTTTAGAGTTTCACCCCTTCATTGCTGTGCAATGTTTTTCTGCATTGTTGGGGATTTGTAGATTGTACACACAAAAATGTTCTGTATTTTTACATTTTTTCCCGTTTCCCGGTCATTTTTGACCGAAGACCATGAGTGTGACTATTTTTTTTATGACCACTTAACTTTTTCGAATCATGCCCTCAATTTTTTTGTGTGTTCACATACCAAGTGCCATAAAAGTCACTGAGTTTCGTACCATTCTGGTGACGCTACGATTTTTAAAAATTCAAAATGTAAAATTATCCGGTCAGAAATGACTGAAGACTGCAAAACAAAGCTTAAAACGTATTTGTTTAATCAACACTATCACTAAATATTTGTCCCATATGTATTCTTTTCTATGTCTTTATTACTTAATTTGTGTTCTATGCAATTACATTATTTATGACTGGATTGGGCAACTGTCCAATGTCCACTTAATTGTTACTCTGTAATGAGTATTTGTTGTATTGGTGAACCTTGTAAAGCATCTATGAAATATATGATATATATTAAAAAAAAGGAAATGAGAAGTAAACACGGAGCATTAAGATAATGAAGAGTCTTTATTTTCGAAGTTGACAGACTAAAACAGCGTTTCACAGCATAATATAAATCCAAAATCCCTTTCAATATTTCACTCAAACAGGGGAAATACATTCAAATGACAATAGGACCTTTAGCAGACCTTTAACAATCCAAAGCTGTATTTTATTGCATGTGTTTACTGATACCAATGGCTATAGATGAAAAGCCTTATCACACAACATCTGTCAAATTAACATGCGCAGTGTCTTTGCACAGATTTTATAAGGTTGAGTCTGACTGCATTAATTTTTTTTTTTTTTTCAGACTTGTTGGAGTCACAGTCATTGTTTCTTGTCAAGAAAAGTCATTCCCCACCATCTGCCTCGTTCCTTCCAATAGGGTTCCAGTTCATATTCAGCTGCAAAAAAAGCGTACTTTGAATGAAGCTGTCTATGGCTTCGGCAGCAAGGGACGCACATGGCTGGCCACATCGTTGAAGGAGAGCGGAAAATAGCTGGGAACTTGATTCCCAGGGAAAGACACGAGCTGGGCACCCTGACGACTGACGTGCTCGTACAGCACCCAGACACCACCTTTCACTTTGTGGGAAGAAGCGATGTCACTGAAATCAATGTTGTGAAGATTGGTTTCTTTGCGTAGGGTCACGGTCCTTCCCCCGTAGTTCACGTGCTCAAACAGCTGGATTTCAGGGTTGTCCAGGTCATCTGCGATCATCTTGAGGGAAGAAAACCTTCCTTTGTCTTCAAGGGTAGCGTACTCTCCCTCCTCAAACACCCGCTGCTTTCCAGTGAAATTCTTGTCATAATACGCTACCCATGGTGCGCCAATGACTTTTATGGATGAGATGACGTCGTTGAAGCCCTTTTCTTCTAAGTTGTGGACATCGTTCTTGAATTCAGCTGTTCTGCCCTCGAAGGCATCTTTGCTAAAAACGATGATCTTGCTCATTTTGAATGATGACTGGAGGAGAGAGGCTGGAGAAGGCAAGGGTTTCTGAAGGAGCTTCCTGTGGAAGAGAGAGTGAGTGACTTGGTGCACAGAGCTGCCTTTTAAAGCACAAATACGCCAAAGTGGGTGTCGACAAAGTTATGAAAGATACCCGACACGGTGGTAACGAGAAGCCGTTGCCTCATCCCTTTTCCAGTTAACCAGGTGGAGTCTTTCAAGATGATGAGTTCCTTGTCAGTTCTCAATGAAAAAACAAATGGCACCTTTTTTTCAGGATTTCGTCACCTAAGATAAAATCACAATCATTTACAAGTATGTCGCCATTGAAAAGGTTTCAAGTAAATCAGTCAATTCAATGTGACTTGATGTTCAAATCATCTGCTTTTGGTGTTCCCAGGTGAAAAAGAAATATATTTAAATTGTGCTTAATCAGACACACTTAGTATATTTAAACTACTATACTAAGTGCATATTAAATGTAAGTATATTAAGTGTATTTCAAGATATGTTTAAGTTTAATCTATTTATAATATATTTAATATATTGAAGTTGTGTTAAAATGGAACCACTTCAAGTATATTTAGTGCAATTTAAGTTTATTTCTTAAAATACTTTTAAAATATACTTTTAATACTTCGTGAACTACAGATAGAGTATATTTGAAGCATCATTTTAATGTACTTCAAATACATTTCAATTGTATTTCAGCCCATTAGATATGCTTTAGCATTACATAGTTGCTTTTTTTCAGTATATACACACACGTACACACTTTGATCTAGAAAACTTTAATGTATTATATATTGTTGTGTACATTACAAATATTCATAGAATACATTTAAAAGTACAGCAGCATATATACCTTGGTGAAAAAAAAACATACTATTAAATGTATTTAAAATGCACTTGAAATATACATATGTTTATAGTATATTTGTATTACTACAAATATACTCAAGTACATTTTAAAACATTATACAAAAAAAAATTATAATAAATGAAAAAAGACTGAAATGCTATGGCAGAACCATCTTATCCATTTGTAGAAGATTTCAGTTATACCTGTATTACTGAAAAGTACAGAATCAGAAATAAATGCACAACATCGTTTTGCAAATAAAAAATGTTAATGTTGTACATGTTATAAAGACGTTTTTTTTTTCTCCCAATGCATGTGTCAAAAACACGTTATTTAAATTTCAAAACTTACCTGAAGTCAGTCACAGTGCGGTTCCAAAAGCCAGACGTATACTTTCTAGAAGTACATTAAAAGTATGCTTGTGTTTAGCATATTTCTTAGAAGTATAACTAAGCATATATTTAATACAAAAGTACTTCAATTATACTTTTTAGAAATATATTAAAATGCAATTCAGTATATTTTGGTAACACTTTACAATAAGGTTCATTAGTTAACAACAACATTAGTAAACATGAACTAAGAATGAACAACATTTATTAATCTCAGTGTTCATTTCAGCATTTACTAATTATTAAAATCACAAGTTGTGTTTGTTAACATTAGTTAATGCACTGTGAACTAACATGAATAAACAATGAACAACTGTATTTACATTAACAAATAGTGTAATAAATGCATTGTTTGTTCACGTTAGTTAATACATTTACTAACGTTAACAAATGACACCTTACTGTAAAGTGTTAACTATTTTTTTAATGCACTTCAAATAAGCATGTTGGGAATACAAATGCATTATAAACATACTACTTGAATTTCAAGCATATTTTTAATACATTTAGGGTTAATCCCAATTCTCTGTCTTACTCCTTCCCCTTAGTTTTGCACGTTCACGTCAAATGCTTGGTTTTAAGGGGTATCTACCACTTCCCCTTAGCCCTACTCCTCGATCAAAACGAGAATTGGGATAGCCCTTACTCTCACGTGAATGTGCAAAACTAAGAGGAAGGGGTAAGACAGAGAATTGGGATTCACCCTTAATACTACGTCTTTTCCAGTATCAGAGTTATAAGAACCTGAAATGTCACAATTATTGTCCCTCGAGTTGAGATTTGGCTTGTTGTCAGTAAATGAGGAGCTCAAGCACTCGATTCAAGCTCTTAATGGAAATCATTGGTGCAGGCAGCCTTAACTAGTTATGGATTGAGGGAAAACCAGGGTTTTGACCAGCCTTATGCATTACATGTCAGTGTTAAATGATAAAAACAAGCAGACACATTTCTTTGTTTGTAGAGCTAGCCGGTATCCACCAAGTCACAGTCTCTCGTGCGGAACTTTTTTTTCTTCATGTCACTTTTTATATGAAATGACATTTTTCCTAAGAAATGTCTCTTTACATACCTGCTTAATTTATAAACTTATTCAGAAACACCTACTCAGTGGAACAAGTTAGAAACTGTTGTGTAACACATTCTTCAAAATAATGACAGATTTCAACACCTGATATTTCATCACGTTTAACATTGAGCAGTATCCATACAAAGATCTTCACGAGACAAGCCATTTTATCTACTGTACAACACTCATGAAAACAAACAAACCATAAATAGAAGCACAGCAAACAAAATTATTTCTTACTGAGAGAGGCTATACTCTCGTATTCACATCATATTTACAATTATTTAGAATGACTCATAGCAAAGTCTCTTTAAGACAAGTCATGTCACTCGGCGGCCATCTTTGAAACGCCTCTCGGGCATCCAAGTGCAGCTCCTATCTCTTTGAACGGGGAAACATCAAATTCTCCAAAACTGTTCACTAAGCTTACGATTAAACTTCATATTTGAAATCACCAAAGCAATCTGACAACAACTGTATCATAAACGTTGTCTCTTTTGCTCAAATAGCGTTATAAAAAGCTTATTTTTCAGGCTAAATGAGCCAGTGCGCAGTCCTAAGCGCAGCTGACTGTTTCTATAGCAACCGGGACTTCTAACAGCAGCTGCAGTGACGCGCTGACTTTGCCGATTAGTGATTGGCTCTTTCATTCAGAAGGCGGGGCTTCCTGCGATTGAGCGGCCATATCGAGCGCTGCATTTTTCACCTGTAGAGGGAATCTGCTCACCCTCAGATAAAAGTAGATGTGTTTCATTTATTTACAATATCTGAAGGGGACATGTCCCTTCAGGGGACGTGGCCCTCCAGGCCTCTGTGTCTGCTCGGCTCCACCTGGGCCTCCTCCTCCAGTGGCTCCGTCTCCATCACTCGTCCCCAAGGTGTCGTCTACCAATTCAACTCCATGGCTGCTCCCTCTCTCAACTCCATCCTGGGGCCTCGTCCTGGCTGGTCTCTGTTTCAACATCTGGATCCTCCAATCTTCGCCTCCCAGGTTTCCCCATCCATCTCCTCCTTTTGTCTTCTGTCCTCTGCCCACGCTACATCCTCCTCCAGAGCCCTGCTCCTCCCTCCCCTATTCAGGGTTCGTACCGGTGCTTGAAATCCTTGAAAACGCTTGAATTTTAACATAGTGTTTTGGATTTTGGATAAAGTGCTTAAAAGTGCTTGAAAATGCAGTTGCATTGGTTTCATATAAAAAATAAAATTTTCTTACGGAATGCTTCATAAAATAAGCTACAGCTCTGCTCAAGTCCGCGCGTGTGGCTGTAGTGTGATCTGTCTGTCTTTATTGACGCGCGCCCTCTGATGGAACCGAGCGGGAGATAAAAACACGTCGGGAGGTTGCCGCTTCAGTGAGCGTTGGCTTGAAAACGACAAATACAAATTATGGTTAAAATAATGTAAAGTCTCCTGTAAATTCTACTTTTTTTCATGGGAAAATCTGTGCTTTCAAGTCGTGTAAAAGGTAAGCAAAAATGCCCATGCTCATTTAAATTAAATATGTTAAGACTGTCACCATTAAAGTGAAATAATAAAATAAACATTCCAAAGTCAAAATACAGGGCGGGTGTTTTTAATATTAATTTATCTCTGAAGTGAACCGACTGCCTTGGCATTTTCGTTTGATCTCATCGACATACAGTATGATGTCTGAAAGTATCATTTATGAGCACAGCGCTGCTTTGTGTGCAGCCGTTACCGGGGAAACCGCTGTATCAATGCAGTTCCAAAAGCACCACCTAGTGGCAGACAGAACCTCATATTTTAGCCTACTGTTTTTAAGAAATAAAGGAAAGGGATGAGTCAAAAGTGTTTACTGTTTAAATGTTTTAGATTTTGGAAGGCTGATTTTTGAATTTTTGAAAGCTTTTTGTTCTGAGCAAAAATAGCAGGCGGGCTTATTGAAAGTGCAAATTAATCCTCTGCCATCAAAGCCGCTGAAAAACAAAATTATTCTTTATACTTCTGGCTCATCCCCTTTAGTTATTTCTTAAAAATATTTTAAGCAGTAAGTACTTTATTAAGCCACAAGTGCTTTAATGCCTGTACCTACTTTATGTTGATTTGTTTGCGAGTCACTACCTGTAATGTCTGGTAGATGGTGTTATCCGCGTTTATTACTCCACTGTTAAAGGCGGGATGCCTTAGCTTGAAGTTGGGCGATGTGCCACTTTTTCCATTTTTTCTTTTCATTTGACAGATAACTGATAGAGATAAGTATGAATATCTGTCCTGGAATGTTAATGGGATTAATAACAATCTAAAGAGAAAGAAAATTCTGTTGTTCTTAAAGAAAAATAAGATAGACATTGCTCTCTTACAAGAAACCCATCTGACTGAGGAAGATCATTGTAAGCTATTATGTCAGTGGTCTGGACAAATATTTTTTTCTTCATATAGCTCTCATTCAAGAGGTGTTGCCATTCTGATCAATCACACAGTGCCTTTTGTTTTTGAACGCATGGTTAAAGACAATTATGGAAGACATAATGGTCCATTGTTAACAAGTAACTGTGCAGGAAGTAATAGGTAGTACTACATTAACACTTAACTTTATACTATTATCTAATAGAGAAGCAAGATTAACTAAGCAGTAAGTAATAGCAATTTTAGGACAAAAGTAGTTGATATTTATTATATTAGATATTTGATAATTATTAAATAAAAATCTCCTAATTGAGAATTACTTGCAAACTATGACCAAGTAATAAAGAATAACCAATTAATTACTAATCACAACAGTAACTGTCACGGGGTCAACGAGACATGAGGTGTGCGGATCCATTTGCAAGCTTTTATTTCTCAACAGAGACATGGTCATAACAGGCAGGGTCAAACAAATGGCAAACAGGTATATATACACCACACACCACACTGGGCTTCACTCATGCCAGTCCCCTCACCACCATCTGCCTCTGTAAGTCCCATGGCCATGCCAGCTAGTGACGCTACAGACTGTGGCGGCTTCCTCCTCCAGATTGCACTATTCATCGAGATGCAACCAGCGACCCCACTGAACGCTCAAAGGTAGCATTTCTCATTTCTCTCCTTTCTGGTCGAGCGCTACTCTGGGCAAAATCTATATGGAACTCTGACACTGCCATGCTTAATTCCTTCGAAGCATTTTCTAACCATTTCAAGGAGGTTGTCGGCTCCACTGCAGGAACTCTGTCAGTGTCTGATCAACTGCTTTGTCTGCACCAAGGGGCTCAGACCACCCTCGAATACACCGTGCAGTTTCAGGCGCTGGCGGCGTCCAGTGGGTGGAATGAGACAGCGCTCCTCAGTACTTACCGGCAGGGTCTAGAGCCTCGCATCCATACGCAGATGGCAATCTACGACGATTCTGTGGGTCTAGAAAGCTTCGTGCAGAGAGCCAACTGCATCGCCCAGTGCTTCTCAGCTTGCCACTTAGGGGAAGCCACTCACCAGTCTGGCGCACCCGCCACCATTCCTCCAGTACCAGAGCCCATGCAACTGGACTCCACCAGACTCCCTCATGCCGTGCTTCCTCCGAACACTTCATTGGAACCTGCCCAGTCCGACCCCCACGCCCAGCGGTGAGTACTGTACATTTGGAACCAGCCATTGCATCCCTTTCCTTGTTGTCAGTACAACTATTCACTCCAGATCAGAGCATGTGAGCGCAGCTGAGTGGTCAGAATTTCCGCTTCCCGCTCATGTGGGTGTTCGCTCCCCCGCTCAAAGTTGCACCAGACCGCTCCGCTCAATTTCGCTCCCCGCTCACCTACTATTTCATCCCGCTCCGGTGAAATCGCTTAACGCTCGCTCAAATTAAAAATTCCTCTGCATGCCTCACACCTGCCGTTTCCTGCGTGGCGGACATGGAGCGGGTTTGTTGCGTGACTGCTGCGGAAAAAATCCGCTTCACTTCAATTCTGTTGCAGGGCCGTGGTTTGCAGTGCGGTTGGACCGCACCTGAATTACGCGTGTATTCCGCAGGCAGTGTGGCTGCTATAATCTGTTAACATAGGCGCGGAAAGGAAAATCAACATGCAGCAAACCCGCTCGACGACGCGTCCGCCACGCATCTGTGTCCTGTCGGTTTGCTTTTGGAAATGTTTCACGAACTCCATCTCTCCTTCACAACGAACGATTTTTGAATTGTAGGTTGACAGTTTTGTTAATTGTTGAAGGCACAGGTGAATTCTGGGTGGGTTTGTGCATGCCCTAGACTCGTGGTGTGAGCGGTATCAGAGCAGAACCGGAGCAAGACAGAGCGATCGCTCCGGCCTTTGGATAAAAACCTGCTCCGCGCTCCGACTATATTTCGCACACTCCGCTCCCCGCTCTGCTCCAGATTACTCTGTTTCCGTCCTAGCCCTTGTCGGCTCGGGCTCCTTGGGGAACTTCATCTCACAAAACCTTCTAAACCGCCTTCATCTATCCCGAACCCGCCAAGCCCAGGAGCTCCGAGTCGAGATCATACAAGAGAAACCGCTAGGGTGTGGGTGGGTGCGATATCATGCACTTCCTGTCAAACTCAAGATAGGCACCTTACATGAGGAGGAGATAACCTTCCTGGTACTGGAGGGACCCATGGTGGATGTCATCCTGGGACACCCCTGGCTCGTTCTCCACTCTCCAGAAATCAGGTGGGATTCGTGTGAGGTTACTCGCTGGAGCGAGTACTGCCATCAGCACTGCCCCTCGGTTCTGCCCCGACCACCCGGTCGAACTTTCACCGCCCCGAGATTGCCTCCACCGGCACCGAAAGTCCCGCGTCACAGGACTCTTCCTCGATCCCACATGATTATGTGACGTTCCAACACAAACAAAGAGACGAGGTCCTCATCGCGGCTACTATTACGGTTCGGGCTGAGTAAAGGCAGGATTTCCCTCGAAAGAAGAACACGATTTCGATCTGATGAGTAAGTAATGTTTCTTTTTTGCATTAGTTACCGTTTTATTGTGACATAAACTTGAACAGATTTACTAACAGTTGGGTTTTTCCCAAACGACAACGTGATGAATGCTATGCGTCTAAGAATGTTTAGACCATGTTTATTATTAATACTCTGTTCACAAATAGATTTTAATAGCGTGCTAAACAATAATAATTAGTTTCTCAGATATAAGATTTCTTTCTCTTTTTTTATTATAGTATGAAGCATGTGTGAGTCTATGGCTACAAAACATATATATATATATATATATATATATATACATACAGATGTTCCTGATATTAACATGCTCACAAATGTTTTTTTTTTGTTTGTATTTTATTGAATCAGATACCAGCACCAGATGTATCCTGATGTCTCTTCAAACTGTTTTCCTCTGAGAGCGCTGTACCAACATCAGATGTTCAACTACGTTGATATTCTATGTTAAAACAAGCTCGTTTTCTACTGATTATGTTTTGTTTCTTCTTGAATCCATGGAAAGAAGTAGAAATACTTAAATAACACACGTAAATATCAGGTCTGATTTACTTGTTGAACAGAATCTGTTGCAGGAATGATTCAAAGTCTGTTCACATCTCTGTGGTTAGATCAGTGTGCACAATAATGTGTCTTTGACCTTCATTATGTATGTTTTGATTATAATGTGTTGTAAATAAAATACAAATAATTTTAAAAACCCTTTTTTTCAATCTCCTCACATTCTCTCTTACCTGCCTCACAGTCACAGTCACACTGATGGGCCATTAGAGGCCATTAGGGGAGGGCCCTTTGTCTCTCAGGTGAGACTCACTTATTATTCATGGCCATTACCACTCCCTCGCATATAGACCCTCAATCACAAAACATGTCTTGAAAATTTTAAATCAATATATTTTTTTTCTGTGAATGAGTAAGCAGAATGATTTTCACCTAATTTTGAAGTAAATATTCAAGCCTACAAGACTGATTACTCAAAAGTCTTGTTCAGGACTATTTAGTGTGGGTTTTAAGGCCTTATTTCAGCTACATTTTTTTTCCCCAAAACTTACTAACCACTCATAATATTTTTTTTCTAATTAATGCAAACATGTACATCCATCTTGGTCACATATTATTGTAGCACAGTTTGTGCTGAATACAAAAAAAATTACATGTTGGTCAATAGTATGTTTTAAGTAGCTGAAATAAGCACAAATATCAGGGCATGTCAAAACATTTCAAGGGCCCCAAAATGACCTCGGACCCCAGAGGGTTAAAAATGTAAATAATTAGGAAGTGATTGAATTAGTTAACAATCATGAGCTCTAGTTTGTGTCAGTTCAGTATGCCTGAGGGGTTAACATGTTTTTCACTTTAAAATAATGGTCCAGATCACTAGTAGTTCCTTAGTTGCACTTTAGCTTTTAAAGTTAAAAATGACCCCTCACTAATTACTCAAGCGATATAGAGATCTGTGTGTGTGGCTTCATCAACTTCCACTCCACTTCCATTACGTAGTCTGTTACCTCTGTCTCAATAAACATTCTCATCATTACTCACCTTGAGTTCAGCCTATACTGTGACAACTGTCACTAAAGGTAGGTCTTTTGGAGTCAGAGGCATACTGAACCCAATATATCCTTTAAGAATATTATATCTTCCATAATTATCTTTAACCATGCATTCAAAAACAAAAGGCACTGTGTGATTGATCAGAATGGCAACACCTCTTGAATGAGAGCTATATGAAGAAAAAAATATTTGTCCAGACCACTGACATAATAGCTTACAATGATCTTCCTCAGTCAGATGGGTTTCTTGTAAGAGAGCAATGTCTATCTTATTTTTCTTTAAGAACAACAGAATTTTCTTTCTCTTTAGATTGTTATTAATCCCATTAACATTCCAGGACAGATATTCATACTTATCTCTATCAGTTATCTGTCAAATGAAAAGAAAAAATGGAAAAAGTGGCACATCGCCCAACTTCAAGCTAAGGCATCCCGCCTTTAACAGTGGAGTAATAAACGCGGATAACACCATCTACCAGACATTACAGGTAGTGACTCGCAAACAAATCAACATAAAGTAGGTACAGGCATTAAAGCACTTGTGGCTTAATAAAGTACTTACTGCTTAAAATATTTTTAAGAAATAACTAAAGGGGATGAGCCAGAAGTATAAAGAATAATTTTGTTTTTCAGCGGCTTTGATGGCAGAGGATTAATTTGCACTTTCAATAAGCCCGCCTGCTATTTTTGCTCAGAACAAAAAGCTTTCAAAAATTCAAAAATCAGCCTTCCAAAATCTAAAACATTTAAACAGTAAACACTTTTGACTCATCCCTTTCCTTTATTTCTTAAAAACAGTAGGCTAAAATATGAGGTTCTGTCTGCCACTAGGTGGTGCTTTTGGAACTGCATTGATACAGCGGTTTCCCCGGTAACGGCTGCACACAAAGCAGCGCTGTGCTCATAAATGATACTTTCAGACATCATACTGTATGTCGATGAGATCAAACGAAAATGCCAAGGCAGTCGGTTCACTTCAGAGATAAATTAATATTAAAAACACCCGCCCTGTATTTTGACTTTGGAATGTTTATTTTATTATTTCACTTTAATGGTGACAGTCTTAACATATTTAATTTAAATGAGCATGGGCATTTTTGCTTACCTTTTACACGACTTGAAAGCACAGATTTTCCCATGAAAAAAAGTAGAATTTACAGGAGACTTTACATTATTTTAACCATAATTTGTATTTGTCGTTTTCAAGCCAACGCTCACTGAAGCGGCAACCTCCCGACGTGTTTTTATCTCCCGCTCGGTTCCATCAGAGGGCGCGCGTCAATAAAGACAGACAGATCACACTACAGCCACACGCGCGGACTTGAGCAGAGCTGTAGCTTATTTTATGAAGCATTCCGTAAGAAAATTTTATTTTTTATATGAAACCAATGCAACTGCATTTTCAAGCACTTTTAAGCACTTTATCCAAAATCCAAAACACTATGTTAAAATTCAAGCGTTTTCAAGGATTTCAAGCACCGGTACGAACCCTGAATAGGGGAGGGAGGAGCAGGGCTCTGGAGGAGGATGTAGCGTGGGCAGAGGACAGAAGACAAAAGGAGGAGATGGATGGGGAAACCTGGGAGGCGAAGATTGGAGGATCCAGATGTTGAAACAGAGACCAGCCAGGACGAGGCCCCAGGATGGAGTTGAGAGAGGGAGCAGCCATGGAGTTGAATTGGTAGACGACACCTTGGGGACGAGTGATGGAGACGGAGCCACTGGAGGAGGAGGCCCAGGTGGAGCCGAGCAGACACAGAGGCCTGGAGGGCCACGTCCCCTGAAGGGACATGTCCCCTTCAGATATTGTAAATAAATGAAACACATCTACTTTTATCTGAGGGTGAGCAGATTCCCTCTACAGGTGAAAAATGCAGCGCTCGATATGGCCGCTCAATCGCAGGAAGCCCCGCCTTCTGAATGAAAGAGCCAATCACTAATCGGCAAAGTCAGCGCGTCACTGCAGCTGCTGTTAGAAGTCCCGGTTGCTATAGAAACAGTCAGCTGCGCTTAGGACTGCGCACTGGCTCATTTAGCCTGAAAAATAAGCTTTTTATAACGCTATTTGAGCAAAAGAGACAACGTTTATGATACAGTTGTTGTCAGATTGCTTTGGTGATTTCAAATATGAAGTTTAATCGTAAGCTTAGTGAACAGTTTTGGAGAATTTGATGTTTCCCCGTTCAAAGAGATAGGAGCTGCACTTGGATGCCCGAGAGGCGTTTCAAAGATGGCCGCCGAGTGACATGACTTGTCTTAAAGAGACTTTGCTATGAGTCATTCTAAATAATTGTAAATATGATGTGAATACGAGAGTATAGCCTCTCTCAGTAAGAAATAATTTTGTTTGCTGTGCTTCTATTTATGGTTTGTTTGTTTTCATGAGTGTTGTACAGTAGATAAAATGGCTCGTCTCGTGAAGATCTTTGTATGGATACTGCTCAATGTTAAACGTGATGAAATATCAGGTGTTGAAATCTGTCATTATTTTGAAGAATGTGTTACACAACAGTTTCTAACTTGTTCCACTGAGTAGGTGTTTCTGAATAAGTTTATAAATTAAGCAGGTATGTAAAGAGACATTTCTTAGGAAAAATGTCATTTCATATAAAAAGTGACATGAAGAAAAAAAAGTTCCGCACGAGAGACTGTGACTTGGTGGATACCGGCTAGCTCTACAAACAAAGAAATGTGTCTGCTTGTTTTTATCATTTAACACTGACATGTAATGCATAAGGCTGGTCAAAACCCTGGTTTTCCCTCAATCCATAACTAGTTAAGGCTGCCTGCACCAATGATTTCCATTAAGAGCTTGAATCGAGTGCTTGAGCTCCTCATTTACTGACAACAAGCCAAATCTCAACTCGAGGGACAATAATTGTGACATTTCAGGTTCTTATAACTCTGATACTGGAAAAGACGTAGTATTAAGGGTGAATCCCAATTCTCTGTCTTACCCCTTCCTCTTAGTTTTGCACATTCACGTGAGAGTAAGGGCTATCCCAATTCTCGTTTTGATCGAGGGGTAGGGCTAAGGGGAAATGGTAGATACCCCTTAAAACCAAGCATTTGACGTGAACGTGCAAAACTAAGGGGAAGGAGTAAGACAGAGAATTGGGATTCACCCTAAATGTATTAAAAATATGCTTGAAATTCAAGTAGTATGTTTATAATGCATTTGTATTCCCAACATGCTTATTTGAAGTGCATTAAAAAAATAGTTAACACTTTACAGTAAGGTGTCATTTGTTAACGTTAGTAAATGTATTAACTAACGTGAACAAACAATGCAGTTATTACACTATTTGTTAATGTAAATACAGTTGTTCATTGTTTATTCATGTTAGTTCACAGTGCATTAACTAATGTTAACAAACACAACTTGTGATTTTAATAATTAGTAAATGCTGAAATGAACACTGAGATTAATAAATGTTGTTCATTCTTAGTTCATGTTTACTAATGTTGTTGTTAACTAATGAACCTTATTGTAAAGTGTTACCAAAATATACTGAATTGCATTTTAATATATTTCTAAAAAGTATAATTGAAGTACTTTTGTATTAAATATATGCTTAGTTATACTTCTAAGAAATATGCTAAACACAAGCATACTTTTAATGTACTTCTAGAAAGTATACGTCTGGCTTTTGGAACCGCACTGTGACTGACTTCAGGTAAGTTTTGAAATTTAAATAACGTGTTTTTGACACATGCATTGGGAGAAAAAAAAAAGTCTTTATAACATGTACAACATTAACATTTTTTATTTGCAAAATGATGTTGTGCATTTATTTCTGATTCTGTACTTTTCAGTAATACAGGTATAACTGAAATCTTCTACAAATGGATAAGATGGTTCTGCCATAGCATTTCAGTCTTTTTTCATTTATTATAATTTTTTTTTGTATAATGTTTTAAAATGTACTTGAGTATGTTTGTAGTAATACAAATATACTATAAACATATGTATATTTCAAGTGCATTTTAAATACATTTAATAGTATGTTTTTTTTTCACCAAGGTATATATGCTGCTGTACTTTTAAATGTATTCTATGAATATTTGTAATGTACACAACAATATATAATACATTAAAGTTTTCTAGATCAAAGTGTGTACGTGTGTGTATATACTGAAAAAAAGCAACTATGTAATGCTAATGCATATCTAATGGGCTGAAATACAATTGAAATGTATTTGAAGTACATTAAAATGATGCTTCAAATATACTCTATCTGTAGTTCACGAAGTATTAAAAGTATATTTTAAAAGTATTTTAAGAAATAAACTTAAATTGCACTAAATATACTTGAAGTGGTTCCATTTTAACACAACTTCAATATATTAAATATATTACAAATAGATTAAACTTAAACATATCTTGAAATACACTTAATATACTTACATTTAATATGCACTTAGTATAGTAGTTTAAATATACTAAGTGTGTCTGATTAAGCACAATTTAAATATATTTCTTTTTCACCTGGGAACACCAAAAGCAGATGATTTGAACATCAAGTCAGATTGAATTGACTGATTTACTTGAAACCTTTTCAATGGCGACATACTTGTAAATGATTGTGATATTATCTTAGGTGACGAAATCCTGAAATCTTGGAAAAAAGGTGCCATTTGTTTTTTCATTGAGAACTGATAAGGAACTCATCATCTTGAAAGACTCCACCTGGTTAACTGGAAAAGGGATGAGGCAACGGCTTCTCGTTACCACCGTGTCGGGTATCTTTCGTAACTTTGTCGACACCCACTTTGGCGTATTTGTGCTTTAAAAGGCAGCTCTGTGCACCAAGTCACTCACTCTCTCTTCCACAGGAAGCTCCTTCAGAAACCCTTGCCTTCTCCAGCCTTTCTCCTCCAGTCATCATTCAAAATGAGCAAGATCATCGTTTTTAGCAAAGATGCCTTTGAGGGCAGAACAGCTGAATTCAAGAACGATGTCCACAACTTAGAAGAAAAGGGCTTCAACGATGTCATCTCATCCATAAAAGTCATTGGCGCACCATGGGTAGCGTATTATGACAAGAATTTCACTGGAAAGCAGCGGGTGTTTGAGGAGGGAGAGTACGCTACCCTTGAAGACAAAGGAAGGTTTTCTTCCCTCAAGATGATCGCAGATGACCTGGACAACCCTGAAATCCAGCTGTTTGAGCACGTGAACTACGGGGGAAGGACCGTGACCCTACGCAAAGAAACCAATCTTCACGAGATTTCTTTCAGTGACATCGCTTCTTCCCACAAAGTGAAAGGTGGTGTCTGGGTGCTGTACGAGCACGTCAGTCGTCAGGGTGCCCAGCTCGTGTCTTTCCCTGGGAATCAAGTTCCCAGCTATGTGCCGCTCTCCTTCAACGATGTGGCCAGCCATGTGCGTCCCTTGCTGCCGAAGCCATAGACAGCTTCATTCAAAGTACGCTTTTTTTGCAGCTGAATATGAACTGGAACCCTATTGGAAGGAACGAGGCAGATGGTGGGGAATGACTTTTCTTGACAAGAAACAATGACTGTGACTCCAACAAGTCTGAAAAAAAAAAAAAAAATTAATGCAGTCAGACTCAACCTTATAAAATCTGTGCAAAGACATACTGCGCATGTTAATTTGACAGATGTTGTGTGAGAAGGCTTTTCATCTATAGCCATTGGTATCAGTAAACACATGCAATAAAATACAGCTTTGGATTGTTAAAGACCTGCTAAAGGTCCTATTGTCATTTGAATGTATTTCCCCTGTTTGAGTGAAATATTGAAAGGGATTTTGGATTTATATTATGCTGTGAAACGCTGTTTTAGTCTGTCAACTTCGAAAATAAAGACTCTTCATTATCTTAATGCTCCGTGTTTACTTCTCATTTCCTTTTTTTTAATATATATCATATATTTCATGGATGCTTTACAAGGTTCATCAATACAACAAATACTCATTACAGAGTAACAATTAAGTGGACATTGGACAGTTGCCCAATCCAGTCATAAATAATGAAATTGCATAGAACACAAATTAAGTAACAAAGACATAGAAAAGAATACATATGGGACAAATATTTAGTGACAGTGTTGATTAAACAAATACGTTTTAAGCTTTGTTTTAAATCACTGATTGTTTTTTATAGGCTTTATGGACAGATAAGTTGAGAGTGACTCTTGAAGGACCAGCACCACATCCTCTTGTAGCACTGTTTGAAGAATCTGTCTTCCAGAATCTGACAGTAAGTTCAAGGAGCTCATTTTTAGTCCATCTCTGCAAAACAGACTTTTCAGGATAGGAGATGGAATAAAAATGATCTCCTTAAACTGATTGCTAACACACTATAACTGATTCATTTGGGCCAATTTTCCAAAACAATCATACAGTTCTCAAAATAAGACGTTTCTCAAAACTTTTAACACATTTCACCTGTTTTCACACACGTTCCAATTTGCTCAGTGTTTTCTGCAAAACTCTACACAAAAACGCCATCATTTTGCACAGGTTTAATCATGTTCTCATTCAGAAAACACAAACACACGATATAACTACCTCAAGAATCACGAAATGAACTCAAACAGCACAGATTTATCCCGGTGTGAACATTCAGCAAAACTGATGACACACAGATCAGAATCTCAGGATGATATGAACAGGAGCACAAGTGATTATGTGTTTTGGAAAATGAATCCTGTTAGAGGGAGACAAAGAGGAATAGGAGGAGAAAAGAAAAGTGAAGGGGATGAGGTCAAAGGTCATTTGTTCCTGATGAAATACAAAGCACTATAGTTGACCATGTTCTTCTGCATGGACTGACCATGAGGGAAGTTGGCTCATCTACAAGGTTTCAATACTACTGACACGTTCAATATAATTACAGTACATAGCAGCAGTACTTCAGATGAGAGAGCTTTCATTACTCTATTTACAGTAAATACTGTACACCCTCAAACTCATTACTGTTGTCCTTACATGGACTCTACAGTGTGTGCAGAATTATTAGGCAAGTTGATATTCTGGTCACATTTTGTTTCCAAGCACATTTTACCAATTCCAAACCACATCAATCTTAATAACTACTATTAATTTTGTATTTAATCATTTATAAGTGATATATAATTGTCCATGAAGGCTGAAAGTCAAAAACTATATATATATATATATATATATATATATATATATATATATATATATATATATATATAGTATTTATATTCAGGTGTGCAGAATTATTAGGCAGGTTTTCTTTTACAGATTTTAATTCATCTCCTATCCTGAAAAGTATGTCTTGCAGGATTGATTATAAATGAGCTCCTAAAACTTACTGTCAGATTCTGGAAGATAAATTCTTCAAACAGTGGCACAAGAGGATGTGGTGCTGGTCCTTCAAGAGTCACTCTCAACTTATCTATCCCTAAAGTCTATAAAAAATCAGTCTTAATGTATTTCACAACACTTCTCTTATTAAGTGAGGGTCATTTTAAAGAATTGTTTGCCCAAACAAAGTCTCTGAGAACCTGACACAGTCCACATCTGGAGACTCCAGGAAGATTGCGGTTCTGGAAAATGGTGGCGCTGGAGACTAAATGGTTCCTGATGGTTTCTCACCTAATTCTTCACGTTACTTCTTCATTCTTTTGCAGTTAACATTACTTTTCTTCTCCACATGTTTTTTTTCTGACCGTGCTGACCCAATGGTCATGCCTTAACTTTGCTAATTCTATTATTGCATTAGTATTGATTGCATCCTTCTCATGGGAATTTAATATTTTTTTTAACTTTTATTCTTGAGTTCAATCTCTTTTTGGCTCATTTTATCTGTGAAAGAAAACCTGCCTAATAATTCAGCACACCTGAAATAAGGAATTTTTGACTTTCAGCCTTCATGGACAATTATATATCACTTATAAATGACTAAATACAAAATCAATAGTAGTTATTAAGATTTATGTGGTTTGGAATTGGTAAAATGTGCTTGGAAAAAAAATGTGACCAGAATATAAACTTTTCAATCTTTTGTCAGAAGACTAAGAAACTGCTATAACAAATAAGAATACTACCAATACTGTAATGCAGTTTGGCTGAGGATGCTGAATGAATGAATGAATTTATTTACAGTAACTGACAGTATATTCCATTTTATGCCATGGTCCGTCTGAATACTGGATTCTGATTGGCTGGCAGGTGTTGATTAAATTCATTGAACTGCACAAGTAGTTCCAGGTCAGTTTAATCACGTTCTATATTAATGCACTTCCTATGAACATTGGTAACCATAGTAACATACAGTTACAGTTGAATAGTAATACAGATGAAAATAACCGCCATTTTTATCGTTCCGGTAAAATATTGCAGCGCAAATATTATTAACATCTAATATGTGAATGCTGGTAAATGTCCATGGCATAAACAGGATAATCAACGGCTAGCTGTGCATTAAACGATTTGAATGCACTCCGCTGCGCATCGTGTGGTTCTTCGCCTCCACGTTGTGCATTCAAATCGTTTAATGCACAGCTAGCTGTTGATTATCCCTTACATGTGTTACAGTTTTTCTCGATTGCTAATACACAATTCATAAAACAATTCACCATTTTCCTACAACTATAAACACAATCTCAAAACTACACACCAACTTGTGCAAACCTCAAACTTCTAGGTCAAAATCAAACATTTTAGTCAAAAAAGAATCTAATCTTTGGCCTCAGATGACACACAAAGCTGTCAAATACACAGATTATTTTCCAGCCTAGAGAACACTAGTGAGATCAATTCAAAACACTGTTACAAAAACCTCCTTTTGGGAAACAGGAAACATCTTGCTATTCAATGACTGTTACAGTATGCAGCATATGCAGTATGCAGCATAAAAAGAGTTGTGCAGATAAATTCACCAATACAATTTAAGAAATGTTTAAGAAATGTTTGCTTTCATTACACGACTGTAAAGAGATCTTACAGTAGATGAATAGCACTAAAAGAGAAAAGTACAAAAACCAAACAACTGAATATACAGTAAACACACATTGGAATATACCAAATAAGTAAATAAATTCTGCAACCTCTGCCAAGTTGCATTACAGTATTGGTAATATCCTTATTTGTTAAACTATAACAGTTTCTTAGTCTTCTGACGAAAGATGTTTCCTCCCCTAGACAGTCGACTCTCAGTTCTGCACAAATACATGTAAAAAGTACTTGGCTACAAATCAATTCAACAGTTATGAGTCTGAGGGTGTGCGGTACAGTATTTACAGTACAAAGAATAGTGAAAGTGCATCTGAAGTACTGCTACTATGTACTGCAAGTGTAATGTGTAAGTAGTGTAAAACCCTGTAAATGAGCCTGCAGGCCAGCTTTCCTTATGGTCGTTCCATGCACAAGAACATGCTCAACTATAGTGCTTTATATTTAATCAGCAACAAATGACTCTTGACCTAATCCCTTTATTTTTCTTGCTGATGTTTTGAATAGAAACACTAATATTCCTAAGAGATATGGTCCCAGCTTGCCATAGATTTTATTTAATGATGACACACCAAAAAATCATCAACAACAACAACAAAACAAATAAATGTAACTGTTTATGGGTGCTCTGAACCAAAAAAGCAAAGGCCTGAGAGAAAGAGTACATCTGGCTGCAGAAACAGGTGTGGGATCAGGATACCATCAACATGGGACAGAAGAAATGGAGCCAGGAGGTCAAACTGAAAGAATTACATCACAATACTAAAAGAAATAAAATGTTTTTACATTTGGCTTAGTAGTTATTAATTGAAATGTTTAGGATTATTTGTTTAAGATAACTAAAATATTAAATGTAAGGGAAACTAAATCTAAATCTTATCACCCTCTCTTCACAATATGTCAGTCATTAATTATTTTGTAGAATGTGATATTTTTAAGAACAGCTAAATGTTACAGTTTTTTTCAATTGCTTACACACTAAAATTAAATCTTTCCCACAATTAGCAAAACCTTACACTCAAGGAGCAAAACCCCGGCCTAGATTTGCACAAATGTAAGCACATTGTCAGCTTCACACTTTTTGCAAAACATTACACACAGTGATTTGCAAAACACTAAACACTCTTGTGAGCATTTGACACAGAAATTTATCATGATGCCATTTCCTTGCAATTTCAAAGCAAAGGCTTTCAAATTGACACCCCATGAACCAATGGGTTAAACACAGCCACCAGGTGTGAACACACACTAGTGCTTAATTGTAGACACACAATCAGGTTTAAGCACTATAAAAAGGCAACAGGTAAGTTCACCTGTCTTCAACAAAAATGGACCATGTCAGAGGAAGAGGGAGAGTGCGGATGAGAGGGGGAATCCGGAGAGAACAAGGTGGAAGAAAAGGCCAAGGTAGAGGGAGAGGAAGAGGAAGAGGAAGAGGAAGAGGAAGACCTGGAGGAGGGGTAGGACATGCACAAAGAAAAAGACAACCAAATCTGTGTAACGAAATTTGTGCTACAATTGTGGACCATGTAATAAACCACGACTAACACTGAGGGAGGCTGGACTGAGAGTACAGCCTAACTTAAGCAGGTACACGGTGGCATCAATAGTTCAGACATTTCGTCAAGAGCACAGGTGAGACACTTATCTTCTGTCAACAGAAAATCCATAGCTTACTGCATGTACTATATCAACAGTCTTGGTATGTATTCGTGTATCATTTTACAGTAAGCTACATGTATTTTGTTTGGCCAACATAGATTTGAATGTCAAGAACATCAAGGAGGGAGGGGCCCCATATTCACACAGGAGCAAGAGAGAGCGATCATAAACCTCGTTTTGGCCAATAATGCAATCAGACTTAGAGAAATTCAAGCCCATTTTTGTCAATGATCACCAAATTTTCAATAATGTCCAACAGGTCTCTGTCAACAATAGCCTGTATCCTTAAAAAAAATCAAGTTGTGATGAAACAACTGTATAAAGTGTCATTTGAAAGAAAATCAGACAGGGTGAAAGTCCTGCGGCGTGAATATGTGGTGGTACGTTTTGTTCACTGATTGTAGTATTGTATACTGCACACATAACCTTTTTACTGTACATGTAATTTTACTGTATAGCAGACCTGAAGTATATTGATCTATTTCCGGCTTCGCTACTGTTCGGACACTCCTGCTTATTGCTCTACGCTTCGCTCCCTATTTATGCACTTTTCTCAGATTTCTCTAAGTCTTTAACTTCAGCATATCAGCACAGTGCTCAAACAACACCGTTTTTAGAAAAAGGAGACTCTTTGCCTCTCACTGCCAGCAGTTTACATTCCGGGGAGATGGGAAAACACAGCTGTCTACATTCAAACAGAGGGGAAAGAAAATGCCCCTTGTGGAATCTACTTGCTGCATGAACTGCCACAGACTTCTACAAAGGATTGCGGTTCTTGAAACAAAGTTACTTGCTGGACCTCCAAAACAGGTGGAACACACGGCAGATCATCATCACGGACCCCCTCAGCATACAGCCGGTGAGTCCTGTGAATCTAGTGAATCTCAACAGTTTATACAAAGTGTAGAAGAACAAGCTGATCGACAGACTAATCGATGGCACAAACAGGGAGCGAGACCCAAAGGCACTCGAGACATCAGATTGTCACGAGTATCTCGTATTGCTGCCGTAGCATCCTCTACCCCAGATACGGCTATGACAACACTTGTAAACACTGGCATTTTACAACCCCCTATACATCATGAGAACAGATTTGAAGCATTAATGAATGTGGGTGAGGAATCCCCAAATGTGACAAAACATGGATCGTATCAGCCAGCAGCTAACATCACTACTAACAGGCGCTCGAGGTCGAGCAGACAGCGGAACTCAGCTCAGAGCGCAGCCGAGCCCAGGACTCTGATAGTGGGCGACTCTATTATCAGAAACATCAGTAGCAGGACTACAACTACATGCTGCTTTCCTCAAGCAACCGTCTCTGATGTGAACGAGGAACTTCAGAACATTCTGATGAAGCACAAGACTGCAAATCGAATCATCATCCATGTGGGGAAGAACGATATTCGGAAAGAGCAGTCAGAACTGCTTAAAAAGGATTTCAGTGAACTCTTTGAAACACTTCAAGGACTTGAAGTTCAGTCTTTCATCAGTGGACCACTCCCAGCAAGAGGAACTAACATGTTTTCACAGCTGCTTGGGCTGAATACATGGCTACAAAGAACCTGCAGTACAAAAGGAGTCAACTTCATCGACAACTTCAATATTTTCTGGGGCCATAGACAACTGTTTAAACTGGATGGCCTCCACCCAAACAAACTTGGTGCAAGAGTCCTAAAGGACAATATCTATTTCTCCCTCCGTCATCCTTCAGTGGTGTGTGCCAATCCACTCGGCCTCAATGGCACACACACACCTGGACAGAGAATGAGTGACCACAGGACTTCATGTCAGCCTCAGAGCCATCTTGTGGTTGACACATCCCACAAGGACACTGATAACACCACGCAGCCAAAACAAACTTTCCGCATGGAAACTATCCCGGCTGAGCCCTGCCCAACGAGCTCTTCACAGACAGACTGTGACGTATTACAACAGCTCCAAGACTCAGCACCCAAGGACAACTATCTGGAAAACAGCCAGGGAAGCCAGGACAACATTTCACAGCCACCGGAAACACCAGAGCCAGAGCCCATCTCACCAGACACACTATCCCTCTCTCCAGAATCTCCACTTCTAAGCTTCTCACAGAAAATGGAGGAACTGGTGTATGCTGGGACCAAACTCTCCCACTCGTTCGCTGCAAGCCCCCAGATATCAACTAAAAAACGGCGGGCCCCACAACCACCAAAGACAGCAGGCCCAGCTCTCCCTCCTCCTCCTGTGAGAGCTCTCCGACCGCTGCCACAACGCCAGGCCCAAACCCTCCTCCATCGGCTATAGGTGAACCAAAAACAACTGATAACATCTCTCAGTGATATGTGTCGGGTCCCCGCTATATTAGCAGCAACACTCACAAATGTTCACAGAACAAGCGGGAACCCAGTGTGCCTGTAGCCTTCTATATTTCTGTTTTATCTCGTGATAGAAAGTCTAAGGCCTTCTCAAGCCGTACGGCTGACCCATCTAATCTGCGGCCTATAATGCGTCAATCTGAGATTGCTGTAGAGACAAAATGTAATTCCATCAAGTTAGCATTTTTAAACATTCATTCACTAAAAAATAAATCATTTCTGATCAATGATCTTATAACCACAAACAACCTGGATTTTATGTTTCTAAATGAAACATGACTTGAAGACAGCTGCAGTGCAACAGTCCTCAATGAAACAGCCCCTCCTAACTTTCACTTTACAAGTGTCTGCAGGACTGTTAGGAGAGGTGGAGGTGTAGCTGCTCTATTTAAAGATGTTTATCAATGCAAGCAAGTGTCATTTGGTCAGTATTTGTCCTTTGAATACCTAGGTATTGTGCTGAAAGGTGCTCCACGCATTCTGTTTATAATTATTTACAGGCCTCCAAAATACTCTCGAGCCTTTGTTGAAGAGTTCACAGAACTGTTATCAATGATTTCCTCAGAGTTTGACTGTTTTACTATTGCAGGGGATTTTAATATTCACATAGATGATGCACAAATCAAAACTGCAAAAGAAATTATAACTGTTTTAAACACTTTTGACCTGATCCAGCATGTGCATGGACCCACACACAATCGTGGACACACTCTAGATTTACTCATCAGTAGAGGTCTAAACATTTCATCCATTGTTATTAAGGATCTGATCACTTCTGTATTTTCTTTGATATATTGATCTCTGTTACCACTGAATCTAGATCTGTCTCTGTCAGAAAGAGATGCATTAACGAGAACACTAGTGCGCTATTTATGAAGGCTATATCTTTAACACCAAGCATTCCTGCAGACTCTGTTGATTTTCTCCTGGATTCTTTTAACTCAAAAGTTAAGAATGTTATTGATGATATTGCTCCGACAAGGGTCTGCAAGAAAAATGGCAGACAAAAATCACCATGGAGAAAATCAACAGCAGTTCAGAGTGTGAAAAGACAATGCAGAAAAGCTGAGCGGATGTGGCGGAAGACAAAACTTGAAATTCACTATAGCATCTATAAAGACAGCCTTCATGCTTTCAATGTGGAACTAGCCACAGCTAGACAGACCTTCTTCTCAAACCTTATAAACAGTAACTTAAACAACTCTCGCACTCTTTTTGATACTGTGGAGAGACTGACAAACCCCCCAAGTCAGATTCCCAGTGAAATGCTCTCCGACAGTAAATGCAATGAGTTTGCTTCCTTCTTTTCTGAGAAGATCAATAATATCAGAAAGGAGATTGGCATATCTACTTCTGCACAGGTCACACAGATTTGACCGCAATTTCAAAAAGAAGTGACTATGCCTGTTTTTGAAGCAATTGATTGCAAAATTTTGAAAGAAATAGTACAGCACCTTACATCGTCAACATGCTATCTTGACACACTTCCCACATCTTTTTTCAAAAGTGTGCTTAACTGTTTAGAAGCAGATCTCTTAGAAGTGGTGAACGCTTCACTTCTCTATGGGACTTTTCCAAACTCCCTGAAAACTGCAGTTGTTAAGCCCCTTCTTAAAAAGCGCAATCTTGATAACACAATGTTGAACAACTACAGACCAATATCAAATCTTCCGTTCATAGGTAAGATTATTGAAAAGGTAGTTTTTAATCAGCTGAACAACTACTTAAACTCAAATGGATACCTGGACAATTTTCAATCTGGTTTCCGAGCACATCATAGCACAGAGACAGCACTCATTAAGATAATAAATGATATTCTGATTCAATTCTGATTCAGGCAAAATATCAGTGCTGGTACTACTAGATCTTAGTGCTGCGTTTGACACTGTTGATCATAACATACTACTTCACGTCACAGAAGTCAGTTAACTCTCAGCACATAGAAACTTTTTCACCTAGATATCACACTATAGAGACTGTGTCTGTTCCCCGAACTAGAAAATACAGAAAACATCCAAACCAATGTAATAGTAACAATTTAATTGATGTTCAACAAATAAAAAAACAATATAATACAGATAAAGACTTGATAAAGCTTGGCTTATTGAATATTAGATCCCTTTCTTCAAAAGCACTTTTTGTAAATGATATGTTCACTGACCATAAACTAGATGTGCTTTGTCTGACAGAAACCTGGCTAAAACAAGATGATTACATTACTTTAAACGAGTCTACACCCCAAGATTACTGTTATAAACATGAACCGCGTCCAAAAGGTAAAGGGGGAGGTGTTGCTACAATTTATAGAAATATTTTCAGTATCTCTCAAAGGTCGGGCTTCAAGCATAATTCGTTTGAAGTAATGGTGCTCCATATAACGTTATCCAAAGAAACAAGTATTAATGATAAACCCCCTGTGATGTTTGTACTGGCTACTGTATACAGGCCACCAGGGCACCATACAGACTTTATTAAAGAATTTTCTGATTTTCCGTCTGAGTTAGTGCTGACTGCAGATAAAGTCCTAATTGTTGGTGATTTTAATATCCATGTTGATAATGAAAAAGATTCGTTGGGATCAGCATTTATAGACATTTTAAACTCTATTGGTGTTAAACAACATGTGTCAGGACCTACTCATTGTCGAAATCATACTCTAGATTTAATACTGTCACATGGAATTGATGTTAGTGGGGTTGAAATTTTGCAGCAGAGTGATGATATCTCAGATCATTATCTAGTCTCCTGTATATTCCATATAGCTAAAGCTGTAAAGCCAACTCCTTGTTACAAATATGGTAGAACCATTACCTCCACCACAAAAGACTGCTTTATAAATAATCTTCCTGACTTATCTCAGTTCCTCAGTTTATCCAATAGCTCAGAACAACTTGATGATGTAACAGGAACTATGGACTCTCTCTTTTCTAGCACTTTAGATGCGGTTGCTCCTTTACGCTTAAGGAAGATTAAGGATAAGAGTCCAACACCGTGGTATAATGAGCACACTCGCGCCCTAAAGAGAGCAGCCCGGAAAATGGAGCGCAGCTGGAGGAAAACAAAACTAGAGGTATTTCGTTTAGCTTGGCGGGAAAGTACCCTATCCTACAGAAAAGCATTAAAAACTGCTAGATCTGATTACTTTTCATCTCTTCTAGAAGAAAACAAACATAACCCTCGGTATTTATTCAATACAGTGACTAAATTAACGAAAAATAAAGCATCAACAGGTGTTGGCATTTCCCAAGAGCATAGCAGTAATGACTTTATGAACTATTTTACTTCCAAGATCGATACTATCAGAGATAAAATTGTATCCTTGCAGCCGTCAGCTACAGTATCGCATCAGATAGCACACTATAGATCCCCTGAGGAACAATTCCGTTCATTCTCTACTGTAGGAGAGGAAGAATTGTATAAACTTGTTAAATCATCTAAACCAACAACATGTATGTTAGACCCGATTCCATCGAAACTACTAAAAGAGCTGCTTCCAGAAGTCATAGATCCTCTTTTGGCTATTATTAATTCATCATTGTCATTAGGATATGTCCCCAAAAGCTTCAAATTGGCTGTTATTAAGCCTCTCATTAAAAAACCACAACTTGACCCCAAAGACCTAGTTAATTATAGACCGATCTCAAATCTCCCTTTTCTGTCAAAGATACTAGAAAAGGTAGTATCCTCACAATTATATTCCTTCCTAGAGAAAAATGATATCTCTGAGGAATTCCAGTCAGGATTTAGATCATATCATAGTACTGAGACTGCTCTCATTAGAGTTACAAATGACCTGCTTCTATCATCTGATCGTGGTTGTATCTCTTTATTAGTTCTACTGGATCTTAGCGCTGCGTTCGACACTATCGACCACGACATTCTTTTGAATAGACTACAAAACTTTGTTGGCATTAGTGGAAGTGCCTTAGCATGGTTCAAATCATACTTATCTGACCGCCATCAGTTCGTAGCAGTGAATGAAGAGGTATCATATCGATCACAAGTACAGTATGGAGTACCTCAAGGCTCAGTACTAGGGCCGTTACTTTTCACGCTTTACATGTTACCCTTGGGAGATATTATCAGGAGACATGGTGTTAGCTTCCACTGTTATGCTGATGATACTCAGCTCTATATTTCTTCGCGGCCCGGTGAAACATACCAAATTGAGAAACTAACGGAATGCATAGTCGATATAAAAAACTGGATGACGAGTAATTTTTTACTGCTAAATTCTGAAAAAACAGAGGTGTTAGTTATCGGACCTAAAAACCCCACATGTAATAACCTAGAACATTATCTAACATTTGATGGCTGCTCTGTCAATTCTTCTTCATCAGTCAGGAACCTAGGTGTGCTGTTCGATAGCAATCTTTCATTTGAAAGCCATGTTTCTAGCATCTGTAAAACTGCGTTTTTTCATCTCAAAAACATATCTAAATTACGACCTATGCTCTCAACGTCAAATGCAGAAATGTTAGTTCATGCGTTTATGACCTCAAGGCTAGACTATTGTAATGCTTTATTGGGTGGTTGTTCAGCACGCTTGATCAGCAAACTACAGTTGGTCCAAAATGCAGCAGCTAGAGTCCTTACTAGAACCAGGAAATATGACCATATTAGCCCGGTTCTGTCAACACTGCACTGGCTCCCTATCAAACATCGGATAGATTTTAAAATCTTGTTAATTACTTATAAAGCCCTTAATGGTTTAGCTCCTCAGTACTTGAGCGAGCTCTTATCGCATTATAGTCCTCCACGTCCGCTGCGTTCTCAAAACTCTGGCCGTTTGATAATACCTAGAATATCAAAATCGACTGCAGGCGGCAGATCCTTTTCCTATTTAGCACCCAAACTCTGGAACAGTCTACCTAACACTGTTCGGGAGGCAGACACACTCTGTCAGTTTAAATCTAGATTAAAGACCCATCTCTTTACCCTGGCGTACACATAACACACTAATACGCTTCTATTATTCAAATCCGTTAAAGGATTGTTTGGCTGCATTAATTAGATCAACCGGAACCGGGAACACTTCCCACAACACACGGTGTACTCGTTACATCGTAAGTAGAATGGCATCTACGCTAATATTTGTCTGTTTCTTTCCTATGATCAGATGGTGGATCAGCACCAAGAGATGATGTCTGCAGCCCTGATCGTCAGCGGAGACCAGGACACCCAGATGACCCCCGGAGACCTCGATTAAAATACATTAAAACTAAAAAATATAACTAAAAATATAATAAAATACCTAACTACATAATACTACTATCGTTAGAACCTGAAACTTTTGAACTGTGGGTGTCGTCTGGTCAGAGGAGAACTGGCCCCCCGACTGAGCCTGGTTTCTCCCAAGGTTTTTTTCTCCATTCTGTCTCAGAGGGAGTTTTGGTTCCTTGCCGCTGTCGCCTCTGGCTTGCTCAGTTGGGGACACCTAATTTCTAGCGATTATCGCCGATTTGATTGCTCATATACTATTTAAACTAAACTGAGCTAGACAATGACATCTCTGAATTCAATAATGAAATGCCTTTAACTGAAAATTAAATGTTTAATCTTATTATATATTACTGACACTCTGTCCTCCAATTTGATACTGTTAAGTGCTTTGACACAATCTGTATTGGTAAAAGCGCTATATAAATAAAGGTGACTTGACTTGACTTGACTAGAGAGACTGGAAAACTGGATCGGGCTTTCTGGGGTGGTACTCAAATGGTTCAGGTCATAGTTAGAAGGGAGAGGTCATTATGTGAGTATAGGAGAGCATAAGTCTAAATGGACGTCCATGACATGCGGAGTCCCACAAGGCTCAATTCTTGCACCGCTCTTGTTTAGCCTGTATATGCTCCCACTAAGTCAAATAATGAGAAAGAACCAAATTGCCTATCACAGCTATGCTGATGATACGCAGATTTACCTTGCCTTATCTCCAAATGACTACAGCCCCATTGACTCCCTCTGCCAATGCATTGATGAAATAAACAGTTGGATGTGCCAGAACTTTCTTCAGTTAAATAAGGAGAAAACTGAGGTCATTGCATTTGGAAACAAAGATGAAGTTCTCAAGGTGAATGCATACCTTGACTCTAGGGGTCAATCAACTAAAAACCAAGTCAAAAATCGTGGGGTGTTTCTGGAGACAGACCTTAGTTTTAGTAGCCATGTTAAAGCAGTAACTAAATCAGCTTTTTATCATCTCAAAAACATTGCAAGAATTAGATGTTTTGTTTCCAGTCAATACTTGGAGAAACTTGTCCATGCCTTCATCACCAGCAGGGTGGATTATTGTAATGGTCTCCTCACCGGCCTTCCGAAGAAGACCATTAGACAGCTGCAGCTCATCCAGAACGCTGCTGCCAGGATTCTGACTAGAACAAGAAAATTTGAGCATATTACACCAGTCCTCAGGTCCTTACACTGGCTCCCAGTTACATTTAGGATTGATTTTAAAGTACTTTTACTCGTTTATAAATCTCTAAATGGCTTAGGACCTGAATACATTCGAGATATGCTCACTGAATATAAACCTAACAGACCACTCAGATCATTAGGATCGACTCAGTTAGAAATACCAAGGGTTTACACAAAACAAGGGGAGTCTGCTTTTAGCTATTATGCCGCCCGCAGTTGGAACCAGCTTCCAGAAGAGATCAGATGTGCTAAAACATTAGCCACTTTTAAAGCCAGACTCAAAACTCATCTGTTTAGCTGTGCATTTGTTGAATGAGCACTGTGCTACGTCCGAACTGATTGCACTATGTATAATCACTTTCTATTCTTAAATGTTTTAAACTCTTTTAAAATCAATTTTTAAATCACTTTGTTTTTATTGTGATTATTATTATTTTTAATAACTATTTCACTTCCTTTTATGTAAAGCACTTTGAATTACCACTGTGTATGAAATGTGCTATATAAATAAACTTGCCTTGCCTTGCCTTGCCTTGCCTTGCCTTGATCTACACAATGTGATATTTTGCTGTATTTCAGAGAGTTTTGCAAATGGATGCGGAGGAAGTCCTAAATGAGTTTATATACATTGATGAGGCTGGATTTAACCTGTCAACAGTGATAAGGGGAAGAAACATCATTGGCCACAGGGCTATTGTCAATGTACCAGGGCAACGTGGGGGTAACATTACCCTTTGTGCTGCCATTACACAGAATGGGGTCCTCCACCGCCATGCCAACTTGGGTCCTTACAACACTGACCTCATTCTTACATTTTTCGACAGATTACACAATATTATCACAGCAGCAAACCAAAGGGACCAGATGCAGTACATTGTCGTCTGGGACAATGTAGCTTTCCATTGTTCTTCTCTGGTCCAAAAGTGGTTTCATCAACACCCACAATTTACAGTTCAATACCTTCCACCATACTCCCCCTTCCTAAACCCCATCGAGGAGTTCTTCTCAATATGGCGGTGGAAGGTTTATGATCTCCGGCCCTAAGTCCAGATGGCCCTCACTCAAGCTATGGAGGAAGCATGTCATCAAATTGAAGCAGCATCCATTCAATGGTGGATTCGTCACTCCAAAAGATTCTTCCCACATTGCCTTGCAAATGAAAATATAGCCTGTGATGTTGACGAGCCCCTGTGGCTAGATCCAGCTAGGTGGAGAAATGTTTAGGTTTTTATTTATTTTTTTATTTGGTACTGAACTGGATATGTAATTTGTTACAGTATTACTGTAAGCTTACAATACAATGGTATGTTCAGTAATACTGTATGAAAACTGGAAAATGTTTTGTTAGGAATGTTTTGTTGAAATGTTCAGTATTGACTGACTTGAGAACATGAAAATAAATAAATATTTTCATTAGTCTGCACAATTGGCGTGTGGTGTTGGTGAATGTATTTTTACACTTTCTCTGTGTAAATGCTGTAAGTGTTTTAGGTTGAGCACAGGAGTGTTTAACTGATTCAAACCATATGATGGTTGTGTTTATGTTATGCCAACAAAATAAGGTTTTTATAAGACATTGTATAGTTTTGACAAAAGTGTTCCATTTTGCAAATTATCTGAGGTGTTGTGCTACTTTGGTGTAGTGTTGTGCTAATTGTGTGAAGGGGTTTGGAAAACCGGGCCCTGTTTTCAAAATTGTGCTTAAGCAATTGTAAAAAACTGTAATACATATTTAATACTTAGGGTTATCTCAATCAGAAGTTGTGTTCTTCTTTTGTGTCAGATTATTGACTGTCAATGCTGTGAGCAAAAAAACAAACATAGATATGTTCCGGATTCTTAGAAAATAAGTTGTTTGAAGAATAGGTGACATTTGTTACATGTCTGTCTGTCTGTGATCCCCATTGTCCTTATTTGGTTTAGTTCCGTTCCTCATTAGTTCATTATCTGTGATTATCTCCACTTGAGTTTGATTAAGTTGTTTGCTCTTTTGTTCTCTCTCCTTTAAAAGTCCTGAGTTCTCCCTCTTTGGTTGTCCGTGATTGATGTTAGTTAATGTTACTTAATGTTAATATTGATTAAGTGTATTAAACGGAATAGTGAGTTGAAGCCATTTGTCCTCGCATCATTCTTCATTATTTACTTTAGAAACGCCACAACCACACATCCGCGTGAATCAAACAGAATCACGGACCTACTACAGAAAATCGAATTTGTCGATGCTATCGCCGCCCTAACCCTCCTGGATCTCCCCTTCTTTAAATTCACTTGTAAGTTCTGTGAACTCGCCGAGAAGATGACGCTGGTGGACTCGGTCATCATAGAGATGTTCCGGCTCGGGGCCACTTACCACCGTCATGTGGACCTCCCAGACACCGCGGGATTATGTTGGAGAGAGGCCATTCTTCGGTGTCTGGGAAGCGTCCGGGCCCGAGCCGGAACCCATTCGTCAGCCGCGATCTTCGAATTCCAACTGCCGTCCGCGGCCACGGCAAACCCACCAACACGGAAGGCGGCAAACCTGCCAAGAAGTGCAGCTACCCCACCGACAGAGAGTGCGGCCAACCCGCCGACAGAGAGTGCGGCCAACCCGCCTAGAAGTATGGCAAGCCCGCCGAGAAGTATGGCAAGCCCGCTGGTCCCGTTCAGCTCACCTGTGCCTCCGATGGTCCTGTCCAGCTCTCCCTTGCCTCCGCCGGTCCCGTCCAGCTCTCCTGTGTCTCCGCTGGTTCCGTCCAGCTCTGCGCCGTCCGAGTGCATACAAGAATTCACGCTTCAAGAGCGCCCCTCTGTGGCTGCGCCAAGAAGGCGCTTCCCTAGCTTCGCGCTGCCCGAGCGCCCCCAAGAGTCCGCGCTGCCAGAGCGCTGCTATTCCCCTAAGAATCAGTCTTGGGCGCCCAAGCTCCTGGATCCTCCATGGGCGCCCAAGATCCCTGCTCCTCCATGGCCCTCGGAGTCCCCTGACCCGCCATGGCCGCTGGAGTCCCCTGACCCGCCCTGGATGCCTCCTCAGTATCCGGTATCTCTGTCCTGCACCGGCATCCAGGGCGCCGCCCCCCCCCCTCCCCATTGGTACTGTTACGGCGCGGGACGCGCCTACCGGGAGGGGGAGATACTGTTACATGTCTGTCTGTCTGTCTGTGATCCCCGTTGTCCTTATTTGGTTTAGTTCCGTTCCTCATTAGTTCATTATCTGTGATTATCTCCACCTGAGTTTGATTAAGTTGTTTGCTCTTTTGTTCTCTCTCCTTTAAAAGTCCTTAGTTCTCCCTCTTTGGTTGTCCGTGATTGATGTTAGATAATGTTACTTAATGTTAATGTTGATTAAGTGTATTAAACGGAATAGTGAGTTGAAGCCATTTGTCCTCGCATCATTCTTCATTATTTACTTTAGAAACGCCACAACCATACATCCGCGTAACAACATTACATGAAATAAAAAATAAATAAAACAAAACATACATGAATGAAAATGAAATAAATAAATAAATAAAAGTTGAAGTTGGATCATGTAGTATAAGTCTTCTGTAATGTCTGGGGTCAAAGTGACTGCAAAGCAACTTTAACATCTCTGGACTGCATTTCTCGATAACAATTGATCTTAGAGCTTAAGAACATCTTCTACAGGTCTTTTTACGAATGTTTGTTTTTGTTTCATGTGTGTTTCCCAAAATGTAAATGTTTATAGACAGTGTAGAGTTGAAAAAAAACCAAACACTTTTTATCTCTATGGCAAGAAAAATGTGGAATAAGATTAGGCCACAAGAAAGGTCCTCAAAATTAAGACAACCTTGGACAGACCATGTGTACGACAGCTTTAAAGAAAGGGGGGAAAAATCCACGTTGTAGTCTAAATATCAATATGTCAAGGCTCCCTGGGGCAGAATGTTTTTTAATCTTCCATATTTACAAATGAAACACAATCCAAAATAATCCTGCTGCACTGGGCCAAAATGTGAACTTGTTAGTCCAACAAACTGGAGATATACAACACAAACTTTCAGAGAAGGAGGCTAGGCCAGCAACCAACCAGAGAAGAGGAAAAATAGCAAAGGCCCTAACGCATGGACCCCGCATTTTTACAGCACACTCAACACCAAACGAGCAACTCTTAGCTAGGAACATGACACAATGTCTCAATAAAAAAGTGTTGAAAGTAATAGGCACAGAAATTAGGAAAAAGGAATCCATTCACTCTGACATCATGATAGAAATATACTTAATGCAGACAATAATCTAGGAATGTTGCAAAAAACATCAGGCTACATGCAACTTTTCCATATGAATCTGTTCATTGTTCAATTATAGTCAGAGTATGACATCAGCATTCTGTACAATTGTACAATTATGACACCTTTGAACACACAGTTGAACGGATTTATTTGAACTTCAGTTAATTGTACTGATGAGTAAAGTTCATGCTAATTTGATGAGAACACATCAATTTCATTTGACATATTCTGTGAATGTTTTCAGAACATAATTCACTCATATAGATCCAACCAGTACTGTCCAAAGGAGGGACACACCGCTCCAAAACAAGGTGCAAAATGTTTATCTGACCCTAAATAACATATTTCAAGTCTTTAATGTACAATTATTTGCTCTTTATATTAAATATGTACCATCACTCTATTTCATGGGGTTCTTCAATAGCACACCATCCAGTTCAATGACTTTCCAAAGAAGGGTCACCCCGCTACAAAACAAGTTGCAGAATATTTATTTGACACTATAGAAAAAACTTTAAGTCTTTAATGTAGAAGTATTTACTCTAGATGTTCAATATACCATCATTGTATGGGTTTCATCATTGACACACCTTCCATCAAAAAATATTACGTTATCTACATTTATTTATTACTGCAATGCCTGACAAATAGTAATTTCTTTACTTTATGGATTTATTTAGAAGAATGATTTGCTTTAAAGGAATTTCAAAACAAATATGAGCAAAGTACAGTTTCACCTTATACCTTCAATGTGATTGTAATGGTAGAAAATGGTAGAAATTGAACATATAGAGTAAATAATTGTACACTAGAGACTTGTAGTTGTAACTGGGCTGGCGAGACGTGAGACTTGCGGATCCAAGTGCAAGCTTTTATTTACAGGCATGGTCATAAATACAGGCAGGGTCGAGCAATGGCAAACAGGTATGGCAGGGACAAGACAAAGAGTAATCCTAGGGCAAGCAAAGGTCAGTCGACAGCGAACAGTATCCGAAGGGGCTTGACGAGAGAGGTACCTGAAAACAAAGCAAAAGTCCAGGCAGGGGAAAACACAATCCAAAACAGGCAGGGGAAAACTAGGAAAACTATCAGGGGCTCTGTAGAGTTGCTACAGCTAGGGGAGCGGTAAACACATACAATACTCGGCAGTGAGGGAAACAAGGTCCAGGGTTTAAATAGAGTGTGTGATTAGTGATAGCTGTGTGATCAGTGCCAGTGTGATGTGTGATGTGTGCTGTGAGAGTCAATGTGTGATGTGTGCTGTGAGAGTCAATGTGGTGACCTCTGGTGGTGAATGAACGGAAGTGCAGGGACAGGGTTCATGACAGTAGTATGTTCTTTAGGGTCAGATAAATATTTTGCACCTTGTTTTAGAGCGGTGTGACCCTCTTTTGGAAAACTATTGAACTGGAAGGTATGTCAATGGAGAAACACAGAGTACAGTGATGTTAGATTTTGACTTGCACATTAAAGACTTGTAGTATGTTGTTTAGGCCCTAATAAATATTTAGCAAGTTGTTTTGTTTCGGGGTGACCCTCCTTTAGAAAGTTATTGAACTGGAAGGCGTGTCAATTAAGAAAGGTGTTGAATACAACGTTGGTAGAAATTAAACATACAGATCATACTATTGTAGATGTATCATACCCAAAATAAACATCCTGTTTGCTGTAAGGCTTTCTGAGTACTTGTCAATCATCTGATGGATTCAGTACCATGGACAGTGATATTTCTGCAGGACTGTAAACATCAATCAGTCTTTATCACACTTAAAACCAGAAAAACAGAGGTGAATAAAACAGCAAGACATGGGCTATAGTATGTTCCGTAGGGTCCAGACAAGATGTGCTAACTGGCTTTGATGCAGTCGACCCATGCATTCAAAACCTATTGAAATAAATCATGTCATTGTTAAAAGCAAGCCACCAACACACGTCTGGTTCATTTTGAGGCAAATAAATACATACAAACAGTATGCAGTGTCATATGGAGTCTCTAAATAGCCTTTTTGAAAAGAGTCCTAGACTTTTCTTGAAATAAAAGATCCAAATTACTTTTCCAAAGCTTTTCTTGAAATGAAATACCGTAAAGATGTAATTTCTGTAAGTTTTTACCTAAAAAAGAAAAAAAATTATTTCAGGAAAAGTTTAGGCGTTTTTTTTTTTTTTTTTTTTTTTTTTTCAAAAATGCCATTTGGAGACCTGGTAACCAAATGAGTCAGCACTACAAATGCTGTTCAGAAATAGTTTTTTATTGTGTGTTTTGGTGGGCAGAGCAGTTCTGAATGGATATACATATATGTATTATGTAGTTTTGACTCATTTGGTTACCAGGTGTCCATTTGGAGTCTTCAAATGGCTTTTTTGAAAGGACGCCTAGACTTTAAAAAAAAAAAAAAAGAGTCCACATTTTTGGGAGTATCATCCTCAAATTTGAATCAAAACATTCACATTCATGTATGTTTTACCTTGTTTTACTAATTTTGAGTTGACTCTAGAGTAACAAAGGTTCAAGTGTCTAGTTTCAAACAATACCAGCTTTTTAAATATAGACCTTAGGCTTCAAGAGCTACAGGCATTTTTATTTGTTTATGTCGTTTTTCACAAAATGCTCAAAAATAGGGGCACATTATTTTAAACATTATGCACTTTTTTTTTTATCAAAGATAGTCGTGTTATTTCATTGCTTTGAAGAAACATGTATTAGTAATATTGTGCTCGATGCTTGTGGTTTTAGGAGAGAAGCCAAAAGCATTTTTTTTCCCCCTAACTGAAATTATGCCTTTTAAATTCGAATATAATTCGAATATTGATAATATTTAAGTCCAAAATTCGAATTTAGTTTTTCAGCCATTTTGACAGCCCTGTGGGAGACAGTTTGAAATTTGATCCATTGCAGAATTCTGTTTACCAAAATAACATTGTGAGTCGTGTTGAATGAGAACAAGATTGGATGACCAAGCTGAACATACAGCTTGTTTCAAACAGACACATTACACAATAAGATTTGTTGATTTGATCCTAAAAGGTTTGAGAATGTGGGGATAAATGTAATGAGTAATAAAATACTATGTATGCCCACTGGGACAACAAAGGTCCCTGTGTGAATGAAAGGTTGCTGTTTTCTGCATTCTCCAAAGAAGAAAGAAACGAGGAGCATTAAGATATTTATTTATCTCTTGCTCAGCATAATATAAATCCAAAACCCCTTTTCAATATCTCTCTCATCAAGCAGGGAAAATACATTCAAGTACAACAGAAATTATAGTAGATCCATAACAATTTTTTTTTTTTTTCAAATTTCATTTAAATTTAACAAATACATTTCAGTTTATTACATTTTTTACTATTGTTGATCGGTATAGATGAAAAGCCAAGCAACCATTTTGGTTAAAGTTTTACTATCAGATGTATAGCAAAATTCCCAGACAGCAACATAGTTTTGGCCCACATCCGGCCCACTTGAAATCCATGCGGGCCAGATGTGGGCCGGATCTGGGCCATCACTGCTTGCTGTCTGGGTTGTTATATGACCAATTAACATGTACACTATGTGTTTACACAGATATTCAATAATAAGGTCTGTTTGCATGAAGTTTCTTCAAAATTTTTACAGCATAGTATTCACAATCATCGTTTCTGGTCAAGATCAGTCATTCTCCACCACCTGCCTCGTTCTTTGCAAAAGGGTTTCAGTTTATATTCAGCTGAAGAAAGCATATGAAGCATATGATGGCTTCGGCAGCAAGGGACGTACATGGCTGGCCACATCGTTGAAGGAGAGCGGCACATAGCTGGGAACTTGATCCCCAGAGAAACACACGAGCTGGGCACCCTGACGATTGATGTGCTCGTACAGCACCCAGACACCACCTTTCACTTTGTGAGAAGAAGCGATGTCACTGAAAGAAATCTCGTGAAGATTGGTTTCTTGGTGTAGGGTCACGCTCCTTCCCCCGTAGTTCACGTGCTCAAACAGCTGGATTTCAGGGTTGTCCAGGTCATCTGCGATCATCTTGAGGGAAGAAAACCTTCCTTTGTCTTCAAGGGTAGCGTACTCTCCCTCCTCAAACACCCGCTGCTTTCCAGTGAAATTCTTGTCATAATACGCTACCCATGGTGCGCCAATGACTTTTATGGATGAGATGACATCGTTGAAGCCCTTTTCTTCTAAGTTGTGGACATCGTTCTTGAATTCAGCTGTTCTGCCCTCAAAGGCATCTTCGCTAAAAACGATGATCTTGCTCATTTTGAATATGATGACTGGAGGAGAGAGGCTGGAGGAGGCAAGTGCTTCTTATTCAGCTTCCTGTGGCTTTGCTGGGAAAAGTGAACTACTCAGGCGTAGAGTTGCCCTTTAAATAACAGATACACCAAAGTGGGCGTTGACAAGTTCATGGAAGTACATGTAGGTGTGGAAGATGTGAAACATGTCAAATCTCAAACTCTTCAGTCTCTACATAAATATAGCCTAATAAAAACCTTGTTTGTTACAAGCTCCTGGGAGATGGGGGGGGGCATTAGATTGTGTTCATTTTATTGTGTTGTCAGATGTGCTCGATACAATTTGTTAACGTTAATGGTTAAAACCAAAATACTGTAAACTGACCCACTTCATTATATTCTTTATATTTTATATATTTATATGTTTTAGTGCACTGAAGCTCCCCCATTCCTTCTCTAAATCAAACACCTCAATTTACAAAAATATTTCATTTATACTTCTTCTGCCTGTTGGTATCAAGTAAATCAATCCTGCTGCTTTTCTTCTACAGCCATACGATACCATTGTGCGCCACATAGTCATGTGATGCACGGGAGCCAATGGGATTTCACGATTAAACTGACATAATGCCTCTTTGGGTGGCAATTTTTGAATGTCTATGAGATTTGAGCATTATGTTGGATGGAGATGGTGATCAATTTTGGGTCTGTTCCTTAAAACAATCATTTGGCTGTCGAAGACTCAAAATATTTTTTGTATAAATTACTGACTACTTTTATCTGCCTGTTGTGTGTTTTATATTGAGAAATGGCTAGGTTTAGAGGTAAAGGTCAGATATATTACAATATATCATTTCATGATGATCAAAATCACCAGTCACTGGTCGTGTCACAATAAAGATGACAAGCTGTTGTCTCACACCCTTTTTCCAGTGAACCATGTGCAATCTCTCAAGAATATAAGTTCCTTATAAATAGATCCCTTTTCCAGATAACCTACAAAACAAAAAAAAATGTATCAATCATTTACATCAGTGTTACTCATTGTGCGGCTCGCCAAGCTTTAATTTGTGGCTCGCAGGGCAGTAATAAATACGGTAATATGATCATGCAGTCAATACAGATATTTCATAAAAACATTAACAACAAGCAGGGTTCTAACATAAAAAAAAAAAAAAAATCAGTGTCTGCTCTACAACTAATTTATATTTAAAAATACCCAAAACCACGGCATTACAAGATGGAAATATAGACTAGAAAAGATATTTAAAATTGCTCATTAGACTCGGATCATTCAAAAAAAAAAATTAACAAATATATATTATGCAAACCCTCTATCCATCACATGCTTGTGAATATGGAATATACTTGGGCATTTATTAAAAAATAAAATGCTATCGCAAAATTGGAGCAATTAAATTAGAGGACACTAACCTGGCAATTCATAGGCCTACTACACACATTATAACAACGCTAGCTTTGCTACGGTTATTTCCAGCATTTTATGCTAGTCAGCTTGTATTATATACGGACTGAAAATGGATCGATTTCTTATTAAAGTCACGCACCAAGTGGACAGCAACAAAGCAATGTGACGGTGTCAAACGAGGGAACTAAAGATTCGGCGCATGCAACAACCGCTAATCGACAGGAAGATGATGGAGACGGGGTTCGTGGAGAAACCACTCCTGCTAAAAAGAGAAAGGTACGAGCCCTACAAGATGAGCATAGAACATTTCAAGAAAAGTGGACAGGAATTTTTATTTGTGCTCCATGGATCAAACCCTTTGTGTTTACTATGCAAACAAACCCGCTCTGGTTTCAAGCAAAGTAATGTGGAGCGGCATTTCCAAACAACGCACCTAAAATTCAACGAAAGTTATCCACCTGGAAGTGAAATAAGGAAAAGAAAAATAGCTTTCTTCCTCTCTTTCTGAGCAACAAAGGCTCATACACAGAACAACTTCTACAGCTGAACGTTTAGCTGAGGCATCTTTTGAGATCGCTTGGATTCTGGCTCGGGGAAAAAAACCTTCTCAGACTCAGAAATTGTGAAAGATTGCTTTTTGGCTTCAGCAGAAATATTGTTTGCTGACTCTGACAACAAGGACACAATTATTAAGCAAATTAAAGGATTACAATGATCAGATTCCACCATAATGAGGCGGATTGAAAACATCGGCAAGGATGTGAGCGACCAGCTCTGCGCAGATGTGTCAGCAGCACCGTGTTTCAGCATCGCGGTGGATGAAAGCCCCGATTTGACAGATGTTGTGTGTTTGAGAAAGGTTCCCTAAAGAAAAATCTTTCCAAGAAGAAATGCTGTGCTTACTTCCACTTGTTGGCCAAACGAGAGATGAGGACATTCTGAATGCACCTGAAGTTGGTCAGGTCTAGCAAGTGTGCATGGATGGCGCCCCTAGCATGCGAGGACAGGAGAAGAAGGGGCTTGTTGGGCTCATGAAAAAAAGGGAAGAAATACCAAACTTTATCAGTTTCCACTGCTTCATCCATCAGGAGTCACTGGTATCAAAACTGAGAAATAATACATTCATAATACACCGTGTGGTAAACTTCATCATCTCCAGAGCGCTGAACCACAGACAGTTCCGACAGCTCATTGAGGACTATGACACAGAGTTTGGTGGTTTACTGATGCTCAGTGAAGTGAGATTGTCCCGTGGAAAAGTGCTTGAACGGTTTCTGAGCCTCCTCCCTGAGATTTGCACTTTCCTGGACAGCAAAGGAAAACGGGAGCCAGAGCCGTCACCACAAATGACCCATCTCTGCTGGAGCACTTCAGCCACAGAGAATTTGTGAATGTTTTGGAAGAGCTGAGGGGGGAACTTGAATCCAGATTCAAGGATGTGAATGAGCACAACTTCACTGAAAACCCCTTCCATGTGTGTGTGTCATCTCTCACTCCAACTATCACTCCGCTCTGCCCTACTCAGCGTGCTGCTGTAGAAAGTGATATGGTAGAACTGCAGACAAAAGACATTCTCAAAGATGAACTCAGAGCAGGTGTTGGCCACTTCTGGGGTTTGGTGTCTGAAGATTTTCCCACTCTGAAGCCACTTGTATCATTCTTTAATTTCATTTTAGATGCACAGAGAATAGTCTCAGTCTTTCCTATATTCTGTAGGCTATCAACAAAAACATTAATGCATTAATAAAAACACTGACAAGCTATGCAATATCGCGTTCATAATCGAATACGATTCATCTGCTATTATGAACGCTGTTGGAGCCATTATTTTTTCTATTATCATATTTTGGACTGAATGGACTAATTTAATAGTTTGAATATAATTACAGTTTTTCTCAATTGTTTACACACATTTTCTGATAGCATGCCTCATATTCTCAGAACTCTACACACAAATCCAAAAAAACACACACAATGGGCAAAACCCCTCAATTCTCCTGCAAAATGAAACTTTACATTCAAAACAATGTTATTTCTTCTCAAAATGGGATTTTGTTTTCAAATGACACACACAAACCATCATATGTATAGACATTTATAAGAACCAGCTGAACACTGATGTGCTCATTGTAAAACACTATGATGAACGTAAAACACTTCTTCTCCATTCATCATAATGACTTAGGCCTTTTTTTGGTTCAGTGTTACACTTACTACAGACAGTACAAACATAAGTGTGTTGTAAAATATTTGAGAATATTGTTTTTATACTCAGAACACACAAATACACGGTAAAATTTTATTTAATTTTTCCTGCAAAAACAATGTACACAGTGTACATCCCATTCCCAACCAACACAAAGTTGCACATACACTATACAGTAAATTATTCTGTTGTTTTGTATGTACAGTTACAGTAAAAAAACAAAACAAAAAAAAAATACCTATGCTGCATCCTCTCTTCTGTTGCAGTCTGGCCACAGCACCTCATCCACATCACAAGCAATGTTTTCCCTGGCCAAGCAGCGGGGGAAATATCGCCTAGCATGGTGATTCCAGCCATGAAAAGCATCAGCTGCTATATCTCCACATGCGTCCTCCATAGCTTGGAGAAGAGGTATACGCGTTTGTGGATTTCGGTCATACACTTTCCATCTCCAGGCAGAAAAAAATTCTTCAATAGGATTGAGGAATGGAGAATATGGAGGGAGATAAACAACTAAAAAGTGTGGGTGGGCAGTGAACCAGTTACGAACCAGAGCAGCCCTGTGGAAACTTACGTTGTCCCAAATGACAACGTACCTGAGCTGCTCTGGGCCATCTACCTGATCTGGTGGAATGAGTGTGTTGTGTAGGGTGTCAAGGAATGTGATCAGATGGGCGGTGTTGTAGGGGCCAAGGGTAGCATGGTGATGGATGACGCCGCGGTGGGTAATCGCTGCACACATTGTGATGTTCCCTCCGCGCTGGCCAGGGACTTCAACAATGGCACGCTGGCCGATGATATTCCTTCCCCTCTTTCGTCTTTTTGTGAGGTTGAACCCAACCTCATCAATGAAGATGAACTGGTGCTCCACTGCAGCCACCTCTAGCTCAAGGACTCTCTGAAACACACATGACAATATCAGAAATAGACATGGAGTGGTCACTATCGTGAAGCACAATCATTATGATTACAATATTGAAATATGTATAATTTACTGTATACAGTGTTGAGAGTATGCATCAATTGTGGGACTCACTTGCACATAGTTATATCTCAATTCTTTGACTCTTTCTGAATTGCGTTCAAATGGCACCCTGTAGACCTGCTTCATCCGGAGATGATTTCTGCGCAAAACACGGTCCAGTGTTGATAAGCTTACCCTATCAATATTTTGAAACATGTCATTGTTTTCTATTATTTTTCTTTGTATTTGCCGTAATGTTATGGCGTTGTTTTCTAGGACCATGTTCATGATTTCAGTTTCCTGTTCAGGAGACAGAACACGTTCCCGACCACCTTGTGTTGGTAATCTTTCAGTTCTGCCAAACAAATAGTAAAATACTGTAAATACAAATACTGTAAATACAAAGTAGGTATACACTTCCTAAATACTTGAAACATACTTTACAGTATTTTTACAGTCCTACAGAACAGTCCACAGGAAATACTGTACTACTGTACTCATTGAGTACTGTACTGATATGCAGTACTGCAATTTTCTAGTGAGAGTAGATTTCTTACCTATTCTCATTTCGGAAAGTCCGGATGATGGATGCTACAGTGTACCTGCTCAAATGTGGCTGTACTCTTTGCCCAGCCTCCCTCATTGTTAGACCATGGTTGACCACATGATCAACCAAAGTGGCTCGGATCTCATCTGAGATTACGGTCCTTGGCCTTCCTCGTCCTCGTCCTCCCCGTCCTCCTCCTCTTACTCTCACTCCTCTGGCTCTGCCTCTGTTTCCAATGTTGGCATCCATTGCTCCAAAACAGAAGAGCTCACCTGTTGCCCTTTTATGCTAAAGCTCTGATTGCTAATTGTAAAACTGTGTGACGGGTGTTTGCCCTTGTGATGAGTCAGTGTGCATATTTGAATGGCAGTGTGTTCCTTGTGAAAAAAAGATATTTTCTGCATGAAAATTGTGCCAAAAGCAGAGAATTGTGTGTAGTGTTTTGAAAAAAGTGTGTTTTAGAACTGCAATTTGAGTGTAAAGCAGGAACTGTGCTTGTAGATTAGCAGAATTGGTTCAGGGGGTTGGTGAATGAGTTACATGTTGTGGTCATTGTGTCTCAAGTACCAGAATTTGTGTGTAAACAATTGAGAAAAACTGTAAGTTTATGTTTGATGATAAGTGATAATTACCTGTGTATTATTTGTGTTTGAGTGTTAATGTTATGAATTTGTGAATGAAGACTTTTATTATATCACTGAAATTACGGATTTAGGGCAGGTAAAGTAGTAGGGGGAGTCAGTAAGGGGAAGCGGATACAATTTTCAGACCATGTGTTCGTGTGGTGTGCTAATGTTTAGCAATGAAGCTATTTCACAACTGTTGATTTTATGGACTAGGATTTGGTGAAAATTGAAGATGAAAACCCTATACTTCGGACTCGCGCGGCAATTGTTCACCCCTACTAAGATAGTGGCTTACTGTATAAAGATGTTGCGTAGCTTGTCAGTGATCTACAGCTCTGTGTATTGAATGCCGCTCCATCTGAAACAGAGGACAACACAAGAGGTACAAATTACGACAATGGACTTTTCTAATTTTTATTTTTCCCTTTGTGCCCATATTTCTTTTTCTTTTCTATTTTCAACACAAACACACAATATAATTAACTCAAGCATCAAAAAATGAACTCAAGCAGCACACATTTATCCCGGTGTGAACATTCAGCAAAACTGATGACACACAGATCAGAATCTCAGGATGATATGAACAGGAGCACAAGTGGTTATGTGTTTTGGAAAATGAATCCTGGTAGAGGGAGACAAAGAGGAATAGGAGGAGAAAAGCAAAGTGAAGGGGATGAGGTCAAAGGTCATTTGTTCCTGATGAAATACAAAGCACTATAGTTGACCACGTTCTTCTGCATGGACTGACCATGACTACTGACACGTTCAATATAATTACAGTACATAGCAGCAGTACTTCAGATGAGAGAGCTTTCATTATTCTATGTACAGTAAATACTGTACACCCTCAAACTCATTACTGTTGAATTGATTTGTAGCCAAGTAGTCTTTACATGTACTGTATTTTTGCAGAACTAAGAGATGACTGTCTAGGGGAGGCAGAGAAGTCTTCTGTCAGAAGACTAAGACACTGCTATAACAAATAAGGATACGACCAATACTGTAATGCAAATTGGCTGAGGATGCTGAATGAATGAATGAATGAATGAATGTATTTATTTATTTACAGTAACTGACAGTATATTCCAGTGTGTGTTACAGTTTTTCTCGATTGCTAACACACAATTCATGAAACAATTCACCATTTTCTCACAACTATAAACACAATCTCAAAATTACACACCAACTTGTGCAAACTTCAGACTTCCAGGTCAAAATCAAATAGTTTAGTCAAAAACATGTTCTCTTTTGTCAGACTCAAACTTTGGCCTCAGATGACACACAAACCTGTCAAATACTCAGACTACGTTCCTGTCTAGAGAACACTAGTGAGATCAATTCAAAACACTGTTACAAAAAACTCCTTTTGGGAAACAGGAATCCTTTTGCTAGTCAATGTCAGTTACAGTATACGGCATAAATAAAGGGGTGCAGATACAGTAAAATTCAGCAATAAACTTTAAGAAAAATTTACTTTCATTACATGACTGTAAAGATATCTTACAGTAGATGAAAAGCACTACAAGAGAAAAATTCAAAGACCAAACAACTGAACTTACCATAAATACACATTGGAATATACTGTCAGTTGTTTTACAGAAAGAACGAAAGAAATAATGGATAAAAGAATAAATAAATTAATTAATTCAGCAAAACTGCATTACAGTATTGGCAGTATCCTTATTTTTTATAGCAGTTTCTTAGTCTTCTGAGAAAATACTTCTCTGCCTCCCCTAGACAGACAACTCTCAGTTCTGCACAAATACAGTAAATGTAAGGACTACTTGGCTACAAATCAATTCAACAGTAATGAGTTTGAGGGTGTGTGCTACAGTATTTACTGTATACAGAATAATGAAAGTTGTCTCATCTGAAGTACTGCCGCTATGTACTGTAATTATATTGTATGTATCAGTAGTATTGAAACCTTGTAGACGAGCCTGTAGGCCAACTTCCCTCATGGTCAGTTCATGCAGAAGAACGTGGTCAACCATAGTGCTTTGTATGTCATCAGGAACCAATGACCTTTGACCTCATCCCCTTCATTTTTATTTTCTCCTCCTATTCCTCTTTGTCTCCCACAACCAGGATTCATTTTCCAAAACACATAATCACCTGAGCTCTTGTTCATATCATCCTGAGATTCTGACCTGTGTGTCATCAGTTTTGCTACTGAATGTTCACACATGGATAAATATGTGCTGTTTGTGTTCATTTTTTGATGTTTGAGTTAATTATTTTGTGTGTTTGAGTTTTCTATATGAGAACATGGTTAAACCTGTGCAAAATGCTGCTGTTTTTGTGTAGAGTTTTGCAGAAAACACTGAGCAAATTGGAACGTGTGTGTAAACAGGTGAAATGTGTTAAACGTTTTGAGAAACATGTCTTTTTTTTGAGAACTGTATGAATGGTTTGGAAAAATGGGCCAAATGAATCAGTTATAGTGTGTTAGCAATTGAGAAAAACTGTAACTGTATATTCAGTCTTTTAACTTTTCTCTTCTAGTATTTTTCCTCTACTGTAAGATCTCTTTACAGTCATGTAATGAAAGTAAACTTTTCTAAGTAAAAGTTTATTGCTGAATTTTACTGTATCTGCACCCCTTTATTTATGCTGTATACTGTAACAGACATTGACTGGCAAAAGGATTCCTGTTTCCCAAAAGGAGTTTTTTGTAACAGTGTTTTGAATTGATCTCACTAGTGTTCTCTAGACAGGAACGTAGTCTGAGTATTTGACAGGTTTGTGTGTCATCTGAGGCCAAAGTTTGAGTCTGACAAAAGAGATCATGTTTTTGACTAAACTATTTGATTTTGAACTGGAAGTCTGAAGCTTGCACAAGTTGGTGTAAAATTTTGAGATTGTGTTTATAGTTGTGAGAAAATGGTGAATTGTTTCATGAATTGTGTGTTAGCAATCCAGAACAACTGTAACAGAGTGCAGTGTTGTATTGACAACATGACTAAGCATCTTGTTTGTGAACAACGACACAAGGACTTTTCATTCTGATAGCACTGATATGTTCATTTACATAAATATCTACTTTTGAGAGACGAACTAAAGATTTTGAGTAAGTTACAAGCTTTTGCAGGAAATCCATTGTGTGGTGCTGTTTGTACGAATTGTTTTGAGAAATGCACATATTTCTTTGCAAATATCACAGTAAGGATGATTAAGGATGAGAAATGCACCAAAACGACTGAGAAAAACTGTACTCAGGTTTGAAACAATGGATCCAGAGAGACGTGAAGGAAGAGGTCAAGGCCACCACAGAGGAGGAGGAGAAGAGTGGGGAGTAGAGAAAGAAAGGAAGGAAGAGGAAGAGGAGTACATTCTCTACAGTACATTAAATTAAGGAATAAAACACTTGGGGAGCACCACAAGCAACACTTATTACCGGTTTTTGTAGTATTGTTTTGAATTTATCTCATCAGTGTGTAAGACTGTGTTGTAGTGAGTGCGTTTTTGAGGGTTTGTCATGTCTGAGAGCAAAATTTGTTTTTTCAGCAAGATTGAATTGTTAAATTGAATTTAATTGAATTGAAATTTATTTGACAAGTTTTTAAACAACTGTACAAAATACACAGTATCCCATACACTTTTAAAAAACTGTCGAGGATAAAAACACAATAAAGCCATAGGCTTATTTCCATTGCGGCCCTCAAATGTTATGGCTATGTGCAGAACTGACAAAGCAAATAGTATCTCCATCATTTACATATTCAACTCATTTTCAAAAAAACAGAAAAACAAAAATACAATACACAATATTAACAAAAAACACCACAAATTTACCCAATCGAAGCAAATATAATTACCATCTAACTACCATCACCAGGCAACCATCTTTTTACCAATCTTTTAAAACTCAACAGTTCTTTTTCTCCCTTTATTGACACTGCTAATCTATTCCATGCTATAGCACTAGTATATAAGAACATATTTTCCCCACCAAAGTCTTAAATTTACTTGGACAAATATTAAATTCTCTACCCCTAGTACCACAGGAATGCTGTTGACTCACCATATAAAAATAATTTATTAAATAATTTGGAACCCGATTATTAACCATTTTAATGCGACATAACCAAGTTTAAATAAAGCATCCGTTTTTCCACAGTCAATAGACCCAACACCTTAAAACTTTCACTATGCAAACTTGATCGAAAATGCACTTTTAAATTTACCCTCACTAGTTTATTTTGAGCCTTTTGCAATTAATTTTTCATAACTTGGGAACAACTGCTATACCATAATCAAAATAGGGTTTAATCAATGCCCCTGCCAATAATCTTAAGGAATAAACATAAATTGGCTTGCCTCGCTAAAAACCTAATTTTACCACAAATTTTTGAAAATACCTTTCTAGCCATAAAATCACCCGTTAATTTATTATCTATTAAGCAACCCAAATATTTTGCTCCTTTTTTTTCTTATATTACCATATCATTAATCTTAATTGAAAAGGTATCATCCTTAATTTCATTTTAGATGCAAAGAGAATAGTCTCAGTCTTTCCTGTATGTAGGGAGAGTCTATTATCTGAAAACCATTTTGACATTACTTGAAGCTGCAGCGTCATAGTTTCCTCTAGGACTCCTTTTTCCTGATGAAACACTAAAACTACTGCATCATCAGCATACAGAATAAGTTCCTCTGAACAAGCTGCTTTCAGATCATTTATATATAAAAGAAAAAATAAGGAGCCTAATATGCTTCCTTGAGGAAATCCACAATTAATAAAGGACTAGACAATGTACCCTTAATGTCAACCCTCTGCCATTTATCCTCAAGATATAACTGAACCCACTGTCACACACAGAGACGTAGACCAAAGGTGAGTGAATGACAAGTATGTTTATTGACAAGCAATTGGTTTTGATCTTGATGATAAACTAGGGTGAGAAACTTGGTGACTGGGTGAATCCAATGGGTCTTTGTGGAAGGTGACTGAATCCTTTGTTTGAAGGGTAATATCTGATCGGGAACCAGGAAGCTTGGAAATCCTTCACAGGGAATTGTTGGAGAGACTGGGGAGAAAGTCTGAGACAACAGATGAGTATAAACACAGGTCAGTATGCAGCGAGTCTGGTAACTGTTCAGGTAGTGAACCATAGACCGGACAATGAATGTCAGAGAGCGTGGGTGCTTTATGGGAGTGCTGATGAGGGTGAGCAGGTGCAGGTGATTAGAACTCAGGTGACTGTGACTCTCTGACACATACAAGATATTTTTTTTACCGATATATTTTTCAAGTTGGTCATAGATAACTCTTTCCAATATCTTAGACATCACATCCAAAACAGAAACAGGCCTATTATTAACCATATTTAACTTACAACCCTTCTTATATACTGGCATAAGTCTAGCAAACTCCTTTGGTAGCTTTCCTTGTTCAATTGATAAGTTTAAGATACACAGGTGCTGGTCATATAATTAGAATATCATCAAAAAGTTGATTTATTTCACTAATTCCATTCAAAAAGTGAAACTTGTATATTATATTCATTCTTTACACAGACTGATATATTTCAAATGTTTATTTCTTTTAATTTTGATGATTAGGGCTTACAGCTCATGAAAGTCAAAAATCAGTATCTCAAAATATTAGAATATTTACATTTGAGTTTCAATAAATGACCATCCCTACAGTATAAATTCTGGGTATCTCTTGTTCTTTGAAACCACAATAATGGAGAAGACTGCTGACTTGGCAATGATCCAGAAGACAAACACCCTCCACAAAGAGGGTAAGTCACAGAGGGTCATTACTGAAAGGTGTGGCTGTTTACAGAGTGCTGTATCAAAGCATATTAAATGCAAAGTTGACTGGAAGAAAGAATTTGAGTAGGAAAAGGTGCACAAGCAATAGGGATGACCGCAAGCTTGAGAATACAGTCAAGCAAAGATGATTCAAACACTTGTGAGAGCTTCACAAGGAGTGAACTGAAGCTGGAGTATGGCGTTATTTTTTAGTCAAAAGTTATGAGCGTGTAAGACATGTTCTCGAGCACATTATGTTATTTCACACGCGCAAAAATGAACCTTCAGCTGGCATGATAAAAGTACTCGTGCACAAATTCAACAACCGAGAGGTGCACAGGTAGCTGCGCGCAAGCGCCTGGCATACTCTCATAGGTTAACTCTGCTTGTATACTCTCATAGGTTAACTCTCATCCTTGAGAACCCTGAGTTTACAGTAAATTCTTTCTTAAAATATAACATCCATCATGTTTGTGTCTGTACCTTGAAGCCTGTAAAAACTTACCTTGAGGGTATTCCATGCCTCTCAGTAGCTTTTTTGAAGGCAGTGAATGCGGTTGATGCACGATTGTTTGTTGCAGCATTCAAGCACATCACCTGTGTTATGAGACATTTTCATAAATGTACATTTACTATTTGTCAATATCTTACATGTACAATTGGATTACACTCTGGTCCCTTCATGCCTCAGGGAATCTGATATTTTAACACACCTTAATGACTCTTACTACCATGCGGCACCCTATATAATAACTTTTTCTCCCATGTCAACAGGGTAGTATTTCAGCCATCTGAATGCAACATGTAATTATTTGGTGTACATCATAGCAGATTTGCTTACACAGAAGGCCAACACATGAAAAGACCCAATGAAATGAAATCTTACCTTCCTGGAGTAGCCGTCCACTGCACCAAAAAGTACAATGTTGTACCTGATGGGAACAAAATAAAGACCTACATTACCAGTTTCAACCTGGATTTTTATTGTAGAAATGTCATGGCAACATACAAATGCTTTGAGATCTATCAGTGTCTGCATCATTATATTTAACAAAATAAATAAATAATGAATAATCTGTACTGTACAGTACTGACCTGATAAGTTTGTGGTTAGTGTCGACATGCCACAGTGAAAGGGGCCCCCTGACAGAGTAAGTTCTTCGCACAATGCAGCCCAGTCCAGTCAGTCTAGAAAGAATCCCAAGCGAGTCCACTCGATGCATTGATGCAGCAACTCTCCTCCACTGGACGTGGATTCCCATGGACTTTAGCCTCCCTTTGACCATCCGATAGCCTGCTGTGGGCATTTCATTTTTGATGCGTTGGACTGCATTATCAAGCTCCTGCTCAGTAGCATTGCTGTAGTTCTGTCTGGCAGAGAGACCAAACTCCCTCATCCGTCTGTTGACTGTACTGGCTGAAACGCACAGTAACTTTGCGATGCAGTCCACAGACAGATTTATCTCCAAAAGCTCAACAAGTCTCTCCTTCTCTAAGTTGTACCTGGGACGCCCCATCTCTCCAGCTACAGTTTCAACAGTACTGCTGGTAACTTCAGCATTTTCAATGTGGTCCATGACCAGATGGAGGAAATCTCTTAAGGCCTGTACAATATCTGGGGGGACATTTACATGCCTTGACAGTGCTTCCCAGAGGTACAGGCTCCTGCCGACATGCAAACTGTAAGAAGTCCAAGTCAAGAGGCGTTCTTGAAAGCGCTGACTCTAATTTAATGATCAGCCTGGAAGTAATCTCACGTCTGACTATGTCCTGTTGAAGTGGAAAACAACATGAAATTTACACTGTACAATATCTGGGGGGACATTTACATGTCTTGACAGTGCTTCCCAGAGGTACAGGCTCCTGCCGACATGCAAACTGTAAGAAGTCCAAGTCAAGAGGCGTTCTTGAAAGCGCTGTATGTTATAGTAACATACATGGTCACTAGTTCAACTAAAACACTTGCCATGAAAAGTTTTGGAACCACTGGCCATACTTTACGTTTTGTTTTACACATGCAGCACTGACTAAAACGCTAGTTTGCTGAGAGACACCTAACTTTAGCCCCTGCTGAGTTTGCTAACTCGCTAGCCTAAAACTTGCTAGTTAAGGTTGATTAGCTTTTGTCAGCTACTTACATGTTCCAAACAAATTTCAGATTAAATTGCTACATTGTCAAACACACAGCCCCCATCATATATCAATATCACTTACGCCTACATCTTCAGGTGTCGCCGCCATTCCGTCCACTGTGCAGTGATTTAACTATGATCTGCGCAGCATTTTATACGTGCAGAGACATTTTATGTATATTAGAAAACTCATTCTAATTCATTCCCACTCTTCTTCGGTGGTAACTTAACCCAACTCCGTGCTTCCTGTAATGAGAGCTGTCAATCAAGGTACAAGGATGTCCCTGTGGGTGTGATTACGATGAAAGTTGACCAATCATAAGAGAGTCAGTGCCCTCCCTTGGTTCCGCCCCCAAATTGTCAAAAGTCATGTAGACTCGAGGGAGCAGAAATCAGCTGAGCGAGCAGAAATCCACTGCCCGAGCAAAACAGCACTCCGCGAGCAGAAGCCCGCTGCGCGCAAGCAGGATTCCACTGTACAAGCAGAGTTAACCTATGAGAGTATGCCAGGCGCTCGAGCGCAGCTACCTGTACACCTCTCGGTTGTTGAATTTGTGCGCGAGTACTTTTATCGTGCCAGCTGAAGGTTCATTTTTGCGCGTGTGAAATAACATAATGTGCTCGTGAACATGTCTTACACGCTCATAACTTTTGACTAAAAAATAACGCCATACTGGAGTCAGTGCATCAAGAGTCGCCACGTTCAGACGTCTTTAGGAAAAGGGCTACCAAGCCACTTCTGAACCAGAGACAACGTCAGAAGCGTCTTACCTGGGCTGTGGAGAAAAAGAACTGGACTGTTGCTCAGTGGTCCAAAGTCCTCTTTTCAGATGAAAGTAAATTTTACATTTAATTTGGAAATCAAGGTCCCAGAGTCTGAAGGAAGAGTGGAGAGGCACAGAATCCATGTTGCTTGAAGTCCAGTGTGAAGTTTCCACAGTCAGTGATGATTTGGGCTGCCATGTCATCTGCTGGTGTTGGTCCACTGTGTTTTCTGAAGTCCACAGTCAACGCAGACATCTACCAGGAAATTTTAGAGCACTTCATGCTTCCTTCTGTTGACAAGCTTTATGGAGATGCTGATTTCATTTTCCAGCAGGACTTGGCACCTGCCCACACTGCCAAAGGTACCAAAAGCTGGTTCAATGACCATGGTGTTACTGTGCTTGATTGACCAGCAAACTCCCCTGACCTGAACCCCATAGAAAAGCTATGGGGTATTGTGAAGAGGAAGATGAGAGACACCAGACCCAACAATGCAGAAGAGCTGAAGGCCACTATCAGAGCAACCTGGGCTCTCATAACACCTGAGCAGTGCCACAGACTGATCGACTCCATGCCACGCCGCATTGCTGCAGTAATTCAGGCAAAAGGAGTCCCAACTAAGTATTGAGTGCTGTACATGCTCATACTTTTCATTTTCATACTTTTCAGTTGGCCAAGATTTCTAAAAATCCTTTCTTTGTATTGGTCTCAAGTAATATTCTAATATTTTGAGATACTGATTTTTGACTTTCATGAGCTGTAAGCTTTAATCATCAAAATTAAAAGAAATAAACATTTGAAATATATCAGTCTGTGTGTACTGAATGAATATAATATACAAGTTTCACTTTTTGAATGGAATTAGTGAAATAAATCAACTTTTTGATGATATTCTAATTATATGACCAGCACCTGTATGTTACATAAGGAGCAATCACTCTAGCAGAGTCCCTAAAAAATCTAGCAGAAATATTGTCTAAGCCAGAATCTTTATTTATTTTTAATTCATTTAGACATTTAAAAACCTCCCTTTCAGTAACTAGACTCAACTTTAAAGAATCTTGAATAACTTCACGTCGCCCATAAAAAGATTTCACTTGCATTTCATTATAAATACCAGGCTGCTCTGGAAGTTGGTTAGATAATTTATTAGCTAATGATATGAAATAATGATTAAAAATTTCAGCAATTTCAGTTTAGAGATTAACCTTTCCTCCACCTTTAGGCTGATCTTTGAAGACTTCACCTTTGCAGCATTTGTATAACCTAAATTCTTTAACACACCCCAAAGTTTTTCTGGTTCATGTCTATTTTCATTTACCTTATTTTTAAAATAATTCATTTTTGCTTCTCTTATCATATCTCTAACCAAATTTCTTCTTAATTTATAAAGCTCAAAGCTACTAGCTTCCAAGTCATTTTTAAACTTTTTAAAACAATCATTTCTTAATTTAATCCCCCGTAATATATATCATCATTAATCCAAGGTTCTGATCTCTGTTTAATTCTTACTCTCTTATATGGAGCTACCCTATCCAGCACCTTACTAAATAATTCCTTAAAACGGACCCAAGCTTTATCAACATCCCTACAACCCAGTACAGATGACCATTCAACTTTTCCCAATACATCACAGAATACCTCAGGACAATCATTTTTCATTGATCTCACCGATATAGTATTATGACCATTAAATTTTATCTTCTGCACTTTTCTACATAAATAAATTAAACAATGATCACTCATACAACAATCCTTAACACCACTACAGCCTATCTTCGTTGTATCAGATACTAATAATACATCAATTACAGACATAATTCTAGTTGGCGCTGTAATAATTAGTTTCAAAGCAAAAAAATCACAAAAACTTTTAAAAGACTTGTACATTACGGAGTCATTTTTCAACATATCTGTGTTTAAATCTCCACAAATAATAACTTCTAAATCATAGAAATTCAAACAGTCATTTGAAATCCCTTCCAACAACTCAACAACTGGGTCAGGAGGACGACAAAGTGACCCAACTAAAATGGGCTTACTCTTTGGTAACAAAATGTCCATCCACACGGCCTCAATAGAAGCACTCTCCAAATCATTCCTAACATTATACGTTAAGTCCGATCTAACATATACACATACACTGCCTCCTTTGCGACTTCTCTCTCTTCTTATCAAATTGTAGTTTACGATTTCAATTTCAGAATCCAAAATCGATCCATCCAACCAGGTTTCACTACACCCAAGTACTGACAACTTGAGCTCAGAGCATAACAGTCTTATCTCAGAAATCTTTGGAAGTAAGCTCCTAACATTTAGATGAGCGATAAATAGTCCCTTTGAAGTATTACTGAAATCCATACCACAAACGGTGCTTTCCCGAGTTGAGCTTACCGACTCATCCAGTTGCCCGGGGTTGATTAAGCGACAACACCTGCTCACGCCGCGGGAGGCCCACATGATCCGGGCTAGATTTGGAATCTTCCATCCTAGAGCAGGCCTCAGATCCAACAACTCCCTCAATCATCTACCGCAACACATCTCTAGTTTCTTCATATCTAATGGAGAGCTTCATTTTGACCTGAATATACAGTAGGAAGTTTGGGGAATTGAGTAAGAAGTTATGGATTTGTGTTTAGAGTTTTGCAAAACAAAAAAGAGGCATAATTTCAAGAAATGTGTTTAAGCAATTGAGAAAAACTGTAACATAAAAAATAAGATGTTTACTAAAACTCACATTTTCATGCCACCTATATTCTTTCCTCCTTGTGATCATCAGTGAATGCACAGGTGTTGAAGGACATTCGTTTTGTGTATTTAAACAAACTATATGGAATCATAGAGTTATCAAGTAGCCTGTACTTTTCTCCTCATAAGTTTAATGAATGTTAGTATACTGTGTTGTTACCTTAATGATCAACAACTGTTTGTTTGTTTTGTGATGGTTGTTCATGACTCCCTCGTTTGTCCTGAGCAGTTAAACTGTCCACTGTTCTTCAGTGGAAAAAATCCTCCAGGATCCTGCACATTTCTTTTGGTTCCATTTACAAAACTTTAAAACAATTAAGAGGCTCACACACAACTCTTACAAAAGGTACAAACATTCACTGATGCTCCGAAGGAAACAAAACATGTGAAGAGTCAGGATCTGTTACGTGAAAAAGCTTATACTGGACAGTATTGAATAAAAATATACTGACATCTTGCATATCCTGCAAGGGGTATGTGAGCAGAACTGCATGTTTATGCCTTCAGAGCATCTATTTTTAATTAAGCTAACACACAATGAACTACTGAACTTTTTTGAAAAGAGAAGAAGGAAGCTGAGTGGTTTTACTTCCCCACACTACTACTAACTACTAACAAGAAAATAGTTGAGAGTGCACATTTCACTAAATGGAGAGGCTAAATAAATATCAGTGTGTGTGCTTACTGTAACCATATTTTGGGGCAAATTGGTAGAAGTAAGCAAAACTTGACAAAACCACCTAAAACCTCCCTTTGAGGACGTCCTCATTTGTAAAACCGTGTGTTTTGGTATTTGTGAACATACAGCAGGACAGCATAGTTTTTTGTTTTTTTAAATAAAATAACTAACAAAAAATAATAAACTAAATAATCAAGTGTGATAATAATTATTTTAAAATAAAAAGGGAGTATTACATACAAATTCAATTATTTTATAGTAAACTTGAAAATAAAATGTTAATATGTTTATTATTATTTTTATTATTAGCATTATTTTAATTTTCATCAGTTTCAAACGTAAAATCAGCGAGCCTTTATTTTGGCGGATTGCTGGTGTTGTGCCCATTTTCAACTCCCTGCCAAATTATTACCCCCCTCATTGAAATCGCTACCTGATTGCCTAACCCCACCCCCACACCTAACCCTAACCTACCAATACTAGGGGGGTAATAATCTGGCGGGGGTCAGAATTCGGCACAACACCAGCAAGTAAGTATATGCGCTTCTGGGTTTAGCGCTGCTGATGGAAGAGCGTCAGTGAATGAAATGTCACAGTTTTGCTTTGAAAACGGCAGCAGTAGCCTAGATTATGCTTTCAGTTTGGATAGAAATCTTATACAGTACAGTTTGTCGATCTAAAATGGTAATTGTGCATTAACAGCTGTCAACCACGTCGATACGCAAATGCGCTGTCAGAACTTATTGACAGTGCATTTTTAATTTTGGTTGTGCATGCGGACCTGCAGACCACTTATGTGCACCCCTGGTTATGTGTTTTGGAAAATGAATCCTGATAGTGGGAGATAAAGAGGAATAGGATGAGAAAAGAAAAATGAAGGGGATCCAGGTCAAAGGTCATTTGTTCCTGATTAAATATAAAGCACTATAGTTGAGCATGTTCTTGTGCATGGACTGAGTATAAGGAATGCTGCCTGCAGGCTCATCTACTTCCACATTACAGTTACAGTACATAGCAGCAGTACTTCTAGATGGGAGAACTTTCACTGTTCTTTGTTCTGTAAATACTGTGGCACACACCCTCAAACTCGTAACTGATGAACTGATTTGTAGCCAAGTACTTCTTACATGTATTTTTGCAGAACTGAGAGTCGACTGTCTAGGGGAGGCAGAGGAAGTCTTTTCTCAGAAGACTAAGAAACTGTTATAGTATAACAAATAAGGATATTACCAATACTGTAATACAACTTGGAAGAGGATGCTGTATTTATTTATTTATTTATTGCTGTACAGAAACTGACAAGATATTCCAATGTGTGTTAACTTTACAGTAGTGTAATGAAAGTAAACTTTTGTGCACAACTCTATTCATGCTGCATACTGTAACAGACACTGGTCACGTACACACTGCAAGTTTCAGGAGTGACAACCGCATTTAAATGCAGGAGTGAGTCCCATGTGTGTACGGAACGAGACTCACTCCCGAACCTGCCATGAATGGCAGCGTGGTAACCATAGCAACGTTGTGGCGTCTCGGAGAGAATGGAGGCTGGCAGATTAGCTGGTTTTGTGTTACCTCCGTGAAGTTGGCACCCCATAAAAAGAAATAATCACCAAAACTATGCCATTCGTTTGTGCTGATTTGTGCCGCAAAAACAAATGTTTGTGCTGTTTTTTTTTTATTTTTATGATATTAAACATTCTTTTTTTTTGACCGTATGACGTCACTCTCCACCCCATGTTGCCCAAATCACTCCAAACCAGCGCAGTTCATTTGTGCTCAATTTGTGCCGTTAAAACTAAACACGGTATCTATTTTCCTTCCTTAGATTTAACCAAAATATTTTCTGGAGCTGTGACATCACTCTCCACCCCAGTTCGTCTAAATCGCACAAAACTTGTTTAATTCGTTTGTGCTTGATTTGTGCTGTTGAAATGAACTTCAAATATATTTCCCCAATAACAAAAATAATTTGGGCCAGTGACGTCACTCTCCACCCCATGCTGTCCAAATTCTCCAAACCGGTGCCGTTCGTTTGTGCTCGAAGGGAGAGGAACTGATCAGAGATGTATCAGAAGAAGGGAGACAGATGGCATCAAATACAGCATTTTACGTTACATTGTGCCATGTGATACTGTATATAGAAGCATTACCATGGTAAAGACTGCACATTACTATAACTCACTCTTCATCTGAAAAATTCATCTAGAATATAGATTCAGTCATACGGCACAGCGAGGACATTTACTGCATTGACAGTGAACTCAGTTCTAGCACAAAACCTTTTGATAACACACTGGATAAATACTTTTATAAAACATTATGGATTTTTTGAGAGATATGAAAGTCAGGTAGTGTAAGTGTATTTTCTAACATGACAGTTATTGCCTGTAATACTGTAATTAATTCAGAAACATGTATCTTGTATTGTTTGCACTTGAATGAACTGATTGTTAAAAGTACTAACTTGAAAGAAGATCTTACTGTTGTGTTTGGGTGATTAAACCAAATATTCTCAATATTGTTGATTGTTTCATAAAATGTGGCGAAATAAACAACATTATTTTGCATTTGGCAGATATTTGCTCATATTGCAGTCCAGGAAATTTTGTAGGCGATCTTCCATTTGCATAAAAAATGGCCACATTCACTCTCAAAATCCTCCACAACTCTGGCCAAACCACCGGAAAGAAGCGAAAGCATCAGCACATGAAGAAGAGGATAAGATGATGGATTATCAAGTTCTCTGCAAGAACAATGTGTGATACTTTTCTTTCACATTTTATAGTCATGCAAGTATAGATCCTGTTTACTTGAATCAGGAAAAAACAAATTCAGTCCCACTTTATATTAGGTGGCCTTAACTACTATGCACTTACATTTGAATTAATCATGTGGTACAATGCACTTATTGTGTACATACATGTTTTTACATTATACTTATATTTTTAAAATTACCTATATGTAAGTACATCTGTAATTAATTTCTGTAATTACATTTATAATTACACTGTTGACCCATCCCTTACACCTAAACCCACCCTTAAACCTACCCATACCACCAAACCTGTCCCTAATCTTACCCGTATCACACCTCAATAGCAGCAAAAGTGTTTTGCAATACAGTATGAACACAATAAGTACATTGTACTTATTTTTTGATGTAAGTACATAGTAGTTAAGGCCACCTAATATAAAGTGTGACCACAAATTCTCCAAAGATGTTAGCTGGTTTTAAAGCTCACACTATATTGGATATTACATACATACTGTTCTCCATTAATTATCTGGACTCTGGCAAACTGGGTCACAGTAAATACTGAAAACTCTGAAATTCTCTGCATGAGCTGTTGCATTCTGGGAACACAACGTGCGCTAGTTATGCTTTATTTTCACATTCATATAATTTCCAACGTTTTTGTGAACAAATGAATACAGCATGTCACTGGATTTGTAAATTTCTTTAATCTTCAGTTGTATTACAATAGTAATATACTTCTGTTTCAAACAAAATTGTTTGTCTTGCTAAAACACCAGTGTGAATGTAATGTGGACTGAGACGGTATCAAAACTAAAATGAGGTTTGAGTTCACTTTAAAGTCCATTTCGGTGCAAAGACATTTACTCTGTTCAATTTGGCCACTCAAAAGCAGTTTGAGCTCAACATATACACCAGAAATATGAATTATATAACAATTAAATCACATTTTCTAGGTTGCAGCATACTATTTGAATTCATAATTGGTTGCCATATTAAAATATTAAACAGACCAACAAAATAAATGTTAACTGGTTAAAGTTTTAAATTTTAAATAAGTGTTTCTGTTCAGAATAATTAAATTTTATTTTATTTTCATTAATGCTTGCTTTTTTTTTTGTTGTTGCTTGAACTGGCTACGAGCCCTGATTCCAATGAATTAAACAAGGAAGAAAGAAAAAAAAAAAAACAGAACTAGAGGATACTTCCAGATTTTACAGAGAAGGGTATTTTAATGACTTTTTCTATGGAAAACTTCATTTAAATGAATTCTTGACATCTACACAAATTGTATGATATTCTGTATTCTTTTCTCTAAATATGTATCAAAACATTGGTGCTTAAACATGAAGCCAATATGTATGTATCATTTACCATAAACTGCATGTTTAATTCAAACATGTATAATATGATGAAAGATAAGTTCCACAATACTTTGGAAAATACTTTGTTATGGATGTTTCATTTTTATGTTTTGGAATTCTTTTGAATATACAAAGATAACATTTCAATCAATATGTTCATACCAACTGGTACTTATTGGAAGGCAGGCAGAGACGTGGATTCATGCATTAGTTATTTACACTGTTAAAGTTGGATTCTTCTAAACGTGGCCAAAGTTTTAAAAAACAAGTTGAACATACGACGGAGTATTTCTGTGACAAATACACTCCTTCAGGGTTTGTATAAGTTTCAGAAAGTTTTTTTTTATTTTTTTGAAGGGTGGAGTTCCTATTATGGGCACTTCTCCCAGAAGAGCGCGTGCACAGAAAACAGAGCGAGAGCAAGAGCAGCCCATCAACATGTTTCATTCAGGTCACAGAAGTCATTGGCAGCGCTGCACAGGACTTGCTCGAGAAGAATGTCACCAAAAAAGTGTGTTTTGGTTGTGAGGGACAGATAACATGGTTCAACTTCCAAAAGAACCCAGCATTATGGGACCAGAGGATGCAGTTTGTTTCTCCGGGGCAGCAATAGAGTTCTGCAAGTGTGTTTGTTTGTTCCCGGCATGTTTGCTTGTGACTCTTTAGCTCCACCCACAGCATGTGTAACACTTCCCAGGGTGTGGTAATGAATTTAAGGTGGATTTATTCTGAAAAATATGAATTAATCTTTTTAGTAACAGCACTCGTGGTTAACAAACATTTATTCTCGCTCTGGAACTCTCTCGAGATTCAGCGAGAGCACAGCTCTAACTCACCACGTGAATTTACTGCCACCTGCTGGTGTAATCTGAGACTGCGATTTCTTTTAAGCCCAAAATGTCTATTTAATATTTGAAACACAGTTATGTAGCTTCCTCTTTTCTTTTTTTCCTTGATTTACATTTCTGGAATGAAATGTCTTTACCCATTGCGTTACACATGCCTCCAGGAGCTTGGCTGTATTCAGAGAGAAGTGTAAAGATGTATCTTTCTTTTACAAATCTGATAAAACTAAAGACCCTTCAAAGAAATGAAGGATGCAATACTACTCAATCCCTCGGTTTCACAGACAAGGCTTAAGCCTAGGTCCCAGACTAAAATGTAACTGAGTTGTTTCAATTCAATTCAAATTTATTTGTATAGTGCTTTTCACGATACAAATAGTTGCAAAGCAGCTGTGCAACGTCTCCAAGATGTTTCAAGAAACCTACCTGCAAAGCTACAGTACTGTTAAAAAGTACTTGTGTAAAAATGCTGTAAAATGAGGATGCTGTCCAAAATAACGTCATATATAGATTTTATTTATCAATTAACTTCTATTAACTACATTGAACAAAATTATAAACGCAACACTTTTGTTTTTGCCCCCATATTTCATGAGCTGAACTCAAAGATCTAAGACTTTTTCTACATACAAAAAAGGCCTATTTCTCTCAAATATTGTTCACAAATCTGTGTTAGTGAGCACTTCTCCTTTGCCAAGATGCTCCATCCACCTCACAGGTGTGAAATATCAAGATGCTGATTAGACAGCATGATTATTGCACAGGTGTGCCTTAGGCTAGCCGCAATAAAAGGCCACTCTAAAATGTGCAGTTTTACTGTATTGGGGGGGGGGGGGGGGTCTGGGTGGCATTCATGGTTCCCTCAATAAACTGTATCTCCCCAGTGCCAGCAGCACTCATGCAGCCTTATACCATGACACTCCCACCACCACGCTTGACTGTAGGCAAGACACACTTGTCTTTGTACTCCTCACCTGGTTGCCGCCACACACGCTTGACACCATCTGAACCAAATAAGTTTATCTTGGTCTCATCAGACCACAGGATATGGTTCCAGTAATCCATGTCCTTAGTCTGCTTGTCTTCAGCAAACTGTTTGCGGGCTTTCTTGTGCATCATCTTTAGAAGAGGCTTCTTTCTGGGACGACAGCCATGCAGACCAATTTGATGCAGTGTGTGGCGTATGGTCTGAGTACTGACAGGCTGACCCCCCACCCCTTCAACCACTGCAGCAATGCTGGCAGCACTCATACATCTATTTCCCAAACACAACCTCTGGATATGACGCTGAGCACGTGCACTCAACTTCTTTGGTTGACCATGGCGAGGCCTGTTCTGAGTGGAACCTGTCCTGTTAAACCGCTCTATGGTCTTGGCTACCGTGCTGCAGCTCAGTTTCAGGATCTTGGCAATCTTCTTATAGCCTATGCCATCTTTATGTAGAGCAACAATTCTTTTTTTCAGATCCTCAGAGAGTTCTTTGCCATGAGGTGCCATGTTGAACTTCCAGTGACCAGTATGAGAGAGGGCTCTAGTTGACAGTATTGTACATGGTGTTCACTGCCCAATATTGTATTATTGTTTACACCTTTAGTAACTTGCACATTATTTTTTTATAAAATGCCCTAACATAATTTTCCACTTCTTTTCTCCACCAGACACCCTAGGAAACGGTTCATCCTAAGATGCACAGATCTACCTATAGCCCATCATCATTCCCACACCCATCTTGCAACAATGTTTCATTAAGTGCAGTCTGTCTGCCATGCACGGTCTGCACCTTGTTTTATTGCAGATGTTATGGATTATTCTATTAGAGATCTTTGCATTTTATGATAGTGCCTTTGGACACGAGCGGTGCGATGCACGCAACAAAAGAGAAACCCCTAAAAAAGTTTGATCGAATGCGATGTTTACCAGATGCTCTTTCATAGACGTCTTCACGACGTACCTGCGCTATCTGGGATATTGGACAAATATTATATGATAATTAAAAAAAGCAGTTCACTCACTCAACATGCATAACAGCATGAATAAATTATGCAGCTGAATTGTTTTTCTATATTCATGTCTATTTTTTTTGCTGTTGTGTTTTTTTGTGAATTTTGTTCAGAGTTGATCTTTTTGTTTTATTGACTGTCACCATGAGTTTATGATTTTTTAAAATTCCCATTTTAAAATTCTTGCTCAAAAGATGTAGTACAGTGAGAATAAAGTTTTACAATTTATTAATGCAGCAACTACACTCTTATTTACTTTGAGCCAGTCATCAAGAAAAAACATCACATATTAACCAATTTATGACAAAAAAAAAAAAAAAAAAATAGTGATGGTAAAAATTAATTTGTATTTCATTTACCCATTCCAATTCTCAAAATTAAAATAAACAAATAAAATAAAATAAAGAAGAACGCCCACAAAAAACACAAATAAACTACAAAAAATAATCATGGTAATCCATGTTTTACACTTTTTCAAACAGCTTTTTAGCTTCTTTACAGCTTCAAGCTCCTCACTATATATAAATGTAAAAGTTTCAGGAACACTTTAGAATACTGTTTCTTACTTACTGCATAACTAATAAGGCATTACAAGAGCTATCAATTTTAACATTTATTCGACTACTTCAAATAACTTTTAATAAATAATCTTCACATAAACCCATTATAATAAACTGTCATATTTAGTTACCTGTGCCCTTCAGTAAGTAGGAAATATACAGAAATTGAATAAAGTTATCAAAAACTAAATTCTTAATTAAATATAGATGAATCCTTAAAGCTAAAAAGGTTATTGATTTCCTATATTTTTTCTTTTGATCTTTGATTAATAGACATCACAGCAGTTGGTCGTTAGGTTTTTAGGCTGCTATTTCTGCGGATCTGACACGCATCTCTTTACCTATTCTGACCCACTTCCGGGGCCGTATTTATCAAGCTTCTCAAAGTGCCATTTTAGTCTTAAGTGCTGAGAATTCATGAAATTTACTCCTCCTTTCAAACTTAAGTATAAAAGCAAGTTATCAAATTCTCCCAGTTATTTAAGACAGCTCGAGTGGTCTCTCAAGTGGTTAGGAGTTGCCACCAGGGGCCTGTGATGGCACTGAAGAGAAAGAGACGTGCACGAATCTTTCAGGAGAGGAAGAAAGTTCTTGAAATATTTGACGAGCAGTTAATTAACCGGCATCATATCTGTCAGCGATTTGGTGAGGGACGTCATATCACCAGTAACTTTATGCAGCAATGCATTTTCAGAGGAACTGAAGGTTGTGATGACGCTTCATTTCCTTGCCACAGGAAAAATGCAGCAATGCAATGCTGATGATTTGGGGCCATCACAACCATCAATAAACCGAATTATCATGGAAACAATTATGGCACTTGCAGCTCCACACATTGTCATGCGTTTCATTGACTTCCCAACAACACCCCGCATAATCCAACAGAAGCAAACACAATTTATGCAAATAGCCAGCTTCCCAGGAGTAGTAGGTGCAATTGATGGCACTCATATAAAGATAATTTCTCCCAGCGTAAACGAGAACGTTTATGTGAACAGGAAGAGGTACCACAGCATCTACACACAAGTAGTGTTCGATGCAGACTACAATATTTTGGATGTGGTACCCAAATGGCCTGGGTCTACACGACGCACAGTTCATCTTTGAGAATGTCTTTTGTCTGCAGTTCTACCATATCACTTTCTACAGCAGCACGCTGAGTAGGGCAGAGCGGAGTGATAGTTGGAGTGAGAGATGACACACACACACATGGAAGGGGTTTTCAGTGAAGTTGTGCTCATTCACATCCTTGAATCTGGATTCAAGTTCCCCCCTCAGCTCTTCCAAAACATTCACAAATTCTCTGTGGCTGAAGTGCTCCAGCAGAGATGGGTCATTTGTGGTGACGGCTCTGGCTCCCGTTTTCCTTTGCTGTCCAGGAAAGTGCAAATCTCAGGGAGGAGGCTCAGAAACCGTTCAAGCACTTTTCCACGGGACAATCTCACTTCACTGAGCATCAGTAAATCACCAAACTCTGTGTCATAGTCCTCAATGAGCTGTCGGAACTGTCTGTGGTTCAGCGCTCTGGAGATGATGAAGTTTACCACACGGTGTATTATGAATGTATTATTTCTCAGTTTTGATACCAGTGACTCCTGATGGATGAAGCAGTGGAAACTGATAAAGTTTGGTATTTCTTCCCTTTTTTTTCATGAGCCCAACAAGCCCCTTCTTCTCCTGTCCTCGCATGCTAGGGGCGCCATCCGTGCACACTTGCTAGACCTGACCAACTTCAGGTGCATTCAGAATGTCCTCATCTCTCGTTTGGCCAACAAGTGGAAGTAAGCACAGCATTTCTTCTTGGAAAGATTTTTCTTTAGGGAACCTTTCTCAAACACACAACATCTGTCAAATCGGGGCTTTCATCCACCGCGATGCTGAAACACGGTGCTGCTGACACATCTGCGCAGAGCTGGTCGCTCACATCCTTGCCGAAGTTTTCAATCCGCCTCATTATGGTGGAATCTGATCATTGTAATCCTTTAATTTGCTTAATAATTGTGTCCTTGTTGTCAGAGTCAGCAAACAATATTTCTTCTGAAGCCAAAAAGCAATCTTTCACAATTTCTGAGTCTGAGAAGGTTTTTTTCCCCGAGCCAGAATCCAAGCGATCTCAAAAGATGCCTCAGCTAAACGTTCAGCTGTAGAAGTTGTTCTGTGTATGAGCCTTTGTTGGTCAGAAAGAGAGGAAGAAAGCTATTTTTCTTTTCCTTATTTCACTTCCAGGTGGATAACTTTCGTTGAATTTTGGGTGCGTTGTTTGGAAATGCCGCTCCACATTACTTTGCTTGAAACCAGAGCGGGTTTGTTTGCATAGTAAACACAAAGGGTTTGATCCATGGAGCACAAATAAAAATTCCTGTCCACTTTTCTTGAAATGTTCTATGCTCATCTTGTAGGGCTCGTACCTTTCTCTTTTTAGCAGGAGTGGATTCTCCACAAACCCCGTCTCCATCATCTTCCTGTCGATTAGCGGTTGTTGCATGCGCCGAATCTTTAGTTCCCTCGTTTGACACCGTCACATTGCTTTGTTGCTGTTCACTTGGTGCGTGACTTTAATAAGAAATCGATCCATTTTCAGTCCGTATATAACACAAGCTGACTAGCATAAAATGCTGGAAATAACCGTAGCAAAGCTAGCGTTGTTATAATGTGTGTAGTAGGCCTATGAATTGCCAGGTTAGTGTCCTCTAATTTAATTGCTCCAATTTAGCGATAGCATTTTATTTTTTAATAAATGCCCAAGTATATTCCATATTCACAAGCATGTGATGGATAGAGGGTTTCCATAATATATATTTGTTAATTTTTTTTTAATGATCTGAGTCTAATGAGCAATTTTAAATATATTTTCTAGTCTATATTTCCATCTTGTAATGCCGTGGTTTTGGGTATTTTTAAATATAAATTAGTTGTAGAACAGACACTGATTTATTTTTAATCTTTTATGTTATAGCCCTGCTTGTTGTTAATGTTTTTATGAAATATCTGTATTGACTGCATGATCATATTACCATATTAATTACTGCCCTGCGAGCCACAAATTAAAGCTTGGCGAGCCGATGTTTTTGTTTTGTAGGTTATCTGGAAAAGGGATCTATTTATAAGGAACTTATATTCTTGAGAGATTGCACAGGGTTCACTGGAAAAAGGGTGTGAGACAACAGCTTGTCATCTTTATTGTGACACGACCAGTGACTGGTGATTTTGATCATCATGAAATGATATATTGTAATATATCTGACCTTTACCTCTAAACCTAGCCATTTCTCAATATAAAACACACAACAGGCAGATAAAAGTAGTCAGTAATTTATACAAAAAATATTTTGAGTCTTCGACGGCCAAATGATTGTTTTAAGGAACAGACCCAAAATTGATCACCATCTCCATCCAACATAATGCTCAAATCTCATAGACATTCAAAAATTGCCACCCAAAGAGGCATTATGTCAGTTTAATCGTGAAATCCCATTGGCTCCCGTGCATCACATGACTATGTGGCGCACAATGGTATCGTATGGCTGTAGAAGAAAAGCAGCAGGATTGATTTACTTGATACCAACAGGCAGAAGAAGTATAAATGAAATATTTTTGTAAATTGAGGTGTTTGATTTAGAGAAGGAATGGGGGGGCTTCAGTGCACTAAAACATATAAATATATAAAATATAAAGAATATAATGGGAGGCAGACACACTCTGTCAGTTTAAATCTAGATTAAAGACCCATCTCTTTAGCCTGGCGTACACATAACACACTAATACGCTTCTATTATTCAAATCCGTTAAAGGATTGTTAGGCTGCATTAATTAGATCAACCGGAACCGGGAACACTTCCCACAACACACGGTGTACTCGTTACATCGTAAGTAGAATGGCATCTACGCTAATATTTGTCTGTTTCTTTCCTATAATCAGATGGTGGATCAGCACCAAGAGATGATGTCTGCAGCCCTGATCGTCAGCGGAGACCAGGACACCCAGATGACCCCCGGAGACCTCGATTAAAATACAATAAAACTAAAAAAATATAACTAAAAATATAATAAAATACCTAACTACATAATACTACTATTGTTAGAACTTGAAACTTTTGAACTGTGGGTGTCGTCTGGTCAGAGGAGAACTGGCCCCCCGACTGAGCCTGGTTTCTCCCAAGGTTTTTTTCTCCATTCTGTCTCAGAGGGAGTTTTGGTTCCTTGCCGCTGTCGCCTCTGGCTTGCTCAGTTGGGGACACCTAATTTCTAGCGATTATCGCCGATTTGATTGCTCATATACTATTTAAACTAAACTGAGCTAGACAATGACATCTCTGAATTCAATAATGAAATGCCTTTAACTGAAAATTAAATGTTTAATCTTATTATATATTACTGACACTCTGTCCTCCAATTTGATACTGTTAAGTGCTTTGACACAATCTGTATTGGTAAAAGCGCTATATAAATAAAGGTGACTTGACTTGACTTAATGAAGTGGGTCAGTTTACAGTATTTTGGTTTTAACCATTAACGTTAACAAATTGTATCGAGCACATCTGACAACACAATAAAATGAACACAATCTAATGCCCCCCCCCCCCCCCCCCCCCCCCGTCTCCCAGGAGCTTGTAACAAACAAGGTTTTTATTAGGCTATATTTATGTATAGACTGAAGAGTTTGAGATTTGACATGTTTCACATCTTCCACACCTACATGTACTTCCATGAACTTGTCAACGCCCACTTTGGTGTATCTGTTATTTAAAGGGCAACTCTACGCCTGAGTAGTTCACTTTTCCCAGCAAAGCCACAGGAAGCTGAATAAGAAGCACTTGCCTCCTCCAGCCTTTCTCCTCCAGTCATCATATTCAAAATGAGCAAGATCATCGTTTTTAGCGAAGATGCCTTTGAGGGCAGAACAGCTGAATTCAAGAACGATGTCCACAACTTAGAAGAAAAGGGCTTCAACGACGTCATCTCATCCATAAAAGTCATTGGCGCACCATGGGTAGCGTATTATGACAACAATTTCACTGGAAAGCATCGGGTGTTTGAGGAGGGAGAGTACGCTACCCTTCAAGACAAAGGAAGGTTTTCTTCCCTCAGGATTATCACAGATGACCTGGACAACCCTGAAATCCAGCTGTTTGAGCACGTGAACTACGGGGGGAGGAGCGTGACCCTACACCAAGAAACCAATCTTCACGAGATTGATTTCAGTGACATCGCTTCTTCTCACAAAGTGAAAGGTGGTGTCTGGGTGCTGTACGAGCACATCAATCGTCAGGGTGCCCAGCTCGTGTCTTTCCCTGGGGATCAAGTTCCCAGCTATGTGCCGCTCTCCTTCAACGATGTGGCCAGCCATGTGCGTCCCTTGCTGCCGAAGCCATCATATGCTTCATATGCTTTCTTCAGCTGAATATAAACTGAAACCCTTTTGCAAAGAACGAGGCAGGTGGTGGAGAATGACTGATCTTGACCAGAAACGATGATTGTGAATGCTATGCTGTAAAAATTTTGAAGAAAATTCATGCAAACAGACCTTATTATTGAATATCTGTGTAAACACATAGTGTACATGTTAATTGGTCATATAACATTTTGCTATACATCGGACAGTAAAATTTTAACCAACTGGTTGCTTGGCTTTTCATCTATACTGATCAACAATAGTAAAAAATGTAATAAACTGAAATTTATTTGTTAAATTTAAATGAAATTTGAAAAAAAAAAAAAAAATTATGGATCTACTATAATTTCTGTTGTACTTGAATGTATTTTCCCTGCTTGATGAAAGAGATATTGAAAAGGGGTTTTGGATTTATATTATGCTGAGCAAGAGACAGAAAATAAATATCTTAATGCTCCTTGTTTCTTTCTTCTTTGGAGAATGCAGAAAACAGCAACCTTTCATTCACACAGGGACCTTTGTTGTCCCAGTGGGCATACATAGTATTTTATTACTCGTTACATTTATCCCCACATTCTCAAACCTTTTAGGATCAAATCAACAAATCTTATTGTGTAATGTGTCTGTTTGAAACAAGCTGTATGTTCAGCTTGGTCATCCAATCTTGTTCTCATTCAACACAACTCACAATGTTATTTTGGTAAACAGAATTCTGCAATGGATCAAATTTCAAACTGTCTCCCACAGGGCTGTCAAAATGGCTGAAAAACTAAATTCAAATTTTGGACTTAAATATTATCAATATACGAATTATATTCAAATTTAAAAGGCATAATTTCAGTTAGGGGGAAAAAAATGCTTTTGGCTTCTCTCCTAAGACCACAAGCATCGAGCAAAATATTACTAATACATGTTTCTTCAAAGCAATGAAATAACACGACTATCTTTCATAAAAAGTGCATAATGTGTCACGCGATAAAGAGACAGGATTCAGTAGCGGATGCAAAACAAACAGTTTATTTATAATCCCAAAGACACACAAGCGGGGAGTCAACGATAATCCTCGCCAATGAGCAGAGAAGTCTCTGTAGCACAGGGATGCAACGGGCAGTTCACCAAAGACGGAATCCCAGGAAAGGATCGTGAAGACGAACCAGAAAGCCAGACACTGGAGCAACAGAGTGACCTGGAACGCGAGGACAAACATCAAGGATCTGACAAAACAAGACGAGGTTAGCACATCTGATATAGCCCCGCCAACGAGCCACACCTGGGAATGATTAGCCCGTGGCGGTAATCACACACACCCACTCACACACACAGCACAGATGAGACCGTGATCCCATGAACCGTGACAGTACCCCTCCTCCTGGCGCTCTCCGCAGACCTTACCTGTTGATTGTAATCATCAATAAGTGAGTGATCCAATATGTCTCGAAGGGGTCTCGAAGGGACAGACAGCGGTGGGAGTAGCCCCTCTGGTGGATGATTGGAAGTCTTACCCCGAGCACAGACTGAACAGGCCAAAACAAAATCCCGGATGCTTTAGCGTGCCATAGAAGGCCACCAGAACCGTTGTTTAACAAGAAAGCTAGTGCGACCAATTCATGGATGGCAAGCCACATTCGAGCAATGACCCCACTGGATTACGTCGGACCGTAATCTCTCCGGCACAAACAACCGGCTCGGAGGGCATGCGGGCGGAGGCGTTACCCCTTCCAAGGCTGTGCGAACCTTCGACTTGATCTCCCAAGTGATAGTAGAAACAACTAGTCTCTCAGGTACTATGCACTCGGGAGAGAGCGGGCGTTCGGAATGGTCAAAATGCGTGACAGCGCGTCGGGTTTGGTGTTCTTAGAACCCAGCCGGTAATAAAGGGTAAACTCGAAACGACCGAAAAATAATGCCCAGCGAGCCTGCCTGGAGTTAAGGCGTTTAGCAGATCTGGTATACTCAAGGTTCTTATGATCGGTCTAGACAATAAAGGCAACCCCCGAACCCTCTAACCAATGACGCCATTCCTCCAAAGCCAACAACTCTCTGTTACCATTGTCGTAGTTGTGTTCGGCGGGAGATAATCAATGAGAGAAAAACGCGCAGGGATGAACCCTGTCGTCCGAAGCAGCACGCTGAGATAACACCGCACCTACCCCCACTTCTGACGCATCGACCTCCACCACGAATTGACGTGTAGAATCAGGGGCCACGAGTATGGGAGCCAAAACGAAGCGGCTCTTGAGGTTGGAGAATGCTGCTTCAGCCGCACTCGACCACCTGAACGTCACCCTGGTGGAGGTCAAGGCAGTCAGAGGAGTGGCTAGTTGACTGAAATTGCAAATAAAACGCTGGTAAAAATTGGCGAATCCCAGAAACCTCTGCAGGGCCTCACGGGAATCAGGGGTTGGCCAATCCACCACAGCCTTAACCTTCTCGGGATCCATGCGTGTTCCCTTGGACAAGATGATGTAACCCAAAAACGGAACCGACTGTGCATGAAATGCGCACTTCTCCGCCTTGACAAAAAGCCCATTCTCGAACAGCCTTTGGAGCACTCGTCTGACGTACTGAACATGTTCCTGGAGAGAAGAAAAAAATAAATCAATATGTCATCCAGGTAGACATATATGAACTGATCGACCATGTCTCTCAGCACGTCATTAACGAGCGCCAGGAAAACCGCAGGGGAGTTGGATAGCCCAAACGGCATAACAAGATATTCAAAATGCCCCCTGGGGGTATTAAAAGCGGTTTTCCATTCATCTCCCTCTCTTATGCGGACCAAATGATAAGTGTTACGCAAGTCCAATTTAGTAAAGAGGGAGGCTCCCTGCAACTGCTCAAAAGCTGAAGATATCAACAGCAAAGGGTAAGTATTCTTTACCGTGATGTTGTTCAAGCCTCGGTAGTCAATGGAAGGTCGCAAGGAGCCATCCTTCTTCACCACGAAAAAAAACCCTGCCCCAGCTGGAGAAGAAGAAGGGCGAATGAACCCGGTTGCCAGAGAATCAGAAATATATTTCTCCATGGCCTCCCTTTCTGGAACAGAAAGTGAGTATAACCTGCCCTTAGGCGGAGCCGTACCTGGAACTAGGTCTATAGCACAGTCATAGGGACGGTGTGGAGGGAGAGAAGCAGCCCTGGACTTACTGAACACCTCCTTCAGGTCGTGGTACTCTGCGGGCACGTTTGACAGGTTCACCCCTCATCCTGCAATGGAGAACAAGACACAGAGGAACAGACAGACACAAGACAAGAAGCATAACATGACTCGCTCCATGCGGACACGGAGTTCTGTCCCCAATCGACCCTGAGATTGTGTTTAGTGAGCCACGGATGGCCCAACACGACTGGTGCTAGAGGTGAGTCTGTGAGAAAAAAAAAGAATCCTTTCAGTGTGATGAGGGTAATGGGAGACGTGATGAGGGTAATGGGAGTGGTGGAGTGCATAACAGAGGGCAATGATTGTCTGTTGAGTGCCTTGACAAAAATCCTATGATTGAGAGTGATAATGGGAATCTGAAGGTGTTTGGCAAAAGAAAAATTCAAAAAATTACCTTCAGCCCCAGAGTCCACTAATACCTTGCACTCCTGACTTCTTGCTGCCCATTGCAATCTTACCGGGAGGAGAGTATTAGCCGAGGTCTTATTTAGAGAGATCCCACCCGACAGCAGCCTCAGATTTGTTGTCGGGCTTGCCCTTTTACGGGACACTCGGCGAGAAAATGTCCAGCAGCCCCTCAGTACATACACAGACCACGCCTCCTCCGACGTTCTCTCTCCTCCCGGGAAAGCCGAGCTCTCCCCAGCTGCATGGGTTCGCTTCCTGGCGGATGACTAATCGCATCATCGGAGTTGGTGGGAGAATATTCGGAAAACGCGACGTCTCGCAGGTGACGACCTCATTGACCGCCTTGCTGAAGGCGAGAGTCCACCCGCAGTGCCAGATCTATGAGTCCGTCCAAATCAGGAGGTAACTCCAGCATGAATATCTCTCTTTGGATGCGATCAGCCAACCCATGCCGGAACATGTCCCACTGCGCCTCCTCGTTCCATTTACTCTCTGCTGCTAGAGTCCGAAATTCAATCGAATAACAGGAGACGGTCCTCTCTCCTTACTGGAGGTCAGCTAATCGGCTAGCTGCCTCGCGATCGAAGACCCTTCTCATCTCCTCCCGGAGGGCGTGGAACGAGGAACAACAGGGATGTTGGTTCTCCCACAACGCTGCTTCTCCTGTCAGCAATGTCAACACCAAAGCCACTTTGGTCTCCTCCGTAGCAAACATCAGAGGCTGGAGGGAAAAGAACATAGAGCATTTAGTTAGAAAGGCTCTGCAGAGATCGGGCTCGCCTCTGTACATCTCTGGCGTGGGTAGTCTGGGTTCACGCTGACGAGCGATGTCTGCTGGAATCAGGGGATCAGGGGAACAGGCGGTGGGGGTTGGGGGGGGGGTTTGTGGCGCAGCGGATGCTCTTAAAAGTTGCAACTGGGTGGTGAGCTCGGACACCTGCGCTACGACCGCTTGCATGGCAGCCGATGAGCAGAGAAGTCTCTGTAGCGCAGGGATGCAATGGACAGCTCACCGAAGTCTTAATCCCAGGAAAGGATCGTGAAGACGAACCAGAAAGCCAGACACTGGAGCAACAGAGTGACCGGGAACGCGAGGACAAACATCAAGGATCTGACAAAACAAGACGAGGTTAGCACATCTGATATAGCCCCACCACCGAGCCACAACTGGGAATGATTAGCCCGTGGCGGTAATCAGACACACACACACAGCACAGATGAGACCGTGATCCCATGAACCCTGACATAATGTTTAAAATAATGCGCCCCTATTTTTGAGCATTTTGTGAAAAACGACATAAACAAATAAAAATGCCTGTAGCTCTTGAACCCTAAGGTCTATATTTAAAAATCTGGCATTGTTTGAAACTAGAAACTTGAACCTTTGTTACTCTAGAGTCATAATAACTCAAAATTAGTAAAACAAGGTAAAACATACATGAATGTGAATCGCGATATCTTTTAATGAAATTCTTGATGCCAAAGGCCTGAAAACAGCATAAGGATAAAGCTGAATATCTGACCATGTTTTGATTCAAATTTGAGGATGATACTCCCAAAAATGTGGACTCTGTAAGCTTTTTTTTTAAAAAAAAAAAAGTCTAGGCGTCCTTTCAAAAAAGCCATTTGGAGACTCCAAATGGACACCTGGTAACCAAATGAGTCAAAACTACATAATACATATATGTATATCCATTCAGAACTGCTCTGCCCACCAAAACACACAATAAAAAACTATTTCTGAACAGCATTTGTAGTGCTGACTCAAAAAAAACACCAAACTTTTCCTGAAATAAAACTTTTTTTTTTTTTTAGGTAAAAACTTACAGAAATTACATCTTTACGGTATTTCATTTCAAGAAAAGCTTTGGAAAAGTAATTTGGATCTTTTATTTCAAGAAAAGTCTAGGAATCTTTTCAAAAAGGCTATTTAGAGACTCCATATGACACTGCATACTGTTTGTATGTATTTATTTGCCTCAAAATGAACCAGACGTGTGTTCTTCTGTTTTTCTGGTTTTAAGTGTGATAAAGACTGATTGATGTTTACAGTCCTGCAGAAATATCACTGTCCATGGTACTGAATCCATCAGATGATTGACAAGTACTCAGAAAGCCTGACAGCAAACAGGATGTTTATTTTTGGTATGATACATCTACAATAGTATGATCTGTATGTTTAATTTCTACCAACGTTGTATTCAACGCCTTTCTTAATTGACACGCCTTCCAGTTCAATAACTTTCTAAAGGAGGGTCACCCCGAAACAAAACAACTTGCTAAATATTTATTAGGGCCTAAACAACATACTACAAGTCTTTAATGTGCAACTATTTACTGTAGATGTTCAAAATCTAACATCACTGTACTCTGTTTCTCCATTGACACACCTTCCAGTTCAATAGCTTTCCAAAAGAGGGTCACACCGCTCCAAAACAAGGTGCAAAATATTTATCTGACCCTAAAGAACATACTACAAGTCTCTGATGTACAATTATTTACTCTATATATTCAATTTCTACCATTTTCTACCATTACAGTCACATTGAAGGTATAAGGTGAAACTGTACTTTGCTCATATTTTTTTCGAAATTCCTTTAAAGCAAATCACTCTTCTAAATAAATCCATGAAGTAAAGAAGTTACTATTTGTCAGGCATTACAGTAATAAATAAATGTAGATAATGTAATATTTTTTTATGGAAGGTGTTTCAATGATGAAACCCATACAATGATGGTATATTGAACATCTAGAGTAAATACTTCTACATTAAAGACTTAAAGTTTATTCTATAGTGTCAAATAAATATTCTGCAACTTGTTTTGTAGCGGGGTGACCCTTCTTTGGAAAGTAATTGAACTGGATGGCGTGCTATTGAAGAACCCCACAGAATAGAGCGATGGTACATATTTAACATAAAGAGCAAATAATAGTAGTATGAAGTATGTTCTTTAGGGTCAGATAAACATTTTGCACCTTGTTTTTTTCAACATTTATGCTGCATACTGTAACAGTCATTGAATAGCAAGATGTTTCCTAAAAGGAGGTTTTTGTAACAGTGTTTTGAATTGATCTCACTAGTGTTCTCTAGACAGGAAAATAATCTGTGTATTTGACAGGTTTGTGTGTCATCTGAGGCCAAAGATTAGATTCTGACAAAAGAGAATAAGTTTTTGACTAAAATGTTTGACTTTGACCTGGAAGTATGAAGTTTGCACAAGTTGGTGTGTAGTTTTGAGATTGTGTTTATAGTTGTGGGAAAATGGTGAATTGTTTCATGAATTGTGAGGAAAAACTGTAACACATGTAAGGGATAATCAACAGCTAGCTGTGCATTAAACGATTTGAATGCATGACGTGGAGGCGAAGAACCACACGATGCGCAGCGGAGTGCATTCAAATCGTTTAATGCACAGCTAGCCGTTGATTGTCCCGTTTATGCCATGGTCATTTACCAGCATTCACATATTAGATGTTAATAATATTTGCGCTGCAATATTTGACTGGAACGATAAAAATGACAGTTATTTTTGTCTGTATTACTATTCAACTGTAACTGTATGTTACTATGGTTACCAATGTTTATAGGAAGCACATTAATATAGAACGTGATTAAACTGACCTGGACCTGTGCGGTTAAACGAATTTAATCAACACCTGCCAGCCAATCAGAATCAAGTATTCAGACGGACCATGGCATAAAATGGAATATACTGTCAGTTACTGTAAATAAATTCATTCATTCATTCAGGATCCTCAGCCAAACTGCATTACAGTATTGGTAGTATTCTTATTTGTTATAGCAGTTTCTTAGTCTTCTGACAAAAGATTGAAAAGTTTATATTATTAGGCAGGTTTTCTTTTACAGATAAAATGCGCCAAAAAAGAGACTGAACTCAAGAATAAAAGTAAAAAAATTATTAAATGCCCATGAGAAGGATGCAATACTAATGCAATAATAGAATTAAAGTTAAGGCATGACCATTGGGGTCAGCACTGTCAGAAAAAAACATGTGGAGAAGAAAAGTAATGTTAACTGCAAAAGAATGAAGAAGTAACATGAAGAATTAGGTGAGAAACCATCAGGAACCATTTAGTCTCCAGCGCCACCATTTTTCAGAACCGCAACCTTCCTGGAGTCTCCAGATGTGGACTGTGTCAGGTTCTCAGAGACTTTGTTTGGGCAAACAATTCTTTAAAATGGCCCTCACTTAATAAGAGAAGTGTTGTGAAATACATTAAGACTGATTTTTTATGGACAGATAAGTTGAGAGTGACTCTTGAAGGACCAGCACCACATCCTCTTGTGCCACTGTTTGAAGAATTTATCTTCCAGAATCTGACAGTAAGTTTTAGGAGCTCATTTATAATCAATCCTGCAAGACATACTTTTCAGGATAGGAGATGAACTAAAATCTGCACACATGTATATAGGGAGTTTTTGACTTTCAGCCTTCATGGACAATTATACATCAATTATAAATGATTAAATACAAAATTAATAGTAGTTACTAAGATTGATGTGGTTTGGAATTGGTAAAATGTTCTTGGAAAAAAATATGACCAGAATATCAACTTGCCTAATAATTCTGCACACACTGTAGAGTCCATGAGTAATGAGTTTGAGGGTGTACAGTATTTACTGTAAATAGAATAATGAAAGTTCTCTCATCTGAAGTACTGCTACTATGTACTGTAATTATATTGAACGTGTCAGTAGTATTGAAACCTTGTAGATGAGCCAACTTTCCTCATGGTCAGTCCATGCAGAAGAACATGGTCAACTATAGTGCTTTGTATTTCATCAGGAACAAATGACCTTTGACCTCATCCCCTTCACTTTTCTTTTCTCCTCCTATTCGTCTTTGTCTCCCTCTACCAGGATTCATTTTCCAAAACACATAATCACTTGTGCTCCTGTTCATATCATCCTGAGATTCTGATCTGTGTGTCATCAGTTTTGCTGAATGTTCACACCGGGATAAATGCCTCTCGTGAGAGTGATCACATAAAAGTGCTCGAGCACCGCTGTTTAAACTTCAACGGTTCACAGTGAGCTGAATGCGCTCAGCGCTCTGGAGAACGATGACGATTACATTGGTAAGTGAGAATATTAATTAATTTTAGCTTATTTGAATAAATTTTACATAAACCCTTGTCATTTTTAGTTAGCAACCCGTTTCTTTCAAGAAGCTAAAAGAAGAAAGGTGGATTATGGCATTGTCGGGAGGTTTGTCATTTTTAACATTAAAGGAACACTCCACTTTTTTTGGAAATAGGCTCATTCTCCAACTCCCCCAGAGTTAATAAGTTGAGTTTTACCGTTTTTGAATCCATTCAGCCGATCTCCGGGTCTGGCGAGAGCACTTTTAGCATTGCTTAGCATAGATCATTGAATCCTATTAGACCAGTAGCATCGCGTTCAAAAATGACCAAAGAGTTTCGATAGTTTTCCTATTTAAAACTCGACTCTTCTGTAGTTATATCGTGTAATAAGACCAGCGGAAAATTAAAAGTTGTGATTTTCTAGGCCGATTTGGCTAGGAACTATACTCTCATTCCGGTGTAATAATCAAGGAACTTTGCTGCCGTAACATGGCCGCAGCAGGCGCAGTGATATTACGCAGCGCCTGAAAGTATTCTCCAGCTATATTATAACTAGGTACCTAGCTGGGGACTACTTTCAGGCGCTGCGTAATATCACTGCGCCTGCTGCGGCCATGTTACGGCAGCAAAGTTCCTTGATTATTACACCGGAATGAGAGTATAGTTCTTAATTAGATCAGCCTAGAAAATCGCAACTTTTCATTTTCCGCCGGTCTTAGTACACGATATAACTACAGAAGAGTCAAGTTTTAAATAGGACAAATATCAAAACTCTTTGGTCATTTTTGAACACGATGCTACTGGTCTAATCGGATTCAATGATCTATGCTAAGCTATGCTAAAAGTGCTATCGCCAGATCCAGAGATCAGCATAATGGATTCAAAAACGGTAAAACTCAACTTATTAACTCTGGGGGAGTTGGAGAATGAGCCTATTTCCAAAAAAAGTGGAGTGTTCCTTTAATCCCTAAAGTATCTTGATGAAACTGTTGTGAATTGATCAATAATGCTGGCGAGAGTTTATGTTACAGTGTAACGCCGTTATAAACATGAATTCAAACCAAGAAGAACAAAGAGAGAAGCAGCTGATGGAGATGTTTACATTTTTTGAAATATATTTAATACAGTGAAATATATATAATATATAAGTATGTATTATATAAATACATAATATATAAGTAATTGTATATTATTCAAAACACACTGTATTTGGTTGTTGTAGATCTAATCTCAGAGAGCACTGTTAAAGTTTTAGCTCCACCTTATCAGAGAGCTGAAAAGTGGGAGTCAGAGGACACATGACCAACCTGCTGCAAAACAATAACACAAAAGGTACATTTATTTTTCCTAACAGTACCAACTGAAACTCATCAATCAGCTAATCTTAAGTTACTGACATATACATTTTTTTTTCTATTTTCCACCTTTTATCATGCAAGTTCTTATGATTGATTGATAAATAAATAAATGTCTCATCAACAATTCAAGATGGCGCCAATGTGTGCAGCAAGCCGTCTGCTCTTCGTTTGTACATTGCTGTTATCTATGTTTGCATCAGTATCTTTGACTCAACACTCTGCGGCTCTGTTGATCTATGACCGCCAAACGCTTTTGGACATTAAAAATCATATGGAAGATCGGCTAAATGTTGAGCTTAGCGAGCCAGGTGTTAATCATCATCTTGGCTCATTGCTATGCTCAGCTCACCTGTGCCGGTTGTCGTGCGTCCTGCGTACCACAGTACTGAGTCTGTTGTTAAAAGTACTTAATGATATTTTATTATTAAGTGATTCTGGCCATTCAGTGGTCCTTATGCTACTAGATCTCACTGCAGCTTTCGATACGATTGATCATGGGATCCTTGCCTCACGCCTTGAGGAAGTGGCAGGTATTCAAGGTACCGCTCTCAAGTGGTTTAGATCATTCCTATCGAATAGAAGTTTCTCTGTCAATTCAGGTCAGGCATTTTCTTCTTCTGCCCCATTGATGTGTGGTGTCCCGCAAGGATCCATTTTTGCTCCTATTTTATTTTCCCTTTACATTTTACCTTTAGGGGCAATTTTTCGAAAGTATGGGATTTCCTATAATTTTTATGCAGATGATACGCAAATTTATTTGCCTTTGAGGAAAAATCACGTGAATGCCTTGGACTCTCTTGTGAATTGTTTGAAGGAAGTTAAAGCCTGGATGTCAGCAAACTTCTTGAATTTTAATGAGCGTAAGACAGAACTCATTTGGTTTGGAGGTCCTAATTCACCTGAACTGTCAAATTTAGGTGAGTTGACCCCTTTCTGTAAACCTGTGGTCAAAATTGGATAATTATTTGATAATACCCTCAAATTTGATAAACCGATAAACTCAGTCGTTAAATCAGGTTTTTTTCATTTACGACTGGTGGCGAAGGTTAAACCATTTCTGTCTTTTAAAGACTGTGAGAAGGTGATCCATGCCTTTGTGTTTTCGAGGCTTGATTACTGCAATTCGTTGTTTGTAGGTGTTTGTCAAAATACTTTACACCGTTTGCAACTACCACTTAATGCTGCCGCCAGGCTTTTGACAGGGACTCGTAAGTGGGATCATATTTCCCCTATTCTGTCCTCTCTGGGCTGGTTGCCAGTCCAGTATAGGATTGACTTTAAGCTCCTAGTTTTGGTTTATAAGTCTTTGAATGGGTTAGTTCCCTCCTACTTGTCGGAGCTATTACTGGTACACAAACCTGTTAGGTCTTTGAGGTCTTCTGACCACTCTATTTTAATTGTTCTGAGGACAAAGTACAAGCAAAGGGGGGATCGGGCTTTTGGGGTGGCGGCTCCAAAACGATGGAACAGTCTTCCCTCCAACATTAGAGTTGCTCCTACTCTAAATATTTTTAAAAAACGTCTGAAGGCTCATTTTTATGTGTAGCTTTTGAGACAGCAGCGTGTTGAGGCATTGGTTTCTGGTACTGTCCCTTGATGTTTTATTTTGGTGTTTTATTACTGTTGTCTTCTGTTTTGTGGAATTATTTTTATTATTGTACAGCACTTTGGTCAACACTGTTGTTTTAATAGTGCTTTATAAATTAAATGAAATGAAATATTTTTCACTGTCACTGCAGGTCTGGACTCTGGCGTGCAACATTACTTGTTTGGTCATCTACATTCAGATGAAAACCACACTTCTCTCTAATTCAAGTAAGTTTTAATGTAATTGTGAGAGATTATTTTCTTTTTCCTGTTGTACTGTACTCTCCATAGGTCTAATAAATGTTTATCTGACTTGTATCCCCATTTTAGGTTGTCAAGCCTACTCAACACAAAGAGAGTTAGCATCAAAATGGATGTGTCACTGACCAATAACACAGAGATGCCAGAAGTATCTGTTTGCAGTCTACTTTTCGTTCAGTATGGAGCATCCAAAATCCATCACTCAGTTAATTTCAATCATTACTATTTAGCCCTTCCCAGTGCTGAAATTGTCCTGGGTCCTTTGTTTTTATTGTTTAAATGCTTATCTGAATGTAAAATTAATATTTAATGCTTATAAATAAATAAAAAAAAAAAAAAACAATACTATGGTTAGTCTTTTAGCTCCCTTTTCAGAAACATGTGGTTCACCATTTTTCATGGGTTACAGAACTGGGGAAAGTTGCTGCATACAAAAAAAGTCAGACTACTTGGTTTATAGGAGAATGTGGAGTAAATACTTGACATTTATTTAAGGTAAAGGGTGGTGAGATGCAAAATAAGATTGTCATTAATATACTATTTGATGACAAACTTGTCACATTCTAATTTTACTTATGTATTTAATGTTTTTTTTTTAATTATTTTTGTAAGTTAACTTTATTTATTTGTGCAAGTTAACATTCAATTATTTTTTATTTATTTATTTTTTGGTGGTGGTTTCTAGCAATCAACATACAGTAGGTAGTCAACCAGAATGCCTATTACCGCCGCGGTAATGCCGCAGCGGCAAAGACAAATCACTCAGATGTGAAAGTCGTTCGCAAAATCACCATCAGGTGGCGCAAAGGGATGGTTGTCACGCTGGGGTTTTTTTTGTCCCTCACCCACCCACCATTCACTCTTTGTTCACTCGCTGTCCGCTTAATTAGAATAATTTCTTCCCGACCCGACCGTTCTCACTAAATTTAGATCTCGTTTCCTGAATCTCACATTTAAATTTCCGCTACTGAAAGAGAGATAGGCTAACGAATAAAAGTGTAGCCTGCACAAAATTGTATTTATTTTATTCTTCTTGTCAGGTCTTGAATTTGTTGACTTTGACTTGATTTTGAGGGAAGAAAGTATTACAGAGAAAATAAAAATATTGTACAAAAATTTTATTTATTTCTATTCGTCTTGTCATTCGTTTAACATTTACAACACCATAGGAAAAAGTTTCGCAGAGAGAGAAAAAAGTCAGTTGTACAAAAATAGCCTTTTAGCTATTTTTATTAATCGTGTCAAAATACTAAATTCGTTTGACATTTTTCCGTTAACACGGTAGGAAAAGTATCGCAGAGAAAAATAAATAAATAGGACATCTGTCATTTAAAATGGTAGGTTAATAAAAATATAAACAAAACCGTGTTGATCGTCCTTCAAGGACAGCACATCATCCACACTTTGCTCCACACTTACTCCCCGTATCTCCTCACTGGACGCGCCTTTAGAGAGAAATGCATCTTCATGGATTACATAGGCTAATGAAAGAGTTTTTAATTTTTGATTTGAATTATTTCGTTGTAAAGTAGTATTTTATAGCATTCTATAAATATATTTATTATGTCCGTGAGGCAAGTATTTGCTGAGTTTCGGTTCGGTTTTTGTGAAGTGTTCCTGCTCAAGATCAAGACCCCTTTTTTTTTTCTTTATTTTAAGAAGCAAAACATTTTGTTGATATTGTGAGTGCATACAAATAAAACTATTTGCAGCTGCTAATGATGTATACTCTTACCTTCATGAGGAAAAATTACAGCGTATTTTAATTTTCCACTCTTAAGAAAGAAAAATGCAAGTGATCTCGCTAGCGCCTCCATGTCCTTCAAAGCGCGCTTCAACTTCCACTTTTAGCACAAACGATTTTATATTTATCACACATTTATCTTACATTTTTAAATGTATATTGTGAAATGCATCAAGTTTTTTTATGTCCCATATCTTGTTTATTTGAGAAGGCTAAACTGATCAAACATATGCTCAACTCACTGTCTTGGTATTTAAAAAGATAATAAATACAACTTGAAATTAACAAACATAAAATGTTCCAATCATGTTTCTAAATTAACTTAATAAAGAAACTAAACGAAATATAATCACTTTGCCATTAAAAAACAAAACTGAACTTTTTTTAATGGCTGCAACAGCAGCTGTGTAAAGGGGAAGAGAGAGAGAAAGTTTGTTTCGGGTAGCACGCGCCATTTTATAGACCTGTTCCAACACACCGGTCTGTAATTATCAAGCACCGAACACCTTGGATTAGCTGATTAGTTTGATCGGGGTTGAAAAATGTTATTTGTGTATTTCAATTTTTGTTTTATCAGTCTACAGCGCTTCGCTATTTCCAGAGCTGCAAACATATACAAGTCACTGTATTTTCTCCATCCTTGGAAACAAAAATATATTATAAATTAAATGTTACTTTTAAATGTTATATTTATAGTTATATTAAGCCAGCAATAGTCATTTCCAATCATTATTTGAGTTCATTTATTATTAGTGCAAAACCGATGAGGTGAATATCTAACAAAGGTTAGGTTCGGGGTTGAAAAGGCAGGATACGGTTAGAAAATCATTGTTTCATAACACACACACACACAAAAAAATCAGATAGGCTACAAGTTACTGATCTAATTTTTAGACGGCGAAATGTTATGCTAGATGTCGGTAATCAGTTTCATTTACTTAAAGTCGACAAAACAGGATTTGTTGACTTAAGTCATATTATAAAAACAGAACAAACGCAAAACAGAAAGTGTACGATTTCAAAGTGTTTGCTTTATTTAAGCACAATATACATTAAGCTACAGTATATGTAATGTAGCAATGTAAAAAAGAAAATAGAAAACCAAACTTTTAGAATAAACAAGAACTTTAAAATATTTTAAAACAGAGTTGGTTCAATTTAAATGAAAATTGGAATAGAACAAACTTTGAAAAATAGAAAAAAAAATTGACAACAGCAATATTTAATGGTGGGCAACAGTATTTCTCGGGGAACGAAGAAAGTCGTTCACCCTGTCCTTGACCCTCTTGCCATCACTACTGGTCATTTCTGGGCAACGGTCATTGTTATAAAGTGCCTTAAGTTCATGGGCAATCCATGTTTACCTCTGGAACCATCCCAGTTTGTTGTGGATGCCCACTCTTTATAAACATCCTGCGGGACCAGGGCGCGGAAAAGCAAGCAACCGTAACGATCTGCCCGCCCCCGACTCTGCATCATCAGAGACTCAAGAAGCTCCGGAGTTGGAGAAGTGAACGTTAGCTCGGGATGGCAGCTTCTAATTGGCGTTGTGGCAGAATAAACTATTTCCCTACTTTCTGCATTCCCACTAAGAGGAGTCAGGTAGTCTGAGGTTGAGGTGTGTGCACAATCTAATTGTGTCCTTAAAGCCTCTGTTGCCGCTGTCTGTGCTTCTCTTAGCTGCGTTACAACAGTTGAGTGGACCTCGATTAACCCTTTGTGGGTAGCTTGCAGATCAGCAAGAGCCGTTTTTGCGTCTGCATGTGCCGCTTTGCAGACACGCAGCTAGCTCCTAAGGGCCTCCAACTCGTCAACCTGCGCTGCCTTACAGACACGCAATTGCCGTTTCAGCGCCGCAATCTCTGCGTCCTGAATAACAAACGCACTAAAGTAGCTACTAAATTTGCTTCTATGAATATGAATTGTTTTAACTAGTTTTTTAGATTATAGACCAACTGCAACCAATTTCGGGAGAATGCAATACAAAACCTGAGGGAATGTGCTCCAACGCGTTCATATTCTTACTTTTCAAATTCTGTGGTTAAAGCGCCACTTAGCGGTAAAAGGCAGCAAATACACTTTTTAAATGTTACCGCCGCGGGAACCCCTAAAGGGTTCTATATAGAACCTTTTTTTCCTGGCTACAAAGAACCCTTAAAAAGGGTTCAGTGATAAATGCATACAATACTCGGCAGTGAGGGAAGGAAAGTCCAAGGCTTATAAAGCGTGTCTAATGGGTTTCAGCTGTAATCAGAGCAATGTGTGATCTGTGCGATGGATGATGGGAAATGTAGTAGATGGTGAGGTGCAACAGTAATGTGATCAGTGCAATGGATGATGGGAAATGCAGTCCAGTGTGATGTATGGTGTGAGAGTCAATGTGGTGAGCGAGTGACCTCTGGTGGTGAGTGAACGGAAGTTCATAGACCGGATTCGTGACAATAAGCACCACTATATACTGCTTGCAAACAGCAACACAGAGGTGGCATCCATCTACAGGTGCATCTCAATCAATTAGAATGTCGTGGAAAAGTTCATTTATTTCAGTAATTCAACTCAAATTGTGAAACTCGTGTATTAAATAAATTCAGTGCACACAGACTGAAGTAGTTTAAGTCTTTGGTTCTTTTAATTGTGATGATTTTGGCTCACATTTAACAAAAACCCACCAATTCACTCTCAACAAATTAGAATACTTCATAAGACCAATAAAAAAAAAAAAAACATTTTTAGTGTATTGTTGGCCTTCTGGAAATTATGTTCATTTACTGTATATGTACTCAATACTTGGTAGGGGCTCTTTTTTGTAATAAGTATATTTTGGATCGACCCTCAAAGCCCGCTGGGTATACACCTGTATTTATTGAGATGCACCTGTATTAGAGTTGGTCACAAGATGTACATCACTGCAAGCTTCTTCCCAAGTTTTCAGGGGAATTGTTCTATTAATTTCGACCTCCCATTTCTCCTTGGGAAAAATCAAAAACTTGATTTTTACCCCTATTTTGAAGTGAATGTACTCTGCCTTTGCATTATCTGCAAAAAGTGAGAAGTCACACCGAGGCAAAAGACCACATTTCAATAATCGGTTGCTGATCACCATTTACAAAATTGTTACAGTAACACCTGTATAAAATCTAGTGATCATGGGCCATCTCATATAGGCTATACATATAGTAATGTGACTGTATTATTATTATTAATTAATTTATTTTTTTTGGCTGCAAGCAGACTAAAAGTTAATGGATACCGTTTTGCAACCAATTTATTTGCTATGCTCAGTAACGTAAAATAATTCTAGACATAACATAATTGCTTATATTGAATGAAATAGCCTAACCTAAAAGAACGACTTGTGGATTTATGTGAACGCCAGCAAGCAGGAATAATGCTCAGAAATTCGGCAGCGCTGCCAAAATCATACCCCCCTATATTAAATGCTTATTATTGAATCTAAACACTTGTGTTTTTTTTGCAGGTATTCTACAGGATGAGATGTGTCTCCAGAATGAGTTTTATGCGTCTCTGACCCAGCAAACTCTATATCATTAGCAATTCGGCCAAGATATTCTGTCAAATATGTATTTTATGTAAATTATATTCTGTTCTGCTGTATGAAGTATACATGCGCATACATTCATGTAACACACTATCTGTGTATTTTATCGTACTGTGTAATAGGCTCAGTGTACTGCTCTTTTTGTTTCTGTGTACTGGAAAGCTCTTTCTGTTACAACAAATTATTTTTTAACGCAAACATATTGTCAACAAAGGTCTTTCTGCTACCTCTGACTATACACTATAGTGTCCTGATGACTCTGTGCCTTTAGGTACATTTGTATATATTTTAACTATTTAGAACTGATTTCAGACAAGCACTATTTTAGTTTTGCCACTAACACGGTCCTTCACAGACCCATATACAGATTCATGTCATGGAACTGATCTTTTGCCAGTAATCCTAATCAGTGTACTTTTAGTACCAATTTTTCATCTATTTTTGTAAAGACTGTAATGTTCTGTTGTGAATAACATGAGATGGGAAAATCATTAAGTGTTTTTATTAACAGTTTACGTAGTGTTACATTAACAGTATTACAGTAGTAGTATTAATATTACATGGAAATTACAATAAGCAAACCATTTTTTTAAATAAAACTGTAAAAGAAATAAAAGTTAACACTTACATTACATAAAATAAATGATCACTGTAAATCGACATGTGAGTGTACACGATCAAGATTCACAAACGGGGCAGATGTAACTTCTGTGTTTTCTTGGACACAGTTGCAATGGAACCAACGTGGGCACACATCACAGCCAATCTAAACATGTTGACAAACAAATTTTGAAGTCAAGCATAGGTATTTCTGTAATTCATTAAAAAAAATTACTTAAATGAACATTGTCACCTTCAATTGACCATATGCACGGAGCGCTATTTAGAACTTCCGGATAAAGATAAGCCAGCTCGTAATCTTCTGGTGAAGTTCATTTTATATGTGCTATATATCGGTAGAGACTCTCACAGAAACATCTCCTGCCTCATTCTTATCAGAAACTGAGAAACAAAATAATTGCAACACCGTAAATAATGATTGCGGATTAATTAATATACAGTGTCATGTTATTAAAGAACATATGATTCTATATGCAGAGTCTGGCAATCCCAGGAAAGTACCCACGTAAGTATAACTGTGCATTTAAATGCTGACAAATAAACACTATCGTAACTTTAGGCAGTTAGGCTAATCTCTTAAACGACATCGTAATGGTATTCTCGATAATCAATATCTTACCTTCAAAGCCATGAACACATTTGTAAAATCTTATAAAAATTTAAGCCATTTATTATTTCTCAACTCTGTGTGATAAATTCACATTATTAAAGGTTCAGTTTTCATTCATGAAGACGACATGAAGAAATATGCTTACGTGTCTCGGCGAAAAAATAGACTTTTTAAAATGAAAATGAAATTACCGTTATAACCAAGAGATGGCAGTATAGGATCACTCATTAGCTGCAGCTGCCATTTCAACTTACAGTTTCACGTCTTTTGATTTATTATAAAATAAATAATATAACAAATTTAGTACTTTGTCGCACTGAAGTATAAAGTATAGCAAGTGCAGGCCTATAATCCTGAATTATTTAAATACCTATATAGTCAAATACAAATTAAATAAATTGGTATGACAAATAAATAATGCATTCAGTATTTTGAAATGTTTAGATTTAATTTAAATAACTAGGCTACATCGTTTAAGTTTTATCCAACACAGACCTGTAGTTTTGTTAGTCTGAATTTAGTCTGAATCACTTAATGCGCAGCTTTATTTTGACATCGGCTCGTCAGGTGATTAATTTCCGTTGCCGCTGTCAATCATATGACTCGCGGCGTGATTTAACGGATTCCCTCGCGTAAGTTTAACATTCGCATTTTGTCATCCTGAAACGGAATATGTGGACGTTTGGTCATCTTAGACAAACAAAACTTTTCTCCTAATTGTGAGTGGATTACGTAGAGCAACCGAGTAAAGAACGCTCCTCTTACGGCACAGTACACTTGACCGGAAATGACTGAGCTGGCTTATCTACAACCAGGAAGTAACCGTGCATAAGGTCAATTAATATGGAAATGGAATAAAAGAAAACATTGTTTTTAGAATGCTTACCCAGTTGACCACTGCTTCTTTCCTCACACAGATGGCACAGGTTCTTAAGGTTAGCTAGTCAAATATCATGCCAAGGCAGAATAAACAGTTATCATAAGTACATTTATAAGCAAATAAATCACATTTTTACAAACACTGATTTAGGGTACTAAAGAATGAATTAATATTTGAAATATTTTAATTTGAAACAAGCACTAGTCATTCTTAGGGCAGCCACACTTTTTTCAGATGTGGAAAACTGAAGCGGCTCATCATTTAAGAAGCATTCTGCAGACTAAAAAAGAACAGTGATTATGTAGGCCTAATTGAAAATGATATGGTTGTAATGTAAACAATGTGCTATTACAAGAAGTTACAACAACGTGTTCCTATATAATAAAAAATAGTTATGTTGCAATAAAGGTTGTATTTAGAGGACAGCAGGCTGAATGTCTTTCCTCCAAATTACCTGTTTAGCTAAATGAAATTTAAATTAGCCAACACATTGTCAACAGCTGTTGTAATAGGGATTGCAAGGGGTTGTCAAATTTGTTCAAATTTCAATAGTTTTATAAATAAATAAAAAACAGGCTCATTATTGTCACATGCCCATCCGGGCACGTTGTAGCCCTGTCTCATGAAGGACCTGTAATATTTATGATTAGGTGGTAAAAACAAAATAAGAATTACATCGTACATAGCTACATAAGACAATAAAAATCTTGAATCTTGAATTTATTAAATGAAATTGAATATTAAGAAAGACTTTTAGAATGTTAGAATATTATGTTTAAACTGTTGATTTACCTTGTCACATTCTGACACTTTTGAATATTTGTTGGGGTCTCCCCTAGAGGATCCAGATACAGAGCCCTCTTCTCTTGTGGAATCATAATCCTAATTAAGATATTGCAAATGATTATGACAAAACTTTAAATGCAAAAAACTATTGTACCCAACCACATGAAAATAAAAGATAACTAAGATATAAGCTTATAAAACACTTATAAAACAAATAAACATTACCGTCAGAGTCCAGTGCTGACGCTCGTTAATGACCCCAAAGATATATTTGAATGTGTTTGGATCCATCTGAAATTTCACTTAAAATGAATTCAACATTTAATGGTACGTTTTGGGATTTTTATCTTAAAAGTTTACACCCTCTTGGTATGAATGAAGATTTATCTTCGAATTATTTATATAATAATTTAAGGATATATATGGGGGACCCTAACAAGTACTTTGGTATGATGTCTGTTTATTGTATATAAAAACTTTGTGATATCAGTTGTATGTAATACATGTTTTAATGAGCGCAGGTGGTGCTTGGTAGCACATGGCACTGAGGAAGGGTTAATAACCGAAAATGTTCTGCACCTTTGCAAATTTGCACCTTTTTGCAAATATTTCTGTGACCTCTGAGCAATAAATGAAATTAGCCTTTTTGGCTGAATCTGGATGAGTCTGCATCTCTTTCATCTTTGTGTGACGATCACTAAATTATTTAAATCTGTGTTAATCACATTTATATTGCAGTTTGCAAAAAGTTGTGTACTAACCTTTTATATTGCCAGATGTTGCTCATTTCATACGAATCAATGCACACCACCTTTTTTGTTGAATGCTTGTTGTATTTTTGTACCAAATGGTACATGTAAGCATTCATGACCTGAGAGGAAAAAATTAACACATATTAGTTTCCCATAAGACAAAATATTCACAGAGTTGAGCTGTTTAATGATGTTTAATAGTAAGTAAGTAAGTAAATTTATTTATAAAGCACATTTAAATTCAGCATTACACTGACCAAAGTGCTGAACAGAACCAATACAAAAACTTATAAAAAATTAAATAGAATACAATTAAAATAACAACAATAATGGAAAAAGCACAACAACAACAACAGTACACACTGAATTTATGGCCCAGGAAAGGCGAAAGAGTAAAAATGTGTCTTAAGTCTGGACTTGAAAATTAAAAGAGAAGAAGCACTCCTAATGTCAGGTGGCAACTGATTCCACAGACGTGGAGCGGCGACTGCAAAAGCGCTGTCTCCTTTAAATTTAAGGCGTGACCGAGGAACATGTAATAGAGCTTTATTTGCCGACCTAAGGGACTTGGGTGTTGAATGCAAACTAATGAGATCCGAAATATAAGATGGGGCATTTCCATTAAGAGCTTTAAAAACAAAAAGTAAAATCTTAAACTGAATTATAAAAAAAACAGGAAGCCAATGAAGGGATGCTAATACTGGCAAAATATGTTCACGTTTTTTAGTGCCGGTTAACAGTCTAGCCGCTGCATTCTGAACCATCTGCAGCCGTGATAATGTAGATTGTGGAAGACCAACATATAATGAATTACAATAATCCAAGCGTGATGTGATAAATGCATGAATGACTATTTCCAGATCTTGAAAGGAAAGCACTGACTTAAGTCTGGAGATGATTCTCAGCTGATAATAACTGTTCTTAACAACTAAGCTAATTTGTTTTTCAAGACAAAGCTCAGAGTCAAAGATAACACCAAGATTTTTTACACTAGACTTAACATATGGAGTGAGGTTTTCTAAGTTCCCAGCAATAGAGTTTCTTGTTTTAGAGGGACCAAAGAGAATCACCTCGGTTTTATCATTGTTAAACTGCAGGAAGTTATTTGACATCCAGCATTTAATATCCTCAAGACAGTCAATGAGAGTCTGCAAAGAATCTCGAGATTTTAAAGGAAGATACAGCTGAGAATCATCGGCATAAAAATGAAAAGAGATATTATATTTCCTTATGATATTACCAAGTGGAAGCATATACAAATTAAAAAGCAATGGCCCCAAAATGGACCCCTGAGGCACTCCATAGAGAAGAGAAGCAGAAGATGAGATAAACTTGCCAACAGACACTGAAAATGACCTGGATTTGAGATATGACTCGAACCAGCAAAGTGCTGTACCCTTTATGCCCACCCAATGTTCAAGGCGTGACAGAAGGATATTATGATCTACTGTATCAAAAGCGGCGCTCAGATCCAATAAAACCAAAACTGAATTATCACCAGAATCAACTGACAGTAACAAATCATTCAACACTTTTAACAAAGCTGTTTCAGTACTGTGGTGGGCAGTAAAACCTGATTGAAAAGGTTCGAGTATATGGTTAGAATTTAAGAAAGAAAGTAACTGTGATAGGACAACTCTTTCCAGTATTTTTGAAAGAAATGGGAGTTTTGAAATAGGACGATAGTTATTCAGGCAATTAACATCAGCATTGGGTTTTTTAAGCAATGGCTGGACAACTGCATGCTTCAAAACCGCAGGGACAGTGCCTGCTTCTAAGCAGGAATTAATAATTACCTGAATACTAGGACCAACTATATCAAAAGCCCCTTTAAGAAAGTCAGAAGGAACAACATCATAAGGCGAAGTTGAAGATTTCGTCTTCATCACTAAGTCCCTTAACTCAGATAAAGACACCGGCCGAAAACTATACAAAGTAACTGTAGAAGCTGAACAGTCAGCCAAAGAACTAGAACAAAGAGGATCAAATGAGGATCGAATACCAGCAATCTTTTCAATAAAAAATCTCAAAAATCTTTCACAAATATCTGGCGACTGCTCTACTCCATAAGAGATGCGGGGATTAATTATTGAATTTATCGTCCTAAATAAAATTTTAGGGGTATGAAAATGTCTATTAATAATATCAGAAAAATATTTAGCTCTAGCTATTTTTGCTGCCTTCTGGAAGTTCACCAGGGATTCTTTAAAAATTTCAAAAGAGACAGTAAGATGATCTTTTTCCAACGCCGCTCTGCCTTCCGACAAATTTGTCTATGCGAACGAGTCGAGTCATCCAGCCATGGTTGTGATTTAAATTTTGGACATTTATATTTCTGAGGAGCTATACAATCCAGAATATCAGAACAGGAAGAATTAAAAAGAGAAATTAAAAAATCAGGACTTAAAGAAAGTTCAGCAGCATCTGAAATTGCTGTAAAAACTTAATTACTATAAAACATAAATGAAAACTGATTTGCAGTGAGAGAATTGATACAACGAGAATAAAAACCTGTAGTTTTTATATTACCCAAAAAGCTAGATAAGTTGACATTAAATACAATTGGCTTATGATCTGAAAAGCAGGCATCTTCAATAATTATGTTATCAATGGAAAACCCATAAGACATGATAAGGTCCAGAGTATGGCCAAGTACATGTGTAGCATTTTCAATATGCTGAGTAAAGCCAAAAGAATCCAACACATGGATAAAGTTAAGTTAAGTTAAGTTGTGACGTATTGTCAAGTATGGTGACCCATACTCGAAATGGTGCTCTGCATTTAACCCATCCAAGTGCACACACACAGCAGTGAGTAGTGAACACACACACACACACACAGTGAACACACACCCGGAGCAGTGGGCAGCCTTACTCCAGCGCCCGGGGAGCAATTAGGGGTTCGGTGCCTTGCTCAAGGGCACCTTAGTCATGGTATCAAAGGTGGAGAGAGTGCTGTTCATTCACAATCCCCACCTTCAATTCCTGCAGGTGCGGGAATCGAACCAGCAACCTTCAGGTTACAAGCCCGACTCCCTAACCATTAGGCCACAACTACCCCTAAACTCAACAACCATGGGCTTACCAGGACAACAGACATGAATATTAAAATCACCAAGTATTAACAGACGATCATATGATGTGATAATATGAGAAACAAATTCAGAAAACTCCTTTATAAAATCTTTATCTGGTTTTGGGGGTCTGTAAATCAATACACATAGTAATGGAGTAGCAGCAGATTCTATCAAAACACACTGAGATTCAAAAGTAGCAAAGTTCCCAACAGAGAGAGTCCGAGATTTAAACCAGTTCCTGAACACCATAGCCACTCCACCCCCTTTTCCAACACATCTTGGAGTGCTGATAAAACCACAATTTAAAGGAAAAAGCTCGCCAAAGATAGACGACTCACCAGCTCCAGTCCAGGTCTCAGTTAAAAATAGGAAATCCAATTCGTGGCTGGTGAAAAAGTAATTCAAAATAAAAGTTTTATTAGACACAGATCTGGCATTTACCAGGGCCATTTTAACGTGGGAGACAAAGGTTTGTGTTTGTGATTGACGAACATACTCCAATGATTTAATATTTTGAAGATTCACACCCCTGCTTCGGGCGCGCAATCGCGCAAGAGCGCAAAATTCAGCTGAATGCCTCTGATCCGGGACGATGGGTAAATGATGGGCATATCTCACATCCCACGAACGCCGAGCCAGGTGTAAACCACGGTGACCGTTGGAAGGAGTGAAGGGACATGTAGAAAGTTGAGCTGAGGAGATAGAAACTTCTCTCCTAATCCTCACCCGGACACCTCCGCGATTTCCCCTCCTTCTGCGACGTTTCCGCTGATGGATAATACAACAAGGAAGCTGGCGACCAACAAACGCGGCCGAGGGAAGAGAGAACGAGGAGTAACAAAATTCCTGTGCAATGGGACAGTCACTGGCTTGATTGTCCAACAAACTTTTGATGTGTAACAATGCTTGCCGATCATAGGTGATGATAGCATCAACACAACGCATTAACAGCAACAGAAAAAGCACAGATAGACAGAGACCTGAACGGATATTTAAAAACTGACGAGACAGACGGCATGCCGACAAACACACAGGCGCCATCTTGTGACAAACAAAAACCCACAAATGTTTCCTCTAGATGGACACTTTTGTATATCGTTTTCCTTTGGCCATGATGTGTTCGCAAAACATTATTTTATCAAAGGAATCAAATGTTCAAACAGATTGTTATGAAGTGGCTTCATTCATTAACTGTTTGATTTCATTAACGCACCTATATATAAGAAGCGTTCTTACGGTATATAAATCTGTACACTGTGGAAATCGATAAGAAACTCAAACCATTTCAGAAAAGTCATGATCTTAAACCATTAAAGTTTTAAAAAAGAGTGAGTATTTCTATTATGCAGTTATCACTTATGAAAGCATATATGCCAGGTACAGCATGAAAATCTCATGCCAGCATGCACAGCTGCGTAAACTGAATCATTTCCATTTGTCACCACTTATGAGCCTATAGTTTAAAATAAAGTTAATAATAAAAAATTGTGGAAAACACAATTCATGAGAGCCATATTTATGTTCATATTTGCTTATTTTGCCAACATAACATGTTTTACAAACACATTATTGTATTGGCTAAATAAAAAAATATTACTAAACCTCAAGACACAAGAGCCCAACTGAAAGAAACACTAAACAACATAACGGTGAATTCAATCTTATCTCAGAAAAATATAAACAAAGCCACTGTTAAATCTTACATTACTATAGTACTATACTATACTAACATTTGTACAAGTAAAAAATAAATGATAATTTTAAAATCAAGTGATTAAACTTTTAAAAAAAAAAAAAAAAACAGATCTCAGCTCAAAGTTTCAGAGTGAGTTGGTACTTCTAAAAGGATCAACTCGCCTCACTTTTAAAATATTGTGTGGGTGCAGTCCGTTGAATGTCAGAGTAAAACAATTTGAATGGCCCTATTTTTGAGATCAGCACATATAAACCTTTTCTTCCCCAGGCTTTTTTGACACCTGTAAAATATCAAAGACAAGCAAAACAATGCAAAGTCCTGTCAAGACAGAATATGAAACACTGAAGAAAAACCACAATTGAGGTTACATGTCTATCTTAAATAATGATATGGTGTCCATGTGTTACTATTGTATTATTTTTAAAAATCTTTTACTGCCACACTGTCAAATAAAATGTGTCTTCTTATAACTGTCTAAATTGTTGTTTAAGTACATACGTGACTCTATATCTGAAGAACTGGACCCTAATGAAGTCACAACTCCTGAGGATGCTGTGGCATGGACTGGTGCTGGACATGCTGGTGAAGACGGGGCTAAAGAGACCACATGGACTGACTGTGGAGATGTTGGTGAGGAGCAGGCTGGAGGCAGTTCTGGCTCTGGTGGTGGAGATGCAGGTGTGGAGCAGGTTGGATGTAGCTCTGGCTCTGGTGGTGGAGATGCAGGTGTGGAGCAGGTTGGATGTAGCTCTGGCTCTGGTGGTGGAGATGCAGGTGTGGAGCAGGTTGGATGTAGCTCTGGCTCTGGTGGTGGAGATGCAGGTGTGGAGCAGGCTGGATGTAGCTCTGGCTCTGGTGGTGGAGATGCAGGTGTGGAGCAGGTTGGATGTAGCTCTGGCTCTGGTGGTGGAGATGCAGGTGTGGAGCAGGTTGGAGGCAGTTCTGGCTCTGGTGGTGGAGATGCAGGTGAAGAGGGGGCTGAAGAGACCACATGGACTGAGTGTGGAGATGCAGGTGTGGAGCAGGTTGGATGTAGCTCTGGCTCTGGTGGTGGAGATGCAGGTGTGGAGCAGGTTGGATGTAGCTCTGGCTCTGGTGGTGGAGATGCAGGTGTGGAGCAGGTTGGAGGCACTTCTGGCTCTGGTGGTGGAGATGCAGGTGAAGAGGGGGCTGAAGAGACCACATGGACTGAGTGTGGAGATGCAGGTGTGGAGCAGGTTGGATGTAGCTCTGGCTCTGGTGGTGGAGATGCAGGTGTGGAGCAGGTTGGATGTAGCTCTGGCTCTGGTGGTGGAGATGCAGGTGTGGAGCAGGTTGGAGGCAGTTCTGGCTCTGGTGGTGGAGATGCAGGTGAAGAGGGGGCTGAAGAGACCACATGGACTGAGTGTGGAGATGCAGGTGTGGAGCAGGTTGGATGTAGCTCTGGCTCTGGTGGTGGAGATGCTGGTGAGGTAGGGGATGCAAAGACCACAGGAACTGAAGCTGATGGTGATGAAGAGTTTAGTTTATGTGGGATGCGGGGTAATTCCTCAAAATGTAGCCTCAAATGGTCTACATTTACTTTTGGGAATGTTACACCCCTCTCATCTACCAGGTCTGCACTTTTGCCTTCCAATAAAGTGATTGTATATGGTCCAAGAAAGTTTGCCTTCAGTTTGCCACCCTTTCGTTGTTGGCTCCTTATATTCTGCCTCCACACTCTGTCCCCAACTTTAAATTTGCTCAGGGCTTTCTTTGGTTTTGTTTGTCTCCTAACCCTTTCTTGTGAAGCTCTGCTATTTATATGAGCCTCAGTCAAAACCTCACTGCTTGCAATTGCCGATTCAGTTAATTCCTCAATTGACAATGTGCCCTCCACACTTTTGTCAATCTGAAAATGTGCAAGACAATACTGTTAAAAAGTGCTACCTACTTATCATTAATGATAATTATTGGAATAATGTAACAATCTGCAGTTACCCGATAGTGCTCAGGTATTTCGGATGGGTAACGGGCCTCTCTTCCAAACATTAAAAAGTATAGCGAGTATTTTGTTGTCATCTGCCGCTTTGTACGAAGCCCAAACATGACGGCATCCAGGTGCTTGTCCCAGTCACTGGGCTTGTCTTTGACAAGTTTGCAAAGGGATCTGGCAATATAATAACATTATTTTCAGTTTCAAAGCAATTAAGAAAGAGCCTTTACATTCAAGCATCTGGTAGACATTATGATCCCACTTAACTAATAGTGTATTCAGTGTGTACATAATCATTATGTGCATTCGCTAGGAACTGAACCCATGAATTTTACATTTCTATCATCATGCTCTAATTGTAGAAATATATAAAATGGGTTATGCAGGAAACAGCAAGGGAATTATCATCTAGTTCTTTGCAATGTTGTGGTCAGTGTGAAGAGAATTAGAATTAAATTACTGTTTATACCTCTGTATTGCCCGTTGGTCTGTGGGTGGTATGGTGCGCACAGTGACCTTTTTTAATGTTAAGAACTTTGCAGATATGGCTGTTCAGCTGCAATTTTATAGGAGAAAACAGTTTATTAAGTTTATCAGGGAAAATATGAAAGGTGTGTATATTGAAAAAAGTTGCCAAAAAATGTAATAATTTATCATTAATTTTTTATGTGTGAATATGTATGACTTGCTTTGTGTACAAATTCTTTTCCTTGGTTTGTGAGGACTCTCTTAGGTGCCTCAGACTGATGCACAAATTTTAAAAGGCAATCTGCAACGTCCCTGGCAGCTTTTGATTTGAGGGGATAAGCCTGGGGCCACTTGGTCATATAATCAATGATAACGCAAATGTATTGGTTGCCATTGTCCGTCAAGGCTAATTTGCCTATCCATCCCCACAAGCTCGAAAGGCTGTGTAACCTAGAGTTAATAAAATAAAAACAAAATAATGTACTTGAATTTTAAGAAATTTAAATTAATATTTTTTGGGAATGATCAAACTGTTCTTGTTTAAATCTGTAACTTGTTATTTCTAATTGAATTTAAAAAATATATATGAATAAATAAATCTGAGATGGAAAGGCATACCACAATTGGAGTGTATTCATTTTGCTCCTTGATCTTCTGGCCTGACATGGTCCACACTGTGCCACCTGTGATCAAAACAGCATAATGTTGGAAATTATTGCCATTTTATCATATTGCAAACGTAGTAATTATGTTATGTTATTACCCAGGTGTCAATGTCCTTTGACATGCCAGGCCAGTAAAATAGATATTGAGTTTCGTGTTTTTTTTTTGTCCAGTGCGGGCTCCGAGGCTGCTTGCATGGAACTCCTCTAATATTTTGTTTGCCTGTTCTGCCCCACACACAACTTTTACTTTCGTCTGTTGTTTTGTGCCTTTATGGCGAATGTAATACAATTGTAATACAAAAACTATAAGAAGAAGGTCTTAAGGTCACAGCTTTTCTGTGTGGCATCAGCATACGGGCAGAGTAATTTAGGATTTAACAAAACTGCTGAAATTGTTCTGCTCCCTAACAAACACATTTCATGATAAAGAATATTGCAATATAGAAAATGAGCAGGGAGTAAATTTTTCTGAATTCTTTTAGTAAGTTCTGATTTAGGAGTAGGCTACCCTTACGAAACGAAACCATTGTTTTATAAAAAATAAATAATACTGTAGGGTAAAAACACACAAACGATAAAAGCACAGCTAGTCCCAGTTGTAAATCATACAAGTTTAGTAAAATACATGAACAAAGAAAAATACACAAATAAATACACTATCAAATCAATTTATTACTTACGCCGTCTAATGTCTGTCTGTTTTCGCAACTGGCGGCATCGTACGACGTCATGCGCGTGCACGCGAGGGGAGTCAGATCCTGGCAGGGAGTCGGAATTGACCATATGCACAGAGCGCGATTTAGAACTTCCGGATAAAGATAAGCCAGCTCGTAATCTTCCAGTGAAGCTCATTTTATCATTTCATCTCCTGCCTCATTCTTATCAGAAACTGAGAAACTAAATAATTGCAACACTATAAATAATGATTGCGGATTAATTAATATACAGTGTCATATTATTAAAGAACATATCATTTTATATGCAGAGTCTGGTAATCCCAGGAAAGTATCCATGAAGTATAACTGTGCATTTAAATGCTGACAAATAAACACTATCGTAACTGTTTAGGCAGTGGATAACTGTTTTATCCAACACAGACCTGTTGTTTTGTTTGGCCGCATTTACACTGCATGGTTCAAGTGACCCATTTCAGATTTTTCCCTCCCATGTTGCACAGATCGGATACGGCCCACGACTGTGTAAGCAGGAAAAAATCACATGGATTCCGATATTCTCCGATCGGTTTCAGGCCTCATTCATATGTGGAAATAAATAGTCTCTAGGTATTGCTGGGGACTACTTTCAGGCGCTGCGTAATATCACTGCGCCTGCCGCGGCCATGTTATGGCAGCAAAGTTTCTTGATTATTACGCCGGAATGAGAGTATAGTTCTTAATCATATCAGCCTAGAAAATCGCAACTTTTCATTTTCCGCCGGTCTTAGTACACGATATAACTACAGAAGAGTCAAGTTTTAAATAGGACAAATATCGAAACTCTTTGGTCATTTTTGAACGCGAAGCTACTGGTCTAATCGGATTCAATGATCTATGCTAAGCTATGCTAAAAGTGCTCTGATCCAGAGATCAGCTGAATGGATTCAAAAACAGTAAAACTCAACTTATTAACTCTGGGGGAGTTGGAGAATGAGCCTATTTCCAAAAAAAGTGGAGTGTTCCTTTAATGGGTTTTCTACTACATATTTCATTTACATTATATTACGCCATACAAGTCTTAATACACAGGGATCCCTTTAAGAATAACATGCTGAAGTATGGTGAAATACATTAAGACTGATGTTTTATAGGCTTTATGGACAGATAAGTTGAGAGTGACTCTTGAAGGACCAGCACCACATCCTCTTGCAGCACTGTTTGAAGAATCTGTCTTCCAGAATCTGACAGTTTAAGGAGATCATTTTTATACCATCTCCTATCCTGAAAAGTCTGTCTTGCAGAGATGGACTAAAAATGAGCTCCTTGAACTTACTGTCAGATTCTGGAAGACAGATTCTTCAAACAGTGCTACAAGAGGATGTGGTGCTGGTCCTTCAAGAGTCACTCTCAACTTATCTGTCCATAAAGCCTATAAAAAAAAAAAAACAGTGAATTTAAAACAAAGCTTAAAACGTATTTGTTTAATCAACACTGTCACTAAATACTTGTCCCATATGTATTCTTTTCTATGTCTTTGTTACTTGATTTGTGTTCTATGCAATTACATTATTTATGACTGGATTGGGCAACTGTCCAGTGTCCATTTAATTGTTACTCTGTAATGAGTATTTGTTGTATTGGTGAACCTTGTAAAGCATCCATGAAATATATGATATATATTAAAAAAAGGAAATGAGAAGTAAACACGGAGCATTAAGATAATGAAGAGTCTTTATTTTCAAAGTTGACAGACTAAAACAGCATTTCACAGCATAATATGAATCCAAAATCCCTTTCAATATTTCACTCAAACAGGGGAAATACATTCAAATGACAATAAGACCTTTAGCAGGTCTTTAACAATCCAAAGCTGTATTTTATTGCATGTGTTTACTGATGCCAATGGCTATAGATGAAAAGCCTTCTCACACAACATCTGTCAAATTAACATGCGCAGTATGTCTTTGCACAGATTTTATAAGGTTGAGTCTGACTGCATTAATTTTTTTTTTTTTTCAGACCTGTTGGAGTCACAGTCATTGTTTCTTGTCAAGAAAAGTCATTCCCCACCATCTGCCTCGTTCCTTCCAATAGGATTCCAGTTCATATTCAGCTGCAAAAAAAGCGTACTTTGAATGAAGCTGTCTATGGCTTCGGCAGCAAGGGACGCACATGGCTGGCCACATCGTTGAAGGAGAGCGGCACATAGCTGGGAACTTGATTCCCAGGGAAAGACACGAGCTGGGCACCCTGACGACTGACGTGCTCGTACAGCACCCAGACACCACCTTTCACTTTGTGGGAAGAAGCGATGTCACTGAAATCAATGTTGTGAAGATTGGTTTCTTTGCGTAGGGTCACGGTCCTTCCCCCGTAGTTCACGTGCTCAAACAGCTGGATTTCAGGGTTGTCCAGGTCATCTGCGATCATCTTGAGGGAAGAAAACCTTCCTTTGTCTTGAAGGGTAGCGTACTCTCCCTCCTCAAACACCCGCTGCTTTCCAGTGAAATTCTTGTCATAATACGCTACCCATGGTGCGCCAATGACTTTTATGGATGAGATGACGTCGTTGAAGCCCTTTTCTTCTAAGTTGTGGACATCGTTCCTGAATTCAGCTGTTCTGCCCTCAAAGGCATCTTCGCTAAAAACGATGATCTTGCTCATTTTGAATGATGACTGGAGGAGAGAGGCTGGAGAAGGCAAGGGTTTCTGAAGGAGCTTCCTGTGGAAGAGAGAGTGAGTGACTTGGTGCACAGAGCTGCCTTTTAAAGCACAAATACGCCAAAGTGGGTGTCGACAAAGTTATGAAAGATACCCGACACGGTGGTAACGAGAAGCCGTTGCCTCATCCCTTTTCCAGTTAACCAGGTGGAGTCTTTCAAGATGATGAGTTCCTTGTCAGTTCTCAATGAAAAAACAAATGGCACCTTTTTTCCAAGATTTCAGGATTTCGTCACCTAAGATAATATCACAATCATTTACAAGTATTTCGCCATTGAAAAGGTTTCAAGTAAATCAGTCAATTCAATGTGACTTGATGTTCAAATCATCTGCTTTTGGTGTTCCCAGGTGAAAAAGAAATATATTTAAATTGTGCTTAATCAGACACACTTAGTATATTTAAACTACTATACTAAGTGCATATTAAATGTAAGTATATTAAGTGTATTTCAAGATATGATTAAGTTTTACATCATAAAATTGCATTGTAATTTTTATTGATTCATTTGAAGAAAAAAATAAATGAATAAACATTTACTGAAAAACAAAGTGCAGAATTGAATAGCTGTGTGTGTGCAGAGACTGAAGATGAAGATGATACAGTTAAAGTAACAGAACAGGGAGGGATGGAGGGGTTTTGGAGGTGGACGAGGAGACGGCGTAGGGATGGTGAGAGGCAAAAGTGCGGGATGATGGCAGGATGTGGCGAAGGGATGGTGATTGGGAGGATGACGATGATGCCCTGGCGGCTTAGATGGTGTATTATAATTCGCATTGATATTCGTTAGGATTTAGTTTACCTTTTGACAGTATCCTCATCAAGCTTGACATATGAGTGTCCGTTCTTATCCTCTTGTCTGTCGTCACTGTGCAGCACTCTACGAGTTACATTGAACATGTGATTAGAAGCCCAACAACAGCACTTACAGCGAGCAGAGCTCAAGTACAAACGCACTGATATTATTTGATAAATTATTTCAATAAAGCAACCTGTGAGTATTACAGTGTATGTTGATAATTGTGGTTTATTGTAACCTAGGGTATTTCACATATGTCTGTTATGGTAATGCTAACATACACTCTCCTCACCTCTGTTGCCACGATTAAAAAATAAAATAAAATTATAAGTTGTCCTAGTCACCCAAAAAATAAAAAATAAAATAACAGATTTTTACAATGACTGAAAGGAAGCACAAATTAGCCACCTGGAATGGACACATTGCTAACGTTTTTCTTCCAAGATTGACCGAATCACCCTCCATTAGGCCTGATTCAAACATCTCTATAACAGACGAGACATTAAAATATACTTACTATTCCCGTCTCTGCACTCAGATTTCAGTTTGTCTTCTATAGCAGCTGATCAGAAAAACTACAAATGTTAATATTCCACACACACACACACACACACACACACACACACACACACACACACACACACGCACGCACACACACGCACGCACACACAATAAAAAGCAAATGATGATTGATGATTTGTTTTCTTTTTAAGAATGACAGCACACTGAGTACAATGTACCTGGTCGGTAATACAGTCAAAAACCTTCCCAGCCTCAGCAGTTTCAGATGTACTGTGTGCTCTCTTATAAGCAACCCTTCTTACAATTTGATCTTTGTTCTTGTCTGTAATGAGAAATATTAGAAAATAAAGGCGATAAGATTGTTTAGCTTGAACAAATATAAACACCTATCAACGAACACTACCACAGTTGGGTGATCAGCTCAAGACAAAGTAACCTTCATAATCATGGTTTTTCAAAGATCATTAACCTCATTACACTGAAGCCAAATTGTTCAGGAAATCAGAAATAAATGCACAACATCATTTTGCAAATAAAAAATGTTAATGTTGTACATGTTGTAAAGACTTTTTTTTTTCTCCCAATGCATGTGTCAAAAACACGTTATTTAAATTTCAAAACTTACCTGAAGTCAGTCACAGTGCGGTTCCAAAAGCCAGACGTATACTTTTTAGAAGTACATTAAAAGTATGCTTGTGTTTAGCATATTTCTTAGAAGTATAACTAAGCATATATTTAATACAAAAGTATTTCAAGTATACTTTTTAGAAATATATTAAAATGCAATTCAGTATATTTTGGTAACACTTTACAATAAGGTTCATTAGTTAACAACAACATTAGTAAACATGAACTAAGAATGAACAATACTTCTATAACATTTATTAATCTCAGTGTTCATTTCAGCATTTACTAATGCATTATTAAAATCTCAAGTTGTGTTTGTTAACATTAGTTAATGCACTGTGAACTAACATGAATAAACAATGAACAACTGTATTTACATTAACAAATAGTGTAATAAATGCATTGTTTGTTCACGTTAGTTAATACATTTACTAACGTTAACAAATGACACCTTACTGTAAAGTGTTAACTATTTTTTTAATGCACTTCAAATAAGCATGTTGGGAATACAAATGCATTATAAACATACTACTTGAATTTCAAGCATATTTTTAATACATTTAGGGTGAATCCCAATTCTCTGTCTTACTCCTTCCCCTTAGTTTTGCACGTTCACGTCAAATGCTTGGTTTTAAGGGGTATCTACCACTTCCCCTTAGCCCTACCCCTCGATCAAAACGAGAATTGGGATAGCCCTTACTCTCACGTGAATGTGCAAAACTAAGAGGAAGGGGTAAGACAGAGCATTGGGATTCACCCTTAATACTACGTCTTTTCCAGTATCAGAGTTATAAGAACCTGAAATGTCACAATTATTGTCCCTCGAGTTGAGATTTGGCTTGTTGTCAGTAAATGAGGAGCTCAAGCACTCGATTCAAGCTCTTAATGGAAATCATTGGTGCAGGCAGCCTTAACTAGTTATGGATTGAGGGAAAACCAGGGTTTTGACCAGCCTTATGCATTACATGTCAGTGTTAAATGATAAAAACAAACAGACACATTTCTTTGTTTGTAGAGCTAGCCGGTATCCACCAAGTCACAGTCTCTCGTGCGGAACTTTTTTTTCTTCATGTCACTTTTTATATCAAATGACATTTTTCCTAAGAAATGTCTCTTTACATACCTGCATAATTTATAAACTTATTCAGAAACACCTACTCAGTGGAACAAGTTAGAAACTGTTGTGTAACACATTCTTCAAAATAATGACAGATTTCAACACCTGATATTTCATCACGTTTAACATTGAGCAGTATCCATACACAGATCTTCACGAGACGAGCCATTTTATCTACTGTACAACACTCATGAAAACAAACAAACCATAAATAGAAGCACAGCAAACAAAATTATTTCTTACTGACAGAGGCTATACTCTCGTATTCACATCATATTTACAATTATTTAGAATGACTCATAGCAAAGTCTCTTTAAAGGAACACTCCACTTTTTTTGGAAATAGGCTCATTCTCCAACTCCCCCAGAGTTAATAAGTTGAGTTTTACCGTTTTTGAATCCATTCAGCTGATCTCTGGATCTGGCGATAGCACTTTTAGCATAGCTTAGCATAGATCATTGAATCCGATTAGACCAGTAGCATCGCGTTCAAAAATGACCAAAGAGTTTCGATATTTGTCCTATTTAAAACTTGACTCTTCTGTACTTATATCGTGTACTAAGATCAGCGGAAAATGAAAAGTTGCGATTTTCTAGGCTGATGTAATTAAGAACTATACTCTCATTCCGGCGTAATAATCAAGGAACTTTGCTGCCGTAACATGGCCGCGGCAGGCGCAGTGATATTACGCAGCGCCTGAAAGTAGTCCCCAGCTAGGTAACTAGTTATAATATAGCTTGATTATTACCTTGTGGGGTTTCTGGCTGTCCTTATTTCTACCAGGATCTCTGATCATTGCAGTCTGAACTGAACAGTCTGAATCACATGTGCATTTGATGTGAAACAAGCCATTTCTCTCTCTAGGCTTTCTTTCTATTGTATATTCTCTCCGTGTTGTCACACGTATGCCTGCCTATGAGCAAAGACTATAGAATACCCAAGACATGCCACTCGTATAGTTTTGAATGGGGAAAAATGCAGCGCTCGATATGGCCGCTCAATCGCAGGAAGCCCCGCCTTCTGAATGAAAGAGTCAAGTTTTAAATAGGACAAATATCGAAACTCTTTGGTCATTTTTGAACGCGATGCTACTGGTCTAATCGGATTCAATGATCTATGCTAAGCTATGCTAAAAGTGCTCTCGCCAGACCCGGAGACCAGCTGAATGGATTCAAAAACGGTAAAACTCAACTTATTAACTCTGTGGGAGTTGGAGAATGAGCCTATTTCCAAAAAAAGTGTAGTGTTCCTTTAAAGCTGATTACAACTAAAAAAAATAAAATTGTAGGTTTCATTTACTTTTCTAATTACAATTTGCTGAACAAATCAAAACGACGTAATTTACAAATTGACATTCTGACAGCACTAATTTCAATAATGTCTTGAGAAATGAAGAATAACTGCCAAATGTTCACTTTTATCCATGGTAAGAAACATCATATTTGGCAGAAAGAACAGACAAATAAGACTGTGTACAGTTGGAGCTCAAGGACAGATGAAACACATTAAACAACTTGCGTGTTTCCAAGGGCATAGGTTTGCTTTCGACATTGGTGGGTTGAATTATAACCCCGCCAACCCCCCGTCTGAAGTGGGCTTTTATATTAACGGTTTTGGACTGCTGTCTTGAATTGGGTGCAGCACCTGTGAGTTGTTCTAAACACGGCTGCGCTTCTCGTCCAGAGTGTGACTACATTACGAACATGTATTAAATGCGCGTCCTTGAGAGCGCACAGTTTTCTAACGTATTTACTTTAAATTGTTAGGTAATATCAATGATATGATGTTTCAGATGCATCTGAAATTACAAAAACATATACATATATTTAATTATTTGATCAAATTATTGCTAGGGACAGTTTGGTAGTGGCAGAATATTGGTAGGGACACATCCCTAGCGTCCCCACCTAATTCTACGCCCCTGCATGTTTCACACCTGATCATGATTTTTGCTAAAAAGCGTCACCTTCAATTGGGGAAAATTTAAAGGATGTATGGTTCCCAGACCTGAATGTATCAGAAATAAAGTCTGTTTTTAGTCTTCAATCCTTTTGCGTCAGATGCTGTCAAGGCCTTGACATTTGTGATGAACTCTGAAAGCACGGTTAGTGACTGAATAAGAGTACGAAGTTGATTAAATATTGTTTGAATGAGTGACTTGCTGACTGAGTGAAGGCTTTTTGTTCTGTTTTTAACGATGTACAATGTTTTAAATTGTTCAGGGGTTTTTGTAATTTAAAATTGTTGTTAAAGGGGTCATATGACAACCAGACTGGGTGCTGGGATGTCTGTGAACGACCCCCCAGACCAATGGTTACCATGGCAACCTGGACACCTCATCCAGACCAGGTAAACTTTACAACCTAATGACAATTTCTAATCACAAATTACACGAGTTTCCGGTTCGTTCACTGCTTGTAAATCCATGTCCCTTTTACGATCCGGTCTAATGCACTAACACGGTAAGAAAGTTATTTTCTGTGGCCACGAGAGTTGATTTGAAAATACACTGAATGTTCGCTGGACGAACAGATTAGTTGATGGTAATATTGATTCTGCTACAGTTACTACTGGCAGCTGATATAAACAATTACGACTAATTATAAGTAATTGTAATTATTTATATACATTTCCCTTTTGAGCTAATTTGCTACAGTGTGTTTCTATATGAAAGCAAATGCACTTTATTTTGCCTACCGAAAGTTCAATTCAATTCATGTTTATTTGCATATTGCTTTTTATGATAATCATCATTCCAAAGCAGCTTGACAAAAACTTTCTAAATTTTTACATTACATTTAAGAGTAGTTTATCAGTGGTACTATGTCAAGGTGATATCCATATGGCAGAAATGTACAGTAAAAATCATGCAGGTAGTTAATGAAAGTGGACGATTATTAAGATTTATTTACAACACTGTTCCAGAACAGTACAAGCCACATGTTCAAGTTTGTGCAGCGCATTTAATGGACTTTCCTGAACCTGGAGAGTACAAAGCCGGCTGTGCAGAAAGGCTGTTTCCAAAAAAAGGGTCAATTCCAACTTTGCTAGGACAATCTGACACTTCTGAATCAGATCCCAGAAGTAGCCTATGTTTAGTTATTTGCTATTGACTGTTCAAATGTGGAGGTTGGTCACATGTATAGTGTAAGATTTGAAGAACCTCAGACACTTTGATCTTCTGAGATATAGACAATACACACACAGTGTATTAACATACAGGCATCTGTTTCGACATCTATAAAATATATGTTCTACATGAATGCAAGTGATATTCACAGTCATGTTTTGTATCATTTTTGAATTGTCTCAAGTTGACTGGCACAACGGTCTCAATCTTACAAGAAGTAGACTAAAAGTTAATACAGATCCTAAGAGTTTAGAGATATTTTGCTCACTGTAGAGGGAATGTCGTTTCCCAGCGTCTTTCATGCAAATTACCTTCTGTCCCAAAAGGAGATAACTCTACTTGATCAATGCAACTTCCAATGGTTAGTTCCTGTCTCCGTTTGGGGGATGTTTGTGTTGGTTTGAGTACTTAAGTGAATGTTCAGAGAGATCAGAGCGCTTTTGTAAGCCAGATGAGCCCGTAGTGTGGAGTGTGTTCACACTCTATATCAGTGGGGATTTCTTTAAGACTGCAAGGGAAGCTCAGCTTCCCCTATCATGTCAAAAAATTAATGGTCAAATATATACTATTGTGTTAACATTTTATTGACTAAAAATGCGTTAGAACACGTTCATCTCGAAGACGAGTTCGTTCAGAATCAGCTACATATAGCAGGTCGGACTCGATTTCCTTCTCATATATTCCCGTAGCATCAGTGTATTTCTCTGTTGAAGCCGAGTGTCCATTCACTTCAATCGGGCTGCTTTGAACAGTTTTTTTTCAGAGCTTCGAAACTAGACGGTCATTGGGTAAATGCTGCGATTATGTCCCGCCCACGTACGTTCAGCGTCTCTGGAGGTGAATGGAGGAGTGGGCTGGCCTGGACTCCGGGCTTCTGCGTGATGATTGGAGGGTCTGCATCTCCTTTTGATTGACAGCGATTTTGTACAATAAAAAGCCGCTAACGCTGAAGCTATTCGAGCTCAGTCCCATCGCGGCTTTGCACTTGGTTCTTATCAATCATTATATATATATTTTTTTATTTATTTATAATGTTATGTTTTAATATACATGCTGCTAACTCAGAAATTTCAAGATATGCGAGCAAAAAATGCTCCTGACACTTAGGCAATACGACACGAGCAAGAGTGCTGTTTTTGTTTTGTTTGTGCTCGAATCCAAATCCGCGTTGATTTGGGAGAATCACTGATTCACTGAGCCATTCATAAAAACAGTCATTTGATTCGCTCCTGAAGGATTCAGCCGTTTTGAAAGAATCATTTGAATGACTCAGTGATTCAATCGCAAACTTCTGCCACCTGCTGGCCGTTTTTAAGTTTCCCGTCTAAAAGTAGGCATATTACATTATTTTCCAACACATTTCTATATTCAGAATTTAGCATTTAAAACATTAATCTCATAACATTATTTATGCAATTATAAATACAGTCTAAATGAATAAATGCCACATCTAAATGTCACTTCATGCAGCTTCTGTGCAGTGCTAAGATGAGTTTTGTTTAGATCATTTCATGGATAACAATAGCCAGTCATTCATTCACATTAATTAAGTATTCAGAGAATAATATTGTCTGTTTTCACTTACATCTATTTATTTATTAAATTTTGATTCATTTTGTAGAATTGAATTATAAATTAAGCTGGTATAGTATCGTAAGACGTTTTTATGGTATCGTGACAACCCTATTATACACCACATTCCTTGTTTCAGTTTAACCTAATTCCCACATTTCCTCCGTCGAGTTTAATATCTTTTTTTTTTTTGATTGTTTGTTCATTCATTCATTCATACAGTAGCCTAGGCTAGTGTCACTGGAAAAGACACCTAGTTGGTACGACAGGGTCACAGAGCATTTTCTTGAAAAGGAACGTAGGGCAGGATTTACGTATAAATAAATGGACAATTTTTATGATGTAGGCTGAAAATGAGCTTCCCCTCTTTGAAAGACCAGCAGCCACCACTGCTCTATACTATGTTTTTTTTTTTTTTTTTTACGTCAGGTATGCATCCTTTACTCTTAGATTTATCTTTGAGAATTTGATGTCTTGTATTGATTATCTTTGAATTGACTATGTAATTGGCATTATACATATTTACCTGACTGATAATAAATTGTTACATTTGATTTTATTCTGACTTACTCTAAAATTCTGCAAATCAGGGCTAAGTATATACTAGACCTTAGGTTAGATGGAGCATGGGGCACATCGGGCGAGATACTAGATTTCTGACTAACTGCTTGACTTTAGTTAAGTTGTTATGCATTAACTATGGGGGGCTAGACAAAATACCGTCGGAGTACTAGTAAGCATGGTTCGGGCATACTCCATAGTACTAGCCATTACCTCTGGTTATAGCCTCAGCTTTATTCAAGTTGTTATATAGTTAGATTAACTATAGGGGGCTAGATAAAAACACTTTTGAAGTCATAACCTCTGATTATTGTTTGAGCTTTACATCTAGGTGAGTGTAGGGGACTAAACAGAACCACTGTTTAAAAAATGATAAGCATGAGACGGTCTATTAAACAGTAGTCAAAACCTCTGACTAATGATCAGACTAGAGAGTTTCTGATCGTGAGAGCGACATAGATTCCTAATGAACGAGTAAATATAAAGTAAACAGTTAATTAGAACAATCAAATGTCAGAATAATAATAATTAGAAATGGAAAAACAACTAATTTGTATGACAATCTAAATCCAAGGTCATCATAAAATGGAATCAGATTAGAATTTAACTCAAATTTAATAAAGTTGCGCAACGAAAAGACCGAACACACAGGAAGCCTTCAGGCACCGTTGGATCTTTTGGGCCAATTGCACGGACCTTACAATAGTAATGTGTATTGTTAATATGTCTTACGATCTCAAGCACAGAGATGGAATTATGTTTGAAAAACTTAGTATCCTCTGTTCTCAGCTTACAACGACAAACATAAATGCACTACGTGTTCTGTTTCACACTGGATACTCAAGCATCATGCACCCATTGTGCTTTCACACTGACCTAAACCCTCACAGTCTTCCTCTAAGTCCACACTTTCGTGACGTAATGCCGCTTTGACTTTCGGGTAGAAGTCTGCTGCGGAGCTTGCCTCAGTACGGGCTCGGCAGAAGTGCGCATCCAGGGCGCATAGAAAGCTAAAATGAGGAATGGGACACCCTACCGTCTCGTGGACTTAATGTACATACGCACACGGCAGCCATTGTAAATCCGCGAGGAAGCAACTGCACATGAAGTGATTTGGGACAGAAGACTGGGCACAGAGGAGCTGCAATAATGTACAGTATGTGAAAAATAATCTGTTTTGAACATTAAACCATGATAACATATTCTGTTACACCCAGTACACAAAATAATGATCTTTGAAAACAGGACTTAAATATGCAACCGAAGGTTGCATATTTAAACAAGAATATGTGTTTATGCACACATTTATTTATTTATTTGTGTATTTATTTATTGTTTTTGCAGGTTTCATCCTTCATACCCTACACCCTAACCCTACCCGATTTACCTATTTTCAACTTTTCAATTGCTCTTCAATAGCTTGTTGGTGGCTCTCTATTCGGCTGCTGAGTTCTATTCAGCCATCATTGAGTCTGTCCTGTGTTCATCAATAACTGCCTGGTTTGGTTCAGCCACCAAATCAGACATCAAAAGACTACAACGGACAGTCAGGACTGCTGAGAGGATTATTGGTTCCTCCCTGCCCAATCTCAAAGATCTTTACACTTCCAGATTGAGGAAAAGGGCTGGTAAAATCACTCTGGACCCCACACACCCAGCACACTCTCTCTTCCAACTGTTGCCCTCTGGTCAGCGCTATAGAGCACCGACCACCAGAACAGCCAGGCACAAGAACAGTTTTTTTTTTTCCCCGCAGGCCATATTCAGCCTGAACAGTAACAAAAGTTCATAACTACACACTTTCCATCATACCTGACAGCTTTATACATAAAAATCTGGACATTGTACATTGTAAACTACATAAACGGTACACTTGTAAATAAAATATCTGTACATTAATTGAAACAATTATATGTTTTTTTCTCTATATTTCTGTTTCTTTATATAGTGCATTATTTATTTTTCTGTTTTTCTTATATCAGTGTTATTTCATCTTTACCGTGTAATTCTATGCATGTCTGCACTATCATGTATGTTTGCACTATGTGTGTACTTTTTTCTGCACTGGAAGCTCCTGTCACCAAGTAAAAAATTCCTTGTGTGTATAAACATACTTGGCAATAAAGCTCCTTCTGATTCTGATATAGTAGGAGCCATTATATTTGTACTTTGGGTGGCGCTCTGGCATGGTATATTAGGGTAATTGGTTAATAAGACAACGGGTGTGTACTGGTAGTAGGGTAGCATACCGTTTGGGATCTTGCTTCATGATGACACTCTTTTCTCCTACTATATAGTAGGTAAGGTTTTATGAATACTAAGGATTCTGACATACTTATTCTTCGCCTATTGCTTTCTGCCTACTATATATTAGGAAAGTATGCGGTTTCAGATGAAGCCATTGACTCATTGCTTACAGTGCACAAGCGCCCTCTACTGGTGGAACCTGCGCAATTGGTTGAACTGGAATAACCAATGTTAGAAAAAGAATTTAAATGTGATTAAGTATGTCAATTGTGTGCCACTGAAAAAATAAATGTTCTTAAAACTGATTTTCAAATACACCAGCCATCAGCCATTGATTGGACGAACAAGGGTTTTTTTTTCTTTCCCTTTCCCACAAAATGGTGTAGTAAAGACTCTGGCCTACACAATCCAGTGTCAAAAGTCTTAAGAAATGTTTAGTATTTTGTTGGCTGTATCTCAGTGTCTTAAAAAAAACATGTTTCCTTGCATATTATGGAAGCATAACAAGGCTTGTCAAAACATCTCCAGTATCCCAAACATTAGGGTTTAGAATAGATGATTTTGTCACATATTTCAGCTTCAACAAAATGTATTTGGAGTCCTCCGTGTGTTTTGTAAATAATTAAAGTTAAGCTCACTCCTAATTTTTTTTAATCTGATGGGCTGAATGTATTAATTTCACAGAAAATTTCAACGGTTTCCTGCCTGCAACAAAATAATGAAACTTAAAAAAAAAAAAGTGAAACAATGTATTGTTTGTATATAAACTAAAAAATATAATACTGAACTACTCAAATCCTGCTCTATTTATTATCACTCCCAGCTTCATTTGAGTATGAGTATACAAGAAATACTTTCTCATCTGTTTCACGAGTTCACACTTACATATATTTAGCACGAGTAAAGTAATGCGTAGTTGGTGTGCTGTCCTGGGGAAGGGCTCCAAACTCGGGAATGGCCCGAACCCAGAGTACCATAGTGTGGTGAGAACTCTGGTGATACCTCTTGAGTGGAGAAGGGGTGGAGGAGGGATGCTGATTAACCGTCAAATGGATAGAGGTATGTCAGCTGTATTTATATCCGTGCATTGATTAGCTTGAACTTTGTTAATAAAACATCATAAAATGCTATTGCTACACATTCAGGTTTATTTTCTCTTTCACTTTATGTAATGTTTTCCAGGAAACGTTGCTTTTCCAGCTCATTCAGTGTCCTGAAATATCTGGGTAATTCCTCTCATTACACTAAAACCCTGTTTTGGCTAGTTTTGTCACACAGACCTGGCAACCCTGGCTGTATGGAGCAGAGCAGAGCAGACACTTTCAGTTTAGCGTAGCGTACTTTTTTTCAACTGAACTAAATGATTTTTATTTCTTTAAAAATCTAAAGCTATAGTGGGAGCGGTGCTGTGGTGGGCAAGTAATGTAATGTTATCAGTGTTCATGTCCAAACACCGTGTAACACTGCAGCAAGCCTATACAACTCCATCATTCTTGTTATGCACCAAAAATTATATATTTATTATAGAATTTTTATATAAATTATATATTCAATATATAATTTTTAGTTTGTTTGTTTTTGTTTCTTTGGACCGCCCAATCCCAGTGCAGTCCCTCTAATTTCAACCGAGGGGGCCCTTAAATCGATCCGTGCCCAGGGCACCGCCACGTCATAATCTGGCCCTGCTGCCACATTCATAGGCTATACTTTTTTACCACTCAATTAAGTCTTAATAGCGAGATGTTAAATATCGTTATCGTTAAAGCTATATATTTTCTCATAAGAATAAGATGTCATTAAAACAAAATCATAATTATATAATAAAATTATGTGAGCGAGGCGATTGTCTGCAATGCTGGGCTGCGTTCAGCCCTGACAAAACGTTTTTTAAACGGAAACGGTGGTACGTTGAACTCCTTGTTCTGATAACGCAAGTGTTGCAACTACGGCAGCTGAGAAGGCCATTCTTTTTGAAGAATTTTCGAAACCTGATGAATTCGGTATAAATACATGTTTAATACTGAAAAATACGCTCAATGTTACAGTCACTGCCCTTGCCGTCCAGAATAAAAGAGAACATCCCAATCGAGTGAAGGGATTTGTGGAAACTGTTCCTAATTATTGTGATCCAACATTTGCCTCGCATTTCAGGATGAAAAGACAAACATTTCAGGTGAAAGATAATCCACTTCTTACCTCCGAGACAGTGTTATGGTCTATATCAGCGGTCCCCAACCTTTTTTGCGCCACGGACCGGATTAATATCAGACAATATTTTCACGGACCGGCCTTTAAGGTGTGGCGGATAAAAACAACAAAATAAAATGATACGACCAGCATAAAAACTGGGGTATTTTTTAAATATTATAATAAACGTGAATCCAATGTGTAGGCTTACTCGCAACTTTATTAGCAGCGCCAACAACATAACATGAGTAACATCCTCTCTGCCCCTAACGCTCTCTGGTCGCTATGGCAACGTAAAACATGCCTTCAAAATAAGATACACCACAAAAACAATTATAAAAGGCATGAAAAATACAACTCACTATAACGCTGAATCAGTGGGAGCCCTGAGCCTGTTTCTCTGTAACGAGACGGTCCCATCTAGGGCTAATGGGAGACAAGGACACCCGAAGTGTGTTGCTTATGTCCAGTCTACTCCGTAGTTTTGTTTTGGTTGCTGTCACTGCGGAAAACCCCGCTTCACACAGATAGGATGTCGGAAATGGCAACAGGGTTTTCAGTGCTGTTGTGGCGATCTCAAGGTATTCTGTCATGACTTTTATCCAGAACACCGGCAGAGTTGTTGTCTCGAACATACTTTTAAGGCCGCCGTCATTTGCGATCTCCAGCAGTTGATCTTCTTCTTTCGTAGCTTGTGGGTTTATTTTTAGCGGTAACGTATCACGTGACCTAAACAAGCGTTGCTATGCACCAAGAGTGAGTCATAGACGGATGTAACGGAGAGAATTTGAAGTTGAGATGCTGACTCGCGATCTTCGCAGTAGTGAACGCGCCAGAGAGAAATGCACATTTCATACACACATGCACATTTCATACTAATTACATAAGCAGAGAACAGTCAGTTTTTTTTTTTAGTTTTTTTTTTTTTAAATAAGTTATTTATTCTTTCTGTGCGGCCCGGTACCAAATGGCCCGGGGGTTGGGGACCTCTGGTCTATATGACCTTATTATTTTCATTGCGAGTATTAGGCTTGTCATTAGTGCTGATCACTGTTGTTGTGCTATGACATTGTAATATTTACCATTATATAGAGAAGAGACAAGAGAGAAGTTTATGAAAGTGTCACTCCACAATACAATAGCAAAATATATAAATGTAGTATTTTTATGTCACATTAATCAGTGTCTAGCACACCTTCTTAAGGAAAGGATATGGACCAGAAGACATTGCAATTACTACATGATATTTAGACAGACTTAAAGAAGTTCCAGATCTATACTTGTGCTCTTATTATTTCAGTTAATTTGCCTTTAATGTAAATAAACATGTGCAAATAACATACGAGCTCATTCCCGAGCCCAGGGGGTCCGAGCTCGGTAATCATTTAGCCCGGACCCAGAGTGCTCCCCCCCGTGCTAGGGTAGGAACGGGCTGAAGGTGAGGAGTCAGGGTGGTGGAGGGATGCTGAATGACTAGAGATAATGAAGGTAAGACTAGGCTTGTTTGAGATGAGCAAAATCTGCACAGAACCGATCACCGGTGATCACCGCGAGATGCATGCCGGTTAGAAAAGTGTCCGAGTTACATCCGCCTTGCTCTGATGTCATGCTGACGTGTGCCAGAAAACTCTCGCGACGGCTGTGTCGGATTGATATGGAAGGCCGACGGGGCCAAAAGTCTTCAAACGGAACGCGTGAAATTTAACCGTCAACACGCACAATTTGTCCGCGTTAACGCGGCAAATTTAAACGCTTTTCTTTTGTACGTATAGACACGCCCGTTTTGGCCGTGTTAAGGCAGCGATTTTAGCCTACGTGTTATTTTAGAAAAGTTATATTTTTATAATTATATTTTCAGAATGACATAATTTTTTCTCAAACATAGTCAGTGGGGTAAAACGCCCCCAGGGAGCAATGGGAAATTACTGTAGTTATTCTGTTTTGTACATCAAATCCTGTTTTTCCATCAAATGCATTCTAACTAGTTGGTTGAATAAAAATATTTGGATTTTATATTTAAAAATTACCTCAAGATAGCATCAGGTAGCTAATTAGCAAGCAGTTTGCATCAGCTAACAAAATGTTTCAGATAGGCTATTATAATTTTGCAGTAAATATTTAAAGCAAATTGCTTTGTCAGACTGGGGGACATTTTACCTTTAATCTGCATTTAATCTAATAACATGAAAACTCTGGACATTTTTCATACTAACTTTAACTTTAACTGTTATTATGTATATAATAAAAAAAAAAAAAAAAAAAAAAAAACTCTAATAGCAGTTTGTGTTTCATGGGAAAAACCAAACCCCATGTAAAAATAACTAATATATATTTTTATTAATAATTTATAATAAAACTTTAGGCCTATAATTAGTCTACTGCAATGTCTTAAATCCCAATTATAGGCTATACTTTGGAATTATGAACTAGGGGCGTACATGCGTACAAGGTGTTTCAGGGCCGCTCACACATTCAAAACATATTTAAGGATAAAACAATTAATATTAAAGAATATTCCAATTTTTAAGCCATGAAAAGAAGAGACAGATCTATCTTAATTTCTGTTAAATGACCAGAAGGTACACGGACCTGGGAGTAAGCGTATCCTATCAAAATAAAATAAACAACAAAACTCTTTACATCTCATTACATTTATTCGGCCAACTTAATGTCACCATAAACCAAAGCAAGCATTAATATGAGGGTAATATAGATTGTAATGCCTTAAGTTCAAAATTGCCACCTTAACACGGCCAGAATGTGCGCGTTGAGAAACACATTCAAATATGCCCAGACAGCACACGTATGTCTGGCCGACGTCGGCCCGATGTACAAAATTTCGTCGGCACGATGCCGGTCAGGGATCGTTTGCTAATCGGCAATACGTCGCTGCGACGTCGGCCTGATCGGACATGCCTTCCGGCCGATGTTAGGACGACGCAGCTGTAAATCCCGGCCGCTCTGCGTGGACACGGTTCACCGGCGTTTTGCTCATCGTTACGGACCACCTGCAGCTGCCACCGCTGGTTTATAATAAAACAATACACACCACTCTCAAGAACAGCTGCAACTTTATTAATATTTTCATTTAACACATTACACATACAAATACATTTACCAGATGTTTTGATCAAAAGCGGATAATTCATGATTATTTGTAGTCTTTTGAAAATTAACCATGATTTTACCACAGCATTTGCAGTAAAAACCATAGTAAACTCAAAATCAACCATAGTTTTACTACAATCACCATGGTTTAACTATGACTGTTGCAGTAAAACCATAGTAAGTACAAAAATAACCATTACTATAGCATTTAAAGTAGTAAAACCATAGTAAAAATAAAATCTACCATAGTTTTACTACAGTAACCATGGTTTAACTATGACTATTACAGTAAAACCATAGTAACTACAAAATAACCGTTACTACAGCATTCTGCAGTAAAACCATAGTAACATTTACCATAATTTCAAAAACTATGGTCACTATAGTCATAGTTACCAGTTTTACTGAAGTATTACTACAATGTTACTATAGAATATGACATCGAAACCATGGTTTCAAAAATAAAAAAAACACATGGTTACTATAATCATGCTTGCTACAGTTTTACTATAGTAAAACCATGGTTAAATATTGTATAAGTATAGCACTTTTCACAATACTTATCATTTCAAAGTAGGTTTACAGAATATGCATATTTCAAGGTTACAATTTAAAAACATCCTTTAATCAGCCAGAGGTGACTGAGACTCACTGGGAAAGACCATCTTCTGGCAACAAAATAATGTCCATATGACAGTAGTTCATAAAACAAGTCATGTGTTCTGTGCTGTCAGCATCAAAGCCTATCTTCATGGCAAAAACCAGAAACCAGGCAAACAATAAATAAGCAGTTAAAATTTTTAATTAGCATGATAAAAATTCTAAAATATTTTCTGATAGAATCTTACTAAAGTCTCTATTTTTGTGTCCAGTTAAACATTATCCTTCAACATTATTAAAGGGTAAGTTCAACCATTTTCAGTCCATTTTGTATTGTTACAATGTTGGTAACATATGTAAAAGAACAATGTTTATTCTTTCTCCAAGATACCCAGTGTATTTGTCAGCAAAACTGATGCAAAACAGCATTTTGTCATTTAGATGCTGCAAAAGTGTTTGTGTCATTTTGTCAAAACTCATTTCATTTTGCGTCATCCTGCGGAGTGCTGCTTACAAATAAAAGGGGACAAATAGGGTCCAAATAACTCAGAGAAAGAGTAAATATTGTTCATTTACAGATACTACAGACGTTGCAATAATACAATAGCGGGTTGAAAATCGTCAAACTTACCCTTATAGGCAATATAAGGATAACATTTGTTTTGTGTGTCCAGTGTTATGTGTGTCCATGTACAGTTGCCGTCATCTGTAGTCTTTGTGAGCGTTGGCATCTTCACAAGTGAGTTTGGATCCAAACTGGAGCTGGCTTCATCTCTAGTAACCTCGGGATGGGCATCCTAAGATAGAAACAGGAAATCAAAAGAAGAAAGTTCAGCATAGCTGCTGTTCATATTATTCAGACATATAACTGGAGTGCAAGGTTATCAGATGTGTTGTGTGAATACTTGGCTAAAACGTGTATTTTAATGGACTACACATGCCACAGTATATTTAAGTGGGTGGAGCATCATATTTGTAATTTACACTACCGTTAAATGTTTGGGGTCAGTAAGATTTTTTTACGTCTTTTAGAGAAGTCTCTTCTGCTCACAAAGGCTGCATTTATTTGATCAAACTATTTAACAACAGTTTTCTGCATATTATGCAATGTAATTTATTTCTGTGATCAAAGCAGAACATTCATTACTCCAGTCTTCAGTGTCACATGATCCTTCAGAAATCATTCTGATTCGCTGATTTGCTGCTCAAGAAACATTTCTGATTATTATCAATGTCAAACGCTGTACTGTTTTAAAACTTTATTCACCAAAGAATCCTGGAAAACTGAAGCAGCACAGCTGTTTTCAACGCTGATAAGAATCAGAAAATTAGAATGATTTTTGAAAGATCATGTGACACAAAATTCAGCTTTATCATCACAGGAATAAATTATCTCTTCAAATATATTCAAATAGAAAACAGTTATTTTAAATTGTAGTAAATTGTATTAATTTCATACATTAAACTGTGGTTGGCATAAGAGACTTTCAAAAACATAAAAAAATAAATAAATAATCATACACTACTGTTTCATAAGTTTGGGTTGGTATGTTCGAGACTTTACTTACTAGTCCTGCGGTTTATAGCATCTTGGTGATGTTGTCTTACAGGAGTTCACACTGACTCTGCTGCGTGCAGCAGGCCATCAGCACTGAAGAATCTAGGAACAAAACAAGCAATCTGTCACAGAGCAAACAATATTTAGTTTGCAACTCCAGATTTATTAGAAGGAAACGAGCTAGAGCAGCAGTAAAATGCAGATAAAAGAAAGAATAATATATATAGCAATATAATAACATATACATATATAACTAATACTACTAATAATATAATCTTAAAATAACAGAATCTATGTTTTTAGTTTTAGGTCGAGTGTCACTTATGTTCAGATAAAATCTTACTAAACAAGTCTCTAGTTTTGTGTTCAGTTAAACATTATCCTTCAACATTATTAAAGGGTAAGCTAAAACATTTTCAGTCCATTTTGTATTATTACATTGTTGGTAATATATGTAAAAGAACAATGTTTATTCTTTCTCTGAGATACCCAGTTACAAGCATTAGTGACAGAATCATCAGCCAATCAAATTTTGACGCTAACAAAGGCCAGCAAAGTTTTTATGCGCCATTTCAAAGATTGCAACTATGAGTGCTATGAGTGGCTAACAGCTAGCACCGAGCACAAGTTATTTTGTTGATGTGTTTACTTTTTAATCCAAGTAAAGAGGCATGGAATGATAGACCCAGGGACTTTATTTACAAGTGTCAGGTGAGTGCTTTATTATTTGATGAGTATTGTATCATGCACATTGTTATGGAGGTGTACATGGTGCGTTGATAATACTGTGGTGTGGTGTGTGGATGTCCAGCATTTGTACAATTTTGCTGCTTTGGGCACGTTGTCATTTTAGAGTGACGTGAATGTGCATAGTTACTTGTGTATTGGCGGATTACTTTTACTGACCATGATGTAGGGAAATTTACTCTGCATTTAACCCACCCTAATCTAGCCTACTGTTGAAATTGTTGATCAGCAGTCATTGCTGTTGAGAGCCTGTGTGCGGCACAATATGTGCGTTACGCATATGGCTACGTTAGCTGTAACAGAGATGTGTAAAATGTGTACATGTTGCTTACTGAAGGCCCTGACTGAAACCCCACGGTGCGCAACTGTCTGACAGTAGGTTCACTCCAACTCTGCTGGGTGCAGCAGGCCATCAGCACTGAAGAATCTAGGAAAGAAACAAGCAATCTGTCACAGAGCCCACAATATTTAGTTTGCAACTCCAGGTTTATTAGAAGGAAACGAGCTAGAGCAGCAGTAAAATGCAAATAAAAGAAAGAATAATATATAACAATTATTAACAAATATATATACACACATACACACACACACAACACATTCTACTACTACTACTACTACTAATAACAACATAATCTTAATATAACGGAATCTATGTTTTTAGTTTTAGGTTGAGTGTCACGTACGTTTTGATGTCAAGGCCTTCTTAAAATTGGCTAAATATATTCTGAAAAATGCACATTAATATATTTCATGATCTATATTTCAGCTTCTTCAGTTCACCTGTATTTCTAAGTCAGTAGCTCCCTTCAGAAATGTTGAAATCTTGGAGCTTCCCTTCTGTTATGTAGAGTTTCTTTCTGTCCTCCTGAAATCACAGAACAATTTTTATCAATATTTGTTTACCATGAAATATCAAAACTTGTTTTCAATTTCGATTACACTCTCCATGTAAGTGATGTTATCGATTCAGTAAAGTCTTTTCCAACAACCCGTTGACAAATCGCCAGCAAAACCTTTACAGAGCTATCAAAATCTCTCATATGGGTAGTTGACATATCAATGTGTCCTATGGTGTGACAGCAAAAAAAAAAAAATAGCTCAAAAAAAAAAAAAAATGGCGCAGAGCTCAACAGGCACACAGCATTTACACAAATAAACATATAGGATTAAAATATTACATTAATAAATTACAGTCTCATTCAATTAATATTCAATAATGAACTTAAAACTCAATTTGTAGTTCAAAAAGCAACAGCAACAATAGCTCACCGTATAGAGATGGATTCTTTCTGGCAGCCTGTAAAAGAGTGAAAAACACGGCGAAAAAGCAGTTAGGACTTCTCTTTAATTATCCGCTTTAACATTTCCCCTCAGAGAAATGGCTGGAAATGCATTAAGGCGTAAACATTCATTTTAAAAATCGCTAGCGTGACCATTAGCTAAACAAGTTAATTGGAAATTAGCCACAGTCTCTTCACCTGTGCTGTAGCACACCAAATGTGCCTAACTAGTACCTTTTAAGTGTCACAGAATTAACAAAGTTGTATTTTTTTTTGTAATTTAGCTTTAGTGAAATCTTACCTGAAAGCACAGATGTCGCCGGGATGAGTGTCTTCTCTCTGTGGGTTGCTAAGAGACGAATAACTGGGCTCGCGCACAAACAGAAAAGCGTGGCATCGGCCTGCGGTCGTGAACCGACTCGGGGCCGACGACTGATGAGCTGGAAAACAGAGCACTGACTGAATTATATCGGCCTACGCCTGGCCGATGTTTATTAGATGTTTCAGGTAGTGAGGCCGACGTTTCGATATTGGGCCGACGTCGGCCAGACGTACGTGTGCTGTCCGGGTTAGCTGGAGAACAAAGGCGATAGGGCAGCACCAGTCAGTAAGACCACTGGAGATCAGGCAACAGCCTGAGCTTGATACTTTGAGCTGTAGTGAACCTAGTCCAGTCGGATAGCCAGGTAATGAGAACAGCCACCAGGGGGGAAATCAGGACACAGAACAGGAACAAACACTAGAAAAAAGACAACACAAGACCACAAGACAGAACAAGCAACAATATAAGACACCAACTACACGCTATGACTAGAAAGGGGGAAAAGAAAAACAAAACAATTACAAACTGCAGAGAGCAAATAAAACAATAAATCAAAAGGCAAATTCCAGGAATCGATAACTGGAATCTAAACTGGCTAAAACAAAACCAAAATAAAGAAAGAAGCCAAACTAAAGGGTAGAGGAAACTAGTCTAGTTCCTGGCTATATTTTTGCTCTAGAGCAAAAATAACAAAAGCAAAGAAATCCTAATAAACCTCAAGAAAACTAAATGCAAAGCTAGACTGACAAGGAAAGTAAAAACAACACTACTAATATGACCAGTTGACTGACAATGAATTCTCTTAAACACAGGGAACTACGCAACGAACCAGCAGAGACATGAGGGAAAGAGGCTCAATATAAGCACATGGCCAACAAAAACAAAGACAAAGCCATGTGCTCAGACACAAGGCAAACAAGGACACATTAAACAAAGACAAAACAGACATGACTGTCAGGGCAGGACCCTGACAGCTTCCACCAAACAGCAAACAAAATAAATCTCCCTTGCCATTGGTCAGTTTTTCGCGGGCAAGTTCACTACTGTAAATTTACAGTAGTTTACTGTAGTGACCATATATTTTCCCATAATCCTTTGCAGTTTACAGTAAAATACTGTATATACATTTTACAGTACTGTACATAATACCGTAAAATACTGTTCAAATTACAAAAATCGGTTACAGTGTATAAAAGAAAATGAATGATCATTTTAGTAAGTTAGTGAGTTCAGATTTCTAGGGACAAATGATCAGAGACCAGTGTGATGTTTGGTGAGTTATAAAAAAAACTAGGCTCAGTCTCCTCAAATATATAATAAATACAAATTATAAGTAGGCTATGGAACCCACAGCAATTAAAAAACATTTTTTTTTTTTTTTTTTTTTTTTTTTAAATTCGTAGATAATCATAAGTGAGATTTCAATTATATTTTGACCACATAATAAGGAAATGTCCCCAGTTTACATTTTAGAAAGTCCTTTGCTTCAAATGTGTTTGTAAGGCTGCATTTACACTGTTGGTCTTGATGACCGATTTTGTGACTATATCCGATTTTTTGGACGACGTGGTTATTTTTTTTAAAAGTGACCCTTATCCGATGTGTGCATTTTCATTTACACTGCACTTGGTGAAACAAGCCAAAAAAATAGCATATATAACATCACAAATCAATTTGAATAGTACATTTAGTTTAATTTATTGACATGGAATTCATATAGAAACGTTTTTAATGCAATAGATAGGCTACATCAAAATATCCGTACAAATTCTTCAGGACAGTGATAATCAGCTCCGCTGAAAGCTTGCGAGTGGAATAATAGTCAGGTGGTAGATATTGTTAAGCACGTCACATCGTCTGTGTTTTTTTAGTAATTAAAACCAAATGCGTTCATCAGTGATTGTATATCAAAGGCAGGGACATGTTTGTGTGCATTTAATTTTGTGGTTTCAATGGAACGAACGGGACTGAAGCGCTCGTCTGTGCACGAGCCGCCATCATTGACAACAGCAGCATATTTCAGCATCAGATCATCTTTTATTTAACACGGACGAACGAAATTAATACTCTGCTACTCATCTAGAGATGTTTAATTTGTTACAGGTATGTTCGCGCGGGACCGGGTCACGTGACGTTGCCGCGGAGGCGCGAGTGGAAAACCTGAACAACAGAACAACCCAACAGGTAACTGACATCAAAACTGACATATATACAGAAATAATAGTAAGAGACGATTACTGTATGACTTCTGTGACTGTAGCACAGCATCAGCAGCCTCTTCCAGAAACATCAACTTTAACATCTAAATCACAGATCTAATATACCTCAGATTTTTCCACAAGTAGTACCCAGACAGCAACATACCCAGATAGCAAACTGACATAGAATCAACGTCGATTTTTGGTTGTAACGGTCAGTATCGATCGTCAATCAAATTTCGATGTTGAATCAACGTTCATTATTTGGTCGGTCCATCAGAACGTTATTACGTCGAAAATAAAACATCGATTCAACGTCGAAACCACGTTGGCTTATCAACCGACACAGCCGATGCATCTGATCGAAATCATAACGTCTGATACAGGTTGAAAATTGGTCAGAGGAATCGGAGATCTGCGCCTGCACTCTCACAGAGGGGAACAGGCCTGTAACTGTACCCGGGTAACTAAAATTGATTTTTATTCATTATTCCGTCTGTCTCTAAATATTAGCGGAAGATGAAAGTTTTAAAAACAATGAATGACAAAACATTGTCACGTTTAAGATTAAAATAATTAACAGAAAGACAAACAAATACAAACACTGCAAAAAAAAAAAAAAAAAGAAACACAATTTCAAAACTGTTTTTGTGAACGTTCATAAAATATTGTGCTTCACATTTTCATTCATTTACTGTTTATTTTTTTGTTGTTTATTTATTATAAAGAATCTAGTTAGGTGTGTTAATCTGGCCCTCTTAACTGCCCAAGTTTCTCTTGGACCCTTTGGGAAATTAATTGCCCACCCCTGGTCCACATGAAAGCAGGCTTTCTAATAAAATAAGGTGGTTGAGTGTTCATTAAAAAATAAATATATATAAAAGTGCTGCTTTATCCGACAATAACGTGCAGGGTGTCATAGAACTACATTTAAATAAATTAAATGTATAATTTAATAAGATTTAAGTTATTTATTTATGTAATGCTCTAATTTTATATGAGTATTTATGTAAATTCTGCGTGACTGTGACGTGCTGAACGTTCGAGCCGCGTTCAAACACTGGAGCGGAGGGAGTTGCCATGGAAACGGAGCGGCAACACAACGACTGACAAGCAGAAAGGTCCGTTTCTCGCTGCTGTTTTTACTGTTTTCGGTAAGTTTAGTCCCTAAAATCTCACAAATATTAAATACAGCTATTCCTGACACCTCTCTTGCTTGTATTTGACTCGTTTCTGGTGAAATTAGTTCATAGAAATGGTTTAGTGTCTTCGAACAAGTCCGTTAGCATCTTCGCTGTTTTCAGAGGACGTAAGGCTAACTCCTTGGACTGAGCTCTTTTTGAATGTTTGGGATTTTATTCACATCTTTATATGTAGATGAGAGGTTTTGACAGTTCTCTAAAAGATTTGCTGGTAATTTTTCAGTGGGTGATTGGAAATAGGCTCATTTATTTAACCTAAACATATAGCCTACACTGTACCGTTAATCTGTGACGTCACTTACATCAGCGGGACAATTAACTGAATCTAGTTCAAACGTATTTTGATCTCTCATGGTAAACAAATATTGATAAACTGTTCTGTGATTTCAGAAGAAAAACAAAAGCATGGCAAGATTTCACAATTTATGAAAGGAGCCGCAGACGGAGAAGTAAGGAACACAAGTGAACAGGTGAAGCTTCTTAACATTTTAAGAGGGCTTTGACATCCACAAGTAAGAAGTATGAGCAATATTAAATAAGTAAACCTAGAAGCAAATTGTTATGTTAAAATAATGTTTTCTGTATATTCATCTTTCTCTTTTCTACATTTCACCTGCTCTAGCTTGGTTCCTTGTAATAAACCTGGCTGGCATTGTATACTAAATATTGTTGGTTCTGTGACAAATTGCTTCTTATGTTCCTACATTCTTCCATGTTGATGGCCTGCACCCGAGACTCAGAGCGGACCTCCTGTCGGACAACATCTCCCAGGCACAATGAACAATATGGTTGGTAAGTTAACCTCAAACATGCAATTCAGTAAAATACTTTGTTTTTGAAAAGAAGTCTGTTATGCTCACCAAGCCTGAATTTATTAAAAAATTCAGATAAAAAATAAAAATAAAAAACAGTAGTATTACAATTTAAAATATCTGTTCTCTGTGTGAATATATTGTAAAATGTAATTTATTCCTGTGATCAAAGCTGAATTTTCAGCATCGTTACTCCAGTCTTCAGAGTCACATGATCCTTCAGAAATCATTCTAACATGCTGATTTGCTGCTCAAGAAACATTTCTGATTATTATCAATGTTGAAAATAGTTTTGCTGCACAATATTTCTGTGTGTTTTTTTTTTTTTCAGGATTCTTAGATGAATAGAAATTTCAAAAGAACAGCATTAGTTGAAACAGAAAACTTTACACTAATTTTTGATTAATTTAATGCATCCTTGCTGAATAAAAATAAGAATTTCCTTTAAAAAAATCCTGTTAAAAATAAACAAACAAACAAACTTTACACTGTTAAACCATTCACACAAAAATACAACTCAGCACAGGTTACATTCATATTTGGGTCATTCTACAGAAACATCGACTTTTGGTATGGCAAGATGTCTTAAAATGTATTTCTTTTTTTAACATTTAAACTTAGACTACATTATTAGATTACCTTTTTACATTATGAATACACATAAATGACAGCTTAATGATTTTTTAAATATTTTTTGTAGATTTATTTAAAGACATGTAAAAAAAAAAAAAAAAAAATTGTCACTGGTGTTACCTTTGTCAATTTTAGAGGTTTTTATGAAATATTATTTCTCGATTTATTTCAGCACATGTAGTCAGTTACAGAAAAACAATGATAATGCAACAAATAAGGAGATTTGTTATTTATTTTATTTATTTATTTTAATCAAGTTTGTTAAAAGTGTGATTGAATGATGTTAGTACATTTGCGCAACCATGTATTTGTTATAACAATTAAAATATTTTTGGGGAAAAAAACTGTTATAAACAAGTAATGATGCAATCCTTTAAATCTTAACTCTTGAGTGAAGCAGAATTCAATGGATGTAAAATTATTATCGTGGCACATGTGACACATTTTATGTATTGTGACAGAAAAAAAACACGGTAACACCAGTGACATACATTAGACCAAAGATACTTATTCTTCAACTATAATTAATATATGAGACTAAATTGTTACATTTGGCAATTAGTGAAAGCAGTTAGTAAAAGAACATAAACATAAACATAAACATAAACTGATCTTCACTGGTGTAACCCATAAAGAAGGTGACACCAGTGACAGTTTTCATGAAAAATGCATTTTGCAAAATGTCTGCTGCAAGATATCAAACCACATGTTGTCAATCATGGTATACTCACTAAATTAAGTAGTTTAATCCATTTGTATTCCAGTTTTTTTGAGTATTCTCAAAATAAAGCACTTTCCCTCTGGACATGGCTGTGGGGACGAGCAGTTTTGTGGTGCTTGGAATTCTTTATAATTAATTAAAAACAAATATTGCCACATTGATGGCTCAAGAAGGTTTAATTGATCAAATAACATATTGTTTCAATTTAAAATATATAAAACAAATTGTAACCCTAAAGTCTTTTTCAAGTGTTATATTTCTGTAAAGGCTAGGGACAGAAAAATGGACATTTCTATAGAATGACCCGTTTATCAGAAATGCTTCTTTGGTAAAATCAGCATATTAGAATGATTTCTGAAAGATCATGTGACACTGAAGACTGGAGTAATGATGCTGAAAATTCAGCTTTGATCACAGGAATCAATTACATTTTAACATTCACACAAAACATCTCATAACCGTGCAATTCAGTTATATTTGATTAAATAAATAATTTTTTGTCTGAAATAATATGAACAGCAGCTATTCTAATCTTTCTCCTTTTGCTTTCCTGTTTGTATCTCGGGATGTCCATCCCAAGGTTACTAGAGATTACACCAGTTCCAGTTTGGATCCAGCCTCGCGTGTGAAGACTTCAGAAGACGCCAGCACTCACAAAGACTTCAGATGATGGCAACTAGATAGATGCCAAATAATCCTTATATTGTAATCATTGCCCTAAAAGGTAAGTTTTCAGATTTTCAACCAGCTTTGTATTGTTACAGTGATGGCAATAAATGTAAATGAATAAGGTTTACCTGTTCTCTGAATTACCTGTTCTCTGAATTACTTGTATAGAGATTTCACCATTTGTGACCTGTGCTGGCAAAATGAGCACATTTGCAAATAATTGTCACTTTTTCACTTTTTTGAAGTACATTCTCCAATAAAAGACCTTCAAAATTCTATATGAGTTGTTAGAATCGGACAAAAAATGACTGCGCTACACCCGTTTGAAGTCGATAAAGTCAGCAAAGACCATTTTGAGAAAAACTGATTTAAAGTTTTCTGAAGGTTCCAAAGCAAAATCACCAACATTAATTCTTTCTTAATAATCATTACTAGATTAATGATCACAATATAGCTATTTTTTATTTTATCTTTGTTGTTATTAATATGAACCAATGCAAAAAAATAAATAAATTATATATATATATATATATATATATATACAGACAGCCTATATATTAAACCTACTGTACTGCACGGATATAATGTCCCACATCTGATGTTTTTACCCAACATTTCCCCAAACGTTCACTTATGACATAACAGATTATTTTTGCATGAATACTTAAATACTGTAATTCCGTGTATATGTGTATATTTATCGGGATCGCACGTCGTCAGAAGCGCCGTTATGCGCTCGCTTCGGATGACAGTCAGCACGAGATGCGAGCGGAGAAAAGGTACTCCTCTCAGAAAACATGCAAATAAAGATATATTTAGATGTTTAAATAATATTTAGAGCATTGGGATCGCTAGAAGAGGGCTTAATGAACTCATTTTTGTGAAAAACTCAAATTCGACCAAAATCAACATCTTTCACTTCTTTTGCCTGTATCTTGAAATTAGCTCGTGTGCATTCCGACTCATTTTGCCAGCACAGGTCACATTTATTAGTAAGCAAAACTCTGCCAGATAATGCAAAAGGTTAGGAGGTGATTGTATGTGTCATTTCTTTTTCCTGTGTACTATAACTTCTGAACAGGAACTAATACTCCTTTGACTTGTTTGAGAAGATTTAGATGGAGGGTTTAGCTGTGTTTCTCCCTTTTCTCTATTCTATTCTATTCTATTCATTTTTATATACTAATTATTAATCAAATTTACCACGTTTACTAAGGAGCACTTTGGGACTGAGTATGTATTTATGATGCAAATGTAAACTAACCTAAAAAGCTGTTACATGCCTTTCTCATAAGGTCCCGCCTGTTAGCAATGCTAATATTATTTAGCGAAGTTATTAATGAGATCATTTAAAAAGTAATACAGTGACTTCATTAAATGATCCGCTATGAAAAAACAGTTTTATCCATGTACTTTTAGGGAGGAACTTGTCAACAAATCTACCTCACAGCGCATCAATGAAAGCAGTTTGACAATTACAGACGGTTGTGTTGGATCAGGGTTAGATCTGAATTCTGCAGGTGGGTAGATCTCCAGGAACAGGACGGGGCGGTCCTGTTATATTGGTTATGTATGATGGGTTTTGAACTGTACTGTTTTTATTGCAGGTTTTCTGGATTCCCAGTTGAAGACATCAGTACATCAGATGTTGGCCTGGACAGCTGTATCTACAGTACACCACACTGACCTCTGCTTTTGCATAGATGGCTGACTACTATCATAGTATTATTGGTATTATGTTCTAAGGCACGGGTACTCAAGTTCAGAGGCCAAGCGGGCCGCATTTAAACTACATATTGCTATAATATAATATAATATAATATAATATAATATAATATAATATAATATAATATAAACCACAAATTACAATTTGCATCATCAGACTTTAAGACAATATTTGCAGATTTACTGATTTAGAAATACAGTTTATTACTTATCTAAGTCTTGCTTGTCCTTGTCCTATTTAAAATAAGACTGAGCATGAAATAAATATAAAATATATATATATATATTATTATTATTAATTTTTTTTTTTAAAGAGTAAAAATCTGGAACAAAAAATTAGATTAAAAGTTTGTTTTGCTACATTGAACAGAGTAGCCTATTGAACAAACTCAAAATGCTAAAACTAAAAACATTCTTGAGCAAACATAGTTCGCAAAGTACTTCAGGAAGAAGTATTATTATTTTTCGTATTTATATTTTTAAAATAGATATCACTATTCTCCCACCATGATTCTGAAAAATGTAATTTACTAGAGTTTCTAGAAAAAAAATTGCTGCTGTCTATTTATAGAATACAATATTCAACGAACTGATAAAGTGAAGCAAATGATTCATAACTCATAACTTCATGACTTGCTCATGAAGACTTCACTTGTTTCATTCCTGAATGAATCTGTTTTTTGAACGAATCTCAGTTTAAGTCACTTGTCTCCACCTGCTGGCGTTATGTTGTAATTGATACAATCTTTATTAGAATAAATCACCTTTTTGAAAGTGAAAATGCTTCAATTTGATTGCTTCTGTATAACGATACAAAAGACTTCGTAAAGCTGTTTCACAGTAAACCGCTCTCTCAGGATCAGCGCGAACACAGATTTGAACGTTACATTGTGATTTAAGGCTTTAATAGACATATGAATCCTGTCATTTATGAACAAGATTGCGTGGGTGATTGAATCTGTTTGCGATCTGACTATTTATTTAAATATCCAACAGTATACAACAATAAACATACGATGCGATATGGTTTAACTGTGTTCTTCAAGCCATCTTTGGTATTTTCATAATAAAGTATATTTATAATCCAAAGATAATCGACATTGCCTTTACTGTATAGTAGGGGTGGGAGAAAAAAAATTGATTCTCCGATGCATCGCGATTCTCTCTTCAGCGATTCTGAATCGATTCAGAATATTTCAGAATCGATTCTGAGCTTGTTTATTTTTCCCACATATGGCACGTGTGCGCGCTAGAGATGCGGCGGGCTTCATTGCACAGAATTTGTGCTGTGAGACAGACTTTCACGTGCGCTTTGTGTTTGTTTGTCCTGAAGCTCGATTGTGGCTGCGGTTAAATGCACTTGCATTTTCAAATACTTTTATACGAAATTGATGTACACACAGTCAGTTATGTTTTCAGAGCAGGACAAAACATCGGCTATATCGAAATAGATCTGTGCATTAACTAGCAGTCATTAGAGTATTAGTAGTATGTCTGCTAAATATATGCTAACACTTTCTTTTGATGATTCCCCAACAGACAAACTGACTATAAGTAACTTTGCAAGTACATCAACATTCTACCAACCCTAACCTTAACCTAAGCCTACTAATACTCTAATGAGAGTTAGTTGACGTAGTTGCAAAGTTGCTTATAGTCAATAGACTAAGGGGACCATCAAAATAAAATGTAACCTAACAAATAAACACTGCATTTTTTTCAGTTGAAATGATTAATTAGCTCACATTAAAATTAATATTAGCCTCACAGGGAACACTCAAATAACACTCCACACCTAACCACTAACAAGATGTACTGTAGTAAGATACTATGTAGAGCTTAAATAATGTCAAGATATATAGTCCATTATTAATGTAAAAGTAGATTTGATATGGTGTTCATTGTGTTATAAATAATCATTAATCTTAAAAGTTATAACCACAAATGCATAAGCATTATAATGTATTGTAATTGTTATTATGATTATTTATAAGACGATATAACATATTATAAGGTTTTTTATAATGCATTATGCATTCATTATAATGCCTTAAGAATATCCTTATAATGTATTATAAATATGGGTTTCAAAGAAAGTGTTACCGTAATTTTATTTTTATTTTTTTAAAGTAGCCTGCTTATATAATAATAAAAAAATAAAATAAAGTAAATTTTGAACAAAATAAAATTGATATGAAAATGTAGCCGTGTGCAGTAATATTGAAAACTGAGAATGTGACGCATCGTGATATTAAGTTGATAATGATAATCGTAATTGAATTGAATCATGAAGCCAGTAAATATTCACACCCTTATTTTTAAGATGGCAGTACAGAGATTCCAACTATAAACAAAAAGCATAGAAATTGCAATTTTGGTTAAGATGTAAAGTTGTAAAGATTAATTGGGGAAAAAATGTAGATCAAGAATCGTTTTGGAATCGGATCGTGAAGCGCCTGAAGATTCCCAGCCCTACCGTATAGAATATATTATCTTCCTCGTTCTGTGACAAAAACCGCACATCAGCTCACAAAATGAAGTTATTTCAAACACTCGACTGATGTTGTGGAGTAAAATCATGTTGTCCTATTTTGTTGGACAACGCTTCTCTTTTAAGTTGTTTGGAGCGTGCCGCGTGTGGTTAGTTACAGCGCTGAGAGATCGAGCAGCTTTTACTACTGTGATTGTATAGGTTACATTTAATTTATAAAAAAATCAAACTGCCTAATATTTTGAGCGCAACCTGTAATAAAAATACATTAATCTTCAGCATGACGCAGGCCACAAAATGAATGCAGACGGGCCACCTGTTGAGTACCCTTGTCTAAGGTATTATAGCAAAACTGAGCACCTGTGACAGTGGAATGTGTAGGTGTAAAGAACAGTCACACGCGCGCATTACAGGTAGTAAATTTACAGTCACAGAGAAAATTTTTTTTTAGGAGTTCCAAATGTTTTTTTACTCTTTCTCTCTAACAAACACAACACAACGGTTACATCATTTCAAATTCTGAGATTCAAATCATATTCTACAAATCACAAATTAAGAAACTTATGTGAATGTGGGGCAAAACACATTCACACACCCGAATCAAAAATGTGAAGTCATGAACAAATTTTTCACATTTGCATATATACAGTCATAGTCAGAACTATTGGCAGCCTTGGTAAATATGAACAAAAGTCTGTGAAAATAAATCTGCATTGTCAAACCTTTTTAATAAAAGATCAAAAAGTGGGTGGGGGGAAGCTCATTAGGAGTAATTTTTTTTTCTCTAATACACATTGGCCGCAGTTAATGGCACCCTTTTATTCAGTACTTTTTGCAATCTCCTTTTGCCACAATAACAGCTCTGAGTCTCTCCTATAATGCCTGGTGAGTTTGGAGCTCACCTGACAAGAGATCTTTGGAGAGTCTTTGGCCACTCAAACCATCCTCCTCACCTTGCATATAGACAATATAGACACACATCCTCTTCCAGGCAGATCTGTGGCATTTTAAACAGTACAGATTTATTTTTACAGACTTCTTCGATCATATTAACTAAGGGTGCCAATAATTCTGACCACGACTGTAAAGTAGAACTTTTATGTGAGATCTCACATGACATATCAGAATGTGAGATTCCACTTGCACGCTTGATTAGAATTTGAAATTTGATCAAACTGAATAGAATTGAACTGAATCGAATAGGTGAGTGATAGCATTAATTGGTCAGGTGTTGATGAAAAAAGATTTGTCTTTGGACGTTTTTTGAAAATGGCTAAAGACTCAAAGCTAAAGCAGCTTGAATTGAGATAGGCAGGTCATTCCAACATGAACTTATCTACAAGTACCACAGTTAAATTCTGGAAAAATGAAATATAGCCCTGCATAAATCTGGTATAACAGCCTGTGAATTTCGTAATTTGTGATTTGTGGAATAGGATTTATGCACCTGCAGTGAAGATTTTGAGAAGGTTTTGTTGGTTTGAGAGAGAAAGAAACAAAATACAAGTTTGCAACTCCTAAAACATTTTCTTGATGACTTTACTGAAATATTCTCTACAAATACGGTCGCAGGTGCTCAGTTTTGCTGCAATAATTCTAGACACAATAGACATGTACTGTATGCAAATATAAAAAAGGACATAAACAACTGAATATTCAGGGATGCAAACTTATCACCTTTAAGTGAAAATTGTAATTTTGAATCTAAAATAGATCATTTGCGTGATTTGTGTAGATCCAAAGAGTTTTTAAAAGTGAGTAGTAAGTAGTAAAAGTAGTATTGACTCATTTTAGATACCTGCTGAAATTGACTTCTTTCAAATGCTCCTGTGTGTATATTTGTGGTTTGGAATTAGTAAAATGTGCTTAGAAAAAAATATATATAATTCGAATATTGACTGGCTATCGACTATAATACACGCTCTGTATAATCCATTCACAAGTGGAATAGTGACAACCGTATTTACCCAATTACAGGAGTCAATCTGCTGAAACATTCTGCGAGTCACTTCTTAAACTGCTATGATTGAGATAATAGACTAGCAAAAAGCAAAAAAAAAAATTTAGCAGCTTCAACATTTAGATACAAACTTAAAGCACTTTTTTCACGTCGTTTTTTTGTTTAAAATAGACCTATATGATGTGACAAAAATCGTCCACTAAAAAGCAGATGGCATATTTTACATGTTATTTCCATTAATGAAGATTAGAAATGTACATTTTACATAAAATGTTGTCATTTTATATGAAAATATACAAAATATAATATTTTTGATGCAAATAATTAAAAAGTACCCCCCAAATGCTGCACAACTTTAAAGAAACTGTAATTATGGAGTGATATTACATGTATAAAAAGCAATTAAAAATTAACTTTGTGTATGACTGATATTAGAATTGTGGGTTAGGTCTTCATCACCTTTTTCAGACCTGACCTGATAAATTCACATCCCTGATCATTACAAAGAACTTAAGCTTTAATTTCAAAGGGAAACTGATAGATCTGCTATGTACCTCTGTCTTCTATTTTCAAGGGTAAGAATTCTTTATAAATCATCTTCTCACCCATATGTCTTTATTTTGTGGAACACAAAAGGAGAGAGTGGCATAGTCTGTCACCATTAATTTATTTTATTTTATAGAAAAGAATCAATGATAGTGAACGGTGCCTGAGGCTGTCAGTCTCTTAATGTTCTGCCTTACATCTCCTTTTGTGCCCCACTGAAAATAAAATTCAAGCACATTTGGTATAAAATAACATGATATTTTTTTAAATTATTTTTATTTGTAACTTGACACTATTTAAATTTGCCTACAATTTACTTGATACCTCTTTGTGTGTATTTGATTGTAAATGCAAATGTTATATGGTTTGTGCTAATCATGTATTTGTAACTGTTTACAAACTGTATTGTTTAAATAATAAAGAAATTATGACTGAATGTGATGTGTTTAGTATATTATTAATAAATTATTACATAATACAGGCTAATTTATCTATTAAGTATGTGAGATTTTTAAAAGAAGCAGAAAAGATTTATTGTATAACGTCGGTTTACCAACTGAAATCAACATCGTTTCAACGTTACTGACGCAAACCAATTAGATCGATTTTATGTTGAATACCTGTTGATTCTATGACGTCGTTTCAACCAACCGAAAATCAACGTCGATTCAACGTTGGGTAAGTCAACCAATTGCGTCGATTTTCCGTTAGATTTGAATGGAGCGCCTGACGTCGGATCAACATTACCCCGATGAGCAAACTGATGCCGGATCGACGTCGGAGATCAACGTCGTTTCGACGCCACGAGAAACGTCGATTCTACGTTGATTCGATGTCAGTTTGCTATCTGGGTAGTTTTGGCCCAGATCCAGCCCACATCTGGCCAGTGTGAAATCCATGCGGGCCAGATGTGGGCCGGATCTGGGCCGACACTGCTTGCTTTCTGGGTAGTATGAGGCGGCTTTCTGTATGAAAAAGGAGTTAATTATCCGACTAATTACAGACTATTGTATCTAGCTACTGTTAGCATATGACCTGCCTTTGCCATGATCTGCATCTGCATCTTCTACTAGGTCTGCGTTAAAATATGGCGTGAGCCTCGGGAAAAAATATAACAAATTTGACTGACTTTACACTTTATTTTTGCCATTTTTCTCTTTTGAGATCCGCTTTCATATTTTGGAGCGGCTGCACATGCATTCAAAGCAAAGTAACTCATAATTTTAAAGGAATAGTCGACTCATTATAAAATGCAGTTACAGTATTTTCCAGCATCAGCCATGCATTAATGCAGCCCAGCTCATGAACTAGCAACATAAAGCAGCTCTACATTAGGACAGTTTTAGAAGTTAATCTTTCAGCTGTAATCTGTGCTAATAATAAAGATGTTTCTCATCAATATATTTTTTGTCTGCAGAAAAACACACAAAAGGGAGGAAAGGTTTCAGGACCCTGCAGAAGGCTGTAAAACATCACTTCCAAAGCCTCAAAACCAAAGTGTGTCCTGGTGTGCCTGAAGGGGAGCCATCGCAGGAGAATCCACAAACATCCAGAGCAGAACCAACAGCAGACACAGATCCGCTCGAGGCCCAGCAAGTGTTCGATTACGCTCAAGCGACGCAGAGTAGAGCTGTAGCATCAGCTGAGAGCAGCAGCGACGTGTTCGAGGACGCATTCGAGGACTTCCCAGCGGAGAACAGCAGAGCTCAACCGTCATCTGAGAACAATCCTGAACAACAAAACAACCCAACAGGTGACTGACTACATCAATACAAATCAACACCGACATATATACAGAAATAATAGTAGCAGACAATTACTGTGTGGCTTCTGTATAAATCAGCATCAGCACTGTGCTTGTAATATGCTGGCATGTGAAAAATTTTTGTGGCAGGGCAAGTAAGATTTTGAAGCACTAGTAGCGAGTGATTCCCTCTTTTCTTTCGTTGTTTGATTAACATTAATGACACAGAGAGCAGCAGGTATTATATTAAAATCTAAATCACAGATCTAATGTACATCAAATTTTTACACAACTTTTTACTTTCACTTAAGACATACCCAAATATGTTTAAGCGAATACTCACAAAAACAGATGTATATTGAAATAATTTGGTGTTCATGCTGTCTGAGAGAGGCGGCTTTCTGTGTGGACGCTCTGGGTGTCAGTCAGCGCCAGTAACGAATTGAGAGATTTTTTGTGGCTTATTGTGCTTAAAAACTAGTTTTAACATCAAGCACGTCCCGCATTTTCTCATTCATGCATGTTCTTTTCGTAAAAACAGAAATAAGCCCAAATATCTTGATTAGGTAGATTATCTGGAAACATCAGACGCAATAAAGTGCTTAGTAGATGCAACTTTTGTTTATTAATATAGTCGATAACAAGAGTACTTTACTAACAATTAAACAGTACATTAATATGACGGGCCTGTTTAACTGCATTTATGCAGAATCGTTCACACAGCTCTAGTGTACGTGTGGTGGCTCAATTATATTAAGATGAAAAAGGAGTTAATTATCTGACTATTGTATCTAGCTACTGTTAGCATATGAGCTACCTTTGCCATGATCTGCATCTGTATCTTCTCCTAGGTCTGCGTTAAAATATGGCGTGAGCCTCGGGAAAAAATGTAACAAATGAGATCCGCTTTCATATTTGGGAGCGCCTGCACATGCATTCAAAGCAAAGTAACTCATAATTTTAAAGGGACAGTCGGCTCGTTATAAAATGCAGTTACAGTATTTTCCAGCATCACCCGTGTATTAATGCAGCCCAGCTCATGAACTAGCAACATAAAGCAGCTCTACATTAGGACAGTTTTACAAGTTAATCTTTCAGCTGTAATCTGTGCTAATAATAAAGATGTTTCTCATCAATATATTCTTTGTCTGCAGAAAAACACATAAAAGGGAGAAAAGGTTTCAGGAGCCTGAGGAAGGCTGTAAAACATCACTTCCAAAGCCTCAAAACCAAAGTGTGTCGTGGTGTGCCTGAAGGGGAGCCATCGCAGGAGAATCCACGAACATCCAGAGCAGAACTGACAGGCTGTGGGTCTCCAGTTATTATTGCTCTGGTTCATGTCAGTTCTAGCCTGTTGTTTCTGGTTTTAGTTTTATTTTTTTCTTCTCTACTGTTGTTTCCTCAACTGATACGCACAGGTGTGTTTAGTCAGAAGCAGCTGCTGGAGTTCAGCCTCGTACTGTATAGTAACATGTTGTTATGTGTTTTTCAGATGACTTTTTCAGATGGACATCTTTGAATCCAATATGTGTATTGAGACTGCAACCTGAAGCAGAATACTTCCGCTCTCTCTATGAAGTGGCATCGGGAAGGATTACTTGTCTTCATGAAGGAATAAGAAGATCGGATGGCCAACAAGTATGTTGCTCTTGCTGCATAACCCAACTTTTTGTGAACTTTGAGTCCTGACATAGATATCAGTGTTTACAGCTTCGATAAACACGTTTAAAAAATGTAAAGATTATAGATGATCATGAACACAAACAAAAATTGATGAGTTTACTTACATTTTCTTCATATTTAGGTGCTCATCAAATTTGCTAGGAGGCGCTGGGCTATAGACAGAATGCCGTATGATGTAAGTTGTCAAGACTTTATTCTTCATGAAATTCTCTTAAGAATTGTTTTTATTAAATTCTGTATGTAGATATATGAGGTATAGCTCAGTTAGACAATCAAGGCCTAGAATCATCGGTTATAAAGTACATGTGAAGTTCATCTCAGGAGATCTGAAATTAGTCTGGAGTCAGCTAACCTTTTGTCAATCTCTTTTCTTTAGGATAGTTTTTGCAGTGCTCGGTGTGAAGAGGCAATTATAATGTTGGCGCTGCAAAGACCTCCGTCCTGTGAACATGTCATACGATTATATGACTGGTTTACCGTGATGAAACGAGACGTCTTGGTCATGGAAAATCCCCGTCCGTGTGTGACTCTGTCTGAGTTCATCAGACAAAACAGACGTCACCTGAATGAAGAAACAGCCAGACGCATCCTGCAGCAGCTCACAGTCGCACTGAAGCATTGTTTGGATCGTGGTGTTTTACATTACACAGATTTCAGAAGAGTTCTCATCAACACAGACACCCTGCAGCTGAAGATAATCAACTTTAGACATGCACGGCTTGTCGCAGCATCAAGTGAGTTGGCTTTTTGAACCCAGTTCACTGATGATTTTACTAAACACTGGAAATGTATTATGTTTTTATTTATTTTTTTACAGAAGAGGACCTAAAGTTTTTAGACCCAGTGGTCAGAGTGGCCAGTGTTCTGGAAACTGCTAGATTCTTATGCTCAGTGCTAGATGAGCTCATTGATGCATTTCCGTCTTGGGAACAAGAACACCTGTCCAAACGTGAGACCAACAACAAGGACGAAATGGAAATAACACCATTATTGCTTAAAAAACATATAAAGCTCTGACACGAGTGACAGTAAACGATTAGTGTCAAGTGTAAAACATTGACAGATTACACTGAATGTTTAGCAGTGATTAAATGGGCATCCAGAGAAAGCAACAAATGCATTGTTTCATGATCACATTACCTTACATGAACTATAGACCTAAAAATGTGTTTATGAGAGTCAAGGCAAATATGACTAATCAGCTCTCTTCTGAACACTTTCACAGATTGCAAGGATCTTCTTTGGAAACTTGGGTACGGAGGGCCAGCAATGATTGAGACTTTACAGGACATCTTAGATCATGCCTGGTTTAGAGACCTCTCCACAGCGAATGAAGGAGAAGGAAACTGAAAAAAAGCATCAGAAAAGAGATGTTCTTTTGATTCAGGCCTTTTAAATAAGAAAGAGCTCTTTTCAGATCAAAAAAGAAGCTTATTGTCATGCTCTCATTGTTTGACAGGTTGGGCGGCAGCTCTGAGCTCCTTGAACATGGGATCATCTCTCTTCCAGAGATGTTAGGACTCCAGCACTTCTCCGCTCTCCTCATCCAGAGCCAGAAGCTGCTCTGTTCAGCTGTGGGTTTACAACTGTGCCTTTATTCCAGTGATCAACAAATTAATGTGAAGAGATTCACAAACACAGCTCTGCCAGGCATTCGTTTGCCAGTTGCTGCTTTTGCATTTGTGCATCGCAGCACGCATTTGAGGATTTCAAAATGTTTCTGGCGTCAAGACGTGTGCACAAATCCAGACAGGTGGACTCCTCCCACTGTCTGCTGCTGACCAATCACAGCACGTTCTCACTACAACCAATCACGCTTTGCTTATTTATCTACACCGGTTCAGATAGGAAGTATAAGGTCCATAAGAAGTGTTGCAGTACAAGATATTTAACATTTAGATTTCATTAGACTGTGAGATTGTGTATCAAGCCAAGCCACAGTGTTATGTTTTAATCACCTTTAAAAATATTAGAGGAAGAGAAGTAGTGCTTTACGTCTCTTTATGGGAACACTGGATAGAAACGTTATGAAAGCGTCACATAATTCTAGATTCGACAGACTAATAAATAACTCGATTCATTTAACAGATGAAATTACTGTCACACAACAGCATTTCCCAGTTCTTCAGTCAAGCATATTTAATGATGATCTAACAATTGGGCATTATAAATATTTTAACCATTAATGAAATGTTACAAATCCACTCGCAAAACCGCAGTAGAGCTGCAGCAATTCTGAGGCTCGCACTGTTACTGCACTCATATTTGGTATTATACATGATATTTGTCCTGTATTTGTGTAAGTACAGGTGATTGATTATAATGCGTTCTGTTTGATTCTGTCAGGTGTAGAGAGGCTGTTATCGCTCGGGATCTGTGAATAATCATAATTTATATATAATCCTGAGTTTATCCTGATTGACGGATCCCAGTGGAAATATAAAGAAGCCACATTAAAGAAGGTTTACCCACACAAAAATCACTTAACCCCTTAACCGCAGCCCCCTTTCTGAACATGCTGTAATTCACGAACTCTTTAGAATACAGACCTGAGGCTGGTCTCTTTATAAAGAGACCAGCAGGTTATTGCTGAAGTGAAAGTCAAGTCAAGTCACCTTTATTTATATAGCGCTTTTACCAATACAGATTGTGTCAAAGCACTTAACAGTATCAAATTGGAGGACAGAGTGTCAGTAATGTATAATGATAAGATTAAACACTCAATTTTCATTTAAAGGCATTTCATTATTGAATTCAGAGATGTCATTGTCTAGCTCAGTTTAGTTTAAATAGTATCTGTGCAATCAAATCGGCGATAATTGCTAGAAATTAGGTGTCCCCAACTGAGCAAGCCAGAGGCGACAGCGGCAAGGAACCAAAACTCCCTCTGAGACAGAATGGAGAAAAAAACCTTGGGAGAAACCAGGCTCAGTCGGGGGGCCAGTTCTCCTCTGACCAGACGAAACCCGCAGTTCAAAAGTTTATATTTCTATTTTAATTTTGTTGCAATTTCTAACAATAGTAGTATTATGTAGTTAGGTATTTTATTATATTTTTAGTTATTTTGTTACATTTTTTATAATTTTATTGTATTTTAATCGAGGTTTTCGCTGGGAATATGTCTCTGGGGGTCATCTGGGGGTCCTGGTCTCCGCTGACGATCAGGGCTGCAGACATCATCTCTTGGTGCTGATCCACCATCTGATCATAGGAAAGAAAGAGACAAATATTAGCGTAGATGCCATTCTACTTACGATGTAACGAGTACATTGTGTGTTATGGGGAGTGTTCCCGGTTCCGGTTGATCTAATTAATGCAGCCTAACAATCCTTTAACGGATTTGAATAATAGAAGTGTGTTATGTGTACGCCAGGATAAAGAGATGGGTCTTTAATCTAGATTTAAACTGACAGAGTGTGTCTGCCTCCCGAACAGTGTTAGGTAGACTGTTCCAGAGTTTGGGTGCTAAATAGGAAAAGGATCTGCCGCCCGCAGTCGATTTTGATATTCTAGGTATTATCAAACGGCCAGAGTTTTGAGAACGCAGCGGACGTGGAGGACTATAATGCGATAAGAGCTCGCTCAAGTACGGAGGAGCTAAACCATTCAGGGCTTTATAAGTAATTAACAAGATTTTAAAATCTATCCGATGTTTGATAGGGAGCCAGTGCAGTGTTGACAGGACCGGGCTAATATGGTCATATTTCCTGGTTCTAGTAAGGATTCTAGCTGCTGCATTTTGGACCAACTGTAGTTTACTGATCAAGCGTGCAGAACAACCACCCAATAAAGCATTACAATAGTCTAGCCTTGAGGTCATAAACGCATGAACTAACATTTCTGCATTTGACGTTGAGAGCATAGGTTGCAATTTAGATATGAAAGCATTTCAAAAAAGCAAGTTTGTTTACTGTAATGAAAATGTACTGTGTGAAGAAGTTTTTATTTTATTTAAAATAAATATTGTATAAAATTGCTATAAAATTAAAGCCATATGTATATATATATATATATATATATATAAGTTGTGTTCCTGTATATAAGAAAAAAAATTGGAGATCCCTGTGAGATATTAATTAGAACATGTTATTAAAAATAGGCACCAGGTGACATCCAAACTCCAGTGACTTTTTGATGCGTTTCCCTGTCACACACGTTTACATTTCTGTTACAATATTGTCTATTCCAAAATAATGAACAAAAATGAAATCTTAAGACTCAGACCTTTCTGACAAAATGTATTCTAAAAAGATTTGATAAAATATGGTGAAGCATTTTGTAATGACACCTGACACCGCTAAAAGAATTTACCATTCCAAGATAACAGAATGTCTGATTTCAAAATGGTTTTCACCATTGAATTTTGATGAATTTTGAGGTTTTAGGGTTTCTCGTTGTAGCGAGAACGAGATGCTGGTCAACGCAATGTTTCTGTTATCTGATTGGCTTGAGTAGATGGTGGGTGGGTGGGTGGGTAAAGCCTTTTGTACTCCTTAAATCTTCACAAGTTAACTTCACTAGATGCACTTAACATCGAAATATCGAAACCCATAACGTCATCAAGCACAGATAACTCCATGATATCCATGTGTATTTATATTGGAGGAATATACAATTATTAACATAAAGTGTCATATTTGAAAGTTTTTAGACTGAATGGTAAATGCAACTTGATAATACAGTAATATTTATACCGCATATTTAAATCACACCTTGGACTAAAATCCTCGTCCCACTGTATTTATTTTATTCAAATAAACTGTAGTGAAGAAATATTTTATTTCAGTTCATTTTTCAGTAATTGATTTTTCATTTTTATTTTATGTCAATTTATGAAAATGATTTTGATCAGTTGTTTTCATCTTAGTTTCAGTTTTGTTGACCTTGTCCACCGGTCTGTGGATTTGTGTGCTCGTCTTGATGTTAAAAATGTTTGGAAATCCACAGATGTGTGCTGCGATTCACAAACGCACAGAAAGCGTAACAATTGAATTCCAGGCAGAGTTGTGTTTGTGACATATTTTATTTTTTTATTTGTGGATCATATGTGTTTATCTGGAGCAAAGGAGCGATTCCAAGCCCATGCTGAGGTCCTGATGAAGATCCTCCAGCCTCCTCACACTCAGCAGCAGGAAGTGAACTGGAGAAGGAGAGCGGTCCAGACGGCACTGGAGCTCATCACTACATCAGGACGCAGACTTGAGCTCCACGTGCTCTTATCAGAGAGCCGTCTGTCTCCCAAGACGTCTGATAGACTGCAGATCAATGTATCATCAGACACGATGCAGAGAAGCGCATTATATACATCCTGACAGCTTTATAAAACAAAAATTACAGTATGCAAAAGTTATTTCAGAGGCAATAAGTTAAATAATTATGACAAATGCACATGACGACAGAGACTTGAATGAAGTCTTGGGTTCTGTAACTAATGACCTGATGTTGAAAATTCAAACACAAAGATGAAATTCACACACGGATGTTTTTTAAAGTTCTCCGTTTAAAAAACCTTTTCAAGCATCAACAGAATGGCCTGTTTCTGAAAGGTGCTTCTCTCGTAGCTCTGCTCGTGTTCTGCTTCTCTGTCGTCACTACAAAAAATACTGCATTTAAATAAAATATTTTTTAAATAAAATTTTTATATTTTAATATAACCATTAAATTAAACTATCTTAAACAAAAATTGATTTATGTTTTTTATTTTTTATTAAATACAGCATCTTAAACATAACACAAGTGTGCTGATGTTATTGTAATGCTGGAAGTGCTAAATGTGTGAATTCATTTTCGCACTCATTATCTCAGGAAAACGTGGATAATTATTATTTTTTTTACATTATTGTAGTGTACAGATTATCATTCATCAGGTATTCTTTTGAACATTAAAACAAACACGTTATTGATAAATATAAATCAACACCACATTCTGAGTTTTAGCACAAGTGCTGCTGTGCAGCCATTTTCAAATAAAGAACATTATATTTATTATTAAAAAAAAAAAAAAAAGTTTGAATGAATGAGTCGCTTGTTTCATTAATTTTCATTATTAACGAATCTCTTGAATGAATGACTAAATAACAAATATATTTTTATATATATTTACTAGTGAAGTTACTTTCAAAAGGTGATTTACTTCTTTTTTTGACTGCTACTGCAGACGTCAGTGTTTATATCTGAACTTTCATCCAGTACTTGTGTGATAATGTGAATTATCATAAGACAGGGATAAAGCTATGTGGTTAAAAAGACAGAAGCTGTTCAAACTGATGTATTACAGCAACTCGTCTTTCAAAAATCATATTCAAGATCTCTAGACCGGTTTGCTGCTGCTTCATCAATAAACCAGCTACGATGAGTCCAAAATACAGCTGCTAGAGACAATATGCTCAAATAACACCAATTCTATCATCTATCTTTGAGTGATTAACTGAATTGCTTTGTGAAGCAATTGGTTCAGTTGATTCAAAGTTTCAAAAAGATTGCTTCTCTCATCACTGGGCAAAACTGGTTTTCTCATATATTTTGGACATTACTAGTACTAAAACCATGCATGGATTGATTTGGGATTGATCTACTTTTTGAGTTTACAGCTATAACATTTGTCTAGAAACTGCACATTAGCTGCTTTTCTCAAAATGCTCAAATAGAGTTTTTCAGTACTGGTATTAGGGTTGGGCGATTGTCTACCAAATTGTGTCTACAGTGAAACATTTTGATGGACGATGACATCAGGGGGCGGGTTTAGGGGTGTGCCCGAAGCGTGAATCTGTATGCAGAAAGGCACGGAAAACAAATAACGTGTTCTACGGAGCCACTAAAGGGACGTTAGCCGCGGTTGCCCCTTACATTACAGCACACGAAAGTTACTTACCACATACACAACAGTAAGGAGAGATGACTGAGAGGACAATAGCGAATGATTTGCAGATACTGACACCACTGTCAGTGGTCCACTGACAAATATCTAATCTTGTGAAACGTGTGGCTCAACATTGTGATGTCTGTCAGCCCAACCCTAACTGGTATCTGTTTCTGCTAATTTTTATTAAATTGATATTATGTAGAACAATGCCTTCTGTGTTCTGGTTTGACTGTAGTGATAATGCAAACACTGACACTTCAAATCAACATCTAAGACAAATTTCAAACTTGACAAAGTAGTATTTGAGAATGCTTATATATGCAAATCCACAACCTAATAAAAGGTAGTAATTACCGTATTGTCCCGAATATAAGACGACCCTGATTATAAGACGATCCCCCTTTTTCCTGATGTACCTTTTGGAAAAAGGCTTTTTGAAAACCAAATCTTTTTTTTTCTCTCTCTCTGTAAATCTTCAATTATTTTCAAATTGCATGTTTTTCCTATTTTAATTTTTGTTTTGAAAGTATGGTAAATACTGGTCAAATGTACCAACAATGATATTGAATAATATACACTTGATATACCATTGAAATAACAGGTAGCCCATCTGAATTATATAACATTTAGGCTATCCATCTCATAGTAGCCTACCAAAATTTGATTATCAGAAGAAGTGAAATCTTATTGTAGTCTTCAAATCTGGGTACTGTCTTAAAATCACTTAAAGAGGAATTTTGGTCCCATCAGATCAGGCTAACATGACAGCCATGACTCGTGCTGCTGTAAGCTTTTCTTTTTCTTTTGTTTTCACTCCCGATCTTTACAAAACACATATTTCATGGCACACTCGTGTTTGGCGCCAACTATTGTTGTGGGTGAATTGCTGACATCTCAAAGTCTAGACCCTGAATATAAGACGACCGCCTTTTTTCAGATGCATTTCCAAGAAAAAAAAAACTTTGTCTTATATTCGGGACAATACGGTATGTCTTAAAACAACTATAAGTCTGTTTTTATAGCACTATACAAGAATCTAGTGGTTACACCATGACATTACAGGTTTCCTTTTATTCTCATCAGAGGGCACTGATCTGCCTTCAAAACCCAGATTTTTAAAGGCCTAGTCTACTTTAACCTTAAATACTGCATTAATTGGCAATATATATATTTTTACAATGGAAAATAGGGCCATTATTGCATAAATATTAATTAGTACCAATAAAACTGTCTTATATATATATATATATATATATATATATATATAAATATACGCGCATGCATGTATGAAGTACTCTCTTAACAATAAATGAGAGAGACAGAGACAAGAGTTAGTGGGCGTTCACACCAGACACGAATGAAGGGTTAAGCACGAGTGATTTACATGTTAAGTCAATGCAAAGACACGATAGACATCCTTAGGGCCCTATGAAATCAGTTTTATTTTTTCCCCAAATTCTGTTTAATTTTTTTCTAAATCCTATTTTTTCCGTTAAAATTTTTCCTAGATTCCGTTTTAATTTTTCTGGACTCCTTTTTGATGGTCAAATTAAATTTTATTAATCAAAAAGCATGCCTAAGCCAGATAGCACACATATGTCGCGGAGACGTCTGCTAAAGAGCGTATCATCTGGAACACATTGCATTCTATTTTTATAGTCGTATTTTGATCGTCTGAAGATCAGCTGTTTGAGCTGTTAAATGAGACGTCTTCTCTACCTCTAAATGACATCTATACAACTTGTCTTTATCACCCGAAATATGCCGGATATGTGCATCAGGATGGGAAGCTGCAGCTACTTGATTAATTTAAAGGGAAATACGTTAAGAAATAACAATGATTTAAAATCCATATTCTGTGATATTTGCTTTTCTTTCTACAAGAACGTATAGCATGTTTAAAAGCAAACATTACATTATTTTGTAGATAATGGATCCATATTCCTTGTCCCATTTTTGTCTTATATTGATATTTACAAGGAGGCACCAACACTTTTTTTTTCTTTACTTATGCACAGAATAACACTGTGTGCTTTACATGGACATTAATATTGCTCTAAATGATCAGGCAAAATGTGACTTACAATCTTTACTGGAAACAAATGACAACAAAAGCACAACACAGAAAGAAAAAAAAGGTACAATTTTTAGCCACGTAATAGCCTACATCATGCACTTCGAAATGTGTTTGTCCAACTATCCCTGTTAGTTTGATCCTTCTGTAATAGAGATAAATTTGATCTTACGTGCCTACACAAGTAATTTTGTAGAGAGCATATTAGACTCTTGACTAAAAAAAATTAAGTGTTCAACATTACAAGCTTGGTGATTAGATTTACGATTAAATGTACAAACATATAATATTTGATACTGAGCAAGTTCTCCAAAGTAATTATGATTACAAGTTATTTTGTACTTCAACTGTAATGAGATACTGTACTAATTACTCTAAAAAATATATTGCATTACTTAATGTTTCAAATCATAATGCATAAAATTTATTTTTGGACTGACGAACACACATTTTAATGTTAAACTTGAGACGTTTGTTAAATTTGCTATTGTTTAACACAGAAATGTTATATCGATACAGCATTTAATGCAATTACTGTACATCCTACCTCCAATTAAAATACAGAATAATTAAGAGCAATCACTTACCTTTTTAAGGTAAAATTAAATCAAATACTTAATTACACCCAAGACTTCCTGCAAAGTTCAGCTCCAACCCTTCTTAAACACTACTGAACCAGCCATTTATGATCTTCAGGAGCACTCGTTAATTACAGACAGGGGTTTTGAACCAGTGTTGAATTTGAATTTGTTTTTTGCCTTTCTTCAATTTAAAATTGTCATTGTGTGAGTATTGTTGGTGTTTTAAAAAAATAAAACACAGAATTCAATGTACAAATTAAACAACAATTGTTATTAAAACTACAAAATAATTCAAAAGCAGTGAGTGATTTTCTGTCTTGTGTTGCTGGATTAACATTAAAGACACATACGATAACCTTTCATGATGGAGAAGAACAGCAAAAAAGAACAGCGTTATTTTGTGGTGCGCGCATATACTATGCGTTACGGTAATAGCGTGTTAAAACAGAGCAGAGGAAAAGCAATCTTTAGCTTTCATTTATTGAGCCAGTTTCTCTGTCAATGAATGAATGAATAAATAAAGTTTAAAACGTCTGATATAAAAAAATAAGACCAATTAACATGAAAAAACTGCCTGATGAGAAATAACAAAATACAAGCTTTTTACAACTTGCATAAAACCATTTTGTATCTGAATTCACATAGTTACAAAATAAAACCCCGTCTCCACAAAAAAGTTTCACTTTAGATTAACAGTACACCAGCCCAGGGTGTCACTCAGTCAGTTTTAGGACTGTCTGGTGTAGCATTATATAATAACAGCCCTCCAAAAACTCATATATGACCAGTTTTGTCCGATTTTGAATAGCTCTAAAAATGAGACTCCGTTTCCACAGACCAGTTTCAATTCAGATTAATAGTTCACAACACCAGGGTTTCACATTAGATAATAAAAGCCCTCCAAAAACTCATATAACCAGTTTTGTCAAAAATATCGGTACCCTTGCAATTCTGTCAGAAAATGCAACACTTCTCTCAGAAAATTGTTCCAGTTGCAAATGTTTTGGTACTCACGTGCTTATTGTTTTTGTTTGCACTGCAACAACACACACACAAAAAAAAAAAAAACAGAAGAAAAGTCAAACTTGATAAAATTTCACACAGAATTCAAAAATGGACTGGACAAAATTATTGGCACCTTGTCAAAATTGTAAGAAATAATTGCTTTTCAAGCATGTGATGCTCCTGTAATTTGTATTTAGACACACCTGTGGCAAGCAACAGGTCTGGGCAATATAGTAATCACACTCGCAACCAGTTAAAATGGAGAAAAGTTGACTCAACCTTTGAGAAAAGAAAGAAGTGTAAATAGCTGTCTGTGGATTTGAGAGAAACAATAGTGGAAAAACATGGACAATCTCAAGGCTAAAAGTCCATCTCCAGAGATCTGAATGTTCCTGTGTCCACTGTGCGCAATATCATCAAGAGGTTTACAGCCCACGGCACTGTAGCTAACCTCCCTGGACGTGGACGGAAGAGCAAAATTAATGAAAAATTACAATGAAGGATTGTTTGAATGGTGGATAAAGAACCCCGATTAACTTCCAAACAAATTCAAGCTGATCTGCAGACACAGGGTACAACAGTGTCAGCTCGCACTATCCGTCGCCATCTGAACGAAAAGGGACGCTACGGTAGGAGACCCAGGAGGACACCACTGCTGACACAAAGGTATAAAAAAGCAAGACTGGAGTTTTCCAAAACTTATGTGACAAAACCACAATCCTTCTGGGAGAACATAGAGCTTTTTGGTAAAGGACATCATGGCACTGTTTACAGAATAAGAAATGAGGCCTTCAAAGAAAAGTAAATAGTTCCTACAGTCAAACATGGTGGAGGTTCAACGATGTTTTGGAGTTGCTTTGCTGCTTCTGGCACTGGATGCCTTGACTGTGTGAACGGTATCAGCGCTGCAACTTTGCAGATATTGTTTATGCTCAAACAGCAACATTACACACTAACTAACGTTAAAAAATGAAATTGCAATCAACCACCCCTTTAAACTAAATCAGTTTTGGAAGTGTCAAGTGTCATGCTGCATCCCAATTCACCTGCTTAGAACCTAAAAGTATCTGCTCTTGTTCTGAGGAAAAAGTACATATTTTAGATTGTGTAGAAGAACAGTAGGCAAGCTTTGGGACAGACTACAATCCTCGTAATTGCCACTTTAAAGACTGCGTAAACCGGTAGCTGCTGCCGACTTTATTTCAGTATGGTGACGTATTTTCACCTGAAACAGAATATTGAGTCGAGGGTGGGGTTTTGTTTTTGCTCTCCTCCTCTCATCTTCACTCGCAGCAAACTAACGGTTGGAGGGGCATGGTTAAGCGTATTATGTCCAAGCCATGGCCCAAGCTGTCAAACTGACATCAGAGAAGACATGCCATTCCAGAGTGGAACCAAATGAGCAGATTTTGATTAAAGATTACAGAGACAAACCATTTTTTCAGAGGATTAACTTGCACAGATTAATTGTTCACTTTAAGACTAACAATTTGTGCGACCAAATAAATATTGTACATTTTGATTTCATGCTGACTTTAACTGATGCTCTGACGTTTAGTAATGTGCTGTATAAACTGCTCAGTCAATCATCTTTCCGCATTTAAAATCCCCCTCATTTAATTTACTAGGATTGTAGAAGCACGTTGATCAGTCAGTATTTTGAGATACTGGATTTTTGACTTTCATGAGCTGTAAGCTCTAATCATCAAAATAAGAAAAACTTTTGAAATGTTTTACTTTACATGTACTGAATCTAGAATATATGAAAGTTTAACTTTTTGAAATAAGTTACAGAAAAAATTAACTTTCACAATATTCTAATTTTTTTAGATGCACCTGCATATATAAGGATATACAGACATCTAGTGGCTACATCACAGTATTACATATCATTTTTTTTTACTTTATCCCACCAGAGTGTACCATTTGGCTCCATTAATTGGATTTTAAATGCGTTTGCTCTATTTTTAAATTATATTAATTGCAGTAATTACATAGTAATACTAATATGATGTGTACAGTATTTGTATTATTTTACATATGAGTTATAAAAAGCAAGTATAGTACATTTATTTTATGTATACAGTATATTTGAAAAAGAATATATATCTGACAAAAATGATGGTATAATGTTAATGTTGTTCGTCTTTATCACCAGTGGCGCCGTAAGAAAAGGGGGGGGGGGGGAATGCGATCTGTACAGAAGGGAACACAGGAGTAGATGCAAATTAGTAATAGTAATAATAATAATATAGTATGATATTTTTGTATTTTAATGTTTGGTCCTACAGTAATTGTGAGTTTGGAACAGTTCACTATCAAGCATCAATCTTGATACAATATAATTGAAGCTGGCACAGGAATTGCAGAATTAATGATAGTAATATTAATATATAATACTAATAATCTATTCTAGGTAACTTGGAGCTGGAACTGGATGATAAGAGAGCTAATACTGTTAAACTGGTAAATTATTTAAGCTTAAACTCTTAAAATAATGAATTTACCACTGCAAAATTTACACACACACACACACACACACACACACACACACACACACAAATACTTAGGACAGATTGCAACCTTGACAGGGCTTTTCTTAATTTTGTATTTAATTTTTTTTTTTTCTTAATTGCATTTCTTTATCTCATTGATAGACTGATGACCTTCATGCTCCTAGTTTTGCTTTTAAATTATTTTACTTGTTTTTTTACTACTTTTTATAAACCATCATTTGAGGCGTCTTCAACACTAATTGGTCATAACACCACAGAGCCTAATTAGCATAGCATGTGAGCTACATAATACAGTACTTCAAATGTACTTTCACTGCATTTCCAAATAATTCTTAGTTTATTACAAAATGGCTTTGACTTTCTGATTAATACTAAATGTAGTAAATTAGTTTAGACAAGAGTTATGTTTATATTGCATTACAGTTAAAAATAATTCCACAATTCCTACTGCATTTTCATTTTCTTTTGTGTTCTAGAGAAGGTATCAACATATATTGTCTCTGCCATTAACATGATTTATGGATGGAAGCAGAACTGTAATGATCCCTGATGTATTGTACACCGAAGCATTAGAAATGGCTTTAAGGATTTGGCTACATTGAAATGTTTCATGTCTTTTTTCTTTATTGTGTGACAAAGACATTAATCATGTGACCAGACCACAAGATCTGTATGTAGCATAATAAAAATGCAAAGTGATTTTGAAAGAGATAAATTGATCCAAATAATATTCCTAACATCAACTTATTAAAGAACATGTTCAAGAGCAGTTGTAAAGATTACAAAGCATTACGAAAATGACGAGAAGCTGTATGCATTGATTTGTGTAAGCAGCATTCAGGAAGCATCAGTTCTGGGTGTCACTCAGTGCTGGCGGCGCTGGATTGATTTTCCTCAGCTTCTCCGTGATAGACTCATACTGCTTTTTCCTCTCCTCCTCACAGAGCGAAGAAGGATTGATCTCCAGGAATTTATAAGCATCTCTAGACTGAACACTGAAGACGCCTTGAGCTCTCTGACAGCACAAACCAAATCTCTTCCAGTACTGAAAGATAAAAGGCATGTCACCATTAATCACATTTACTAAAATATATTTCATTAAATATGTGGACATAATTAAACTAGTTTCAACTTCAATAATGAGCTGCACTGATGAATAATAATAATCTCAACATAAAGTAGTCTAAATGAATGTTAAAGTGCATAACTTGTGATAAAATGTAGAAGTAACACAAAAGCATTACTGCCACAACATGACTTGATCTGACTTGATAGTCATGTTGTGTTTTAATCTGACCCGATACTTGACAAATTCCTACAGTTTGTCTTGTATTTAATTTACAGAAGTGTAGATTTTCACAGTCTTGAGGTTATATAAATGTGCTCATTTGCACATGCAAATTAATGGCAAAGAAGATAAATTAACATGTAAATAAAATAAAATAAGATCATAAAAGTGGATAAAAAAACACTGCAATGATACATGGGGGGGGGGGGTCTAAAAAACAAAAAATCCTACATTTTTTCATGTTGATTTTAAAGGGTTAGTTCAATGTAAACTCACAACTAAAGTCACAATGCAAACTATAACTTTCAAAGCCAAGAATGGTTGTCATCCATGTGTCTTCAAAGATTTAACCTCAACACTGTAGTAATCATCTGTAATGACTTGATCTGACTTGATAGTCATGTCGTGTTTTGTCACCAGATGGTTTTAAAGGGCATTAACCCCCCCCCCCCCCCCCCCCCCCCCATCTAGCGCGTGGCGTGTAACGTGCTCTGGCACATAGATATATATACATAGATGCCTCATTAGCGACCGTTTCTATGGGCTACGTATATATCTATGTGCCAGAGCAGATTGACACATCATTGTATTCTTGAGGGAAACTGGGTTAATAAATAGAGTATAATTATTATTATTATTATGTTTTTTGTTAGTCACTCTTGTCTACACTCCAGTATAGTAGGTGGCGGTAATGCACCTTAATGTTGAATGCCACCCACCATTAAAGAAGAAGAAGAAGAAGAAGAAGAAGAAGGTTGACGCGTCACACACCAGATGTTGTAACAGTCCGACATTGTGTGTATCAGAGGTAAAAAAATTGTCTGTGCATGTTTTTTTTACTCTCAAAGATTGTGTGCCCATTGACTGGCATTATATGACTGACAGACTGCAACGGTTTGAGTTAGAAATCTTTGTGTTCTACTGAAGAAACAAAGTCACCTACATCTTGGATGCCCCGGGGGTAAGCAGATAAACATCAAATTTTCATTTTTGGGTGAACTATTTAGTCTAGAACTACAGTAACATGTTCACACAGCGCACTGTCAGTCAATAAATGGGAAAAAAGTAACTGGCATTACTTTTTTGAAAAAATAACTCGGATATTTTCTTGTAAAATAAAAAGTAATGCGTTACTTTACTAGTTAAAAAGTAATATTATTACGTAACTCGCGTTACCCCCAACACTGGTAATAACTTTCAACGGTTAGACACTAGCATCTCGCTTCAGATTACAAAACTCTTTGCTTTGGATTCTGGAAAATATAGCATCAGCTGTACACTATTAATCAGAGTATATTATGGATAAACAAAAAAACAACGTAGGAAATGAAAGTGAGAACTCAGAGAGTTCATGAAAGGCATAATCAAATTACATCAGGAACATTTGCTCAAACGTCTAACTTACCTTTCCTGCATCGTCAATGGACTTTAGAAAGTCATACTTCATGTCCTCCATGTCAACGATTTCCTCCCCAGCAAAGGTTTTATCTTTCAGCGTGTGCAGAATAGCATCCACCTTCTCCCAAAACTTTTTCAGATCAACCAGAATTTGTTGGATTTGAGAAAGACACAGCTGGACTTCCTTCAGATGGTCAGGATCGGGGATCTCACCTGGAATGATTTATGAGAGATCATTGTGAAGAATTTGTCAAGAGCATAACATGCATGCAGATGCATTTACTGTATGTTTGTGACAATAAAATCACAGAGAGACTCTCACCCATTCGTATTTTACAATTGGCCAGCTGCAGCTGAAGATCAGTCTGCTTGATTTTGATGCTCCATTCTTCATTTCGCAGAATGCTCTTCTCAGAGTCGAGTTGTTTCAGTTTTATATCCAGAGCGATGGCACTAGGCTCCTTCATAGCATCTGGATAGCCTCTAAAAAAGTCAAGGAACTTCTTAGTCCAGTGGGCATGTTCTTCCTGAAATCTTCTGAGGAAGTCGTTCAGCTCGTCAGTTGTTTTTTTAATTTGTTTCCCATTCTCCTCCATTTTGTCGACTACTCTTTTCAGATCCACTTCGAGCTTGGCCAGAGCATCCTCCAGACCCTTCATCTCATCAGATTTTTTCTCTTTTTTTTCTTTGGTCTCTGTTTGTTCTTGATACACGTCACTGGTGGATGCTTTCACACTTTGGTTGTGTCGATCATACCTGAATAATACAGTGCATTTCAAATAAATAATTGAATACAGTGATGTGGTCCGGATTTCATTTGCACAAGACAAGACACTGAACAATTTTCTTAAAGAGGACATATTATTATGCACAAATATAATTCTATACAACAGTTCAGTAGGCACTTTCACACTGGAGGAACGTTTTAATAGCTCCTAGAACTATTGGCGTTAGTTCCCAGTTTTTGGTGTGTTTGCACCACAGGAACTAGGAACGGTTTTAGTTCTAGGAACTCCGTTTGGGGGAACTAAATTAGCTCCTACTTCAGAGTAGGGTCTAAAACAGTTCTACAGCAACTGTTGTGCATCTCTGATCAGTAGGGATGCACCGGTTGACCGGCCATAAATTGAAACCGGCTGGTTTTTGCTTATAATGTGCGATCGGCAACCGGCCGTTTTTTTTTGTTTTTTTTCCCGGCCGATTTTTCCGGAAGTGCGCCCGCGTGCACAGACTACATTTGTAGGCCTAATCATTCGCGAACATGTCATTTGTGTGGAAGTATTTCGAAATCTGTGCGCAGGACGTGAAGATTGCAATCTGCAATGTCTGCAAAGGACAAGTTAATCGCGGATAAATAAGAGCCGCTTTCCTGCGCTAGCTGAAGTTGCGCGAGCGCCCTGCACACGCGTAGACGGTGAACGTTTGTTCAGCTCCGCTTCTCACGTGTTGGATGAGAAACCAAACAGACTAACTTGTGACAAAGCTGAAATGCTTGTTTTTGTAAAGAAGAACTCACATGCACTTTTGAAAAGCCAGAAGTAAACATCAGTTCTGTAAGATATAGGATGATTAGGCCTATTTTTTATTTTACCGAATTTAATTTGATTTAAAAAGCACCTGCTGTAGAATCTTTGTGTTACTCCTTGTACTAAACATTATTTGATTTAACATTTTGGAATAATATATTCATATAGCCAACTTTGGTTTTATTTAGTTTCACTGTTAAAGACCTTTTTTTCTTTACACCAAATTTAAAAATGAAAACAAATGCTGATTAAGTAACATCTTTGTTTGAGGTGTTGAATGTGTTTTGGTTGTGCTGTTTGGATTGTGGAACTATGCAGTTATTGCCTTTAAAATTATATGGTTACAGTTAATGTTTTCATTTAAGGCCAGTTTATAGATTCAGCTAAATGCTTTTGTCAGTACCTATGTTTGTATTGAATGTAGCTTACCTGTGCAGTTACTGCTGTTAATTTCAGATGGTTACAGTTATTTTCAATAGCCAAAACCCAGTTTGGCCTGTTAAATACCAAATAAACATCTTGTTTATGTATACTTTCATGCTTTCTTGTTTGTTGCTTGATTTAAATTATTATTTTTTTAAATGGGAAATCGGTATCGGAATCGGCCGGTTTGCTTGTAAAAAATCAGTATCGGAATCGGCCATGAAAAATCATGATCGTGCATCACTACTGATCAGTACAGCAGTGTTTGGTTTCTAAATGAATCAAAAAGAAGAGTGCGTGCTAATGTAGAGAAGACCTCCCTTCTGATCTTTTTTCATGCTCAAACAGTAACTTTACACATATGATTTCTATATGATCTATACCTATATACATTGACACTTTTTACAAAAAATATATTATTGTTATGAACCAAAACATCTTGTGATCCATAATCCCCATCTGTACAAACAAGACAACAACAACAAAAAAAGGATAACTTTGGACATCAGATTGACCTGTAATTATAAAATCACCCATGTGTTTTCCCTTTGAATTAAGTTGGCACATATTTGTTCCTATAAGATATTACTAATATTTTCACCTGTTCACTATGTCATCCACTTGTGCTATGATGTCACTGATCCACTCTTTGGCTTTCATCAGGTACCTCACCGCCAAAACAGGTTTGTTCTTCTCCACAGCTTGTTTCAATATTGGAAACAGGGAGGTGACCAGGTTGGAACTCGTGCCGACACACTACGAGAAAACATCGATCACCAAGTTAGTCATGTGACAGACTAGTAAGTCATGACAATTCCCAGTGACTACACGAGCGTAAACAGTTAAAATCATCACCTGTCAGTACAGCGAATCATAACCGTATAGTAACTTCTGAAGTTATGTGACGCTGTCATGACTCATGACTAATTGTGGTAATTTCTTATTTTTTAGTTTTCTCTTCCTGTTCGAGCTTGTTGTGACAAGTTTGAGTCCAAACATTGTCCAGTGTACCTGTACTCCTTAGTTCTTCTGTTAGTTGTGCGTTGCTGTGTTGTCTTGTGATACAAAGCTGTCATGTTTATGTTCAACAATTCAATTATTATTATCTTCATGCATGGCTTTCTACTCAGCTCCCCCTAAAAATTGTGATTAGCTCCATATTCTATACACAAATTTGTGATCGCCTCAGTCCCCTTTAAATTTCATATTAAAATGGCAGCAGACTTCGATCGGCTTTTCCCCGTCCCCAGTCCACAGACCGCAGCAGCGCAGAGCGAGAAACAGAGGACAAGGTGTGTGTTTATCGATAGATTGTAACAATATCTGCATCTGTGCAGTTCTTTGTCATAAATACAGTTTGATGTCATTTTGATACATGATGATACAAAATGTAATGGGGGAGCAGTCGGTTTCCCCATCTACTGTAAAGCTTTCGCTGCGTTCATCTCTCATCACAACACAGCTGTTTCCTCCAGCGAAAATGTAACGTTAGCCCTTACACATATGAACGCATGCTTTATAAAACGATCATGTTGCCATTTTCATTTGAAAACTTAACTTTCAGTATAAAACATATTATAGTGCATGTGGCATTAACTAGGCCTTCCATACAGTCATGCACAGGAATGATTAAAGACAGTGACAGAGAGCACCTTTTGAAAGTTAATTACAGCATCCACATAATCCACTGTCCAGCCTCATAGCTGAAGTGTTAAAAGGGGAAAGACTCTTTTTGAATAAACATTTAAATCAGAGGGCTGATAGATGACATTGATGGTTATGATGAATTAGGCCTCATACCTTCAGCAGAAGGGCTTCGGAGGATCCGAACAGCAGTTGTGTTTCAATAGCTTGATCTCTGATCAGACGCTCCAGCTTTGGGAATCCTCCCAGACTCAGGAAAGTCAGGTGATAAAGGAGAGCCGTTCGCTCCGCAGATGGAAGAAGCTCCTGAATGAAATCCGCTCTCAATATAGAGTTGTCATCGACAATTTCTGAAATATTTCAAACATTTGTGATGATTAACAACTTTTGACATTCAATAGCTGATGGATGAAAAAGGATACTGTACAAATAAAAAGGCTATTTTGGTTTGAACTTGTTTTAATTAAATCAATACACTCTAAAAAGTGTTCAGTTGTTTTCAATCCATGGCTGGGTAACATCCAATGTGTGTTTTGTCCAATATCAGAATCAGAATCAGACTCAGAAAGAGATTTTATTTCCAAGTATGCTTGCACATACAAGGAATTTGTTTTAGTGTCATAAGCTTCCAGTTCACAGAGACAACAACGACACCCAGACAATAAAAATAAGATAACAATAAAAAAATACACATATGTAAATATAAATAAACAAAAGTTGAAAAAATAAAAATAATTTTAAACATAAATGATTGTATGTACAGTTGTGCTATAGATGATAGAATGGAATAGAATAGAATAGAAGGAGATGCAGGGACGTACTATGGAGGTGGTAGCAAATAAATATAAGGTTATTGCACGTTGTTATTAAAATTTAACTGTTCATAAGGTGGATTGCCTGGGGGAAGAAACTCTTCTTGTGCCTTGCTGTCCTGGTATTTGGGGCTCTGTAGCACCGGCCAGATGGCAAAAGTTCAAAAAGGGGATGACTTGGATGTGAGGGATACAGAGGGATTTTCTGAGCCCTTTTCCTCACTCTGGATTAGGGGTGGCACGGTACACAGATGTCACGGTTCGGTACGTACCTCGGTTCAGGGGTCACGGTTCGATACGATTTCGGTACAACAGGGAAAAAAAATAATCTACTATGCTCAGTTTCTTTTCATTTATTTTGAACAGATAGTAGTGCAAATTACAATTTTTTCCATCTAGATGTGAAAATACTAAATATTATAATATATAATATATAAATCTGTTTTGTTTTCGTTGTGAGTGTACACAAATAAAAGCAGACCTTTATACAGTGATTATTAATAAGACAATAAGTGTTTAAAGTTGATTCTGCTGGTATAAGGAAACAGTTGTAGTGATCGCGCCGGAGCGCGTGCGTGCACACACACACAAAACACATCAGTTCCAGCATTGCTAACTTGACAGCGCAGTTGGTACTTTATCAAAATAAAATACAGTGAGCCAAACATCAGCACACCCGCCTCTGTGTCACCGTTGGAACGCGACTGAAGTACAAAGCTTATCATTTAATAAATAATAGTTTAGCATTCAGATACGTGACATCGCAAATATGGAAATATTACGGAATATTTGGATTTGTGCCGAATGAGAGAGGTAACAGTTAGGATACTTGAGCACAAAGCTTCATTTCGCAAACAGTTGAGTGCGCAAGCCTTTAAAGTATACTCCCTTGTCAGTCTATGTGAGAGACGTTCAGAATTAGCATATGGTCACTGTCTAGGGGGCTTTGCGCCCCCTTCTGGATTGGGGGTGAATTGCCTGTATTTGTCGTAAGGCTTCATGCACCGAACCGAGATGCCCGTACCGTGACTGTTCGGTACGAATACATGTACCGTGCCAACCCTACTCTGGATGTATACAGTTCTTGAAGGGTGGGCAGGGGGGCACCGATAATCCGTTCAGCAGTCCGAACCGTTCTCTGTAGTCTTCTGATCCCTGATTTTGTAGCTGAGCCAAACCAGACAGTTATTGAAGTGCACAGGACAGACTCAATGACGGCTGAGTAGAACTGTTTCAGCAGCTCCTGTGGGAGATTAAACTTCCTCAGCTGACGAAGGAAGTACAATCTTTGTTGGGCTTTTTTACAATGGAGTCGATGTGAGTGTCCCAATTCAGGTCCTGAGAGATGATGGATCCCAGGAACTTGAATGGCTCCACTGCAGCCACAGTGCTGTCTATGATGGTGAGTGAGGAGAGTGCAGGGTTTTTTTTCCTGAAGTCCACAATCATCTCCACTGTTTTGAGCGTGTTGAGCTCCAGGTTGTTTAGACTGCACCAGACAGCCAGCACTTTAACCTCCTGTCTGTAGGCTGACTCGTCACCATCCTGGATGAGGCCGATGAGTGTGGTGTCATCTGCAAACTTCAGGAGCTTGAAAGAGGGGTCTTTAGAGGTGCAGTCATTGGTGTACAGGGAGAAGAGCAGTGGGGAGAGAACACATCCCTGAGGGGCACCAGTGTTGGTGGAGCGGCTGTTTGACAAGAATTTCCCCAGTCTCACTAGTTGCTGGCTATCTGTCAGAAAGCTGGTGATCCACTGACAGATAGAGCTAGGGACAGAGAGCTGGGTTAGTTTGGTCTGGAGGAGTGTAGGGATGATGGTGTTGAAGACCGAACTAATGTCCACAAACAGGATCCTCACATAAATCCCTGATTTGTCCAGGTGTTGCAGGATGTAATGCAGCCCCATGTTGACTGCATCATCCACGGACATGTTTGTCTTGGTAAGCAAACTGCAAGGGGTCCAGTGATGTCCTTCAGATAAGCCAGAACCAGTTTTTCAAATGACTTCATGAAGACAGATGTTAGAGCCACAGGTCTGTAGTCAGAGTCTACATTAGGATTGACGGTGGAGCTTTTGAAGCAGGAAGGGACTTCACACAACTCCAGAGATCTATTAAAGATAGATATTAAAGTCACACTGTCTATATTAAAGTCACACTGTCTGGGCCTGGTACCTTTCTTCTTTTGTTCTTCCTGAAGACCTGGCACACATCTTCTTCACTGATCTAAAGTACAGGAGTGGGGGTATTGCTGGAGGTGTTAACGGTTGTTTAGAGAGATGGTCAGGATGGGTGTGGGAGGTTTCAAATCTACTATAAAACTCATTCAGGTCTTCAGCAAGTTGTTGATTCACCTCATTGCTGGGGGATGGTGTCCTGTACTTGGTAATGGCTTTCAGGCCTTTCCACAGTGAAGCAGAGTCATTGGAAGTGAACTGATCTTCCATTTTTTTTAGCGTATGTCCTTTTAGCCACACTAATCTTTTTATTCAGTGTGGCCTGATTGTACAAGACTCTGTCCCCATTTCTGTAGGCGTCCTCTTTGGCCTGACGAAGGTGTCTGAGTTTTGCTGTAAACCATGGCTTATTATTGTTGAATGTTACATAAGTCCTGGTGGGAATGCATATATCCTCACAGTAACTGATATATGAAGTTACAGTCTCTGTGAGCTCGTCCAGATTGGTGGCAGCAGCTTCAAAAACACTCCAATCAGTAAGGTCGAGACAGGCTTGTAAAACCTGCTCTGTCTCGTTGGTCCATCTCTTTACAGTCTTTACTACAGGTTTAGCAGATTTAAGTTTTTGCCTGTAGGTTGGTATAAGTTGAACCAGGCAGTGATCAGAAAGCCCCGAAGCTGCCCGTGGAACAGAGTGGTATGCATTCTTTATTGTAGTGTAACAATGGTCCAGTATATTACTTTCTCTGGTGGGACATGTAACATGCTGTCTGTATTTTGGCAGTTCACGTGAGAGATTTGCTTGATTAAAGTCCCCAAGAATGATTAAAACAGAGTCTGGGTGCTCACATGCGCTTGCGGAGGAATGTAAACACTCACGAGAATGAACGAGCAAAACTCCCGCGGCGAGTAGAAAGGCTTACAGTTAATGAAAAGCGCTTCTAAATCTGAACAGCACATCTTCTTTAACACGGTTACATCTGTACACCACCTCTCATTGATGTAAAAGCATGTCCCACCCCCACGCGATTTCCCCGTTGATTCTGCATCGCGATCCTAGGGAATCCCTGCAGAACTGGGACAAGAACCACTGTCATTTTAAAGGGACCTCACCCTAGTTCCAAGGCCCTGCTTATGCTTATTAAGATGCATTTTGGTCAATCAGATCACAAGTGGATGAAGGAGACACATATGTGTTGACACCTGCTGTCTCTTTTGTCCACTTTCAAAAACTTCTGTCCTGATTTCTTGGAGGGGAGGATTTATGGGTGAGCAAATGAATGGCCGCATGCAATTTACATATAAACGTGACCGGAGATGGCAGAAAAACATACTGAAAGCAGCAGTTTTCATTTCTGCAGTGTGTGTTAGAAACCTGGAATGGTGAGAGAACATGGCGCTTGGTACATTTATCCTTTCCAAAACTTTTCTCTCTTAGTTGAAAATGTTGAAATCCTGTCTGGCTTGTGCACTTTCCATAATGTTTACGCGTTATATCTGTAGGCAGTCTTTTGTGGCTGTTTGAACACATTTGACCACATGAGCGTCTACACCATGAACACAATCTGGTCGAATGCGTTTTCGACTACTTCTGAAAGTGGACAAGCTCAAAACTTTTTACACCCCGTGTTTAGCGTCGTCCACTTGTGATCTGATTGACCAGGTGTAAACAGGGCTTCAAAAACCAGAAAATATTCCAAAATACTTCCTCTGTCCACTGTCGCCACTGGATTGACCATTAGTTTTTAATGAACTCTTCTTTTCACACAGCTGCTTTGAAATGCATTATGATTTGTGAGATAAAGTTTAAAACAAGCTAAATAAATGTTAAATTCACATTTATATTGGGAACATAAACCTTTAAGAAACATTAGATGCTGTCATTAAAACCCATGTTGTTGCAAAAGACACGTATCACATACTCAGGTTTATTACCTAGCGCAGTCTTCTGTAAAAATAATGAAAGAATCCTAGTGTGGGGAGTCACTACATTAGATGACTCGGTAACACTTTATAATAACTTTCATTAATGAATCATTAACAAACATTATGTAATGCTTAACGGATCATTAGTTAATATATATATTCACATATCTAGAAACATGAAATAATGTGCTTGTTAATTTTTACTAATAAATGTATTAAAATTTACCTAATAATTACATTTTATGTCAATTAAAATGCTTACAAATGTCATCAAACTTCTAATTTATTCATATAATCATGCACATCTTGAAAATCTACAAATAATTTTAACAGATGTTATACAATTATACAACGATTAATGTTTTTTTGGCTGCTGTTGAGTTATGGGTATACGTGATATGGGTATAAGGTTAGGGGCAGGTTTGGTGTTATGGGTAGGTTTAAGGTTGGTAAGGGGTCAACAGTGTACAGGGGTCAATTTGATTACTATAAGGGAACACGATTGAATCTGTTTACATTGCATTGTTTTGATAATGAAGTATTTTCTTGAGTTTTTTCCCCACCTGTTGATGTATAATTCAAGGAATATTCTGTTTAATGATACACATTAGTATAGTAATCTACGTGTTGAGGTAATAATAACATGTTTTGCACCCAAATTGCAATATGTTGTCTTTAGCAAACATTTAGCTAAACTTATAACCAGCCTTTATACAAGCATTGTTATAGTACCGAAAAGAGCCAGATAAAAGTCCAGCGGCAATAAAGATACAAAATTTTTTTAAATATTTATGAACATTTACAAATGATGAATAGTCTCAACTTTAGATTGGGTACTGCGCAAGCATGAACAAATGATTAATAAATAATTTGTAAAGATGTGAAAATAGGGCAAATTCCGGTCATTTAGGTCAGATTTTGGCATCAAAATGACTGCTTATAAAGGTACTAATGATTAGTAAATGTTTATAAACGGTTATAAATGATGAATAGTTTCCACTTTAGATAGATGTACTGCAAAAACATAAACAAATAATTAATAAATTATTTAAGATGTGTAAATAGTATAAGTCTACACAACAAACAAAGACCAGGAATCCCCCCCTATCTGAGGGCTGTCCCCCCTAAAAATATCATTACAAACAACTGTGTGTATTGTAAATAATATAATGGACATATACTTAAAATAACTGTGTTAGTAGTAAAAGAATCTAAATGCAAAAAAATGCTCAATGCTATTTTATTCACTTTAAACATTGGATGAACTGATTCTTTCTCTTTAATATAGATGATGCTGGATCATTAAAAAATTAGCCATGGCAAAAAATGATGATATCTAATGTATTTTTCTATGAGCGACTATAAAGTTACTTAGCTTAGCTAGTTTAAAACTGTAGCTTGTTGTATAGTAAGTCACTCACTACAACTAACACGGCGACAAGCCTGAGTGTGAACTGATATTAAGCTAATATTGTAGACGTACCGATGTGTTGGGTTTTGCTCAATATGATGTTAAGTGGCAGATCAGTGGGCTTGCTGTGCTTGAATATCTAAATAAGAGACGTCTTCAGTCCCAGACCAAACCTAAAATACTATGTGGAGGACGCAAAATAATTTAATAATTATAATATGACCGCGTGGTGAACCTATGAACCAAACTCATATTTAAATATGGTCTCTGTGCTATATACACATGCTATGTACACATATTTATTTGTCCTCACAAGTATAATTTTTCTGTATTATTTGTGTCCTCTTCAGAAATTGCTTTTGAGAAATTTTATGTTTAGTGTCCCCCCCCCCACACTGTTAGATGAAATTTATGCCCTTGATATTAAGTAATGATTAGTTTAACATTATGATTTATTAAAGAAAGTTATTATAAAGTGTTACAGATGACATCTGTGATTGTCTTTGCTTTGTTTCAGAATAAACATACCTAACTCAGCCTTTACCAGCTCTCCAGAGGATTCTGCAATAAAAAGAGAAAATCCAGAGAAGCATCAACAGTGAAATTAACAGCTATAGCTACAATATACTACAAATAGTACATATTCATGTGCTAACATCACCAAAAAAAGAGACTACCATCAGTGTTTCTAAATGAGCTGCATGCACTGCAGCACTGTCTTATATATATATATATATGTTTATCAGCCCAATGCAACACAGCTGTAAGGTCTGTGCCAAGGTTTCTGCACCAAAAGACCACATTTTATGTAAACAAAGAGTCTATATTTTCAGGTTTCATGTCATTTGATGGATTGGTAAAATGATCTCATCTCCTGAACAGTAGAGCAGATCATAATAAAGTTTTGAGAGTTTAAGTATATTCTGTTGATTTTGAGGGTGTGTCCTTCCTGGGGTTTTTCATGTAAATATCCATTTGTGACCTGATCAGGTCCAGGGTCCCTTTTAATGTTAATAATGTCTTCATGTGGAGCAAGGGGTATTTAAGAGAAGTTTGCAAAAGATTCAGGCGGAGGCACATGAACCCCATAGTGCTGTGTGTTCTTCATAAAACACCATATTTCCCTATTTTGAATGGGAATCTGTAGTCAGATCTCCCACACCATTGCTGTGTCTCATCTTTTGCCAGGTATGCAATATTTCTTATTTCTGTATTCTGTAATTGGATGTATAAAACAGGTGTTTGTTTTGAAATGTCAGGAGTTAACGGATGTTCTGCCCGAGCCATCAAACTGACATCATCAGAGAAGGATCACCATTAAACAAGTGCATTTTCCGGTTTATGGGAGCCCTTATATAAAAAAATAATGATGACCCGCGCGGATAAATTATTGATAATAAACGCTGCAATATTCTGTGATTAGGTTAGTAACAGACTAAAATCTTGTTTAGGTAGATTGAGACTGAGATTTTAGAGCAACACATTTTCGTTTGACTAATCTAAATAAGGGGAGCCTCAACCCATCCCCTTTAAATCTAACCAAAGTTAATAAATATTAACAAGACACCACTTTCATTACAATTAGTGGTTGAGGGAATGTAACGCTCAATATGGCCGCACTAGCAAAGCTAGTCCCACTTTCCAGTAAAAACCACCAATCGTCAATCGATGTCAGTTTTAAATGTTGTTTAAATGGGATTTTAGCTGGTGATTGTTCGAAACAGCAGTCTTCCCCATTCAAGTCTTGCCAGTATGATGTAAATAACTGCCCAGAGACGATGCAAACATGGCCACCAACTTCCGTAAACAGACCTTGATACAACCTCGTTAAATGTAAGAAAGTACTAGAGTTTTGAGGTTCTCAATTAATTAATGTAAAAAACAACATGTATTTATGGGATGTAGTGGAGCAAACATAATTATATGTTTTATCTAAATTTTATGTAGTAAAATTTTTCCAAAGTAGAAACTACAGATACTTTTTTGATTGAGTAAAAACACTTGAGTTTAAAACGGAAGGTGTCTTACCTGTTGTATTAGCCATGTTTTTTAATGAACATTCACTGGCGAAGCGTCCAACTGTAAGGTTTCAAAGAAAAAAAATGGAAAAGATGTGATGCAAGTAGAATCAACACAATATAAGCCATAAACAGTTTTATAACCGAAGGTGTGAATTTACAATCACCTCCTTTTGTATTATATTTTCAGTAATCAGATAAGGTTTTTTAGTGCACTGAAAAAAAATCTGTTGGATTAACATAAAAAATATGTACATTGGTTATGTTTACTCAGCATACTCAGCATGTTAAATAAACATGATTTTTATATGTAAAAATGTCATATTTGTATTTAAAGTTCTCATCTTATATTTTTAGTTAATCTGACCTTTCATTTATCTTTTACACAAAATTGTTATATTAACAGAGTTCAACAGAATGCTTAAAAAAATAACCGCACACAACCAAAGCGAAAGCACCTCTCTGAAAAGGGGTACTGTAAGGGGGAGGGAATTTCAAGACGATTCTAAGGGCCCACGCACTTTTGGGGGCACTGCGATCGGACCCGGAATGCGAACAGGCGGACCTCGCAACGCAATCGTGGACAGGGGACTCCCCCAGAACGCGATCGTGACTCAGGCTAAAATTCAGACGGGGGCTGAATCAGTGCTCTTTAGATACAGGATTATTTTAATTCATCAAAAATGAACAATGCCAAGGCACTCAAAAATGTAATGAAAAAATAAAAAGCCTTTATGTCAGTTGACACCCTAATGAAGGCTTGATAGCCACAAAGCGTCGGTGTACTTGTGATTTGTTTTTAATGTAAAGCCATGTAAGAATAAAGGCTTTTTATTTTTCATTATATTTTCGAGTGCCTTGCCGTTATGAGTTTTTTGACAGATTAAGATACATGGGTGAACATAAAAAATGTTTTTAAAAATTGTGTTAAATAATAACTTCAATAACTTTAAATTAAGTAAATTGGACAAGTAACACAATTCTTTTTTCAGAGTAGGGGAGCGCAGGGCACAACCCAACACTTTGACCCTCTCAGTTTGTGCAAATCCACGTGGGGTTCAGAGTATTAATTTCACACTTGTCTAGCACAAATGCCACTTTGTTTCATAATTACACTGTAAACATTTTTCTTTATTTAACTCAAAAAAATGGAAGGTGGGGTACATTGTAACGTCGTAACATGACCATATATCACAGCTTAAAATGTCTGATAAATTTGATCTAATGAAAAAAATATACAAGTCAAACTAAATATTATGTCCATAAAATAAAATAATTTACCTTTTCAAATAAAATAATGGTGTTTTTTTTTTTTAAGAATTAAAAATAATCTAATTTTGGAGTTTGACAACGAACACATTGCAATCATGCTTGAGACGGCCCTGATCGCAAGACACAGCTATACAGTATAGGCTAGTTCAAAACAACGTGGACAAATATATGAAGAAACACATTCAGAAAAACAGACATACACTCCCCTCCCTCCACATACAGCTCTCACAGAACACCAGCGCACAAACGAGCCAAAAAGCTTTACATTTCTGCACATTAAACATCGATTGCCAATCTTTATTCACCTGTTTCTCGTGGCTTCTCATTAAAACTCATAAAAGTAAATAGTGTAAATTATAACGCTAATGTCATAGAGTAACTTATATAATAGCAGGGCACATTATAACGCAGTGTTACAACGTTCCTTCTGCTAGTTAGCAAAGCATTGAAGAAATATCTAAACTGATAAATAACAGACTGGAGATTAAAATAATGTCTCATTTTAAATTAACACTAAAATTTGAGTTGAAAAATTTAATTCAGCCAGAAATATTCTTTTACTATGGCAAAATAAATATTCAGCGATGTCTTCAAAAGATTTTTGAATTTTGGTGCACATTTTATAATGTTGATATGGTAACTAGTAAATGCAGTAAATTTGGTTATGCTAGCACGTGTGGAAATATTTAAACTACGCATGTTAAAACTAACCCCGCATAAGTTTGTGCCCCGCGCTCCCCTACATCAGTCTTAGTTCATAGTAAATCTATTCAGTTAAAGTTTCTTAATAATTTATACATTTTATATCCAATTTGATTAATTATAAGGTTTCTTTTGCCTATTGACTAGTTTTTTAGCCTTAACAAACCTTTCCAGGACGTTGCAGGGAGGGTTTTGTTTGATAGTAGTAATGCACAATTGATTTTCTGATGGTTACACTTTTAATAATAACAAATAAAGTATATCAATTTGGACAGTGACTGACAATAGTGTACCAATAGTGTTCTACTCACCTATCGTGTTTTCAGTGTCCTTTTCCAGCTGTCCTCCAGCAAACTACACCAGCCTAATATACAGTAGTGGCACTATAGGGCAGGGCCTGCTGGGGCTATAGCCCCGCCTTAAATTTGCATTGCACCAGAAGTCCTCCCAAGAATTTTCTAATAATTCTCCTGTTTCTTACTTTCCTCAGTGTGACTTTCACTAAATATTAAAAGTCATTTAAAATCCTAAAAAATAAAGTTTTAATGAATATGACGTGTTTTATTATATTATAAATTCAAACTTATATTTCCTACTGACACACTACAGCAAAAGATGTAAATACCTGGATTAAAACCTACATGCCTGTGAGACTTCTGCACAATGTGCACCCTGGAGCACAAAAGCAGTGCTAACAAACCATACTTCAGTGGAAAGCTTATTTATTCAGCTTTCAGATGATGTATAAATCTCAATTTTAGAAAATTGACCTTATGACTGGTTTTGTGATCCAGGGTCACATATAGCATATATATGTTTTTCTATTGTGTTCAAATGTAATTTGTATTTTCCAAAGCTGGAGTGTCTGTCAGAGAACCGGAAACAAAAACTGCTGTTTCACTCCTCAAGGCTATTTTGTTGAAGGTATGGCCTTCTGTAATTCACTAAGAATGTCATAAATCTGTAGGCTAAGGCCTTATATTGATAAAAAAAAAAGTTTAATCGGTTCAACTTAGAAATTGTAAGTCAACTGGTAACATCTACAATAACTGTTTTTTTTTTTAATTAAATAAATGATTTAAAGTTACTGATTATAACTGAATTCAACCAACCTTAAAAAACAAGTTTTACTGAAGCATAACTGTTAGTAGATGTAACTTGATTTCTCCAGTTACTTATTACTGAAGTTTCATATAATCTTTATCATATAATCTCTAAAATGGCAGAAGGCATAACTCGGGGGAGAAGAATGGTTGAGTAAATTGTTATTTTTGTTTTCTTTGCGCAAAAAAAAAAGTATTCTCGTAGCGTTGCAAAACTGAAGTTGAGTCACTGATGTCACATGGACTGTTTTACCGATGTATTTACTACGTTTCTGGACCTGGGAACATTTCAGTTGCGTTGCTGTCTATGGAGGGTCAGATAGCTCTCCGATTTCATCAAAAACATCTTAATCTGTGTTCCAAAGATGAACGAAGGTCTTACGGTTTGGAACGACATGAGGGTGAGTAATTAATGACAGAGTATTCATTCTGGGGTGAACTAACCCTTTAAAATCAAATGTATTTGAATGCAAATTAATTTTGTTTAGATCTGTTAAACTTTTGCTTGCAGTTAATGCAATTAAATGTGTGTTTAAGTGACTTAGAACAACATAATGATATTGAAAGAATTCTGTACACAGATGTAAAGTACAGTACTGTTACATACAAATACAGTACTCTCATAAATGACACTGTGTCAAATATTATACCGAAAATTAAACTTCATAGAGTTAATAGCGCAAGAGCTGGTGATGAAAATTTCAACAGTTTTAATTGAAGTATACTGTATAAGAAAGTATATTTAAGTTTAGAAGTGCATTAATGCACATAGTATATATTATAGACTAAATACATTTAAAATACATTAACAAATGTAATTTTGGAGAACACACTTAAGTTTTGTGTTCTTTAGTATATTGATAAACATCAAAATAAGTGTACTTATTTAAAATACAATAAAATCATAATTATGTAAAATGTGTAAGTAATACTTAATTAGACATTATTATAAAGGGCATTTTTAAAAAGTGCACTTAAGTATGTTAAGACCTATTGTCATTAAAGTGTACTCTCTTTAAGTACACTTAAGTGGCCTTTAATTTACATTATATTATATCATCTGCAAGTGCACTTTTTAAAAAGTATACTTTGAATAATTGAAGTATACAAAAAGTACACTTTTACTGCAATTAAGCACACTTCTTTTTCACAAGGAAAGATCTATTCAATTCCACTAAAACCTTTACAATGCCAACATTCATGTAAATGATTGATAATTTTTTTTCTTTGTAGGTTATCTGGAAAAAGGGTGCCATTTATGTTCAATGAGAATTGATAAGTAACCTATATTCTTGAGAGATTGCACATGGTTCACTGGAAAAAGGGTGTGAGACAACAGCTTATCATTCCCAAGGTATTCTATCCCACCTCGTGTTCCGAGACAAATGCGTGGACAATACAGGTGTCAAAAGCACTCTTTAGCATCTTTATTGTGACACGACCAGTGACTGGTGATTTTGATCATCATGAAATGATATATTGTGCTGTAAGTTAGGTGTTTTTGAGCACCTAACCTGACCTTTACCTCTAAATCTTGCCATTTCTCAATATAAAACACGCAATAGGCAGATAAAAGTAGTCACAGTAATTTATAAAAAAATGTTTTTTGAGTCTTCAGTGGCCAAATGATTGTTTTAAGGAACAGACCCAAAACTGATCACATCTTCATCCAACATAATGCTCAAATCTCATAGACCACCCAAAGAGGCATTATGTCAGTTTAATCGTGAAATCCCATTGGCTCCTGTGCATCACATGACTATGTAGTGCACAATGTTATCCTATGGCTGTAGAAAAGCAGCAGGACTGATTTACTTGATACCAACAGGCAGAAGAAGTATAACTTACATATTTTTCTAAATTGAGATGTTGTTTGATTTAGAGTAAGGATGGGGTTTAGTGCTGAAAATATCCATAATATAAAATAAATATATATTAGTGCTGTCAATCGATTAAAAAAAATTAACAAATTATTCCAACCTAACATTAAAGTATTTTAAATAATTAAAATACTTTTACATTGCAATTTCACATTCGATCTTCAAATTAATGTAGAAACAACATAAAGACAGTATATTTTTTAATATTTGTATAATGGCATCTTTTAAACGACTGAAGGACAGTATCACTGATACCATACTACTGATGCCTCTAGAAAATTGTTTTCCCCCTAATATTTAACCATTGACTAGCCATGCAACATTACAAGAGCTATCAATTTTAACATTTATTTGACTACTTAAAATAACTTCTAATTTTAAGTGTACTTAAAACAATCTTTGCATAAACCCATTATAATAAACTGTCATATTTAGTTACCTGTGCCCTTCAGCAAGTTGGAAACATACAGAAATTTCTTTATTTCATAATCTCTTTACCTATTCTGACCCACTTCTGGGCCCGTATTTATCAAGCTTCTCAAAGTGCCATTTTAGTCTCAAGTGCTGAGAATTCCTGAAATTTACTCCTACTTTCAAACTTAAGCATGAAAGAAAGTTATCAAATTTCTTAAAGCTAAGAATCGCTCTTACTCTCCCAGTTATTTAAGACAGCTCGAGAGGTCTCGCAAGTGGTTAGGAGTTGCCAGCAGGGGCTTGTGATGGCGCTGAGGACAAAGAGATGTGCGCAAATCTTTCAGGAGAGGATGAAAGTTCTTGAAATGTTTGACGACGAGCAGTTAATCAAACAGTATCATTTGGACAGGGACGAATTTGGTGAGGGACGTCGGTTTCACTTTATTTTGATGGTCCCTTTAACACATTCTATTGACTATAAGTAATGTTGCACCTACATTTCTACTGACTCTCATTAGAGTGTTAGTAGTGTATTAGTTGACTGGTAGGGTTAGGGTTAGAATAAGTTGACACGTTCTTGCAAAGTTACTTATAGTCAGTAGAATATCTGTTGGGAGACCAACACAATAAGGAGTTAGTAGATATGAAGTAGGCAGTCTACTAATACTCTTATGAGAGTTTGTTGACATGTAGTTGCAACATTACTTAGTGTCAACAGAATGTTCAAAAGGGACCATCAAAATAAAGTGTTACCAGGACGTCATATCACCAGTAACTTTTTACGCAGCAATGCATTTTCAGAGGAACTGAAGGTTGTGATGACGCTTTGTTTCCTTGCCACAGGAAAAATGCAGCAATGCAATGCTGATGATTTGGGGCCATCACAACCATCAATAAACCGAATTATCATGGAAACAATTATGGCACTTGCAGCTCCACACACTGTCACACGTTTCATTGACTTCCCAACAACACCCCGCATAATTCAACAGAAGCAAACACAATTTATGCAAATAGCCAGCTTCCCAGGAGTAGTAGGTGCAATTGATGGCACTCATATAAAGATCAGTGTCCCAGCGTAAACGAGAACGTTTATGTGAACAGGAAGAGGTACCACAGCATCAACACACAAGTAGTGTTCGATGCAGACTAAAATATTTTAGAAGTGGTACCCAAATGGCCTGGGTCTACACGACGCACAGATATTGAATGAAAGTGGCCTGAAGCAGCTGTTTGAAAGGCACTTTGTGCCGCCGGGGTGTCATCTAATAGGAAATAAAGGATACCTTTTATGCCGTTGGCTGCTCTCCCCTTTCCATATGCCGCTGACAGAAGCCCAACTCAACTACAACAGGTAGGCCTATATTGTAAGCTATTTATGCACAATTATTTTTTATAGTTTATTAATACACACTCTATCCTAATAAAGGCTATACATAAGGTTTTAATTTCGTATCCCTTAGGGCACATCGTATCACAAGAAGTGTGGTGGAGAGAGGGATTGGCCAGTGGAAGTGTAGATTCCACGTTCTACACTCAGAAATTCGGTACTCCGCTAAAAGAGTGTGCCGTATCATTATGGCTTGTGCAATACTGCAGAATATTTTCAAGAGGCTCAACATCCCACCCCCTCCAGAGGATGGGCTGTAATTCACCACCGGGCATACCTGACTTGATGTGCTTGAGATGTGGATGTGGTTGGTTTCAAGTAAACGCTCAAAATGCATTATTTGTGTAACGCTTTACAATAATTCACTAACACTTAAATTAAACAGAAAAGCAAGCAGGTGCATGATTTGGCATATCAGCCAATACAAGTAATGAATAACCGTTTCCTTACCTAAATCCTGCGTTTTGACCAGGCTCGGTTGCAGAATCACTCTGTGCTTCTGAAATTATTATCTTGATCTATATAGTGTAATTATAGTCATACGTGGTCACTTGTCAAGCATGAAAAACAAGTTTTATTTAAATTCTGAATATATTATCCTATATAGCATGCAAAGAGCGCTCCCATTAAATTTATTAAAAACTGTCACTCATTCATCACGATCTTACAAAGTTCCGTTTTAACTAATTAATGTGACCACGCAATGAAACCTTTTTTTTAATGAAGTTACGAGCATGATAGAACTCGGAGCTGGACAAAAAGCGGTGAGTGTGTGGATTCCAACCTAAACACCTCTGATTGGCCATTGTGTTGTAGAAATTAACAAACATGTCAGTGATTGACTACTTTGCTCCCCTCTGTGAAAATACATTGTAAAATCATTTGATGCTTTCCAAATCTATTTCATTATGCTATTATCATAATGCAGAATGATCAGACACAGGAACAGTTTCTTCCTTCAGGCAATCCATCTCATGAACAATTGACAATAGACGCGGAACACACAACACTATAATACACTATTTATTTAACACACATACTTATTTACATTTCAAATTTGCACATATCAAACTGTACATACATAATTGTCTATATTATATATTGGGTTTATTGCTATTTTGTACATTGTCTATTTTGTATTTATGTATATTATTCTTTTTATTATCTGTCTTGTCCTGTCTCTGTCATTCTGTTGGGTCACACTTTATTTTGATGGTCCCTTTTGAACATTCTGTTGACACTAAGTAATGTTGCAACTACATGTCAACAAACTCTCATAAGAGTATTAGTAGACTGTCTGCTTCATATCTGCTAACTCGTTTTTGTGATGGTCTCCCAACAGATATTCTACTGACTATAAGTAACTTTTCAAGTGCATGTCAACTTATTCTAACCCTAACCCTACCAGTCAACTAATACACTACTAACACTCTAATGAGAGTCAGTAGAAATGTAGGTGCAATGTTACTTATAGTCAACAAAATGTGTTAAAGGGGCCATCAAAATAAAGTGAAACCTTCTGTTGCACTGTGGAGCTTCTGTCACTAAAACAAATTCCTCGTATGTGTAAACATACCTGACAATAAAGCTCATTCTGATGAATACTCCCTTTGCAGTGGGGGGGGGGGGGGTGCCTTAGTTTAGCTAAAGCCACTGTTTCATTTGTTCAGAATTTATTCATTTATTGACTGTGTATTGACTATATTCACAACACTGCTATTTTTCATATTGAAAATGTATTGGGACCCCTGACTACCACGTTCAGTTGGGTCCCCTTTCACATTAAACAAAAACTTTACCACTGAACTTTGCATCTCATACTTATAATAGGAACAATGAAGTGTTTTGCTGCAGTTTAGAACTTCTAGATTTAAGAAAACCAGACAGAACACAAGCAGATACTTTTCTCTGGAGGAATACAGCAATATTAACTTAACACAAATATGCGAATTCAAAAGAGGATCCTATCCAATCTTTAGACAAACACTCCTTCATAATGCTTCACTGATGAACAAAATATTTTGTTATTAATATTTTTTCTCACAAATAAACTTTCTTTGAAGTTTGCAAGAAATATCAAACCAGCCTGGATGGCCTTCAAAATGTCCCACAACAGCACAGTTTTCTCCAGAGGGGTCCTTTACTCTCCAGTTATCAGGTTCACTTTGCCCAGATGCTCTTTTGTACCACAACCTTAAACAACACAAACAGGCGATTAGGGTTAAAACAATATAATAATATACAATACAATAATATAGCTTGTAGATATAATTGAACAACTGTAGATAATTGTAGTCCAACTGAACCGTTGAACTGTAAATTTTAATAGGGCTTTCACTTAACTCTTGTTTTTTTACAATTTATTTTTTATATTCTGTTACATTAATAAACACTTCTTACTGTAGTCCAGTTTCATTGAGAGTGTGGTTATTCACCCAAACCCAGTGTCCCTCAGTTTCCAAATCATTCAGACCAATCCAGTGCTGTTCTTTAATTTCAGAAACCAGAAAATCCTAATATGTAAAAAAGCATGTGTTAACATTTTTATGTAATTAAATTATACATCAGTGAATCTATCATTTATGGTCATACAGTCAAACTAAACCATAATGAAGTAAAAAATTCACTAGCGATATTTCGCAAGTTTGTGTGTGTGTGTGTGTGTGTATTATACTTGTGTATTGTATATTTAGTGCAAATATACTTGTATGTATGGCTGCCCTTGACTAAAGTTTTTGTAGTGGATTAGCAGTCGTTCATTTCACCCAGTCGACTAATCACACTTATTAATTTAATTACTTAAAAACACACTAGCAAAAGTATGACTATGAACATGTCGGAAAACATAGCTTTATAACCTAGTATATTCTGAGTCAGTGTCGGCTGCAAAGATAAAGTTAATGCCGCTGACTCACCATCTCCACAGTACAGTTGACGCGCCTTTCCAGAGAAATGTACCTTTCATACGGATTATGTAATCAGAGAGGCTATTTGTTTTCGAAATGTATTGGTTCTTTTTAAAGTAGACATTTCAGTCTTTCTACAAAAATTAACTTTTTACGGCAGAAAGCACATTCTGTTTGTTTTCTTTATTTTTGTCTTTGTCTTGTTCCTTTTTTGTCGAGGAACGGGTGTAAACAAATAAAAGCAGACCCTTTACAGTTTTGAATGATGTATTACTCATATCTATATGAACAAAAATGTCTGTTTCTACATATTGTGATCAAAACCTGTCAAACTACAGTTCTTGGATTTATGAGAATCATTTCCATCATTTACTTCTCAATTTCTCAGTCTTACCTGTTCTGATTGGCTGATTATGGTGACCAGGTCTGCTCCTTTTGAAACACAGAAAGCACGGCTGCTTGACCAGTTCAGATAATGAGAGCTGAAGAAGTACAACTTTCCATGAAAATTAGTTTCAAGGTTCGAAGTCTGTGCTGTGAGGGCTGAAAATAATAATAATAATAAAAACATACGAGTTAATTCTGTGTTCAAATGTCTCTTGCATAGACCTTGTTCTTTATGCACTTTTATGTAAAATGATATTGTACAGGATGCATGAAATATGTTTTACTCACTTATGTTGTTAGTTTTCTGGGCAGACAGCTGCACTGAAACACCGACATCTGATTAAAGACAAAATCAGCAGCAGGCAGTGATGTCACAAAATTGGCGAGCAAAACTTGCATTGCTGGCTACGCCCCGAAAATCCGGGTGTAAATAGGCCAGTGTGACAGAATTAAAATCATTTAATGATAAAGTTATCCCTTACTTATTGACCAATAATGATTATTAACTGACACATTGGTGCATCCCTAAATAGTGTGTGTGTGTGTGTGTGTGTGTACCTGTTTTTCTATTCTGGCGGGGACTTAAACCTGAATACACAGACTCATGGGGACTCGTGTCATGGTGGGGACCTAAATTGAGGTCCCCACAGGTAAACAAGCTAATAAATCACACAGAATGAACTTTTTTGAAAATCTAAAAATGCCTGTAGTTTCCTGTAAGGGGTAGGTTTAGGTGTAGGGCAATAAAATATACGGTCTGTACAGTAGAAAAAGCATTACGCCTATGGAGAGTCCCCTAAGGATAGCAAACCAGACGTGTGTGTGTGTGTGTGTGTGTGTGTGTGTGTGTGTGTGTGTGTGTGTGTGTGTTTATACTTACACATGATCCCCAGAACACAGAGACCTCCAAGAGCTAAAACAAGACAGACGCTGAGGACAATCAGAAGAACTTTTGTCCACTTAGGAGAAGTGACTTCTTGCTTTTGAATGGAATTCCCTGTGGTTAGAAAAAAAGAGGGATAGAAAACCCTGAACCATTGTTAATATTTCTGAATCTCGAAATATTGTAGAAATTCAGTTCATAGCCATGATGATTTACAAAGGCAATAATTTTGTGTCCTTAATGCCGTTTAAAATATTACATACTTGTCATACTTTTATTTTTTTGTTGAACATTTGTTAGAATGTGTGAAAAAATATATATAGCCTACAAACACACACACACACGTTTGTTTTTGTGAATTGTGGGGACATTCCATAGGCGTAATGGTTTTTATACTGTACACACCGTATTTTCTATCGCCCCACACCTAAACCTACCCCTTACAGGAAACTTTCTGTATTTTTACTTTCTCAAAAAAAAAAAACAATTCTGTATGATTTATAAGCCTTTTGAAATATGGGGACATGGGGAAATGTCCTCATAAGTCTCCTTCTCCTTGTAATACCTGTTATACTCATGTCGCTATACAAATTTGTGTCCTCATATGTCACAAAAACACTCGCACACACACACAAAATAAATGCTTTTTTAACCCTTGTGCATCAATAAAAAAAGTTACACATAGGTCCATAGTGGACAAAAATGTCCATGTTAAAAAACGGTCATAAAAATTTGAAGATTGGGAGCACAGACTTAAGTTTGGTCTCATTTTAAAGAAGATTATTGTTGAAGTAAAAAAAGTTTAAAAAGTGAAAAAAAAAAAAAGATATACAGATTTAAGTTTATGAAAATGCTTTATTAACAATATTTTATATAAAATATATATTTTAAGAAACACGTTTAACTCTAAACCTGCTAGAAAATCAAAGCCATAAATCTAAACAAGTTGTGTTCCAAATTTGAAGTTGATTTCTCAAAAAATTTGCTTTCAGTAAGATTTTGTTTGGGCGCAGTACCAAATTTTCCCCATTAGATGTCAGCAAAACTTCACTGGTGCACACAGTGGTTGGACTTACCATAGTTTTTCTCTTTCAAATATTACGAGAACACACATGTACACACACACAATTTTTTTTTTTATGAAACACATACAAACCACACTCCAACATCCATACCAACACAACCACACAATTATAGCTGCATTATTTATCCAATTGGCTCTATAATATGCAGAAGCAGAAAACAGGAATAAAGACATGCACAAATTATTTATTTATTTGTATTTTTTTTATTTTGGGGGGTTACTTTGAAAAGAAAAGAAAAGAACCTGTTTCCAAATATTAATTAACACCAGTGTTATGGTTCAAAATACACTCTCGCACATTTAACAAGAAAAGATGTCGATGACGTTCAGCATGTGTAGCTCTTATAAGATCATTAATGATTGATCTTTACATCTTCCCCCATCTTTTAACCGAAATATTATTAACAAATAAGACATGGCCTGTAGGCTACCCCTGTCATAACACAAATAAATGAAAGACCTATGGATTTTCCCCTTACTGAAAAAGACATGCTTAGTTTTTGGTTCATTAAAACTGGTTAAACCTTTATTAACAAAACGACTAAGACTGATTACATCTGTGTTAAAACAAACTTTTTCCCCGTTAAAACAAACGCTCAGTTTGTGGTCCATTATTACTTTAATGAAAAAAAAAGAAACTCACTTATACGCTATTAAACAAATAAATATATATCTTTTATATTAACAAAAGCTCTGCGCGTTTGCCGTAGTCGCTATGGTCCTGTCAATCTTGCGCTGCGGCTCATGCTGTATGAAGCAGATGCTTGTCTGCTGTCCAACTCAACTAGGCTACATTATTTATGTTAGGCGGCAGGCCTATTGTATAAAAATCGGTGGATGGCCGAGCACACCGGCACAAAACTTAAGAGTTAGTTATTTATCTATCTGCTTATTTATAAACATGTTACTAAGCGTCAAGTGCTGTGCACACTCATAACATAAATCCTGGCTAAATGCCACATTCCCGCAGCTATGATTAGCTTACAGTAGCCCACAGTAAAAATTAAATCCACCCTCAGCCGGTTTGCATTTACAGTAAGCTATTTGCAATGACCATCCCATGTCCAAAACGGAGCGTACGGTCTAAAAGTGCTCGAATTGAGGTACGCGGGCTCCCTCTAGTGGTACGCAGAGGATTCGCTGAATTAAATATAAATTAATGTTAAAACAGTTTTAAAAGGTTTGCAAGGTTGCTAAATGATGCCTGTTCATTTTTTTTGATCAAGTACTGTACATTTTTTACTTTACATTTAAGTACAGTACAGTTTTTATTTAACCTTTATGTACAGTGCATTTTAATTTAATCATTTAAGTTTTTTTGTTTACCTGTATGTAAGCACAGTGCAGTGTTAATTTTCAAACTGTTTTTACAGTGTTTAAAGTGGCCGACAATAATAAATATTCTTATTAGGAATAAAACACCCTCGTTTTTGAACTGTGCATAGCTGTAGCTGAATAATTAGGCCTACTACGCTACTGTATTTTAATGTTGGTCATTATGGTGTTACTTTGAGAGCCAAATATTTTCTGAGGTGGTACTTGGTGTAAAATGTTTGAGAACCACTGCTATAGGGGGTCCCCTTTTTTAAAGAGGCTGGGAGTTATGTTAGTGTTGCTATAGGCTATAGCATAATATCATTTATAAGAACAGGCTTTTAAGTTCATCAACAATATATACAAAAAGATACATATTCAGTCAATGCAATGTTAGTCTATATAACAACGAGAGATAAGCTATTGTTCGTCTTTTTAATTGCTTACCCTAATTAATATTTGATGTGATTTCCAAATACATTGAAATATCTGAAAAAAAAAAAAAAAAAAAAAAGGTAGAAAATAAACTCACTGGAGAGTATCACTGTCAAATTTAGTAGCAATTTATTTGATTTATTTAATCTTCATTTACTAATGAAAATTTCAATCTGAGCAATGGTGCAGCTGTCTCTTTGCGCCACCAGGTGGAGATTTCACTAATGAGTTTGTATGACTGCATACTGTATACTTCAAAGAATGTCATGCATGCACATCATTTTGATTAATTTTCGACATTTTGGGGAGTTTTGATGCCATGAGCCAGTTTTGATGACTTTGTAATAATCATATACTGTATATATAACAGTTAGTGCTGATCCTCGAATCTGAATGGACCAGACTTTTTCTGTTGATATTTCAGCTGCGTGTTCTAGACTGTCAGTCAGTGCAGTTTTCATTGTTGCGCCACAAGGTGGCGGCAAGGGACTGTCTTTGAGTGAGTCTTTAAACCGTTCAAATACATGTTCAAAAACGCTGAGTCATTCAAAGAGAGATGGAATGAAACACGCAGTTTAAATCATTTTAACTTTGAGCGCCACTTTTAAAGGCTCAGCTGACCAGCAGAGCGCAGATGCTAAGACAGATTCCGCTTTCCTTTTACATGACAACCTATTTTCACAAATATACATGACTCGGCCTGAAGGACAGATAAATAAACCACTCTTTATTCACCACTCAAATTTTGAAATTACTGTTAAATGTCTTTTAATTTTATACCCTTCTCTTTTTTTTTTTTTTTTTTTTTTCTATAAAAATATTGTAATGTTACGGGAAGGATTTTTGTAAGAAGAGATGAAAACCATAAAAATTTAACATTTCAGATTTAAATCTTCACGACATACAATTTTGTGTACAGTTTTATATGTATGACACATTGTGATGGTTAAAATACATGGTGCACTTTTCTTTTTTCGGAGGGTTTTGAAGTGGCTGTAGATGTATTTACATTTTAAGCATGTGACCAAAAAACCCCCCAAAAATTCTAGAGGGTAATGAAAGGCTACAATTACACCGCTGTATATAATACTGAAAATAATGTATACTGGGGTTCGGGTGTGTGATTTCTCAATTTCCGATCGTGAATGATTAACTGTTTGAAAAAGTTGTAAATATGTCAATTCCAGAAGACAATATACATTGTCAATGTTTGTATTTATTTATATAAATACATTTTTGAAAAGTTAAGGGAGTTCAGTGTCAATTTCTTGCCTAACACTAGAAATTAGAGTGATGTCATTCAGCAAAATAACATTTCAAAAAAGTAACATTCACTGAAAATACTGTCTTTGCCCCAGAGAGCAATGGTGGGCTTTTTTGTTGTTTGTTTTTTACAATGTAGGCAACAAAATGTAACACTTGAATTAAAGTAGAATTGAACAAAGCACAATAAACTAGGTAAAGACAACAGAACAAGTAGGCTCCTCCAGTTTGTATCATTGCTCTAAGAGTCTAAATGTAGTTTTCCTGCCAGGAAACCTGGCCTCCAGGTGTAACAAAGTAGCTCTTCAGTTTGTCTCTAATTTCTTTGGCAGCCATGGAGCGGTCAAGGTCTTCCTGGTTGAAGAGGGAGCATGGCTCCAAGACCATCCTTTCTCTGGGTACCCTCTACGAGTCTGTGGCATCTTCTGTATCGGCTGGGGCTGGGGGTGTGTAGGAGTCAGACCGAACTTCAAGTAAATAAATATCTTCTGCACCTTGTCTGGGTTGAGCATAATTGTGCTGCGGAATACTCTCCACCGGTTGGCAAGTATACCAAACCCATTTTCCACCACTCTGCGTCCTTGAGAAAGTCTGTAGTTAAACACTCTCTGATGGTGATCCAACTGGTGAAAGGGGTACGGCTTCATGAGGTCAGTGCGCAAAGGATATGTATCATCTCCTAGAAACATAAAGGGGACTTCTATATCCGAGCCTGGGAGATGTTTGGCTGCAGGGATATTAAGGAGGCCCCTGTCAAGAGCTTGCTTGAAGTCTGACTCAGAAAAAACTCCGGCATCTGATGCTCTGCCCTGTGCTCCTACACTGACATACCGAACCCGGTACTTGGCATCAACAACTGCCATCATCAGCACAGAGAATCTTCCTTTGTAGTTGTGGCAGGTGCTTCCACTGTGTGCTGGTGGCTGAATGTTTATGTTTCCCATCAATTGCGCCAATGCCGTGGGAAAACTGCCACTTTTGATGGAAGTCTTCTGCAATTTCCAGCCATTCCTCTTTCGTACTGGGAGTCTGAAATAACAGGGAAAGCATTATATAAAACAGTTTTCAGCTTCCAGACCAATGCATCACCAAAAGTTATGAGTGAAAGAAAAATTAAAGACTTATTTACAAAAAAAAAAAAGTACATGCTCATGTGTACAACAGTCAATTCCATCCAAGTAATTATGTTGGACAATCAGCATTTAACGGTCAATACATCAGAACTCCCACTTTTGTGATATTGTTTAAAGGGATAGTTCACCCAAAAATGAAAAATCTGTCATCATTTACTTTGTTTTTATGATTTTCTTTATTCTGCTGAATACAGAAGAAGATATTTTAAAGAATGTTGGTAATTAGACAGATGACGGTAGCCATTGACTTCCACGGTAGAATAAAAATACTGTCAGGTTACTGGTATTCTTCAAAATATATTCTTCTGTGTTCAACGGAAGAAAGAAACTCATACAGGTTTGGAACTACATAATGGAAAGTAAATGATGACAGAATTTTCATTTTTGTGTGAAATATCCCTATAAATATTATGAATATTAAGAACTGTTTTGTTGTACTGTAGTTTTCTAGGTGTCATGCGTACCTTTAGACATTAAATAAGCTTACCTTTAGATATTCATTGGCAAGAGTGTGCTGCAGGGCTTCACATGTTTCACTGACAATCTTGGAAATTGTGGACTCTCCAACCCTGAACTGGTAACTTAAGGATGCAAATGATTCTCCTAAAGGAAAAAAACAAACATTTGCCTTAACTAAGTAAAAGCAAACGTGATATACACAGCAGCCTGATGAGCAACAAACCTGTGGCCAAAAATCTGAGTGTTACTGCCAATCTCTCCTTGGCAGTAATGGCTGATCTCCATTTAGTGTCATGTCTGGTTATTAGCGGGGCCACTTTATTGAGAATAAATTGGAACTCCTCGGCATGCATTCGAAGAACCTCCCTGAAAGCCACTCTGTCATCTACCTGTCAAAATGATGATACAAATGAAGTCAAAGGACTTAGAGATAAGTACCGTAATTATATGAGTGTACCCTAATTATATGTATAATATGTATCTTCAAACATCCTATAATAATATCAAATAGTCATGAACTGCAATAAACTCAGATTATGATCATTTATTTAAAGTATATTTAATTAGGCAATCTCAAAGAGAATAAGATCTCTTTTCCAAGAGAGACCTCAAAACAAACAAACATTTATATAACACATAGCTCTGTGATTTGCGTGACGATTACTCGCCTCCAGCTCGCTCTGTAACATGTAAAGACCATGTTCCCGCCGTCTCCATGACTTCACCAAACCCTTTTCTTTTTTTTCCGTGAATTTTCTGTCAAAATCATTCCAAACACTATCATCCGCCATGTTTATTCTGAAGTCTCGAGAGATTTTGTGAGATTTCCCGTGTTCACAGTCAGGACCCTGGTTGAAAATCTGTTGGTGTGTGGTGTGCTGTCTTTGTCACATCGTGGCACACCACACACTATAGGAGCAAAACGGTTAAATCTAGGATTTTTTGTCCTCATGCTTGTGGTCTCTCACATCTTGAAAATCTTAATAATATTTTAAAAATATTTTAGTGTGTACCCAGCATTAGCCTCAGCACCGGCTCTCCCCCGGGCTGTGTGCTGAGTCCCCTTATTACACCCTCTACACCCATGACTGCACCCCCACCCTCTCCAGCAACACCATCATCAAGTTCGCTGATGATACCACCGTGGTGGGGCTCATCTCTGGGGGAGATGAGTCCGCATACCGGGACGAGGTGGAGCATTTTTCAGCGTGGTGTATAGAAAACAACCTGGCCCTGAACATTTCAGTTCCAAGACCAAGGAACTGATTATTGACTACAGGAGAAAGAAAACGGACATTCAGCCCCTGTTTATCAATGGGGACTATGTGGAGAGGACCTCCATCTTCCGATTCCTGGGCGTTCACCTTGATGATGACCTGACCTGGAGCACCAACACCACCGCTACCATCAGAGACTGTACTTTCTAAGAATTCTTAAGAAAAATCAACTCACAGGAACTGCTGGTGTCCTTCTACCGCTGCTCCATAGAGAGCATCCTCACATACTGCATCTGTGTCTGGTTTTCCAGCTGCACAGTCGCAGAGAGGAAGGCGCTCCAGAGGGTCGTCAACAAGGCCAAAAAGATTATCTCCGGAAGGCACATAATATTCTCAGACCCATCTCACCCCGGACACACTCACTTTGAACTGCTGCCCTCAGGTAGACGTTACAGATGAATGAAAACTAGGGCTGCAACTAACGATTATTTTAATAATCGATTAATCTGTCGATTATTTTTTCGATTAATCGATGAATCGGATTTAAAAAAAAAAAAAAAAAGAAAGAAAGAAAAGCATTCATTTCCGACCCTTTATTCAAAAACAGAACTAAAATCTTTAGAAAGTGCACAAACATGTTGCTCCTTGAACATCCCTGAGCTGTTATAATAATAATAAAATAAAATAAAAATGGACTAACACAAAAAACATACACATGTATGCTTTACATCTGCTAAATATATAGACTAAATATATGCCACCTGAGCTGCCAGAACAATAAATAATTTATAAAAAAAAAATAAAGAACAATACAAATCAGAAAATTTAACAGGATTTGTTTGAATGTCAGAACTTGTTCTCTACACTACACTGCAGAGACACAGTTTCAGTTTCAGTTTATTTATAAAGCACCACTAAACACAACTATCGTTGACCAGGGTGCTGTACAAGAAAATCTTGCAAGTAACCACAAACAGAATTAAAAACAAAAACAAAGTCACACATAACACTACAAAACACAGGGCAGAGCAAATTCAAATCACGAATAATAGGCCAGTTCAAATAGAAATGTTTTTAACCTGGATTTAAAAATGGGTAGTGTAGGGGGGGCTCTGATTTCTGTAGGAAGACTATTCCAAAGTCTCGGAGCAGCTACGGAGAATGCTCGATCACCCCTAGACTTGACACACACTCACAAACTCTCACACTGACACACACACACACACACACACACACACACACACACACACACACACACACACACACACACATACACACACACACATATACACACACACACACACACACACACACACACACACACACACACACACACACACACACTCTCTCTCTCAAGTTCACTTGAAGCTTATTCATTAAATTATTACCATCACTGTAGTAAGTGCAAGGTTCATTTATACACCACATTTAAACACAGCTGAAGATGACCAAGTGCTATAAAAGAACTTTAAAATTAAATTAAAAAGTACAACACACACAAATATATTTGTCAATAATAACCTATATGGGACAAAGCACAGAATATACCCTGCAAAAAATGCTTTTCTGACTTAGTAGTTTTGTCCTGTTTTCAGTCCAAATATCTAAAAAATCTTAAATCAAGATACATTTACTAGACACATGAACTAGCATAAGAAATTATGTCTTGTTTTCTGAAAAAACACCTCAAAATTAAGTGATTGTTTGCTTAAAACAAGCAAAATTATCTGCCAATGGGGTAAGAAAAATAATCTTAATGAGATATAATCTCAAACAGAAGTTTTAAGCATCACTTAATTTTCTCATGCCATTTTTCTTGTCTAGTAATCTTGATTTAAGATTTTTTAGATATTTGGACTGGAAACGAGACGAAATTACTAAGAAAAGCTTTTATTGCAGTGTAGCTATACATGACAACAGATTGAAAAATGAATGGCCCAAAAAAGGCGAGTGAATAAAAACGTGTCTTTAGTCTTGCAATGCAATTGCGTTGCGAAAAAGCGGAGATCTGTCTCCAGGCTGTGCACGGCGCGTCCATCTGAATGGAGGCGGGGTGAAGGTACGAGGTTTCGCTGAGAGCTTGATGATCCAATGGCGTTACGACGTTTTACTGAAAAGCTCTTTTTAATGCTTATTGGTTAACTATTTTTTACTAACCCTCTGATTTAAAATAATAATAACAACTCAAGTTTGGACAATTTTTCACAGCACCTGACTGGGCTAGGGTATGGCAACTGCCGTACGGAAACGCCGCCCCTGCTCCCGTGCCATGCCATGTCGCTTTTGCATATTTTGCAGTTAACACACTTTTTCTGTTTATTTAGTGTGAAATGCTCCCACACCTTGGATGACTTGGGTCGCACGGATTTCTCTGCCTCCGCCATGTATCTTTCCTCTACCTCCGCTCGTTTTTTTTTTTTTTTTTAGCTCCGCCCTGTCTATGAGGCGCCGAACTCTGCTAGCATCAGTGCGCGAGAGAGACCGAGTGTGTTCACTCCGCTCCGCGCTCAGTTTTTTTTTTTTTTTAATAATCAAACGTCTCCGCGTTTAACTTGTGATTTATTTTATTTTATTTTATTTTTTTTCTCACCTTAAAGGTTTGCTTTTCTTCAATTTCATTGTACTTGTACAATGACAATAAAGATATTCATTCATTCATTTAATTCTGTGTTTTATTTTTAAAACACAGACAATACTCACACAATAACAAATTTAAATTGAAAAAAGGCAAAAAACAATATTACTACAAAAAAAAAAAAACGATACAGTTATTGTAAAAACATTAAGTTATTTATAACATAATGTTTATAATGTATATTGGTGTCACTGATTAAAGTGTTAGTCATTTACTCACCCTCATGTTGTTCCAAATCTGTATGAATTCTTTGTTCTGATGAACACAAAGGAAGATATTTTAAACAATTTTTGTAACCAAGCAGTTCCATAGTATTTTTCCCTACTATGGAAATCAGTGGTGCCCAAAACTGCACCATTTTGAGGAACTGTTAAGTTGATTGTTTCATATATTTATATGATGTGATGCCCTTTTTGTGTACATTGTTACATAAAATGCTCTTACCTTGTTTCTTTTCTTCACCCAATACCATAGGACAGACCAGCCTGTGATCTCCTGAGACACCCAAATCATTCCCACACCTGTGTCTCACCACAGTCCATCACCAGCGTCTGTCATGCACAGTCTGCACCCTGCCTACTGCCAATATTATGGATTATATATATTATTTCTGTTCTGTTAGAGATATGCCATTCACAACATAATCATTACACAATATCAAGCTTAAGTAATTTAGTCTTGCTTAAGTTTCCCTGATTTGATACTGTTCACAATGTAGCATGGTCTCTCCTACCTTAAATATTTGTATTATTTGATTATGCCTCAAGTTTATTATTTAAAAGCAAATTCAGTAAATATTTCCCTAGAAGAGATGATAGGCGTGTTTGACTGCGGTGATGCACAGACCAGTATCGCGAGAGCAAGACAGTTTCTTGTGCTTTTGAATCGCTCTCATGGTCAGCTCTGGGTCTTGTGCAGTAATATGATGAGCAGGTGTTCAGTGTCATTACCTTACTTTATTTTGAAATGCTATATTGACCTGTGAAAAAGGCCCAGCAGAGGTTGTACTTCCTTCGTCAGCTGAAAAAGTTCAACCTGCCACAGGAGCTGCTGAAACAGTTTTATTCAGCTGTTATTGAGTCGGTTCTGTGCTCCTCTATAACTGTCTGGTTTGGGTCAGCCAGCAAATCAGATTTAAGAAGACTTCAACGGACTGTTAGGACAGCAGAAAAGATCATTGGTGTGCACCTGCCCAGCCTTCAGGACTTGTACAACTCCAGAGTGAAGAAACGGGCAGGTAGCATCATCAAAGACCCCTCTCACCCCGGACACAACCTGTTTGCACTTCTCCCTTCAGGCAGACGCTACAGATCTCTGTGCACTAGAACATCTAGGCATAAAAACAGTTTTTTCCCCCATGCCATCTCCAGCTTAAATAGCTAACACATGGATCATTACCTGTGTTCTGTAATTCATTCTCCATCTTTAATTATTGCCTCTTTCTCAAGTACTATGTAAATACACATACATATCTGTTTATTTATACAGCTGTATATATAGTAAATAATGCACAAATCTGTACATAAATCTACTGTTCCAGATTCATACTTATTATTATTATTATTATCCATTGTTAAGCCTTACTATTTAAATGTTTTTTTCTGTTCTCATGTCAGATGTGTATGTATGTATGTATGTATGTATGTATGTATGTACCAGGAGCACCCTAAAACCACAACAAATTCCTCGTGTGTTTGCGCACACCTGGCGAATAAAGCTAATTCTGATTCTGATTCTGACCTAGATTCACCTAGGTTTAAAACTGTATAATATATTTAATTGGGAAAGAACAAATTATTCAGTGTCGTTAATGTTGTGAGGCTGCATAACATCTGGTCAGATGAACATTTGTGTAGTCTGTTTCCTCCTGAGATTGCTACCTTTCATAGTTAAATATCTAAAAAGGATTGTCTTTGTAACCTTTGTCAATAGATATTGAAAGCATTATTTTTTATTTTTTTTATGGTGCTTTTAAACAAAATTTTAAATATAATGTGTGAGGTAAGCCATGGCTGGGTGTATATTACACAATTTTAATATATGCCATGGAGGTAAAGAACTACATGAACTGAAGCCATAAATCACCTAGGGTTGGGCCGATAGACGATGCCATCGTCCATCGCTGATGGCTGACAGACATCCCCCCCCCCATCCCCCCCCCCCCCTTTATGTATGTAGGCAGGTATTAATTAATACTGTTGAATTGCTTATTGAGAATTGTATTTTGTTTAGTGTTATATGTTCTGTTTGTCTTTTTCTTTTAAATTGTTTCCCATTTTTTCCTTGATTATGTTATTGTTTTGGTTTATTTGTTGGGGTATTATTATTATGGTAATATTGTGTTAGGTCATGTGACCTTTGATCACCTGGAGGTATAAAGAGTGTCATATGAGTGTTGTTCATTTGTCTGATGAAGAGCCTGTGCGCTCGAAACACAAGTTTTTTAAATACATTTTTTGCTACTTTTGCAGCTTTGGTGTTGCCGACTTTGCATTTCTAATATGCTTCTACTTGTTTTTTAGTCGAGCACCCATTTTAGATCGATGTGCGTGCTGTTGCTTGCTCTTTTTAGTTTGGTGTGCAGAAACATGGAACATAAACAATAAAAGAAGAAAATGCAAATGTTGAGGTGGATATATCGTGTGAAGCTGCTGTGGAAACACAGAACATACAGACCAGTCTCTACCAAATTCAAATGAACCCGCAATGACCAACACAGAAAAAAAAGATACATATACATAAAAGAGGAAGAAAAAATGAAAAGGGCTTTTGTTTAGAGTAATAAACAAATGATGTGACGTGCTGAATAACGGATGAGAGCAGATATAATAATCATAGTTTGAAGCTGCAGACAGAAACATCAGACTCTAAAGTAAGAACAACTCACATGTTCATTCTTCAACTAGAATTAGACTTTGAGATGTTAAAATGATCTGAATAAATGTGAATTGTGTTCTGCTGCTATTTCTTCTTCTTTTTAATTACATGATGTTTTTCTCTTTTATTCTTCCTCAGAAATGGACAAAACTCTAAATTTATTTCTTCTTCTCATTGGTGAGTGTGTTTGTGGTTTTATTTATGGATTATAGTTTCATTAGATTTGATCCTGTTATGAAAAGCATTAAATCAGACCCTCTCTTTCACAGCTCTCTGCTCCGTATCTGAATGTGTTCAGCGTCAGTATCACTTTATAAATAAGAACAAGACCTGGACTGAAGCTCAGAGATACTGCAGAGAGAAATACACAGATCTGGCTACCGTTGACAACATAAATGACATGAACAAGCTGAAGTTTTCTGGACATGGCTGGATTGGGCTGAAGAAGACGGGTCATAATAAATGGCAGTGGTCTTCAGGTGAACCTGCGCTCTATCTGAACTGGGCTACTGGACAACCTGATGGCAGAGATGAGTGTGCTGTGATGAGATATGGACAATGGCATGATTTGCCATGTAGTGATATCAATTATTTCATCTGCAACAACAGTGAGTACAAACACCTAATGTTATAAAAATTATTTACCAAAAGATACTTCAAATGAAAAATGTAAACATGACAATAGTAAAGCTAGAAATTAGGGTAAAAAACAAAACAAAACATGAAAACATAATAAATACCAATATTTACAGTCTACTTTGTAATATTGTTGCAGCTATATCTGACAAACCTAAAATAAAGAGAAAGAGAGAAATTTAATAATAAACTACCAGCTCTAGATTTAAGATTTGCTAATTATTGTTGGTTTCTACTGCTCGCTGTATGCCCCAGGCATCTGTGCTTTCTCAGTTATAGTCCTGTCAAGAAGCAGTAGTCTCATTAACATTATTATTATTATTATTGACAGAATTATGGAAATACATGCTCTATATGTATAGATTTGTTTTGTGTCCACTATTATTATCTTACTACTATTATTATATTCTCACATTTATCTGCTTTTATAGAGCATGTCCTTATACAATTACAAACAAATGTAATGGAACAAATAACTCACCATTAAAGCTATTCAATTACAGACTCTTCTAGAAGTTCATCATATTGCCGTTAATGGATATTGTAAGTGTTTGAGAGATACTTAAGGATTGCTTTTGTTTTTCTTAAAGCGAACACAGGACTCGTCTTTGTTAAGCAGGGGATGAATTGGAGAAACGCTCAGAGTTACTGCAGACAGAATCACATTGATCTGGTCAGTGTGAGGAACCAGAATGAGAATCAACAGGTTCAGAAGATCATTCGTGATAGACAGTTATCTGGATCATGGATCTGGATCGGTCTGTTCAGAGACTCATGGCAGTGGTCAGATCGGAGTAACTCCTCATTCAGATACTGGAAAACTGGTGAACCTAATAATGGAGGTGTTCAAAACTGTATAGCTGTTGAACAGAGCACACAGGGACGATGGATTGACATCTCTTGTAACCGCCAATTTCCTTTTGTGTGTCATGAAGGTGAGTAGATTCTCCCAAAACACACACAATTCATCCATCACCTCCAGTTATCCTAAAGTTCACGCTACATGTCTGACATGACAAATCCATCCTCAGTGTTTGTTCCGCATGTTGTTTTTGATCAGTCTCTCTCTAGTTTCTGTTTTTGGTTTATTTTGTGTCCAGATAAACTGATTCTGATCAGAGAGAATCTGACGTGGTCTGAAGCTCTGAGATACTGCAGACAGAATCATGTGGATCTGGTCTCGGTTCATTCAGAAGAGATGCAACATGAGGTGATGAACATGGTTAAACGGGCATCTACTGCAGCGGTGTGGTTGGGTTTACGTCACTCTTGTATTTTGGGCGTCTGGTTCTGGGTGAGTGGAGAGACTGTGTGCTATCAGAACTGGGCTCCAGGGAACGGCTCATCAGAGGACTGTGTACATGCAGTGAGATCTGGAGCAGTTCAGTCTGGAGGAGATCAGCGCTGGATCAGCCGTCCTGAACACCACAAACTCAACTTCATCTGCAGCAGATATTAAGATTGAATGGATACACAGAACTTTCATTTAAGATAACGGTAACACTTTACGATAATGGTACATACATAATAATGTATTAATACCTGAATTAATACTTACCTCAGCATGAATTCATGATTTGTGCAGACATGAGCTAATCATGAACCAGTCAAGAGTGATACTTGACTGGAGTCCAGGGGCGGCGTTTCCGTATGGCAGAGTATGGTAGTCGCCATACCCTAGCCCAGTCAGGTGTGCTGTGAAAAATCATCCAAACTTCGTATCTCTATTATATTTCGTTACTATTATTTTAAATCAGTGCTGTTGGTCTTCCTTATGTCTGTTTGAGGGTTTTACAAATATTTAACCAATGAAAAGCATTCAAAAAGGTCATTAAACCATTGGATCTTCAAATTACACCGTGCACAGCCTGGAGACAGATCTCTGCTGGTTCGCAATGCAAGGGTAAATAAATAACTGATGTTTGAATAGGGTGACCATACGTCCTCTTTTCCCCCTAAAAAAAATGTGTCCGGCCAGGATTTCTTAATTGCCCAAAATGTCCGGGATTCGGCTGTTTTCTTAATCCTGCTCCCGCTGAATTTCTGACCATTGCAACATGTGCGATTTTCGTGTCCACTCCTTGAAACATTATAATATTGTATATAATTTTGGCGCATCAGGGAGCCGCTATCTGTATGAGGTTGATTTAAATATTTTTGAATGAGCGTTTGCGCTGTTTACTTTCACTTTCGATTTCGCGATCACACGCACTCTGTGTAAAGGGAGCACATCTTACAAGATCAGATATTTGTCAATGAGCTCAGGATCTGTTGAGCAGCAAATACTCCAGCATGGTCTTGTCAGTCATCTCTCCTTATTCTCGACCTGTGATCAGTCAAATCTGACTCCTGCAGCTCTTGTTGGATGCAGGGTTGCCAAGTCCACATTTTTTCCACAGAATTGGGCTACTTTTAAACTGTAAAGTCGGTTAAAGGTTTGAAATACTGCATAAATTACATTTGACTGAAATGCTTGTATTGAAACATTTTGCATTCTACCTATGATAAACTTTCATGGACTTTTACATTAACTTTTCCCTCCTGGTGGAATGACCTGCTCAACTCAGTCCGAGCAGCTGAGTCCTTAATATTTTCAAGAAACGGCTGAAAACACATCTCTTTCATCTTCATTTGTCCCTCTAACTCTAGCACTCTCTATTCTAATGCTAATTCTAATTTTATCTGGTTTAAAAAAAAAAAAAAAAAAAAAAAAAAACTTGACCCTCTAACACTAGCATTCTCTATTCCTTCTCTATTCTACTTATTTTTATTTATTATAAATAATGACCTTCTAACACTAGCATTCTCTATTCCTTCTCTATTCTACTTATTTTTATTTATTATAAATAATGACCTTCTAACACTAGCATTCTCTATTCCTTCTCTATTCTACTTATTTTTATTTATTATAAATAATGACCTTCTAACACTAGCATTATCTATTCTTTTTCTGTTCTATTGACTTGTTTTATTTTTATTTAAAAATGACCCTCTAACACTAGCATTCCCTATTCTTTTTCAATTCTATCTACTTGTTTTCTTTCTTTTTATAAAAACACAATAAGCAAACAACCAAAAAAAAACTTGCTACGTATACTGTTAGGCGAAGCCCCGCCCATGCCCATGAACCCCCGCCCCCTACTGTCCTCTTTTTGGAAAAAAAAAAATATGGTCACCCTATGTTTGAATAAGTACAGCATTTTCTTTACTCAAACACTATGTCTGTAAAAGCTCATTTTTTTGTGTGTGTTTGAAGAGCGGAGAAGAGTCTTGGCATTTGCCATCCAGTTGTAGCCAATACTTTTGTACGTTGTATATCCTGTGTATATAACGCTTCATTGTTTATACCATGAGATTTTGGTCAAGTGTATTAAACAACAAGAAAAACTAAGTGCTCACATAGCTACAAGAAGTTAGGCTATAACCTGTAAGTTGATGAAAGCATAAGCTATAATGCGTTGCACATGCTGCCTCAGATGCAACCGTTCTAATGACAGACAGAACACAGATCTCTGTCATTCGCTGGTCAAAAACCATGTGCAAATGTTTGATTAAGCCACAAAACCAACCCTGACGATGAAGTGTTTAATTAATGTGATGTGACAAAAGAAAAAATAACTCATATCGGGAGGTGAGGGAAAGTAACAAACTGCAGAGCCTGAAACTATGAATTAACCGTTTCTGTTTCTCATAATTTGGCCTTTGTTGCATTATATATATATATATATATATATATATATATATATATATATATTTTTATTTTTTTTTTTCTTTCGTATTGTAAATGTGATCAATATCACGTAAATAGGTGTGTTGGGGAATTTGGCTATTAAACATTTGTTATGTTTTCTATATTCTGTAATGAATAAAATATTGGCTCATGTGATTTGAAAGTCTTTTAGTTTTCAAATTTAAAAAACCATCAGAATAAAATGATACTGTAAATATGATCGACATCATAATCAATGCATAATATGCTGTAATGTTTACCAAAAATGGCTGCAAATGCCCATTAAAATGTATTGACAGCGCTGGTTTGTTTGTAACCATTGAGAGCTCCATGAACTGCGTGGTGGTGACGCCAGCGAGATCAAAGAAGCATGTCCTCTGTTTTTCAATAACTAGACGCTACAACGAATTACAAAATTTGAAAGTTTAGACTTTGTTTCATATCACAAGCAGGGTTGCCAATTTGGTGTGAGATTTACATGGGCAGAGTGAGAGCTTGAGACAGAGCCTGAAAGCATGTGTCTCACGACAAATGCTTGAGAGTTGGCAACCCTGTATTTGTATTCAAGTGACGTAGTATGCTTCTTTCCAGTGGTGTCTTTTATAGTGGCTGTAATAGTAGTGTTTCCAATACGTGACACTTAAATTGTGACCCGCCCAGAAAGATAAAATCGACAGTGCGAATATTTCACTGGCGTTTACGACTAAAAGTAGATTTGTGAGAGTTGGAAATTGTATTTAGGAGCATGGGTGTGAAACTTCTTAAATGGCAGCTTATAAGATAGCACACATACGTCTGCAAGATGTCTGTTAACCCTCTGGGGTCTGAGGGTGTTTTGGCGCCCTGACATTTGTGTTTTTTTTCAGTATCTTAAAAACATTAATGGCTAAAGTCTGATAACACTGTGTTCAGCACAAACTGGGCTACAATAATATGTGAGCAGCATAAATGTACATGTTTGTGTTTTTGAGAAAACAATGTTTATGCGTGGTTAGTGAAAAACAAAATATTTTACGTCACTGTAATAAGGCAATAAAACATACAGAATTGTTCAAAAGACTTTTGAGAACTGGATGTGGTAGACTACATTTTTTGCTACAAAATGTGAAAATAATCATATTCACAGAAAACAATATTTTGATTTAACTTTTGTAAGACATGATTTGTGATAGAACAGCCGTATGCGAGGGAGTGACGATGTGCATGAATATTTAGTGATTCACACCTGAGAGACAAAGGGCCTCCCATAATGGGCCATCAATGTGAATGTGACTGAGGCAGGTAAGAAAGAGTGTGAGGAGAGTAAAATAATGTGGGTTTTTGATTATTTATATGTTATTTACAACACAGTATAATAAAAAAATATACACAGTGAAGGTAAAGAGCACACGACTGAACATGCACGTCGATTCAACGTTAGGTAAGTAAACCAATTGCGTCGATTTTCCGTTAGATTTGAATGGAGTGCCTGACGTTAGTTTTGAATGAAGCGCCTGACGTTAGTTTTGAATGAAGCGCCTGACGTTGGATCAATATGGAAGGCGGACGGGGCCAAAAGTCTTCAAACGGAACGCGTGAAATTTAACCGTGTCAACACGCACAATTTGTCCGCGTTAACGCGGCAAATTTATACGCGTTTCTTTTGTACGTATAGACACGCACATTTTGGCCGTGTTAAGGCGGCGATTTTTGCCGCGTTTATTTGGTGCGTGTAAAGACGCACAGTTTGACCGCGTTAAGATGACATATTTGAACGTGTTTCTCAACGCGCACATTCTGACCGTGTTAAGGTGGCAATTTTGAACTTAAGGCATTACAATCTATATTACCCTCATATTAATGCTTGCTTTGGTTTATGGTGTCATTAAGTAGGCCGAATAAATGTAATGAGATATAATGAGATGTAAAGAGTTTTGTTGTTTATTTTATTTTTATAGGATACTCTTACTCCCAGGTCCGTGTACCTTCTGGTCATTTAACAGAAATTAAGATAGATTTGTCTCTTTTTTTCATGGCTTAAAAATTGGAATATGCTTTAATATTAATTGTTTTATCCTTAAATATGTTTTGAATGTGTGAGCGGCCCTGAAACACCTTGTATGCATGTACATCCCTTCAGTTCATAATTCCAAATAGCCTAATTGGGATTTAAGACATTGCAGTAGACTAATTATAGGCCTAAAGTTTTATTATAAATTATTAATAAAAATAAATATTAGTTATTTTTACATGGGTTTGGTTTTTCCCATGAAACACAAACTGCTATTAGAGTTTTTATATATATATATATATATATATATATATATATATATATATATATATATATACACATAATAACAGTTAAAAGTATGAAAAATGTCCAGAGTTGTCATGTTATTAGATTAAATACAGATTATAGCTAAAATGTCCCGCAGTCTGACAAAGCAATTTGATTTAAATATTTACTGCAAAATTATAATAGCCTATCTGAAACATTTTGTTAGCTGATGCAAACTGCTTGCTAACTAGCTACCTGATGCTAGCTCGAGGTAATTTTTAAATATAAAATCCAAATATTTTTATTCAACCAACTAGTTAGAATGCATTTGATGAAAAAACAGGATTTGATGTACAAAACAGAATAACTACAGTAATTTCCCATTGCTCCCTGGGGGCATTTTACCCCACTGACTATGTTTGAGAAAAAATTATGTCATTCTGAAAATATAATTATACTTTTAAATAACACATAGGCTATAGGCTACTCTCTTTCTACAGGGCTTACTGTTCTCATATCATATATAACTAATGTTCTACAAAACAACAAGCTTTAAAGCGATTCAAAATACAAATTATTCCTAGAGGAATAATCGGACTGATTTACATTTATTTTTGATATTATTTAGCTTATTCTTGCATTATATTTATTATGATTAAACTCCCGTTTTGTATTTTCTGTCATTGCAGTCGATCACGGAGGATATGACAAGTTTGATCAATCTAGCAGGGCCGCTGCTGGCCAAATGGGTGCCCTAAGAAGAATTGTATTATTGCATTTTTTTATAATTATATATGTGTTAATATTTAGATATTTTTTTATGTATATGTATAGCCTAATTATATATTTTTTATTATAATTTTAGTACTAATAACGAAAGTTTTATATTCATTTATAACAAATGGTAGTTTATTTCTTGATGTAGTGTAGGCCTACTCAGTTCGAATAATTAACATCAATACACTAAATACGTTGACCATATTTTCTTCTTTACTGTAGGAAATAATTTTTTGTAATAGACACCTGGGGCATCATTTATATGCAGTCATTTCTTAAATGTCCATGTGATTCAGACAAAAGAAAGTGCATATAGGACTATAAATTAGGACTATAAATAGGCGTAAATTTTCACTTACAGATAATGGCATTAAATTCATCATTACATAAGTTTTATTAGCCATCCATTTAACATCCACTGATCTCTATTGTAAGAGGACATTTTTTCCATATCATCAGGTTGCATAAAGTCAGCCATCGTTCATATAGGCTAAACGCAGCATATTTTGGACATACTTATCACATTCACAACATTCAAATCTTCATCAGTGTGGTTAGAAGAAGCCAGCTGAACGCAGTCAGAAAAGATCCGTTGACAGTGTGCTAAAACATTTCTAAGAGCCATAAGCTGTTGGTTTTTCTACCCGCGAAAGACCGTTAAACTAAAGAGAAAAAAAAAATGACATAAGACTGACATCACACACAACGTAGCAACGCATTATCCTCACGAACAAATATTACGTCTGACGTTTACATACGTATACGGCAGTGTACCATTACGACATTCTTCACGAACAAATATTACGTCTGACGTTTACATACGTATACGGCAGTGTACCATTACGACATTCTTCACGAACAAATATTACGTCTGACGTTTGTATACCTATACTCCTACGTATACAAACGTCAGACGTCAAGTTTGTTCATGAAGAATGTCGTAATGGTACACTGCCGTATATGTATGTAAACGTCAGACGTAATATTTGTTCGTGAGGATAATGTGTTGCTACGTTGTGTGTGATGTCAGTCTTATGTCATGATTTGTCATACTACATCAGTGCATGTTGCTTGTTTTGCCTAACTTTAGCTATAGCCTCAGTTGCTAGCGGCAATCCCGTTCATAGTTTTTAAGAAACGTAATAGATTTTCAACACAGGACCACATGAGTTTAAATTTTAAAATTTCTTTTGCTCGACAGATTTGCCTGCTTTAATACTGCAGAGACAACAAACCCACAGCCCACTCACAGAACCATTTCACACGGGCTGTGTTTGCCTGATCGGACTACAGAGAATGAAACCCAAATGCAGATGTGCAGTTTACCTTTGCGGGTACAAAGCTGATGGTTTAAGTCCATCACTGTATGTAAGCGTGGAAAATAGAATCCATGCGCGACTTCAAAATGCAGTAATAGGCGTTCTTCAAAAGACAATTTGGGGAATTATTGCAGTAAAAACATAAGCAAAGTTTTAGAATTAATAATAATAATAATAATCATAGGCATAATTTGTGGGTGGAACGGGTGGGTGAGACATGCCCCCACCAAAGTCGATTCTGTCCCCCCACCGCTTTTTCAAAGCCGCTGAAAAAATAAAGCATGCAGGCAAAGTAAAAGTAAAATCATCTCCAATCAGCAGTTCTTCGTAATTTAATTCTTACTGGCCCAGATCTATAAATCTTGTCATGCACCTAACAGGATTTAACAGTAAATGTTGTAATTAGACTATGAGCGCAGCAGCACTCCTTTACTGTGTAATAATAGATAAAGTAAACAATACTTTATATTTACACATTTAGAATAAATATAACACTTTTAACTGTTATTAATAACATTTATAACTAATATAACTAATATTTATTTTTATTAATTTATAATAAAACTTTAGGCCGACTTAAGTTTTCACAGTAATAATTAGTCTACTGCAATGTCTTAAATCCCAATTATAGGCTATACTTTGGAATTATGAACTGAAGGGATGTACATGCATACAAGGTGTTTCAGGGCCGCTCACACATTCAAAACATATTTAAGGATAAAACAATTAATATTAAAGCATATTCCAATTTTTAAGCCATGAAAAAAAGAGACAAATCTATCTTAATTTCTGTTAAATGACCAGAAGGTACACGGACCTGGGAGTAAGAGTATCCTATAAAAATAAAATAAACAACAAAACTCTTTGCATCTCATTACATTTATTCGGCCTACTTAATGACACCATAAACCAAAGCAAGCATTAATATGAGGGTAATATAGATTGTAATGCCTTAAGTTCAAAATTGCCACCTTAACACGGTCAGAATGTGCGCGTTGAGAAACACGTTCAAATATGTCGTCTTAACGCGGTCAAACTGTGCGTCTTTACACGCACCAAATAAACGCGTTTAACACGGCCAAAATGTGCGTGTCTATACGTACAAAAGAAACGCGTATAAATTTGCAGCGTTAACGCGGACAAATTGTGCGTGTTGACACGGTTAAATTTCACGCGTTCCATTTGAAGACTTTTGGCCCCGTCCGCCTTCCATAGATCAACTCCCTGATGAGCAAATGATGCCGGATCGACGTCGGAGATCAACGTCGTTTCGACGCCACGAGAAACATCGATTCTACGTTGATTCGATGTTAGTTTGCTATCTGGGATGTGCCATCAAATTAAGGACAAAACAGAAAGCAAATAGTTTGCTCAGCAAATGGTGATCATTAATGATATGTTTGTGAATGTCTGAGAATGAGATTTATTGAAAGAGGGCACGGGACAAATTAACATTTAAACCAGCAGCGTGCAGTGCATCACTGTCTGAGTACTGCGCGTGACTGCGCGTGCCTGTCATTAACGGTCAACTTCCAGCAGAGGGACACGGAGGAAAAGGTAAGCGCTACAAATCTACTTGTATTCATCGTTTTTACTGATTTATAACGTTAGATGTCACCAAAGATGAGTAGTGTTTTGTATTTTTGATATGTTTAATTTAATTAATAAATGCCCTGTTCGGTTAATTAGCTCACGAGCAGTCTCACGAGGCGGTCTGAGGTAACGTTAACCGTTAAAACATTAAGGTAAAATTTTATACCTTTCTTTTAGTTATTTGAAATTTAACACGATATGTTTATGTGGGGTGTGTGATCAGTGTAATCAGCTGTGTATATGTCATCAGTGCAATGGATGATGGGAAATGCAGTCCAGTGTGATGTATGGTGTGAGAGTCAATGTGGTGAGCGAGTGACCTCTGGTGGTGAGTGAACGGAAGTTCATAGACCGGATTCGGGACAGGAGGTGAGCTCTTGAGCAAAACTTTAAAATCAGATGATAGAGACAGCCCAGTAAAGAATATGCATACATAAAGGCTATGTGTTTCATATAGTTTATTCATATAATTAAAACACTTGCTATTGACAGAAGTTGAGGAAGATACAAAACTGCTAAAGGCAATTATGTTTTGTTTATGTTATGTTTCAAAAACAGAAATAGATTATTGCTAACTGTTAACCCATATCACAATACAAAGCTTTATTGCTGATTTACTCAAAACATGTAAAGACTGATTAGCATTCAGAATTAATCAAGCCATCAAATGTTATAATTATAACTGAAGCAACTTTCAATCTGAAGAAATGCAATGAATGGAGATTTAAAGTTTGGCACTGTCTTGCATCACTTTTCTCATCTATCACTTATCAGCACGACAGTTCAGGTAACTTTTTTGCCCAGTTTTTTCCAATTTGTAGACCGTGTCACACCAGAGACCTTTCTGATTTGCTCTTTTCTTGACATCAACAACTTTAAATGTCTCATATGGAGGAATCAGCACCTCTTCCTGTTCAGGACGCTTAGAATATTTAATTATGTCAGCACCTTCACAAGTGTGGATTTCAAAACAAGATTTAGTTCCAAATTCTTCTGCTACTTTACGATTAAGAGAGGAGGATGAGAATGAACCCAAACGAACCTCTTTGTTGAGAACATCCGTATCAAAATTAACTTTTGTACCACGATAAGTTGAATAGCATTTATTTTGTGTTTTCTTCAGAATATGTATTACATTAGTTAACAGAAATTGAAGTGAAAACCATTTGAATGCCCCCTCTTTGTATTTTTGTTTCTCACTACGAACAGCATTATTGAATGTCGTGAATACATTAGAATCATTGTTAGTGTACGCATAAATGGCAATTGAATGAATCTTTTTCAAGCCATCTTCTGGTTTCTTTGCATTTTTTTCAGCTTCTTGATAGTCCAAATTAAATTCATTGAGAAACATTTCCTTCCCTAGACCTTCCAGGTGTTTATATGTTTCTTTACAATTCTCATATTGGTCATCAACTGAATTCGGTGCCATATCCAATGGAAATTTCTTTTCAACAGCAGCAGCTCTGTGATCCTGCAGCAACAGGAATCACAATGGTCAATCATCAATTTCATCTCTGTAATATTCATAATAGAACACAAGCTTACCTGTTCTAGAGCAGCTAAAATGAGAAGAAGAGCTTCAATGATCAGCAGCATCTTGATTCAGTCAAATCCCTCTGATGAAATTCAGCCAATATAGTGTACAGATGCTGAAAGACAACATGAAATACAAGATAATTTACAAATCCCAAATCTTTGACTCAAATAAGAATATGTGTCTAGATTTGCACAGTTGAACAGTTCACACCACAACTTCTTACATATCAGTTTTAAATCTGTGGAACTTGTATTTTGTGTTAGATAGCAGAATCAGAATGAACTGTTATAGTGACCATTTACTTCACACCTAAAATTACCTGTGAATATGGTTGTCTTTTGTCAGATTCCGTCTGTTGTTTTCAGGAGCAATGATGAGAAAGCACGACCAGGCAGTCGCTCACAGCCAGACGACAGTGGCAATCTTGGGAAAGCTGGCTCTTTTATATCAGCTATAATGAGTGCGTGTTCTAAGATGTCAGTATGATAAGAAATGACACATCATTACAGGAGGCAGTACAATCTCATTGTTCTCATGCTTTAAGCAGGTAACTGTAGAAAGGAACCGTAAAAATAAAAAATAAATCTAAACCTAAATCTATAGAAAAATCAATAGAAAGTCCCACAGTTGCCTTGTTACCCCCACCCCCTTCTCAAGTACCCCCTTTTCACAAATTTGATTTACCCAAATATAAATGCTCGTAGTTCCTGAACCCTTTGACTACAGACATGATCTCAGACTCTGTTGAATGGTAAAAATAAACCCTTTTTTTCATTAGGGTGTTTTGTGCACTCTCCAAAATGGCCATTTGGAGACCACAGAAGATCACTGTACTCGACAACCACCATAACATACTATAGCAATATATCAACAAAAACACAATTTTTGTATCCACAGCAGTATAAAAATTCATCTTTGAGTCACACTGTCCAATATACTGTCTCATCTGAACATCATCCAGTGATCAGTATTAAATGTCCAGATTCACACCTTTCCACCTTTAGTCTCTGGTTCTTTTTGAACCACAAGAAGAGGTCAGATAAAAAATAAAAAAAAAAAGAGATTGAGGGGAAAAAATTCCCCTGATGCATTCCCCGTCTCTCAACTATTATGTTTTATTACCATAACAGGAGATTTTGCATAATTTATTCATGTAACAATGAGCATATAAGAGGATTCCTCCTCTTATTTGTCACCTGTAGAACGTATTTGTGTGTGTGTGTGTGTGTGTGTGTGTGTGTGTGTGTGTGTGTGTGTGTGTGTGTGTGTGTGTGTGTGTGCGCGTGCGCACGTTGCTTTTGGTTGTCCTGATTTTCTGTTCACAGGATTGGATCAGAGCAAAGTGATCTCCATCTGTGTTCAGTGTGAATAGGGCCAATGAGTATAAAAGGGTCTGCATTCCCTAGTGTAAAAAAAAAAAAAATGCTAAGCATACTTGCAGCCAGACTAACTGTCAGTCTACTTCAAGTGTGTTAATGATTAGTTAACTTAAAGTGTGCTACTATGGAACAACTAATGTTGTACTAAGTATATTTTAGTTGTAATTAAATTATACTGAAGAATAACTTTAAGTATAGTTAGTGTACTTTTATATGCTAAATTGGATACTTAGTACACTTTAAGTATATCCTGTGTAAGCAATTTACATGACTGATTAGTGATATTAAAGTGTACTTTTTTTGTATCACAAATACATTGCAAATTAATTACGAGTGTCTTCGAAATGCACAAGCAATATATGATAAATGTATTATTTTTGAGTAAAAATATGTGCTCATTTTTCACCAATGCTGACTGCACTTGTTGTCAAGATCATTACAATGAATAACATATAACTTCAATAACAGACAGAGACACATTATTAACCTTTAAAGTAAAATAGGTAGGTTCAGGGCATGTTCATACAACTTTTTCTTTCCACTAATTCAGACTGTAAACATCCTGTATAAAAAGTAGGCCTACATCATGATTAGCAGTGAGGAATTGTATCAGTATGTCACGTCAATATTGTTTCCAGTGTATTAGTCAGACATACAGTATACAACAGAACACTATTCAAGTTGAAAAGTATAGTATTTATAGTACAGATCAGCCTAATTGTAATGTAGACATGCATTTTCTGTAAATCTGCTTTGAGAACTTAGTGTACTCTAAATAAGGGCATAAAGTGCAAAAACTGCAGCAGTGCACTGACAGTAGACTTGGTTGACATCACCACTTCGTCTTCAAAGACAATCAAAACATCCAGTGGGTTCCCTTGTGACATTTCCTCTTCCTCCTCGACAGCAATGATACTGCTGACTTCTGCACCTGGTCAGGCTCCTTTTTCTAAATGCATTTTTTTTAAGTGTTAATATACAGTATCTCACAGGAGTACACCCCTCACATTTTTGTAAATATTTTATTATATATTTTCATGTGACAACACTGAAGAAATGACACTTTGCTACAATGTAATGTAGTGAGTGTACAGCTTGTATAACAGTGTAAATTTGCTGTCCCCTCAAAATAACTCAACACACAGCCATTAATGTCTAAACTGCTGGCCACAAAAGTGTTTATATGAAAATAAAAACCTATATTAAACTGAAGCTTTATAATAAAGATTCCCTAGACTTTCAATGGATAGACAAAAAATATATATATTCATGGGCCCTGTCCACTCTGTCACCCTTTTCCCCCACTAGCGACGCCCCTGTGTGCACGTGTGTGTGTGTGTGTGTATATGTGTATGTATATATATATATATATATATATATATACACCATGAGCATGATAATTTTTAAATGGACTATCCTAGCTATGCATTTATGCAGATGTCATTTAAGGTTAAAAAGCAAATATATAGGATAAAAGTAAATGTAATGTACAGTCGTGGCCAAAAGTTTTGAGTGTCATAAATATTAATTTTCACAAAGTCTGCTGCTTCAGTGTTTTTAGATCTTTTTGTCAGATGTCACTATGGTATACTGAAGTAAAATTACAAGCATTTCATAAGTGCCAATGGCTTTCATTGACAATTACATTAAGTTTAAGCAAAGACTCAATATTTGCAGTGTTGACCCTTCTTTTTCAAGACCTCTGCAATTCGTCCTGGCATGCTGTCAATCAGATTCTGGGCTACATCCTGACTGATGGCAGCCCATTCTTACATAATCAATGCTGGGAGTTTGTCAGAATTTGTGGGTTTTTGTTTGTCCACCCGCCTCTTGAGGATTGACTGCAAGTTCTCAATGGGATTAAGTTCTGGGGAGTTTCCTGGTCATGGACCCAAGATTTCAATGTTTTGTTCCCCAGGCCACTTACTTATCACTTTTGCCTTATGGCAAGGTGCTCCATCATGCTGGAAAAGGCATTGTTCGTCACCAAACTGTTCTTGGATGGTTGGGAGAAGTTGCTCTCGGAGGATGTTTTTGTGTCATTCTCAAAACTTTGGTCTCCTAAAGTTGATTCAGCTGTGGGATCAGGGCACCTCCAGTGCAGAGCTTGCTCAGGAATGGCAGCGGGCAGGTGTGAGTGGATCTGCACGCACAGTGAGGCCAAGACTTTTGGAGGATGGCCTGGTGTCAAGAAGGCCAGCAAAGAAGCCACTTCTGTCCAAAAAAAACATCAGGGACAGATTGATCTTCTGCAGAAAGTATCGTGAATGGACTGCTGAGGACTGGGGCAAAGTCATATTCTCAGATGAAGCCCCTTTCCGATTGTTTGGGGCATCTGGAAAAAGGCTTGTCAGGAGAAGAAAAGGTGAGCGCTACCATCAGTCCTGTGTCATGCCAACAGTAAAGCATCCTGAGACCATTCATGTGTGGGGTTGCTTCTCATCCAAGGGAGTGGGCTCACTCACAATTCTGCCCAAAAACACAGCCATGAATAAAGAATGGTACCAACACACCCTCCAACAGCAACTTCTTCCAACAATCCAACAACAGTTTGGTGAAGAACAATGCATTTTCCAGCACGATGGAGCACCGTGCCATAAGGCAAAAGTGATAACTAAGTGGCTCAGGGACCAGAACATTGAAATTTTGGGTCCATGGCCTGGAAACTCCCCAGATCTTAATCCCATTGAGAACTTGCAGTCAATCCTCAAGAGGCGGGTGGACAAACAAAAACCCACTAATTCTGACAAACTCCAAGAAGTGATTATGAAAGAATGGGTTGCTATCAGTCAGGATTTGGCCCAGAAGTTGATTGAGAGCATGCCCAGTCGAATTGCAGAGGTCCTGAAAAAGAACGGCCAACACTGCAAATACTGACTCTTTGTATAAATGTCATGTAATTGTCGATAAAAGCCTTTGAAACGTATGAAGTGCTTGTAATTATATTTCAGTACATCACAGAAACAACTGAAACCAATATCTAAAAGCAGTTTAGCAGCAAACTTTGTGAAAACTAATATTTATGTTATTCTCAAAACTTTTGGCCACGACTGTAGTCTTTACACATGTCCTAACTTGTGTGTCTTGAAAACATTTGCTGACTCTTTCTTTCAGAATGTTAATTGACATGGCAGGATAGTTGTTCGAATAACAAGGCCTTTTTTATCCTTGAAAACAGAACACAAAATCAGGGAAATTTAACTCCCAATGAAGCAACATTTATGGACAGTTTATTTTTTTTATTTATATGACAACTTTCAACCACTGCAAACCTAGCATTAGCAATTACCTGACACCTTTAGGCAAGGCAACTTCAAGATAAGTGCAAGTGGAAATATAACACAAAAGATCTTTCTTTTTTTAATCCATATTAAGAAAGTCTACTATAACCAGAACTTTCAAGACTTAACTGGTATTCTTCTGAAGCAATAAAAAATGACTCTGAATCAGACAAACTGAAATTTTTATGTTTTTCAGTCTGTCAATACAGTCTGAATCAAAAATGGTGGCACACTACATTACATCAAACATCACTGATCCTTGGATATCATGATGTCCTTCATGTGGTGTGAAAGAACCAGTATTTGTCTGGGCTGTGTCTGCATGAGTTGATCAATGTTTAGATTTAGATTTCAGTCTAAAAATATTGTATTGTTTCTGTAGCCCACTTGTGCAGCTACGTAACTTTTCAGAACGTGACAATTTACATCTCTTACAACACTAAAACCTATCAATTAAATCAATGTGAATTCTACTTACTTCATTTTAGGCCCGTAGTATTGCAGCATCTTGTTGCCTTAGACATCCCAGCACTCCACGCTGCCTTTGCTCTGAAAACATTGATTTCAAAAGCATGACAACAATCTGCTAGTATGAGTTTCAAATTAGAAAACGCGAGAAGCAAATAACAGTCTAAAATGTTAACTAATGTTAGCAAAACAGCCATCATAAATGCTCCTCGAGCCACTTTGTTTCCCGGGGCTTCGGCTGCTTAAGTAAACCTAATAAGCAGCACACGGATATGCTATATGAAACTGATGAAGCAGATCATAAATAATGATTAACAGTTACTGTAGTATAGTGAATGGGTGGGTTTGTCTTGCCTGTTGCTTTAGTTTCTGTGGCGCGAGTGACGGAAGATCTGTCAGCCATCTTTCTGGTTTAATTAAAATGAAGTTGTGACTTTTCTCAACAATTTGTCTTGATTGTAATAAAGTAAATGTTCCTTGAAAAGTTTTAAAAACACCACATTATGACTATACATACAGTTACTTTGTCTTGAGCTGTCCGGCCAACTAGGGTAGCATTTGTTGATAAGTGTTTATATTCCTTCAAGTTTGACAACTTTATTGCCGGTTTGATTGTGGGTACAAAGAGTGTATTGTATGGTGATGACAGATAAGAGGATAAAAACCGACTCTCATGTCAAGCTTGATGAGGATTTAGTTCAAGCTTTGACATTGCATTGCATATGCATTGTTATTCAAGGATGGAGTATTCATAGTACACTTTCCAGTAATACAGGTATAACATAAATTTTCTACAAATTGATTGAAGTATTTCTGTTAAGTGTGAAGTGTTCTGTATTTTTGTATTTCTGTTAAGTATAAATTGTATTTTAAATCATCTAAAGAAGTACAGTAAAATTACACTAAAGATACTTAAAGTTGTTCAATTCTAACACAACTAAATATATATATATATATATATATATACACATACATATATACACACACACACACACACACACACACACACACACACACACAGTATTAAAATATATTGCAACTAACTTAGCTAGTCTTGAGCATATCTTAAAGAGTATCTAACATACTGCACTAAAAGTTGTTCCAAAATAACATATTTATTATGCACTTAGTACAGTATAATCAAAACACAATAAGTGACTTAATATTAGTACAACTTAACAGGACACATGGAAACTGTAGGGGGTGGGTGTCATTTCTTCTGTAAATACTGTTTTCTCTTGTTTTTGATTAGATACGGAGATAGGGCAATTTACTGTTTGTTTGTTTTTTAATTAATTAAATTTATTTATTTTTTGGATAGGGAATTTAGTTCTTCCTGTTAGGAGTTTCTTTGTCATTTTTTGGCCTTTACTCACTTGTAATACTCCAGATAAGTGTGAATTAAGTGTGAGATTAAAGGCTCTGGAAATGTAAATGAAATGTTTGCATTTCAATAAAGGTATTCATTAAGGTTCATCTGTCTTATCTGACACCTGTAGGAAAAAGACGTGACCTGAACTGTGCAATACTGTAGACCCACATGCTGTATTACAGTCTATCTGCCTGGCCAGTGTTGTAAGATAAAGAGTGAATGTTTGCATTTGGTGAATGTTATCTGGCTTTCGTGATAGCCTTTCAGTTATTTCACTTGTCTAAGAAAATGATTCATAAAACTTGTCATTTTTTTTAACAGTGTTTTATATATTAAAATAAGAATATTATTTCCAAATAGTTCACATGCATTATTTTATTGTAAATAAGCATTCTTTACCAATTTACTAGGGGTGGCACGGTACATGTATTCGTACCGAACCGTCACGGTACGGGTGTCTCGGTTCCGTGCATGAGGCCTTATGACGAATACAGGCAATTCCCCCCCAATCCAGAAGGGGGCACCCGCAGTAATGCAGCGCTGTTTGATAACCGCCAGCAGAAGAACAGCGAATGCTGTGAGTTGTGCACTTGAAAACAAAGCCCCCAGACAGTGACCATGTGCTGATTCTGAATGCGTCTTTCACATAGACTGACAAGGGAGTATACTTTAAAGGCTTGTGCACTGGAGCTTTGTGCTCGTGTATCCTACCTCTCTCATTCGGCACAAATCCAAATATTCCATAATATTTCCGTATTTGCGATGTAACTTATCTGAATGCTGAACTATTATTTATTATGTAAATGATAGGCTTTGTACTTCAGTCGCGTTCCAACAGTGACACAGAGGCGCGCGCTGATGTTTGGCTCACTGTATTTTATTTTGATAAAGTACCAACTGTGCTGTCAAGTTAGCAATGCTGGAACTGAGGTGTGTGTGTGTGTGTGTGTGTTCTTGTAAGACCCACAGAGTGAGGACCAGATGTCCCCAAAAGGATAGTAAAACCTAACATTTTTGACTTTGTGAGGACATTTGGCAGGTCCTCACAAGGCAAATAAATTATTAAAAATACTGAATGAAGTTTATCTCAAAATGTAAAAATTCAAAAAGGTTTCTGTAAGGGGTAGGTTTAGGGGTAGGGTTGGTGTAGGACAATAGCACACAGGGCCGTAGCTAGTGGATTGGGGGCCCCCTGAAAAAATATTGATGTGCTGAGGATACTAAACCATTTTTCGTGAGGGTAGCGGAGCAGATATTAGAAAATTTCTTTAAACAAATTGCATGCTTTTTTGTGGTTTTCATAATATCTCAGTTATACAACTAATAAAATATTAGAATTATTCACAGAACATGGGCCTATATAGTATAATTCCTGGATTTTGTGGGGCCCTCTGGGTGGTGGGGGCCCCTAGAATTATCACCACCTTTCACCCCACTAGCTACGGCCCTGATAGCACATACAGTAAGTACAGTATAAAAACCATTACGCCTATGAAAGTCCACACAAGTATAGAAATACAAACATGAGAGTGTGTGTGTGTGTGTGTGTGTGTGTGTGTGTGTGTGTGTGTGTGTGTGTGTGCGCGTGCGTGCGCGCTCCGGCGCGATCACTTCAACTGTTTCCTTATACCAGCAGAATCAATTTTAAACACTTATTGTCTTATTAATAATCACTGTATAAAGGTCTGCTTTTATTTGTGTACACTCACAATGAAAACAAAACAGATTTTATATATATATATATATATATATATATATATATATATATATATATATATATATATATTGTGACGGATCGGTGGCCCTCCCCCTCATCATCATCACCACCCCGTCCCTTATTCGCCACCCTTCACCAGGCTCCCGACTGGAGTGGGTGGATGAGAGGAGGGGCGTGGGACCAACGTGGGCTGGCGGCGTGTGATGAGGCACAGCTGGACTAAATGAAGCCTCATCACCGCCGCCTTTAAATGCCGAGCGTGCCTCTCCTCGGGAGACCGGTCTCTTCCCCCGTGCATGCACGCTGGTGTCCTCGTGGGTCCAGGAAGGGTGCGTTGAGGGACATCGCGCCGCCGAGGATGTGAGCCGCGGAACCTCCAGAGTCATCGTGCAAGCCGCACCCGTATAACGGCCGTCGGGCCAGGATGCCGGGCCGTCCATCCCGCCAATGGCCCAGTAAGTGGTACAGGAAGAGCCGCCGCTACAGAGAAGCCGCCGCCCCTCGTGCCCCGGACCGCGGGAGCGTGTGCGGCCACCAGACTCCGCCCCTTGCCTGGACCCCTCCCTTCTGGAACACTGCCCTCCTTCACGAGCCCCGCAGTACAACGAGGACACCAGACCCCCCCTGTTTTATGGACACTTCTTCCCCCTGGACACTTTCTTTTATTATTTTTGTTTAATAAAAACCTCTCCGAGGCCTGACGCCACACCCACTGTGTCTGTCGTTGGCTCCTCCCGTCACAATATATATATATATATCAGAGGTCGCGTTAACCGAAAATTCTCCGTCATTGACGGAATTTTTTAAGCAGTGACGGAAAAATCTGAAGGCCGTCCGTCACTTTGGCAGATTACACACACTGAGGGTGATCTATTGTAATTTATAACTGTAATTCCCAGCCCTGTCCAGTTGGTGGCGAGTGCGCTCCAGTGAGGCAGCGGAGCGCGCGATCGTCTCCAGAACAAAAATAAAGGTCTTTTGCTATGTCTTTGATTACTCACAGGCGAGTATAGTAAAGCGAATCGCTTGATCTGAGGTGTCTACAGCGATCTATCACGCCACATTAAAGAGCGCCAAAATGGTATTTATTGCTTGAATTTCCTAATAAAAAGGACAGAATTTGAAACCTGAGACTGAATTTCATGTCAAAAGTAACAACGCACAAAGTTTAGCCGATTGTCTAACGTTACTGTGCATTCATCAAATGAAAACAGCATCGATTGGGAGTTAAGAAACGATATTGGTTCATAAAAATAAGAATCTATTAAAACAGAAATCGGTTTTATTTTTTTATTTTTTTTTAATCCAGCACTAGCATATTTTGTTGTTTTAAGTGTCCTCCGCTGTCACTGACGCAGTCTCTGTTCATCTGTTCTCTTCATAAATAAATAAATACATAAGCCAATATGCTCGTCCTTTAGGTTCATTAAAAATGAAAACGTGAACAAAAATAAAAGCAATTAAATGGGTTATTATAATTAAAACATGTAATAATATTTAGTATTCTCACATCTAGATGGAAAAAATTGTAATTTGCACTACTGTCTGTTCAAAATGAATGAAAAGAAACTGAGCATAGTAGATTTTTTGGTAACACTTTATTTTGATGGTCCCTTTTGAACATTCTGTTGACACTAAGTAATGTTGCAACTACATGTCAACAAACTCTCATAAGAGTATTAGTAGACTGTCTGCTTCATATCTACTAACTCCTTATTGTGTTGGTCTCCCAACAGATATTCTACTGACTATAAGTAACTTAGCAAGAACGTGTCAACTTAATCTAACCCTAACCCTACCAGTCAACTAATACACTACTAACACTCTAATGAGAGTCAGTAGAAATGTAGGTGCAACATTACTTATAGTCAATAGAATGTGTTAAAGGGACCATCAAAATAAAGTGAAACCGATTTTTTTCCCCCTGCTGTACCGAAATCGTACTGAACCGTGACCCCCGAACCGAGGTACGTACCGAACTGTGACATCTGTGTACCGTGCCACCCCTACTATTTACCATTTTAATTTCTTTATTTTGACCGGACAACAGAACTGCAGCCATTTTATTTCGGATTTGTCCTTTTCAGGTCTATGCTTTAAGATTCTTAAGCAATTGAATCAACCCAACGTAGGGTGGTAGCAGAGTTGTATTAGACCTATTGTTTCTAAAGTAACTGAAACAAATTTTTAAGTTTCTAACGTAATTGAAACTGACTGTGAAGTTGTGATAATTCTGATGAAATTCTAAAGTAACTGAATCGACCTGATGCAGTGGGGTCTCAGATTTATTGCATAAGTGTTGTGCGTTACAGTGTAGTGAGTCCGACACACCATAAATCTGAAGTTTAAAGCCCGAAGCAATGTGATTTTGCCCAACGTACTGTGGATGAGTAAACTGTTTTGGAAATATAACATAAAACCTGAAATAGTGAGGTTTTGTCCGACGTACTGTGACAGTGTTGTATTTTTAACGGTTTAGTGTAGTAAAGTGTAAGGCCTGACGGAGTGTGGCCGCATCCGAAGTAGTGTTGTTTTTGGCGGCCAGTTTTAATTTTAGTTTTAGTCTAGTCTTTGTGTGAAGCTGTTATTGTAGTTTTTATTAGTTTTAGTCATGTTCATACTATTTTTAGTCTAGTCAAGTTTTAGTCAACTAAAAGTCTGAGCATTTTAGTCTTATTTTAGTCAGAATTATCCATGACTATTTTCGTCTAGTTTTAGTCGACGAAAACTGAAGACATTTAGTCTAGATTTAGTCAATGAAAATTGTATTTTAGTCTCTTTTCAGTAACGCAATTCTATTTAACCCAGTCAGTATAGTATAAGTACCTAGTAGTATAGACAAAACCAAAATTTTCTTTTAGCCAAACCCATTTCAAACAAGGTTATCTTATTATATTATTGTTACCTTATAGACTCAAGAATACATCCATTCCAGACACGGAAGATGCTATGATTTGAATTTACAACATTTATTTTACCAACTAAACATGTCAGAAGCAGTGGCGGAGCCAGGATGATTTCATAGGGGTGGCCAGGGAGGGGCCAGCAACCAGTCTGGGGTGGCACAGAAATCTTCCTTATTTCAATAGAAAAATGTGATTGACTATAAAGTATTGGACTGTTTTAGTGCCTAAAACACAACTGAGTACAATTCATTTCTACTGAATTGTAATTTAGATATTTGTGAATTAGATAAAGTAATGCTGAGTGAATATGACAACTTGAGTCTATTCCCCACCTCCAGGTATTTTAATAAAGGGAATCACTATAACTTTATTGCTCAGTCAGCTTGGTTCTGGTTCTCAAAACCCCCAAAAGCTTGTTCTCCATCATTGCATACTCATTGATGAGACATGCAGATAGTGATAAGAATTGGTTAATAAAAAAATAAATAAAAAAGCACATAAACACCAGAATGTAACATTAGTTATTTTATGCATTTAAATTGTTTAATTTTCGTTCATAATTGCACAATATTTTAATACATGCATTTGAGAGATGTTCTTTAATTTGATGCTATACATACATGAATGCAGTAATCGCCTTTTTGGTAATTCCATGACTTAACTGACGACAGAACTACATTGTATGCTCAGTTTCTTGCGTTATTTATGATGAATCGATATAGAGCGTGGATCCTATATTCACGTGTTTAAGAGTGTGCGCTGTGAGCATGGTAAAACAGCCGTCAGGACAGGAAAGTTTGTTTTACTGACATATAGCCTAACAACATCTCATCAGGCCGCAGTTGACTGTTGTTCTACTGAAGCTCATTTGGCACATTTTCCTTTCCGCGGTCGTTTGAATCGCGCCTGGCGCTGAGGCGAAGTTGAAGTGCGCGTCTGAAAAGTCTCCCGTTTGATGTGGTCATAAAGAGATATGGCGGTTCCGCGTGTCAATAAATGCATTTCTTGTCAAGAAAAAAAGGGACAAAAAATAATAATAATAATATATATTAACGAGACAGAATAACATAACATTTCGTTTCGTCTCGTTTTGGTCAACAAAAATAAAGAGACATTTTAGCATAGTTTTTATTTTGTAAACCACATTTAGTCTCGTTTTTATTTGTCAACAATATTGCATTATACATTTAATTATAGTCATCGTCACATGACCAGCATTTATGTTGCGTCTCGTTTTCGTCATGTGATAAAGGTTTGTTGACGACGATATTTAGTCAGAATTTTCGTTGACGAAAGCAACACTAATCCGAAGCAGTGAAAAATTTAGTTTAGAAGCCTGACTGTCATGGTGCACACAGCAGGGAGGAACAAGGAGATGAGGATAACTCAAAATCCAGTCTTTAATGAACTCAAACAGGGCAAGACGAGGCAAGGCAGGGCAGACGCACAGGAACACCGGGAATAACGAGTAGACCAGACCCAATCTAACTAAACAGGCATGAACTAAATACAAAGGTTAATTACTGATAATAAGACAAACACAGCTGGACAAGTCTTAACTAATAATCACACTTAACAAGGACAGGAACATGACAAAATATGGACACAAGAGGGCGGGAACACAAGACACACACGACAGAGGACTGACATGACTCCCCCCTCCTGGAAGGCGCGTCCCATGCCGTAACAGTACCACCGGGGACAGACACGGGACAGACACGGTGCTCAGGACAGACACGGACCGGATGACAAGATGGGGACCTCCAGAGCAGAACAGACAGTACGGAGGCCAAGGTAGAGCTGGGAGCTCTGGAGGCCATGGCAAGTGGTCTTCGTGGCCGTGGCCTCCTCCCTTGGCCCGGCCACTGACCAGGTGATGTGATTTGGATACCTCTCCTCCCCAAGACACCCTGAAGGACCTACCTGTGAGGTAAGATTCAAACCAGTGGAGTGCAGTTCCGGTGACATTAACACATTTCTCAGAAATGATAAAGAATCACCCCCCTTTTGATACACAGTAAAATCCCCAGTGTTGAAATCCGAGTGTTAAGGAATTTTAGAGTTAACAGTTAAAGTTGTTGTGTTGAATTTTAAGGGATTAACGTCCCTCCCTGATGGAGGGAACGGAGACGTTATGTCGTGACAACATAGGGGATTTACCAATCATCTCTGACTTAAGAGAAAATACCAATGAATATTGGCTAGTGGATTTTGCATACCTGTGCCACTCCCCGTGCACACGGGTATAAATAGGCAGCAGGTGCATCCACTCATTAGATTTTACGCTGAAGAGCCGAGAACGAGTCCCTGGCAACCAGCGATGGTTCAAGATTGTGGCATGGGGACATAACGTCACTGTTCCCGCCATCAGGGAACGAGGGTTACGTACGTAACTGAGACGGTCCTTATCTATCGGTCACTACGAGTTATGTCATGACGACATAGGGGTCCTATGGAAAGCGCCACAACCTTGTGGCATGCAGATGCTGACAAGCGAGCGCGTGACAGACAAATGCCATGCAAAAGGTCGCAACCTTCCCATCGCCCGAGCGCAAATTCGCTAACCTTGATGCCCGCAGGGACCACTGAGTACATCACTGCTGGAGATAGCCAAGCCGTTGTTCCTTTCCCCACAGAAGTCGGAAGGGATTTCAACCTTCCATGAAAGATAGCTTCAAGTCTTTCCTATTTGTTGTTACAGCTTGGCAGTAACGACGGGGAAGCGAACCTTCCAGAGAAGGGTGCTACAGAGGCCACATCCTGCCTGAAGGGAGGTAACGTGGAGACACTGATATAGACTACATACGACTGGACCCTGGAGCAGATCCTACCTAGGGGCCTGACAGAGGGCTCTGTCAAAAGGAAGACACGGGTTTACCGTGAGGGAAACCTTACCATGGAAGAATACACATATGGGATTACCCAAAGGGAATCAAGCCATATGGACACCTAACCCAGTATAGGGGCTGGCCGGAGACCCGGGCGAGCTAGCACAAGTACTGGGCCTGGGGTCAGACTGCTCCGCCCAGTCTGACTGCCGGGCCTGCTGGAGGAAGTCCACCAGGGTTCGCCGTCTGGGGAACTGAACTGGAGGAGGAAAACGGCACTTGTATCCCCGGGTGAGGGGGAATGGCGCAGCAAGCATGACACCGGCCAGCTCTTTCTGCCACTTACCTGTTAGATTGTAAAATCTCACGAAAGTGTTCGATGTCGCCCAGCCCGCAGCTCTACAGATGTCTGCCAGAGAGGCGCCATGCACCAACGCATACGTGTGGAGTGAGCCCTCACCCCCAGGGGGCACGGCTCGCCTTGAGATTGGTACGCCAAGGCGACGGCATCCACTATCCAGTGGGCCAACCTCTGCTTGGAGACAGCCTTCCCTTTCTGCTGACCTCCGTGGCAGACAAAGAGCTGCTCAGAGCTCTTAGCTCCAGGTGTGGTCCACGTATATGCGCAGCGCTCTTACGGGACACAGCAATGCCAAGGCTGGGTCTGCCTCCTCCGAGGAAAGTGCTTGCAGGTTCACCACCTGATCGCAAAAGGGCGTGGTGGGGAACCTTGGGCACGTATCCAGGCTGGGGTCTCAGTACAATGTGAGAGTAGACTAGCCCGAACACAAGGCACTCTTCGCTCACCGAAAATGCTTGGAGGTCCCCGACCCTCTTGATGGAAGTGAGCGCGGTCAGGAGCGCTGTCTTAGCAGACAGTAACTTAAGCTCAACTGAGTCCAGCAGCTCAAAAGGACCCCTCTGAAGCCCAGCCAGGATAATAGAGATATCCCAGGAGGGCAGCAGGGGTGGTCTAGGAGGAGTTAACCTTCTAGCACCCCTCAGGAACCTAACGATGAGATCGTGCTTTTCCAGGGACCGGCTGTCCACTGCATAGCGATGTGCTGCGACAGCAGCCACATACACTTTCAAGGTGGAGGGTGACAGCCTACGCTCCAACCTTATTGCAGGAAAGAAAGCACAACTTTCTTGTGAACACCAGTTCTCGAACACCAGTTCACGAACAGACTCACATTCAGCGCATAGGCCTGCCTCTAAGAGGGAGCTCTAGCCTGAGTGATCGTGTTAACCACCGCTGGTGACAGATCAGCTAAGTCTGCCACGTCCCATCCAGGAGCCACACATGGAGGTCCCAGAGGTCTGGTCGCGGGTGCCAAATGGTGCCGGGCCCCTGAGAAAGGAGGTCCTTCCTCAGAGGGATGCGCTAGGAGGGGCTGTCACAAGGAGCGTGAGTTCTGAAAGCCAGGTCCGGGTGGGCCAATAAGGCACAACCAGCAAGACCTGCTCCTCGTCCTCCCTGACCTTGCACAGTGTCTGTGCGAGAAGGCTCACTGGGGGAAACGCATATTTGCGAAGAGGCCGAGGCCAGCTGTGTGCCAGTGCATCCGTGCCGAGGGGTGCCTCGGTCAGGGAGTAATACAGCTGGAAGTGGGAGGACTTGCGGGAAGCCAACAGGTCTACCTGGGCTTCCCCGAATCGACTTCAGATCAGCTGGATCGTCTCGGGATGGAGTCACCATTCTCCAGGGAACGTGAGCTGTCGTGAGAGCGTGTCAGCTGCACGATTGAGCTCCCCCAGAATATGGACAGCACGCAGCGACTTGAGCCGTGTCTGACTCCAGAGGAGGACATCGCGGGCGAGCTGTGACATGCGACGTGATCACATACCTCCCAGCCGGTTGATGTACAAGACAGCTGGAGTGTTGTCCGTACGGACCAACACGTGCTTGCCGAACAGCAGTGGCTGGAACTGCCGCAAGGCCAGATGCGCTGCCAACAACTGTACCAACAACTGGCAGTTGATGTACCAAAGCAGTTGAGGCCCTGTCCAGGGCCCCGAGGCTGCCTGCCCGTTGCATTTAGCGCCCCAACCCGTGCTGGAGGCATCCGTCGTGACAACGACATGCCGAGACACTTGTTCTAAGGCCACTCCGACCCATAGAAAGACAAGGTCTGTCCAGGGGCTGCATGAGTGGCAACACGTTGGCGTGACAGTCACGCAAACTATACCACAGGGTCATGCCCATCTTGGGACTCAGGAGTGTATCCAGTGCTGAAGCGGTCTCATATGAAGCAATCCAAGCGGCAAGACTGCAGCTGTGGATGCCATATGCCCCAGTGGTACCACCGTCCTGCCTCTGAAGGAACTCAGGCAGTTCAGCACGGACTGGGCACGCTCGTTGGTGAGATGCGCCACCACACTCACCGAGTCTAACTCCATACTGAGAAAAGAGTTTCTCTGCACGAGGAAGAGCTTGCTCTTTTCCCAGTTGACCTGAAGCCCCAACTGGCTGAGTGCTGAAGCACTGGGTCCCTGTAATAACACAACTGCAATCTCCTCGCGCAAGACAGGAGCATTCTGAGCTACCACTGAAGTCTCGAGAACGCCACTGAACTTGGAAGGTCGCCTGGCGAACTGAATCGCGTAGCCGAGTCGAATCATGCGTGCAAGCCACACCTCCAGATACCATGCAAGTAGCTCCAATGGCACGATCAACGTACCCGCGGTGCTGCAGCGAAGGGGAGTAGAGCTGGATGGTACAGGAGGCTGTGCGTTCTGAGGCATTCTCGCAGAACTCCCTGGGTCCCAGGGGGGATTGGCTAGAGGTGCGTGGGGAGGCACTGCGTCCCTCGAACTGCACTCTCTTGGCTGCTGGCAAGATGGGTCGTGGGCGAGAGTGAGGAGGCAATGCGTCGCACACTGTCGGCCCGTGGACCTGAAAACCTGGAGGAAAAGGAAATTGCTCTTTCTTTTGACAATGTGGGTACCGCTGGCCCTTGAGCCAGTGGCAGAACAGAACCAGAGATTTTCCACCCAGCCCTCCTCCGGGGGAAGGAGCGGCGCTGTCCCCGCCGTTTCCTGAGAAAGAGCAGCTTCCCACATCTCTGGGTTGCCCATGTCAGGTCCGCTTTGTCGCCTATCTGGACGATTAGGGGCCGAATGGGACACGGGGGGCACCGCGCTCCTGCGAGAGGCTCGATGCGCCAGCATATGGGACGATTCAGCACGGGGCGGAGCAGCTCTGGAGGATGCGGCAGGGCGCCCACGGCTACAAGCAGACTGGAGCTTGCCCTGCGGCAGAGATGTGTTGAATAGCCTCGGTCCGCTTCTGTCCTGCCGAGAACTGCTGGGCACAGTCCTCGACAGTGTCACCGAACAGTCCAGCCTGGGAGATGAGAGCATCAAAAAACTGTTGATATCGCTCTTCTAAACAAGGCTGAGCCATAGATGGTGCTCTTGGACCCCAAGTGTGGACATTGCCTTCCCGAGGGACTGCGCTGTAACTTTCGCTGCCCATAAGGGCACGGTCAGTCACTGAGCGCAATTCCTGAATCAACCTCGGGTTGGTACTACCCTTGTGCATTTTAATGCCTTGGCTGGTATACTCGCAAGATAGCCATGGCATGCAGGGCAGAGGCAGAGGCAGCTTGGCCCGCAGCACTGTAAGCTTTGGCCGAGAGCGGCCGTCAGCCTACAGGCTTTGGACGGGAGAAGAGACGATTCCTCCAAGTGGCGGCGTTTTGCAGGCACAAGTGTACCTGGGAAATGTCAACGTACCCCCTAGCTGCCCTGCCATCGAGGGTAGCGAGCCGCTTCTGGCCGTAAAAAGGGGCCATCCATGACTTTGTCAGTTCCTCATGCACTTCTGGAAAAAAAGGAATCGTGGCAGGGTGTGGTCGCATTTTCTCTTAAGTCAGAGATGATTAGGGCTTCCAAGTAAATCCCCTATGTCGTCACGACATAACTCGTAGTGACCGACAGATAGGGAACACTAGCTAGTGTAAACAACACTCTCTGGCGGTGTAAATACAGACAGTAAACCTCATTAATACTGTGAAGTGTTATTAGTCGCATCCGGGATATTTGCACCTTCTGCGAGGCCAAGCCATCTGAAATATTTTTCACAGACGCCTTTTTTTTTTTTTTTTGCAATGCGGAGCATATGAGGATGGAAAACACTGATATTGTGTGTTTAATCTGTTAAATATATTTCACAAAATGTGTTATATAATATAATTTTATAATGATATTTATGTGCTGTGTGAGCCTAAACGCAATGCGGGACAGACAAGGAGTTTTTTTTAAAGAGAAACGTCAAAAGTGTTTTGTGTCATTTATAATATGTATTTTAAAACATCATATTGATTTATAGTGATATTTATGTGCTGTGCACTCCTAAACTTTTTCTCAGAGGGATATTTTCTTGGTTTAAGTTGTATTAAGATGGTTTTATCAAGAAAACACTGAAAGCAGGTGTTTTACCTCATTTACATTTTGTATTTTATAAGATGATATTACTTTATGAAGATATTTATATGCCGTGGGTGCCTAAACGAGCCTAAAAGTTTCTCACAGATGCATTTGAATTGCTATGCATTGCAGACACGGAGGTCGCTTTTAAAAGGGAAACACTGAAAGTAAGTGTTTTAAACTTTTCTCAGAGAAGGGCTTTTCACACTGCGCTCGGGTTATCGTTGTTCTAAACACTGCTCCGGAGCAGGGTTAGCACCGCATTTGTGGTGTAAACCCCTCATTGCGGTGCTAAGTTTGTTCTGTGTGAAACGGGGTGGTGTTTGCTTGTTGCTGCTGGAAATTTATTTAACCCTCTGGGGTTGACAAACGCGTATATGCGTTTTGAGGCAGATTTTCCTGATAAGGCCGAAATGAGCTTGAATTACTCTGCCATTTCTGATTGTACAGATAAGAGCAATACACTATTCGAATCTGTAAGGGGTCTACTTTTATTTGTATACACTCATAATAACAACTAAACTTTGTGCTTTTGAAGAATAAAGAAAACAAATAGGGTGTGCTCTCTGTCTTCTCCGTCTCCGCGAACTGTTTTTAGAAATGTGTCACTAAAATGAACTGTAACTCAGCAAATACTCAACACAGAGACATGGGAGTTATATCTATAGAAAGCTTGAAGTGTCTACTTTCAGCTAAACGTTAGTTAACGTTTTATTGTGACATAAACTTGAACAGAATTACTAACAGTTAGTTGCGTTTTTCCCAAATGACAACATGATGAATGTTACGCGCCTAAGAATGTTTAGACCATGTTTATTATTAACCCTCTGGGGTCGACAAACGCATATACGTGTTTTGACGCAGATTTTCCTGATAAGGCCAAAATGAGCTTGAATTACTCTGCCATTTCTGATCGTACAGATAAGAGCAATACACCATTCGAATCTGTAAGGGGTCTACTTTTATTTGTATACACTCATAATAACAACTAAACTTTGTGCTTTTGAAGAATAAAGAAAACAAACAGGGAGCGCTCTCTGTCTTCTCCGTCTCCGCGAACTGTTTTTAGAAACACGTCACTAAAATGAACTGTAACTCAGCAAATACTTCACACAGAGACATGGGAGTTATATCTATAGAAAGCTTGAGATGTCTACTTTGAAATGAAGCATAATGTTTTATCGAAAACAAACATTAGCATAATGTCTTATTGAAAACAAACATTATGTGATGAAGTAATCCGTATGAAACCAACACGATGTTCAGTCTGTCCCGTCTGACTCATTATCTCTAATGAGTTCCCGCCCTCGCGCAGCTCGCACTGTTCATATGTAAATAGCTACGTGGGGCGTGCGCACGTGCAAACGCCCAAAACAAACAAAGAGCGGAGATTCTCATCGCGCTACTGTTCGTTTCTGGAAGACGCGCCAAGTGAAAGCAGGATTTCTCTCGAAAGAAGAACACGATTTCATCCAGCAGAGGAGATGAGTAAGTAATGTTTCTTTTTTGCGTTAGTTAACGTTTTATTGTGTCATAAACTTGAACAGAATTACTAACAGTTAGTTGAGTTTTTCCCAAACGACAACATGATGAATGTTACGCGCCTAAGAATGTTTAGACCATGTTTATTATTAATACTCTGTTCACAAATAGATTTTAATAGGGTGCTAAACAATAATAGTTAGTTTCTCAGATATAAAATATCATTTTTTATAGTACAATATAGCTTCAGAATCATGTCATATGCTACTATAAAATCATACATACTAGACTATATGACTACAAAATCATAGTTGGGTCTTTCCCAAACTATAATTCCTGACTACAATGTTTGAAATAGTGTAAAACATTTTTAATATGAGGGGCAATTCACTGTATTTAAATTTCTTATGGCGTGATGATGTTTTCATGCTCTATATAAAACAATAAAAGTAATATGAGTGTACACTGTAACATGATGAATGCTTCGAGTCTAAGTATGTTTAGTACATGTTTATTATTAATAGCCTACTCTGTTCAGAAATAGATGTTAATAACGTGCTAAACAATAATAATTAGTTTCTCAGATATAAGATTTCTTTCTCTTTTTTTATGACAAAGCATGTGTGAGTCTATGGCTGTTGAGCTGAATCTCAGGAATAAGACTCGAAGAACTACATTTCCCAGAGTGCACCAGCAGCAGAAATCCAGCTGTTTGTCATTGTCACTGATTTGGAGCACCTGTTAAGACATGGAGCTCCTCAGTCATGGAGGCAAACAAACTTCAGAGAGAAGAAGCTCCAAGTTCATTCGTAGGTTCAGTCCAAAGATGCCAATGGTCGGTGAAATGTTTATTTACTTTTATGGTGTTTGAAATACTGCTTTATTCCATGTAAAAGGCTTAATTCATTCATCATAAAATTCTTTTAAAATGTGTAATTAAATGTTTAATTAGAAAAGTAATTTTTGTTCTCTGTTTAAAGGTTTACAACCTAATTCACTGAGCTAATTCACTGGGCAGATCAATCAACTGACAAAGCCAAAAGAAAAATAAAAGTGATTGAGTCAGAAATTTGAGTTGTCCTCGTGTCCTTTGGATGGTGAACAAGAGTTGGACTTGACAGTTGTAAACCACGCGGAGCGGCCTGGCCCTGAGGATAAACGGCTTCAGATCCAGTAATAAGCTGTTGACGCAGAGGAAGTCAAGATGGCGGAAGATGTCCTGGGGAAGTCGGTCCAGCAGCTCAAAAAGGAGAGGACCATTGCAAAAAGCAGCTTCACCAGACAAGCCAACTTCATTTCAAGAGGAGGAAGCAGTATGCTTCAAGTGGAGTTAGAGGAGGAATTCACAAAGCTGTCAGACTGTTTCAGAAAGATGCTCGATGCCAATGATGACTACAGGATTGGACTGGAGGCAGATATTAAGACTGAGGATGAGAAAGCAGGTCTTGATGAACAGCAAGAAGCCGACCTTGATAGATCTGTAAATGAAGGTGAAACAAAGTTGGCGGAAATAAGGAACATTGTTCGAACAAACCTGTGGTCGAGGTATGGAAGGAGTGAACTTCTTGTGGCAATCCTGGAAGCAGAAAAAGGCAGTGATAAAGCGGCTGATGTGCCTGTGGAAAGTGCCAATTTAGAGGGCTATGAAGTGCACCTCGCTCTCTTGGACAAGAGAATAAAAGAGGCCATCTCCGCAATGTCAACATGGGAGAGATGGATCCCTGTTGAATTAAAGGATGAATTAGATGGAAGAATCAAGGATGTAAGAGCATCCTACTACAGGCTTGAGGTAAGGAAAGCTGAATTTGCCACTGCACGGACAATCAACGAACAAGGCACAGGACCATTACTACCCCAACTGCCAACATCCACTCCAATAGTGAGAATCAAGCCAACCTCTCTACCTATTTTCAATGGAAGTAAGAGAGATTATCACAGATGGAGGAAAGACTGGGAAAGCCTGCAAAAGCAGGGAGAGCCATCCGGATCAACTGAAGTTAAGAAAATTCAACTCCTGGAGAGTGTGGATGACAAAATCTCAAAAGACCTCAGACTTTCAACCTACACCACTGCCAATGACATGTTCAGAGTCCTGGAGAACAGATATGGAAATAAGTCAACCATCACAGTGGAAATCCTTGAAGAGCTTGAGAAGATGGCACATGTGAAAGGGAACCAGCCAAGGAAGGTAATTGATCTCATACAGTCAGTCGAGAAGGCCCTAGCAGATCTTACATAGTTAGGAAACTCTGGAGCCATAAATAACCCACTGGTAATTAAAACCATTGAAAGCAAGTTGCCTGACTTTATTAAAAGAGATTGGGTGATGTTCATGGTTGAACCCAGAAACAATGTCACATCAGACAACCACTTTGTCATGCTCTTGAAGTTCCTGAAAAGTCAAGAAGAGATACTAGAGAGACTCGAACAGCTCAGAACTGTGGAGAAGGTGGAGAAATCAGATCGGTCAGACAAGAGATATGACCGAAAGATCGCCTCAACAAAAACCACGAAGAAAGAACAGTTTGATGAAGTATGTGGTGTCTGTGGTGATAGAGGGCATAACAACAAAATCTTCTTCTGTAGAAGGTTCAAAAGACTTAAGCTACATGAAAAGAAAACTGTATTGAGAAAGCTGGGAGCATGCAGAAAATGTCTCGGATGCCATGATGAAGATGGGTACTGCAGAGAGACTTTCCTATGCAGAAATAAAGACTGTAAAAGGAAAGGTGGTGCTGCAGACCACCATTTTTTCCTCTGCCCAAAGGGAGAAGTTAGAAGAGGGGAAGAGAGAAAGAGTGGAAAAGACGGCAAAGGGGAAGGCAAACTAACGGAGGAACAAGAGGAGATCTTGTCTGAACTTTCTCCAGAAATGGCAGATCGATGCAAAAAGGCTTTCACCAACACCAACAAAACCGCAGTGACCCTTGATGCTTCAGGCCAGTCTGAGCTACTGCAGAGGAATGGGCTCTCTGAACTTCCTGTCATCATGATGTTGATGCAAGTCACTGCAAACGCAGGGCAGAAGATTGGTACTTTAATTGACCTTGCTTCAGATACAAACTACATCACCCATAAGGCTGCTGAAAGACTGAGGTTAAGACGTGAGAAGATAACTTTAGTTGTGCATGGGGTTGGTGGTATGGCTATGGAAGTGAACACACAAAGGTATCTCCTTAAAGTCAGAGTCAAGACACCTAAAGGGACAGAGAGAGCTCATGAAATGGTCTGCTACGGCTTGGATGAAATCGCCAGAGTGCATCAGGTAATTGAACCTGAGAAGTTGAGAAAATTCTTCCCAGGAGTCAAACTTAAAGAATTGGAAAGGCCAGAAGAGGTTGAACTTCTCATTAGCCACCGAGAGGGAAGACTCGCTCCCCAGAGGGTAAAAATCATTGGAGACCTCGTTTTGTGGGAGGGTCCATTGGGGAAGACAGTGGGTGGAGCACATCCTGATTTATTTGAAGAAGTGGAGGTAGCAGCATATGAGTCCAGAACACACTTTGCTCGCTCCATGAGGACAGCAGCTGTCAAATATCAAGAAATCACAAGTCCAACAACTGACACAGTCCAGCTACAGCAAAAAGATGTGGCTGAGACCAAATTTACAGCTGTCAGTAACCGTGAGTTCCTTGAGTGGTGGCACTGGGACAGCATCGGAGCTGCATGTGAGCCAAGATGTGGGGGATGCCAATGTGGAAACTGTCCACCAGGAGGAAAAGAAATGACCCTGGCAGAGGAGAGGGAACTGGAGATCATTAAAGGAGGCCTCACCTACAAGAAGGGGGATGCTCACACACCAGCGCCACATTGGGATGCAAAGTATCCTTGGACGATAGATCCAGCCTCTCTCCCAAACAATAAAGGTGCAGTCCAAGCTTGTTTCTTAAGGATGGAAAAGCAACTAAGCAGAGAGCCAGACTGGAAAGTCGCATATGCTACCCAGATCCATGAAATGATTGAACGAGGTGCAGCCATAAAACTCACCAACAAAATCATGGATGAGTGGAACGGACCAGTGTGGTACGTAAGCCACCTGGTGGCGCCAAACCCTCATTCGGTGACAACACCAATTCGTATTGTATGGAATAGTAGCCAGAAATACAAAGGCTTGAGTATGAATGATCTTCTTCTGAAGGGACCAGACGTTCTCAACCCTATCAGAGCTGTCCTGCTGAGGTTCAGAGAAGGGACGTATGCATCTCTAGGAGACATCAAAAAGATGTACAACTCTGTATGGTTGGAGGAGCGTGAGATGCATCTTCACAGGTTCCTCTGGAGAGACAGCCCAGATGAAGAGATAGGTGAATATGCAATTACCAGAGTTAACATTGGGGACAGACCTGCTGGTTGCATTGCTCAGTTGGCTATGAGGGAAACAGCACGTCTGCCCAACTTTCTTCACTTGGAAGATGAGCGCAGAGTCATTGAAGAGGACAGTTATGTGGATGACCTCTTAACCTCCCAAAATGATCTAAATAAACTTGACAAAATCACAGCAAATGTGGAAGAGATCTTGAAAGTTGGAGGTTTCTTCCTCAAACCATGGATCCGGTCAGGGCAAAGTGGGAGGCAAGGAATGGAGACGGAGGAGGTTCTAACAGAAACACAAGGTAAAACCTTAATTCTTCCAAATCAAATGAGAGGAAAAGACAACAAAGCCTTGGGTATCGGCTACCAAATGGATGAAGACAAGCTCTATATGTTAACTTCAGTTAACTTTTCCAAGAGGAAAAAGAAGATGAGAGTTGGAAAAGATCTTCTCAAGGAGGAGGTGAGAACTGAGACACCTAAACCACTGACTAGGAGGGCTCTCTTAAGCCAAGTGGCTGGACTGTATGACCCAATTGGCTTAGTTACACCTGCCAAACAGAAAGGAGCAATTCTTGTACGAAAAGCATTCCAAGAGGGAGGGGGTGGGAAACTAACCCAAGAAACTTGGGACCAACCTCTCTCAGAAAGCCTCAGAGAAGAAGCCATACAGCTTTTTGAAGAATATGTGCAGCTTGGACAGGTGAAATTCCACAGGAGCCTCACACCAGCTGGCTGGGAAGGGAAACCTTGGGGCATCACATTCTCAGATGGAAGTGACAAATCCTATGGAGCTGTGATGTACTTAAGATGGGAAACAAGTCAAGGCACTAAGGTTCGATTTGTTGAATCTAAAGCCAAGCTGACACCCCTGGATCAGAAGGGAGAAGCTGTAAAAGCTGAGGTCTGTGGTGCTGTCTTTGCAGCCAGGATCAGGAAGTATGTGGAAAAGCATGCTCGGATGAAGATAGAGAGATGGTTCCATCTACTCGACAGTCAAACAGTCTTGGGAGCCATTCAAAGAGTCAGTTATGGATACAAAACCTTCTTTGCAAATAGAGTGGGTGAAATCCAGAAGGCTGGACTAGTGCAAGATTGGTGGTGGATCTGTGGAGATCTAAACATAGCTGACATCATAACGAGAGGGGGCGCTCCGGAAGATTTGAGTGAGAATTCCACATGGCAAAATGGACCAGAGTTCCTGAAGTGGCCAGTGGAGAAGTGGCCTATAAAATCAGCCGGAGAGATTGCAGCTCATGCCAGGGAGAGTGTAAACAAGCTCCAGAGAAAGGCATTCTCAGGTGCATTAACAAGAGCTCAAGCAATAAGTAGTCAGAAAAAAGAAGACCTACGAGGTACTCCGCAAAGTCCAAAGAGTAAAACTCCAGAGGAAATACCTGTGTTAAACCCAACTTTTCCTCTAAGTAGGAAGCCCACTGGCTGGGTTAAAGATCTTGTGGAAGTAAGAAGATCCAGTAGCCTGTCCAAACTGGTGAGAGTTGTTGCCTGGGTTTGTCTTGCTGCTAAGCAGTGGCTGAAGAGGAAGTGCCGGGCCCCTGAACAGTCAAAGTGGGAGTTTAGATCACTGAAGCAAGCTGTGCTGACTGTCAAAGAACGTGAAGATGCACTCAAATACATCTTCCTCGCAGCTCAAGAAGGAATAGTTTTTTCAGACACAACTCTGAGCAGACTGGCAGTATACAAAGATGAGAGCTCCGGACTGCTAGTTTGTGGGGGCAGAATTCAGACGTTCAACGAAGATGAGACAACAGTGCCAGTTTTACCATTTGAAGCATGGGTGTCTACACTGCTGGCACAGGAATCCCACAAAGCAAACCACGAGGGAGTGGCAGGAACCCTTCTCCGGATGAGGAAGAAAGCCTGGGTAATAAAAGGTCGTAGACTTGCCAAGAAGATGGTTGACAGCTGTGTGGTCTGCAGAAAAAACAAAGCAAAACAGTGTCAACAAATCATGGCTGACCTGCCTCTAGAGCGAACAGGCCCAGCTGCACCTTTTGAATTCACCACTATGGACCTGTTCGGCCCTTATGAAGTGAAAGATGAGGTCAAGAAGAGAACTAGACTCCGAGTATGGGGAATTGTCTTCTGCTGCATGGCTTCCCGAGCCATACATACTGAAGTGGTGAGTGACATGTCATCCGAAGGATTCCTGCTAGCTTATCAAAGGTTCACTTCACTGAGAGGACACCCCAGGAAACTCTGGTCAGACCCTGGCACTAACTTTGTGGGAGCCAGACCTGCACTGGAGAAGCTTTACAAATTCCTTAACCGAATAAATAAGTCTGAACTTGAAGACACAGCTGGCAAGCATGGTACAGAATGGTCGTGGAAGATTCACCCTGCAGACTCTCCCCATAGGAATGGTGCAGCAGAGGCAGCTGTCAAAGTAGTGAAGCGGGCGTTAAGCAACCTTGGTGGAGATGGTGTTTTCACATGGGGAGAGTTTCAAACTTTTCTTTTCATGGCAGCCAACCTTGCAAATGAAAGACCCATCGACGCAAGAACTCAAAGCAGAGAAGACTGTGTAGAGTATATCACCCCAAACTCTCTGCTTTTAGGATGTGCCAATCCAAAGGGAGACCCTGGAGATTTCCAGTTTGATGGCTACCCTTACAAAAGACTTAAATATATTCAAGTAGAATTAAGCAATTTCTGGAAGAAGTGGAGCCAATTGGCTGGACCTAATCTGTTCATAAGGAACAAATGGCACACCAAAGAACGAAATGTTGCTGTTGGAGATGTGGTCTGGTTGGCTGACCAAAACGCCCTGAGAGGACAGTACAAGCTGGCTAGAGTGGTCAGTGTGAATGCTGACAGCAAAGGCATCGTAAGAGATGTGCTTGTGAAGACTTGTCCTAGCTATCCTGTTCACATCACAAAGGCGAAAGGCAAAGAAGGGCCCACAAGAGCTAATAGTGGAACCAAGAGACTCCAAACCAAAATCCCAGCCACAATTCTTCATAGAGATGTCAGACGCCTTGTCATTCTACTTCCCACTGAAGAACAAGCAGAGGTGTGAAGGGCTTGTGACCTCTCTGGTTTTGAAAAAACAGGAGTTCAAGTGGGAGGTGTTGAGCTGAATCTCAGGAATAAGACTCGAAGAACTACATTTCCCAGAGTGCACCAGCAGCAGAAATCCAGCTGTTTGTCATTGTCACTGATTTGGAGCACCTGTTAAGACATGGAGCTCCTCAGTCATGGAGGCAAACAAACTTCAGAGAGAAGAAGCTCCAAGTTCATTCGTAGGTTCAGTCCAAAGATGCCAATGGTCGGTGAAATGTTTATTTACTTTTATGGTGTTTGAAATACTGCTTTATTCCATGTAAAAGGCTTAATTCATTCATCATAAAATTCTTTTAAAATGTGTAATTAAATGTTTAATTAGAAAAGTAATTTTTGTTCTCTGTTTAAAGGTTTACAACCTAATTCACTGAGCTAATTCACTGGGCAGATCAATCAACTGACAAAGCCAAAAGAAAAATAAAAGTGATTGAGTCAGAAATTTGAGTTGTCCTCGTGTCCTTTGGATGGTGAACAAGAGTTGGACTTGACAATGGCTACAAAACATATACATACATACATACATATACATATATATATATATATATATATATACAGTCGTGGCCAAAAGTTTTGAGAATGTCATAAATATTAATTTTCACAAAGTCTGCTGCTTCAGTGTTTTTAGATCTTTTTGTCAGATGTTACTATGGTATACTGAAGTAAAATTACAAGCATTTCATAAGTGCCAATGGCTTTCATTGACAATTACATTAAGTTTAAGCAAAGACTCAATATTTGCAGTGTTGACCCTTCTTTTTCAAGACCTCTGCAATTCGTCCTGGCATGCTGTCAATCAACTACTGGGCTACATCCTGACTGATGGCAGCCCATTCTTACATAATCAATGCTGGGAGTTTGTCAGAATTTGTGGGTTTTTGTTTGTCCACCCGCCTCTTGAGGATTGACTGCAAGTTCTCAATGGGATTAAGTTCTGGGGAGTTTCCTGGTCATGGACCCAAAATTTTAATGTTTTGTTCCTCAGGCCACTTACTTATCACTTTTGCCTTATGGCAAGGTGCTCCATCATGCTGGAAAAGGCATTGTTCGTCACCTAACTGTTCTTGGATGGTTGGGAGAAGTTGCTCTCGGAGGACGTTTTTGTGTCATTTTCAAAACTTTGGTCTCCTAAAGTTGATTCAGCTGTGGGATCAGCGCACCTCCAGTGCAGAGCTTGCTCAGGAATGGCAGCGGGCAGGTGTGAGAGCATCTGCACGCACAGTGAGGCCAAGACTTTTGGAGGATGGCCTGGTGTCAAGAAGGCCAGCAAAGAAGCCACTTCTCTCCAGGAAAAACATCAGGGAAAGACTGATATTCTGCAAAAGGGGCAGAGATTGCACTGCTGAGGACTGGGGTGAAGTTATTTTCTCTGATGAATCCCCTTTCCGATTGTTTGGGGCATCTGGAAAAAGGCTTGTCAGGAGAAGAAAAGGTGAGCGCTACCATCAGTCCTGTGTCATGCCAACAGTAAAGCATCCTGAGACCATTCATGTGTGGGGTTGCTTCTCATCCAAGGGAGTGGGCTCACTCACAATTCTGCCCAAAAACACAGCCATGAATAAAGAATGGTACCAAAACACCCTCCAACAGCAACTTCTTCCAACAATCCAACAACAGTTTGGTGAAGAACAATGCATTTTCCAGCACGATGGAGCACCGTGCCATAAGGCAAAAGTGATGAACGTTGAAATTTTGGGTCCATGGCCTGGAAACTCCCCAGATCTTAATCCCATTGAGAACTTGCAGTCAATCCTCAAGAGGCGGGTGGACAAACAAAAACCCACTAATTCTGACAAACTCCAAGAAGTGATTATGAAAGAATGGGTTGCTATCAGTCAGGATTTGGCCCAGAAGTTGATTGAGAGCATGCCCAGTCGAATTGCAGAGGTCCTGAAAAAGAACGGCCAACACTGCAAATACTGACTCTTTGTATAAATGTCATGTAATTGTCGATAAAAGCCCTTGAAACGTATGAAGTGCTTGTAATTATATTTCAGTACATCACAGAAACAACTGAAACAAATATCTAAAAGCAGTTTAGCAGCAAACTTTGTGAAAACTAATGTTTATGTAATTCTCAAAACTTTTGGCCACGACTGTATACAGATTTTCCTGATATTAACATGCTCACAAATGTTTTTTTTGTTTGTATTTTATTGAATCGGATACCAGCACCAGATGAATCCTGATGTCTCTTCAAACTGTTTTTCTCTGAGAGCGCTGAACCAACATCAGATGTTCAACTACGCTGATATTCTATGTTAAAACAAGCTCCTTTTCTACTGATTATGTTTTTTTCTTCTTGAATCCATGGAAAGAAGTAGAAACACTTAAATACAACATGTAAATATCAGGTATGATTTACTTGTTTCACTTGTTGAACAGAATCTGTTGCAGGAATGACTCAAAGTCTGTTCACATCTCTGTGGTTAGATCAGTGTGCACACTAATGTGTCTTTGACCTTCATTATGTATGTTTTGATTATACTGTGTTGTAAATAAAATACAAATAATTAAAAAAAAAACTTTTTTTCAATGTCCTCACATTCTCTCTTACCTGCCTCACAGTCACAGTCACACTGATGGGCCATTAGAGGCCATTAGGGGAGGGCCCTTTGTCTCTCAGGTGAGACTCACTTAATATTCATGGCCATTGCCACTCCCTCGCATATAGACCCTCGATCACAAAACATGTCTTGAAAATTTTAAATCAATATATTTTTTTTCTGTGAATGAGTAAGCACAATGATTTTCACATAATTTTGAAGTAAATATTCTAGCCTACAAGACTGATTACTCAAAAGTCTTGTTCAGGACTATTTAGTGTGGGTTTTAAGGCCTTATTTCAGCTACATTTTTTTCCCCAAAACTTACTAACCACACATAATATTTTTTTTCTAAAAAATGCAAACATGTACACCCATCTTGGTCACATATTATTGTAGCACAGTTTGTGCTGAATACCAAAAAAAAAAACATTTTGGTCAATAGTATGTTTTAAGTAGCTAAAATAAGCATAAATATCAGGGCATGTCAAAACATCTCAAGGGCCCCACAATGACCTCGGACCCCAGAGGGTTAACATAGAATATCAGTGTAGTTGAACATCTGATGTTGGTGCAGCGCTCTCAGAGGAAAACAGTTTGAAGAGACATCAGGATACATCTGGTGCTGGTATCTGATTCAATAAAATACAAACAAAAAAAACATTTGTGAGCATGTTAATATCAGGAACATCTGTATGTATATATATATATATATATATATATATATATATATATATGTTTTGTACCCATAGACTCACACATGCTTTGTACTATCATAAAAAAGAGAAAGAAATCTTATATCTGAGAAACTAATTATTATTGTTTAGCACGTTATTAAAATCTATTTCTGAACAGAGTAGGCTATTAATAATAAACATGTACTAAACATACTTAGACTCGTAGCATTCATCATGTTACAGTGTACACTCATATTACTTTTATTGTTTTATATAGAGCATGAAAACATCATCACGCCGTAAGAAATTTAAATACAGTGAATTGCCCCTCTTATTAAAAATGTTTTACATGATTTCAAACATTGTAGTCAGGAATCATAGTTTGGGAAAAACCCAACTATGATTTTGTAGTCATATAGTTACCTGCCTCACAGTCACACTGATGGGCCATTAGGGGAGGGGCCTTTGTCTCTCAGGTGATATACATAATATTCATGGCCATTGCCACTCCCTCGCATATAGACCCTCGATGACAAAACATGTCTTGAAAATTTTAAATTAATATATTGTTTTCTGTGAATGAGTAAGCAGAATGATTTTCACATCATTTTGAAGTAAATATTCTACCCTACAAGACTGATTACTCAAAAGTCTTATTCAGAACTATTTAGTGTGGGTTTTAAGGCCTTATTTCAGCTACATTTTTTTTCTAAAAAATGCAAACATGTACATCCATCTTGGTCACATATTATTATAGCACAGTTTGTGCTGAATACAAAAAAAATTACATGTTGGTCAATAGTATGTGTAACGGAGCTGACGAGACGTGAGACGTGCAGATCCAAGTGCAAGCTTTTATTCACAGGCATGGTCATAAATACAGGCAGGGTCGAGCAATGGCAAACAAGTATGGCAGGGACAAGACAAAGAGTAATCCTAGGGCAAGCGAAGGTCGACGAACGGCAAACAGTATCCAGTGGGCAAGGCAGAGAGATAATCCAGGGAACACGGGCTAAAATCCAGTAGGGGTGCAAACAGTGTCCAAGCGGCAAGGCAAGGGTTAATCCAGGGAACACAGGCTAGAACAAACATGGGAAAACACAATCCAAAACAGGCTGGGACAGAAGACCACCACGGCGGCGCAGATAGAGCAGGAGCCCACTAGGGCGGCGCAGAAGACCACCAGAGCCAGATAGTGGACCACCACAGCGGAGCAGGTGGAACAGGTGGAGCAGAAGACCACCAGAGCGGAGCAGACGGACCCGAAGACCACCACGGTGGAGCAGATAGAGCAGGAGCCCACCACGATGGATCAGGAACCCACAGCAGAGCCTGGGACCTAGGGAGGACGGAGACACAAGGAGAAGACAGAACATGCACAGACACAAGGACTGAGGTAGGGAACACAGGAAGTTCATAGTTAGTTTCCATAGCAGTGACAGGACAGAACGGGAGTTCATTGACGGATACCGCTGACAAATATGGAGGTTCTGCGGTGGTTGCCGCCACCTCTGGAGGTTCTACAGTGGTAGACACAGGGAGAGTTCAGTAATGGTCTCTTCGACCGCAACACAACAGAATGGGAGTTCATTGACAGATACCGCTGACACCTCTGGAGGTTCTGCGGCGGTTGCCGCCACCTCTGGAGGTTCTACAGTGGTAAACACAGGACACAGGGAGAGTTCAGTAATGGTCTCTTTGACCACAACACAACAGAATGAGAGTTCATTGACGAATACCGCTGACACCTCTGGAGGCTCTGCAGTGGTTGCCGCCACCTCTGGAGGTTCTACAGTGGTAAACTCAGGACACAGGGAGAGTTCAGGAACAGCCCTTCTGGCTGCGACAGGATAGGACGAGGATTCGTAGATGGCCTATGGAGGTCTATGGAGATTCCTCGTCCTGTCCAGTTTCGGCCAAGGAGGCTGTCCCTGAACTCTCGTCCTGGGACAGCCTCCTTGGCCGAAACTGGACAGGACGAGGAATCAAGGACGGCCTCCGTGGCCGTGGCAGAGCAAGACGAGGGTTGATGAGTGGATACCACTGACACCTCCGGAGGTTCTGCAGCGGTTGCCGCCACCTCTGGAAGTTCTACAGCGGTAACAGTCTCCTCGACCGCAACTCGACAGACCGAGAGAACATTGCAGGGCGCCACCACCATACAATGGGCTGAGGCGAGCCCCGCCGCTTCTGGAGGTTCTGCAGCGTGTGCTGCCACCTCGGGCAGTTCTGCGGTGGTGTACGCAGCCCAAACGCAATATAAAACGATTCCCATCAGGGGAAGTGCTTCGGACAGGGGAATATGCAAAAGAACGGGAGGGTTAGAGTGAGTGGGTTTGGCGATACCAGCTGCGCGTGCAGACACCAGCGGTACATCCCTCAAACCGGTATAATGGAAGACTGACCTTGATGATCTGGGTGTGTCAACCGTGACGGGCTGTGACTCTGGACGGTCAGCCGTGACGGGCTGTGGCTCTGGACGGTCAGCGAAGGCCTGGCGAGACTCTGGATGGTCAGCGGAGACGTGCTGCTGTGACTCTGGATGAGCAGCTGAGACGTGCTGCTGTGACTCTGGATGAGCAGCTGTGACGTGCTGCTGTGACTCTGGACGAGCAGCTGTGACTTGACTCTCTGACATCAACTGAGACTTGACTTGGCTCTTTAACATCAACTGAGACCTGACTTAGTTCTTTACTGACAGCAATGACACAACAGGGTGTTGTTGTGGCTGCCATTTTGTGAACGGGCTCCGGTGTCGCTGCCATTTTAGTCACAGACACGGTGTTGCGTTCCTCTTCCGCGACACCCACAGTAAACGAAGAGCCAGCACACAGCAAAGCATAGTCTATAAAATCCTTTAAACTGACATTAAACTTTCCCTCAGGTAACCAAGACTTTACACGCTTCAGTCCAAGAGATCAAAATTGAGTGACGTACTCCTCAATGGAAAGACTCCCCTGTCGTAGATCAGGCAGCTGGTTGAAAGGATCCATACCTGACCAGGGTCCATTGCTGGAAAAGCTGCTGGATCCTCGTGGGGCCGAGTATTCTGTAACGGAGCTGACGAGACGTGAGACGTGTGGATCCAAGTGCAAGCTTTTATTCACAGGCATGGTCATAAATACAGGCAGGGTCGAGCAATGGCAAACAGGTATGGCAGGGACAAGACAAAGAGTAATCCTAGGGCAAGCGAAGGTCGACAATCGGCAAACAGTATCCAGTGGGCAAGGCAGAGAGATAATCCAGGGAACATGGGCTAAAATCCAGTAGGGGTGCAAACAGTGTCCAAGCGGCAAGGCAAGGGTTAATCCAGGGTATACGGGCTAGAACAAACACGGGAGAACACAATCTAAAACAGGCTGGGGAAAACTAGGGAAACTAACAGGAGCTCTGTAGAGTTGCTACGGCTAGGGGAGCAGTAAATGCATTCAATACTCGGCAACGAGGGAGAGAATGTCCAGGGTTGAAATAGTGTGTGTGATTAAGTCCAATGTTATGTATGGTGTGAAAGTCAATATGATGAGTGACCTCTGGTGGTGAATGAACAGAAGTGCACAGATTGGATTCGTGACAGTATGTTTTAAGTAGCTGAAATAAGCACAAATATCAGGGCATGTCAAAACATCTCAAGGGCCCCAAAATGACCTCAGACCCCAGAGGGTTAACAGGGGTTTAGGAATATACGGTGTGAAACATCTGTTAATGAATACCCAGGGTTAAAGGGCATATTCCAGGTTAGAGACTTCAGTGAGTCGATCCATAGAAAAATAATGTAGGAACTAGATTTTCTTTAAAATATACTTTAAAATACACTATCAAGGCTTCTGGAGTCGTTTTTGTGAGAGAATTTTACTTCCGCATCTGAAAACCGCCAAAACCGGAAGTGACGTAACGAGAGGGAGAGCTGTCCATGTTAACCATAGGAAAACAATGGATCGCAATGACAGTTCGGACGCTGTGGAAATTGTAAATGTTTATTTAGACTCGTATGACGGACCACAGATACAATTATGAGCCTGTTATGCAGCCAAGAGAGCAGGACAGGCCAGGATTAGACAGAACAACGGTCAGAGGAGACGAATTGAGTTGATGTGTTAGGAGAACACAGGTGTCTTGGTGAGAGACCAGTGTTAGCTTACAGATATACACATGTTAGCTAACGATATGTAATCAGGCAATAGCAAAGCTAGTATTGATCATCTATGAGTATTTATACTTACCAGTAACGAAAACTAATTAGCGTTGATCAGGAGTGTCACGCTCGTTAATATTCGACACTAACGTTATGTGATATAGCGGTGTCTCATCACCGCAGGAGAGAGAGAGAGAGGGAGATAAACACGTTTTTGTTTCATTAAGTCTTTGTGTGGTAAATGCAAGGCCATGGTCACAGCTGAGGAAAGTCAGTGCTGCAGGAAGTTAGATGCATACTGGTCTTTAGTGGAGAATGTGACCCCAACACTTGATGTGCAGTGTCTGCACCCAGGCTTTGAGGCTTGCTGTCTGAATCCATGTGCTACAGATCGCCTATATACACTTCAGACAGGACTATAAACCTCTCTAGGCCAGCAGACATGAGTGTGTTTAGGGCAGAGATCATTTATTACTCTGAGCTAAATACTTGTATGTATAAATACACAGTATATTAAAGATTTGAAAACCATTTGAATAATTTTGTCTTCTTCAATTACAAGTTGCCTATATTTAAGTAGGTCACAACTACCTGTAAGTCACACTTTTTGATGCCATTGGTATAAGACAATCAGTATTGACAGCATAGACAAGTTGTCCGCTGGGCCTGTGGTGTTCTGAGCAGCCCTTACCTGCATGTGTTGAGTCAGACATTAGTTTACAGAGGAAGGAGGACTTTATAAAGGTTTTGAACGGCCCCATTTTGTTGACCATCAATTAAAAGAAGTTTACATTAGATATATATCAAGCAGATCTGCATTTATGGTTAATTCATTTCAGTTTTATTTATACAGCACTAAATCATAACAAATATTATTTCATAGCACTGTTAATACCCAACTAAAAACATACATATACATATGTGCACCAAACATATACTACCGAAAGAAAAATTTACCATCGGACCCATTTAAAAACATTTAACAATCTTTCAGTCTGGGTATCACACTAATGTGTCGTTAACGTGTGTTAAATGGTGAATGCTGTGCTAGATACACGCCAGCAGCCTGATGTTGTTGATCCTCTGGAGGGATCTGGAGAGAGGATCAGGTGTAGTGGAAGACAAGACAGTGCTGTGTTCTCGTGGAGCCGGTGGTGACCTGCAGTATTCCTCTCTCAGACGGCATATGCAGGGAGAAGCAAGCACAAGTTTAGATCACATTCACTGCTGACCATGCTTCTCCACTCGGCCTCCTTCACATCTGCATCTCCATCAGCAGCAGAAGCTGTAGTCCAGTAGAGGTGTTAATAACAGCTGGCCTCCGCTGCTTCAGATCTTCACACTCCCATCATCCAAAGCCTTATAAACACACCACATGACAAAAATTACCAATCAGCTGTGCAAACAACGTTACTAAGCTTTAACTTACCAGCTAGATAACGTTTTTACACGGTTTTTAAAAATATAACGATATCGCTAACGCTTACAAGCTAGCTGTGGTGCTTTACAACAACTTATTTACATCTCGTTGTGTCTCATTATTTAAATAATTATGTTCACTGATTTGGTAGTTAGCAAATGTTAAAAATCAAGACTTACGGTGTACAGTTGACACTTTCGTGGAGCAGCATCTCTGACCGATCCGTGAGCATCATGTCTCCCGCCGACGGCCGAACACAGGCGGACCGGGACCCGATGAAGGAACCGCACCAGCTCGGAGTCTCACTCGCTTCTTGCTTCGATATCCCGTGCTGAACTGCATCATATCGCACACCACCGCGTTGTTTAAGCAGATGCATTAAGTCTCTTCACCTGCACAAACGCACCGAGGCTCGGAAGATACCGTCCTATTTCTTGTAAGGAAACCTGTGGACTCGATGTCCTGACAGGCTGGAGTTTGTGCAACCTCCACAAACACAATAATTTACCATGAACATGATAGACCGAAAAAAATAACTACCTAAAACACACTGACCCACTCCCGCTCCACTGAATACCAGCAGCGCGCGGAACACGACTCCCTCGTGACGTAATATGACGCGATGTTGAAAAAAAAGCGGTTTTTCAGAACTGTCAAGGAATGCGTCACTTTTTCTTCTAAATTTGTGCCCTCACGCCTTGTAAAACATTTTCAAACTCTGCAATAACGGCTCATATGATATTTTCATACAAGGTTATATATTCAGTTGAAAATTTTTTTTAACCTGCAATATGCACTTTAACAGTTAACCCCAGGCATAGTATGAGCAGTGTGATACGCGATTACCGATAACCCAGGATTCCGCTTAGGATGACCCATGGTTAACCCATGGTTAACAATTTCAAGTGTGAAAAGCCCTAGAGACATTTTGTTCCAAAATGCTTGTGATGCGGAGCAGACGGGGAAGTTGGTTTTACCAAGGAAAACACAGAGTAAGTGTTTTACTTTATTTTCAATATGTATTTTATAAAATAATATTACTTAATGACAATATTTATATGCTGTGTGCACCTAAACATTTCTCAGATGTATTTGAATTGATATGCAGTGCAGACTCGGAGGTAGCTTTTAACAGGGAGAGTTAAGTGAGTTTTACCTTATAATATGTTATTTAACCAAATCTAAATGGCAATATAAGTCATTGGTTCTTGTGTGTCTCGTGACCAAATCTCGTGATTTCATTAAGCATGAATTGTGAGTTTTCATGATGTTGATGTGTCACTATAATGGATTTGAGTGCCATTTTCACTGAATTAATTTGAAAATAACTATTTTCAATATACTCAAACTCTCTATACTGAGTGAGTGAAATTATTTATCATTCAAAGTGATTTCGTGCCATCACAAGACTTGGAATATGGCACATGACTTTCCTAAACTACTTTAGACAGTATCTTTTTAAAGTTTTTTTTGTTTTGTGTTCAGTAAAAGTGAGTCATATGATTATCATGCTTATTTTTTTGATTATTAAACAATAATAATAATAAAAAATCTTTCTAAAAAATGATCAAATGTAAGTTTTTGGTATGCTTGCACTGTCACTGTCAATTTATGTGCTGTCCCATTTATGCGCATTCATTTTGATAGGAGAAGTCCAAACTCAACGCAGAGAGAGATCATTATGCACATGGAATCATGACTTTTTGTTTCTGCCGTTAAAATACCCATTTTCCAGAAAGACTGACTTTCTTTTTACAAAATATACAGGTGCATCTCAATCAATTAGAATGTCGTGGAAAAGTTCATTTATTTCAGGAATTCAACTCAAATTGTGAAACTCGTGTATTAAATAAATTCAATGCACACAGACTCAAGTAGTTTAAGTCTTTGGTTCTTTTAATTGTGATGATTTTGGCTCACTTTTAACAAAAACCCACCAATTCACTATCTCAACAAATTAGAATATGGTGACATGCCAATCAGCTAATCAACTCAAAACACCTGCAAAGGTTTCCTGAACCTTCAAAACGGTCTCTCAGATTGGTTCACTAGGCTACAAAATCATGGGAAAGACTGCTGATCTAACAGTTGTCAAGAAGACAATCATTGACACCCTTCACAAGGAGGGTAAGCCACAAACATTCATTGCCAAAGAAGCTGGCTGTTCACAGAGTGTTGTATCCAAGCATGTTAACAGAAAGTTGAGTGGAAGGAAAAAGTGTGGAAGAAAAAGATGCACAACCAACCCGAGAGAACCGCAGCCTTATGAGGATTGTTGAGCAAAATCGATTCAAGAATTTGGGTGAACTTAACAAGGAATGGACTGAGGCTGGGGTCAAGGCATCAAGAGCCACCACACACAGACGTGTCAAGGAATTTGGCAACAGTTGTCCTCTCCTGAACCACAGACAACATCAGAGGCGTCTTACCTGGGCTAAGGAGAAGAACCAGACAGTGATGCAGCTGGTCAGCACCCTCTCAATGGTGCCCCTGTAAAAGGTGGTGAGGATGGGTGGAGGGAGACTTGCCCTTTTCAGCCGACGGAGAAAGTAGAGGCGCTGTTGTCCCTTCTTGTTGAGTGACGTGACGTTGGTGGTCCAGGTGAGATCCTTTGTGATGTGCACCCCCAGGAATTTAGTGCTACCGACTCTCTCCACGGTTGAGCAGTCGATGGTCAGTGGGGGGTGGTCAACAGAGTTTCTCCTGAAGTCCATCACAACCTCTTTTGTCTTACCCACATTGAGGGACAGGCTGTTAGCACCACACCATTCAGCCAGCTGTGCCACTTCCTCTCTGTAGTGCGTTTCATCGTTGTTGCTGATGAGGCCTACCACAGTTGTGTCATCAGCAAACTTGATGATGTGGTTGGAGCTGGACTTGGCAGTGCAGTCGTGGGTCAGCAGCGGGCTGAGCACACAGCCTTGTGGGGCACCTGTGCTCAGTGTGGTAGTGCTCGAGGTGTTGCGGCCGATACGGACTGACTGAGGTCTTGCAGTTAAAAAGTCCCGTTAACTGCACCCGTTTACCAAGACATTTTGGAGCACTTCATGCTTCCTTCTGCTGACCAGCTTTTTGAAGATGCTGATTTTATTTTCCGGCAGGATTTGGTACCTGCCCACACTGCCAAAAGCACCAAAAGTTGGTTAAATGACCATGGGGTTGGTGTGCTTGACTGGCCAGCAAACTCACCAGACCTGAACCCCATAGAGAATCTATGGGGTATTGTCAAGAGGAAAATGAGAAACAAGAGACCAAAAAATGCAGATGAGTTGAAGGCCACTGTCAAAGAAACCTGGGCTTCCATACCTCCTCAGCAGTGCCACAAACTGATCAACTGTGTTTTTGTTAAATGTGAGCCAAAATCATCACAATTAAAAGAACCAAAGACTTAAACTACTTCAGTCTGTGTGCATTGAATTTATTTATATACGAGTTTCACAATTTGAGTTGAATTACTGAAATAAATTAATTTTTCCACGACATTCTAATTTATTGAGATGCACCTGTATATACATTTACACTGAATTAAATGCTTTTCCTTAATGGGATAGTTCACCCAAAAAAGAAAGATCTGTCATTAATTACTCACCCTCATGTCGTTCCAAACCCGTAAGACCTTCGTTTATCTTCAGAACACAAATTAAGATATTTATGATGAAATCCAAAAGCTTTCTGACCCTGCATAAACTGCAATGGTACTACCATGATCAAGGCACAGAAACACAGTAAGGACATCGGTAAAATTGTCCATGTGACATCAGTGGTTCAACCGTAATTTTACAAAGCTACGAGAATACAAAAATAATGACTTTATTCAAAGATTTCTTCTCTTCTGCTTAATGTCTGCCACCATTAATGAGAGTACCACAATGCATGTGTGTGCATGTGCATTCCTCTGCACGTTAACAAGTCACAGTGCCTGCATCATCATACTCTCATTAATGGAGGCACAGGGTGACTCGGGGGAGAAGAATTGTTGAATAAAATCATTATTTTTGTTTGTCTGAGGGACAAACTCTGAGGGAGTTAAATTCAATCTTTAAAATTTGCAGTGTAGTAAACATTTTTTCTAAAATATTCTACTATCGTAAAACAGTTCCTCTAATTCATATCAGCATTTGCTTGTGACTGAGGTACAGTCATGTTGTTCATGCAGGGCTGTGTCTGGCAAGGTGTGAATGGCTTCTTCCTTATTTGCTTTCAACAGTGCTAACTGGGCTTCTAAACTGCCTATCTTCTTAAGCAAATCACGATAGCCCATCTTTCTTTTGTGTGTAAAGTGACATTGTCTCGCCTTGTGTCCCATTCTTCCACATGCAAAACAGACAACTGTAGATGTAAATAGACCATACGAGCAAATAATTTCCAAAATGACACAGTACAATGCAAATAGTCAAAGGAAAGCTGCAGAATCTAGACATCCATTTGCTGCCTTTGGCAGGAGAGAATGTTCCAGGTTAACATTCGGAAGGTGTAACTCTTTGTTATGCATGTGGAAAAGCTGGTCACATTGGTAGACATTGTCAAGACAATGAGACACCTCATCAATGCTTTGTCTGTCATGCATGTGGAAAGGTTCTGTTTGGAGAGAAGTTGGAACGATCATGAAGTTGTCTCTTTTGCATGTGGAAGGATGAGATCCAAGGCGAGACAGTGTCACTTTTGTAGAAGAGTTTTATTAATCAAAATATGAATTAATCAAGTGTAACCAATGTGAATGTAGCCATTTATGTATCAAGTTATTCTACTATTATAAAATTGTATTTACCTGCATGTGTAGAGACCTGCAGAAGAATGGAATATGCAGACATATGGTTTAAGGTAAAGCTACACATTCTGTTTTGACATGATAAGGTCTCTTTCGTTAATGTAACATAAATTGGGGCCTATTATCTGCTCCAGGAAACAGATGGAGATATAGCCAAGAAAGATAAACAATGACATGATATAGGAAATGTATGGAACACGCCTTAAAGGAAAACCTATATAAGAGTAGACAGACACAGACTCGGGAGATGGCTCTGCAGAGTTTTCTCAGTTTTATTGTCTCTGATAATAAAATCTAAATTCTGGCATCAAAACCTCAAGGCTCTGAGAATGATTCCTCACAGCATCGGCGGAAATCACCACAAATTGGCGTCGTGAACAGGATTGGAAAGGAGCAGAGGGTGAAAGACCACGTTGGGCTTACTTGATGAGCAACACAAATTAAGTGGCCACTAAAAAGGTAGGCAGTTTATGTAAGGAATAATTGACGACGGGCCGTTGAATTATTAGAAAAATAATGCACACCTGAGGTGGTGATGCGGTCACGACGCAAAGCAGAGTGGCCGTTACACCTCGGGTGTGCATTATTTTTCTAATAATTCAATGGACTGAAGTCAATTATTCCACTTATACTACAGTTGCCACACCTCAAGACATCGATCAGATGATATATTTCAAGGCATTCATCCGGTATTTCTACTTAAATCGCTATTGTGAATAGGATTATTTCTTCCGCATCTCATCCAAGGCCTCTGTTGCTAATTCCAAAACGTCATTTTAAACCTAGTAACGGAGGCTTGAGTCCTTGATAACAGACTAATAATGCAGTTAATACAGTTAATAACTAAGTTATGAGAGAGAGAGAGAGAGAATTACCTCTGTGCATCTCTCAATAGTGTTCGGCAGCAATGTCTCTAGTTATAGTGAAACTTTTGTTCATGAACAGCGCCGTTGTTGTTACCTCACTTGTGAGAAGTCATGTATTTTTTAAGTTGTTTACTGATAAAATCGTCAGAGTAGCGCTAACAACATTAGCGTGATGTATGTTAGTGTGTGTGCAAACTGTTATGTATGTGCGGTCTGTGAGGGAGAGAGAGCGGGAAAGATAAGAGTATGTGCTTTCCGTACATAAAACATGATCTGTCGTTTTTTATCCTCTTATTTACTATATTTATTTGTTTGGCCAGTGTCGTTGTGGGTTTTGGTTATTTTGCTGTTGTAAGACCTTTGAAATAACAGAAATCATTTGGCGAAGTGATATGGTCATGTAATGCGGTCAAGAGCTGCCTGAAACTACGTTCACCGTGCGTTTCCCTGAAAATAATTGCACACCTTGGAATGTTCGTCAGCCAATCAGATTCAAGCATTCAACTTCCCTGTAGTATAAGCTTATATAATTAGTTTGTGTTTTTTGCCAGTTTGCCCGTGGTGGTAAGGACACTTAAAAATTGCTCTTCCAAATTTAAAGAACAAAAAGAAAAAAGGGTTTTGATTCCAGAATAACTAATTGCATGCACAGATTTGTTTTATTGTTAAGAGGGCCTTTGATGGATAGCAGTAAATGAAGGCAGACTGTGCATGCAAAATCTATGTTTACTGTCAAGTGGGCTTTGATAGATGACGTAAACATTAAGTAGATATACATTGCATGCAATGGTCGTGTTTATTATTAAGAGGGCCTTGAAGGATAAAAATAAATGTTAATCAGATAAAGTAAAGGGAAGCGTGCAAAGTCCTGCGGATACCGCTCTGTAGAAATTGTAAGGAATTACACAGAGATCTGTACAGGTAGACAAAAACTCCTGCTGGTTTCTGCCTTTTTTACTGTGTTGAGGAAATGTATCAGTGAAAGAGCGAGTAGAGCTAACAGGTCACTCAGGAAGAGTGTAGTGTAGTCTTGTGTAAATGTATATGTCAGTGTCTGTGTGAGTGTATTTGTGACTGTAAGTGTGCCTGTATGGGAAAATAAGCTCTGAATTTGGTGGACCAGAGGTGTGCACCCCTCCTGGACCATCACCTGAGTGCGTCAGGCAGCAGAGATGGGCGCAGCTGGTGTTATGCTGGAGAAGAGTGAATGAGTGTATGAAGCCCTATCTAAAAAAGAGACAAAGAATGAGTGTTAAAAAAAAAAAAAAAGTGTTCCAAGATATGTGTCACGGTGTGGTGCGGGAGAGAAGCACGACGATGAAGGGTAATGAAAAACAGTCTTTAATAATCCACATAGGTAATCCAATACGCGAGGGTAGACACCACAAGCAGACATTGACGAGATAAAGAAACACAGGACAAAGAAACACAGAACTGAATGCAACTTATAAGGGGAACGTAATTAAGGATAATGAGACACGCCTGAACATAATGATACAATCAGACAATGGCAGAAACTAGGACACACAGAGCACATGGGGAATGAAAAACACAACAACGCAGTCCAGGGGCGTGACATTACTCCCCCCTCCCGGAAGGTGCGTCCTCGCACCTTGGAACAACAGGGGGGGGGGGAATGGCCGCCGACTCCAAGGGGCCGACCGACGGCGGCAGAGCAGGTGGAGGAGCCGGAGCCGGAGAGCAGATGAGTCCGGGCGAAGCCGAGGATCCAGAGGGCCAAGGTGGAGCCGAGGGCTCTGGCGACCGAGGCGCAGGCGGAGATCCGGAGGTACGCGGCGGAGCCGGAGCGACTGAGGACCAAGGTGGAGCTGGAGGGAGGGAGGAGCCCAACGGAGCCGGTGGGACGGAGCAACGAGGCACAGCCGGAGGAGTGGAGTCCTGAGGCGATGGCGGGATGACGACCGACCAAGGCAGAGCCGGAGGGACGAAGGAGCCCGGTGGAGTTGGTGGGCCGATGGGCGACGGTGGAGATGAGGGAGCTAGGAGCCGAGGTGGAGCCGACGGGTCGGAGGTGGAGTCCAGGACTCAGAGGCTGGAGGCGGAGACGAGGGATCCCCCAGCCACGACGCCGATGGAGACAGGCAGACCCGCAGCGATCCCACCTCACAGATGGTGGGCTGAGGGTGAGCAGAGGGGCTGCCAGGATGCAGCGGAGGCGGGGCTGAAGTAGTCGGGATGATAGGAGGAGGCAGGAGAGAGAGGGAGGGTGGGTGGGCCATTCAGGGTAGTTAGAGATTTCAGATGAAGGCGTGAGCAAGGAAGGCATGTCTGCAGGAGTTTCCCAATCTATAAAGTTCCCAGAGTCCTGCGACTGCTCACCCTCAGCGGCGGTGCAGTGGGCGGGGCTTCCTTCAGCATCACGTGCGATGTAGCCGGCTCTCGCACCTGATCGGACGTTCAGTGAGGCTCTGGCTCCGGGGCAATCTCCAGCTCAGTCGCTCCTTCTTGCGATGGCTCATGGGTTGCTATGGGCTCTGGCTCTCCGTCCGCGGTGGGCTCGGGCTGACGCTCTGCGGCTCGGGGTGGTGGTGGGCTGGGCTCGGGGTCAGGAGTGGGACTGGTGTCATCCTCCTCGTAGTCCACGGTCAGTGGGGATCCACAGGACACCAGCACCCACTCCACAAAGGTGGCAAAATCTCCCCGAGGACCATCCCCGGACAATCGCGCTCTGCACTCGTTATTCAGGCTCGTCCGGTAGAACGTGCAGAGGCAGTAGTCTAGGTAGTGGGTATAGTTGGCGATTTCCACAAATAGTCTTGTATGGTCCTCGAGGGAAAGGCTCCGCTGCTCTAGCATGAGGAGGAGGCAGGCAGGGTCATTCATGACAAAAACGAAAAACAAAAATGAGGGGAAACACGCTGCTACTTTCTCTGGGTCCGATCTTCTGTCACGGTGTGGTGCGGGAGAGAAGCACGACGATGAAGGGTAATGAGAAACAGTCTTTAATAATCCACAATAGGTAATCCAATACGCGAGGGTAGACACCACAAGCAGACATTGACGAGATCGGACAAAGAAACACAGAACTGAATGCAACTTATAAGGGGAACGTAATTAAGGATAATGAGACACACCTCAACATAATGATACAATCAGACAATGGCAGAAACTAGGACACACAGAGCACATGGGGAATGAAAACACAACAACACAGTCCAGGGGCGTGACAATATGGACTTTGCAGATTATTGAAATAATAAGGGATTAATTCAAATAAGATATTATTATAATGACATGTCTTAATAGATGAATAAAAATATTGCACGTGCTTAAAACTTTATATCTTATATCTAAAGACGTATAAAATTTGTATCTTGTTATCCCTGGGAGACAGTGTGAAAGCGAAATCCATTACAGAGTTTCAAAGATTTGGGTTTGAGTTAACTAAAGATAACTTGTGTAGCAAAATGTTGAATGAAAGTAAGATTGGGTGATCAAGTTCATTGAAATTTTAATTTAAAAGCTATAGGACATTTTTCAATAATAATGGAACATGTTGATTAAATAATAAAATAAAATAAAAAGGAATTCTTTTATATTGGTTGGGAAAATTCATTCACCATTACTAGATTATTCTGAACTATGTATGCAATTATGGAAGAACAAATATGATTGAAGTCTTTAGTTTTACCAGAAGCAAAGACTGATGAGGATTCTCCTCCAGAAAGAGGAGTGAACACTTCAGCATGGAGAAAGGCTGACTTAAAGCAGGAAAAGGTGAATCTTTCACTTGAGACTTTTCCTGAGGGTGAAGAGAACATCCTGAAAAACAAAACTCTGGCTGTATCAATCAAAAGCCAGACTGAGGAGAGGCAGAGAATCAACGGAGACCATACACCACAACATCAGGCCTTTGAGTGCCATCAGACTGACGGCCCAGTGCAACAGCCAAACAGCGTCAACAGGCTGATGATCTAACCAGAAGCACTTCCATCCCTTCCCTTTGCGTGCACAGGTGCTGCATATTTAATGATCACTCACTATAGCGACTGCTTCAAATTTTGTTAATTATTTTATTAACTGTATTAATCTTGATTATTCACTGGTCTCACAGCAGTTCTCTGAATTCTGTTTTAACTAACATTCTTAATCTGCTTTTCAGTAGGTACCAGTCCAGCCTTATGTCTTAAAGAAAAAGGAATTTTGACAGACAGAAGTGGGTGCTTGACTCACCAATCAGATAAAAATGGAGCTGGATTTGGCATAATGAGGGCTATTTCATTAACCAACTAGGGGGAAATGCATAACTGAATTATTGACAACAATGCAGAACCCTTTGGGGAAAAAAAGGGAGAGACAAGATGTCTAATAGGAAAAATATGGCTGATAAAATAAAAAATAGTGGTCACTCCATTTTGTTTAATGGTAATTTTCTAGGGCTAGATCGAATAAAATAATTGAAAAAAAATAACTACAAAGATCCAAAATCATTATATCACATACTGTATGCTGTTATCACTGGGGATAAAAAGATGGAAATGTTGATGGCCATGGATCCTAGATTATGCAGAGATCTCCAATCCTCTTCTCAAAGTAGCTCATGAGCAATAACAAAGTATTTGACTAAACTTTAAATTAGACAAACAAGTGACATTTGAGAAATTGCAATTGGCCCTCTCAATTGCACAATGCTTAAGCCAAGTATTCTAAACCAATTATTCTATTAGATTTTTGTTAGAAAAAAAAGAGAGGTTTATACTGTGGTGTTAAATTAAACTTTATGGGGACTGACATTGTCCAGATGCAATGACATTCAGAAACTTTGTGGAATGCTACCAGGTCATGTTCATGTTATCCTATACAGAATCCGTGGCATTCCACAGCTAAAATCATCCAGTTCACAATCTGCTGAGGTCTCACGGAAGAAAATAGGTTTGGCCAAAAGGGGGGTGTGAAAGGGTGTGAAAAGGTATGAATGATGGTGTATGGAGTGAAAGAAGGTGTCTAATGAGATGAGACACTGAGGCAAATCAATTATTTTGCCAAAACAGCTGCATGCAAATTTTAATATGTGGGCCCACAGGGCAAATTATGTCCAGTAAAATAAAGACCATGGATGAATTTGGTTAAGTTTCCTGGTCAGTACCTAGGTCATTGTTTTCGCAGAAAGAAAAACAGTGCCACACTTGTGCAGCACATTAAATGGGAAGGCAAAGCAAGCAAGCTTGCTCTGTCCACCCCACATTTAACTTTCTTTTCAGCATATCATGTCCTCAACCCACATGAAATTTCCACAGGTCACACCAAGAAGGACGACTGGCCAGATGAACAAATGAACATGCTTGATATCACTAACAAAAACTCTGAAAGTTTCCACTTACAGGTGACAGCAGTTCTATCAAGACCAGGGAATGGTTTGCTCCACCATTAAGAACCAGTGAGTGTGAAGTTTTGATCTCAAGGGAGAATCTTGCATTGATCAGCAAAATGATTTCAGAGTGACACCTGAGTCACCATCTCTCACCTTAAAATACACCAACCAGCTTCAACAACCCCACACAGCATGAAGTGAGGGATGAAGAGTGTGCTAGTAACGACCCTCCCTTGCCAACGAGGGAAAGACCATTGCAACGACTCACAAAGAGTCACCCTGGTGAAGATGGAATGATTGATGGGACAGTTAACAAGGAGATGAAAACACTTGGGAGCAGATGTGGGCCAACAAATATAAAAAAGTAGAAACAGAAGGAAACATGAACAATAAGAGAGAAAGTGACGAGAAAAGCCCAATGACAAAAGATGAAGTGCAAACTGATGACAACTCAAAAAGAGATAAGCAAGGAGCTCACATTCTTTTGTCAGAGAAGCAAAAATCTGAAAAGATATCAGATGATCATCACATGCTTAATGCATATTATAATTCTACAAGCTCAAGCTGTAGACAACAGCACCCAGACTTCCCTAGAATTGACTTTTCAACCCTCATCTAAATCTGGCAGTGGCTTTTACTTAATACAAAATGAATAAGAATTGGACGTCTAGCAAAAAATATCTAGATAAAATAGACACATTATAGATAATAATCATAATATCAGTTGTAAGAAAATTAGCAATTCAAATGTTCTATGGTAAAAGGTAGAATAAAATAATTGGTATAAATGGGTAAATTACACAGCAAAAAAGCAAAAAAAACAAAATGGGGGGGGGGGGGGGGGGTGTTGGAGAGATTGTATATATTGTATAATATATATATATTGTACCAATACTCATATACAGGTCAAGCTGTATAATATTTCATGATGAATGGTTTAAGACAGAGGTTCTCAAACTTTTCCATTCCACAACACACTTAAACAAGTATAATCTATTTCAAGACCCACCAAAATATTTGAGATCAAAAAAACAATTGACATTACGGTAAGCATAATCTTAATTAAAAGTTTAATATAGCAGAAATTAAGGATTTAAGCCAAAATAACCATTTTATTTTATAGTAGAACTGACTCTTTCCATAACTGCATTCTGTTTTCTCTAATGGCTTCATTCATCCACTTTAGCTCCCTTTTGTATATACGCGTGAGTGTATGTATGTTTGTTTGTTTGTTTAGATTAGATTAGTTATGTGTGTTAGCGTTTAGTTAATAAGTTGTGTGCACAAATTACATGAGTTTCTGTCCCTTTACGATTTTTGATCCTTACTACATATAGATGCTCTAATGCATTAATACTTAGGAAAGTATTTTCTGTGGCCACGAAAATATCCTTTCTTTGAGTTAATATGAATTTACACTGAATGTTCGCTGGATGAACAGATCAGTTGATGGCAATTTAATTCTGCTACAGTTATTACTGTCAGCTGATTAATTGTAATTGTTTATATACAATTCCCTTTTAAGCTAATTTGCTACATGTGTCTCATTTTAAATAGGCCTAAACAAACAAGATACATTTATTTCAGCCAGAAATGTACTTTTGCTATGATTGAGTAAATTTTCAGAGATATCTTCAAAAGATTTTTCTCTAGCCTAGTGATGATATAGCAAGGAAATAATAGGACATTTTCTAAATTTTGTTATTCTAGCATGTGGAAATGTTTAAATTATGTAGTGTTATAATTAACCCCATGTTAGTGCCCCGCTCACCTCGTACAAGTGAAATATTGGGAGGCAGCCAAATGCAAAAAGGAACGAAAACAACTTACTCTTTATATGGAGTGAGTGAGTTTCCTCTCATTAATAGCCTAATGCAAACTGGGCCTCTTAATAGTGAACCATCACTCTGAGACCCTTGCCGTTGTTACAACTATGCGTACCCGCACTTCAAAACACGCAACGCATGTTTTAAATTGTGGCCTTTGCGATTGCACTAAGCAATTTCGCAATTCATAATTAATGTTGGTATATCGTGCAGCTCTAGACTGAACTGTGTGTGAGTGTGTGTGTGCGTGTCATTGAAATGCAAATTTAGCAACAGCCAAGTGACTTTGAGTGACCCTCCTTGTCCCACTCTGCGACCCATAGTTTGAAAACCCTTCTAAAATCTAAAAATCTAGTGAAATGGGATTAGATGTAATAAAACTGGGAGGTAGATGCTTAATAGTGAGAGGCAGATAAATAAATACCTTTAGAAACTGTACCCAATAAATGGCATTATGCCCATACTGGTGCTTATAGTTTATATATATTATAGTTTATATATATTCAATTGGTTAATCTAGAGGTATACCTAACGATGTTAATGCCAGAGATGAAGTCAAATCAGGGACTGAATCAATATTAATTTGAATTACAGAAAATTACAGAATGATTCATTACAATCAGCAAAGATTTATTAATTACACCGATGAGGCCTTATCCCTTTTAGGAGAGCAATTGGAAGCAACAATTAGAATGACACGGCAAAATAGAATAGCTTTATATTATTTATTAACTGAAAAAGGAAAAGTATGTGTTATGTTTGGGGAACAATGCTGTAATTATATACCATATAATACTACTCCAGAAGGAGCATTTAGTGAGGTAATAATCAAATTAATAAAAAAAAAAAAGGATTTAACTCTCTGGAGTCTGAGGGTGTTTTGGGGCTCCGGAGAAGTTTTGACATGCCCTGACATTTGTGCTTTTTTCAGTTGCTTATAAACATTTTAATGGCTAAAGTCTAAAAACACTGCATTCAGCACAAACTGGGCTACAATAATATGTGAGCAGCATGTACGTACATGATTGTGTTTTTGAGAAAACAACGTTTATGCGTGGTTTGAAAAAACTAAAATTTTAAAGTAACTGAAATAAGGCCATAAAACACATACAGAACATTTGTTCACAAGACTTTTGAGAACTGGTTCTTGTAGCCTAGAATATTTGCTTCAAAATGATCTGAAAATAATCGAACTCACTCATTCAGAGAAAACAATACAGGTGCTGGTCATATAATTAGAATATCATCAAAAAGTTGATTTATTTCACTAATTCCATTAAAAAAGTGAAACTTGTATATTATATTCATTCATTACACACAGACTGATATATTTCAAATGTTTATTTCTTTTCATTTTGATGATTAGAGCTTACAGCTCATGAAAGTCAAAAATCAGTATCTCAAAATATTAGAATATTTACATTTGAGTTTGAATAAATAACCATCCCTACATTATAAATTCTGGGTATCTCTTGTTCTTTGAAACCACAATAATGGGGAAGACTGCTGACTTGGCAATGATCCAGAAGACGAACATTGACGCCCTCCACAAAGAGGGTAAGTCACAGAGGGTCATTACTGAAAGGTGTGGCTGTTTACAGAGTGCTGTATCAAAGCATATTAAATGCAAAGTTGACTGGAAGGAAGAATTTGGGTAGGAAAAGGTGCACAAGCAACAGGGATGACTGCAAGCTTGAGAATACAGTCAAGCAAAGCCGATTCAAACACTTGTGAGAGCTTCACAAGGAGAGAACTGAAGCTGGAGTCAGTGCAGAGTCACCACGCTCAGACGTCTTCAGGAAAAGGGCCACCAAGCCACTTCTGAACCAGAGGCAATGTCAGAAGCATCTTACCTGGGCTGTGGAGAAAAAGAACTGGACTGTTGCTCAGTGGTCCAAAGTCCTCTTTTCAGATGAAAGTAAATTTTACATTTCATTTGGAAATCAAGGTCCCAGAGTCTGAAGGAAGAGTGGAGAGGCACAGAATCCACGTTGCTTGAAGTCCAGTGTGAAGTTTCCACAGTCTGTGATGATTTGGGCTGCCATGTCATCTGCTGGTGTTGGTCCACTGTGTTTTCTGATGTCCACAGTCAACGCAGCCATCTACCAGGAAATTTTAGAGCACTTCATGCTTCCTTCTGTTGACAAGCTTTATGGAGATGCTGATTTCATTTTCCAGCAGGACTTGGCACCTGCCCACACTGCCAAAGGTACCAAAAACTGGTTCAATGACCATAGTGTTACTGTGCTTGATTGGCTAGAAAACTCACCAGACCTGAACCCCAGAGAGAATCTAAGGGGTATTGTCAAGAGGAAGATGCGAGACACCAGACCCAACAATGCAGAAGAGCTGAAGGCCACTATCAGAGCAACCTGGGCTCTCATAACACCTGAGTAGTGCCACAGACTGATCGACTCCATGCCACGCCGCATTGCTGCAGTAATTCAGGCAAAAGGAGCCCCAACTAAGTATTGAGTGCTGTACATGCTCATACTTTTCATTCTCATACTTTTCAGTTGGCCAAGATTTCTAAAAATCCTTTCTTTGTATTGGTCTTATGTAATATTCTAATATTTTGAGATACTGATTTTTGACTTTCATGAGCTGTAAGCTCTAATCATCAAAATGAAAAGAAATAAACATTTGAAATATATCAGTCTGTGTGTAATGAATATAATATACAAGTTTCACTTTTTTAATGGAATTAGTGAAATAAATCAACTTTTTGATGATATTCTAATTATATGACCAGCACCTGTATATTGATTTAAATTTTCTAAGACACTTTTTGAGTAGAAAGGGTCTATGCAAGAGGGCGTGACCTTTCCTGGATAACAGGGGCGCGGGAAGATGTTTTAGGTTGGGGGTGCTGTACGCGCGCGGTGGTGTGTGTGTGTGTGTGTGTGGGGGGGGGGGGGGCATAGAGGTATTCTAAGAGTATTCTTTAGTGATATGTTATTTACACAGTGCAAATAGCTTTAGATTCTATTTATTCTATGTTAAAATAGCAGGATCCTGCTAATTACTTATTAAATTAATTATTAAATGGATGCCACCTTATTGGGGCAAAAGCTCTCCCTACACCTACCCTAACCCTACCCGATACTTCGTTCAAATTTTTGATTTTTTCCTTCATTTTTATTAAAAAATAAATGCTTTTCTGATGTGATTTGTAATTTAAAAAGGGAGAAAAAAAGTTTGCCAAAAGGCAGATTCGAACCCCGGTCGATCGTGTCAAATGAACGGTAGCATACGATTTACCATCTGTGCCACTGAATCTGTTGACAGCTGTCTTTTGCAAATTTGACTATCCTAATCATACGTTTGTGGGTGGAGTTAGTGTAAATAGCCTCTGCCAACAACATGGCTATTTGCACTTAAATAGACACTCCGATTTTTTTTTAAAATATTCCCAACAATTAAACAGTTGCCCACAGAAAAAACAGGGGGTGCTGCAGCACCCTCAGCACCCCCACTTCCCGTGCCCCTGCTGGATAATGCTGTGACTGACACCTGAGAAGACAAAGGCCTGCATAATGAGCTCCATAATGAGCCATTCAGTCAGGTGTGTGACTGAGAGGGAACAAGAAGTCACAAGAAAGAATGTGAGGAAAAAAAGAAATGTGTATACATATAACTATCACATAAAATAACTTGAGATTCACTTTTGAGTGCAGTTAAAGAGTTTATTAGGAACAAACAAACAAATAAACAACAGAAGAGTCAAGACATCGTGGGTGCAATATCCAAAATATCCAAAACAGTGGCAGGAAACTGGAACCCAGGAAAACAGGAGACAGCAGAAACTGCACGAGAAAACACAAAACAGATGTGAGTAACACAATGAACGGACAAAGACAAAGCAAACATGGTGACAATACATACACTACCAGTCAAATTATTTAAACAGTAAGATTTGTAATGTTTTTTTTTAATAAGAAGTGTCTTCAGCTCACCAAGCCTGCATTTATTTGATCCAAAGTACAGCAAAAACAGTACATTATATTTATTATAATATATAGGCCTACATTATAGCTGTGTCCGAAACCGCTCCCTATCCACTATATAGTGCACTATATCGGGTGTCAGCCATTTTGTAGTGCTGTCTGAATTCTGAGTGAACGACTTCATTCCCTACATTCATTCACTACTTTTTCCCCACAATGCATTCTGATTTCAAGTGTACAACCGATGTACACTCGCTGAAGCACTATTTCCCACAATCCAATGCGGAGAACTGACGAGCTGTTAGAGAGAGCGGGAGCGAGCGAGTTTGAACGAGAGATGCCGTTTAATTTGCAAAAATGATGAATTTGGTGGATTTTTAAAAATGTTCGTTGGTAGTGTATTCATTCTGATGTCAAATTAACGGTCGCCTGAGGGCGCTCTACGGTCATCTTATTTGAGTGCAGAAACGCTGCTCGGGAGAATTTCAAGATACTACAAACAATAAATACTTACAATTATTAATATGTGCTGATGTGAGTTTATTTTTATTGACAATATTTTAATAGTATTTAATGATTATGACCATATTACAGAACAAATGAATAATATACCATCAATGAAACCACAAAGCTGATTACAATAGTCATTTTAAGTGTTATTGCTATTAATATTATTTTCTAAAATGAGGTACATGAAATATAAAAATACATCTAAGATGTTTTTGCAACATTCAAGTCTCACGCGCAGTGTACACGTCACCGTCCGAATCCGTTCACTTCATTTCGTTCACTCCTTTCTAATATAGTGTACTCAACTGCCTTACACTATATAGGGATTAGTGAATGAGTGAACGAGTGAGCAATTTCAGACACAGCTATTGTTACTATTCAAAATAAATAAAGCACCCCCCCCCACTAAAATGAATAAATAAGTGAGCATGTTGATAGGCTTATCAGGAGCAACTATATTACATTAGCAATCACCAATATTGCCCACGTGATTTTATTTGAATTATCATACAATACAAAAACAACATTTTATAACTGAGAAACTAAATTATTATTGTTAAGCTTATTATAAACATGTTTGAGCAGGTATTTGCAAACAGAGTAGGCTACTTCACAGTAAAGATTGGTCTACACTTTCTTAGACATTACTTTTATATCATTGTTTATAGAACATATAACTATCCTCACGTCGTGCAACATTTAAATGCAATGAAAGGTTGTCTATCATATTTCAAAATGTTGCACTCGATTTCACACATTTTATTCTGGAGTTATAGTTTGGGAAAAGTTCACCTAGTAAATGCCTTCACCTTTGTCACAACAACACATTATCGAATGACAATAAGAAACATTACTTACTCGGTATAGAAAATCTCCTCCTCCGCCGACTCCAGCTGCGCTCGCGTTCGGTTTGTGAGGTAAACAAAGCTTTTTCCACTCAGCGCGTCTTCTAGGGGTAAATACAAGGCTTTTTCCAGCACATTTCTGAGGTAAATATAACTCTTTTTTTCTCTCAGCGCGTTTCTGAGGTAAATACTAGGCTTTTTCCTCACAGTATGTTCTTCCAAAACTGAAAAGTATCCGAGATGAGTGTGTTGCTGCTTTGTTTACGGTGGTGTGGGCGTTTACATGCCGCGTGTCTCGCGTGGAGATTTGTAATAACATTAGCGCAAGCAGCTTGTGGGCTTGACCTAATTAGAGATAATGAGACCAGACGGAAAAACTGGACATGTCCTTGGTTTCATACGAATTACTTTATCACAGAATATTTGTTTTCGGTAAGACTTACTTCATTTAACAGTATACATGTCAAGCTAATAGATATATTTCTCATGTCTCTGTGTGAAGTATTTGCTGAGTTACAGTTCATTTTAGTGACGTGTTTCAAAAAGCAGTTCGCGGAGACGGAGAAGACGGAGAGCGCACCCTGTTTGTTTTCTTTATTCTTCAAAAGCACAAAGTTTAGTTGTTATTATGAGTGTACACAAATAAAACTAGACCCCTTACAGATTCAAATGGTGTATTGCTCTTATCTCTACGATCAAAAATGGCAGAGTAATTCAAGCTCATTTCGGCCTTATCAGGAAAATCTGCCTCAAAACGCGTATACGCGTTTGTCGACCCCAGAGGGTTAATACCCGGTGGCAACCACCAAAATTGTCCGGTCAGAACAATTAAGTTATGTCAGTTGGAGGAGTTATAGAAGCACACACCACTCACAGACCACTCGTTTCAGAAGTGTGGTTCTAGAAATAGAAATAACAACAATTAAGTACAAGTTTACATTAAAGAACACCAGTATGCAAGTGAATAACAGTCGGCATTTCGTATGTCAATAAAACACGGTAAATGTTTATACAGTGATTGCGTGACAGGATTATCTTGCGATTAGCTTACAGAGACGTGTTACAGCATATGCGATAAGCACGTCTTTAAACATAAATTAACAGTAGCAATGTAAATATACAGTATGAAGAAATTAACTTACTTATTGATGCACGCACACATGTGATTATTCAAAGCATCGCGGATGAAATGACGTTATCACCGTTAGGCCCAACAATCTCGTGCTTATTATAATAACAGCGCTTACACCTTTTCTAAACTGCGCCAGCATCCGGGTCTCTAACGCGGTCTGGGTCCTAACTATAGGTCATTAACTAACTGCCAGACTAATAATCACACAACAGAAGAAACTGAACAGTCAAACTGGCCCTCAATTTAGTACAGCCACAGCTAAGCAAATGGAAATGCTAAGATGCCAGGATGATGAAAAATTGAATTTGAAGAGCAACCAAAATGTACATTACCCGGACCGGGCTTATGCAACCAACTGGAAGTCACAAACATTGACAAGTGATGGAGACTCTAGTACCTCAGCTGAGGATGAAGAAGAAGTATAAAGATGAACCACACCCTGGGTGTAAGTGCTAGCCTAACCTCTGCCCAAGAGTGGCTCTCTACGATGCTCAAAGTGTCTGGGCTGAAGATCAACTATGCTATTTTGTGTGATGTTTTATGTTTTGAATTTTAATCTCTGTTGTATACATAACTGTGACAACCACAGGCAAGGGCTGAACCAATTGCACACTCATGCTTATAACATTGTTTTATCTTAAAAGAGGGATTAGGGAGACGGACCTTTTACTCCTTCCTAGTTAGTTGTGGGGAAGAGGTTTGGTCCTGCTGCTCCACCAGAGTGCGGTTGCATAATCTAGTCATTGGTGATAAAGCTGTGTGACTTAATTTGGTTACTAAGTAGTAATAACTGATGAGACTGAATTATGAAACTGCACTCTGGGAAAGACAAGTAAAGGTGAGACTTAGTAAGTCTCAAAGGGGGGAATGTAGAAGAGTTTTATTAATCAAAATATTAATTAATCATGTGTAACCAATGTGAATGTAGCCATTTATGTATCAAGTTATTCCACAATTCTAAAATTGTATTTGCCTGTGTGTGTAGAGGCCTGCAGAAGAATGGAATGTGCAGACATATGGTTTAAGGTAAAGCTGTCTCTACCGTTAAATTGAGGCCTATTATCTGCTCCAGGAAACAGATGGAGACATAGACAGGAAAGATAAACAATGACATGATATAGAAAATGTATGGAACAGGCCTTAAAGGAAAAACTATATAAGAATAAACAGACACAGACTCGGGAGATGGCTCTGCAGAGTTTTCTCGGTTTTATTGTCTCTGATAATAAAATCTATATTCTGGCATCAAAACCCCAAGTTTCTGAGAATGATTCCTCACAGCACCGGCAGAAATCACCACAAAAGCAAAATGCATTTCAGTCTAAATTAACCCATTAATACAACTGATCCAGTATATATGATGAAAAGGCAGCGATTATCATATATTTTTGTCTTTGTCACCATACCAGTAAAAAATTTGGCTGAAATGCAGGGCTCTAGCGTTCCCCTCGGTAGAAATCACGTCCCCCCCCATTGTCGGGCCCTTAAGCCCAATTTATACTTCTGCATCGAACCTATGCTGTAACCTAGGCAGAGACGCACAGGCCTGCACCGTAACCTACGCCGTACCACAAGCGCTGTGATTGGTCTGCTAGAACTCCTCCCCCTGTATGCACTTGAGTTTTGTGTGCGTTTATGAGCACTGTAATATAGTTTAATGTTACACCTTCTAATTTAAAATAAAACAAAGCAAAGAACAAGTGTCTTATCATTTATTATACTATAGCATTATACATCAGTAGTTGTCCGCGACAAACAGTGTTCATCTGCCGTGATACAGATCCTTGTGGAGATTGAAAGAATGCCATCTTCTCCTGTTCCGTTGTTGTTTCCTTTTTGTAGTTTTAAATAATGATTTAATGATTTGATATTTATTTACCGCCGTCACGGCTTCTCCGACGAGCCGCTTCTTCTTCGGCTTTTGCCGTGGTACTGCGGGTTCACAAGCAACATGCCCATGGACTGCATGTCGACGCAGAAGTATAAATGAAAGCCGACGCACAGCTTGCGGCGTAGAGGCTACGGCGTAGGTCCGACGCAGAAGTATAAATTGGGCTTTAGAATCGTCCTAACTCTTCCCCCCCCCCTTACGGCGAACCTGTTCAGCAGCAAATTTTATACCGAATTCACTAACAACAGACACATCTCCAAGTTATTAAATCAATTAACACAATTATCTCAAACAAATAAACAGCCCCCAATTGTTACATAACTACCCATCTGGGGCTGGGGAGCCAGTAACAAAAGAAGAAAATAAATAAAAATGTCTGAAGAAAAGTAATAATAAGAAGAAGAATAAAAACCTTGGAGAGAGAACCAGGGCAATCCAACCTCCCGTCAACACAGACACCAATTCAAATTATATATTTTTAATTTGAAAAGATAAGGAAAGATGAAGTGAAACAGTAATCTCAAAGGAAGTTTTAACAAACATATAGGGAACAAAGACTTCAGGGGAGAGCTAGGCCAAAATAACAAACAAAAACCAAACTAACTAACCCAAGAAAGTTTATAAATGGCCTAGAAAAAGATGATCCAAAAATAAAGTACTTAAAACTTCCCTCTCTTCCTGTTTATCCATAACCAGGAGAAATAGAGAAGTACAAACAAAAATGGCACCCTCCCCCTACGTTCCCTTACATCAAAAAGAGCATAAAAATACTAGCAAACAGTCAACGTAAAACAGAAATAATCAGGTTTTAAACAACTTGGTTTTAAACAACTTCAGTTCTCTTTCTGTTCAAGAACACAACTCCTGATCCTGAGTTCACTTACTCAGAAATAGATCAATGAAAATCGAACAACCAATGACTCTGGGCAAGCAAACAAAACCGCATCCAAAACACACATGTACACAATTATAAAACACATTGAATACGTTCTCGGACGTAACAGTTGTCATCGTAGTTAAAGTTAAACATACTGTTTTTCATATTTGAATATGTCCACATAAAATTTTAATGTGGACATATTCAAATATGAAAAAAGGTTGATCTGTGCAAGTGTTTTACACAAAGCTGATATTAAATGTGAAACTGGTTGAACCAGTTTATATCAAAAGTGAAAGTTTCAACAGACTCTCTTTTGTGAAAGGAAGAAAGTGAACAACACGCGGAGAGAAAAGCTGTTAGTGCGTAATGTAAATCAGTTTGAGAACAGATGAGTTTACTGCTGCTATCTAGAGAGAGAATGCTTTTTTTTTTTTAACTAAAAGTTTTTGTTTGATGTTCTTTGTTTTTGAAATGTAAGCTTAAACCAACACTCTCTTGGATTAATTTTCACACATTAGTTAATCAATGTGAAACTGTAAAGTGTCTATATTTCTATCCTACGGTAAGATCATTTTCAGATGCTTTAGTCTCTCTACTGAGAGTTTTCTTACTAATTATTCATCCAAAGTTTTGTGACTCAGGGTGTGAATGTGTTTGTGAGTCTGCCAGAAGAGCATATGGTTTGTTTTACTATAAGAATTCATTGAAGATGGTTCTATTTTTTCATTATTCCTCTAATGTCTAAAAAAAGTATATTTGTCATCTGTTTCTACAGTGCTGCCTGTAAAATGAGTCTCTATGAGAAGACAGAGGAGGAGAAAGATGTTCACACACGTAAAGCAGCATCTCCAGAACCCAGCTGTGTATCTATGAAGAGTGACACGTCCATGGATTATCCCCTTCAATTCAGTGAGGGAGCAACGACTTCTTACTCGAGTATACATGATTATTCTTGATTATTTTCAGTAGTTTTGGTGTTTTTTATGTACAGTATGTTTGTATTGTTTCACACTGAAACTTTCAATGTATCACAGCATAGAAGGACACTATACCAGTGTTTGAAACACCCATTACTACATCATGTACAGTGACTACAGAATTAATTAGGAAATTAGGATAACTCTCACTTCTCTTAGTAGACCATTAGTCTGTGTAAGCGAAGGCAAACAGCACAATTACATTCTTTGTTGCTTGTAAAGTGAAAGTAAACATGTAAATTTTCCTCATGGAGGGAAAGGGTGATAAACTGTGCCCCCTGCTTGAGACAAAAGATCTTTCTAAGTGGGAATCTCCCACAAAGAGCCTTCCAGGAGAGACATCATGTCTGAATGCCACACTTGGGCCGATCACTTTAAGGTGCAGAGAGCATAATTCATGAGTTGTCAATGTATCGTGTCATGACTTGTCTTGGAGGGCACATCTTTAAAAAGTTATCAATTACACGTTTCATACATATTCAGCTCATCTAAATCAGATATTTGGTGTTTTTTGGTGATTTGTAAGAAAGTGGAAGAGCAGAGGTCATGTGGCTGCATTTGGATGGAGAAGGAACTGAACGGTAGGAGGAAGGTTAACATTTTGAAGGGGCAATAGTGGCCCAAAAGAAGAGCAAGAACACAAGACAAACGTCTGACTTCAGTGCATTATTATGATATAAAGACAGTAAACCAATCCATAACATAACCATCATCTCTATGCTAACACTGATTTTAATTTGGAAAATTTCATCTGCTTAATGAATACATTATTGTAGGAGGGCAGCAGTGGAATCACGCCAAACACGATGAGATGAAGTTGTTTTTAATTATGAATGCATCATTGTGCGTTGGAAGTAGTGATACACGGTGCAGAACGTCAAAAAGATTTATTGCTTTGACCTTTTGACCTTTCCCCCTCCCCCACACGGCCCACCCACATCGTGACCACCCAAGACGTGAGGATTGGAATGCGTGAAATTCCGACGTTATCCGGGGATGAGATATGTTGTATGTACAAGTGTAAAACCATAAATGAACTGTCAAGTAATGTTTTGAATATTTTATGGACCGTTTTGTGTTTTGTTTTGGGGAGTGCCCCTCCCATCTGCGGCGCGCGTGTCCGGCTGCGTTCTGAGGCGTGCGCTCCCTCTCCTCTCTATGGAAAAAAGATAATGGTTTTAAGGATAAAAGCAGAATAAATAAACAATTTTAAACAGAGCAGTTTTAAGACACACTCCCCAGCTTGCACATATTCTGTTGGGTGTATAAAAATAATTGAAATAATATAGGCATACATACTAATAAAATGTTTAGTTTATCAAATAAAATGGTCTTACATTCTTCGTGGAGAATCACACGTCTTCACGGTATACCAGACGGCCTCAAATGAACCGATTACAAAAAATGGTCGTGTTTAAACTTTATTTCTCTCTCTCTCGCTATCCTCTCTGCAGAGCGAGCACGCTTGTGCCTGTCTGTCTGCCTCTGTGTGAATGTGCGTGTGTTTGTGTGTGTGTGTGTGTGTGTGTGTGTTTGTTTGTGTGAGACGCTCATGTCATTTCTGACCACTGCAAGTGAGAAAGTTTTGCAAACATTTGATTTATTTCTATACTTTAATGTTTCCCTAATACGTCGAAAGTTCTTATATTTTAACTTATTTCGCATCAAACTATTGTTTAAAAGTTTCTTATATCTTCAAAATTGAATGTTTTTAAATTAAATGTACTAAGATTTCAGCAGTTTCATAGCGAAGCAATTGCGCTGTGGTTAGCGTCGATGCAACGAAATTAGATGCTCGTTTTGAACGAGTATCTAATCCCGGCTCGGAAGAGATTCAAACTTTTTTAATTACTTATCTAAAATGACAACTAGTCAACCGTTTATGCTACGAATTTGACGTTGGATGCTATCCTCTCTCTCTCTCTCTCTCCCTCTCTTTCTCTCTCTCTCTCTCTCACACGCGCGCGTGCGCATTCAATCGTCCCGAGTCGTAGGCTATTCACTTCTTTTAAATAAAAATAAATAAATAAACTGTGCGATCATGCACCATATAAAACAATGCAATCATTTACACTAGTTTTAGCCGTCACTAAACATATAAAAACGTTGTACATTTTACCAGGATCGGAAAAAGAGTTTGTCATGTTAGAAAAAGTTATCAAAAGGGGAAAACAATATATATTTTAACAGGCCAAACGATAAGGACCATTGTGGACCCGACACGCCAGACATGTCAATTTTTTATGTTTTATTCACATTTGTTTGTATATTTGTACTTGTATCACAGAAAATTTAAGTTTCTACATTATATTTAGAACCTCTGTGTATCATCCCCTAAACCTACCCAGCACAGTAAACATTCTTTATTTTTTACATTTTCATAAACATCATTTAGTATAATTTAATTTAAAAAAAAAATAATAACATTTTTAAAAAAAGCTAATTTATTAAAATGTTTTAATTTAATTTATAAAAGTGCTTATGGGTACAATCATTTGGAGTATTACTACACTCCATAGACAAAATGATTTTTTACTGCACACCTACCAAAATTCTGCATACAACCATTTTAAATAAAATATATATTTTTAAGCGTTCTGAATTATGAAAACTCAAGAAATTTCATCATAAATTTGCAAAACACAAGCATGTGCATTCATGATGCTAACATATTATTGTAATATAATCAGTATAATCACTATAATCAGACTTTAACCAGTAATATATTTTTAAGATACTGAAAAACACAAATGTCAAAACTTCTACGGTGCTCCAGCGATTATATGTATAGCATACAGTATAAAAATAAATATTTCAAGCTAAAAAGAGACTCAAGTAACAAACTTTTTTTTTTTGCTTTGTTTTTGTAAGTAACAGTCATGTTTCAGCAAAGCAAACCATTTATCACACATTTTAAACAAGTATTTTAGTTTTTCACTGACCACACATAAATGCTGTTTTTCTTAAAAACACAAACATGCACGTTCATGCTGCTGGCATACTATTGTGGACCAGTTTGTGCTGAATACAGTATAATCAGACTTTAGCCATTAATATGCTTTTAAGATTCTGAAAATTATTCATCATACATTTTAAACACATATTCAGCATTTATTTAAGTTTATTGAACTTATAAAACACATCATTCTCATCTTTTAAAGATGTAAATAAATAAATAATGTGATTTATATGTAATATATTATATAAAAATAAACATTTACAATGGCCAGGCTAGGCGATAATAAAATGTCTTACTTTTTTTCCCTGTGAACAATGATGTCCATTCTGTGAATTAAAGATTTCCAAAAATAAAATAAATATAAAACAAAAACGTTTAAGTTATAAACTTTAACAAATATAAACAAAACTCGCAGCTCCTCTTTGGGGTAATCTCGACACAGACAAGACAAGGGAGGGTGAGGGCCGAGTTACAGACCAGATGATCTGAGATGTTAGTCTGCTAACCTTTTCTCTAAGAGAGAGCATCCCTGCTTCAGCTGATGTCCGGTGACTCTTATTTCAACTAAAGAATAGTTTATATTAGATTTATTCCACATTAAACACTTCAGCATCTTTAAAAGGTTCTTATTTTAAGTATCGTCTCCAATGTTTTAATCCCCTCACACATGCGATAAAACATTTCGCCAAAGTCTTTCTGTATATTTTAAAAAAAAAAAAATAAACTAGCAATATTTTAAAAAGTTCCATATGTGAAGGTTCTGGGTGTTTGTCACAGCGTTGATGTATCTTCCGTCAAATGCGGAGATTCCTTATTTAAGTTTTATCTTTTAGAAAACTTTATATTTAACTTATTTCAAGGCATATTACTGCTTAAAAAGCTAAATAAAATGTTTCCCTGTCTTAGACTATTACTAGGGTGAGCCTGTGATCTAGTTCTACACTTATATAGTTGTATATGGTCGTACTTTTCTGAAGGTTCTTCATCAGCAGGGTGAAACATATCCTTAGCTGAAAATATGCTATTGGTTGTCTACTAAGAAACATATGTAGACAGACCATATGACGATGTAACATCTTGCCTGATGGTCGCGTGATTTAAAGGGTCACGTCTTTGAAGAGCGAGTTTATGGCTTTTGCAGGAACCAATCCTTTTACCCATAACGTTCTGGCTCATTTAAATTGTTTGTTTAAGTCAACTACAGACATGTGAAAAGTCTTTACAAAATCGTCCATGTCACCATGGCACACATTCTTCGGAGTTGTAAACTACTCTTGAATGAATCCGCACATGTGAGGAACACCTTATGCGGAGCAATGGGCCCCCTGAGAATATTTAATTACGCTTTAAAAAGCACAGAACAAGCTAAATGAATGGCAGACGGTATGAAAATACCTACGTTGTTAAAACTTATCTACAATATGTATTAAACATATGCTTTGTTGTTAAGCCTGCTTATTAATAGTAGTAATACTGATGTTAAGTTTTAACGGTTCACAAGTCTCATTAATCTATATCGTTTATTCATGTATTACTTTCTTATTTTTACAAAGGTTTCAATTCCGAGTAAATATAAGGTCAAAACATGATATTACAAAAGAAATCATGTTGACAAACGTGGTTGTTGCACCGTTTTTAAAATTGGATTATACAGACCCACACACACAAGTGCGCAGGATGACGTCATTCAGGAAGGTCAACAGTTCAGGTCGGCATATGCAAGCTAGTTTTCAAACTTTTTCCCCCAAATCGATTATTTCTATAATACTTGCTGATGTTAAAGCATAAACTTACTTTAAAGTTTGAATGAAAGATTACCAAATGTAGTATCATACCCGTTGTGGTCTAACAAAATCATTAATCGATTCTGTTTGTTTTATAAGATTTACTTGTATTACTGCACAAAGGTTCCCGCTACTTTTATAAGTCTGATAAATATGATGAATACACGAGGAAGTTAGAATCAGGTTACCAATTAAGTTTGATGCGATGTTTTTTAAGAAAGGCAATTTATTTATTTTAAACACAACTAAATCAGATAACAGATTATTCTTTCTTTTTGACAAACCTACATTTAAAAGTATTTGATCTTAAAATTATTTGCTCTTATTTTCTAAGTTCCAATAGACGAACCTTCTTAACCGAACAAAGAAATCACATTACACACTCATTCATCATATTTTATATTTTTGCACGAGTGACTTCATGTTCTTTTTAAGGACTTGTCCAATACTTTAGATGCACAGAGTGTCCAACATGAAATTAAAGAGGTGTATCAGCCGAGCTTGTTTCACCGGTTTATTACTATTTCTTAGGTTATTATTTTTACTCGCATAGATATAGAACAGATATAGAATGAACATTATCGTCCATGCTTTTCCCCTACAGACCCAGCAAGGTCTATGGGGGCACAGTGGTACATTCCTAGAGACCTGTAGTTACCCAGAAAATTTAAGAAAATCATATCGCATACAGAATACAGAAAACCTCCTCTCGATCTACTGTGACTGTCATTTTACTTAGGGTTAGTGTCACGGATGACGCCGTTCACATTTTGTTTGCTGGCCTGTATATGTCATTACAATGACTGTAGGCGAGGCCTTGTCTCTCTAAGAGCAGTCAGCATTCAGTGTTTATAGAAATAAATGAAATTAAGAAAATTTCGACTTGAGAGCATTTGACTAAGTCAGTATTACTCTTTAGGACAACTATCCTAAATCTCCATATCCGTAGGATGATAAGTCTTGCTGATTTACACATACAACTGAAGCATATCTAGCCATCGCTCTGAAAGCCACACATTCAGTAAAGTTGATGTTGTACACACTCTTGAAAAGGTTACAGACATAAAATATAAAGGAATTTTGTGAGAACAAAAACCCCATGTATCTCAAGAGACCAAACCACTAAGAAAATGGCCATATGAATACAGACAATTACGCTCGTGGGCATTTCTGTATATTTTTTCCTTACGTCACTAGATTTAGACCTCTTGTTCAAGATAGCTGTTGACGATATTCACATTTTATTTGTCATACCAACGACTTGTTTCTTTCAAAGTTTTTGCTATTAAATATTAGGCCTATGCGTACTACCCTTATAAGCATAAGCATCTGCCTCTTGCTAAAATTTTTCTGTTTTGTCCACTTTTGGCAGATTTGGTAGAGGGACTATGTCGACTCGTTGTAATGTGACAGCAATTAAGAACCGTAACGTTAAACTACATGCCCATGAAAAGGCCACAGACGTAGTCTTTTATACAGGAAATATGTAACGGTATAACAAATACCTAATACTGAAATACTCTCTTTTAAATATATTTAATGTTTTTAGTTTTAGTGTTGATTTTGACGGCTTACCCCAATAGCCAATACCACACTATACTTTTTCATTGTTTGTGTACAGTTTTTTTAGTTGAAGACCATCCTCAGAGATTGGTCAATCATGTGGCGAGTGAAAACGAGAACAAATGCAGTATAAGATAATTAAAGGAAAGTCAAGAGAGTGTTTAAACTGAGATTGCGGTGTACTGATTACTGGTCTGTCTACAAAGAGGCCACGTGACACAAGGCCTCGATCTTACTATTTCACTGTTACATGTACATCTATTTCATTTAGAGCGCATACAGTTGCACATTGCAAGCTGAATAGGGTGTGGAAAACACAATTGTCTTTGTACGCGTCTCTAATCGAGGCTGTAATAAGTAAATCACAGATGTCATGTAGTTGATTCATTGAAAGGTGCATGTTATTGACCGTTTTAGACGGTCTGCACCAACACACAGACACATGTTTTATGTTTTCATCTGACCAAAAGTTTTGATCTTGGGGAAACACGCACAACACCAATTGTTACTGTACCGCTGGTTTAACACCTCATTACTTGAAGACACGTACTGTATAAATCACAAAGTTTTTCACTGTAGTAGCCCGACTCTGAAACCAGACCAAAAAGTCCTAGTAGTAGCATTATGAAAATTGTTTTTTTTTTTAAATCTTTCTACGATTTGTTCATATTCGTCAATATTTAGGTTATGTGAATTTGCTTGATTTAATAAAATATTGCTTTAATCCGTCATCTTCACCTCGAGACATTTACGTTATATTATTAATACTGTCCTAGTTTAGATATCAATTTACCAGACCTATTTCCGTATTCAGGCCGATTTCTTTTTAGAAAATTGCTCATTAGCAAGTCGCTTCGGAAAAAGGCGTATACACATTTTAACTTTTTTTTTTAACAGTTTATTGTTGAATATACATTGAATTCAAATTGCCGTTACAAACAAAAGCGATGACATTTACAGGCGGTCTAGCCAGAAAAGAAAATTTACACAGACCAGTATGTCTCGGGCTAGTATGATATCGACTAGCGTCTCAATAATTTCACAGATCTCGGTATCATCATTTTTGGAAACCAGCGCCACACATACATCTGTTACATAAGTACACATACCCAGGACTTCAGTAACTCCAAACTCGTCGCTACATTTAGACATCACAGCCAGAATTTTTCTGGTGGTTGTGCAAATTCAGTTTTGATCAACAAAAGGTTCCGTCCTTGTCGGTATTCTCCCCAGATCTAGGGAAGTACGCGATAATTTATCCGGAACAGCGGCTCTTTGCTCGCAGGGGATGTAGCGTAGCCGTAGTGACGGATCTTTTGTACATTCGGGCGAAATAAATTGTTAAGGTCTTGTTTCTACGTGTCAGCTGTTGGTTGGTTGAGATGGGGGGTGTTGTCGGAGGAGGGCTGCGGGTTCGTGTTTTGGTCAAAGAGAGATAGTTCTCGCAGAAAGATATTTTAAGTTTTTTGTTAAGACGTTTGTTTCGAGTAACGTATCGTGGCTACGCAGACTGAATCGGTTCGTCTATCGTTGATGTTTAACAGACGGTCATAAATCGTGCGCTTTTTTTTTTTTTTAAAAATCATTTATAATAATAGAAGTTCGTGAAAACCTCTGATAGTTTTAAAATTTTCTAAAAAGAAAACGAGTAGCTGAATAGAATGTACGAGCGTAAACGGAAATAATTATAAAGAAATAGGTCTGGTAAATTGATATCTAAACTAGGACAGTATTAATAATATAACGTAAATGTCTCGAGGTGAAGATGACGGATTAAAGCAATATTTTATTAAATCAAGCAAATTCACATAACCTAAATATTGACGAATATGAACAAATCGTAGAAAGATTTAAAAAAAAAAACAATTTTCATAATGCTACTACTAGGACTTTTTGGTCTGGTTTCAGAGTCGGGCTACTACAGTGAAAAACTTTGTGATTTATACAGTACGTGTCTTCAAGTAATGAGGTGTTAAACCAGCGGTACAGTAACAATTGGTGTTGTGCGTGTTTCCCCAAGATCAAAACTTTTGGTCAGATGAAAACATAAAACATGTGTCTGTGTGTTGGTGCAGACCGTCTAAAACGGTCAATAACATGCACCTTTCAATGAATCAACTACATGACATCTGTGATTTACTTATTACAGCCTCGATTAGAGACGCGTACAAAGACAATTGTGTTTTCCACACCCTATTCAGCTTGCAATGTGCAACTGTATGCGCTCTAAATGAAATAGATGTACATGTAACAGTGAAATAGTAAGATCGAGGCCTTGTGTCACGTGGCCTCTTTGTAGACAGACCAGTAATCAGTACACCGCAATCTCAGTTTAAACACTCTCTTGACTTTCCTTTAATTATCTTATACTGCATTTGTTCTCGTTTTCACTCGCCACATGATTGACCAATCTCTGAGGATGGTCTTCAACTAAAAAAACTGTACACAAACAATGAAAAAGTATAGTGTGGTATTGGCTATTGGGGTAAGCCGTCAAAATCAACACTAAAACTAAAAACATTAAATATATTTAAAAGAGAGTATTTCAGTATTAGGTATTTGTTATACCGTTACATATTTCCTGTATAAAAGACTACGTCTGTGGCCTTTTCATGGGCATGTAGTTTAACGTTACGGTTCTTAATTGCTGTCACATTACAACGAGTCGACATAGTCCCTCTACCAAATCTGCCAAAAGTGGACAAAACAGAAAAATTTTAGCAAGAGGCAGATGCTTATGCTTATAAGGGTAGTACGCATAGGCCTAATATTTAATAGCAAAAACTTTGAAAGAAACAAGTCGTTGGTATGACAAATAAAATGTGAATATCGTCAACAGCTATCTTGAACAAGAGGTCTAAATCTAGTGACGTAAGGAAAAAATATACAGAAATGCCCACGAGCGTAATTGTCTGTATTCATATGGCCATTTTCTTAGTGGTTTGGTCTCTTGAGATACATGGGGTTTTTGTTCTCACAAAATTCCTTTATATTTTATGTCTGTAACCTTTTCAAGAGTGTGTACAACATCAACTTTACTGAATGTGTGGCTTTCAGAGCGATGGCTAGATATGCTTCAGTTGTATGTGTAAATCAGCAAGACTTATCATCCTACGGATATGGAGATTTAGGATAGTTGTCCTAAAGAGTAATACTGACTTAGTCAAATGCTCTCAAGTCGAAATTTTCTTAATTTCATTTATTTCTATAAACACTGAATGCTGACTGCTCTTAGAGAGACAAGGCCTCGCCTACAGTCATTGTAATGACATATACAGGCCAGCAAACAAAATGTGAACGGCGTCATCCGTGACACTAACCCTAAGTAAAATGACAGTCACAGTAGATCGAGAGGAGGTTTTCTGTATTCTGTATGCGATATGATTTTCTTAAATTTTCTGGGTAACTACAGGTCTCTAGGAATGTACCACTGTGCCCCCATAGACCTTGCTGGGTCTGTAGGGGAAAAGCATGGACGATAATGTTCATTCTATATCTGTTCTATATCTATGCGAGTAAAAATAATAACCTAAGAAATAGTAATAAACCGGTGAAACAAGCTCGGCTGATACACCTCTTTAATTTCATGTTGGACACTCTGTGCATCTAAAGTATTGGACAAGTCCTTAAAAAGAACATGAAGTCACTCGTGCAAAAATATAAAATATGATGAATGAGTGTGTAATGTGATTTCTTTGTTCGGTTAAGAAGGTTCGTCTATTGGAACTTAGAAAATAAGAGCAAATAATTTTAAGATCAAATACTTTTAAATGTAGGTTTGTCAAAAAGAAAGAATAATCTGTTATCTGATTTAGTTGTGTTTAAAATAAATAAATTGCCTTTCTTAAAAAACATCGCATCAAACTTAATTGGTAACCTGATTCTAACTTCCTCGTGTATTCATCATATTTATCAGACTTATAAAAGTAGCGGGAACCTTTGTGCAGTAATACAAGTAAATCTTATAAAACAAACAGAATCGATTAATGATTTTGTTAGACCACAACGGGTATGATACTACATTTGGTAATCTTTCATTCAAACTTTAAAGTAAGTTTATGCTTTAACATCAGCAAGTATTATAGAAATAATCGATTTGGGGGAAAAAGTTTGAAAACTAGCTTGCATATGCCGACCTGAACTGTTGACCTTCCTGAATGACGTCATCCTGCGCACTTGTGTGTGTGGGTCTGTATAATCCAATTTTAAAAACGGTGCAACAACCACGTTTGTCAACATGATTTCTTTTGTAATATCATGTTTTGACCTTATATTTACTCGGAATTGAAACCTTTGTAAAAATAAGAAAGTAATACATGAATAAACGATATAGATTAATGAGACTTGTGAACCGTTAAAACTTAACATCAGTATTACTACTATTAATAAGCAGGCTTAACAACAAAGCATATGTTTAATACATATTGTAGATAAGTTTTAACAACGTAGGTATTTTCATACCGTCTGCCATTCATTTAGCTTGTTCTGTGCTTTTTAAAGCGTAATTAAATATTCTCAGGGGGCCCATTGCTCCGCATAAGGTGTTCCTCACATGTGCGGATTCATTCAAGAGTAGTTTACAACTCCGAAGAATGTGTGCCATGGTGACATGGACGATTTTGTAAAGACTTTTCACATGTCTGTAGTTGACTTAAACAAACAATTTAAATGAGCCAGAACGTTATGGGTAAAAGGATTGGTTCCTGCAAAAGCCATAAACTCGCTCTTCAAAGACGTGACCCTTTAAATCACGCGACCATCAGGCAAGATGTTACATCGTCATATGGTCTGTCTACATATGTTTCTTAGTAGACAACCAATAGCATATTTTCAGCTAAGGATATGTTTCACCCTGCTGATGAAGAACCTTCAGAAAAGTACGACCATATACAACTATATAAGTGTAGAACTAGATCACAGGCTCACCCTAGTAATAGTCTAAGACAGGGAAACATTTTATTTAGCTTTTTAAGCAGTAATATGCCTTGAAATAAGTTAAATATAAAGTTTTCTAAAAGATAAAACTTAAATAAGGAATCTCCGCATTTGACGGAAGATACATCAACGCTGTGACAAACACCCAGAACCTTCACATATGGAACTTTTTAAAATATTGCTAGTTTATTTTATTTTTTTTTAAATATACAGAAAGACTTTGGCGAAATGTTTTATCGCATGTGTGAGGGGATTAAAACATTGGAGACGATACTTAAAATAAGAACCTTTTAAAGATGCTGAAGTGTTTAATGTGGAATAAATCTAATATAAACTATTCTTTAGTTGAAATAAGAGTCACCGGACATCAGCTGAAGCAGGGATGCTCTCTCTTAGAGAAAAGGTTAGCAGACTAACATCTCAGATCATCTGGTCTGTAACTCGGCCCTCACCCTCCCTTGTCTTGTCTGTGTCGAGATTACCCCAAAGAGGAGCTGCGAGTTTTGTTTATATTTGTTAAAGTTTATAACTTAAACGTTTTTGTTTTATATTTATTTTATTTTTGGAAATCTTTAATTCACAGAATGGACATCATTGTTCACAGGGAAAAAAAGTAAGACATTTTATTATCGCCTAGCCTGGCCATTGTAAATGTTTATTTTTATATAATATATTACATATAAATCACATTATTTATTTATTTACATCTTTAAAAGATGAGAATGATGTGTTTTATAAGTTCAATAAACTTAAATAAATGCTGAATATGTGTTTAAAATGTATGATGAATAATTTTCAGAATCTTAAAAGCATATTAATGGCTAAAGTCTGATTATACTGTATTCAGCACAAACTGGTCCACAATAGTATGCCAGCAGCATGAACGTGCATGTTTGTGTTTTTAAGAAAAACAGCATTTATGTGTGGTCAGTGAAAAACTAAAATACTTGTTTAAAATGTGTGATAAATGGTTTGCTTTGCTGAAACATGACTGTTACTTACAAAAACAAAGCAAAAAAAAAAAGTTTGTTACTTGAGTCTCTTTTTAGCTTGAAATATTTATTTTTATACTGTATGCTATACATATAATCGCTGGAGCACCGTAGAAGTTTTGACATTTGTGTTTTTCAGTATCTTAAAAATATATTACTGGTTAAAGTCTGATTATAGTGATTATACTGATTATATTACAATAATATGTTAGCATCATGAATGCACATGCTTGTGTTTTGCAAATTTATGATGAAATTTCTTGAGTTTTCATAATTCAGAACGCTTAAAAATATATATTTTATTTAAAATGGTTGTATGCAGAATTTTGGTAGGTGTGCAGTAAAAAATCATTTTGTCTATGGAGTGTAGTAATACTCCAAATGATTGTACCCATAAGCACTTTTATAAATTAAATTAAAACATTTTAATAAATTAGCTTTTTTTAAAAATGTTATTATTTTTTTTTTAAATTAAATTATACTAAATGATGTTTATGAAAATGTAAAAAATAAAGAATGTTTACTGTGCTGGGTAGGTTTAGGGGATGATACACAGAGGTTCTAAATATAATGTAGAAACTTAAATTTTCTGTGATACAAGTACAAATATACAAACAAATGTGAATAAAACATAAAAAATTGACATGTCTGGCGTGTCGGGTCCACAATGGTCCTTATCGTTTGGCCTGTTAAAATATATATTGTTTTCCCCTTTTGATAACTTTTTCTAACATGACAAACTCTTTATTTCCGCTCCTGGTAAAATGTACAACGTTTTTATATGTTTAGTGACGGCTAAAACTAGTGTAAATGTTTGCATTGTTTTATATGGTGCATGATCGCACAGTTTATTTATTTTATTCTCATTTAAAAGAAGAGAATAGCCTACGACTCGGGACGATTGAATGCGCACGCGTGCGTGTGAGAGAGAGAGAGAGAAAGAAAGAGAGAGAGAGAGAGAGAGAGAGAGAGAGAGAGAGAGAGAGAGAGAGAGAGAGAGGATAGCAACCAACGTCAAATTCGTAGCATAAACGGTTGACTAGTTGTCATTTTAGATAAATAATTTAAAAAGGTTTGAATCTCTTCCGAGCCGGGATTAGATACTCGTTCAAAACGAACATTGAATCACGTCGCAGCGACGTTACCCACAGCGCCATAGCTTCGCTATGAAACTGCTGAAGTGTCTTGAAGATACGAGAAATCTTTAAACAAACGTTTGATGTGAAATAAGTTAAAATAAATCAAATGCTTGCAAAACTTTCTCATTCGCAGCGAGCGGTGGGGGCCTGCGTCTCACACACACACACACACACACATTCACACTGAGGCAGACAGACAGGGTCATTCTGCAGAGAGGAGAGAGAGAGAGAATTAAAGTTTAAACACTACCATTTTTTGTAATCGGCTCATTTGAGGCCGTCTGGTATACCGTGAAGACGTGTGATTCTCCACGAAGAATGTAAGTCCATTTTATTAGTATGTATCACTTCTCATTATTAGTCTATTTTATTTTTATACACCCAACAGAATATATATGCAAGCTGGGGAGTGTGTCTTAAAACTGCTCTGTTTAAAAATGTTTATTTATTCTGATTTTCTCCTTAAAACCTTTATCTTTTTCCATAGAGAGGGAGAGGGACCGCGCGCCTCAGAACGCAACCGGACACGCGCGCCGCAGATGGGAGGGGCACTTCCTCGTCACACAGATGTTCCATGAGAAAAAATTCAAAACGGTCCATAAAATCTTCAAAAACAATACTTGACAACTCATTTATGGTTTTACACTTGTACAAACAACATAGCTCAGCCCCGGATGACGTAGGAATTTCACGCTTCTCCGATTTCCGCATCTGGAACGCATTATGGTCACATATGGTTATCATTAATATTATTGTGAGGTCACAAAGGTCAAAGCCATTAATCATCTTGGCACTATGTGCTCCCTAATGACTACTCATGTGCTGCTAATTTCTGATTTGGGAGTGATTTGTTTGTTAGAAAAATGTTAGGCTACCTTGTTAAAAGTATTGCTCTTAACGAACCTGTTTTGTATCACTAGTGCAGTGTCCATTCTCGGAGCAGGGTTTATAGCCCGCATGAGGTGCGCTGCTTCCGACTCAAATTGTTCTGTACCTAGTTTATTAAAAGTTTATTAATTCTGAATGTGTTGTGTGTACATATTGCACCAAAACGCGACACTGCACTCTCTTGGGTCCGCAGCAACACACCTGCCACGCGTGAAGTCGATTGGATGAACGGTTCTCGACCAGGGTTTAAATTGGGCCGGGGCTGAGCCCCGGCACATAGTCTATAGACTCCAGGGCTCGACATTAACGCTTCATTAACGCCAGACAAGTAACATGATTAAAACATCACTAACCAAAAATAACTATGTAAACACCGAAACGCAAGTATTATTCTGATTTTATTACATTTAGAGTGAGTGGCGAATACTGGATATAGCTACTGTATATAATGCATCTATTTAACAGTATAATGTTGCGCTGCTGAGGCGAGGTTCACGCAGCTCTTGAGGAGAAATCAAAACGTACAACACTAAGAAACTAAAAATTCAAAATGGAAAGTTTTTATATTTAAAATACAGTTAGTTAGGCAACATCACTCAATGTTTTCACCATTACGACTGTTTAATAGTTCTATAAACAGTTAAATGAGCAAATACAATAATATAAGGTCACATACATTTTTGGCAGAACCACAGCGCATCTCAAAGCAACCATCCGATTCATTGCTTTAAACGAATCGGTTGAGTCAAAGTTTCATTAGCCCATGCATAACAATCTGATGAATCTGCCATTTGAACGAATCGTTTGAATGAACGACTCAATGACTCACTCATTAAACGCTCAGTACTGGCACCTACTGGCCAGCACCTAATTTCGTGGAAAAGTATAATTTCCACCATCATTTCTTGTTTGTATATTAAATTTTTTTAAAGAATCTCATAGTTTAATGTAGTTGTATTTTTCAGTGTAAATTATTTAATCTGATAACGTATGATAACAATCACATTATTATAACTGGATTTCTAGATCGAATGTAAGCATTTGAAATGAAAGTTAATGAGATTAGTGGGGAAATGCCCTCTATAAAGGTAAAAAAAAAAACCCAAAAAACCATGCAGATTTATAGCTTATGTCACAGCTGATAGAAAACCGATGAGAATATTGCATTAAAATAAATCATATTTGCAAAACAACAAAACACACACACACACGTATATATTTCCATTGTCCTCACTTGTAAGTCACATTGGATAAAAGTGTCTGCCAAATTGTTAAATTACTGAATATAAACAATTACTGAATATAACCCCTGTTCTCGACATAATAAAAATGAAAACAGCCTTTATTAGAGAGAAGAATATGTTCAGCACCCTCCCTCTGAAGCTTCGAATTTTCGGTGTTGATTACTATCGAAGCTTCGAAGCTCAAAAAATGGTATTTGGATCAGTGAACACAAGCATTTGTTATCTTACATGACAGGTCTGTGTATCCTTTCACTCTTAATATCTGCTGCAGATGAAGTTGAGTTTGTGGTGTTCAGGACGGCTGATCCAGCGCTGATCTCCTCCAGACTGAACTGCTCCAGATCTCACTGCATGTACACAGTCCTCTGATGAGCCGTTCCCTGGAGCCCAGTTCTGATAGCACACAGTCTCTCCACTCACCCAGAACCAGATGCCCACAGTGCAGGAGTGACGTAAACCCAACCACACCGCTGCAGTAGATGCCCGTTTAACCACGTTCATCACCTCATGCTGCATCTCTTCTGAATGAACCGAGACCAGATCCACATGATTCTGTCTGCAGTATCTCAGAGCTTCAGACCACGTCACATTCTCTCTGATCAGAATCAGTTTATCTGGACACAAAATAAACCAAAAACAGAAACTAGAGAGAGAGACTGATCAAAAACAGCATGCAGAACAAATACTGTGCATGAATCTGTCATGTCAGACATGTAGCGTGAACTTTAAGAGATCTGCAGGTGATGGGTGGATTGTGACTGTTTTGTGAAGATCTACTCACCTTCATGACACACAAAAGGAAATGTTTCATCACAAGACTTGTCATTCCATTGTCCCTGAGCATTCAGTTCAACAACTATACAGTTCTGACCACCTCCAGCATTATTAGGCTTTCCAGATTTCCAGTATCTGAATGAGGAGTTACTCTGATCTGACCACTGCCACGAGTCTCTGAACAGACCGATCCAGATCCATGATTCAGCTACATTTCTATCACTAATGAACTGTTTAATCTTCTTATTCTCATCCTGGTTACTCACACTGACCAAATCAATGTGATTCTGTCTGCAGTAACTCTGAGCGTCTCTCCAATTCATCATCTGATTGACAAAGACGAGCCCTGTGTTTGCTTTGAGAAGACAAATGGGAAATAATCAATGAATCAGTTTGTAAAAAAGCCCATGTTCAGTTCATGTTCTTTACATTACAAGGGCTGTATAGCTGTCAAATAGACCTTTTTCACACTTTCGCGTTTAAAAAGCCACAGTTGTGCAGTTGTGTAAAATAACCTCCGCTGTAACTGGTATGAATGGCAATGCCCATAGAACAGGATTTTTGTCATGTGAGACACAGCAGCCACAATAGCACTTATGTTTTATTTTATAAATTTTTTCCTTTTTATTCGAAGCATTCCCAAACGCATTAACTATATCATGAAATATCTCGATTCTCACCTTTATAGATTATGATGGTCAAAGTAGCCTAATAATGTAGTCTATTAACTATGCACAAAAACCTCTGTTTGCGTAACAGATATGGGTGTCATCCCATAACATTTTTAATACGACTGACTTTATATTTAATATGAATATTAAAAACATTGTAAGTTAGGCTACTTATCATAACACTTTCATTGTACAGAAGAGAGCAAAGAACATTTTCACTGACAGTCTCTGTTCAAACACTCTCAAAAACTCCCATTACAATCACTGAAGCTGTTTACACTGTGAACTGAATATCTTACTTACAGATTCATACACACATTTGCACTTTGTTGTTTCTGGGAGAATTCGCCATAAAGAGGTATTCAGTCAGAGAGCGAGTGAAGAATCATTTTAGTGATGACTCATCTGAACGTCTCTGATTGGTCATTGCATCCATAAGCTCAACAGAATCGTGTGTGATTGGTCATAATGCAGCGCTGTACAAACGTGTCTGTCTCTGGCTCAGCGCCAGCCAGGAACACAGATTTAAATTTAGCAGCTGATGATATGACACGCTGAACATTCTAATCACGCTGGTGTGATTGTATCAAATATAGAAAATATTATTCGGCTGTTTTATGTCTTTTGGAAGCTGCATTCAAAATCCACTTGGCTCAAAAATCTGAGTTTTTGAATGGGCATGACGCCTCTGCATATGACTCCAGTCCTAGTTAATGCCTTACATTAATAATACTTAATGAATGAATTCACACCGTGCGATTTTAGTATTTTTTTTGTAACTTATTTCAAAAAGTGAAACTTTCATATATTCTAGATTCATTACATGTAAAGTAAAACTACAAAATACCCCCGCGACTTAAGACTGGTTTTGTGGTCCAGGGTCACATATGTGTCTGCACAGGGCTGGGGAGTAACGAAATACATGTAACAGCGTTACGTATTTAAAATACAAGATAACTATTTCATTATAATTACATTTTAAATAGGTGGTAATCAAAATTACAGTTACATCCTAAAAGTATTTTAGATTACCAAAGTGATTACTTTGAATTTTAATGTAATTTCTTAATTGAATATTTATGTAAACAGTTTGGGGATTTTAACCAATAAGGTAACTGATTCTCCATTGAAAAAAAAAAACAACAACTGCGTGCAGCAACCTGTTCATTTAGCACCTGGTAGTGAGAGTGCATAAGCTCATCACGACACATAAATAGACGACACAACAGAAAGCCATTCGCGTAATGCATTATACAAATCTGAAAAAGGTAACATAACATCTCAGTGAGTGCAATGCCTACCTGCAACAAAACTTATATCAGCATCGGAGGATACAACATCTAATCTGAAAAAGTATCTTGAGGGAAATTGTTCTTGATCTTTGAAAAATTTTATCCAGTAACTCGTTTTTTCTATTTTCTCATATTTTGAGTGTTTGAATCATTACATTTAATATTTCGAAGAATTTAATTGAAAAATTACACCGAATTCTCCTAGATTTCACACTTTGCATTCAGTTAACGGATCCATACGAATCATGCATGAAATAAGTTTATAAAGTCAAACGATAGCTTTGTGTGTCTTTATCATTGATGGGAATAACGGCGTTATAAATAAACGGCGTTACTAACGACGTTAGTTTTTCAGTAACGAATCAAACGAATTACTGTTTTCCCCCGTTACAAGGCCGTTATCGTTACTGACTATAAAATGCAGCATTACTATCATTTATTATAATATTACTATAATTTTATTATTCTATTCATCTGACCTGTATTTGACGTACCGTAAACTCTAGTGTGAAGGCACACACCTCGCTGTCGCTTTGTCTCCCACAAACAATGACACAGACAGAGCGAGAGACATGCAGAATTGACGCGCTAAACGATGTAAACGATATTCTTTGTTGTATTTTCCTGTCAAAATAACGGAGTTCCTTTTGGAATTCTTCAGTTTTTAAGAACTGCCGGGTTCTCTGTTAGTGGGCGGAACTTATGCGCAAACGACAATCTCATTGGCTGGCGTTCACCTATTATCGTCCCTGTTTTGATTTCAGCAAATCAATTCGAGCGAACGTAGACAACTTGATTAATATTCATGAATCCAGCAGCTCATTAATCCTTAGTGCGTTTTATATTGTTATTAGTAGCAGAATTCGTAGTAGTTTTGTTATCTTATCATTAGCCTATTATTTTCCCCCCTTTTTTATAGAAACACTAAATGACAAACAAGCACCACCACCAGTCCTAAGTTCAGTCATCATGACAAAAATGCATTCATACTTGGTTATTCTAATTACTAAAGTTCTATCATACAGTGCTAAATTATCATAATATATTATAATGCTTGACTGACTGATGCTAAGTGTCAGATACCTAAAAAAAAAAACTGTGCCATTTTACAAACATAAGATATATATATACACACACACACACACACACACACACACACACACACTGTATATGATATAAAATAGTATATCAGATAATTACTAATAGTCTGGTGAGTAAACAAGCCAATTGTAAAAATTTACTAGCCAATAGCAATTCTATTGCCAAGGTGCCCATAGAGGGTTGATAATATTTACAATAATATATTGAATTTGATAGGTGTCTCTCACATTGTCCCACAGTAACATTAAAATAGTGTAGATTAGTGTACAATATATTATAATAATAATTTATTCTATTTAGTGTCCATTTCCTTCATTTAACATATTTAATATTGGGGGCATCCAAGTTATTTGACATATTATAATTTTTTTTTTTTTTTTAAAGTAACGCAATAGTTACTTTCCCTGGTAATTAGTTACTTTTATAATGATGTAACTGAGTTACTTACTCAGTTACTATTTGTGAGAAGTAACTAGTAACTATAACTAATTACTTTTTTAAAGTAACGTGCCCAACACTGGTCTTTATTCATTCGAAATGTTCTAGAACACATCATCTTTGGCGCGGTAATGCGAGTTCATGATTTGATTCGTGCACAGATGATTCTTTTGAGTCAATCTTTTAAATGAATAATTTCTTTTGTTTAACGAAACCAGTGTGAATGATTCACATTAAACTGGACAGATCTAGGGTATGTTTCCCAAAAGCATCGTTAGCGAACTGTGGTTGTTAAATTACATTGAACTATAACGACATTACTTGCGAACGTAGTTGCTTTGGGAAACTAGCCCTGTCAATTTTGACTCGGCGATTGTTTCTCCATAGAGAGGATTATAAAGTAATCACTTAAAGTTCAGTCCATTCAATAAACAAATCTATTGTATAACTTTGAGAACTGTGTGGGTTGTTTTGGCTACTTTTATGATATGTTTGGATTCGTTTTGAAGCTGGGAATGCAGCATGAAACAGCACAGAATCCTACGGTGGCCGAGAAGTGCAAAACAACATTACAAAGTGTGAAACACTTTTACGAAGCTCGAGACAAATTTACATTTTGGAAAACATTTTTACCAATCATAAAACACAATTACATGGGAAAAAACACTTTTACCAAGGACGAAACAAATTTACATTTTAGAAAACAAATTAACATTTTAGAAAACAAATTAACAAGACGCAAAACACTTTTACAAGTCCCGAAACAAATTTACAATGACAGATTCTTCACGGAAAGGGAATGTACCACACACCGGAAGTGACGTGGTGAAAGGTTTTTTTTTTTAAATTTTTTTATTGCAATAGTAATAAAGAATTCAGTATAAAAGATAACAAACAGAAGAGAACAGTATGTACAAAACTAACAACATACCTTTCAATGAAAATAAATAAATAAATAAAATACTCAAGGATTAATAGATAAAGAAATAAATGTAAAATATAAGTTTTTTTTTAAACGACAGAAAGAGAGAAAAGAGGGCATACAAATAGAGATACAAATATATTAAGGGAAAATCTTAAATATGGCACAAATTCTAGAAGTTTTTAAAGCTTTCTTATTAACAGACATTGATACTGTAAGACGCGGTGAAAGGTGGTGCTGTTGATGGTGAGCGCGGTAAATTCGTGTTGTGGTTGTGGAGTAAATGGCGTAAATAAAGTTTATGGTGACCGAACATGGACTGCGTCCGAGGGATGTTTTGCCCGTTTTGTGGCAAACGCATGAGCAGCTTAATTTTTTTAAGCTTTACGTGTGGTCGGTGTTTGGAGTTTCTAAAGGACGCGGACCAGACGGAAACATCAGACATGCATCAGTGTGCTCAATATTTTAACGAGTCACTGGTACGCTGTAATCGTGGACATGATGTCAAGTCTACACGGTGTAAACATCAGCTTGAGGACTCTTAACCCCTAAATCTGTGGTGGCATCACGGAATCGCCGAAAACCCCGTGATGGGCTCACAGAAGAGATATCAGTGTAAGTCAGTAACAGGCATCAGCCGTGCTCCACGTACGGATCCATTACACGGAATTCTGTGAGACCAGGTTGCAAATTATATATTGGGTCGTAACATTGCCATTATTGCATATATGTTGGGGTGTGATTTTTCAATGTAAACAGTCAAAACAGTTTTATTTATATTACATTATTTACACATTTATGAGCACGTAACCCAACCCCTGCCCCTAAACCTACCATTCGTAAATAAAACACAAGATATAACAGACAGACACAACTACCGTCATATTTTATTCAAAAAGTATTAATAGTCCAAGTCTTCCGAGGCAAAATGATTGATTTGTGAGAGGAATAGACGCGATCGCCGTCTCCGGAAGCTATGTGCTGCAGTCTGTGCGTAAATTCAAAAGATGCCGCCAGAAGCTTTACATCAGCTTTAGTTGTGAAATACCATTGGCTCTTGCGTGTCTCGTGATCGATTGCGTCATGCTGTTGTGACAGGTTATTGGCTCTTGTATGTCTCGTGACCGATTGCGTCGTGCTACGGCCCGGGAGTATCTAGCACCTAGATACACTTCCGGTGTGTGGTACATTCCCTTTCCGTGAAGAATCTGTCATTGTAAATTTGTTTCGGGACTTGTAAAAGTGTTTTGCGTCTTGTTAATTTGTTTTCTAAAATGTTAATTTGTTTTCTAAAATGTAAATTTGTTTCGTCCTTGGTAAAAGTGTTTTTTTCCCATGTAATTGTGTTTTATGATTGGTAAAAATGTTTTCCAAAATGTAAATTTGTCTCGAGCTTTGTAAAAGTGTTTCACACTTTGTAATGTTGTTTTGCACTTCTCGGCCACCGTAGAATCCCATTCATTCTATTCAAATTGAATTTATATATTGTAGAATTAAATGACATAACTTTTTTGTTGTTGTTGTTGTTGTTGTTGTTCATAGAAATGCTGTGGAAAACTAATGTTGTTAAAATATGCAAAGCGAAAACATAAAAACAAGATATTAAGTTAATATGTTTTTTTAGCTTAAGTACTTCAAAGTATTCTAAAGTATTTAGATTAGTTACTAAACCTGAGTAATCTAACAAAATACTTTACTGGTTACTTTTTAAAGCTTGTATTTTGTAATCTGTAGTGAAATACATTTTAAAAGTAACCTTCCCAGCCCTGTGTACGCGTGTATTCATAATTTGCGTCTGTAACCCTGTAGTTTATATGCTTATATACATATCTTCATTATTGTGAGTGCTAAAGTTACATTTGTTGTCATTAGTACAAGTTTTGTTCCCGTTTAAAGCAAAGTTTGCCGTATTTCTCAATATTTAATGGAAAACTGTTGTAAACAACCTGCTATATGCTTGCACCCTCGTAGCTCAGAAAAAGTGGTGCTACACTGCTGCGCAGCGCTAATAAGGTGTCAAGTTACAGTTGTACACTGCATGTAAGAAGTTACAGACTGCCTCGTATTGGTTCCAATCTTTTGCTATTAATGTTTGTTTAATTATTAAGCTTAACTTATTGTGCTGTTATTGACACTATGTTTAATTATTGTAATTTATTACTACTATTATGTATATTCATGTGTCACTTTTTTATTTATAGAAATCCACAACATCACAACTACACACAAACCAGTCTATTAAGTGGTAAGAATAAAGGGGTTATTCCCATAAAAAAAAAAAGTGTTTCTTCGTTCCATCTCTAATCGGACAGTTTTTGGTGGGGTCAGTACCCTGAGCTGGCAAATAGTTCTATATGGCGAAAAGTTACTAAAGCCAACCATTTCTTCAGGCCTGTAACCATTTTATTCTACACAGACTTGACTTGAAACTGAAAGTGTGACAATATATCATCTTTAGCTACAACTACATTGAAAAGTAGTAATGTACAATATACAGTACAGTATATGATTGATTTTAAAATTAATCTTTGTTCAGAGATGCACTCACCATTGCTAAATGAATTACAGATGAATGTCAGACTGTTACCACATGGCCAATCATGCCATTGTCCATTTGTCATAAAAGAACACTCATCTCTGCCATCTGGTTGTCCATGTCCCCAGTTCAGATAGAACGCTGGTTCACCTGAAGACCAGTGCCATTCATCACGACCCGTCTTCTGCAGCCCAATCCAGACCTTCCTAACACTTCCATCATTCACACTCTTAATCAGCTCGTTCATGTCGTTCATGCTGTCAACAGTGGCCAGATCTGTGTATTTCTCTCTGCAGTATCTCTGAGCTTCAGTCCAGGTCTTGTTCTCATTTATAAGGTGATACTGACGCTGAACACATTCAGATATGCAGCAGAGAGCTGTAAAAGGGAAGGTTTGCTTTAATGCTTTTCATAACAGGATCAAATCTAATGAAACTAGAAACCATAAATAAAACCACAAACACACTCACCAATAAGAAGAATGAAATATAGTGTTTGTTCCATTTCTGAAAAATTCAAACTCTTACTTTAGAGGTTGTGTATTTCTGTCCTGAGTCTGATGTTTCTGTCTGTAGCTTTAAACTATGTGATTATTGTATCTGCTTTCATCCGTCAGTCGGGATCACATCATTTGTTTATACACTAAATTTACATCTTACTTCCTCTTTCTTCTTTTTGTGTTTGTTCACCTCCTCTTACTGTTGACTCTGTATTTTATCTAATTTCTGTCTTTCTGCATGACACAAGATATTAGGAGAAACAACTAATGCTTATGTGATGCATAACACACACACAAACACACTTCCTTCCCCAAATTAAATTGATCAAATAAAATATTTATCAATAATTAATACTTAATATTTATTAGATAATATTTGTAAATGATTAATTCCTTGAAGTAAATTGAGGATTCATGATGAACAGTATTTTAATGTTATATATACAGAAAATATTTAGTTTGACAGCTAAACACAATGTCATGTCACAACAATGCTTTGTTTCAGGTTGATTTGATTGGGGAATGTTTGAATATGCGCACAAGCAAATGTTATACCACAATAAACCACAAGACAACATTTGATTATATCTCCTTGTGTTTTCTGCCGCAGGCTGTTGATGATGCTTCAGAATGTTTCCATGTCAAAAAGGTCTGACAATCCATAGACCATTTGACTTGCTGAGATATAATAATCCCTTACAAAAAATGAACTGTAGTATAATTGCAGTAAACAGAAGTAAAACTGCAGATTTGCATTATAATGACGTTTAAACAGTACAACTATAGTACAATATAGTTCAACAGCAGTAAAACCTGCAATACAAAGTACAACTGGAGTAAAATGAAATAAAACTGCACACTGACAATCAGGGGCGTCATGCACTCATCATTTTTGAGGGGGCGGGAGTTGGGGGGGGGGGGGTCATCATGTGACACACAGCAGCCACAACAGCACTTATGTTTTATTTACTTTTTTCCTTTTTATTTGAAACATTCCCAAACGCATGAACTATATCATGAAATATCTCGATTCTCACCTTTATAGATTATGTTGATAGTGGGTGATGGTCAAAGTACGGTGGCCGGGAAGTGCAAAACAACATTACAAAGTGTGAAACACTTTTACAAAGCTCGAGACAAATTTACATTTTAGAAAACAAATTAACATTTTAGAAAACAAATTAACAAGACGCAAAACACTTTTACAAGTCCCGAAACAAATTTACAATGACAGATTCTTCACGGAAAGGGAATGTACCACACACCGGAAGTGACGCGGTGAAAGGTGTTGTTGTTGGTGAGCGCGGTAAATTCGTGTTGTGGTTGTGGAGTAAATGGCGTAAATAAAGTTTATGGTGACCGAACATGGACTGCGTCCGAGGGATGTTTTGCCCGTTTTGTGGCAAACACATGAGCAGCTTAATTTTTTTAAGCTTTACGTGTGGTCGGTGTTTGGAGTTTCTAAAGGACGCGGACCAGACGGAAACATCAGACATACTGCATCAGTGTGCTCAATATTTTAACGAGTCACTGGTACGCTGTAATCGTGGACATGATGTCAAGTCTACACGGTGTAAACATCAGCTTGAGGACTCTTAAAAGCAACCTGATCTCACAGGATTCCGTGTAATGACCACGGACTCTTAACCCCTAAATCTGTGGTGGCATCACGGAATCGCCGAAAACCCCGTGATGGGCTCACAGAAGAGATATCAGTGTAAGTCAGTGACAGGCATCAGCCGTGCTCCACGTACGGATCCATTACACGGAATTCTGTGAGACCAGGTTGCAAATTATATATTGGGTCGTAACATTGCCATTATTGCATATATGTTGGGGTGTGATTTTTCAATGTAAACATCTTATTTTTATTACATTATTTACACATTTATGAGCACGTAACCCAACCCCTGCCCCTAAACCTACCATTTGTAAATAAAACACAAGATATAACAGACAGACACACACAACTACCGTCATAATTTATTCAAAAAGTATTAATAGTCCAAGTCTTCCGAGGCAAAACGATTGACGCGATCGCCGTCTCCGGCCGCTATGTGTTGCAGTCGGTGCGTAAATTCAAAAGATGCCGCCAGAAGCTTTACGTCAGCTTTAGTTGTGAAATACCATTGGCTCTTGCGTGTCTCGTGATCGATTGCGTCATGCTGTTGTGACAGGTTATTGGCTCTTGTATGTCTCGTGACCGATTGCGTCGTGCTACGGCCCGGGAGTATCTAGCACCTAGATACTCTTCCGGTGTGTGGTACATTCCCTTTCCGTGAAGAATCTGTCATTGTAAATTTGTTTCGGGACTTGTAAAAGTGTTTTGCGTCTTGTTAATTTGTTTTCTAAAATGTTAATTTGTTTTCTAAAATGTAAATTTGTTTCCTCCTTGGTAAAAGTGTTTTTCCCATGTAATTGTGTTTTATGATTGGTAAAAATGTTTTCCAAAATGTAAATTTGTCTCGAGCTTTGTAAAAGTGTTTCACACTTTGTAATGTTGTTTTGCACTTCCCGGCCACCGTATCAAAGTAACCTAATAATGTAATCTATTAACTATGCATAAAAACCTGTCTGTTTAAGGGTGCCATGTCATTTTTAATACGACTGACTTTATATTTAATGTGAATTTAACATTGAAAGTTAATTTGAATAAAAACATTGTAAGTTAGTCTACTAATCATAACACTTTCATTGTAACGTTACAGAAAGAGAGCAAAGAACATTTTCACTGACAGTCTAGAGTTCAAGCACTCTCAAAAAATCCCATTAAAATCACTCAAGCTGTTTACACTGAAATTAATATCTTACAGATTCATACACACATTTGCACTTTGTTGTTTCTGAGAGAACTCGCCAGAAAGAGTGAAGAAAACACCGGCATATTAGCGATGACTCATCTGAACGCCTCTGATTGGCCATTGCATTCATAAGCTCAACAGCATTGTGTGTGATTGGTTATAATGCGCAGTGCTGTAAAAACACTTCTGTCTCTGGCTCAGCGCTAGCCAGCGAACAGATTTTAATTTAGCAGGTGATGATATGAAGCACTGAACATTCTAATCACAACGGTGTGATTGTATCAAATATAAAAAAATATTAATCTGCAGGGGCACGTGCTTCAATGGGCATGACGCCTCTGCTGGCAATATAATGAAGCAGACACAGCACAACTGCAGTTCAGTGATCCAGTGAATCTGCACTTCTACTACACGGTGCTGCAGTAATGCTGTATTGTGCAATATGTAGCCAATTCTGTAGTTATAACACTATTGTAAGTACAATAAGCAAAAGCTGTGGACCTGTCACATACTGCTCAGACACACAGGTTAAGGATCCTAGTGCAGTCCTTTATTAGGATAATCAAGAATCAAAAATCCAAAAAACAGGCAAGAAGTCGCAACACAGCGCAGTCAGTCCAAACAATAACAACGAGGCAGAAAACAGAGGCAAACATGATAATCCAAAGAATCAGACAAGAGAAAAAACAAACCGTGAACAGGAACCTAGAATGGCACTCACAACTGCAGTGACAATCAGCAAGACTTGGCAAAGAATTCTTCTTCTTCTTCTAATGTTTACTGGTGGTTGGCAGACTACCTTATTAGTGCATTGCCACCACCATCTGAACTGGATTGTGGAGCATCGATATATGTATATGTAGGTATATCATACTAAACTAAATAATAATCATAAAAATAAATAAATAGATATAATTATATTCTTATATAGTTTCCTGTATCTTTGATATTTTAACAAAGCAAATCTAATATTTTATTCCTTTGTAGCTTGCTTAATATATCTTCTAACGTCATGCTTCCACCTTCTTCCAGTACTGTAGCTTCTAGAATTTTTTGTTCATTGTTATATGCTCTACAATGCAACAGTACATGTTCTACAGTTTTAAAAATCCCACAATGCATGCATAATCCATTCGGATGTTTCTTGATTCTATTTAGATTTCCATTTAATGCAGTATGTCCTATTTTAATTCTTGTGATTAATGATTTTTCCCGTCTTCTTAATCCCATGTCATTGTTACATATTCCTACTTCCCTTTCAATTCTATATAGATTTTGTCCAGTCTTCTCTTTCTCCCAAAGTATCTGCCATGCATTTATAAGAGCTTTCCTAATTATTATTTTTGCTTCTGCCTTACTAATGTTTATGTCAATTCTTATCTGATTCAAGTTCAAATAATTCTTAGCATGCATATCTGCCTTCTCATTTCCTTCAACTCCAACATGTGCTGGAACCCAAATAAATGAAATAAAAGTGTGCTGATTTTTCATTCTATATATACACTGCAGTATTTCAGTATAAGATAATTATATTATTATATAAGTATAAGATCTTGTCTGCAGTTAGACTGACCTGATTGAATGCTCTTTAATGCCGCCAATGAATCTGAACATATTACTGCTTTTTTAATTCTATTTACCTCTACCCATTGGAGAGCCATAACAATAGCTACCAACTCTGCTGTAAATACCGATAAGAAATCCAAGGTTCTTTTCTTAATAACTATTTCATATTGTGGAATAACTACTGCTATTCCTGTTTTCATAGTTTATGGATCTTTTGAACCATCTGTGAATATCTGTCTCATGTCGTAATATTTCTGATCCATATATTTGTTAACACTTATTTTTATTGGGTCACAATCCTGTTTCTTCACTTCATCTATTAAATAAAGATCTACTATAGGCATTACAAACATCCAAGGTGGAAATGCTGACATGTGTACTGTATTACTGAATTTTATATTTTTTACATCAATCGATTCCACTATTTCCTCCATTTCCTGTCTAATATTCTTAATATTACTTTTTCCATATTCCCAACTTTTAAAAAAAAATATTGCCTTAGTAGGGTGTTCATTGTTGTGCCCCATCAAAGATGCCCAATATACCATTTTCAGTTGTTTACGTCTTATTTCCAACACATTTCTCCCATTTCAACTTGCATGGAAGCTCTAGGGGGAGTTTTAAATGCCCCACAACATAATCTCAAAGCCTGTGTCTGTATTGCATCTATTGTTTTTTAGTAGAGACTTACTAGCCGAACCATAAATCATACTTCCATAATCTATTACTGACCAAATGATAGCCATATATATATATTCCTATGAGAACTACTCACACCCCAATCACTTCCTGCTAGACATCTCATAACATTCAGTGCCTTTTTGCACTTGGTCAGCAGTTTTTCTACATGTGTATTAAAATTAATATTGAGTCCAACCACAATCCAAAAAATGGTCCCACTTTATATTAGGTGGCCTTAACTACTATGTACTTACATTTAAATTAATCATTTGGTACAATGCACTTATTGTGTACATACATGTTTTTACATTGTACTTATATTTTTAAAAATACCTCTATGTAATTACATCTGTAATTAATTTCTGTAATTACATTTATAATTACACTGTTGACCCATCCCTTACACCTTAACCCACCCTTAAACCGACCCAGACCACCAAACCTGTCCCTAACTTTACCCGTATCCCTCCTCAATACCAGCAAGTGTTTTGCAATACAATATGAACACAATAAGTACATTGTACTTACTTTTTTTATGCAAGTACATAGTAGTTAAGGCCACCTAATATAAAGTGGGACCCTAAAAATTTTACCACTGACACCTGTTCCAGATGCTGTCCATATAGTGATAAATTAATATTAACATTTCTCTTTTTTGTAAAACAAATTATTTTGTTTTGGCTATTGATATTCGAAAACCCCATTTCTGCATATATATATATACTTTTAGCTTCTTTCATTTTGGTTCGATGACAGATCCTCTCGCCTCTATTCCCGGCCTGGTTTTACTACGAGTCTGAAGCAGCCACATTTGGGCGGTTTTCTACTCCGAGGACAGAATTCATCAAATGGTAAATTTATATTTGTTTTTGAAAGCATTGAGTGCTTTGAAACGGTAATAATGGGACTGTTAAACATTTACGCGCTAACAATTTCGTTTTTGTGACGCATAACACCGTGTTGAAGTGTCGTGTCGAGTCAAGTCTTTCTGCAGACGGAGCTGGTGTAAAGTGAAACATGTACCAGTCATTTAATTGGCGTTATCTAATGCAAAACTGTGAAATTAGAGCGCGTTTAAAAACTTAAATCCGTCAGTGTTTCAATTTCCTTCAGTGCCCATGGGCAGAGCATGCTTGAAACCAGTCTTTATCAATTCATATGGCATGCTATTTTGGGTAAATAATGTCCTAAACATTTCCAGATGTACAAAGTTAAGTTTTAATTTAGAAAGATATGTCTGAATCTATCTGTATTTTCTTTTCACATTATAAACAATAAATTAATAGTAAGATAAATTCGAAACGTGTTAATTTATTCTAATGTAGCACACTGTTCATTTTAAGATGCCTTATTACTCATGTTACTCATTAAAATTATATAAATGTGTTTAATGATCAGATTAAATAAATACTTAAATTGTTTCAGGAATGCCTCCATGTGAATATTGCAGAAGGTTTTGTGTCTATTAACTTTAACAGTCGTTTAATTGACCCTAGAATTAAGGATGTAATTAAAAATAAGTTTATGATTTTACACCTGTATTATAGACAGCTCTCAGCATACTCAGAATTAGGGGTAATCACAATTATTTTACCATATTTACAGTCCTAATGTAAATTAAATTACTGAAATAAGTGTTTTTTATTTTTATTATTCTTTTTCAACAGAATTGGCCCAGACTTCTGCAGTGTCAAGTGAAGGAAGCTCCTCTCATAAGATTGCAGACTGGGAGTCTGATGACGCTGAGCGAGAGTGATGGAGTGAGCAAAATGATGAAGATGAAGCCAGAATTGTGAGTCTGTGTCATTTATATGTTATTCTGTGTACAGTAAAAAATTTAAACACACAAACGAATATGAAAAATTAAAAATTTAGCTGGGCAGCCACACAATATCTGCTTATGCTCACACCTGGAATTTACTAATTATTAATTTAAGACATCAAAACACATAAAGCCCAAAAATGAAAACTTGTCGTCATTTCTCACTCTCTGTCATTCCAAACCTGCAAGACTTTCACTCACTTTCAAAACACAAATGAAGATATTTTAAATGAAACCTGAGAGATTTCTGTCCTTCCATCGACAGTCTACACAACTACCACTTCAAGAAGTTCATAAAGAGATCATAAAAGTAATCCAAATGGATCGAGCGGTTTAGTCACAATTTTCTGAAGAGACTCGATCGCTTTATACAATGAACAGATTGAATTTTTTTTTTTTTTTTCACATTGATCAGGGATCATAAACAGAAAATTTGGACTAAACCACATGATACGTATGGATTAAATCTCTTCATGAAGTTTATGAATTATCAAAATGGTAGTGGACTGTCAATCAAGGGACAGAAATCTTATATTCTATTAAAATATCTTCCGTTGTGTTTTAAAGATAACGAAAGTCTTGGTTGAGTAAACGATGGAGTTTTCATTTCTGAACTAACCCTGTAATAAAAGAATGTGGCCATATGCGTCTTGTGTTTGTTCACTTGTGCATCACCCAAGAAGCATGCTAATGCCAGGTGTGAACAGAGCCACTGTGTGACTACACAATCAACTTAGCAGAATGGTTCCTGAGAGAGATATTGTCATTATTTTATTTTTATTTTTTTTCCAAGAAGCCAAGTTCCTGGCTTTTCCCAAGACCGTCAAGAACACGATTGACCTCGGAATCAGCTGTAAAGGAGGATGAAACCGATGTCTAAGGTTAGACTATATTTCAGAATAAGATTATCTATATTCATTTATTATCTATATTCTGTGTTCATGCATTTTTTGCTGAAGTTGTCATATCTGTTATTTAGAATGGGACAGCGATATTGCATCAATTTGTCTCCTTCGTTTGATTCCACCATCGCCACAAGGCTGCAAGGGACCTGGAGAAATGTCCTCCTATCAAGCTGAAAAATATCTTCAAAATGGTACATTTCTGTCATTATTGTCTGCCTCAAAATTTTTACAGATGTGTTGTATATGAAAGACTAATAAAAAATAAAATCAATTGGAGAGCAGACCTTAATTGTTATTTTTGTCTTTGATCTGCAGGCACTAATAAAAACACCTTGATTGCATAGAAGAGACCACACAGCCATACCTGCTCACTGATGGGACAACGAGGAACAACATGGATGCTACACAACTGTCAACAAGTATCTTGCTGCAATCTTGTTCAAATCTACCTGTCATATTTGTTAATGTCTAGGTAAATTTGATGATTGTATGTGTTTTATTAACTATGTTATGTTTCCGTGCAACACTTAATGAATGTGACTGACTAATTAACCTCTACACATCTGGTATATGCTTTAAAGTTGCCACCTTGCCCATTTGTTAAATAAACGTTGGAATTTGTACATCTGTCTGAAGACTCTTGATTTTATGTCTAATCTTGTACATTAACACCATACAATAGCATTTTTATTTTCTGAAAAGAATACTTTATTATTAACACTTCAAGGATTAAAACAACACCAGGGGTGTTAAATATCCCAGAGTGTAAAATTTGAACAACAATTGCAAGTGTAACAATTCACACTCGGAGTGTAATTTTTCTACACTATGAGGTGCTATATTAACACTAAAAATTCAACACTATGAATGGTGTACTTTTAACACTAGACAGATTGGGACCATATATGATCTTTAGTAGTGTTAAAATTGACACTTTAAGTGTTAAACTGACACTGCGTTTTTTACTGTGTTGTCTTTATAAAATAGGTAAACATGAATCGGGAAAGTGTGACAAATGTGGAGAATTAGAAACAGTGATGCATATTCTTTTTGAGTGTTCTGCATATGAAAGGGAGAGATTTCAATTAAAACAAGTATTAGGATGGTTGGAAGTTGATAATATTTCTTTAAAAGTATTGTTAGGAAACGGGCCAAGGCAATCATGAGTACTTGAAATACTATTTAAATACTTGAAAAACACAGGAAACATAGATAGAATCTAGGTTTTTTGTTGTTGTTGTTGTTGTTGTTTTTACTTTTTAGAAGATAGATCAGTAGGTGGCGGTAATGCAGCTTTTTGTGGGTTTGCCAAACCGCCATAAAACACCAGAAGAAGAAGAACACACCGCTGCTAATCCTGCCCCCATGAGAGATTTGTGCCAGAATGGCGAACGAAAACTTTAGAAGTGTAAATGAAAACTCTGGAAGTGCATTTGTAAGTACAGATCAGCGAATGAAAGAGGAGAAAACCTGCAGTATATTAAAAATGAAGTCAAAGATTTTGCCTGTAATTTTTTTTTTTTTAGTTTCAGACATTTTATTCAGTTTCAATTTATATTTTGTATGTATGTATGTATGTAAGTATAAATAAATAAATACTAAGTTTTTTAAAAACAACAACAACAAAATTAAAAAATATATATATTTTTGTATTTCAGAGAAGAATGCCATATATTTTCATAAGTTTCTTGAAAAATTACATTAATTTTAATTGGCACAAATCTGATTCCATACTTGTAGTAACACACTCTCCTCTATGCGCACTAGACACTATTCACACACACTGCTGTGTACATAATCCCACAAAAGAATATATGTGTTTACATGCTGTAAGGTCTGTTTTGGTTCTGTTTCATGTCTTTTATTTTGAAGTTTAGTTATGGTTCCTGTTTGTGTCATGCTTCCCTTGCCCTCATGTCTCCTTAGGTTTGTTTGAGATGAGCAAAATCTGCGCAGAACTGATCACCGGTGATCACCGCGAGGTGCATGCTGGTTATAAAAGTGTCCCAGTTACGTCCACCTTGCTCTGATGTCATGCTGACGTGTGCCAAAAAACTCTCACGACTGACTGATGACAGCTGAATGCTAATTGGTTCAGACAACCGTGATTCTGCGTTTTCTTCTAAAATGTTTTATTTTTTAAATCTGATTTCATGCTATTATGTATTTAAATTGTGCATGAATATTCCCAAACACTATGACAGTGCAATCTCTGTGTGAGATGTGTGATTGTTGTCATATTTTCTATAAAAATCTAAAATACATGTTTGAATTAAAATAAAAATGGATGATAAATATGCCTTTCGTATGGAATTAAATAGCAAGCACTTTGAGTGTCTTGTTCATCAGATTTGTATTCATATAAAAGCAACAGAACTGAAATTATATCATGTTTATCAGCAGCACAGCACATGAGTGAGAATAACGCGATATCTGCCTTTGATCTCGTTGGTATCTGTTCCACTTCGAGAGCTCAGAACTGTCCGGCTTGACTGTGCTTATTTCACTCCTCCCCTCACTGCAGCCGCCTACTCTCACCTACATTTCAGGCGAGGCGCGTCTCAAACAAGCCTCTTGCTATTGGTTCCCTTGTTCAATGTGTCATGTTCTGATTGGTTGTCATAAGACATGTGTCTTGTCCCCATTGGTTGGTTCTTGTCATGTGGTCCACTTTGTTTGTTATAAGTAGCCATGCCGGTGCCTTGTTCTTTGTCGTGTATTGTGTGTATTTATCCTGCTGTCGGTGAGTGTTTAGTCATAGTCATAGTCATAGTCATAGTCATAGTCATAGTCATAGTCATAGTCATAGTCATAGTCATAGTCAAGTCTTTGTTTGTTTGTATATTGGATTGCACTTTGTTTAAATAAATCTGCACTTGAATTCTCACTGCGCTCGCCTCAGTGGACTATCATTACACATGCACTACAAAAATCATCTTTCACTGTTCCCCAGCCAGCCGCTTCACTTATGATGTTTCTCTTTGCACATGTACAGTATTTATGTGAAGCATTCGTATAGTTTGTATTTTTTAGTTTATGTATAGGTAACCATTTATATATAGTATATCTATAGTCACAATCTGTCAGTAGGTTAGGTGTGTATAGGTTTTTACTTCATTGTTGTATGTCTGTATTTATGTAGCACTGTGGTTCCACTGTATGTACCCACATGTAGCAGAATGACTAAGCTCAACTTGACTTGACTTGCTAATTGACTATATTCTTTTGAACTTTGTGATTTAATTGACTGACCCTAGGACTAGATTAGACTATTATACTTATTGTTTACCTTTGCTCCAGTGAGTCGATCCTCATCTTCTGATTCTGGTCCAAATGAATCCCCCGTAGTTAGCGTTGTTCCCCAGTTGTCGCCATACATCAGTCAAATACTTGTGAGACAGCGTTACACTGCACACAGTTACAGTTTATTATATATTCAGTTTATATAAAGGTCTATTTTGTGTGAATATTTACAGATGAGCCGCGCCTGGCTGTGAATATATCAATTTGTGTGAACAACCCATCAGTCTGTGCCACCTAGAGTTTCATGACAGAACTTTGCAGAACTCAATGTCAAACGCAGAAATGTTCATTCATGCGTTCATGACCTCAAGGTTAGATTATTGTAATTCTTCATTGGGTGGCTGGTTGCATTATTGTCCTTCACTTTCACTGCAATCTCAAAACTCTGGCAATTTGATAATACCTAGAATATCAAAATCAACTGCGGGTGGCAGATCATTTTTTAGCGCCTAGGATCAACCTAGGATTGTCCAGGAGGCAGACACACTCTGTCAGTTTAAATCTAGATTAAAGACCCATGTCTTTAACCTGGCATACACATTACATTTACATTTATGCGTTTAGAATATTGGATTTTATCCAAAGCGACTTGCATTCAAAGTGCATTCAGGCTATACATTTTTAAATCAGTATGTGTGTTCCTTGGGAATTGAACCCACAACCTTTTGTACTGCTAACACAATGCTCTACCACTGAACGCCACATAATACATTAACACATTTCTATTATTCAGTTCTGTTAAAGAATTGTTAGGCTGCATTAATTAGGTCAACCAGAACCGGGAACACTTCACATGACACCCGATGTGCTAGCTACATCATTAGAAAAATGGTATCTATGCTAACATTAGTCTGTTTCTTTCTTATTCCGAGATCACCGTAGCCACCCGATCCAGTCTGTTTCCAGCCCAGATGGTCACTGCAGACACCCAGATCCAGTCCGTATCCATATCAGATGTGGATCAGCACCTAGAGATGACCTCTACAGCCCTGAACGTCAGCGGAGACCAGGACACCTAGATGAGCCCCAGAGACTGATCCCCAGTGAAGACTTTGACGACCATCGGCACAAGACCACAGGAACCAGATGAGTCCTCTACAATCTGACTTTGCTGCGGTTGGAGTTGAACTGCTGGTTTCATCTGGGCAGAAGAGAACTTGCCTCCTGACTGAGCCTGGTTTCTCCATTCTGTCACCGATGGAGTTTTGGTTCCTTGCCGCTGTCGCCTTTGGCTTGCTTAGTTGTGACACTTGACTGATTGCACAGACACTATTGGAAGAGAGCTGAACTAGATGATGACATCACTGAATCATCAATGAACTGACTTTTACTGAAAAATTAACTATTATTGTCCTCTTGCATTATTGACAAACTATTTTCCTGTTTGACGCTGTAAAGCTGCTTTGACAATCTGTATTGTATATAAATAAAGGTGACTTGACTTTATAGTGTTTGTTTCTTTTATCTATTTATTTATTTATTTATTACTTATTTCTCTCTATTGGTGTCTTAAAAAGCTGCTAACAATATTTTGTTGTTCTGTATCACTGAGTGTACACAATGACAAAGATATAAATTCATTCATTACGAGAAAACTAAAAAGTACAACGATAAGGACTCCCCCCTTCTGGTCAAGTGTGTAATACATCTGATTCACATACGAACACAACAGATCCAGGCATTTGACATCACTGTCAGCATCACTGCTGAACGTTCTGACAGTGATGCTTCAAACCAAACTGAACAACCTCCCTTATTGCAAACAGTGAGTCAGTTATCAGTGTTTTTTTTTTTTTTGTATGTTTGTTTGTTTTTTGTATCCTTTCACTAATTATTTGTCACTAACCTGAAGATAAGGAGGTTTTCTACTGTAGTTTGCTCAAGAAAAAAAAAATAAAGTTAGAAATGTCATTTATTGTATTTATTTTAATTAAACAAGAATTTTAATTTAGAGAAAGATAACAATCTAATGGAAATAACAAAGACGAAAAAAAAAAATAATAATAAAACACATCAGAGACATCAACGGGTATAGATAAAATATAGAGTTCAAGATTAAACACATTAACATCCACAGATGCAAAAAAAATCTTTTGTTATAGCTACCATCTAGTACGCCCCAAATTTACTGATATTAATTTATTATAACAGTTCATAAACTAACAGATTGGACTGGAGTGGTTTGCCTTTTAAATAAACACTAAAACAGCTTGATACTATGATTAAATGAAATTTCTCTCTTCAGATGTACAGCATGTCACCTGCATTACTTTCTAATTTTAACCAGTCTTATTTATTTTCATTGATTCATCTCTTGTCTTCTCCGCCTTTCACAACGAGGAAAAGTTTTGTCAGGCCAGCTTTAAGGTAACTCAGAGCATCTTTATTTGCTTCCTCAGCTTTAGCGTTTCTCATCATTTCTTCAAGCTCTCGGACCCAGTTTTCTTTCCCAGCTTCCTTCAATCTGGGGATGAAGAAGTCGAGATGCTGAAGAGTGAAGGCAGAGTCTGGCTTTAATGCGATCTGAGACAGATGCTTGATGTTCTTGTAAGCATTGAACAGAAGAATTGACTTTTGATCCTCAAGCTCCTGCAGATCTTTGTCAAGATCATCCATTACAACAGAAAACCTCTTGGTTTTAGCATTTTCATATCCCTTTTTTAATTTATCTGATTGCATCACAGCGTTCGAGGTGCTGATGATGTATTTCTTGTTCTCTTTGACATGTTTGCTGTGATGACACTTCCCAGTGCACACAGTGCAGTAGCCTTTCTTCATGACTTCACATTTGCTGGGATCAGAAACCCACCAGCAGTCAAACTCATGACAGTTTTCCTTACAGACGGTGCAGGTCGTCGCCTTCCTGTTCTTCCATGAAGCACTTTCAATGGGCACCTTCTCTTTGATAGTGTTTTTGACTTTAATGGTAAAGTTTTTACAATTTTCAATTTTTTCCTTGTTTTGCTTTATTGCCTCCTGAATCTGAAGTTTTTATACTTTTTTCAGCTCCTTCTCTTGAATTCGCAACTTTAAGTTGCAGATGGCCGCTTCTAATTGAATGCGCTCAATGAGGACATCTGAAGTCAACTCTAAACTTCTTCTGTTCTTTTCATCCAGAGACTGAAGAAATAGCTTCATCTCTGCCATGCAGTTTTCCCAGGCATCTCTTTGAGCACGAAGGTAACGGCTCTCATTGTTTTGTGCTTCAGCCTGCCGATTGTTGAATAAGAAATAAACAGGTTGGCCACTTTTGTCTCTTCTGCAGGGGATTTTAGCTTTATTGATGGCACTGAGGACGTTTTTGGGTGCCATACCATCAGAGTGTGTGATTAAAAACACAATGTTGTTCATAATGTCTTTTCCAAACAAAGACAGAATTGAACTGATAATGTAATGCTGTCTGTCTGAGAGACGATTCTTAGATGCTTGAATCACGAAACACACGGCATCAACTTCACGAACTCCAGCACTGCTCTGAAACAGAGTGGCTAAATTTGCAGCAACTTCCAGATCTTTTTCCAGTCCTCTAGTGTCTCCGTAGCCTGGAGTATCAATGATGGTGAGAGATGTGGGACTTTCTACAGAATAGACCTCATACATGGTTATTTCAGATGTTTGTGATTCTGATTGATCTTTGGCTTCTTCTTCTGTGATTTCATACCATATTTCTTCCTCAAACTTCACTCCCAGTAAGTAGTTGACCATGGTATTGATGAGAGTCGTCTTGCCAGCTCCAGTCTCTCCAACCAGCAGAACAATTTTGTTTGGTTTACTGGTGTCCTTTTTCCCATAAGTCCATTTTCTGACTTTCCCACTTTCATCAAACACTCTTCTCTTTGTGTCTAGACGAAATCGTTTCGGAGGACCTTGATGAATTAGAGTCAGTTTGCTGGGTGAAAGTCTGTAAAATATGGAGGCAATGTTTCTCAGAATATTCATGTAGCAAGAATTTAAGACTATTAGTTGCAGTCAGTATACAGCCATTCTTCTACATAGATTTTCAAAATGTGATTTAGGAACACAATCCAAATTGATATCCGTTTTTACTTTGAGGTGAGTGGTCTTCTCTTGGCCTGCATGTTACTTTTAAAAATGGTATGGATGCCAGTTTTTTCTAGCAGTTAAGCCCAGTTAAGTTTTGATGTGAATGATTAGTCTATGTGAAAACTTATATGTAAATTTTGTCTCAGATGTAGTTAACTTTCCACGTTCAGCTCCATCTCACACACAGTTAAGCACATAAACCAGCCAAATAATACTCTTTTTACCATGAGCTTTAGACAGAGAGAACACAAATCTGCAAGGACACAAAAATCGGGATGCACGTGGATGGTGTGTATGGACATCAGTGGACTGTGCTGATAACGAAAATTACATCAAACAGACTATCTGCGAACTGGAGCAGAACATGGACAAAAGAGGTGTAGTTTTACCTTCAGATGGTTGAGAGATAATTAATTTTTTAATTATTTTTAAAAAGTGTTTATACCACAGTCTAATTATACCAAGTTCTGTAAAGCCTTCCTACTCAATTCTATCGCGGTGCGTATGCACACATTCAGGAGCATTATACACGTCTACTCAACACTGCACGTCACTCTCTCTAATTAATAAATAAAAATAGTTACTGAATTGCTACATTTAGTGCTTGCCTGTCCAGCAGGAGGTACAGGCAGTCGCCTAGGGCCCCCGGCTTATGGGTACCTAACCCCACGGCTGTGAGGTTGTCAGTTGAATTTCTAGGTGTGTTCTACCTGAAGCGGCACTACTGATCAATCAGTGTTTGATATCAAAGTACCGCGAGAGATCTAGAGAGCAGACAGCTCTGCATTCACTCTTGCTATACTTTGATGTCATGCATCAATTGATCTCCGCAGCGGTGCTTCAAGTAGAACACAACAGGGCTGTACAGTGCGACATACAGTATATGTCAAACCTACTATGAAAACATCAGTCTGTGCGATGCATAAATTTGCCACAGTAGCACGCATGCATGGGTTTGAGGCTGTTTACAAACCTGTTGTCATTTAATGACATTTTTGCCCCAAATTCATTTCATAACATCACTCGAGAGTGATGAAGGCTGTCGATTAGCATGTCCTTATAAATAGACTTTATTCATATAAAAATAAAAGACATGGCTTGAAGAACAGAGATAAAACATTTGGTCTCAATCATACGTTTATTGTCTTCATGTTTCATCAGTTAAAAAGTATCTTTTATATGCATTTTATTGTTACAGTGATAGTGTATGCCTTTGTCCATGTTAGGGATTTCCTTGAACATCATGTGATTTTTGACTTCTACAAGTTTCAGTTATGGATTTACTGTGTGAGGGTGCCCTCTGGCTACCAGTATGAATGAAACATTACATTACATGTGTGCACTCACTAATGCTCACAACACCTTATTTTGGGTAAAAATAGGAAAAATACTTCTTGCTAAGTTTTTCTCCAGTGTACAGGAGTTTTTTTTTCTCTCTCAGTGAATCCATAAGATTTCCTGACAATAGTTAAAAAAATACTTTTAAAGATTGTTAATCATCATAATTTATAATAAATCCTTAGACCTTTCTAAACAATTACAGTTATAGGCCTCCTGTATGTTAACCCTTGTGCAGCAATAAAAAAAAAGTTACACATAGGTCCATAGTGGACAAAAATGTCCATGTTAAAAAATGGTCATGAAAATTTGAAGCTTGGGAGCACAGACTTCAGTTTGGTCTCGTTTTAAAGAAGACCCATGGCAGGTTATTGTTGAAGTAAAAAAAAAGTTCAATAAGTGAAACCAAAAAAAAAAGTTATACAGGTTTAAGTTTATGAAAATGATTTATGAACAATATTTTATATAGTACATATATTTTATGAAATATGTTGAACTCTAAACTTGCTAGAAAATCAAAGCCATTAATCTAAACAAGTTGTGTTCCAAATTTGGGGTTGATATCTCAAAAAATTAGTTTTCAATAAAATTTTGTTTGGGCGCAGTACCACATTTAGATGTCAGCAGAACTCCGCTGGTGCACACAGTGGTTGGATTTGTGATTTGCAGTAGAGTTTTTCTCTATTAAATATTACAATAACACCAAAGCACACACACAGTTTTTTTTATGACACATACAAACCACACTCCGACATCCATACCAACACACTCACCCACTTATAGCTGCATTATTTATCCAATTGGCTCCATAATATGCAGAAAACAGGAATAATGCGAGTATTTGCTTAATAGACCCTTTTCTAGACCAAACCTGAAAAAATGGCACCATCTGGTAAAAGATAGTCAAAAAATTAAACTTTGAAGCCTTGCCAACAGAATGAAAGCCTATTTAAAAAAAATTGCATCATTTTACAGTTAAACGGCACTGCGATTAAAAATTGCAGTTTTAATGGGTTTCAATGGGGACATTTTTGTCCAAAAGGTCCTGAGAGGAAGTATTTTTTGTACCTAGAGCAAAACAGATTTATTAAAGGAAATGGTGGTGAAATAATAAAATTCCAATAAAAATACACACCTGTGCCAAAATTTACGCAGCTGCCAATAACACAGTCAAAATGATAAAAAAAAAACCTAAAAAAAAAACTGAAAAGGACAAAAATGTCCAAAAGGTCGCACAAGGGTTAAGTTCTCACTGCAGTTTTCTGTAAAATATGTTGATAATAATTATTATGAATAATTATTTTGTTTAATGTTTTTATTTAGTATTAACATCAGAATTATTAGTAATTATATTTATATATATAAAAACTATATTTTTGGTCAAATTGTGCAGCCCTATAAACAGGCACAACAAGCTTGGTGTTCTTTATCATTTTTGGCAAATAAAGAAAAAGTTCAGATTTTGGAATTCACTGTATATTGCCTCTCAGAATAATCTCTCATAACGTCATGAAGTCTTGTTACACATCGATGCTATTTTTAATGCATTTGAAATGAAAGAATGATAGAGAGTGTGGATTCTAACTTAAACCCTTCTGATTGGTCACTGCATTCAAGAAATCAACAGATATGTCTGATTGGCTACTTTGCTCAACGGTGCAATAACGCGTTGTAAATTTGGTGCTCCACAGAGCACGAACACAAATACGCAATGGAGTGATCACCAAATCTATTTCTATTTCAATCAGAATAGCCTGCATTTCTAATAATTTATGCATAAGTGTATGTTTATTATGTTTATTCTCTGTTTATTTTATTACGTTTTTGTGTATAATTCATTTATATTTTATTTAATTTGTTTCATGTATATCTTTTTACGTTCATTTTTCAAGCTTACCTGCTTATTTTTTCAAATCTGTTTAATTTTTTTTATGATTATTTTTTTATACATATGTTGAATATGTTACACAAGACATTTAGGCTTAAATATTGAAATTGTTGTTTTATGTGCTATCTCCACTCGTCAAATTGCTATGACAGTTTTTACACTAGTGGGGCTCTATGATCTTGCCTAGGGCCCCACAACCCTATGGACTGACACTGTCTACATTATATTCAGGGGCGCCGCTATGGTTTCTGGGCCCTCTGAACAGCATATTGATTCAGGCCCCCTGCGATTGCGTTCCGGGCCCTCTCTCCCTCTTCAGGTCCTAACCTCCCCCCCCCCCCCCCATTACAGCGCCCCTGATTATATTTCTCAGCAACAAGGCTTTAACTCACTACATTTAAACTGATTGACTATTAGTAGACAGACACTGAGCACACACACACTCACTCACTATCTCTCTCTCTCTCTCTCTCTCGATAATTCACTCAAATAAATGCAGTCTTCCCTTGCTAGTGTGCACTACTCAATTTTAATGCATGGAGGCATGTGTCATGTGGTTACTGCCACCATGCCGTGCATTAAAATCGAGTAGTGCACTGTGCACACCTAGCCATGGATTTTCATCCTGTAGAAAGCACATAAATTTCAACTCACCTGGAACTCATGGTTATCGCTGGACTGAATGTGTTCCCACAGAAGACCTTCACTGTCACTCTCCAGTCTGCTTACAACAAAACAGCTCATGTAAGTATGTAAATAAATAAATAAATACTATATTTATTTACTTTTGCTATTAAATGAAAATATAAACTAATATTCTCACACACCAGCCCTTTGTCGAGTGTCTGTAGAACAAAAAGCTTTACCGAACATATAATTATTTGACAAGCCTAACTGGCTGAAGTCCCTCTTAACCAAATGTGCTTCCAATGTAATTTAGAATCTAAACAGTCTGAATAAAATGATGGGAACAACACTTTCATTTTTGTGTCTTGTCATAAATGTGTGCGCTTCATCTCATCTAGTCATTTATTCAGCAGTATCTGGCTGATCTTTTAACACCTTACACGCCAAATCGCAATTTGCAATCTTCTCAGTGTGGTTTCTTAGCTGTTCCCAAAAAACTGCTTCATTCCAGGGGTGACGGCCTTCTCATCTTACGCTCACAAAACTGTGGAATTCTCTCCCAGCTGACATTAGGGATGCAAACTCATTAGATATTTTTAAAACTTCTCTTAAAACATTTTTTTTTCAGGATACATTTTACTTGATTAGTTTTCTACCGTGTTGTTTTTTGTTATCTGCCTTTCCCTATCTATCTGTACAAGTTATGTCTTGATGACATTAGGGGTCAAACTTGGGAGCCCCAATCACCTCTGACTTTAAGAGAAAATGCCAATGAAAATGATCATAACTAGTTACCTAGGTGGGTACTACTTTCTGGCGCTGCATAATATCATTGCGCCTGCTGCACTCATGGTATGAAAGCAAAGTTCCTTGATTATTACGCCAGAATGAGAGTATAGTTCCTAGCTATATCGGCCTAGAAAATCACAACTTTTCATTTTCCGTCAGTCTTAGTGCACGATGTAACTACAGAAAAGCCAAGTTTTAAATAGGAAAAATATTGAAACTCTTTGGTCATTTTTGAGCGAGATGCTAACGGTCTAATCAGATTCAATTATCTATGTTAAGCTACGCTAAAAGTGCTATCGCCAGACCCGGAGATCAGCTGAATGGATTCGAAAACGGTAAAACTCAACTGTTTAACTCTTGGGGAGTTGGAAAATGAGCCTATTTTCAAAAAAAGTGTAGTGTTCCTTTAAAGCCATCAATGACCATTTATAAGTATAGTAATAATAATAGTAATAATTTTTCTCTCAAACAGCCATAAGATCAGATATCAGATCAGATGAATGTGTAATATGACACATTTGCTTTGAACTATTTTTATTGTAATATCAGTTTGATTATTTTGATGGTACCCTTTAGACAGCTATTAAGTAACTCTGCAAATACATGTTAACTAGCAGTCATTAGTGTATTAGTAGTATGTCTGCTAAATATATGCTAACACTTTATTTTGATGATTCCCCAAAAGACAAACTGACTATAAGTAACTTTGCAAGTACGTCAACATTCTACTGACCTTAACCTTAACCTAAGCCTACTAATACTCTAATGAGAGTTAGTTGACATGTAGTTGCAAAGTTGCTTATAGTCAATAGACTAAGGGGATCATCAAAATAAAATGTAATGTAACATATAAACATTGCATTTTTTTTTTTTTTTCAGTTGAAATTATTAACTATCTCACATCAAAATTAATATTAGCCTCACAGGGAACACTCAAATAACACTCCACACCTAACCATTTACAAGATGTACTGCAGTAAGATACTGTGCAGATCTGAAATAATGTCAAGATATATAGTCCATTATAAATGTAAAAGTAGATTTAATATGTTATAAACAATCATAATCTAAAAAGTTATACCCACAAATGCGTAAGCATTATAATGTATTATAATTGTTGTTATGGTTATTTATAAGACAATATAACATATTATAAGGTTTTTTATAATGCATTATGCATTCATTATAATGCCTTAAGAATACCCTTATAATGTATTATAAATATGGGTTTCATAGAAAGTGTTACCAAAACACTATATAAAACTGTGTTCTCCATTATGAATTAGTTTTTTCTTGCTTATGATTAAATTATTATTATTTAATTTTGTGAGTATTTAGTTAGTTAATAAATCAGAAAATCTGACCTGATCCAAACATGGATCTCAGTAATACCAAATGTGACCTTGGACCACAAAACCAGTCATAAGGGTAAATTTTTCAAAAATAAATAAGCTTTTCATTGATGTATGGTTTGTTAGGACCGGACAATATTTGGCCAAGATACAACTATTTGAAAATCTGGAATCTGAGGGTGCAAAAAAATCTAAATATTGAGTAAATCGCCTTTAAAGTTGTCCAAATGAAGTTCTTAGCTATGCATATTACTAATCAAAAATGAAGTTTTGATAAATTTACGATGGGAAATTTACAATATATCTTCATGGAACATGATCTTTACTTAATATCCTAATGATTTTTGGCATAAAAGAAAAGTGGATAATTACAATGTATTTTTGGCTATTGCTGCAAATATACCTGTGCTACTTATGACTGGTTTTGTGGTCCAGGGTCACAAATAAGTAATACTCAGTAATACGCCTCAAATGTTGGACCCAGCATATATCTCAAGGTGAAACCTCAGACCCTAATTTGAAAACCCCCGTAATAAACACACATTTGATCTAAGATTATGAAACTGATTTTTAGTTTGATCAAATTATATGAGAATAACATGTATTTTATTATTATTATTATTATTATTATTATTATACTTGTTACATCCTTAAAAAATGCATAAAAGTTCCCTTACCTTGAGAAGTTTCTTTGCATGAAGTTCTTGTGTTGATATTCACTGATGTCCTCATGTCATTTATATATCCTGCTGTATTGCTGAGGGTGGAGACAAGGGGAAGACATACTGCACATACATGAATAACCACATATTTTGCTGCCATTGAAATGAGAATTCATGTTGTTCAATTTCTTCCACTTTTAATTTTCCTTACATAAGAACAATTGACAATATGTTAATGTTAATGGAACATCTGGCACTGTACCAAGACAAGACAACTTCTACTCCTCAACAAAAAGTTATAAATCAGTTCCAGACAGAGACAGGAGAAGAGCAAAATGATTTTATCAAATAGCCTTCATAGAACACAATATAGTGTAAAAAAAAAAAAGAAAAGATAATTGAAAATTCCTGCTTTACAGCCTGTGATGCTGAAAATGTTGAGAAGGAAATATTCCTTACTGCTGTGAAGACAACAGCACACAACATGACATCAAACAATAACAGAAAATGTAATGAAATAATATATGTCAAATGAATATTAGGAAATTAGTAAATATAGAGAGAGGACACACACACACACACACACACACACACACACACACACACACACACACACACACACACACACACACACACACACACACACACACACACAGTCTTTGAAGGATAGTATAAGATTAGATATACTCTGTCTCTCAGTTGACTCTGTTGACTTTTGACTTCCTGGAATAACACCAAACTGCTCAAACATGTATGAACATGACAAATGTTTTCACACAGGCAACTTAATCAGTCTATAGTTAACTATAACTTGCTGCTCCTTACTGCAACAAACTTAAATGAGGGAAAAAAATTATGAGACCACTGCTGTCTCTAACCTAGACAACTTAGTTAATAATATAACAAATATTTATATATATATATATACTTATATATATATATATATATATATATATATATATATATATATATATATATATATATAAATAAGTTAACGCTAACATAAACATCAGGGAGTGTTATTACACTTTGTATTGTAAAGGGGCTATATGTAACAGATTTCATGTGTTAATCACTTTCTTATTGCCAGTGTGTAAGAAGCTTGTATTGAAACTTAACTAAAAAGAAAAAAAAAACTTCCCAGAGTTCCTAGGTTGTCTATGAAAGCCTGTAAACTGTTTTTTATGTGAAGGAATGTGACGGGAAAATCAAAAGGATGTTTATGCATGCTCCCGAGAGCCTCTCTTTTGTTCTGACACATAAAAATAATGTTAATATCTTCAACAGTAACTTTAGAGGAGGATAATAACACATCTTTTATATTTTAACGGAAAATATTTCATATTTAATGCATTAATGCGTATAGTACACAAAAATGGAACTTGTAACATAATTGTGTTACCTAAACCTTAAATAGAATTACCTCATTAATTTGAGATTGCTCATGCAGGAGCTTTTTTGATTCTGCAATCATGTCCTTGTATCATGTTTCTCCCAATGCTAATATATTATCTACAATGTTCATCAAGTGTAGGAAACTGTACCTTCCTGTGAGTGTTTTAAATGCACAGCTTAGAGCTTTCATTATCCAGAACCCTTGATTGGCATCTAGCACCGAAAAGATTTTGGCATTTGCATGTTTGCTAAGACCTCTTCTGCAATGAGTAGTGGGTAGTGTTCACATTTAATTCCCTTGTTTAGATCCCATGGGTCAAGTCATATGCAGATGTTATCCTGGCACAGAAGTATCAAATTTTACAGTATGCCACACACCCTCTGCCTGTTTTAAACTTAAAGATGTATAACTGGTTTTTAATACAAGCAGTCTTTCTTGTTTGCAACAAAAAGGGCCTCACCACCCACCCACACACACACACACACACACAATCCCAAAGCGAACAAAGGCTGTAATTAATTATCCCTTTGTGTTTTTCACATGTGGTTCTTAGAGCACTAATTCACTAGTTTGAGGCAATAACAACATCATAAGTGCTTCTCAATATCATGATTGATGCTTAAAATATTTTATTCTTTTGTATTGATAATTCAGACAGTCAGTATTGTGTTTGTGGTTAGTAATTCATGTTAATAGTTGATTACCAATGCAATTACCAAATTTAAAAAAGTATGTAATGTTGGAAAAAGCTTATTTGTTTGGAAGCTCACTCATTTGCATGATCAAGTCAAGTCACCTTTACATAGTGTGACGGATCGGTGGCCCTCCCCCTCATCATCATCACCACCCCGTCCCTTATTCGCCGCCCTTCACCAGGCTCCCGACGGGAGTGGGTGGATGAGAGGAGGGGCGTGGGATCAACGTGGGCTGGCGGCGTGTGATGAGGCACAGCTGGACTAAATGAAGCCTCATCACCGCCGCCGTTAAATGCCGAGCGCGCCTCTCCTCGGGAGACCGGTCTCTTCCCCCGTGCATGCACGCTGGTGTCCTCGTGGGTCCAGGAAGGGTGCGTTGAGAGACGTCGCGCCACCGGAGTTGTGAGAATCAGGATCCAGAGTCTGGGAGAAAAGCCGCACCCGTATTATGGCCGTCGGACCAGAGATGTCGGGCCCTCCGAAGTCCCGCCAATGCCCGTAAGAGGCAGAAGAGGAAGAGCCGCCGCTCAGGAGAAGCCGCCGCCCCTCGTGCCGCGGGAGCGTGTGCGGCCACCGGACTCCGCCCCTTCCCTGGACCCCGATTTCCCCTTTTGGAACACTGCCTTTCCTCACCAGCCCCGCAGCACAACGAGGACACCAGATCCCCCCTATTTTCATGGACACTTCTTCCCCCTGGACACTTTATTTTTCCCTTCCCTTTAATAAAAAATCTCTCCGAGGCCTGACGCCACACCCACTGTGTCTGTCGTTGGCTCCTCCCATCACAATAGGTAGATCTTTATACAATACAGATTGTGTCAAATAACTGGCCCAAGTCTCAGCCAAGTTAATTACCCATAACTGGCCCTGAATTGGGCCAGTTATGGCCCATGTGTGGCCCTTGTTAAGGTTATGTGGTAATGTGTTTGTTATTATGTTCCTGTATTCTACTAATCTTCATTAAAGAAGCATATTTGTAACCGTCGCCTCCTTGCACTCCTTGAAGGACCACTACACGTAACACATATCATAGGCTACTATAAAATCATATATACTAGACTATATGACTACAAAATCATAGTTGGGTTTTCCCAAACTATAATTCCTGACTACAATGTTTGAAATCGTGTAAAACATTTTTAATATGAGGGGCAATTCATTGTATTTAAATTTCTTACGGCGCGATGATGTTTTCATGTTCTATATAAAACAATAAAAGTAATATGATTGTACACTGTAACATGATGAATGCTACGAGTCTAAGTATGTTTAGTACATGTTTATTATTAATAGCCTACTCTGTTCAGAAATAGATTTTAATAACGTGCTAAACAATAATTAGTTTCTCAGATATAAGATTTCATGATATTCTATGTTAAACAAGCTCCTTTTCTACTGATTATGTTATTTTCTTCTTGAATCCATGGAAAGAAGTAGAAAGACTTAAATAACATGTAAATATCAGGAATGACTCAAAGTCTGTTCACATCTCTGTGGTTAGATCAGTGTGCACAATAATGTGTCTTTGACCTTCATTATGTATGTTTTGATTATACTGTGTTGTAAATAAAATACAAATAATTAAAAAAACTCTTTTTTCAATCTCCTCACATTCTCTCTTACCTGCCTCACAGTCACAGTCACACTGATGGCCCATTAGGGGCCATTAGGAGAGGGCCCTTTGTCTCTCGGGTGAGACTCACTTAATATTCATGTCCATTGCCACTCCCTCGCATATAGACCCTCGATCACAAAACATGTCTTCAAAATTTTAAATCAATATATTGTTTTCTGTGAATGAGTAAGCGGAATGATTTTCACATAATTTTGAAGTAAATATTCTAGCCTACAAGACTGATTACTCAAAAGCCTTGTTCAGGACTAAGAGCATCTCAAGGGCTTGAGATGTTTTGACATGCCCTGATATTTGTGCTTATTTCATCTGTAATTCTTTTAGTAACGTTACATTTTCCTGTCTCATATTAAATAGACATTTAGTAATCGTCTTTAACCCTCTGGGGTCCGAGGTCATTTTGGGGCCCTTGAGATGTTTTGACATGCCCTGATATTTGTGCTTTTTTCAGCTACTTAAAACATACTACTGACCAACATGTAATTTTTTTTGTATTCAGCACAAACTGTGCTACAATAATCTGTGACCAAGATGGATGTACATGTTTGCATTTTTTAGAAAAAAAATATTATGCGTGGTTAGTAAGTTTTGGGAAAAAAAATGTAGCTGAAATAAGGCCTTAAAACCCACAGTAAATAGTTCTGAATAAGACTTTTGAGTAATCAGTCTTGTAGGCTAGAATATTTACTTGAAAATTATGTGAAAATCATTCTGCTTACTCATTCACAGAAAACAATATATTGATTTAAATTTTTCAAGACAGGTTTTGTGATCGAAAGTTATGTGCGAGGGAGTGGCAATGGCCATGAATATTAAGTGAGTCTCACCTGAGAGACAAAGGACCCTCCCCTAATGGCCCATCAGTGTGACTGTGACTTTGAGGCAGGTAAGAGAGAATGTGAGGAGATTGAAAAAAGAGATTTTTAAATGGTTTGGATTTTATTTACAACACATTATAATCAAAACATACATAATGAAGGTCAAAAACACATTATTGTGCACACTGATCTAACCACAGAGATGTGAACAGACTTTCAGTCATTCCTGCAACAGATTCTGTTCAACAAGTGAAACAAGTAAATCATACCTGATATTTACGTGTTTTATTTAAGTGTTTCTACTTCTTTCCATGGATTCAAGAAGGAAAAAAAACATAATCAGTAAAAAAGGAGCTTGTTTTAACATAGAATATCAGTGTAGTTGAACATCTGATGTTGGTACAGCGCTCTCAGAGGAAAACAGTTTGCAGAGACATCAGGATTCATCTGTGGTGCAGGTATCTGATTCAATAAAATACAAACAACCAAAAAAAAAAAAAAAAACCATTTTTGAGCATGTTAATATCAGGAACATCTGTATGTATATATATATATATATATATATATAGGTCTTGTAGCAAAGAAAAGACAAAGAAATATAATAACTCATTATTATTGTTCAGCACGTTATTAAAATCTATTTCTGAACAGAGTAGGCTATTAATAATAAACATGTACTAAACATACTTAGACTCATAGCATTCATCATGTTACAGTGTACACTCATATTACTTTTATTGTTTTATATAGAGCATGAAAACATCACGCCATAAGAAATTTAAATAAATTCACATTCAAAATGTTTTACACGATTTCAAACATTGTAGTCAGGAATTATAGTTTGGGAAAAACCCAACTATGATTTTGTAGTCATATAGTCTAGTATGTATGATTTTATAGTAGCCTATTCTGTAGCCACAGACTCAGGCATGCATTGTACTATAAAAGGATGTACTTTGTTCTATAAAAAAGGATATTTTATATCTGAGAAACTTATTATTATTGTTTAGCACACTATTAAAATCTATTTGTGAACAGAGTATTAGTAATAAACATGGTCTAAACATTCTTAGATGCGTAGCATTCATCATGTTGTAGTTTAGGAACAACCCAACTAGTAAATCTGTTCAAGTTTATGTCACAATAAAACGTTAACTAATGCAAAAAAGTAGGGGTGTCCCCGACTAAGGATTTTCATAGTCGAATCGGAATTTTCGAATCATGCCGATAGTCGACTGATAGTCGAATCATATATTTGGGGGCGGGGCAAAATACATTACCAAGAGTCAAGTCAGACATTCGACAGTCATTATAACGTTATATATATGATCGTAGTTATAACGTTCTGCATTTCTGTTTTGAGCTGCGCGCGCTGAAGAAGACCAGTAGAATGAAGCAGATGATAGCAGGTTTTTAATCAATGGGATTTAACTTATCTCACATAGAATATACTTCGTTATTTATATAACATAACATTAATATTACCATTATAGGCTATCTGCACAAAATGCCCCGAATGCACATGAACGCGTCTGCACGGCTCTGAATGAACTCCTCTTGTGGACGCGTTCTTCACACAATAACCTGCAGAAACACAACTAAACACTAAAAAAAAATCACAGCGTTTCATTATAACAGTGTTCTCATTATAATGCTATGTACAGTATATGACAGTGCCAGTCATAGTTATTAATATTCTGCATTGTTGTCCTGCTCGCACCGCGCGCTGAACAGATTATCACTGTACTACACAGCGCTTTACTAGCGTAACTCAACCAAAGGCATCTTATACGAGATAAATAATATACTTATATATCCTACCTGATCGAGAGAGAAAAAACTAAGTTTTTCACTCTGCCTGTGTCAGTTTGAGTCTGGTTAAAGATTTAAATCCCTGCCGCCAAGAATGCTCCTCTGTCGGTGACGGATTAGAAAGCAAAACTTTAATCTATAGGGGAAATTGGATTTATTCACGCACTTTAAAATATTTATTTATAGCTTCTTTCTTTTAAGATTCTTATTTACAGCATTATCATAATAGGCTGTATATTAACTTATTGGGAGAAAACCAGTAGTTCGATGTGAAATCAGACACTGAGCACCCCCATATAGCCTAAATGGTATGATCATAACACCCCGCAAATATTCGACTGTGAGATTGGGAGTCGAATCAGGCTCCTCGAATCGAAGCATTGAATCGTTGACGATTCGGGGACACCCCTACAAAAAAGAAATATTACTTACTCAGATTGATCTCCTTTAGTAGATGAAATCGTGTTCTTCTTTCAAGGGAAATCCTGCCTTTACTCAGTGCGTTTTCTTCCAAAAACGAACAGTAGCCGCAATGAAGGATCTCCTCGCTCTTTGTTTATGTTGGGCATTTTCACGTGCGCACATCCCACGTGGATATTTACATATGAATGGTGCGAGCTGCGCAGGGGCGTGATTTCATTAGAGATAATGAGTTAGACGGGAAAGACTGAACATCGTGTTGGTTTCATATGGATTACTTCATCACAGAATGTTTGTTTTCGATAAGACTTGCTACACTTCAAGGTATCTATAGATATGACTCCCATGTCTGTGTGCTGAGTATTTGCTGAGTTACAGTTCGTTTTAGTGACGCATTTCTAAAAGCAGTTCGCGGAGATGGAGAAGACAGAGAGCGCACCCTGTTTGTTTTCTTATTTTTCCAAAAGCACAAAGTTGTGTTGTTACACAAATAGTGTACACAAATAAAAGTAGACACTTAACAGTTTCTATTGATGTATAACACTTATTTGTGTGACCAAAATCAACAGAGTATTTTTAGTGTCTTTTGCACTGATCTTAAAAAACCGAGTTGGTATCGCCGGTGATACAGCCGACCCCAGAGAGTTAATAAGATTTCTCAGATCACCTGTGTTTCCTGCATCTCTGTCAGCAGCTCCCATTACACATTTTCTTGTAACTTCTCCTGTTTTAGGTTTTTTTTTTCTAACTCTCCTGAAATCACAGTACAATTTATCAATATTTGTTTGCAATGAATGTTCAAAACGTGTATGAAATAGTTTCAGCCCATTAGTTCATGTAAGTGATGTCACCGATTGACCCCACAGTGCAGACTTTTAGGTTAAATTAATTAACTTATAGTGACTTCCATTTATCTATTGACAAAGTAACAGTAAGAGCAAGCAACAGCACGCACATCGATCTCAAATGGGTGCTCGACTAAAAAACAAGTAGAAGCATACTTGTTTTTTAGTCTCACCTGGAGGTAATCAAAGGTACATTTGCAAAACTATCAAAGCTGCTCATCTACACATAAAAGGTGCTTAAAAGCTCAAACGTTCATTAATAAGAGCTCAGTTAGCTTACCTCTAATTGTTAGCCTCTATAGCTAGTTAACGGTTGTGATGCTAACGGTCTTTTTGAAGATACTAAACCATTCCTGAAAAGTAAAGATTCAGCAGAAACGTGTCAATAACATGTAAGAAAGTGTCAAGAACGGTTGTATGTATTATTTGTGTAACTTTAGGGACTAAACTTACCTGAAAGCCGTGAAAACAGCAGAGAGACAGCCTTTTGCTACTTGTCAGCTGAGTGAGTTGATGCCCTGTTACCATGGTAACCGCCTCCGCTCCAGTTTAAATGTGATTTTAATGTTCAACATGCGCGCTCATTGGCCCTATCCACACGAACGCGGTTATTTTCAAAACAGCAGCTTTTTCTATGCGGTTTGGCCATTCGTCCTAACGCAAACGCTGCACCAGGTCACTGAAACCAAACATTTTGAAAACTCCTGCTAGGGTGAAGATTTTCAAAAATTCCGGTTGCAGTGTTATCGTGTCGACAGAATATAATTTCACATGTAAACACAATTAAACACACAATATGAGCTTTATGTTATGTATTTTAAAAATATATTTTCAAAATGTATTTCAATATATGAACAGTGTTTCACATATATGTGAATATATTACCTTTCTGTATGGGAAAACATTGGGATTTTAGTCAAAAATATTTGAAATGGATTTTAAATGTGGGTCAAGATCGGCAATACTTATGTGGCCCACATATCTACATTTGACATCTGGCCCATGTCTTGTGTGCCGTCTTAAACCTGGTACCACCTCTGCCAAACCCGGGCCATATTTGGCCTATATGCTGTATGCCAGTGCCGGATGAATGGCAAATGAATATATATATATAAAACAACAGAATATACTATTCTATAATATACTATATAATATCATATGAGGCATGAATATAATTTCGCATACAAGTAAACACATAATAACACACAACATGAGCTTTATGTTATGTATTTTAAAAATATATTTAACAGTGTTTCACATATATGTGAATGTATTACCTTTCTGTATGGAAAAACATTGGTATTTTAGTCAAAAATATTTTAAATGGTTTTAAATGTGGGTCAAGACAGGCAATACTTATGTGTTCCACATATCTACATTTGACATCTGGCCCATGTCTTGTGTGCCATCTTAAACCTAGTACCATCTCTGCCAAACCCGGGCCATGTTTGGCCCACATGCTGTATCCCAGTGCCAGATGAATGCCAGCTGTGCCAGATGCATGCCAAATCTGGGCCAAATTTGTTTGCTGACTGGGTATGTTCATTAACAGAAACATTTAGCTATGATTTAATGGAGATAAATAATTTTTATGGGCATCATATGTTTGTTTCACTAATGAAAAAAGTTAGAGGGAAAGTCTCTAGATTCATTTGGATTGTAAAACAGCCTCATCTTAATGATTTGTCTTTGTTGCAATGGTAGCCAGAGGCCTGTGGGCGTATTACAGAAAGATCTTATCTTTAGAATCCTATCTTACCTGTTATGTAACCAGGGCAATTTCAGTTAGGACCTCATTTGGGACGAAAGCTATTGAAAAACAACATTTCCTAAGTGCATTATCTGTAAGAAAAGGGTATTACAGAAGGATCCTAACTAAACAAAAAATCATAAAAAACTGTTTTAACTTTAGGATAACCCAACTAGTGTTTTATTTAGGATAACCCAACTTTAGGATAACCCAACTACTTCAAGCCTTTTTGAAATCCAACTGTAAAAAAACACATTACATTAGCCCTTTATACAAGATGAAGAGAAACAACGTTTGATGGTAGAGAGACTTTGGGAGGAGCCAAATAATGTTCAAATTCTTTATTGTCATTATGCTATATGTGGAGACATACAAATGTCATGCCTCACAGGACCACAGTGCTACATATAGACACAAATAAATAGTACAGTATATATAGTAATGCACCAATTGTGACCAACATTACAGGGGCCAACCCCTTATGAAAATTTACCATGGTTTTACTACAAATTTAACCAAAAATATAGCTGCAAGCAGCAATTACGGGCCAAGCACTACAGAAGCAAGCAACAGACCAACTGCAGAAGTGAGTAACTGATGCCATTGTAGGATGTTTTTAGTCAAAATGGCTGAAAAATCATATCTAAACCTATAGCAATATGATTTATTGGCTTATCACGTTTGACCAATAGGTGGCGCTGTTATCAAATCGATGTGGAGTGTTCTGTGTGAGGTGATAATGGCACACACAAAGTTTGCTGTCAATATGCCAAAGCACTGCAGAGATACAGCCTCAAGTGTCATTTTGGCATCATGCTTCAAATTCGTTGCTGTGGTATGCGAAAATGGTTTTGTCTATCGACACGAAATTCATAACCTTTCAGCATGGTCTGAAGATGATATGATTCGATTTTGGTGAAAATCGGACAAACGGTTGAGGAGGAGTTCGAAAAAGTAAGTTTTTATCCTAAACCAAAATGGCGGCTATGACATAATTGATATGTATGTTGTCCACAGAATAATTTGATACCAGTTTCATTACAATAGGCTAATAGAGTCAAAAGTTATCGGCATTTTTGGAAATTTCATTATTAATAATTAATGAATGGTTTATTACTCTTGACCAATAGGTGGTGCTGTTACCAAACAGATGTAGCGTGGTCAGTGTGAGGTGACAATGTCACATACAAAATTTGGTGTGAACCTGTCAAAGTTTCGCTGAGATACAGCCTCAGATGCAGTTTGCCATATTTGCAGCAAATTTGTTGATGTGCTAAACGACAACTGTTTCGTCTATCGACACGAAATCCATAACTTTTAGCCAGCATGATCTGAAGATGATCCGAGTCAAATTTGGTGAAAATCAGACTAACGGTCTAGGAGGAGTTCGAAAAAGTAGGTTTTCAACATGAATCAAAATGGCGGACAGGAAGTTCAGCCAATTATGGCAAAATTGGTATCGATGTTCTCGGCATGAACCAAGGAATCTATCAACATCAGTTTGATTACAATAGGCTAATGTAGAACCTGGTCGAGAAAGAACGCACACACATGTTTAACTTAAGAAACTAATCTAACTTCATCCGCTCGTAAAATGAGCAAATGACCAACTTGCGTCCGGCCATACTCCCTTTACCACCCGAGAGACTCGTAAAACATGATAAGGTGAGGATGAACGGCCCGCGCTGCATCTGTTCGGAGTTAAAAACGGATAATTACTCTTTTGGAGACGCTCCAGAACCAGAGTGTTCGCGATACTGCGAGACCACTTGCCATAAAGTACCTTCCGATAAACAAAATTTGACTGACTTACGATCGTCTCAGCAAAGACGATCACCAGAGACATACGCAACGTGATACTCCTCATGACCTCAGAACCTCAGCTCTGGTCTCCTGCATTCCAGGAGGAAGCCGCCTCTTTTCTCTTACAACAAAAGGGACTTGTTCCAACATTGCATGTACAAAGGATCTTCCAGAAAGGACTTCTGCTATTAAAACCAATATACTCAAGAGACGATATTTGTATATGAATGTGGTATTTTATGTTTCATATATCTGACTGTAGTTATCAGAACTGAAGATATTTTTAATCTATGACTTAACCATTTAGTAGGTAAAATTATAGGTGTTCAGTATAAGTACCTCATGTTTGATATTGATGTAAGCCTTATTTTTATGCCAATAAGATGAAAAGGATGAATGTTGACTTTTAGCATCATAAGGTATGAGTATAACACTTTATAGAAATCTGCTAGGATATTTGGGCTCATGTGACATATTTATGAGCAGATAATGTATGCACGAAAAGAAGTCGTGTTGGGCGGGGCTCCGCCCTACAGAGACAATGTGATTGGGTCAGACAGTGAAAAGGATGGACTTAATTCTGTCCGATAAAAACAGATACCCCAACTTTGAGTTAGTTGAAGTTGGAAGCAGAGCTCAGAAAAAGATGAAAACACAATGATAACGGTTGGAAACAACTGTTGGAAACCTGCAAGGAAACTTGGCTGAAAGTCTGGGCGTTGCCCTCCTGATCCTGCTGCGAAACATCTGGCTGATCATCTCAAAGACTTCAACACTGTCAACTTCAGACCAAAACTTGCAAAGAACTTCAAAGCCTTGCCATTCGCGCGCTGCCAAGAAGCCACGAATCGTAGAGAGGATTCCCGAGTGACGTCACGCAACAACGACACGGGGATTCCCTCAAGAATTAGGAGCCTTCAACTCAACCTTCAACTCACAGCAAGTAAAACAAACAGATCTCTTATTCGCTGAAGCTGAATTGAATTGAATGAATCGTTAAAAGATAACAATAACTGAGTCTTCTGTTTGTGACGTCCCCCAAGGTCGTCGCGATTCTTGGGAAAAGAGAATAGCATAACTTTCAAACTGCTTTGATCTTGCCATATGTGTGTATGTGTGTGTATGTGTGTTGTTTGTATTATACCCTAGAATAGTAAATAAACTCTCGATTCATTGTTATTGAATAGTCTGGTGCCGTGATTTTCAAATCTTAAATTATTTGCCATAGATCGTGTTACCTGTGCTCAGAGATTTCCCAATCAAATCTGTATTATCGACAATATGAAGAATTGCTAATTTATACTGTATTAATACTTGCTGGTCGAGCGTTAATAAGGTATAAATTGTACATTTTGATTAATATCAATTGATCTATACATTGGTGATTAATATCAATAAATCCGATCAAAGTCGGATTTCTACGATTTGATTCCCTAAAGCTAAAATATTAAATAAAAGGATAAAACCCTTACAAATCCTTACAAATATTGGTGGAGAATGCGGGCATTAGTTTGATTTGAAAATTCATAAACACCAGAAATATTGCTGTATCTTGGTTGTTTCTAACCGGAAGAAATAGCGGAGATACAGAGAGACAGCGTGAGTTTGTTTGCTTATTGTGGTACTGATGCTTAGTTGTGGTACAAGACATAAGGCGTTTGAATGAAATAACAACTATAGTTGTTTAAAAGGAAAATTAACTGCAGTAATTAATTTGTCTGCCGAGACAAAATTAAGGCGCTCTGCGCGGATATAAGGAAAAAATAAGCGTGTTCCTTGTTTTATTCCTGTCATAAGGCCTTTCAATAGTTTTGATCTGCATTGCGGAATCCGATGTGGAAACAATTAAACTATTAAAGCTCCCGTAGGTGAGGATATCAGATTAGCTAACTGTTTATTTCTCTGCCATTTTAATAAGACGCGACACTCAGAGAAGTGCCAAACGCGTTCTTTGGGAGAATTATTGATCCTGATCAAGAGATGAAATTGTGTGATTAAAAAAAATCCACTGTGTTCTCTCTGTGAGAACAGATCAGAAGTAACCTACGGGGTCCGCCGTGGCCTCATAGCGTTTTTGGTATTAATTGCAGTAAATCTGTATATTAATTTACCTCATTCGAAGGAGTGAGATCAGTCAGCGCTATAAGGATAGAGAAAAAAAATTCTAAAATAGTGCTTGTGGTTTTTCAGGAGTGAGAAACACTTACACCGCCGTGTGTGAAGAAACTGTGTATAACTCACAACCTGGGCGTCACCATAGTGACAGCTTTGGCCGAGAAGGGTCATAATAATTAATCTGTGGATTAATTTATCTCGCTCTAAATGAGTTGAGATTTTGTTTTTCAGCGCGGTACAGAGACAAGAAACTCATAGTGCTTTTGGTTGTTCAGAACAGAGCTAGCTCACGTGAGTAGACAAGCCTAGCTTGAAACTCACTGGCCAGAGTGGGCGTGTTACTGACAGCCTTGGACGGAAGTCCTCCAAGGTTCGTTTCCGGAAAACTTTCAGTGCGTGGGCTCCGCCCCAGCGCCATTTTTGAGTTTTGGTAAACAATAGCATAGCAGAAAAGCTAGCTAATGAGTTTGCATTGAAGCGTAGGCCAAACTAGTAGCATTGAAGGCTAGCTATCAGCACGTAGATGTGGATGTTTTGCAGTGTGTTGCAGTGTGTTTTGATGCGGTTACCCATCCTAGACTAACTCACACTAAGACTTGCATATCATTCCTATCTCTCTCTTTTACCCTTCCTTTCTGTTATTGCTCACCTCCCATTTAAAATAACCTTAACAAATACAAACTTAAACCATCGCGCTGCACTGCGGCTAACTATCATAGGAAATTAGTTAGCGATCTCACCTGTGGTTTAATAAGCATTTGTGTAAAGGTTTTTAGCGGGTATCAGTTTAATAACTGGTTTATTAGGAATTAATTCTGGGTTTTGGCCTCATTACTTTGATAATACAGTGATTAAATGAATTATGAACTGTCCCTATGATTTTAACGACACCAGTTGATGTGTTGCTATTGTCAAGCATTTGAAATTGTTAATCGAATGTCAGAATTAATTACAAATTTGAAATTAATTTCATTTCATTAAGTAATTTCAGCTCCTGCTCCCACCTAGCAACATAGTCACGGATTAAGTTAATTGTGGGGCTTTGATAATTTGACAATAACGTTAAGATCTTAATCATTGACTATCAAAGTGTTTGATTTTCTGGCCTGAAAATTTTTAATTTTCTTTAAGGGTAATTAGGATGGTACAGATTAATTTGTTCTTGTGACCTTCATGACACAAGGAGGACTTAATAACTTGTTATAGGGATCCAAATTCAATTCAAGATTGATAATTTAATTTCATAATTAATCCCAAATTTGAAAGTTTAATTTCATTTCATTAAATAATTTCAGTCCTGCTTCCATGTAGACTGATTAACACGATTATAAGTGATTTTATAATTTAATGAATTATAAATTGATCTTATGAATTTTAATGACATCAGTGACTGCTAGTAACCTGCTGTCCTTGGTAAACCGAAATTTGTAATTTAATTTCCTAATTAATTACGGGTTTGAAAACTCTAATTCAATTTAATAATTAATTACAGTTCCTGTTTCCAGATTGCAACATTAATTGCTGATTAATGAAATGTTAATTGCTCTGATAATTTGAATGATAACCATCTGTGGATTTTGATAATTGATTATCATTATTGCTCTGAAATTTTTAATTTCATCAAATTTTGGGTTTGGATTTCCTATTTCAATGTACATTATTGAACAATTTTAATCCTAATCATCCTACCAGTTTTAATGATAACATCATTAAAATATAATTAGAAACCACAATTTCTAAATTCATTCGCAAACTTTATGGGTTTATGCTTGGCTTAAGCCTGATTGTGAATAGCGCTCCCCCTAGTGCTTGACTGGTGAAGTGACATTGCCTCCGCGGTAGGCCCGGCCGTGGGATTCCGCTGGACAATTTAACTTCCCATCAAACCTAGGACATAAGAGCCTTAACCTCCCAATTAAGCAAAACCCCAAACGGAAATTAGAGTTTCCTCAAAATTTAGGACAGTTGGTTTTAGCCTATTAAAACAGCAAAACCAACCCCCTAAGGGTGTCAATCCAACAGCGCCACCACGCTGACACCCTTGGTACTAATCCTAAAATTGGGAGAAACTCCTCACTCTTCTTCCTTTTCTCTGGTTTCCTTGTTGCTATCTTCTAATGTGATTATTGCTACTGTTTGCTGAGATTGTGCCTGTGGGATTGTCACAAACAGAGGACCTTAACCCTTGAACAGGTATTTGTGGAACTTGAGACAACATTTCAAAACTGTTTTCTATTTAATGTCCCCTCTGTAAGATCCTACCCTGCCAGGCTAAAACAGATCAGTAAAACCTTAAGCACGCACAAGGGACACTCAAACTAGCGTTGTGATGTCAATTTGCCATTAAGGGACCAGTACTGTCATTGCTATTGTTTTCCTTCACCCAGAGAAAATTAATAGCAATCACAGACTTACAAAAAAAATTATTTCCCATTTACAATCCTCTGACTAGAAGCACCCTTCTAAATCAGACTTAACAAAAAAAAAAAAAACAAGAGAAAAATCTGACACCAGAAAGGAGTATTTTGTTTGTTTATTTTTGTTTTGACTTTCCCTTACAGGAAAAAGGGAAGCATCCAAGTATTACCCTGTTCCTTGCTCTGTTGGTGTTCTTCTTTCCTTTCTCTGTTCTTCAGCTGTGTGACCTGCGTGTGTGTGTTCAATTTTTCCCCCACAGAGGCTACAAATTAGAAGCACGCCCCAGAGGACCACAGTCACAGAGAGTCACACTTAACATTAGCACACATTTTACATTGCACTCTTACACCCTGTTTGCTTTGTTTGTTTTGTTTTTCTCTTCAAGGTCTGTGTCAGTCGCGGTTGGAGATCCCCCTCATTCCGCCAGAACATGTCTCGCAAAACAGAACATGTTGGCCACTGGGAAGATCTAGAAACGTGGCTCAGTGTGGCGACAGACAGCCTCCTCCCTAAGGCTGCTGAAACACTCAAAACTCAGACACAGGACCAGCTGGACAACAACATAACAAGCCTCATGGCACAAGACCCAAGTCAAAGCTACACTCACAAAGAATTAGCCAAGATCACCGGCTCCTTAAGTCACACACTCATAGCCACCCTCAAGTTGAGCGACAAGCACGCTGCACAGCTCCAGCAGGAGTTAACACGCGCACAACGACGCATCGAGCAGCTGGAACTGGAAGCTCAGGAACGACAGAAAAGGCCGGATGAGGTGGAACAAGACGCTGAGGAGGAGATCAATAAGCTAAAAGAAACCCTAGTAGCTAACACCCAAGAAATGGAACAGGTCAAGGCAGACTACGTTGATCGTTCTAACAAGCTACAGTATGCAGAACAGCTACTGGAAAAGGCAAGGGCTGACTTCAGGGATAAAAACAGCAGAATCAAGGCCCTTGAAACTCACCTGGATGAGTCAAGAAACGAGATCAGCCACCTAACACTACAGCTTCATGAGCAAGAGGAACTCAAGCACGCTTACGAACTGCGCCGTGAGCCGTCGAGGACACGACGTGCACCGACCTCACCTCTGCCAAGCAGGGCCGGGTCACCCGTTCCTGGACTGACGCATGAGCAAAAGGTGGAGGGGGTGGTGTTGAAACATTCACCAGCTCCCTCTGAAGAACTTCACGTCACGGCAAAGCCAAAAGAACCTGCCGCAACCAGCCGCAGATCGTCGCATGGCTTGGACCTGAAAGACCTCGACAAGCTCGCCAGGAACATTGGCAAGTTCACCCCCAGCGTGCCAAATAGCCAAAATGTCCAAGCTTACCTCCAAGATATCGATTTCCATCTGGAAATGCGACCTAACGTTACGGACAAAGATAGACTCTATTTACTCCGAACGACATCCAGTCCTGAAGTTCGCTGCTTCCTGGACAGGCAGCCTGCTCACACAAAGACTGATTATCAACTGCTCCGAGAAGCCCTCATTAAAGAGTTTTCCGATCCTGACTCCGAACAAGGCTTAGTGGCTGCCCTGGAGACAAGACAAGGACGTCATGAACCTCCTCATGCCTACTACAGCCGACTCAGACGAGCATACTTCGGAACTCGCAATGAACCTGACATGGAAGATGATTTGAACTTCAAAACTCTCTTCCTGAGAAACCTCCATCCCGGAGTAAGTCATCATCTTGGCGTTCTCGCATGTCCACGAACAATGAATGCTCAGCAGTTGCGAGACTTGGCACAGAAGGCCTACGGCAAACAAAAGATGGCCTCAGAAAAGAGCTCCAAAACTCCAGCAGTTCTTGACTTCAACACTCAAAGTCAAGGGCTGGCTCTAGAGGGCACCCAACGCCAAGACAATGCCAAGCCGCCATCCAGGGAGTGGAATGCACCCTCGTCAAACAAAGAACGAGACTCCCACGCTGGTACCCGATCTAAACGGAGGTACGAACGCTGGGATGGACCACGTGGACGTCAACGCTCACCTGGACAGAACTGGGAGAAGTCATGGGACCAATCAAGGCCTCAGGAGAATCAATGGGAGAGATCGTGGAACCAGCCAAGCTCATTTGGAAACTCAAGAGGAAAAAGCTCATGGGAATCCGACGGAAACTACAAGGGAAAACGACAAACTCACCCTGGAGCAACCAGTCCAAAGAATCGACGAAAGAAGTCACAAAGATTCCAAGATGACCGAGCTCAAACTGAATCCACACGAGAACAAAAGACACCACCGTGTTTTGACTCACAAGAGCTGATGAAAATGATGATGAAGGAGTTCTTCCAACGAAAGGAGGAGGATCGGAAGTGGGAAAAGAAAGAGAAACCAGATTCAGCCTGACTAGCGGCCAGGAGGGAAGGCAGCGACCAGCTGACCCAACCAGGCACAGAAAACAGCACTCCCTCACCTCACTCTCAGAGAACCGTAACTACCCTAGCTTCAGGTGGACACGAAATCCCACGTGAAAGCCTAGCAACAGAGTTCGACACTAACTCAACACTCAATCCTCTAGATCACAGCAGCGTCCAACAAACACCTGCTGACGAATCCCATCAAGTTCCTGAAAGTGCTGTCTTGGTCGTCTGCCACTCCTCCGACGAACACAATATCAGTCCTGACATCCTAACAATCTCCTCCCAAACTCCAGTCCCTCAACTCCTAGGCGATCTCATTGAGAAAGGTATAGCAAGAAAGTTTTACCTCTCCATCATCATTGAACGACACATCAGAGTCGAAGCCCTTCTGGACACGGGGGCCGACATTACTCTAATGTCTGCTGAACTCCTCGAGGAAGTCCAAGAAGGAGCAAAGAGGACTAACAGAACCCTCAAACTCCAAAGGTGTGAACTGAACCTCCAAGCGTATTCCCATACGGGCCTACAACTGAAACATGTGGCTCCAATCCACCTGACAGTGGGATCAATGGATCTCATTCATCCAATATATGTTTCCCCACTCAAAACATACCCACTCCTCATTGGGAAAGATCTGCTTAATCGTTTTGAACCTCTAATAGACTTCAAGCGTCTAAAGATGTGGACACAAGTCCGTGAACCTCTGCCTTGCCAGTCATTGGACTCCAACGAGTCACAGTGTCAAGTCACAGACACCGCCCCCAACTCACAGAATGATGGTGCAGTATCAGAACCAAGGCCTGAACCAAGCTCAAGCAGCAAGGACCAGGACCCTCTCCTCTGCTCACTGCAAGAGCCTGAACCAAACGCAGGCCCCCTTCGAATCATGACGGCAATAGATGTCCACGGCACGTCAGTGTCAGATGCGACACTAGCCCTATGGGCAGAAAACTCAGCCATCAGCCTGAAGCTATATAAAATATTGAAGCAAAGACACCAAAGTCTACCACGTGTTGCTAAACACAGCCGCTTCCCTCTCAGTCCCTGGTCAACAACCATGGCCACCTCCAAGATCGTCTGCGCTGTAGACATACGATGGAACAACAGACATCTGAGTCACTACTTCCTCGTAGTCCCTAAACTACCACATGACATCTACATTGGAGCGGATATCATCGTCCGGCTCAATGCTTGCATTGATACCGTAAACGACATAATATGGGCTCCCCCGTCATGTCAACTGACAACGTCAGTCAATCTCAAGAACCTCCAATCTGGTCAAACCATGCCAGACGCATGCGCTATGATCACTGAGCAAGAAGCCACAATACCTGCCTACAGCAAGAGTGTCAGTGTCCGCCTCAACATGCGACCTGGCCAGGCTCTCAACAGTAAGCTAGGCTTCTTCCAACCTTCCAGGACCTGCCTAAAACTCGGACTGACCCTGGAAGCCACACCTCTCATTGAAGTGTCATCCCGTGCTGTGTATGTGTTGTTCAACAACTGTACGGCCCAAGACATCCACGTTCCCAAAGCCAGTCACCTGGGATGGCTCATCAACCAGGCGTTCCATGACTTTGAACTGACGGTACCTGTCATAGGCCCCATACCAGCCCAGCTGATGTCAGACGAATACAATGACACCATAACATTCACAAAACCTCATGAAGTCATTGCCATCACTTCCATTCTGCCGGTGTCCAAAGCAAGTGTCTGCCGTTCAGAGCTAACAGATGATACTCACCTCGCTGTCTACGCTGTCTCAACACAGCCTGCGACAGAATCACCTACACAGGTGACCATCGGGGCCCAAAGCCCCTCAAATGACTCAGCTGCAGAAGAGCCCTACGCAGGGTTCAACGCACAGATTCAGCAGATCCTGAGTGAGGCGGATGCCCTCCAAAATGAAGTGGATCGCCAAGGACTCAAAGAGGTTCTGCACAAGTACAAGGACTCCTTCGCAAAGGATTCATTGGACTGTGGACTAACCAACATCCACACCGTGCGCATCCCAACAAACCCAAATGCGCCACCCACATTTGTGCGGCAGTATAAATCCCAATAGTGTCATATGAGCCAGTGCAAGAAATTGTCGACTCCATGCTGAAAAAGGGGGTCATTCGGCCCTGTAACAGTACATACTCTGCCCCGATATGGCCAGTCATAAAACCCAACGGAAAATGGCGGCCCACCATAGATTATCGCAAGTTGAACCAACAAGTACCCTTGTCACGATGGCCTATGACCCAATTGGACCAAGAAATCCCAAAAATCAAAGGCTCGACAATCCTTTCCACACTGGACGTCGCTTCCGGGTTCTGGACGATCCCTGTCCACCCCGAAGACCAACATAAGCTTGCGTTCACCTTTGGCAATCAACAGTACACCTTCACACGGTGCCCTTTCGGCTACGCCAACTCACCAGCAGAATTCAACATCTTCCTGAATAAAGCATGCCCTGACGCCAGAGCAAGAGGCAACCTCGTTTATGTGGATGATGTTTTGCTGAAAAGTTTAAGCGTTGAAGACCACCTCAAAGAAATCGATCATGTTCTGAACCAGCTGACAACAGCAGGAGCTAAGATTGCCCTTCACAAAGGACAGTGGTGCAAAACCAAGGTGAACTATGTCGGCCTGCTCGTCGGACGAAACGGCATCGAGCCACAGTCGAACCGCATCCAAGCAATCCAAAGCATAAAGACGCCGACTAACATATCGGAACTGCGAAGCTTTCTGGGAGTGTGCAATTACTCACGACAGTTCATCGAGAACTATGCTGACATAGCACGACCACTAACGTCCCTCCTGAGAAAGGATGAAGCCTTCATTTGGACGGAAGCCCAGGACACAGCTGTGAGCCAGCTCAAACAGCGCCTGTGCTCTGCTCCTTGCCTGGCTTACCCAGACCCAGGAAAAGAATTCTATCTGGACGCTGGATTCTCCAGCCATTGCCTCAGCGCAGGCCTATACCAGCTCCATGACAAAGACAAACGAGTGGTCGCTTATGCCAGTAAAACGCTGCTTGCTCCAGAATGCAAGTATTCAGACTGCGAAAAAGCTTTGCTTTGCACTGTGTGGGCTATCCAGCGTTTCTCTAATTACATCGGTGCACAGAAAGTCATCATCGAGACTTGTCATCAACCAGTCACCTACCTCAACAGTCAACGAATCAGAGATGGCATGGTGACCAACGCACGCATAGCTACCTGGCTAATGACACTCCAAGGACGGGACGTTGAGGCGAGATATGCCCAAAACTACAAATCTTCACTTGGAAATGGGCTAGCGGCCTGCCAAAACTGCTCAACGGATACGTTGGACACCTCAGCGGAATCCAAAGAACCGCTACAACCACAACTGACGAATCACAGGTACTTCGAGGAGAATGTGTGTGAAGGGATGCCCACAGCATATGTCGATGACTGCTCCTACAATCACAAGGGCATATTAAAAGCTGGCGCGGGAGTGGTCTGGCTCAACAACGACCCTTGCCCACCGCAACAATTCAACGTAGGCCCTCACTCATCACAGTACGCAGAAATAGCTGCCATCCTCATCACGCTACAAATGGCTGCATCCCACGACATCAAAGAACTCCTCATCTGTACCGATTCGAACTACGCCCGTCTCAGCTTCACCTGCCATTTAGCTGGATGGAAACAGAATGGATTCAAGACAGCTAACAACAAGCCTGTCAAGCACCAGGAACTCTTCCAAGCAAGCGATGCCATTGTCACCAACCACGACATGATCGTTTACTGGAAAAAGGTTCGAGGTCATTCGCGTCAACCAGGACAAGATAAAGACTTCAATGACCAAACCGATGCCCTCGCCAAAGCAGGTGCATTACACGGAGAGTCCTGGACATTTCAAGCCCTCCCACCCAACCCACCCTTCTGTAGCAGCTATTACCCGCCACCAACACGCCACTGGCGTACAAAACCCCACCTCCTCCCACATTGCCCTATCATCTCAGTTCGCTGCTGACGATCTCCTCACTCTCCAAACTGCGGATCCGACACTGCGAACTATGGCACTTCACATTTCCGACCCCTTAAGTCATCCGATTGCCACCTCCGACCTAGCCACTTCCTCCGAGCTCCGCAAGCTCCACTCTATCAAGCACATGGTGCATCTGCGAGACGGCGTTCTCATTTATGTCCCTGAGCCCCTTACTGCGCCAAAGCTCGTAGTCCCTCAGGGCCAAAGGGGGATGATGATGACACACGCCCACGATGCACCATGCGCGGGACACCACGGTGCCAAGGCCACTTATGAGACACTCAAGCAAGTAGCATACTGGCCTGGCATGCAACAAGACGTGGCGGAATACGTAAAAGGGTGCCTGGTGTGTTGCCAGTGCCAACCGGCAAACCCGAACCACCGAGCCCCACTGCAAAGGAAAGGAATGACCTTCCCCTGGTCGGACCTCCAAATAGACTGGGTAGGACCCCTGCCACGGTCGACACGGGGTAACAAATACTTCCTCACCGTGGTTTGCGAATTCACAAAGTGGATAGAATGCCTCCCAGCTCCCAATGATACAGCAGAAACAACAGCCTGCCTGTTAATGAACCACATCTTTTCAAGATTTGGACTGCCTTTAAGGGTCAACTCTGACCGCGGAACCCACTTCACCGCCGAAATCATGCAGGAAGTGTGGAAACTCCTGGGTATACAGGCCAAGCTCCATATAAGCCATCACCCAATTTCCTCGGGTCAAGTTGAACGGGCCAATAGAACAGTGGTTAGCATGTTGAAGAAGTATGTATCCACCAATCAAAAGGATTGGGATATTAAACTTCCTTTGGTACTGATGGCTGCTCGGGCCACCCCTCACCAGTCTACCGGAGTACCCCCGTTCACATTGATGACAGGGAGAAGTATGACGCTACCACTACATCTGCTGTACCAACCAGGTGACCTAAATCTCGTCACCACCTATACTACTCACCAGTACCTGGAAGAGTTGCATCAGCACCTGAGAACGACTTTCGCCTTTGCGCAACAGCAACTCCAAAGAAGCGCAGAAGGTCGTAAAGCCTACTACGACCAAAAGGCCTCTCACCATGAGCTCAATGTCGGAGACAAAGTGTGGTACTACAGCTTTGCCAAACCAAAGCAGAACGCTTCTCATCGCCTGTCAAAGAAGTTCCTACCTCACTGGACAGGACCCCACGAGATAACAGACAAGCTCTCACCTGTCGCCTATCGAATCAAAATCAGACAAGGGCGCAGCGAGCCAGTCCTTCGATGGGTCCATCGAAACCAGATAAAGAGGCACCAGGGCTCAAACCAACAGGAAAAGGGGGAAGATCAAGCCCACTGACACAGACCGACAATCATATGCTCTGCACCACACTAACATAAATTCTGTCGTTCTAGGAGAACATATAGTAGCCTTGCTTAAACACAACACTGACACACTCTCCTCCGCCGCACTGCTAGGACCGACCTCTAGTAGAGAGGAGTTACTCCACACGTGACACTCGTTTGCTGCCTCACCCCATTCAGTGTCCGTGTGCCTTTTGTTTTGTTTTTGTGTGTCTTTCTGTGTGTTTTTCCTTTTTCCCTCTTTCGCTATAATTTCCTTTCTACTCTAGTCCCCTCATCAAGGAACTCCCTTAGCCGATCCTTAAACTCAGGTCCCGAAATTGAGATTGACTCCCTTCACTAACATTGCCAAAGATCATCAGAAACCGATGACTAGTCGACACCCCAGTGATACAGCCACAGGCATTAGCCTGCCCAACCAAACTCTGTGGATCACTGTCCCTAAGGGCTCAATCCTCCACATTGACGAGTTAGCATTGTATCACCTGACCGACGATGAGTATCAGGCTGAAATCGAAATCTCGCCCTTTTTCAAACAGCATTCCTTCGTCCTCGATCCCGAATTGGAAGAAAGGATCAAGGAGGAAGGAACGCAATTAATTGATTTGACTCCGGTCAATACAGCTTTAGAAGCTATTGCACGCCTTCCACCCGCTGGCGCGCCGATTATTCGGTCTTGGTCTGCCGCTGACACAGAGCTTTGCATCTCTACTATTGTAGGATATGTTGTGACTTTGACACTGGCCTTCCTCCTACACAAGCGAGTGAACGCCGTTCAAGAGTCTTTCAACAAATGCACGTCAGGCGTCCCGCGCTTTTTCTGACGTGATAAGACCGACCAAGAACCAGAACCTGAAAACTCAACAAACCTGATTGAGATCACGCCTATACCGTCTCGTCGAACCCTTGACAATTAATTCAATCAAAATGACCTGATTGCAAATCATCCTGAACCTTGCACCCCTATGTCCTCTCAAGTTTCCAACCTGTCCATTTCCAAATTGCCCTGCACCAGGGTTCAGTCAGTGATGGAGATGTTGTTTGTGTCTTGTGTGTGCCTGTTCTCCCTGTATCTTGTTCCAGCGCCCACCGACGTTCGCAAAGGGAACCTCACCGAGCGAAGGGGGATGTGTAGAACCTGGTCGAGAAAGAACGCACACACATGTTTAACTTAAGAAACTAATCTAACTTCATCCGCTCGTAAAATGAGCAAATGACCAACTTGCGTCCGGCCATACTCCCTTTACCACCCGAGAGACTTGTAAAACATGATAAGGTGAGGATGAACGGCCCGCGCTGCATCTGTTCGGAGTTAAAAACGGATAATTACTCTTTTGGAGACGCTCCAGAACCAGAGTGTTCGCGATACTGCGAGACCACTTGCCATAAAGTACCTTCCGATAAACAAAATTTGACTGACTTACGATCGTCTCAGCAAAGACGATCACCAGAGACATACGCAACGTGATACTCCTCATGACCTCAGAACCTCAGCTCTGGTCTCCTGCATTCCAGGAGGAAGCTGCCTCTTTTCTCTTACAACAAAAGGGACTTGTTCCAACATTGCATGTACAAAGGATCTTCCAGAAAGGACTTCTGCTATTAAAACCAATATACTCAAGAGACGATATTTGTATATGAATGTGGTATTTTATGTTTCATATATCTGACTGTAGTTATCAGAACTGAAGATATTTTTTATCTATGACTTAACCATTTAGTAGGTAAAATTATAGGTGTTCAGTATAAGTACCTCATGTTTGATATTGATGTAAGCCTTATTTTTATGCCAATAAGATGAAAAGGATGAATGTTGACTTTTAGCATCATAAGGTATGAGTATAACACTTTATAGAAATCTGCTAGGATATTTGGGCTCATGTGACATATTTATGAGCAGATAATGTATGCACGAAAAGAAGTCGTGTTGGGCGGGGCTCCGCCCTACAGAGACAATGTGATTGGGTCAGACAGTGAAAAGGATGGACTTAATTCTGTCCGATAAAAACAGATACCCCAACTTTGAGTTAGTTGAAGTTGGAAGCAGAGCTCAGAAAAAGATGAAAACACAAAGATAACGGTTGGAAACAACTGTTGGAAACCTGCAAGGAAACTTGGCTGAAAGTCTGGGCGTTGCCCTCCTGATCCTGCTGCGAAACATCTGGCTGATCATCTCAAAGACTTCAACACTGTCAACTTCAGACCAAAACTTGCAAAGAACTTCAAAGCCTTGCCATTCGCGCGCTGCCAAGAAGCCACGAATCGTAGAGAGGATTCCCGAGTGACGTCACGCAACAACGACACGGGGATTCCCTCAAGAATTAGGAGCCTTCAACTCAACCTTCAACTCACAGCAAGTAAAACAAACAGATCTCTTATTCGCTGAAGCTGAATTGAATTGAATGAATCGTTAAAAGATAACAATAACTGAGTCTTCTGTTTGTGACGTCCCCCAAGGTCGTCGCGATTCTTGGGAAAAGAGAATAGCATAACTTTCAAACTGCTTTGATCTTGCCATATGTGTGTATGTGTGTGTATGTGTGTTGTTTGTATTATACCCTAGAATAGTAAATAAACTCTCGATTCATTGTTATTGAATAGTCTGATGCCGTGATTTTCAAATCTTAAATTATTTGCCATAGATCGTGTTACCTGTGCTAAATATTAAATAAAAGGATAAAACCCTTACAAATCCTTACACTAATGTAAAAAAAAAAAAGTTATTAGCATTTTTAGAAATTTCATTATAACATTATAACACCCCAAACTTTTTGAGTACCATCAGGGCATGGTGCCGAAGAACCATACCGAGTTTCATAACGATACATCAATGCGTTCGTAAAATATAGCATATTACTACAAAATTCAACATGGCCGACGCCCAAAATGGCTGACATGGGAAAATTTGATATGGTTCGACTCGGCATGATGTGCTGAATCTAAAGAGACCAGTTTTGTGATTTTTAGCCAAACCATTCACAAGTTATAAGCAAAAATATGCATTTTTCGTATCTCCTGAACACTAGGTGGCACAGCACCGAAACACTGCAGGTAGCCTCAGTTCATGCTTGTAATAAAACACACCAAACCATTGCGGAGATATAGCCTCTGATCCATTTTTGTATTCTTGCTTTTCGACAAATTCGTTAGTGTGTTATTCCAGAATGCTTGGATGAATTGTCTTGAATTCCATAACTTTTTGCCAGCATGGTCTGTAGATGATTTGAGTCAATTTTGGTGAAAATCGGATGAACCGTCTATGACGAGTTCGAAAAAGTAGGTTTTGTGAACAATTGAAAATAGCGAAAAAACGAAACCTTACGATTTTTGAAATTTGGACTTCATTTGACTCGGCTTGAGGATTCAGAGGAAAATAGAATTTTCATTTTGTGGCTTATGGATCAAAAGTTATTAACATAAACATGAGTGAAACTTTGGACAAGTGGTGGCGCTAGTGAGTTTGAGTTAGAGACTCCAAATTTGTTGTGGTTACTATTGACACTATCCTCTATCAGTGTGCCAAATTTGACAACTTTCCCGCAATCGGTTTTATGGGCTGTCGTTGACTTTGCAGCAGAAGAAATGGAAGAAGAATAATAATAATAAGAACGCTAACAGAAACAATAGGTGCCTACGCACCTTCGGTTCTTGGCCCCTAAAAACATGGCTACTATAGTTAAACCGTGGTAACCACAAATTAAGTGTAGATTTGCTACACTAGGGCGACCATACTTCTTTTTCCAGGACATGTCCTGGCCAGGACTTCTAAAATGCCTAAAATGTCTGCATTTTGGCTTTGTTTTCCTTTTGACGTCAGGTGTGTTCGACTTGAAGCGGCGCTGCACAAACCAACATCAAAGTATGACATCAAAGTACCGCGAGAGCGATTCGAAAGCACAAGGAGCGTCTGCTCTCTACAGGTCTCATGGTTCTCTGATGTCATACACTGATCGGTCTGCGCAGCGCCGCTTCAAGTCGAACACACCTACGCTCTCTACAGTCCTCATACATTATGTATATGTGTGTTTGCCACCACTGAGAATTACCGGTCATTATGCAAGTTAAAATCAAATCATTGTTTCTCCATTTTGATTTTATGTTTACCTCAGCAGCCACTTACGTGTAGTTGGTTGCTTCCTAACAGACGTGACAGTTATTGAACTTGATGGAGCGGTTTAAGATTTTCTAACTAGACCATAAGGTTTTGTAAGATAAGATAAGAAGCCTAAATCAACTTAAGATTTCCTTCTCTAGTATAAATTTGTAAAAAATCCTAAATTCAATTATCATATCTTAAGTTCCTCTAATATGCCCCCGTTCTGCAACTGAGTATTAGTTGTGGCTTAGGGCAGTGCATTTCAAAACATGTTCCTGAACACTGCATATTTTCAATGTCTCCCTAATCGAACACACCTGTTTCAACTCATCAGCGCATTACAAGAAAATCCAGAGCATGAAATGGGTGTGTTAGATAAGAGAGACAAAACACTGGCCCTGGGGAATGTTCACAGACAACTTGGCACCAAGTTTTGTGTTGGGTTAGGGTTTTGTTGGATTCATTAAAAATACTGAATAATTGTGTGTATGATTGGATCAACCACTGCAGCTATCAACATAGTTCATAGTTCAACAAAGTTCATAAGAATAAATGACACATAAATTCAGACCTGTGGGATCGTAAGTCACATGTATCAAAAGAAAAAGTGAGCCTAGTGTTTTAGTGTCACATATTACCTAATAACTATTACACATACAACGTCTACACTTAAAAACATATCCAAAGTTTCACATTAATTAAGTTGAGGATGTCATAATTATAAATGGACTATTTGTTTTTGCACATGACTCTAAACACAGAGTTTAACAAATAAATGATGGTTAATAAGTAGTCAATTAGTTGAATGATGTTTGTTTCAGACCATTTTAGTCTGTCCACACCAGTACTTCGACACCAGGGTTTTAGGTATTCACATGTCCTGATCCAGGAAAGCAGCCACCTCTACAATTGTGCATTCATCTTAATGAGTTATACCTTAAGAAAACCAATTTGGAAAAAAAAATGTTTAGCTTAAATATTAGTTTTTACTCAGGTTACAAAGTTGTCAGACTTTCTTGTGTAAATTTTATAGTTAGTCATAACACATTATTTATTAATTTAATTAACCAATAAAATAATTTGTTTAGCATATTATTCAGTTGTTAGCCAACAAATGTAGGTGAACTATTTCATTACTATTGGACAATATACAGAAAGTGAAACAAGCTTGCAGCTGAAGTTTTAGATTGTAGTTTAATCTGAACCTTTTTATTTTCCTGCATGTGTCACAGTAGGCCAACTGTGGTTCTCAACTTCATCACATGGCTGCAAGTACAGATATAAACCATAGTCTGACTATGAAACCAGACCAAACATTTTCCTAGAACCGTAGGACACATTTACACAACAACAATGTTCTAAAAACTGACAACAGCATTGTCAAAACAATCCTTGTTCACATGGATCCATGAAGATGACTAAAAACACTGTATGTCAGGCCAGTAGCTGGCAGTGTCACTTGGCAAACAAACACTACACACCTGCTGACATAGTCTCACGGCTATGCATTTTCACGAATTAGAGTTTACATTGTTTACACAGATGTGATACCATTTTCAAAAACTTTGAAACCGGTTTTCAAATGTTTGCCTTTTCAGGCTAACAAAAATCCATTGTCATGTAAATGAACAGCCAAAACGCATATAAGGTTTTCAGTTATTACTTGAAAATATTATCATGAAACTGATCCCTTAGTGTCAGGAGTCTGGGTCCTGCGTTTCTCCCTCTCACCACCAGAGGTCACTGTCTCCCGGATTCAATTCCCCAAACTCCACTCACCTCATTGTGTCATTTGTCCCAGCTGTTTTCCTGATTGCTTTCCCTATTTAGGCTTCCTGTGTTTTCTGTTTGGTTCTCGTTTGTCTCATATTTGTACCAGGTATGCCTGTGATTTCTGTCCGCACTGTGCCCTGTGTATGTCTTGTTTTCAGTGGTTATGTTTTTTTTTTTTTTAAACAACAATTTTTATTTTCAAGGATTGTCATACAGGTTAAGACAACATTTCAATTTTTCATTATAACGGAATAAAAATAAATGAATAATAAAACATTTACTCAATACAAAAAAAAACAAACAAAAAAAAACAAACAAAAAAACACTACCCCTTAGTAAAGAAAAAATAAATAAATACAGCAATAACATACTTGTCTACATATTTTCAATGTCCATTAATTCCACAAAAGAGTCACCATCTAGACTCTCCAAAAAGTCATAGAACACCTTCCAGATGGACCAAAATACATGAAGTTTGTTTTTCAAAAAGTAGGTTATCTTTTCTAAGGCAAGGCATGTGGTCATCCCCTTTATCCATTGAGACACGCCCGGACTTTCTTCTTTTTTCCAAGAGCATGCAATTACACGTTTAGCTTCCAGCAAACAGAGAATTAACAACAATCTTTCATGTTTAGTGATTTTAAAATTCAGAGGACATATATGTAATATACACAACCTGGGATCAAGAGGAATTACTTTATCAATGATTTGACTTATAATATTTTAACCCAAAAACAGTTAACTTTAGTACATTCCCACATACAATGGATTAAAGTTCCCTTTTCTTGTTTACATTTATAACATATATCAGGAATATTCGGGTTAAAGTGATGTATCTTAACTGGGGTGATATATTGTCTACTCAACCATTTATACTGAAGCAGTCTCAAATGAGTACTCATTGTCTGAGTTTGGGCTTTTAAACATGCTATTTGCCACTCTTCCTCAGTTATATCAGCCTGCAGGTCAGATCTCCAAGCTTGAAGTCTGTCATTAAATGATTTTTTAGATTTGGCCACAAACTGTTTATACAACAGAGATACCTGACCTCTACCTTTTAAACAGTTAAGTGTAATATTTTCCAAAGTAGAAAGAGGAGGCTCAACCAAACTTTGGCCTTGTCTTGATTAAATCTACGTAATTGCAAATATTTGAAAAAGTGTTTTTGCGGAATTCCAAACCTTGTCCTAATTTCTTCAAAGGACACAAAGTTTCCTTCATTATAGAGATCAGACACTTTACTAATACCTTGGATTGACCAGATTTTAAAACCTGAATCGGCTCTACCAGGACGAACATTTTCATTACCAAAAATTGGTGAAAAGCGCGAGAGTTGTAGTAATTCATCTAGATGAGCAAGAGCCTCAAACCAAACTGTTATAGTATTCCTGGTATATGGATTTTTAGTATCTTTAATTAACTTCTTAGCATCAGCTGAATATAAATATAAATTCAAAGGAATTGGAATAGAGTGCGCCTCTATAGATACCCAGGACGGAGGATAATCTTTCTCAAAATAAAACATTGCTGCTCTAATTTGAGCTGCCCAGTAGTACCATTTTAAGTTTGGTAGGTTTAACCCCCCTCTGTCATAAGGCAAATACAGCAAAGAGAGCCTGAGACGAGGGCGTTTGTTGTTCCAAATGAAGTTTGTGAAAGTTTTTTTCATTAAGACAAAAAAAGAGGAATGTGGAGGGAGGGGGATGGACTGGAAGAGATATAATAATTTGGGTAAGATTGACATTTTTAGTATATTAACACGGCCAATTAGTGAAATAGGGAGTTTTGTCCATCTGTTCAGCAGACCAGTTATAAAATCTGATATGGTCTTATAATTTGCTGATACAATTTCATTTACAGTTGGTGTAATTTTAATCCCAAGGTAAGTAAAACCTTCTTGTGAGATTGTAAAGGGTGACTGAACTGGGGGGGAAAGCCTTTCTGCTTTATGGAGGAACAGCAGCACAGATTTAGAATTATTAATTTTATATCCTGAGAATTCTCCAAACGTTTCAATCAAATTTAGCAATGCTGGGATAGACTGTTTTAGATTGGAAGAGAATATAATTATATCATCTGCGTATAATGAAATGCGGTGTTCTGAGGAGTCAATTATGATTACGAATTGCCATAGCCAAAGGTTCGATTGCTAAGGTGAAAAGCAAGGGAGAGAGTGGGCAGCCCTGGCGTGTTCCCCTGAAAAGCCTGAAAGGGGTAGATATTGTTCCATTTGTTAATATCTCAGCTGAAGGATTAGCATACAGGATCCGGACCCATTTCATAAACTTATCCCCAAACCCCATTCTTTCCATAGTTTTGAACAGGAACTGCCACTCAATCCTGTCAAATGTTTTTTCGGCGTCTAATGACAGTAGTGCATTATCGCAAATATTGGATATCTCATGTAATATATTTAGTACTCTACAAATATTATGCAAACCTTGTCTCCCCCAAACAAAGCCGTTTTGGTCCATGTGAACCAGCTTGGGCAAATGTATTTCTAATCTCTTTGCTAACATTTTGCAAAGAATCTTTAAGTCATTATTCAGGAGAGAAATTGGTCTATATGAACCACAATCAGTTTGCATTTTTCCAGGTTTTAACAGCAGAGTAATCACCGCAGTATTCAGAGAGGGAGGCAAAGCCCCATTATTCAAGGATTCCTGGTACATATCCAAAAGGGGGTAAATCAATTTATGATGGAAAATTTTATATAACTCTATTGGTATGCCATCAGGCCCTGGGGTCTTCCCTCCTTTCATACTGTTAATGGCCTCAAACAGCTCCTCAGATTTTAGGTCATCTTCAAGGGATACCATGAAACCCAAATCTGTGGACTTAAAGTCCAAAGCATCCAAAAAGCTTTTTGTCTCTCTGCGGCACTCTCTGAATACTCAGAGCTGTAAAGAGTCTGATAGTAGTTCCTAAAGACCTCATTTATCTCAGTTTGATCAAATGTTGTCTCACCCTCCTTTATCTGAATGGAATTTATGGCTCTTTCAGTTTGTAACTGCTTAATACGCCAGGCTAGTAACTTACACACTCTCTCCCCACCTTCATAATAAGTCTGTTTTAGTCTCATCAAACTTTTCTTTGCATGTTCTGATGAAAGCTCATTATATTTCATTTTAAATTTGTGCAGTTCCAACAGAAGGTCAGGAGTAATTTTTTTGCATATTTCAGATTCAATTTTCTTTATTTTGCTTTCAAGTTCTACCATTTCTACTTGACAGCGCTTATATTTATAATTTGTATAACTAATCATTCGTCCTCTTATAAAAGCTTTAAATGCTTCCCATCTGACTGAAGCAGATGTTTGATTTGTGTTTATTTCAAAATAAAAATCTATCTGTTTATCAATAAACTCCAAAAAGTCGGGATCTCTCAACCAAGTTATATGTAAGCACCATCTTGGGGATCTGCATAAAAAGTTAGGAAAGTTTAAAATAAATGAAATTGCAGCATGATCTGAGATTAATATGCTATCATACCAGCATTTACTAACTTTGGAGGATAGATCAGTAGACAAAATAAAATAATCTATACGAGAAAATGTTTTATAAGTACTAGAGTAACATGAATAAGTCAAACTATCTGGGTGTCTGTTCCTCCATATATATATTAAATTAAAATCTTGCATATACTGTTTTAACTCTATTCTGGTCTGTACATGAGAGGAGTCTGATTTAGTTGATCTATCTAATTCTGGATATAGAGCACAATTAAAATCTCCCCCTATAACAAAGTATCCTGGCAGTTCCGCTAATATTAAAAATAGATTTCTGTAAAAAATAGGATTATCCACATTGGGCCCATAAACATTCACTAAATTCAGTCTAACAGAAAGGATCTCAGCTTGGATGATTATATACCTCCCTAGTGTGTCCTCAATAGTATTAATTATTTGTAAAGGTATAGATTTATGTATAAGTATAAGAACCCCCCTGGAGTATGAATTAAAGGAGACTGAAAACACTTGTGCTGGCCATCTCTTCCTCACCATAACCACATCCTCTGGAACTAAGTGAGTTTCCAGAAGGAACACTATTTTAGCTTTCATTTGCCTAATTCTATTGAACACTTGTTATAACTTCACAATTTTGTTTAGACCCCTTACATTCCAGGATGTAAATTGAATATCAGATAGGGGAACCTTTATCGTATATACAGTGTATTTCCATTCTTGCTAAAATAACTATAGTATGTATATAGACTATTATTGTGAAGAAAATGTAAAAAAAAAAAAAAAAAACACATAGTAATGGGAAAACACAGCCATACAGAACAGTTGGCCAACAAACGGGTATTTCCCCAAATGAAATACCCTCATCCCTCCTCCCCTCCCCATTTAAACACTTCCCAAGGTCTTCTCGAGAGAGCCTGATTATGGAACTATGCCGGTCCACCCGCGATCTCTTCACGGTGAGGAACAGAATGTCTGGTGGCTGGATGGGTCCTGCAACATTCAGAAATGTCAACCCAACATCACAAAAAAAAAAAAAAAAAAAAAAAGTTTGCTTAGGTTCATGAAACTGACCCCAAAGAGAAATATCTTCCTTCAAGTCTTGCTAAGCATTAATATCCTTCAGGTCTTGCAAAAACCTCTGAGCGTCCGGAGGGTTATCAAACAAGTGGCGCTTTCCCTTGTACAGTATTGTTCAAAATAATAGCAGTACAATGTGACTAACCAGAATAATCAAGGTTTTTAGTATATTTTTTATTGCTACGTGGCAAACAAGTTACCAGTAGGTGCAGTAGATTCTCAGAAAACAAACAAGACCCAGCATTCATGATATGGACCCTCTTAAGGCTGTGCAATTGGGTAATTAGTTGAATTAGTTGAAAGGGGTGTGTTCAAAAAAATAGCAGTGTGGCATTCAATCACTGAGGTCATCAATTTTGTGAAGAAACAGGTGTGAATCAGGTGGCCCCTATTTAAGGATGAAGCCAGCACTTGCTAAACATGCATTTGAAAGCCTGTGGAAAATGGGTCGTTCAAGACATTGTTCAGAAGAACAGCGTACTTTGATTAAAGAGTTGATTGGAAAGGGGAAAACCTATAAAGAGGTGCAAAAACTTATAGGCTGTTCAGCTAAAATGATCTCCAATGCCTTAAAATGGAGAGCAAAACCAGAGAAACGTGGAAGAAAACGGAAGACAACCATCAAAATGGATTGAAGAATAACCAGAATGGCAAAGGCTCAGCCAATGATCACCTCCAGGATGACCAAAGACAGTCTGGAGTTACCTGTAAGTACTGTGACAGTTAGACGACGTCTGTGTGAAGCTAATCTATTTTCAAGAATCCCCCGCAAAGTCCCTCTGTTAAAAAAAAAGGCATGTGCAGAAGAGGTTACAATTTGCCAAAGAACACATCAACTGGCCTAAAGAGAAATGGAGGAACATTTTGTGGACTGATGAGAGTAAAATTTTTCTTTTTGGGTCCAAGGGCCACAGGCAGTTTGTGAGACGACCCCCAAACTCTGAATTCAAGCCACAGTACACAGTGAAGCATGGTGGTGCAAGCATCATGATATGGGCATGTTTCTCCTACTATGGTGTTAGGCCTATTTATCGCATACCAGGGATCATGGATCAGTTTGCATATGTTAAAATACTTGAAGAGGTCATGTTGCCCTATGCTGAAGAGGACATGCCCTTGAAATGGTTGTTTCAACAAGACAATGACCCCAAACACACTAGTAAACGAGCAAAGTCTTGGTTCCAAACCAACAAAATTAATGTTATGGAGTGGCCAGCCCAATCTCCGGACCTTAATCCAATCGAGAACTTGTGGGGTGATATCAAAAATGCTGTTTCTGAAGCAAAACCAAGAAATGTGAATGAATTGTGGAATGTTGTTAAAGAATCATGGAGTGGAATAACAGCTGAGAGGTGCCAAAAGTTGGTTGACTCCATGCCACACAGATGTGAAGCAGTTTTAAAAAACTCTGGTCATACAACTAAATATTAGTTTAGTGATTCACAGGATTGCTAAATCCTAGAAACAAAAACGTTTGTACAAAATAGTTTTGAGTTCGTACAGTCAAAGGCAGACACTGCTATTTTTTTGAACACATCTCTTTCAACTAATTGCCCAATTGCACAGCCTTAAGAGCGTGCAGATCATGAATGCTGGGTCTTGTTTGTTTTCTGAGAATCTACTGCACCTACTGGTAACTTGTTTGCCACGTAGCAATAAAAAATATACTAAAAACCTTGATTATTCTGGTTAGTCACATACAGTATTGTTCAAAATAATAGCAGTACAATGTCATGCACAAAGTAGCTGGATGCAAGATGCCATAACGCAGTTCGGGGATGTTGAGATCGCGAAGATCCTTCTTCACCGCGTCAAAACGTTTCTGTTTCTTGTGCAGTTCAGCTGACACGTCAGAAAAGAACATAAGCTTTCTTTTGTCCAACATCACTGTGGCTTTTGCTCGAGCTGCTGTCAGAGTACGGACTTTGTCAGCATAATTTAGAAATTTCATTATTACGGCTCTCGGTGGAGAGTCAGAACGATCTTCGGAGAATCTGCCGATTCGGTGAGCTCTCTCAATTACAAGAGGAGCAGGAAAGTGTTCCGGGCCGAGGATCTCAGGAAGTAATTTCTCTAAAAAGGCACACGTATTCTTCCCCTCGATCTTTTCTGGAAGTCCCACTAAACGTCGATTGGACCGACGACTGCGATTTTCCAGGTCATCAACTTTTAGTGAGAGATTCTATGGCAGTTTTGCGTTCTGCGTTTGCAGCTCTGGGACGTTATCTTCTTGAGTGCCTATTCGATCCGCGGCTTCTGTTACCCGTGTTGTGAGAGCTTTAAGATCGCACTGCACTCCGTTGATCGCCTGAAGCAATCCATCAAATCGCACACCAAAGTCCGATTTCAGTGAGTGGATAGCCTCAAGCATTGCAGACTCCTGGCCAACACCCGACGCTCCTTCCTCGCCACTAGCTTCATTGGATTTAGCATCTGCCTCGACCTCTCCTGGTACAGTCGATTTGACTTGTGTCTGTGTCGTTTTCATTGGTTTTGGTGGCATCTTGAAACATTAAGATGCATCCGAATTTAAAATGGGATCAGTCGGTCAACGTTTGTTGAGTTAAAGTAGATAATTTAAGTCAGTATTTGTTGCGGAGCTCCGATTCGTGTCCACTCAGCACCGCGCCATAACCGGAAGTCCTCAGTGGTTATGTTTGCTCTGGCTTTTTCCCCTTCGGGGTGGTTTCATTTGTGTTTTTGTTTGTTTTGTGATTTATAAATAAAAGAAACACCATTTGCCAGCATTTGAGTCTTCGTCTCTCCCGTCCCATGACACTTAGTTGTAAGTTTTAACATCTGTATTTTTATGTTTCCTTGATTTTGTTTTCTATTGTGTGCGTGTTATGCTTTGGTTTTGGTTAATTTACATGTGATTTCTTACTCTGTCAATTTTGTTTTACTAGCTTTTCTTTAAAACGTTGTGAATAAGAGTTCTCAGATGAATGTCTTTACATAAAAATGGCTAAATAAATAATGTTTGGAGAAAAATCTTATTGGACCATCCCTTTCAATGTTAGATGAGAAAAAGTTTGACACCATGATTGGTGATGGTGATCTATGTCAGCCAATACATCTTTCCAGTGATCGATGGTCGACCAAAACTTCTGATCGGAGCACCGTCATTTTTTTACCAAGCTATATATACTCAAGTTAAGTAAAAGTTAAAGAGGTCAGCTGGCTTGACTCTGAAAGTCTTGACTGAAATTGTAATCAAATGAAGAAAATATTAAGTTTGAGATGACTGAAATTTATTTTAATTTTAACAATTTTTATATACAGACAATCTGATAATCTGAACAAAATAACCATAAGCAAAAAGAAAAGTACAGGAAAGGATTTTCAGGATTAAAAAACGAAATAGTGAACAAATTACTTGTGTTTGCATCATCGTTATCATCCAGTACCCAAAATACTCATTTAAAGTAAGTCATGAAGTATTATTGTTTTTTTTTTAACTCTTCCCCCCACATTGAAGAATTTCAACTTTGCCCACCGAGGAAAAGTTTTGTCAGACCAGCTTTAAGGTAACTCAGAGCATCTTTATTTGCTTCCTCAGCTTCAGCGGTTCTTCTAATTTCTTCAAGCTCTCGGACCCAGTTTTCTTTCCCAGCTTCCTTCAATCTGGGGATGAAGAAGTCGAGATGCTGAAGAGTGAAGGCAGAGTCTGGTTTTAATGCGATCTGAGACAGATTCTTGATGGTCTTGTAAGCATTGAACAGAAGAATTGATTTTTGATCTTCAAGCTCCTGCAGATCTTTGTCAAGCGAATCCATTATAATTGAAAACCTCTTGCATTTTTCTTGAGCTTTTTCAAATTTCTTATTAAAGTCATCAAATTCCATCGTCATAAATGAGGATTTGATGATGTATTTCTTGTTCTCTTTGACATGTTTGCTGTGATGACACTTCCCAGTGCACACAGTGCAGTAGCCTTTCTTCATGACTTCACATTTGCTGGGATCAGAAACCCACCAGCAGTCAAACTCATGACAGTTTTCCTTACAGACGGTGCAGGTCGTCGCCTTCCTGTTCTTCCATGAAGCACTTTCAATGGGCACCTTCTCTTTGATAGTGTTTTTGACTTTAATGGTAAAGTTTTTACAATTTTCAATTTTTTCCTTGTTTTGCTTTATTGCCTCCTGAATCTGAAGTTTTTATACTTTTTTCAGCTCCTTCTCTTGAATTCGCAACTTTAAGTTGCAGATGGCCGCTTCTAATTGAATGCGCTCAATGAGGACATCTGAAGTCATTTCTAAACTTCTTCTGTTCATTTCATTCATAGACAGAAGGAAATGCCTTATGCTGTCCACGCTGGCTTCCCAGGCGTCGCTTTGAGCACGAATGTGACGCTCTTGAGTGTGACGGGCATCAGCCTGCCGATTGTTGAATAAGAAATAAACAGGTTGGCCACTTTTGTCTCTTCTGCAGGGGACTTTAACTTTATTGATGGCACTGAGGACATTTTTGGGTGCCATACCATCAGAATGTGTGATTAAAAACACAATGTTGTTCATAATGTCTTTTCCAAACAAAGACAGAATTGAACTGACAATGTAATGCTGTCTGTCTGAGAGACGATTCTTAGATGCTTGAATCACGAAACACACGGCATCAACTTCACGAACTCCAGCACTGCTCTGAAACAGAGTGGCTAAATTCGCTGCAACTTCCAGATCTTTTTCCAGTCCTCTAGTGTCTCCGTAGCCTGGAGTATCAATGATGGTGAGAGATGTGGGACTTTCTACAGAATAGACCTCATACATGGTTATTTCAGATGTTTGTGATTCTGATTGATCTTTGGCTTCTTCTTCTGTGATTTCATACCATATTTCTTCCTCAAACTTCACCTTCAGTAAGTAGTTGACTATAGTGTTGATAAAAGTTGTCTTGCCAGCTCCAGTCTCTCCAACCAGCAGAACAATTTTGTTTTGTTTACTGGTGTCCTTTTTCCCATAAGTCCATTTTCTGACTTTCCCATTTTCATCAAGGACTTTTCTTTCTGTATGTAGACGGATTCGTTTTGGAGGACCTTCATGAATCAGAATTGATCTGCGTGGTGGAATAATTGGCTGTCTGTAAAATAAGGCGGCAAATATTTCTCAGAAATTTTGTATTAAGTTTACCTAATTAGACCTCAGTGCTGCAATGTAAAAAAAAAAAATCAAGTTGTAAATAAAACAGTTTATTGGACCATGTTTTACAAGAAAATGCAATTTCAATATTTCTACTTAATTATTTCACTTTTAATTCAGTGTTTTACTTGCTGTTTCTTTGTAATTGCTTGTGAAAACTATTTTTTTAAGTGTGGGCCACAGGGCTGCACAGTCACCTCTGAGTAATACAAGAAATGTCCAATGAAAATTGGTGAGAGGAATTTGCATGCCAAGCCATTGATTTTATTCAGAGAATAAGCCTGCCTAGTAGAAGGGGCTGTAGCCTGAACAGTCTCTAATGTAAGTCGTCATGATACCACATTGGCTGCATGATTGAGCTCCCCCAGGATGTGAATGGCATGTAGTGATTTGAGCCACCTCCAGAGGACGAGGCAAATGAGAATGCTGTGACCGAAAATGGGGCACTGCATTGTTCATTGTCAGAAACCAACATTTGTGACCCAGAGATTGAGAAAACTGCTCTTTTGGTGAAAATGTGGTGGAACGAGAGATGTCAATAGTGTGTCCCCTCAGCCCTCCTCCAGGGAGGGAGTGACAGTATCACCACCCCCTGGATAATAGCAGTTCCCTCCATCTCTGGGTCGTGGACTTCCTGGAACACTTAGCAGTGCCCTGAGAAGCAGGCTGTGCCGCCTTCTTGCGGGAGGCTTGACTTTATGGCTGTGTCCAAGGTGTAGCAGATGTTGACACCCAGAGGTCACCCTTGGCATCAAGCTGACAAAGAGGTTCACCTCGGCAGCTTTGCGTCAGAACTACCGTAATACAGGCTTTTCAATGCCATGGCTTGATGTACTTGCAGCTGATGTCAGTTTACAGGCAGTGGATGCACGCTGACATCTTATATACCCATATGTGCAGTGGCTTGGCATGCAAATTGCACTTTCTTGTACTACTCAGAGGTGATTGGGCTCACAACTGAGACCCCATTATGTCAGTAAAAAAGGAACACAAAACTGTACAGCATTCACACTAACAAAGCAATGTATTTTTAAAATGTCACAACATTGTGCAGTCTAAGGCTGTAAAAACCATAGAGCTATACATTCCCAGACATAATAGTATAACCTCTTAGAGGTAAGAATTGTTTCTGTTTTTGTGTATACTTAATATGTACTGTCCCATATGTAGAATTATTACATTAATTCAACTAAATGCTGTGAAAAATCATTCTTTAATAACTATTGCAGATATATTCATACAAGTGCTGATTGAGCATTAGTGATGAACACCTGCTGTTAACAAGAAGAATCACTGAAGGGAAACAAATAACAAGAACAGAATAAACAGAGAAGAGATTAGCAGAAACACATCAACCATAACTAACTTCCAGCCACAACCTTAGATGAAGTCAACTGAAATAAAAGGCATTAAATCTCTCATGATTATTTAATGATTAAGGATGATTAACCAACTCCAAAAACAGCATCAGCTTTACTTGTTACTAATCAGTTTGATTTTCTGTCAGACGTCTACAAAAGTTCTTATTGAGAGCTTTAGCTCTGTAGTCAGTGTTGATGTTTAATTTATGTTTTTGTTACAGACACCATTATAGTAATCTGTTTTTCATTTAGTTGGGCTCTTGACCCTTTTTTAAGGGTCACTAAAAGCACTTGTGCATTGCTAAAGAAATTTATTATTGGTAATTAGCCCAATGCCCAGCCAGGCAAGAATTGCAGCAGAGGGAAGGAAATCAAAAATAGTCACCTTAGTAAGTTAATGTATATAAAAATGTTTTACATTTAACTAACATTTAGTGTAGGCTATTCAACTTGAACCTCAAAATTAATAATCAATAAATTCTTGAGCACCAACAGAAGCCCATAGTAGTTCTGTAAGTTCTCTTTAATGTGTGTGTGTGTGTGTGTGTGTGTGTGTGTGTATTTCATTGTTGCAACAACAATTCCATTCTAATTTTAAGTGCCATTATTTAAAAAGATTTTATTGATGCTGTTTCGTAGACGTTTGGTTGTTATGCTTTCAAATAGTATGTCATAGGCTATGTATATTGTTGTGATTTTTTTTTTGTATCATATTTTGAAAAGTGGTTGATGATAATTAAAATGCATCTCCTGCAGGTTCAGATAGTTCCCACACCCATTGTTTTAACTATACACGACTGATTTGATGTTTAATAAAAAACTGTAAAAGAATAATGGATGATATCGTATGAGCTGATATTTTTTTGATTATATCTCATGAATGGAAAATAACACATAACATGATGTTATGTGAGTATTTTGTCTTATTTTATACATATAATAGCCTCATGTCTTTCTAATCAAACCACGGATATTTGAATTTAAAATCCCAGACTTGTGCAATTTTTACTTTTTTGAATTTTCGTGTCCACAGGTAGCTAACAACAGCATCAATTGCATTAAGATTTAAGTATACTTTGGGCTCAAGGGGCAGTTTTTTGCTTTTAAAAATGTGAGACGCAGCACAGTGGAATGGAAAAGAGAACAGTGGTTTTAAAAAAGTAACTCCTTTGAACTTGACACAATGTTTTAAAATGCATCATTATGCGTGATGAGCGTGCACCGTGATAGAATTTCAGAAGAATTTCAACTCACCTGGAATCCATGGTGATCACTGGACTGAAAGTGTCCACCTCACTGAAGCTCTAGCGCTGGAGTGTCTGTCTGAGCAATCAGCTTTGAAGGAAATACTGGTTTATTTAACAAGCCTAACTGGCTGAAGTCCCTCCCAACCAAATGTGCCTTCTGTGTCATCTGAATAGTATGCTATAAAAAGCCAGGAACATTTATGAAAGTATGCTGTCAAAAATGTGCACTTCATCCTAGTTATTTATTTGTTATTATTTGTTGTAGTCATATATAAATCATTATCCTGAAGAATAAATATTCCACTGCATAAAATATGTTTTCATGCTTTTCATTTTTGTGTGTGTGCTTTAAAAATATTTTTGCTGATCATTGAGAAAATTATGATGAAATAATTCACATTTTCAATTAAATTACTGAAGAAGAAGAAAAAAGTAGTATCTACCTTAAATGAGGGGGATACATGAGAGGGAGCCCTGGTCAGTGATTATCCAAGATAATAAATTAAAGAATAAATGTACAATACATATAATAATATTAACACTTATTATATTCCACTCTGGGCCAGATTTACTAAGCGGGGTAAATTAGCGTGAGAGCGCAATTCCAAAAAAGTGCTAATGAGAGTGAAAATTTCTGCGGGTGATTTACTGACAATGCGCATTTAAAGAACACAGGTGCAGGCAGATCATCTCCATAATGACCAACACAATCTACCAAGAGCAGCGCAAATTAGCGTTTGCATTAAGACATGACACACTATGCACTTATGCACTATGCACTCAACCGTGTAGTGTATGAATTATAGTATCCCAAATGGATCACTAACGTTTTTTTGCTAACCAGAAATTCAAACCGTTCCCCAGTCGATGGTAAATGATATTTAACAGCAGTAACACAAAGCCAAACTATCACCAAAAATGAACTCATTATTTTTGTTATTTATACTAATAGTACCCGTCATGACCATTTGTCTCCGCAAGAGAATGTTGCTTGTACGATCCAAAATAAATATGGTTGCGGCTGTGGCTGCTGGAAATGTAAACATGAGCATATAGTGGCCATAGAGGCAAACACAGCAACTGACTTAAAGCACTCAGCTGCTCGGATTGAGTTGTAGGCAAACATTAATGCCTTGAATTTTATGCGAGCAGCTATTGGTAGCCAGTGCAAATTGATAAACAGAGGTGTGACGTGCATTCTTTTCGGCTCATTAAAAAAATGCTCTTTCTGCCGCTTTCTGAATTAATTTTACAGGTTTGATAGCACTGGTAGGAAGACCTGCAAAGAGAGCATTGCAATAGTCCAGCCTGGACAGAACAGGAGTTTGAACAAGGAGTTGTGAAGCCTGTTCTGGAAGAAAGGGCCTGATCTTCTTGATGTTGCATAAAACAAATCTGCACGACCAGGCAGTTTTAGCAATTTGGTCTGAGAAAGTCAGCTGATCATCAGTCATTTCTCCAAGGCTGGTGAAAGAAAGGTTGGAAGGTGAAATTGTGATGAAATGATGGGTTTGATGGTGCAAGGTTGAGTTGAAGGTTTTAAGGACGGTTGAATCTTTTATTTTAACCATATTAAATAGTAGTCTATCCCAAGGCACCTTTCCCTTAAGCTAAACATTATTTTTAGTGATCTCCGACTGGCGATGTCGAATATCATTAGCGCCGACGTGGATAACAAGCTTACTGAATTTACGTTTAGCATTAGTCAGCACTTTTAAATTTGCCAAGATGTCAGGCGCTCTGGCTCCTGGTAAACAATGGACTATGGTGGCTGGTGTCTCTATTTTCACGTTCCGTACAATAGAATCACCAATAACTAGAGCACTTTCATCAGGTTTCTCAGTGGGTGCTTCACTGAGTGGGGAGAACCTGTTTGATGTTCTGATCGGAACGGAAGAGCGGTGTTTTGACCGATGACTAGGCCGCCTCACAGTCACCCAGTTGCCCTGCTGCATGGGCTCAACCGAAACCGAATAATGTACAGGACTCCCTGAGCTAGTCGCATCCAAAGCAGTATCTACAGCCCTCACATTCTTACTATTCTCAACTAAAGTTTGGATGCGTGTCTCTAGTTCTAAAACCTTCTCTGTCAGCCTAACTATTTCCCTGCATTTATCACATGTGAATCCCTCGCTGCTGACAGAGACACTGTACTGTACATGTGGCAAACAGTGCAAACAAGAATAGCAGGAGAAGAAGCCATTACTCACCGTGATCAATGAATGATACCAACTTAACTTACCACTTTCCACTGTTGTTTGATGAGCTCGTGAAAAACGGAGCGAGAAAAAAAGAAAACAATAATAGGCGCGAATAGAAACGCTAATGGAACTGCGAGTGACAAGCTAACTGGCTATCGAGTTGCACTCGTGGTTTTAAAAGCGAACGATTAAATTAGTTAGATTAGTTTTAAAGATAACACCAGAAACATGATGGGAATTAAGTTATTTATTATCACTTTAGACAAAAGGGAGTGAAAGTAAGGTAGAGATTCATTAAAAAGCAAAGGTACACAGAGCTACAATCACAAACCTCCCAGCAGCACAACAGACTGAAGCAATCCAATGTGTAAATATGCTAATAGTGTGAGTTGTGATAGTAGGTCAGGTGGGCTGTAACACTATACATGGACACACATTTAAATTTGGTACAAATATTTTGTTAATCAAATGTTCTTGTTCACAATAATTTTTATTCTTTTCACCTTTTATATTTTTAGACTGTTAACCTTTCATATGGGCAGCAAAAGGTAAAAGGAGCATTCATTCATTCCAAGCTCAAGCTCTTTCCCTTTGTCTACAGTTATATAATGCTGAAGCATATATAGTTCCAAATAGTTTATGTAACATACCCTCTCTCTGTTTGAACCTATAACGTATGTTACACCCTCAATTGTAAAGGCCTCACCTTGCTCTCAAACCATCCACATACAATGTCAAAGCCAACAAAAATATGTAATTAATTATCACTTTCTGTTATGAAATGGGCCTTCAAAAGACAAAGGTCGCATGTGGTTTGAGGAGCACTAACTCACAACATCATCGGTGCTTCTCAATATCATAACCGATTCTTTCTTACTTCCACACTCCCGGAATCCAATCAAACTCTGCCAGGATATATTCATTTTTTATTTGCTTTGTGACGAGGCGATGAAGGAGGACAGAGGAACAAAGACACAAAGTCGCTTTGCAAAATCTTCACCCTCTCAATAGATTGAAGTGTCACCTGAACTGCTGAAACATCACAAACCTAAACCAATGCACTTGCAAAAAACAAACAAATCCTCTTCTTACTCTTCCTTGCATTTCTCCTCTGAGTTAGTGTCTTCTAACTGAGCTTTTTAATAAATGTGGCACAGATACCGTTTAGCTCTGTAACAAATTGTTTATTTTCTGCTATTGTAAGTCACTTTGGATAAAATCATCTGCTTGACTGTAAATGTCAGAAGCATCCTGAGAACAATGCAAGGATACACATGTGCATCCTATGTAGAAGCCTTGTGTTGAAACTAGGGCTTGACATTAACTTTTTTGCTCACCAGCCACTGTGGCTAGTGGTTTTCCGAAATTACTAGCCACTTGGCATTTTCACCTGCCATAATTTTGTCTTTTTTTTTGTCATAATTTTAACGTTTCACTAAAGTTACTGCATACTAAAATGGAATTGATTTCCAGGTCTTTTTTTTGTTGTTTTTTGTCTATTTAAAGGGCATTTTTCCCTAACCGTATTATCATCATCTTTTATATCAAATTCTTACATTTTATTAATAAAATCACTTAATATAATAAGACACTAGGGCTGTTACCCATCCAATGAAATCAGTATTAACAAAAACGATCTTTCCACTGCAGAATAAACAGAAGCAACTGAAGTGGCATTTAGAAGCATTTACACAGACAGTTTAATGAAGCTGAAATATAGCACGAATGCATTTAGACTGCAAAATTATAACAGCATAAATAAGGTTATGAGCTTGGTGTTTTAAGTTATTATTTTTTCTATGGTCAGCAACCATATCACCCTGCAGCCCGAGACTGGTTAACCACTGAAGCTAAGCAGGGTTGAGCCTGGTCAGTACCTGGATGGGAGACCTGGGAAAACTAGGTTGAAAACCAGTCAGTATCTGATGTGACCACCATTTGCCTCACGCAGTGCAACACATCTCCTTCGCATGGAGTTGATCAGGTTGTTGTTTGTGGCCTGTGGAATGTTGGTCCACTCCTCTTCAATGGCTGTGCGAAGTTGCTGGATATTGGCAGGAACTGGAACACGCTGTCGTATACGCCGATCCAGAGCATCCCAAACATGCTCAATGGGTGACATGTCCGGTGAGTATGCTGGCCATGCAAGAACTGGGATGTTTTCAGCTTCCAGGAATTGTGTACAGATTCTTGCAACATGGGGCCCGTGCATTATCATGCTGCAACATGAGGTGATGGTCGTGGATGAATGGCACAACAATGGGCCTCAGGATCTCGTCACGGTATCTCTATGCATCCAAAATGCCATCAATAAAATGCACCTGTGTTCGTTGTTCATAACATACGCCTGAAATTCTTTGGTTATGCAAAGCGATTGTTGCAGCAGCTGTCCGGGTGGCTGGTCTCAGACGATCTTGGAGGTGAAGATGCTGGATGTGGAGGTCCTGGGCTGGTGTGGTTACACGTGGTCTGCGGTTGTGAGGCCGGTTGGATGTACTGCCAAATTCTCTGAAACGCTTTTGGAGACGGCTTATGGTAGAGAAATGAACATTCAATTCACGGGCAACAGCTCTGGTGGACATTCCTGCAGTCAGCATGCCAGTTGCACTCTCCCTCAAAACTTGCAACATCTGTGGCATTGTGCTGTGCGATAAAACTGCACATTTTAGAGTGGCCTTTTATTGTGGCCAGCCTAAGGCACACCTGTGCAATAATCATGCTGTCTAATCAGCATCTTGATATGCCACACCTGTGAGGTGGATGGAGTATCTCGGCAAAGGAGAAGCGCTCACTGACACAGATTTAGACAGATTCGTGAACAATATTTGAGAGAAATAGGCCTTTTGTGTACATAGAAAAAGTCTTAGATCTTTGAGTTCAGCTCATGAAAAATGGGGGCAAAAACAAAAGTGTTGCGTTTATAATTTTGTTCAGTGTAGAAACATGAGGGCGGGAGACACAACACACGACAGAGGCCTGACAGTTACAAAGTACTTTAGTATTCTTTTTCTGTTTTTACCCAAAATGAGATGATGTGAGCATTATGGAGCAGGGTTATCCCTTACCCTAACAAGCCATGTACTGTAATATCTGTTTCACAAGTGAGACCCAGGAAATCCCTTATATGGACAAATTCATCAGATATCACTACAGCTGAATAACATGCAGATAGAGACGCTTTGACTGATGAAACGTGGAAGACAATAAACACACAATTGCAATGCAACGCTAATTGACAGCTTGTATCACAGTACAGAATTTTATAAAAATTATTTTCTGTCTCACTGTGATAAGAACCAACATGGAACCACAGAAGCTAACTGTTTCAAACACGACTGATGTTATATAGTGATTTTGGAGCAAAACATGATATTAGTCTCATAAATTGTCGTGTTTGACTATGTTAAGCAAACATACTACCTAACTGTTTTATAACTAATTTTGAAAAGTACATTCACGTATAAGATTATGTGGGTGTTTTTAAGAATGGCAAAAGCAAAGAAGGGTAAGTGAAAGTTTAAAAGAAAAGAAAGGGTCAAAAACAGTGTGAATAGAAAGGTGCCAGTAAAAAATAATGTGGGGCATGGGTAAGGTTGGACATTGTTTGAATTTAATGATTACAATTCTTGTCAATTCCTAATTTCAATTCCGATAAGGAAAAAAAACAAACAACAAAAAAAACAATCTTAGATATCATCTTATTGCAAAATATTTAATTGATAGCAGAATACTATGAATGAAAATCAACAGGCTAAAGAACACTTACACAAGGATGTGTGTGCAGCAGAGAAAACAGCCCGTGAGTCTTCTTGACTTGAATGGTTTAAAATCACATTGAAAGTGTAGTTTGTTACAATAACAAAGGTGGACTCCAGGCACATTTTCGGTAGGACAAAAAAAGATCATTTTATTTAACATGTTAACCCATACCTAGGCTTGGAAATCCAAAATCTATTCCAATTCTGGAATAGGATGCTTAAGGTCAGGAATCGTCTACTTGGAATAAAGTTAAAATCCCGATTCCTCTTATCGATTCCTTTGTGCGCATTTTAATATGACTTTAAACCATTTAAGCTCAAGAAGACTCATGCTCTGTTTTCTGTACTGCACACATAGGGGCATAGCCATCATTTCAGAAATGAGGGGGACAGAAATGTAAAAAAAAAAAAGAACAAATTTTGACTTTTGTCTAATTGACAGGCTTTATTTTTTCTGATGTCTTTTAATTGCCTAAGAAATCAAATACACTACTGGACGATAACCAATCATTTGTATTCTATATTTTTTTTTCTGTATTTTCCTAATGACAATTTTTGGATTGGTTTATACAAGCACATAATAGGGCAGAATAGTTTCTATAGGCCTACTGTAATAAATGTTATGTCAATTACCACTGCATTATTCATATACTATATTTGGATATGAATAAATCGTCCAGTCATACATAGACTATATTGTTTCTTCGCCCATGTGCACACATCCAAAGCAAGCACACAGAAAAAGTGATTTCAAATGCATCTGATTGACAGATAAATCTATCAGCCAGATGCAAGTAAAAATGCATGTGCATTTCAATATTGTTGATAATGTTGAGGTTATTTTAGCTTCGTACATTTAATTTAGCTGCACTGTTAAAGAGGGCGATTTTTACCATTCAGCTAAACTGTGTGCATGTATCTTAGACACTTACATTGTTCTTGCTCCATCCATGCAGTAACTGTCCTTCTATCAACTGAGATTTCTATTTACTTGTACTGCTGTGTGCTCTGGCAATATCAAAGGAATGACCCATTTCAGGAGCTGACAAAATTATTATTTAAAATCAGAGCATAGCTCACATTCACTAAAATACTGAAGCACTAATGATGTGGATTCAAAACGACAGCGCCGGTGATTGACAGTCAAAGCAAAGTCTTGGTTCTATTGGTTCACCTGATTCATTCAAATCACTGGTGGCGGGTGCAGCATTCTATATTTTCCACGCAGAGTGAATTTTTTTTTGCCTGTGCATTTATGTATGCAATAAATTAGAGCTCTCATGGGATGTGTATATTTGTGTAAAATATATGTTCATTTTGTCCAGTGTAATAGTGAATCACAACATGCCTCTATGCTTTTAACTCGATGAGTTTTTTTCACTCATGTTTGCAGCATTTTTTTAATATTTTATAATATATTTTATATTTTTTTATAATTAGACATCATAACATTAAAATGCACAGTATGAAACAAGAACGTTTCGGCATGCCTGATGAAGGTCAGTCCATGCTAAATATAGAAATATATTATTACAAGAAACAACAACGTTTTGGTCCACTGACTGTGATATCTGTTGGTAACTCTTGTTAGCTGTTTAGGCTTACTAGATTAAGAGTCCAAAGATATTAATAAAGACACGACACACAAGAACTGTTCATACCAATCGTGTTTCTTATTCTGCTCATCATGTTCTGTTCTCTGACTCCCAGGATACTTGAATACAGGGCACCATCTAGTGGTAAGAACCAGCATACATTAATTCCTTTTTTTTTTTTTCAAAGAACAAACACTACAATAAACTTCTTTCAAACCCTTGGTTTTGCAACTTACTTTAAATTTTGAACTCAGCGTCACCAAACCAAATGATAGATGTTAAACTCTCAAAAAATTACTTTACTACAGTCCTTAGAACTTTAGCACGAATAACGTTTTGGTGGCCTAACCACTCTGCCAGAATGTGTCACTTTTACAGTCTCTTCTGCAACAACTTCAGGCGTTGAAGACAACAGTCCAGGTGTTGTTATTGGCAGTGACACTGGCATTGCAGACACCACATCTGGGACACAGTCATTTATCGCTGGATCAAATGAATCCTGAATCTGTGAGTTCTGGAAACTTGTCTCTTTTGTCTTGAGCAGGTGTTTTCGATTTCTTCTGCAAATTTCTACATCCTGCGTTTGAACCAGGTATGACCTTGGCTTTTCATGCTTTTCCACCACGACAGCTGGCTGCCAGTGACTGTCTGCTCTCAATCTCGCCTTTTCTCCTTTCTTCAGAGCAGGTAGGTCACTTGAACCTCGATCGTAGTAGAGCTTTTGCTTTAGCTGTCTGTCTTTTAAGCTTTTCTGAACCCCTTTATGCAGCTGTGGTTCACAACTTACTCACTGTTGGCAATCTAGCTTTCAGTCTGCGGCCCATGAGCAGTTGTGCAGGAGACAACTTCACTTCTCCAAGTGGCGTATTCCTGTACTCAAGAAGAGCGATTGTCACGGGTGACGAACGTCGTGCAGGCAGGAACTGGAAATGGAGCCCGAGTTTCTGCAGGAAGCATTTCCGGTGGGGGACTGCGGAGGCTGCCGGCTCCAGGTGTGTGGGCGGATGACGGAATTGATGACGGGAATTGCGATCAGGTGCGGGAGTGAGAGGAATAGAGTGGTGATTGGGGCGGGTGCTGTTGTGGGAGAAGTATAAGAGGATATTGTGATTTGGATTCAGGAGTGTTTTTTTTCTTTCTCTGGAAGTGGTTGAGTGTTCGTGAAGAAGAAGGAGAGCGAGCGAGAGAGAGCGAGAGAGAGCGAGAGAGAAAGAGAGAGAGATTTTTGGATCTAGGCAAGGTGAAGATCGGGCTGAAGGAAGGAGTGGGGAATTGAGACAAGGTCTCTGGGACGAGAGAGATCGTGTGGAACTCTAGTCGGATTCTGAAACAATTGATGTCTCGGGGAATCGTATGACGATTGTAACTTGTTGTGGAAGATTTATAGCGGCATTGAGAGATTTGCGCTTCACAGCTGCTTCCCATCTACCCTTCCAACAGCGAGTGGTGGACGAGACCCCATGCCAGCGCCTTCTCTGTGAGTTGTGAGATTTGCAGTGTTTTATATGTACATATTCACGTGTGATTTACCTGTGTGGGTTGAAGTGAAACACGAGTGTGGGAGTGAATTGCGGAAGGCATTGGTGGTTCTAGTGAACGCACTCATCTTCCTCTCTTTGTTGACATTCAGTAACCGAAGACGTTAAAAGCTGTGAATGCCCGCTGATGCGGTTGAAAATACTCACCTTTCTCTCTCTGTTTGAATCCAGTTACAGAAGACGCTAAAAGCTGTGGAAGCCCGCTGATGTGGTTGAAAATACCCACCTTTCTCTCTGTTTGAATCCAGTTGTAGAAGATGCTAAAAGCTGTGGAAGCCCGCTGATGTGGTTGAAAATACCCACCTTTCTCTCTCTGTTTGGATTCAGTTATGGAAGACGCTAAAAGCTGTGGAAGCCCGCTGATGTGGTTGAAAATACCCACCTTTCTCTCTCTGTTCGAATCCAGTTGTAGAAGACGCTAAAAGCTGTGAATGCCCGCTGGTGTGGCTGAAAATACCCACCTTTCTCTCTCTGTTTGAATCCAGTTACAGAAGACGCTAAAAGCTGTGGAAGCCCGCTGATGTGGTTGAAAATACCCACCTTTCTCTCTCTGTTTGGATTCAGTTGTGGAAGACGCTAAAAGCTGTGGAAGCCTGCTGATGTGGTTGAAAATACCCACCTTTCTCTCTCTGTTTGGATTCAGTTATGGAAGACGCTAAAAGCTGTGAATGCCCGCTGATGTGGTTGAAAATACCCACCTTTCTCTCTCTGTTCGAATCCAGTTGTAGAAGACGCTAAAAGCTGTGAATGCCCGCTGGTGTGGCTGAAAATACCCACCTTTCTCTCTCTGTTTGAATCCAGTTACAGAAGACGCTAAAAGCTGTGGAAGCCCGCTGATGTGGTTGAAAATACCCACCTTTCTCTCTCTGTTTGGATTCAGTTGTGGAAGACGCTAAAAGCTGTGGAAGCCTGCTGATGTGGTTGAAAATACCCACCTTTCTCTCTCTGTTTGAATCCAGTTGTAGAAGATGCTAAAAGCTGTGAATGCCCGCTGATGTGGTTGAAAATACCCACCTTTCTCTCTCTGTTTGAATCCAGTTACAGAAGACGCTAAAAGCTGTGGAAGCCCGCTGATGTGGTTGAAAATACCCACCTTTCTCTCTCTGTTCGAATCCAGTTGTAGAAGACGCTAAAAGCTGTGAATGCCCGCTGATGTGGTTGAAAATACCCACCTTTCTCTCTCTGTTTGAATCCAGTTACAGAAGACGCTAAAAGCTGTGGAAGCCCGCTGATGTGGTTGAAAATACCCACCTTTCTCTCTCTGTTTGGATTCAGTTGTGGAAGACGCTAAAAGCTGTGGAAGCCTGCTGATGTGGTTGAAAATACCCACCTTTCTCTCTCTGTTTGAATCCAGTTGTAGAAGATGCTAAAAGCTGTGAATGCCCGCTGATGTGGTTGAAAATACCCACCTTTCTCTCTCTGATTGGATCCAGTTGCAGAAGATGCTAAAAGCTGTAAGGTATATGTACCCTTCTCTCTGTCTGAGCCCAGTGAAGAGCCTGCCGAAGCTGTGAGAGCCCAGTGAAGAGCCTGCTAAAGCTGTAAGGTATATGTACCCCTCTCTTTCTGAGTCCAGTGAAGAGCCTGCTAACGCTGTGAAGAGTATGTATCCTTCTCTCCGTCAGAGGCAAGTGAAGAGCCTGCCAAAAGGGTGAGAGTTTAGTGAAGAGCCTGCTAAAGCTGTGAGATATAGACACCCTCCTCTCTGTCCGAGTCCAGTGAAGAGCCCGCTACAGCTGTGAGGGCCTAGTGAAGAGTCTGTCGAAGCTGTGCCGCATATGTGCTTCTCTTTCCCTCTGGATTCCATCGAGGACGTTGAAGCTATTACAGTATTCACTTTAAAACAGCTCTTTAAGAACGACTAAAGACTTTTATAATTGCCTTGGTTGTCCTGTCTGTTGTGTCCTGCAGTGCGGCTCCTCACGGTGGTGTGCAAGTCAGGGGTGACGGCCGGTTACTTAGGTGCCCACCCCGACCTGTGACACGATGTACGGGTCTCCATGACTTTCTTGCGCTTTCTTGAGCAGATTCTTAATGGTCTGTATAGCTCTTTCACTTTGACCATTCGACTGAGGATATCTGGGGCTTGAAGTTGAGTGTCTGAACTCCCATTTATCCCTGAAGTTTTTAAATTGTGCACTCAAAAACTGTGGTCTGTTATCTGAGACAATTTTGTCTGGAATTCCATGTCTTGCGAAAATCGACTTCAATGCCGTTATCACATGTTGGCTTGTTGTCTGTGTTAATTTTGCAATTTCAGGATATTTCGAGAAGTAGTCCACACATAGCAGGTAGTCTGCTTGGTTACTCCAACCTTTGCCCATGCTCTGTCTGGTAAGTCATGACTGACGAGAGGTTCTTTGCAGTTATTCCTTCTGAAGGTATTGCACACTTCTGATTTGTGTAGGCCATCCTGTTTTGACTACTGCCATCACCATCAGCAGTTCTTTATCTGCTACAGTAGCTTCCTTGACAGCTCTCAATTTTTCTTCAGACATGGGCAGACATTCTGACAATTGGTGTACTTCCAAGTCTTTCCAGTAGTTGTTCTGTTTCTTCCTCCAGGTAGGCTCTGCTAAGTGTATCTGCTATTTTCAACTCTTTTCCAGGTTTGTAGGTTACCTGCAAGTCATAGGGCTGGAGTTTCATCAACCGTCTCCAGTGGCTTGTGGTTTGATTGTACTCTTACTGTCTTCCCATAAAGGTACAGGCTGAATTTTTCACATCCATAAACGATGGCTAAAAGCTCTTTTTCAATCTGAGCATACCTTTTCTGACAGTCAGTCAGTGATCGCGAACCATATGCTACAGGATGCTCTTCCTGCAGGATAACAGGTCCCACTCCACTTTCCAGAGGTTTCCTCAGCGGCGCACTGGTCTCAGAGAGGTTTGGAACCATGCCAAGAAACCTCATTAAGGCAGATTTGTCTTGGCGGTTTGGGCATCTCCACAATTGCTTTGATCTTGTCTTGGTCTGGCTTCAGACCTTCTCCACTTAGTACATGCCCGATGTACTTTATTTCATCCATTCTGATCTTGCACTTTTCCCGATTTAATTTCAAATTGATACTTTTTACTCTCTCCAGAAGCTTCCTAAGCCTTGCATCATGTTGTTCCACATTTTCTCCCCATACGAGTATATCATCCATGATATTTACAACTCCTTCCAGGTCTTCAAGCCTTTGAGCTATGCACTTCTGGAAGACTTCTGGAGCTGAGCATACTCCAAAAGGTAACCTCTTGAAACAGTACCTTCCGAAAGGTGTATTGAACATGCAAATCTGGGAACTTTCTTCATCTAACTGGATTTGCCAAAATCCATGGTTGGCATCTAACACTGAGAAAACTTTTGCTTTTGGCATTTCACTCACAACGTCTTCAACTGTCTTGAGTGGAAAGTGTTCTCTTTTTATAGCTTTATTCAAGTCTTTTGGGTCAATGCAGATGCGAAGTTTGTTTGGCTTTACAACAGTCACCATACTATTGACCCAATCGGTTGGTTCTGTTTGTTTCTTGATGACTCCAAGTCTTTCCATTCTGTTAAGTTCTGTCTTTATTTTGTCTTTTAGTGCTATCGGGACTTTTCTGGGTGGATGTATCACAGGTGCCACGGCTGGATCAATCTTGATGTAATGCACAACTGGTATGCACCCCAATCCGTTGAACACATCATCAAACTCCTTCAGGATATCTGTGTTTTCTTCACAGTCTACTTTGTAGATTCTTTTGACAAGTCCTAACTCTGTGCACACCGATCTTCCCAGGATGGCAGGCGAGTCTTTCTCGATAACTTGGAACTCGATCTCAGCTTCATTGTCTTTAAACTGGCAGATGAGTTTTGTTGTACCCTTTGGTTCCATCTTGTGGCCAGAATACGAAACTAACATACAGTTTGACTTGCACAGTGACACTGAATTCCCTGCAACTCCTAGAAAGTCTTTTTACGAGAGTACGTTGCACTCTGCTCCTGTATCCAATTTAAAAGAGTGCTTTTTTGTTTACTTTTAGTGTTTCAGTCCACTTGTCTGTCTTCAACACTGTGGCATCAGTTACTTTATTAACTTGCATCTCGACTTTGTTTCCTGTCTGCTTCTCTTCGATGGCACCCATGAACAGTTCTGTGTGATCCTCTTGTTCAATCTCATGAACGCTCTTCATTGAAAACCTTGTTTTGTCTTTGTTTTTGCGTTTTGCACATCCTGCCGAAGTGATTATTTTTTTTTTTTTCTGCGACAGACCTTGCATATTTGCCCATATGCAGGACACTTCCTCGGCTCATGGCTGTAACCACATCTAGTACACTCTCCTTCTTTCTTCAAAAATGCACTTGAAGCATTCTTCTCAGCTGACTTCTTGGTAAACAAAATTAGTAAAATGCATCTTACAGTCACTTCAGTTTCCTTGTGGAGGGCTTTAATCTGGCTTTTTGTGACTTCACTTGCTCTGCAGATATCTATGGCTTTGTGTGATTTGATCATTGTTCACACCACACACTATGCGGTCTCGGATCAGTGATTTGTCAACTGTGCGAATTCGCATTCTTTAGCCTTATTTTTTTAAATCAGTCACATATGCATCAATCAGTTCATTTGGTGCCTGTGCACGAGTGAAGAACAAGTGTCTTAGATATGTTAGATTTTTCATTGGTTCACAGTAACATCTGAACTTTTCTTTCAGTACCTCGTAATCATTAGCTTCCTCTTCGGTAAAATCGATGGTATTAAATACCTTCAGTGCTTCATCCCCAGCAACGTGAAGAAACATAGCACACTTTATCTTGCCTGATTTCTCAGATGTTCCACTTGCCACGAGGTGTAGCTCAAACTTCTGAATCCAAATTCTCCAATTCTTTGCAGTGTTTGGTGGTTTTAGCTGATCCATCTTTAACTTCTGACACAATGTGATATCTGTTGGTAACTCTTGTTAGCTGTTTAGGCTTACTAGATTAAGAGTCCAAAGATATTAATAAAGACACGACACACAATAACTGTTCACACAGAGTGTGTTTCTTATTCTGCTCATCATGTTCTGTTCTCTGACTCCCAGGATACTTGAATACAGGGCACCACCTAGTGGTAAGAACCAGCATACATCACACTGACCTACATCAGGCATGCCTGATGAGGGTCAGTCCATGCTAAATACAGAAATTTATTATTACAGGAAACAGCAACGTTGCTGTTTCTTGTAATAATAAATTTCTATATTTAGCATGGACTGATAGTGTGTGGGATATTTTTAATCATATCATAATATTAAAAAGCACAGTATGAAACAAGAACGTTTCGGTCCACTGACCTTCATCAGGCATGCCTGATGAGGGTCAGTCCATGCTAAATATAGAAATGTATTATTACAAGAAACAGTTGCTGTTTCTTGTAATAATACGTTTCTATATTTAGCATGGACTGATACTGTGCGGGATTATATGTTTTATAATTAGACATCATAACATTAAAATGCACAATATGAAAAAAAAATTGTTTAAATTTTTAAAGATACATTAAAAGATTCTAAACACATTTATCAGTGCTATTAAATTATAATTGTTTTTAAAAATTTACTTAAAGAAGTGTTTGATCGTGGCAAAGGCAATCCAAATGTAAAATTAGGGGAAATTAACATTAACAAGCGAACAAACAATAAATAAAGAAATAAATGTACTAAATTTATTAATTATTAAATTTATAAATGTTCAAAATTTATTATTATTAATAAATGTATTAAATAAATATAATAAACTTTAGTATTGTCTGATAACTATGCTACTGATAATCAATATTGCATTCCAGTTTTTTGTTTTTTCGCAAATAGTACTTCTGACAAAACACAGTTTTTTCATATGACAGGAAGACTCCCTATAATGATGGCTGCCATGTTGAGATCACATGACCATCTGAACACTACTGGCTTATAATTTCTTATTTTTCATTCCATTCACATTTTTAACCAAAAACATTACTCCACCCCAAAATGAAAATTTTGTCATCAATCACTTACCCCCATGTCGTTCCAAACCCATAAAAGCTTCATTCATCTTCAGAACACAATTTAAGATATTTTGACAGCTCTCTGGCCCTCCCATAGACAGTAATGTAATTAACACAATCAACGTCCACACGCACTACACGGATACGCTGTTTTTGTTCAAATCAAAGTGTACATGAACTTAGAAAACGGATCCACGTACAGCGTACGCTGTTTGCGTGCAGTGGATACTCTCCAAAAAGGAGGAGGATAATTGTTGAATAAAGTTATTTTTGTTTCCTTTGCATACAAAAAATATTCTCGTAGCTTCGTAAAATTACAATTGAACACCTGATGTGACATGGATTATTTTACCGATCTCCTTGGACGTTAATCATGTTAATTACATTGCTGTATATGGGAGGGTCAGAGAGCTGTCAGAATGCATCAAAAATATCTTAAATTGTGTTCTGAAGATAAACAAAGCTTTTATAGGTTTGGAACGGCATGGGGGTAAGTGATTAATGACCCAATTTTCATTTTGGGGTGGAGTAACCCTTTAAAGGGATAGTTCACCCAAACATGAAAATTCTGTCATTTACTCACCATCAAGTAGTTCCAAACCTGTATGAATATCTTTATTCTGCCGAACACAAAGGAAGATATTTTGAAGAAAGTTTGTAACAAGGCTGTTTGGGGGCACCATTGACTTCCATAGTAGTAAAAAAAAATACCATAGAGCAGTTCTGGGGCACCATTGACTTCTGTTTCCCACATTCTTCAGAAAATCTTCCTTTGTGTTCGGCAGAACAAAGATATTCATACAAGTTTAGAACTACTTGAGGGTGAGTAAATGATGACAGATTTTTTGGGTGAACTATCCCTTTAAGCATGATGCAGCATCCATATATAGAGCCCAAGAGCACTGTTGTAGCTGCCAGTGAAAAGGCAAATTACACCTTTAAACACAAACAAATAATGAATTGCCTGGTATTTTTAAATAAACTCTTTACAGTGATACTACCATAGTGTATGATTTGTGACTTTATCTATGGCACCTTTAAGGAATCCTGCATGAAGATGGCAGCTTGGATAATGCTGTCAGCTGTTTGAGGTTGGCTGAAGTAGCTCTGGCTTATGCTCGAGCAGGTTAGTTCTAAATTCTATTAATCTGTAGCCATTTACACATAATATGGGTATTTTTGAGTAATAGGTATAAAGAAGTCATAATCACATTCTGTCAATGCTTTTTTCTTCCCCTAGGATGCCATATCATCGCCCCTTCAGATATGATGGATGGACAGATTGCAGCCATTAAGCAAGCTCTAATCGCCAATAATCTTGGAAACAAGGTTGAGAGAAATCTCAATTCTGGTTGCAAACAAAAGTGTTAAATTGAATACAGCAGATACCGACTCTATCTCTTTTTCCTTTCTTAGGTGTCAGTGCTGAGCTACAGTGCTAAATTTGCCTCATGCTACTATGGTCCATTCAGGTAGTGTACTTCTAATGATTCCCTTTAGAATGCAATAGTGGACAACCTAAGTTTTTATAAATGTATAGATGATGAAAACAATAGGATGAGTTTATTTTTGTAAACCAGTTTTAAAAATCCTATATATGTGACCCTGGAGCACAAAACCAGTCTTAAGTCGCTGGGGTATATGTGTAGCAATAGCCAAAAATACATTGTATGGGTAAAAATGATCGATTTTTCTTTTATGCCAAAAATCATTAGGATATTAGGTACAGATCACGTTCCATGAAGATATTTTGTAAATTTCCTACTGTAAATATATCAAAACTTCATTTTTGATTAGTAATATGCATTGCTAAGAACTTCATTTGGACAACTTTAAAGGCAATTTTCTCAATATTTAGATTTTTTTGCACCCTCAGATTCCATATTTTCAAATAGTTGTATCTCAGCCAAATATTGTCCTATCCAGATGATGTATAAATCTCAATTTAGAAAAAATGACACTAAAGACTGGTTTTGTGGTCCATGGTCACAGACACACAGACACACAGACACACAGACACACAGACACACAGACACACGGTGTCGCGATATACTGGTATTGACGAGAGCCGTGATATTCAAAGCAACAATTATCGATATTGTGTTAATTTAGTGTGTGACGATATACCGGTATTGGTGGTAACCGCAATATTTAAAATGAACAGGACTCTTATGATAACACATGTAAATACTCCAGCTCCAGTGCCTGGTTGACCTCCAGGTGGCAGTATTGCGCCTTAAGCCTGACACCTGTCAAACAAGAAGACACAGCTACTCCGAGGAAAGCTATGTTCAGTTATAAAGAGTTAGTTGCGTTTATTTTATTAGTCATAGAATGGGAAATGTTACATTAACCTGTTAACAAAGATTTTCTGTGTTCATATATTTAACCTTTTGAGCGGTACGGTCCCACATATGGGATTTTCATTTCCGTGCCATTGGGAGTACGGTCCCACATATGGGATTTAGAACGTTCGGTGATGTCGCATAACTGCCAAATTCAAACTGCGTTTTCGCGCTTTATCTGAGCTGAGATGCCGCTGCACTTGTCATATAATCGCATCTATGCAGTGTTTTTAACCACATAAAGTTTATTTTATGCTTTAGACATTTTAAATACACAAGTACTAGTAAAACAATACATTTAGAGTTCGTAAAATACACTCAGATGTTTATGGAAGCAGCAATAACAATCCATTCAAATATAAATTTCAGACGTGTTTTATTAATATCAAATAAACACAGTGCAAGTAACTATAAAGTCCACTCTATTCTTCTCCCATTTCACCCGCCACTTACTTGCATGTACTTCGCGAGAAATTGATGAATTTACGTGATGTAAATCTGACTGACACGACTCTCTGAACTGCAGCGCGAACAAACATGGCGGCGCCCATCTCACATTACAGATCACGATCAAGATAATTTAGAACGGGTTTTTAAACGATAAAACACACTCATTTGCACATTTGTGAATCGGAATATCAGATAGTTGATTTTATGGTAAGCAAGTTTATGAATATTTTGAATAAAAAAGGAAAAACGAAATAAAAGCGATCCATCTGTCATACAGTGTTATTGTGGCCGCGGTGTGTCACGTGACAATCATGACGCGTCGCCATGGAAACATTAAGGGGAAACGTTCTAAAATAACGGTCGCCTAAAAAAAACTCACTCTGGGGGGGCCGCTGGAATATTTTAAACTCCCCACTGAAAAGGTTAAGGAAAGGGTGATTATTTTAATAAGTACCGTGTTTTCTTTACTCCTCTTATTTTTGTTTGCAATCAATGCAGCCTGTGCATAGTAACACTTCATTTCTTTCTTCAAATCTATTATTAACAGTTACACAATAAAACTGAGCGACCACATTGCTATATTAAACTCCGTAAAATGGTAAATTGGTCGCAGTGCTGTAGCGAATTAGCTTATAAAAAGGGAATTATTTATAATTAATTATAACTGGTTATAATTAATAATAAATATTTAGATTAAATCTTAGAATTAACTGTAGCAGAATCGATATTACAATTACCTGATCTGTCCGTCCACCGAGCAGACAATATAATTATTTATCAATTCTAGGAAGTTTACTGTCCTGGCCAAGGAAGCCTTCCTACTTATACAGTGCTAGCAGTAGTTAGCATGTAGCAAGGAGCAATCTTTCAGTGACTTTGAAATGTGAGCGGAACACAGAGACAATCAATTGTGAATATAAGGGATTTAATAAATGAAACTATAACTAACATACAAACACACTAAGCAAAACATATATATAAAATGAAGGAAAGTAAGGAAAAGAGAGAGAAGAGTAAAGAATGGCAGTATTTCACATCAATTAACCACAACCTCAATGAGAATCATCAGAGCCACAATTCACCTTAAAAGGGGTTCACTTAAACACGCATCTAATCAGTTGTAAATGGTTACTTGCATTGGTTTGTTGCTGAATAAGAGTCTTGATGCGGTAGACAAGGTTCTTGATGTTTTCTTGAGGAAGAGGTTGAAGAAGTCCAAAGTAAATCCACAACGTAACTTGAAGGTAAACACTGCCGGAAGGTTAAACTCAAGAGGAGAGTTTTGGAGTGTCTTTAATCATTGCTCAAAAACTCTTCTCCTTGAGACAAGTCTTGGTTCCAAACTTTTAATGGTTGTGGGTGGAGTGGCCAATCAGAGGCATGCATTTTGAGCGGGAAGCTCCCTTTGTCTCCGTTTTTATGGCCCATTCACACTTTATTGCTGATTTGGAACGCTAGTGCAGCTTTTAATTCAAAACATGGTAAGAATTGTTTGATGCACTTCACGATCACATAGTGTACGTCATTGTGTGAGAAATAAAGAGGAGATCATTTTGATACCAAGAAAGTAACCTTCGGATGATATTAAAGAAGAGATACACTCATACACTGGAATATAGGCATTTAACGTCTAACTAATACAAGAAAAGGGTTTTAACTAAGTTAATATAACAGGGGAATATACATACAACACATGCATATAGCAGATACATTTATGACTACTTAGTTATGGCCTAAAATAGAGAAAATGTCTTTAGGTGTGTGTGTGATGTGTATTGGGAATTGTGAGGACAGACAACTGGTCTGTCTCTGGCATGGGGGTCATCCAACCTTATGTGGAATGTGTTTGAAGATTGATAAAGATACCCCAGAGGCGACCTGTTTTAGCATCCTTTTGATAGTGACAAAGACCATCTGCAATTTAGCACCCATATAAATGTAAACGATGAGGCCAGGTTAGTAATTTATATGCAAATGTCAAAGGCTAAAAGGTTTTCTAAAAACAAAGTGAAATCAGCCATAACTGATCTAAAGCAGACGTTACAGTGCCATGCACTTAATGCCTCATCTGCAGTCATTCTAGATGCACATTAAAACTGAATTAGCTCACTTAGTCTCTCTTAGTCAAGTGTAGAGAGAGACATTTGGTTCTGATTCTCCTCCAGAGTGCTGCTGCATCATCTAGTCATTGATGATAAGACTGCGTGACTTATTTAGTCACTAGATAGTGTTAACTAAAAGGACTGAATTATGAAGTAGCACTCTGGGTAGACATAAGCAATTGTGAGATTTAATAAAGTCTCAAAGGGAGGAATGAAGAAGATTTTTATTGTTAAAGATCTGAATTAAGGGGAATCTTGCCATTGATATATCTATTTAATCTTTCATTATGTTTGAAGGCCACTGTGTAAAAAGCGTCTACGTGGAAAAATTGTGCAGACAAGAAAACATCTGGAAAAATAGGGTTTTTTTTCCTTTACCATAACAAGTCTAGACGGTCTCTTCTCCTTAGGGAGAAATATAAAATTTCATACGTAAGTGAAATATGGAATTAGTGCAATAGTGCAATATGGAACAAGTGCAATACTCTTATGTATACATAAGAGAAACTCCAAATGTATAAGAACCCGCCTCAAAAACTTGTGTATATATACCAGAGCCCAGAGGCATTCGGGAGACTCTTCTGCAGAAGGGGCCTCAGCTTTATTTTTGTTAAATAGATAAAGTCTATCTTCTGGTATCAAACTCCAAGACTGAGCGTGATTCTTCGAACAAGCAGCGTACAGCCGGAACCGGAGGAAGACTCCTAGCAGTGAGGCACCGAGGGTAGGACCTGGAAGCAACTGCTGGTTAAGGGAGACACCTTGGTTCACAAAGGAACAATTGAAGACCAACCTTTATTTGCCGTTATAGTGCACGAGGTGGTGTGGTATGAACCACGACTCCTCGTCTACCTGCTGGCCTTCTGGTGGTACCCTGACAACATACCCTGCGTCAAGGAGCTTCTGTATTTCAGCTTTGTACACCTTAGCCCTCTCGGGGTCTCTACTCGGGTGCTTCTCAGTATTCCTGAAGCTGGACAGAACGGATTCCATAGTCCCCTTCAGTGGTGGTGCGTCTGGAACACGAAGGAGTGGAGTAGCGTAGCACCAGATTCCGTCAACTTCTACTCGTCGCGTCCTGGTCTCCAACGTGTCTGCAGCCATCTGATCCTATTTAGACCGAGTTATCACTTTCTTGCTGCGAGGCGGAAGGACATCGACATGTTGATAGACAGGGTCTCGTAGGGGTGTAAGAGAAGTGAACAAACACTGTAGGGAAGATAGCAGGGATGCCCAATCCATCCGGTCCCTGGAGGACCCAATTGAGCTGCGTGCGTACAGCGACTGGTCCGCCCTCTGGTCCCAATCTGATGGGCTCCTTAGGGGTAATCAGAGTCGGGTAATCGGACCCAATTAAAATTAGGGGTTGGACCCTATCGAAAGATGGAATGGGTATCCCTCTGAGATGGTGATAACATCGCTGAAGCCTCTTGACGGGGGAGGGTTGCTTGGTTAACGTGAGGAGAGGAGCGGCGAAAACACCAGTAAGGCTGTGCTTCTCCTCTGGCCTCGACTGCGGGGAAAGCAACAGTTCAATTGATTGCCCCTTCAATTCTGTGATGTCATGTCGGATGGTGCGAAGGGCCATAATCTCCTCCCTTCCCACAATTCCTAGCTGCTGGACTGCTGCAGGAAGGATGATACTCCGCTGAACCCCATCGTCCAGGATGGCGTACGTCGAAACAGACCTCTTGCCTCTCCACAGCAGCACTGGAACTACTTTGAGGTACACACGACCAGTCAAACTAGGGGAAATAAGATATGCTCGTTCGTGAGATGTTGTCAGCAGCACACTGTTAGGACCATCCTGGGCAATGGAATGCAGGACTCCGAGATGTGTATTACCACAGTCCTTGCAGGGACTTGTGCGCCCACATTTCCAGCATCTTTTGCCATCCTTTATCCACTTTAGAATCTGATCAGGTGAGCACACAGTGATTTTGTTACACTGTGACAGGTAATGCTCCTGACTCTTACAGAACAGACACAAATGTTTCAGTCTCCTAGTTGACGACTGAGCATGAGCAGCATCGATACAAACAGACTGCCCTGTGCTAGCTTCTGTGGGCTGATCACAGCCATGATAGACTGCAGTGGATTGAGTCTGAGGCTTAGGAACAGTTTGGCGATCCTTACGTGAGACCTGTACTCTCTCGGTCTGGTAGCGCTGCACCATTTTGGTCGATAAACGCTTCGCTTCCGCCTTGACCTTCAACCAGTCAGCAAGGTCATGCAGGTTATATGGGTTGAGGCTGTCAGTGTGCAATCGGCCTCGCAACTATAAGTGCTCTATAAAACTATCGCGGTAGTGTTTGGGCAATTTACTGAGTAGTCTGTTGACATGCCCCGAGCTCTCGCCCCTGTGGACCCTTGAGTGACCTCAGCATACCGACTAGCAAGTCAACATTGAGTGCAAAACTCTGAAAGGCCTTTGCATATCCAACTCTGATATCAGGTGAATTCAGCAGGGCTGCGACTTCGCTTTGTGCCAGTTGATGAAGCTGGCCATACTGTCGTTGCAATGCTATCATCGCTGTCGTATAGGGCGCAGGATGATGCTGGCATGTTTGGGCAATCAACCTAGCTTCCTCCAGAACCAACTGCTCCATCAGTACTTTGTACTTAGTGCTCGGTAAGCTCTGTGTGAGGATTGAGAAGATTATCCAAGGCCAGCTTCAGGTCTGTGAACTCCCTCTCACTATCGTTCATGAGCTTAGGCAAGGCTGGAATAGGAACTGGTTGTAGTGGAGGTGTAACAGGCATGTTCTGGTAAACCGGAAGAGGAGGTGGTGGCTGGTGAACCACTGAAGGGGGATACCAGGACTGCACAGGAACGGAACGGAAGGCTGAGCAGGATGATACCCAGTGTTCGATAGTGGAGGGCGATACAGTTCAGACACAGAAAACGACTGCCGTGTGGATTGGCTTGACGCGTGAGCCTGTAACTGATATACAGGGGGCACTAGGGGCCTGTACGTGGTAGTGGTCAAAGGCAGCTTCAATGATGTAACAATATGAGGCAGTGATGAGGTAAGCTGACATGCAGGATCTGCCGTGCTGAACAGAACTGCCTGCTGTGGCGTTACATGTGGAACGGATAAGGGGGGGAACCCCAAGGTATGGTAGAGTAGTACAATGTGCAGCAGGAGGGGTGGCTCGTGTCACATGCCTCAAAGCTGACTGCTGAGAAACATCAATGTGGGCCGTCTAAGCTAGAAATGACTGGCCTAAATGCGGAAGAGGGACAGACGAGACTGCAGTAGCCTTTGGTCTGACCACAGGTGGTGAAATAGCTCTGGCTTGTACATCTATCTGGAATGTGGGAGATGCAGCACCACTGCTGAATGAATCACACTCGAATGGTGCTGTGATACCCTGGAGGGGCTCCTGAAGGGCTAGGGTGACTGACACATCTGTCAATATCCAACTGATGGCTCATAGCGGAAACTCCTCCATACTGCACCAGCGATTGATCACCCATGGGCAGCTGCTCCAAAGTCGAGACTGGCTCGGCCTGTCCACTGAGGTTCAACTGTGCTGCTGAAGAATCCATCCTTGGTAGGTGGTACGAACTGTCGTGAGGCACAGGGTCTGGTATGAGAGACTTTGGCAAGGCTACATCATAAGCTTGCAGACGTGTGGAAAGCTGGCGTGCTCTGGTCTGTGTGCGAACAGCGTGCGTCGTGTCAGGGGAATGAAGCTGGCTCTGTTGCTCCATATCACCACAGTGAATATAGCATCCAGCTCGAAGGTCCAAATGAACGGGACGGTAGGGGTATTGATGCTAATCTACCACGGGACTCGTGTAAGAAGTGCGACAGGAGACAGTGCAATGTTCAGCTCTTTATCTGAAGTATTTAACTGTTCACAGAAGATGGCACAACATTGCTGCAATTGGACTGGATATTGTACAACTTATGGTCACAAATTGTTAAATGTGGTCTTTCTGAAATAAACAGAATAAAGTAAACATCAGTTTGCATCTGCTAAATGTAAATTACAGACATGTAAATAACCTGTTACTGATACGTTATACATGAATCAACATGATGAGAGGATTAACAGTAGCAAGCATACGCATTTGAATCACCGTATATCTTAAATATAACAACATTAGAAACAATGTAAGGTTCGATTGCACAGAATGAACATTTAAACAAAACAATGAAATAAACATCGGTGACTTATAATCAGGAATGATTAAATAAACTTACATTCAATCACGAACAATAACACCTGAAGAATTGGCGGAGCAAACAACTGGTGAAAGTAAAGCGGAATAGCAGAAACTAACGTCAACTAGCGGCACACGTTCATAATAAAAGTCCTTCCACTATAAAGATACATAGGGAATTTAGAACACCTAAACTTTTACCCAAATCCCTTTTAACTATTTGTAAAGTAATGTCCATATATTACTTAATGGTAGTATGTCACCCTGTGTTGGTGGCTCTTTTTGAGGATGTAAGACATGAAGCTAACCTTTCAGCTAGGTAAGAAAACCCTGAGAGCACAGAAATAATATTTCATATTACGAAGCAACTGTGTGCTCATAGCACCTCTACACCCACATTTAATAAAGGAACGTGGATGGAACTGTTGGGTAAGAACATATAACTGTTTCATATACTGTAAGAGTTGTAGGTGTTTTAATCTTGACAATAAACAAATAAATGTACACAATGCGTACTGGATTCCTATTGGAATATTTTGGATGAAGCCTTAAAGGACATTATACTAAGGAACAATATACAATAAGTTATAGTGTGGTTCCGATAAATCTGCCTTACAAAAATGTCCTGTGGTATTCCATATGATAAAACATCAAAAGTACCACATAAAACTAGTGTGGTAATTGTGTAGTACTGTATTGTTTTTTGGGACATTTTACCACAGGATTTTGTTGTACAGTATGTAATATTTGTGTGGTAATGCATTATATTACTAACATTTCTGTAGTATTTACCACGGGATTTTGTTGTACTGTATGTAATATTCTTGAGGCACTGTGTGGTATTACTTTCACATTTCTATAATACTTACAACAGGAATTTGTTGTACGGTATATAATATTTCTGTGATACCTGTGGTATTACTTACATACTTCTCATAATCTGAAAATATATGTAATAAACATGCAAGACAAGACTTCAGTGGTCACAAGTTTATATACAGGGCCTCATTCATAAAGTGTGCTGGTCATATAATTAGAATATCAACAAAAAGTTGATTTATTTCACTAATTCCATTCAAAAAGTGAAACTTGTATATTATATTCATTCATTACACACAGACTGATATATTTCAAGGAAAATCCCAAATTCAGTATCTCAGAAAATTAGAATATTACTTAAGACCAATACAAAGAAAGGATTTTTAGAAATCTTTGCCAACTGAAAAGTATGAACATGAAAAATATGAGCATGTACAGCACTCAATACTTAGTTGGGGCTCCTTTTGCCTGAATTACTGCAGCAATGCGGCGTGGCATGGAGTCGATCAGTCTGTGGCACTGCTCAGGTGTTATGAGAGCCCAGGTTACTCTGATAGTGGCCTTCAGCTCTTCTGTATTGTTGGGTCTGGCATATCACATCTTCCTCTTCACAATACCCCATAGATTTTATATGGGGTTAAGGTCAGGCGAGTTTGCTGGCCAATTAAGAACAGGGATACCATGGTCCTTAAAAGCTGGCAATAAAATAGGGGTAAGTTGTTGTCTAAATGCCTTATACCATTCAGATGAAAAACCGTCTGGACCCGGTGACTTATTTGTTTTAAGCCAGGATATTGCTTTATTTAATTCCTCCTCAGTTATATCTGCTGATAATTTAGCATTCCAGGTATCGCTAACCAAAGGGAGTTTTAATGGAATGAGGAAAGAGTCGATTTTAATAGGATCTACAGTCTGTGCTTGAGTATAGAGTTTTTTATAGTAATTTTCGAACACTCTCTGAATATCTTCCGACTTATGTAATAGCTGTTTTGATATTGGGTCTTGTATCTTCTGTATTGTCGTGTCTGCCTGTTGCTTACATAATTTTCTGGCCAATAATTCCATTGCTTTGCCTCCAGACTCGTAATATTTTTGTTTTAAAAACATTCGTTTTTTCTCTATTTCCTGTGTATATAGGTAGTCCAACTCTGTTTTAATTTTCTTCATTTCCTGAGACAAATTTTTATTAGGACCTTTCTTGTTTTCCAATTCTAATTTATTTAAGCCATTTGTAAGTGTGGTAAGTTTTTCAAGCCTACATTTCTTTAATTTAGACGTAATAGCAATAATTTTACCCCTAAGAACCACTTTACTTGCATCCCATAATATAGTAGGGGGGACTAATCCATTATCATTCTGCTCCACATATTGTTCTATTTCTAAAACAAGTTGTTCCCTGCTCGCTCTGTTGTTCAGGATGCCAGAATTTAGTCTCCAGAGAGTATTTTTGGGTTTATTCTCTAAATTTAGATAAACAGATATTAATGCATGATCAGATATATCAATTAATCCTATGTTACAGTTTTTAATTCTGAATTTGTCTTTTCCAAATGCAAGAAAATAATCAATTCTTGAATAGGATGTATGCGGGTGTGAATAATATGTATAGTCTCTTTGTCCTGGATGAAAGTCTCTCCATACATCAATCAGACCTATTTCTTTTATCATTGTATTTATTTGTTTTCTTAATGGACTCGTTAGATGATGTGGAAGTGTTAGAAGAATCCAATTTAGGGTCTAATAGAACATTAAAATCCCCCCCCCCCCCCCCCCCCCGCAAATAAAGATGCCTTGCGATTCAGATGCTATTAGATCTATCAAAGACCTAAAAAAAGAACATTTACTGCCTGGAGGGGCATAGACGTTAAGAATAGTGACCAAGTTGCCCTCAACTCTACCTCTTATCATTATGTATCTACCCTCTCTGTCTTTTATTTCAGCAAGATGTTCATAAGTAATTTTATTAGAGATTAAAACCGCAACCCCTCTCCTATGTCCAGATCCAAAGGAAGCAGAGAAAATGTATTTAGACCCCATTCGATTCAATTTGTTATGTTCTGTTACATTGAGATGGGTCTCTTGAAGCAATGCTATCTCGATTTTCTCTTAAGTTTAGTCAAAATCTTACTTCTTTTTACAGGATTAAGCAGCCCATTTACGTTATATGATGCTACCTTTATGTAATTACTCATTTTCTTTTATTCCACATATTTTTAAGTCTTTTTGATCCCTCCTATTCAAACTGTTATAACAGTCGTCGATTAACGCCCCCCCTTCTGAATTAACCATGAACATGAACTCAACAAGTAACAAAGAACAACCCAAACTTCCAACTGAAACAAAAACAAATTAAATAAAAATAAAGTCAAGACTTCCAAGTAAGAGGTCGCAACATATCGACCCTTAAATGAGCAAAGATGATAAATATGCTCCATGGGATAAGCCTCTTGTACTTGCAGCGTACTAAGGGCCCATGTAATTAAAGTCATTTCGACCAAGAAATTGTTCGTCTTTTCCTTCGGTATAAGTTGCACTTAAAACGCATGTTTTCTTGAATCGGGAAGAGTAACTTAAAACAAGAAAATAAAATGACAATGAAAATGCTTTAAAACAAAACAAAAGAGTACCTTCAATTTTAGCCCCACAGAAAAGAACACTTCTTTTCACTCACTGATCGCCTGTTTGCTAACGTCTGAATGCAAGAAGTTTGTCTTTGTAAGATGGGTGTGTGCGAGCAGGTGCACCGCGCTTCTTGCCGGTCTTTCTCCAGGTCAGCTGCTGAACGCGCTCCCTCAGCGAGGAAGGTGTGCTGAGTACGGTCACCGGGAGACCTCTTTTCTCCATATCAGTCGTTGCCTCTTCTGCGGAATTGTAGAGAACTGTGCCTTCAGAATAGAACACCTTTAGCCTGGCCGGGAATCGCGTTTGGAATTTGATGTCGTGTTCCTTCAAAATCCTTTTAGCTTCTTGATATTTCCTCCGTTTCCACAGCACATCGGGGGCGTAGTCATGATCGAAAAAAATCCTGTTATCTTTCCATTTGATCACCTTCCTCTCCCAGGCCGTTTTGATAACCAACTCTTTTGTCCTATAATTGAGAAATTTGGCAATTATCGAGCGTGTTTTAGCTGCGGTTGGTGGATTGGGCGCGAGGGCTCTGCGAGCCCGTTCAATCTGGAGATCCACCGGTGGGTTCAGACCCAGGGTCGATTTAAGAAAATCCTCCAGGAAAGAAATCATGTCAGAAGAGTTCTCCTCAGCTTTTTCCGGTACGCCGTAGATCCTGATGTTTGACCGTCTGGCTCGACCCTCTTGGTCATTTAGCCTGGCTTCAATTTGTTCAGTTAGCTGTAGCATCTCTTCCAGCGCTTCTTCAGTGTTTTGGATTCGGGTCTCTGCTTCATCAATTCTATTTTCAGCCTCTTCGATTCTTTTATTAGACTTGTTCAATTCTTCTTTTATATCCTGAAGTTGTTTATGGCTGTCTTGTCGAAAGTCTTTAATCTCGTTAAGAATCTTCGCCAGGCTAATTTGCTCTCCCTCATGTGCTCCGTCACCGCTCGCGCTAATTTGCTCAACTACATTTGGGTTGTTTTCATCGTCTTTTGTAGTGTTTTTTTCTTGGTCTTCCCCTTTTCTCCATATTTGCCCCATCCATAACTCTGTCAGCACTTAAAGGTTGTTCATATCTGGCTCTGGGGCGCCGACTTCGTGCAAATTGACGGAGCTAATGGATTATGCGTCCATTTTCGAAAAGACGTAGACCGGAAGTCTAGAAAAATACTTTTCATACTTAAGTACAATACATATCACATACTTTAATACTTTTACTCAAGTAATATTCTAAACGGTGACTTCAACTTCTACCAATTTTCTGGTAAGATATCTGTACTTTCACTTGAGTATGGCTTTCAGGTACTTTATACACCACTGCCCACGAGGACACCAGCGTGCATGCACAAGGGAAGAGACCGGTCTCCCGCGCGCTCGCCATTTACCAGCAGCGGTGACGAGGCTCCCATCACTTCAGGTGGCCCTCTTCCTACACCGCCAGACCTGGCTGTTTCTGCGCCCCTCCTCTCTCACACACCCACTCCTGTCGGGAGCCTGGTGAAAGGCGGCGATTAAGGGACGGGGTGATGATGATAATTAGGGCGGAGGCATTCTTCTTCAGAATTTCACCTTAAAAACGTTTTTCTTAAGAATATATTCATGACTGAACCAGTCAGTTATGTTCTTCAGAATAACACGTATCTTGCAGGTGTGTGTTAGGGGGAGTATCCCACTCGACTATGTGATATATAAGTGAGAGCCCTTTGAAGGTTTTTTATAGATCTGTTTTGTTATCGTCAGTCAAACTGCCTCATCTTCTACAACATTTTCTGGTAGGGTGATCGTTTATTCATCTGGAGAAAATCTAGACAATTTGACAATAACCATTTAACATTTTTGTCTTTTCCTACTTTGAAATAGATGAAGGAAAGTATAGTAAGTAGCTATGAGTAAAGGCTAAATAAATTAATTAGGCAAAAGATAAATAAAGTACACGTAAAAAAAAAAAAAAAAAGGTGTAAATGTTCCCATTGAAGTGCGTGTAACATCAGACCTAAAATCAACGTGGTGAGCCAGGACATAAAATTTGTACTAAAATGTAGAAATAGAATGCATTTCAGACTTCATGAATGAAATGATAGCTACAGAACGTATATAATTTCCCAATCACATAAAAAAGGCCATAATGAAATGTTTTTTGTTTGTTTGTCTTTCAGAATTTCAAGCTTCTTCAGTGCCAAAAATACAGAAGAAAACAAAATGGCCAATGGACAGCAAATAACAAAGCTCAATGTCTCCACCTCCACGGACGAAGAGGAAATACTCGGAGCTCAAGGCTATCAGCTCATCAATGTTAACCTCAACCAAGGTGCTGGTGGAAACCAGGTCCTTCTGTGGTACAAGAAAGAGTGTGGCAACAGACCTGTGACCAGGATCCAGTTTTCATTCAATGAGAACATGAAACCTGGTCTGGCCGATGCTGGGTATGAGCTGGTCAACCGAGATCTGAACGCAGGAGTTTGTGGAGATCACATCTTTCTGTGGTACTTCCGCGGGAGCACTGAATATGACATTCCTATTGTGAACCTCCAGGTAACCACACATGCCAAAAAAGAGGCTGCTCTTCTGAAAGATGGCTGGGAGAGACTGGGCTGTGACCTGAACCGTAATGCAGGAGGAAACTTCATCTACCTGTGGGTGAAGAGAGAGAAGCCGAGCTATATCTGTGAGATCACAGCATCAGTTGACTTCTTTTCTGACCAGAACCTGTATCACCTGGGCTACACTCGTGTGGATGAACACACCAATCGAGGCGCTTGTGGAAGCTTCGTCTTCCTCTGGTATCGGCGCACAACCGATAAGAGCAAAGCTCTCACTGCTCTTAACGTATCCACCTCCCTCCAGGAGGTATCAAAGCTGCAGGCTGAAGGCTTTAAAAAGCTCAGTGTCAATCTCAATCAAGGAACCAGTGGAAAAGGTGTCTACGCCTGGCACAAGAAAGAAGGATGCGAATTGCAGATCCAAGCCATGGTTCTGCTGATCAACTGGAATGCCTGGAGTGAGTATCAGAAAGCCGGTATCAACTTTATCGACAAAAATCTGAACGAGGGCAACCAAGGCTGGAAAATATTCCTGGCCTACAAGTAAAATCATGGAATCATGCTGCCATCACAGGATCTTTCTCAGTTATCTAATTGGTAGCACTATATGGCAACTATGAGCACAATTGTTTCTAATGTATGACTTTAATGTCAGTCTTCAAATCTTATTGTGACTGTGGCTATTGTAATACACTCAACCACACACAATGTATTGGGCCTTTGTGTTTATGTTATGATGCATTATGAAATAAAGGCAACTTTATTCACAACGATTGCTTTGGTGAGGTTTTCACACCTGTCTTTGGGATACAACCAGTAATAAGTTATACTGCATGCACTGTCCCCTCATGACATACTCGTATTACAGGGTCATAATACCCTCACACTACTAAAAGAAATTCAGCTGAAATTTTCAACTGAATGAATGAATTAAAAAGGTCTTTAGTGTTCATTGATGCGTGTTCCAAAGAGGGTACAGTATGATTGTATAACCAAGAAAGCTGTTCTGAAAAACAAAAACAAAAAAAAATACTACTACTACTACTGCTACTAATAAAAAGCAATAAAAAAATAGTGGTTCTTCATCATTAGATACTTGATATTAGTATATTGGCTGTTTCTGTTGCTTTATCCACACACTTTAGAATAAATCAATGCTTGAAATTAATCCAATGTAAAAGGCAAAAAAAAAAAAGAAAAAGACTACTACTAATAATAAAATTTTACAAAATTTATATATATATATATATATATATAGTGGTTCTTCATGGTTAGGTACTTGATATTAGCATATTGGGTGTTTCTGCTACTTTATCCACACACTTCAGAATAAATCAATGCTTGAAATTTTTAAATTAATCCAATGTAAAAGGCAAAAAAAAAAAAGACAGAAAAAAACAAAAAAAACCCTCATAATAAACAAATACAAGGCATTAAAACAGGGGTGGTCTATAAACGATTCCTAAATTATCACGGCTTTGCCCACTGAGCACTTGATCCCAGCTCGCTCAGTATTGACCGTCCTTTATGGAGTGTACTGTAAATCGCGTTGCATAGGTGAACATTTGCTAAATAATAAATACCCAAACCAGTTTTGCTCAGTGGCAGAAACATTTTACTTTTGAGTGATAAGCACAATATGTGATCAGTTCAGCAGCGTGTCTCTTACGTCCAAAGTCAATCAGAGCAGTTCAAGTATATTAGCTATATCAATCAGCTGCTTCTGGGAGAGTATGCCCGAGCGCCACCATGCTGTGGTCAGCTGCCTTTCTCTCACTTTCGCATTCCTTCTCCATGTCTTGGATGTGCGTATGTCGGAGTCCCACCAAGCAGAAAACAGATGCCCAGAGGCGGGCTGGTCGTTTGTTGCAATGAAATGCACTCGATAATGACGAAGAGTTTTATTAATCAAAATATAAATTAATCAAGTATAATCAATGTGAATATAACCATTTATGTATCAAGTTTTTCTCCTAATATAATCATGTCTCTGCCTGTGTGTAGAGGCCTGCATGAGAATGGAATGTGCAGACATTTCAAAACTACAATATATGGTGAAGATGCACACTCTATTTGGACATTAACACCAATAGAGTTTAGAATGTCTATAAATGCTGATCCCAACAAATCTTTTTTCATTATCAACATAGATATTAATATCACCAACAATTAGGACTTTATCTGCAGCCAGCACTAACTCCGATAGAAATTCAGCAAATTCTTTAATAAAGTCTGTATGGTGCCCTGGTGGCCTGTATACAGTAGCCAGTACAAAGCTCACAGGGGATTTATCATTGACACTTGTTTCTTTGGATAACGTTATATGAAGCACCATTACTTCCAACGAATTATACTTGAAACCCGACCTCTGAGAAATACTGAAAATAATGTTATAAACTGTAGAAACACCTCCCCCTTTACCTGTTGGACGGGGAACAGACACAGTCTCTATAGTGTGATATCTAGGTGAAAGAGTCTCTATGTGCTGAGAATTAACTGACTTCTGTGACGTGAGGCGGCTAGCAGACGGTCGGTTTAGCCAGTCTGTCTGCTTCCTGACTTGGGCCCCAGTTAGTCAAGTACGAACTCTAAGACTATGCGCCATATTTCTAGAGGGAAGAGCAGCACCACCCCAGGAGGGATGAACACCATCTCTTTTCAACAGGTCAGGTCTGCCCCAAAAATGTTTCCAATTGTCTATAAAGCCTATGATATTTTGCGGGCACCACTTAGACATCCAGCCATTGAGTGACGACAGTCTGCTATGAATCTCATCGCCACAATAAGCAGGGAGCGGACCAGAGCATAATACAGTGTCTGACATCGTACTTGCAAGTTCACACACCTCTTTAACATTATTTTTAGTGATCTCCGGCTGGCGAAGTCGAACATCATTAGCGCCGACGTGGATAACAATTTTACTGAATTTACGTTTAGCATTAGCCAGCACTTTTAAATTTGCCAAGATGTCAGGCGCTCTGGCTCCCGGTAAACAATGGACTATGGTGGCTGGTGTCTCTATTTTCACGTTCGCCAATAACTAGAGCACTTTCATCAGGTTTCTCAGTGGGTGCGTCACCGAGTGGGGAGAACCTGTTTGATGTTTTGATCGGAGCCAAAGAGTGGTGTTTTGACCCGCGACTAGGCCGCCTCACAGTCACCAAGTTGCCCTGCTGCACGGGCTCAACCGAAACCGAGCAATGTACAGGACTCCCTGAGCTAGTCGCATCCAAAGCAGTATCTACAGCCCTCACATTCTTACTGTCCTCAACTAAAGTTTGGATGCGTGTCTCTAGTTCTAAAACCTTCTCTGTCAGCCTAACTATTTCCCTGCATTTATGACATATGAATCCCTCGCTGCTGACAGAGACACTGTACTGTACATGTGGCAAGCAGTGCAAACAACAATAGCAGGAGAAGAAGCCATTACTCACCGTGATTGATGAATGATACCAACTTAACTTACCACTGTTGTTTGATGAACTCGTGAAAAACGGAGCGAGAGAGAAATGAAAATGGAGCGAGAGAAAAAGAAAAGAAAACAATAATAGGCGCGAATAGAAACGCGAATGGAACCGCGAGTGACAAACTAACTGGCTAACGAATGCTAACGCGCTGCACGCACGGTTTTAAAAGCGAACGATCAAATTAGTTTGAAAGATAACACCAGAAATATGGTGGGAATTAAGTTATATATTATCACTTTAAACAACAGGGAGTGAAAGTAAGGTAGCGATTCAATAAAAAGCGAAGCCACACGGAGCTACAATCGCAAACCTCTCAGCAGCACAACAGACAGGAACAGACCGAAGCAATCGATAACAGACTCAGCATACTATGTATATATACTGTACATATTTTCATTTATTTATTTACTTACCTTTTTCTGGTTGATTATTTGTTTGTGAATGTATTTAAGTGTTTGTTACAAGTTTATAAGTTTGTGTTAACGTAGCATGTTAGTGATGTCGAAGGTTGTAATGTAAATATAAAAGCAATAAAAAAAATAGATAAATTAAAAAAAATAAATAAATAAAATGTTTATGTCACCTATAATGATACTTAACTCCTTTTGCATAAAGACGCAGATTAGTCAAGGGCAATCAATGCTCCAACAGATCTCTGCATGTGCCAGATGCTGACAGTTACACCTAAGAGTTACTTAGTCCATGTAACTCGTATAAATGTTTTTTTTTTTTCCTCACACAAACAATTATTTGTTCATTTTACTCCTCACACGAATTTCAAGAGAAAAGCTATTTGTGTGATGGCGTGTTCAGACAGATCATGTTCAAACCATCTTTGTCAATGCTTCATCCATCCACACTTGGCCAACCCAAACCCAGCTCTTACCTCATTCACTTGGCTTATACCAGAGAACATTACTTCGTTTGCCATTAACACAAAATGTCTATCAGTATGTTTAAGTCATGAATTCACTTTGTGAACATTAAAGCTAATGCACTTCCACTAATGCCAACAAAGTTTTCTAGACTATTCAAAAGAATGTTGTGGTCGATAGTGATTTATTTTAATGCGGATCCCACACTCTAGCGTTAACCTAATATAAATGTGCTCTAGGCTATTATTCATATTCAAGTGTTTGTGCGCAAAAGAATTAATGCTCAAGCATCAGGGGTTAAATTGGGATTTGTTATGTGGGGGGGCTCTATGGTGTCGGCTTTTAAGGGGTGCACATGCGTACTGTGGCGGGAGGAAGAATCACACGACAGAGTGAATCAATGAGTGCCCCGAAGGGCATTATATTTATAATGGATCACCGCAGATCCAGCTGCTTTCTATGCTTTCTTCCGTGAGTGGTCACGTGACTATAAAGCGCGCCAAACGCGACCACAGAGTGAGCCTCCCAGAGATACTTAACGCTATTAATTAACTCCTTAGCATGAACAAACAAACATTTTGTGACCTGAACCAAGCAATACAACACTGTAGTCAGATATAATGATCACTGGAGCATACTTAAATGACTTTTTTTACGTTAGTGTGAACATCACATATTACACGGACAACCAATTCTCAAACTGCATCACAATTAACACATTACCTTCGCCCTACATTGTAATAATGCAACCGCAGTAGTACCGATATGGGTTTCTCTTTTGATCTGAGTCTTTACCTGTAACACAGGAATAATGTCAGATAAACGGGAGAGTCGCGTCTGCTCTTTTACAGCTCCTCTGCTGATCGGAGGACGAATGCGCAGTTCGTCGTTCTGTCCGTGACTCTCCAATCAGAATGTCAAAATAAGAGTCCCCTTTTTTCTCTCCATGTAGATCAATATACAATTGTTAATTTGCACATAAACACGGCATTAGGAAATAATGCGATCAATGAACTTAAAACAATACAAATAATCAGAGGAAAATAAAGCAAGCATAACACAATTGTGTACATACTTTGTGTGCATCACATACACTTCACATTGGGACAGTCTTCGTAGTGTTGGTGTGACGCAATCGCACTTCAAATCCGGTCTTGGAAGGGCGTGCGCTCAACTTTGGGACACAGCCAGAGTCAAATGCTTTGTTTCTGAATGAATCAGCCGCTTGAATGAGTCGGTTGAATCTCAATGACTTACTTGTCAGTCACTTGTTGCCACCTACTGGCGGTTTTTAATTTTGCATTTAGACTATTTTTGTCATGTTTTAAATTATATCAAATATCAGTATTACGTTTTATGTTGAAAACAAAACATTAGGCCTATTTATGCATCTGTAACTGCAGGTTAAATGCATCCATGTCCCCTACATCTAAATATCACTTCAGCTGCAGATTCCAGAAGTGTTTTTTTTTATTTATTTATTTTTTTTATGTTGGAATGAAAGACACTAAGTACCGGATTAAGTGCTTCTTATTCTTACCCAAAGATACAAAACGGAAGAAAGAGTTAAAACTAAACACAATCTTGCTACTCATTTATTTAATTGCTCCTTTTGCATTTTGCATTCACTTGTACTTTTACTTTCAATACTTAAGTACATTTAATATCAGAAAAATACTTTTCTTTTTTTTTTTTTATCTAAGTTTTTATTGGAAAGAGATACAATTCACAACATCCATTTATGACATTTGTCACTTTTACAGCATTTCCAACTTATATTCCCTATTCGGGAGGGGAAAAAACTACTCAAAGTTCTTCATGACAAAAAAAACAGATCAACATACCTCTTTAAAATATATTACAAAAATAGCAGAAACTATTTACAAAAGAAAGGGGGATGTAGGCACAATATTTAAATATAATCACAAAACATGTTCTATCACAAAAAAAAACATTCGGTTCAATAGGAGTTATAAACTCAATCCATTTGGACCAAAAGTCAACAAACATATCTTTTTGGTTATTTATACAAAATGTAATTTTCTCCATAATAAAAATACTTTCTACAATGCGAATCCAGTCTTGTATTTGTGGCGGATTAGGTTTATACCAGCATCTAGTAATAGCTTTTTTACTTGAAGCAAGAATTATTCTATACATATATTTGTTTTTCCTCTCCCAGGAAACCATTGACAAATTGCCCATGTGAAGTATCTCAAAACTGAAATCAACTGAAGTGTCCAAAATCTTTTCTAATACATTATGTATATCTTTCCCAAAACCTCTGATATTAGGACAGTCCCAAAATATGTGAAAATGGTTAGCATCCTGAGAGCCGCAAAGTCTCCAACAATTTGAGTTGCCTAGGAATTTATTTTTCTGTTTAGGAGTAAGGAAAAACCGAATAGTATTTCTCCAGCAAAATTCTCTCCAATAAGAAGAACGAGAAGTAGCCCATTGTAGTTTACATTGAGATGAGATGGTAATACCACTTTCTTTCTCCCATCTCTCCTTAATGTGCAGAGATGAATCTCCTTGTAAATCCATCAATGTTCTATATACTCAATATATCTCAAGTTTTGCTTGACTGAATCAATCCTAGATCTCATGTTAAAAAATGGTAAAAGATTCCACCTTGCAATGTCAAGTTTTATTTTTTTATTAATAGGATCATGGTTAAGCCTTTCCAAATTGTTCATATCCTTAGGGATATTTATTCCTAAATATTTAATAAATTTAAGATCCCATTTTAAGGAATAAACCTTTTTAATTTCGTTTGGGGGGTTATAATTAAAGGTTAATACCTGTGTTTTTAGAATATTCAATTTAAATCCTGAAAAAGACCCAAAGATTTGTAGTGTTTTCAATAGCTCAACCAATGACTTGGTTGGATCCTTTAGATAAACTAAAATGTCGTCAGCAAATAGTGCTATTTTATGTTCGTCGCCTTTGAAGTTAATACCTTTTTATTTTTGAGTTTTCTCTGATCCACTGCCCCAGGGGTTCGATAAACAAAGCGAAGAGCAAAGGGGACAGAGGACACCCCTGTCTAGTGCCCCTCTCCAGTGTAATAGTCTTTGATAGATTACCATTTATTTTAATTCTCGCGGTGGGACTCAAATATATGTTTTGAATTACTTTAATCAATTTCTCATGAAAACTGAATTTTGTAAGAATACCCTTAAGAAAAAGCCAATTGACCGAGTCAAAAGCCTTTTCGGCATCGAGACTTAGGAGGACAGCTTGTAAATTAGAATCTTGGATATGACTGATCATTTGGAGAGTCCGTCTGATGTTGTCTTGCGTTTGCCTACCCCGAATGAAGCCAGTTTGATCGGAGTTAATTAGTTCTGGCATTATCAATTCAAGTCTTTTAGTTAGTATAGAGACGAACAACTTGTAATCCATATTCAAGACAGAGATCGGTCTATAAGCTGTACAGTCTTGTTTGTTTTTCCCCTCTTTTGGAATGACGGAAATAATGGCTTCTCGCCACGAGGGTGGCAACTCTCCTCCATGTAAAACATAATTAAAAGCTGGCAATAAAATAGGGGTAAGTTGTTGTCTAAATGCCTTATACCATTCAGATGAAAAACCGTCTGGACCCGGTGACTTATTTGTTTTAAGCCAGGATATTGCTTTATTTAATTCCTCCTCAGTTATATCTGCTGATAATTTAGCATTCCAGGTATCGCTAACCAAAGGGAGTTTTAATGGAATGAGGAAAGAGTCGATTTTAATAGGATCTACAGTCTGTGCTTGAGTATAGAGTTTTTTATAGTAATTTTCGAACACTCTCTGAATATCTTCCGACTTATGTAATAGCTGTTTTGATATTGGGTCTTGTATCTTCTGTATTGTCGCATCTGCCTGTTGCTTACATAATTTTCTGGCCAATAATTCCATTGCTTTGCCTCCAGACTCGTAATATTTCTGTTTTAAAAACATTCGTTTTTTCTCTATTTCCTGTGTATATAGGTAGTCCAACTCTGTTTTAATTTTCTTCATTTCCTGAGACAAATTTTTATTAGGACCTTTCTTGTTTTCCAATTCTAATTTATTTAAGCCATTTGTAAGTGTGTTAAGTTTTTCAAGCCTACATTTCTTTAATTTAGACGTAATAGCAATAATTTTACCCCTAAGAACCACTTTACTTGCATCCCATAATATAGTAGGGGGGACTAATCCATTATCATTCTGCTCCACATATTGTTCTATTTCTAAAACAAGTTGTTCCCTGCTCGCTCTGTTGTTCAGGATGCCAGAATTTAGTCTCCAGAGAGTATTTTTGGGTTTATTCTCTAAATTTAGATAAACAGATATTAATGCATGATCAGATATATCAATTAATCCTATGTTACAGTTTTTAATTCTGAATTTGTCTTTTCCAAATGCAAGAAAATAATCAATTCTTGAATAGGATGTATGCGGGTGTGAATAATATGTATAGTCTCTTTGTCCTGGATGAAAGTCTCTCCATACATCAATCAGACCTATTTCTTTTATCATTGTATTTATTTGTTTTCTTAATGGACTCGTTAGATGATGTGGAAGTGTTAGAAGAATCCAATTTAGGGTCTAATAGAACATTAAAATCCCCCCCCCCCCCCCCCCCGCAAATAAATATGCCTTGCGATTCAGATGCTATTAGATCTATCAAAGACCTAAAAAAAGAACATTTACTGCCTGGAGGGGCATAGACGTTAAGAATAGTGACCAAGTTGCCCTCAACTCTACCTCTTATCATTATGTATCTACCCTCTCTGTCTTTTATTTCAGCAAGATGTTCATAAGTAATTTTATTAGAGATTAAAACCGCAACCCCTCTCCTATGTCCAGATCCAAAGGAAGCAGAGAAAATGTATTTAGACCCCATTCGATTCAATTTGTTATGTTCTGTTACATTGAGATGGGTCTCTTGAAGCAATGCTATCTCGATTTTCTCTTAAGTTTAGTCAAAATCTTACTTCTTTTTACAGGATTAAGCAGCCCATTTACGTTATATGATGCTACCTTTATGTAATTACTCATTTTCTTTTATTCCACATATTTTTAAGTCTTTTTGATCCCTCCTATTCAAACTCTTATAACAGTCGTCGATTAACGCCCCCCCTTCTGAATTAACCATGAACATGAACTCAACAAGTAACAAAGAACAACCCAAACTTCCAACTGAAACAAAAACAAATTAAATAAAAATAAAGTCAAGACTTCCAAGTAAGAGGTCGCAACATATCGACCCTTAAATGAGCAAAGATGATAAATACAGTGGGGGAAATAAGTATTCAACACTTGAACAAATTTTTTATTAAACACATTTCCAGTGCAGCAATTCACATGAAATTTTGACCGGATGTTGGTATTAACTCAGGAAATCTACACAGAGAAAAAATATTGAATATTACAAACCATAAAAAAGTTATGTGTAATAAATTGAAATGACTCAGGAAAAAAGAATTGAACACACTAACTGAGATTATACTTAATACTTGGTGGAAAAGCCTTTGTTTGCAATAACAGCTTCAAGACGCTTCCTGTATGAACAAACTAATCGTTCACAGTGCGCAGGTGGGATTTTGGTCCATTCTTCTAAACAGACTGTCTTCAAATCTTGAATGTTCCGCGGGGCCCTCTTGTGAATCTTGATCTTCAGTTCCTTCCATAAATTCTCTATTGGGTTTAAGTCTGGTGATTGACTGGGCCATTCCAACAACTTTATTTTCTTCTTCTGGAACCAATTCCGAGTCTCCTTTGCAGTATGTTTTGGATCATTGTCCTGCTGGAATGTCCATCCATGTCTCATCCTCATCATCTTGGCGGATGGTAACAGATTCACCTCAAGAATCTCCCGGTACATGGCTCCATTCATCTTCCCTTCAATAACATGGATTCTGCCAGTACCATGAGAAGAAAAACAGCCCCATACCATGATGCTTCCACCTCCAAACTTCACTGTTGGTATGGTATTTTTAGGGTCATACGCAGAGCCATTTCTCCTCCAAACATGGCGTGTGGTATTATTGCCAAAAAGTTCAATTTTTGTCTCGTCTGACCAGACTACATTCTCCCAGTAATTCACAGGGTTGTCCAAATGTTTTGTAGCAAACATCAAACGAGCTTCAACATGCCTTTTCTTCAAAAACGGAGCCTTCCGAGGTGAGCGTGCATGGAGGCCGTGGCGGTGGAGTGCATTGCCTATACTTTTCTCTGTGACAACTGTACCTGCTGCTTCCAAGTCTCTCTGTAGCTCTTTCCGAGTGGTCCTTGGCTCTTGGATTACTCTTCTGATTAACCTTCTGACTCCCTGATCAGAAATCTTTCGAGGAGCTCCTTTGCGTAGCAGGTTGATGGTGGAGTTTTTTTCTTTCCACTTGCGTATAATGGAGCCAATGGTGCTTACAGGAACATTTAGGAGTTGTGAAATCCGTCTATAACCACTACCATTTTTATGCAGCACAACAATCTTGTTGCGAAGGTCTTGGGACAGCTCTTTGCCTCTACCCATCATGAGATGTTTGTATACTTGCATTCAGAGGTGGGTAAGGCTTTTTCTAACTGATTAACCTGCAATAACCTGCCTGATTCTAATTTGCACAAATAGGAGGTTGAACTAATTAGTGAAATCAGCTGTTGTCTTGCTTTGTCTTGCCTTGGTGTACTGCTTTTTCTTTGTGTGTTCAATACTTTTTTCTTCTTCTATTTCACTTCATTAAATATAACTTCTTTATGGATTGTAATTTTATGATTTCTTTATCTGTGTAGATTTCTTAAGTTTATACCAACATCTGGTCAAAATTTCATGTGAATTGCTGCACTGGAAATGTGTTTAATAAAAAATTTGTTCAAGTGTTGAATACTTATTTCCCCCACTGTATGCTCCATGGGATAAGCCTCTTGTACTTGCAGCGTACTAAGGGCCCATGTAATTAAAGTCATTTCGACCAAGAAATTGTTCGTCTTTTCCTTCGGTATAAGTTGCACTTAAAACGCATGTTTTCTTGAATCGGGAAGAGTAACTTAAAACAAGAAAATAAAATGACAATGAAAATGCTTTAAAACAAAACAAAAGAGTACCTTCAATTTTAGCCCCACAGAAAAGAACACTTCTTTTCACTCACTGATCGCCTGTTTGCTAACGTCTGAATGCAAGAAGTTTGTCTTTGTAAGATGGGTGTGTGCGAGCAGGTGCACCGCGCTTCTTGCCGGTCTTTCTCCAGGTCAGCTGCTGAACGCGCTCCCTCAGCGAGGAAGGTGTGCTGAGTACGGTCACCGGGAGACCTCTTTTCTCCATATCAGTCGTTGCCTCTTCTGCGGAATTGTAGAGAACTGTGCCTTCAGAATAGAACACCTTTAGCCTGGCCGGGAATCGCGTTTGGAATTTGATGTCGTGTTCCTTCAAAATCCTTTTAGCTTCTTGATATTTCCTCCGTTTCCACAGCACATCGGGGGCGTAGTCATGATCGAAAAAAATCCTGTTATCTTTCCATTTGATCACCTTCCTCTCCCAGGCCGTTTTGATAACCAACTCTTTTGTCCTATAATTGAGAAATTTGGCAATTATCGAGCGTGTTTTAGCTGCGGTTGGTGGATTGGGCGCGAGGGCTCTGCGAGCCCGTTCAATCTGGAGATCCACCGGTGGGTTCAGACCCAGGGTCGATTTAAGAAAATCCTCCAGGAAAGAAATCATGTCAGAAGAGTTCTCCTCAGCTTTTTCCGGTACGCCGTAGATCCTGATGTTTGACCGTCTGGCTCGACCCTCTTGGTCATTTAGCCTGGCTTCAATTTGTTCAGTTAGCTGTAGCATCTCTTCCAGCGCTTCTTCAGTGTTTTGGATTCGGGTCTCTGCTTCATCAATTCTATTTTCAGCCTCTTCGATTCTTTTATTAGACTTGTTCAATTCTTCTTTTATATCCTGAAGTTGTTTATGGCTGTCTTGTCGAAAGTCTTTAATCTCGTTAAGAATCTTCGCCAGGCTAATTTGCTCTCCCTCATGTGCTCCGTCACCGCTCGCGCTAATTTGCTCAACTACATTTGGGTTGTTTTCATCGTCTTTTGTAGTGTTTTTTTCTTGGTCTTCCCCTTTTCTCCATATTTGCCCCATCCATAACTCTGTCAGCACTTAAAGGTTGTTCATATCTGGCTCTGGGGCGCCGACTTCGTGCAAATTGACGGAGCTAATGGATTATGCGTCCATTTTCGAAAAGACGTAGACCGGAAGTCTAGAAAAATACTTTTCATACTTAAGTACAATACATATCACATACTTTAATACTTTTACTCAAGTAATATTCTAAACGGTGACTTCAACTTCTACCAATTTTCTGGTAAGATATCTGTACTTTCACTTGAGTATGGCTTTCAGGTACTTTATACACCACTGCCCACGAGGACACCAGCGTGCATGCACAAGGGAAGAGACCGGTCTCCCGCGCGCTCGCCATTTACCAGCAGCGGTGACGAGGCTCCCATCACTTCAGGTGGCCCTCTTCCTACACCGCCAGACCTGGCTGTTTCTGCGCCCCTCCTCTCTCACACACCCACTCCTGTCGGGAGCCTGGTGAAAGGCGGCGATTAAGGGACGGGGTGATGATGATAATTAGGGCGGAGGCATTCTTCTTCAGAATTTCACCTTAAAAACGTTTTTCTTAAGAATATATTCATGACTGAACCAGTCAGTTATGTTCTTCAGAATAACACGTATCTTGCAGGTGTGTGTTAGGGGGAGTATCCCACTCGACTATGTGATATATAAGTGAGAGCCCTTTGAAGGTTTTTTATAGATCTGTTTTGTTATCGTCAGTCAAACTGCCTCATCTTCTACAACATTTTCTGGTAGGGTGATCGTTTATTCATCTGGAGAAAATCTAGACAATTTGACAATAACCATTTAACATTTTTGTCTTTTCCTACTTTGAAATAGATGAAGGAAAGTATAGTAAGTAGCTATGAGTAAAGGCTAAATAAATTAATTAGGCAAAAGATAAATAAAGTACACGTAAAAAAAAAAAAAAAAAAGGTGTAAATGTTCCCATTGAAGTGCGTGTAACATCAGACCTAAAATCAACGTGGTGAGCCAGGACATAAAATTTGTACTAAAATGTAGAAATAGAATGCATTTCAGACTTCATGAATGAAATGATAGCTACAGAACGTATATAATTTCCCAATCACATAAAAAAGGCCATAATGAAATGTTTTTTGTTTGTTTGTCTTTCAGAATTTCAAGCTTCTTCAGTGCCAAAAATACAGAAGAAAACAAAATGGCCAATGGACAGCAAATAACAAAGCTCAATGTCTCCACCTCCACGGACGAAGAGGAAATACTCGGAGCTCAAGGCTATCAGCTCATCAATGTTAACCTCAACCAAGGTGCTGGTGGAAACCAGGTCCTTCTGTGGTACAAGAAAGAGTGTGGCAACAGACCTGTGACCAGGATCCAGTTTTCATTCAATGAGAACATGAAACCTGGTCTGGCCGATGCTGGGTATGAGCTGGTCAACCGAGATCTGAACGCAGGAGTTTGTGGAGATCACATCTTTCTGTGGTACTTCCGCGGGAGCACTGAATATGACATTCCTATTGTGAACCTCCAGGTAACCACACATGCCAAAAAAGAGGCTGCTCTTCTGAAAGATGGCTGGGAGAGACTGGGCTGTGACCTGAACCGTAATGCAGGAGGAAACTTCATCTACCTGTGGGTGAAGAGAGAGAAGCCGAGCTATATCTGTGAGATCACAGCATCAGTTGACTTCTTTTCTGACCAGAACCTGTATCACCTGGGCTACACTCGTGTGGATGAACACACCAATCGAGGCGCTTGTGGAAGCTTCGTCTTCCTCTGGTATCGGCGCACAACCGATAAGAGCAAAGCTCTCACTGCTCTTAACGTATCCACCTCCCTCCAGGAGGTATCAAAGCTGCAGGCTGAAGGCTTTAAAAAGCTCAGTGTCAATCTCAATCAAGGAACCAGTGGAAAAGGTGTCTACGCCTGGCACAAGAAAGAAGGATGCGAATTGCAGATCCAAGCCATGGTTCTGCTGATCAACTGGAATGCCTGGAGTGAGTATCAGAAAGCCGGTATCAACTTTATCGACAAAAATCTGAACGAGGGCAACCAAGGCTGGAAAATATTCCTGGCCTACAAGTAAAATCATGGAATCATGCTGCCATCACAGGATCTTTCTCAGTTATCTAATTGGTAGCACTATATGGCAACTATGAGCACAATTGTTTCTAATGTATGACTTTAATGTCAGTCTTCAAATCTTATTGTGACTGTGGCTATTGTAATACACTCAACCACACACAATGTATTGGGCCTTTGTGTTTATGTTATGATGCATTATGAAATAAAGGCAACTTTATTCACAACGATTGCTTTGGTGAGGTTTTCACACCTGTCTTTGGGATACAACCAGTAATAAGTTATACTGCATGCACTGTCCCCTCATGACATACTCGTATTACAGGGTCATAATACCCTCACACTACTAAAAGAAATTCAGCTGAAATTTTCAACTGAATGAATGAATTAAAAAGGTCTTTAGTGTTCATTGATGCGTGTTCCAAAGAGGGTACAGTATGATTGTATAACCAAGAAAGCTGTTCTGAAAAACAAAAACAAAAAAAAATACTACTACTACTACTGCTACTAATAAAAAGCAATAAAAAAATAGTGGTTCTTCATCATTAGATACTTGATATTAGTATATTGGCTGTTTCTGTTGCTTTATCCACACACTTTAGAATAAATCAATGCTTGAAATTAATCCAATGTAAAAGGCAAAAAAAAAAAAGAAAAAGACTACTACTAATAATAAAATTTTACAAAATTTATATATATATATATATATATATAGTGGTTCTTCATGGTTAGGTACTTGGTATTAGCATATTGGGTGTTTCTGCTACTTTATCCACACACTTCAGAATAAATCAATGCTTGAAATTTTTAAATTAATCCAATGTAAAAGGCAAAAAAAAAAAAGACAGAAAAAAACAAAAAAAACCCTCATAATAAACAAATACAAGGCATTAAAACAGGGGTGGTCTATAAACGATTCCTAAATTATCACGGCTTTGCCCACTGAGCACTTGATCCCAGCTCGCTCAGTATTGACCGTCCTTTATGGAGTGTACTGTAAATCGCGTTGCATAGGTGAACATTTGCTAAATAATAAATACCCAAACCAGTTTTGCTCAGTGGCAGAAACATTTTACTTTTGAGTGATAAGCACAATATGTGATCAGTTCAGCAGCGTGTCTCTTACGTCCAAAGTCAATCAGAGCAGTTCAAGTATATTAGCTATATCAATCAGCTGCTTCTGGGAGAGTATGCCCGAGCGCCACCATGCTGTGGTCAGCTGCCTTTCTCTCACTTTCGCATTCCTTCTCCATGTCTTGGATGTGCGTATGTCGGAGTCCCACCAAGCAGAAAACAGATGCCCAGAGGCGGGCTGGTCGTTTGTTGCAATGAAATGCACTCGATAATGACGAAGAGTTTTATTAATCAAAATATAAATTAATCAAGTATAATCAATGTGAATATAACCATTTATGTATCAAGTTTTTCTCCTAATATAATCATGTCTCTGCCTGTGTGTAGAGGCCTGCATGAGAATGGAATGTGCAGACATTTCAAAACTACAATATATGGTGAAGATGCACACTCTATTTGGACATTAACACCAATAGAGTTTAGAATGTCTATAAATGCTGATCCCAACAAATCTTTTTTCATTATCAACATAGATATTAATATCACCAACAATTAGGACTTTATCTGCAGCCAGCACTAACTCCGATAGAAATTCAGCAAATTCTTTAATAAAGTCTGTATGGTGCCCTGGTGGCCTGTATACAGTAGCCAGTACAAAGCTCACAGGGGATTTATCATTGACACTTGTTTCTTTGGATAACGTTATATGAAGCACCATTACTTCCAACGAATTATACTTGAAACCCGACCTCTGAGAAATACTGAAAATAATGTTATAAACTGTAGAAACACCTCCCCCTTTACCTGTTGGACGGGGAACAGACACAGTCTCTATAGTGTGATATCTAGGTGAAAGAGTCTCTATGTGCTGAGAATTAACTGACTTCTGTGACGTGAGGCGGCTAGCAGACGGTCGGTTTAGCCAGTCTGTCTGCTTCCTGACTTGGGCCCCAGTTAGTCAAGTACGAACTCTAAGACTATGCGCCATATTTCTAGAGGGAAGAGCAGCACCACCCCAGGAGGGATGAACACCATCTCTTTTCAACAGGTCAGGTCTGCCCCAAAAATGTTTCCAATTGTCTATAAAGCCTATGATATTTTGCGGGCACCACTTAGACATCCAGCCATTGAGTGACGACAGTCTGCTATGAATCTCATCGCCACAATAAGCAGGGAGCGGACCAGAGCATAATACAGTGTCTGACATCGTACTTGCAAGTTCACACACCTCTTTAACATTATTTTTAGTGATCTCCGGCTGGCGAAGTCGAACATCATTAGCGCCGACGTGGATAACAATTTTACTGAATTTACGTTTAGCATTAGCCAGCACTTTTAAATTTGCCAAGATGTCAGGCGCTCTGGCTCCCGGTAAACAATGGACTATGGTGGCTGGTGTCTCTATTTTCACGTTCGCCAATAACTAGAGCACTTTCATCAGGTTTCTCAGTGGGTGCGTCACCGAGTGGGGAGAACCTGTTTGATGTTTTGATCGGAGCCAAAGAGTGGTGTTTTGACCCGCGACTAGGCCGCCTCACAGTCACCAAGTTGCCCTGCTGCACGGGCTCAACCGAAACCGAGCAATGTACAGGACTCCCTGAGCTAGTCGCATCCAAAGCAGTATCTACAGCCCTCACATTCTTACTGTCCTCAACTAAAGTTTGGATGCGTGTCTCTAGTTCTAAAACCTTCTCTGTCAGCCTAACTATTTCCCTGCATTTATGACATATGAATCCCTCGCTGCTGACAGAGACACTGTACTGTACATGTGGCAAGCAGTGCAAACAACAATAGCAGGAGAAGAAGCCATTACTCACCGTGATTGATGAATGATACCAACTTAACTTACCACTGTTGTTTGATGAACTCGTGAAAAACGGAGCGAGAGAGAAATGAAAATGGAGCGAGAGAAAAAGAAAAGAAAACAATAATAGGCGCGAATAGAAACGCGAATGGAACCGCGAGTGACAAACTAACTGGCTAACGAATGCTAACGCGCTGCACGCACGGTTTTAAAAGCGAACGATCAAATTAGTTTGAAAGATAACACCAGAAATATGGTGGGAATTAAGTTATATATTATCACTTTAAACAACAGGGAGTGAAAGTAAGGTAGCGATTCAATAAAAAGCGAAGCCACACGGAGCTACAATCGCAAACCTCTCAGCAGCACAACAGACAGGAACAGACCGAAGCAATCGATAACAGACTCAGCATACTATGTATATATACTGTACATATTTTCATTTATTTATTTACTTACCTTTTTCTGGTTGATTATTTGTTTGTGAATGTATTTAAGTGTTTGTTACAAGTTTATAAGTTTGTGTTAACGTAGCATGTTAGTGATGTCGAAGGTTGTAATGTAAATATAAAAGCAATAAAAAAAATAGATAAATTAAAAAAAATAAATAAATAAAATGTTTATGTCACCTATAATGATACTTAACTCCTTTTGCATAAAGACGCAGATTAGTCAAGGGCAATCAATGCTCCAACAGATCTCTGCATGTGCCAGATGCTGACAGTTACACCTAAGAGTTACTTATTCCATGTAACTCGTATAAATGTTTTTTTTTTTTCCTCACACAAACAATTATTTGTTCATTTTACTCCTCACACGAATTTCAAGAGAAAAGCTATTTGTGTGATGGCGTGTTCAGACAGATCATGTTCAAACCATCTTTGTCAATGCTTCATCCATCCACACTTGGCCAACCCAAACCCAGCTCTTACCTCATTCACTTGGCTTATACCAGAGAACATTACTTCGTTTGCCATTAACACAAAATGTCTATCAGTATGTTTAAGTCATGAATTCACTTTGTGAACATTAAAGCTAATGCACTTCCACTAATGCCAACAAAGTTTTCTAGACTATTCAAAAGAATGTTGTGGTCAATAGTGATTTATTTTAATGCGGATCCCACACTCTAGCGTTAACCTAATATAAATGTGCTCTAGGCTATTATTCATATTCAAGTGTTTGTGCGCAAAAGAATTAATGCTCAAGCATCAGGGGTTAAATTGGGATTTGTTATGTGGGGGGGCTCTATGGTGTCGGCTTTTAAGGGGTGCACATGCGTACTGTGGCGGGAGGAAGAATCACACGACAGAGTGAATCAATGAGTGCCCCGAAGGGCATTATATTTATAATGGATCACCGCAGATCCAGCTGCTTTCTATGCTTTCTTCCGTGAGTGGTCACGTGACTATAAAGCGCGCCAAACGCGACCACAGAGTGAGCCTCCCAGAGATACTTAACGCTATTAATTAACTCCTTAGCATGAACAAACAAACATTTTGTGACCTGAACCAAGCAATACAACACTGTAGTCAGATATAATGATCACTGGAGCATACTTAAATGACTTTTTTTACGTTAGTGTGAACATCACATATTACACGGACAACCAATTCTCAAACTGCATCACAATTAACACATTACCTTCGCCCTACATTGTAATAATGCAACCGCAGTAGTACCGATATGGGTTTCTCTTTTGATCTGAGTCTTTACCTGTAACACAGGAATAATGTCAGATAAACGGGAGAGTCGCGTCTGCTCTTTTACAGCTCCTCTGCTGATCGGAGGACGAATGCGCAGTTCGTCGTTCTGTCCGTGACTCTCCAATCAGAATGTCAAAATAAGAGTCCCCTTTTTTCTCTCCATGTAGATCAATATACAATTGTTAATTTGCACATAAACACGGCATTAGGAAATAATGCGATCAATGAACTTAAAACAATACAAATAATCAGAGGAAAATAAAGCAAGCATAACACAATTGTGTACATACTTTGTGTGCATCACATACACTTCACATTGGGACAGTCTTCGTAGTGTTGGTGTGACGCAATCGCACTTCAAATCCGGTCTTGGAAGGGCGTGCGCTCAACTTTGGGACACAGCCAGAGTCAAATGCTTTGTTTCTGAATGAATCAGCCGCTTGAATGAGTCGGTTGAATCTCAATGACTTACTTGTCAGTCACTTGTTGCCACCTACTGGCGGTTTTTAATTTTGCATTTAGACTATTTTTGTCATGTTTTAAATTATATCAAATATCAGTATTACGTTTTATGTTGAAAACAAAACATTAGGCCTATTTATGCATCTGTAACTGCAGGTTAAATGCATCCATGTCCCCTACATCTAAATATCACTTCAGCTGCAGATTCCAGAAGTGTTTTTTTTTATTTATTTATTTTTTTTATGTTGGAATGAAAGACACTAAGTACCGGATTAAGTGCTTCTTATTCTTACCCAAAGATACAAAACGGAAGAAAGAGTTAAAACTAAACACAATCTTGCTACTCAGTTATTTAATTGCTCCTTTTGCATTTTGCATTCACTTGTACTTTTACTTTCAATACTTAAGTACATTTAATATCAGAAAAATACTTTTCTTTTTTTTTTTTTATCTAAGTTTTTATTGGAAAGAGATACAATTCACAACATCCATTTATGACATTTGTCACTTTTACAGCATTTCCAACTTATATTCCCTATTCGGGAGGGGAAAAAACTACTCAAAGTTCTTCATGACAAAAAAACAGATCAACATACCTCTTTAAAATATATTACAAAAATAGCAGAAACTATTTACAAAAGAAAGGGGGATGTAGGCACAATATTTAAATATAATCACAAAACATGTTCTATCACAAAAAAAAACATTCGGTTCAATAGGAGTTATAAACTCAATCCATTTGGACCAAAAGTCAACAAACATATCTTTTTGGTTATTTATACAAAATGTAATTTTCTCCATAATAAAAATACTTTCTACAATGCGAATCCAGTCTTGTATTTGTGGCGGATTAGGTTTATACCAGCATCTAGTAATAGCTTTTTTACTTGAAGCAAGAATTATTCTATACATATATTTGTTTTTCCTCTCCCAGGAAACCATTGACAAATTGCCCATGTGAAGTATCTCAAAACTGAAATCAACTGAAGTGTCCAAAATCTTTTCTAATACATTATGTATATCTTTCCCAAAACCTCTGATATTAGGACAGTCCCAAAATATGTGAAAATGGTTAGCATCCTGAGAGCCGCAAAGTCTCCAACAATTTGAGTTGCCTAGGAATTTATTTTTCTGTTTAGGAGTAAGGAAAAACCGAATAGTATTTCTCCAGCAAAATTCTCTCCAATAAGAAGAACGAGAAGTAGCCCATTGTAGTTTACATTGAGATGAGATGGTAATACCACTTTCTTTCTCCCATCTCTCCTTAATGTGCAGAGATGAATCTCCTTGTAAATCCATCAATGTTCTATATACTCAATATATCTCAAGTTTTGCTTGACTGAATCAATCCTAGATCTCATGTTAAAAAATGGTAAAAGATTCCACCTTGCAATGTCAAGTTTTATTTTTTTATTAATAGGATCATGGTTAAGCCTTTCCAAATTGTTCATATCCTTAGGGATATTTATTCCTAAATATTTAATAAATTTAAGATCCCATTTTAAGGAATAAACCTTTTTAATTTCGTTTGGGGGGTTATAATTAAAGGTTAATACCTGTGTTTTTAGAATATTCAATTTAAATCCTGAAAAAGACCTAAAGATTTGTAGTGTTTTCAATAGCTCAACCAATGACTTGGTTGGATCCTTTAGATAAACTAAAATGTCGTCAGCAAATAGTGCTATTTTATGTTCGTCGCCTTTGAAGTTAATACCTTTTTATTTTTGAGTTTTCTCTGATCCACTGCCCCAGGGGTTCGATAAACAAAGCGAAGAGCAAAGGGGACAGAGGACACCCCTGTCTAGTGCCCCTCTCCAGTGTAATAGTCTTTGATAGATTACCATTTATTTTAATTCTCGCGGTGGGACTCAAATATATGTTTTGAATTACTTTAATCAATTTCTCATGAAAACTGAATTTTGTAAGAATACCCTTAAGAAAAAGCCAATTGACCGAGTCAAAAGCCTTTTCGGCATCGAGACTTAGGAGGACAGCTTGTAAATTAGAATCTTGGATATGACTGATCATTTGGAGAGTCCGTCTGATGTTGTCTTGCGTTTGCCTACCCCGAATGAAGCCAGTTTGATCGGAGTTAATTAGTTCTGGCATTATCAATTCAAGTCTTTTAGTTAGTATAGAGACGAACAACTTGTAATCCATATTCAAGACAGAGATCGGTCTATAAGCTGTACAGTCTTGTTTGTTTTTCCCCTCTTTTGGAATGACGGAAATAATGGCTTCTCGCCACGAGGGTGGCAACTCTCCTCCATGTAAAACATAATTAAAAGCTGGCAATAAAATAGGGGTAAGTTGTTGTCTAAATGCCTTATACCATTCAGATGAAAAACCGTCTGGACCCGGTGACTTATTTGTTTTAAGCCAGGATATTGCTTTATTTAATTCCTCCTCAGTTATATCTGCTGATAATTTAGCATTCCAGGTATCGCTAACCAAAGGGAGTTTTAATGGAATGAGGAAAGAGTCGATTTTAATAGGATCTACAGTCTGTGCTTGAGTATAGAGTTTTTTATAGTAATTTTCGAACACTCTCTGAATATCTTCCGACTTATGTAATAGCTGTTTTGATATTGGGTCTTGTATCTTCTGTATTGTCGCATCTGCCTGTTGCTTACATAATTTTCTGGCCAATAATTCCATTGCTTTGCCTCCAGACTCGTAATATTTCTGTTTTAAAAACATTCGTTTTTTCTCTATTTCCTGTGTATATAGGTAGTCCAACTCTGTTTTAATTTTCTTCATTTCCTGAGACAAATTTTTATTAGGACCTTTCTTGTTTTCCAATTCTAATTTATTTAAGCCATTTGTAAGTGTGTTAAGTTTTTCAAGCCTACATTTCTTTAATTTAGACGTAATAGCAATAATTTTACCCCTAAGAACCACTTTACTTGCATCCCATAATATAGTAGGGGGGACTAATCCATTATCATTCTGCTCCACATATTGTTCTATTTCTAAAACAAGTTGTTCCCTGCTCGCTCTGTTGTTCAGGATGCCAGAATTTAGTCTCCAGAGAGTATTTTTAGGTTTATTCTCTAAATTTAGATAAACAGATATTAATGCATGATCAGATATATCAATTAATCCTATGTTACAGTTTTTAATTCTGAATTTGTCTTTTCCAAATGCAAGAAAATAATCAATTCTTGAATAGGATGTATGCGGGTGTGAATAATATGTATAGTCTCTTTGTCCTGGATGAAAGTCTCTCCATACATCAATCAGACCTATTTCTTTTATCATTGTATTTATTTGTTTTCTTAATGGACTCGTTAGATGATGTGGAAGTGTTAGAAGAATCCAATTTAGGGTCTAATAGAACATTAAAATCCCCCCCCCCCCCCCCCCCCCCCGCAAATAAAGATGCCTTGCGATTCAGATGCTATTAGATCTATCAAAGACCTAAAAAAAGAACATTTACTGCCTGGAGGGGCATAGACGTTAAGAATAGTGACCAAGTTGCCCTCAACTCTACCTCTTATCATTATGTATCTACCCTCTCTGTCTTTTATTTCAGCAAGATGTTCATAAGTAATTTTATTAGAGATTAAAACCGCAACCCCTCTCCTATGTCCAGATCCAAAGGAAGCAGAGAAAATGTATTTAGACCCCATTCGATTCAATTTGTTATGTTCTGTTACATTGAGATGGGTCTCTTGAAGCAATGCTATCTCGATTTTCTCTTAAGTTTAGTCAAAATCTTACTTCTTTTTACAGGATTAAGCAGCCCATTTACGTTATATGATGCTACCTTTATGTAATTACTCATTTTCTTTTATTCCACATATTTTTAAGTCTTTTTGATCCCTCCTATTCAAACTGTTATAACAGTCGTCGATTAACGCCCCCCCTTCTGAATTAACCATGAACATGAACTCAACAAGTAACAAAGAACAACCCAAACTTCCAACTGAAACAAAAACAAATTAAATAAAAATAAAGTCAAGACTTCCAAGTAAGAGGTCGCAACATATCGACCCTTAAATGAGCAAAGATGATAAATATGCTCCATGGGATAAGCCTCTTGTACTTGCAGCGTACTAAGGGCCCATGTAATTAAAGTCATTTCGACCAAGAAATTGTTCGTCTTTTCCTTCGGTATAAGTTGCACTTAAAACGCATGTTTTCTTGAATCGGGAAGAGTAACTTAAAACAAGAAAATAAAATGACAATGAAAATGCTTTAAAACAAAACAAAAGAGTACCTTCAATTTTAGCCCCACAGAAAAGAACACTTCTTTTCACTCACTGATCGCCTGTTTGCTAACGTCTGAATGCAAGAAGTTTGTCTTTGTAAGATGGGTGTGTGCGAGCAGGTGCACCGCGCTTCTTGCCGGTCTTTCTCCAGGTCAGCTGCTGAACGCGCTCCCTCAGCGAGGAAGGTGTGCTGAGTACGGTCACCGGGAGACCTCTTTTCTCCATATCAGTCGTTGCCTCTTCTGCGGAATTGTAGAGAACTGTGCCTTCAGAATAGAACACCTTTAGCCTGGCCGGGAATCGCGTTTGGAATTTGATGTCGTGTTCCTTCAAAATCCTTTTAGCTTCTTGATATTTCCTCCGTTTCCACAGCACATCGGGGGCGTAGTCATGATCGAAAAAAATCCTGTTATCTTTCCATTTGATCACCTTCCTCTCCCAGGCCGTTTTGATAACCAACTCTTTTGTCCTATAATTGAGAAATTTGGCAATTATCGAGCGTGTTTTAGCTGCGGTTGGTGGATTGGGCGCGAGGGCTCTGCGAGCCCGTTCAATCTGGAGATCCACCGGTGGGTTCAGACCCAGGGTCGATTTAAGAAAATCCTCCAGGAAAGAAATCATGTCAGAAGAGTTCTCCTCAGCTTTTTCCGGTACGCCGTAGATCCTGATGTTTGACCGTCTGGCTCGACCCTCTTGGTCATTTAGCCTGGCTTCAATTTGTTCAGTTAGCTGTAGCATCTCTTCCAGCGCTTCTTCAGTGTTTTGGATTCGGGTCTCTGCTTCATCAATTCTATTTTCAGCCTCTTCGATTCTTTTATTAGACTTGTTCAATTCTTCTTTTATATCCTGAAGTTGTTTATGGCTGTCTTGTCGAAAGTCTTTAATCTCGTTAAGAATCTTCGCCAGGCTAATTTGCTCTCCCTCATGTGCTCCGTCACCGCTCGCGCTAATTTGCTCAACTACATTTGGGTTGTTTTCATCGTCTTTTGTAGTGTTTTTTTCTTGGTCTTCCCCTTTTCTCCATATTTGCCCCATCCATAACTCTGTCAGCACTTAAAGGTTGTTCATATCTGGCTCTGGGGCGCCGACTTCGTGCAAATTGACGGAGCTAATGGATTATGCGTCCATTTTCGAAAAGACGTAGACCGGAAGTCTAGAAAAATACTTTTCATACTTAAGTACAATACATATCACATACTTTAATACTTTTACTCAAGTAATATTCTAAACGGTGACTTCAACTTCTACCAATTTTCTGGTAAGATATCTGTACTTTCACTTGAGTATGGCTTTCAGGTACTTTATACACCACTGCCCACGAGGACACCAGCGTGCATGCACAAGGGAAGAGACCGGTCTCCCGCGCGCTCGCCATTTACCAGCAGCGGTGACGAGGCTCCCATCACTTCAGGTGGCCCTCTTCCTACACCGCCAGACCTGGCTGTTTCTGCGCCCCTCCTCTCTCACACACCCACTCCTGTCGGGAGCCTGGTGAAAGGCGGCGATTAAGGGACGGGGTGATGATGATAATTAGGGCGGAGGCATTCTTCTTCAGAATTTCACCTTAAAAACGTTTTTCTTAAGAATATATTCATGACTGAACCAGTCAGTTATGTTCTTCAGAATAACACGTATCTTGCAGGTGTGTGTTAGGGGGAGTATCCCACTCGACTATGTGATATATAAGTGAGAGCCCTTTGAAGGTTTTTTATAGATCTGTTTTGTTATCGTCAGTCAAACTGCCTCATCTTCTACAACATTTTCTGGTAGGGTGATCGTTTATTCATCTGGAGAAAATCTAGACAATTTGACAATAACCATTTAACATTTTTGTCTTTTCCTACTTTGAAATAGATGAAGGAAAGTATAGTAAGTAGCTATGAGTAAAGGCTAAATAAATTAATTAGGCAAAAGATAAATAAAGTACACGTAAAAAAAAAAAAAAAAAAAGGTGTAAATGTTCCCATTGAAGTGCGTGTAACATCAGACCTAAAATCAACGTGGTGAGCCAGGACATAAAATTTGTACTAAAATGTAGAAATAGAATGCATTTCAGACTTCATGAATGAAATGATAGCTACAGAACGTATATAATTTCCCAATCACATAAAAAAGGCCATAATGAAATGTTTTTTGTTTGTTTGTCTTTCAGAATTTCAAGCTTCTTCAGTGCCAAAAATACAGAAGAAAACAAAATGGCCAATGGACAGCAAATAACAAAGCTCAATGTCTCCACCTCCACGGACGAAGAGGAAATACTCGGAGCTCAAGGCTATCAGCTCATCAATGTTAACCTCAACCAAGGTGCTGGTGGAAACCAGGTCCTTCTGTGGTACAAGAAAGAGTGTGGCAACAGACCTGTGACCAGGATCCAGTTTTCATTCAATGAGAACATGAAACCTGGTCTGGCCGATGCTGGGTATGAGCTGGTCAACCGAGATCTGAACGCAGGAGTTTGTGGAGATCACATCTTTCTGTGGTACTTCCGCGGGAGCACTGAATATGACATTCCTATTGTGAACCTCCAGGTAACCACACATGCCAAAAAAGAGGCTGCTCTTCTGAAAGATGGCTGGGAGAGACTGGGCTGTGACCTGAACCGTAATGCAGGAGGAAACTTCATCTACCTGTGGGTGAAGAGAGAGAAGCCGAGCTATATCTGTGAGATCACAGCATCAGTTGACTTCTTTTCTGACCAGAACCTGTATCACCTGGGCTACACTCGTGTGGATGAACACACCAATCGAGGCGCTTGTGGAAGCTTCGTCTTCCTCTGGTATCGGCGCACAACCGATAAGAGCAAAGCTCTCACTGCTCTTAACGTATCCACCTCCCTCCAGGAGGTATCAAAGCTGCAGGCTGAAGGCTTTAAAAAGCTCAGTGTCAATCTCAATCAAGGAACCAGTGGAAAAGGTGTCTACGCCTGGCACAAGAAAGAAGGATGCGAATTGCAGATCCAAGCCATGGTTCTGCTGATCAACTGGAATGCCTGGAGTGAGTATCAGAAAGCCGGTATCAACTTTATCGACAAAAATCTGAACGAGGGCAACCAAGGCTGGAAAATATTCCTGGCCTACAAGTAAAATCATGGAATCATGCTGCCATCACAGGATCTTTCTCAGTTATCTAATTGGTAGCACTATATGGCAACTATGAGCACAATTGTTTCTAATGTATGACTTTAATGTCAGTCTTCAAATCTTATTGTGACTGTGGCTATTGTAATACACTCAACCACACACAATGTATTGGGCCTTTGTGTTTATGTTATGATGCATTATGAAATAAAGGCAACTTTATTCACAACGATTGCTTTGGTGAGGTTTTCACACCTGTCTTTGGGATACAACCAGTAATAAGTTATACTGCATGCACTGTCCCCTCATGACATACTCGTATTACAGGGTCATAATACCCTCACACTACTAAAAGAAATTCAGCTGAAATTTTCAACTGAATGAATGAATTAAAAAGGTCTTTAGTGTTCATTGATGCGTGTTCCAAAGAGGGTACAGTATGATTGTATAACCAAGAAAGCTGTTCTGAAAAACAAAAACAAAAAAAAATACTACTACTACTACTGCTACTAATAAAAAGCAATAAAAAAATAGTGGTTCTTCATCATTAGATACTTGATATTAGTATATTGGCTGTTTCTGTTGCTTTATCCACACACTTTAGAATAAATCAATGCTTGAAATTAATCCAATGTAAAAGGCAAAAAAAAAAGAAAAAGACTACTACTAATAATAAAATTTTACAAAATTTATATATATATATATATATATATATATATATATATATAGTGGTTCTTCATGGTTAGGTACTTGATATTAGCATATTGGGTGTTTCTGCTACTTTATCCACACACTTCAGAATAAATCAATGCTTGAAATTTTTAAATTAATCCAATGTAAAAGGCAAAAAAAAAAAAGACAGAAAAAAACAAAAAAAACCCTCATAATAAACAAATACAAGGCATTAAAACAGGGGTGGTCTATAAACGATTCCTAAATTATCACGGCTTTGCCCACTGAGCACTTGATCCCAGCTCGCTCAGTATTGACCGTCCTTTATGGAGTGTACTGTAAATCGCGTTGCATAGGTGAACATTTGCTAAATAATAAATACCCAAACCAGTTTTGCTCAGTGGCAGAAACATTTTACTTTTGAGTGATAAGCACAATATGTGATCAGTTCAGCAGCGTGTCTCTTACGTCCAAAGTCAATCAGAGCAGTTCAAGTATATTAGCTATATCAATCAGCTGCTTCTGGGAGAGTATGCCCGAGCGCCACCATGCTGTGGTCAGCTGCCTTTCTCTCACTTTCGCATTCCTTCTCCATGTCTTGGATGTGCGTATGTCGGAGTCCCACCAAGCAGAAAACAGATGCCCAGAGGCGGGCTGGTCGTTTGTTGCAATGAAATGCACTCGATAATGACGAAGAGTTTTATTAATCAAAATATAAATTAATCAAGTATAATCAATGTGAATATAACCATTTATGTATCAAGTTTTTCTCCTAATATAATCATGTCTCTGCCTGTGTGTAGAGGCCTGCATGAGAATGGAATGTGCAGACATTTCAAAACTACAATATATGGTGAAGATGCACACTCTATTTGGACATTAACACCAATAGAGTTTAGAATGTCTATAAATGCTGATCCCAACAAATCTTTTTTCATTATCAACATAGATATTAATATCACCAACAATTAGGACTTTATCTGCAGCCAGCACTAACTCCGATAGAAATTCAGCAAATTCTTTAATAAAGTCTGTATGGTGCCCTGGTGGCCTGTATACAGTAGCCAGTACAAACCTCACAGGGGATTTATCATTGACACTTGTTTCTTTGGATAACGTTATATGAAGCACCATTACTTCCAACGAATTATACTTGAAACCCGACCTCTGAGAAATACTGAAAATAATGTTATAAACTGTAGAAACACCTCCCCCTTTACCTGTTGGACGGGGAACAGACACAGTCTCTATAGTGTGATATCTAGGTGAAAGAGTCTCTATGTGCTGAGAATTAACTGACTTCTGTGACGTGAGGCGGCTAGCAGACGGTCGGTTTAGCCAGTCTGTCTGCTTCCTGACTTGGGCCCCAGTTAGTCAAGTACGAACTCTAAGACTATGCGCCATATTTCTAGAGGGAAGAGCAGCACCACCCCAGGAGGGATGAACACCATCTCTTTTCAACAGGTCAGGTCTGCCCCAAAAATGTTTCCAATTGTCTATAAAGCCTATGATATTTTGCGGGCACCACTTAGACATCCAGCCATTGAGTGACGACAGTCTGCTATGAATCTCATCGCCACAATAAGCAGGGAGCGGACCAGAGCATAATACAGTGTCTGACATCGTACTTGCAAGTTCACACACCTCTTTAACATTATTTTTAGTGATCTCCGGCTGGCGAAGTCGAACATCATTAGCGCCGACGTGGATAACAATTTTACTGAATTTACGTTTAGCATTAGCCAGCACTTTTAAATTTGCCAAAATGTCAGGCGCTCTGGCTCCCGGTAAACAATGGACTATGGTGGCTGGTGTCTCTATTTTCACGTTCGCCAATAACTAGAGCACTTTCATCAGGTTTCTCAGTGGGTGCGTCACCGAGTGGGGAGAACCTGTTTGATGTTTTGATCGGAGCCAAAGAGTGGTGTTTTGACCCGCGACTAGGCCGCCTCACAGTCACCAAGTTGCCCTGCTGCACGGGCTCAACCGAAACCGAGCAATGTACAGGACTCCCTGAGCTAGTCGCATCCAAAGCAGTATCTACAGCCCTCACATTCTTACTGTCCTCAACTAAAGTTTGGATGCGTGTCTCTAGTTCTAAAACCTTCTCTGTCAGCCTAACTATTTCCCTGCATTTATGACATATGAATCCCTCGCTGCTGACAGAGACACTGTACTGTACATGTGGCAAGCAGTGCAAACAACAATAGCAGGAGAAGAAGCCATTACTCACCGTGATTGATGAATGATACCAACTTAACTTACCACTGTTGTTTGATGAACTCGTGAAAAACGGAGCGAGAGAGAAATGAAAATGGAGCGAGAGAAAAAGAAAAGAAAACAATAATAGGCGCGAATAGAAACGCGAATGGAACCGCGAGTGACAAACTAACTGGCTAACGAATGCTAACGCGCTGCACGCGCGGTTTTAAAAGCGAACGATCAAATTAGTTTGAAAGATAACACCAGAAATATGGTGGGAATTAAGTTATATATTATCACTTTAAACAACAGGGAGTGAAAGTAAGGTAGCGATTCAATAAAAAGCGAAGCCACACGGAGCTACAATCGCAAACCTCTCAGCAGCACAACAGACAGGAACAGACCGAAACAATCGATAACAGACTCAGCATACTATGTATATATACAGTCGTGGCCAAAAGTTTTGAGAATGTCATAAATATTAATTTTCACAAAGTCTGCTGCTTCAGTGTTTTTAGATCTTTTTGTCAGATGTTACTATGGTATACTGAAGTAAAATTACAAGCATTTCATAAGTGCCAATGGCTTTCATTGACAATTACATTAAGTTTAAGCAAAGACTCAATATTTGCAGTGTTGACCCTTCTTTTTCAAGACCTCTGCGATTCGTCCTGGCATGCTGTCAATCAACTACTGAGCTACATCCTGACTGATGGCAGCCCATTCTTACATAATCAATGCTGGGAGTTTGTCAGAATTTGTGGGTTTTTGTTTGTCCACCCGCCTCTTGAGGATTGACTGCAAGTTCTCAATGGGATTAAGTTCTGGGGAGTTTCCTGGTCATGGACCCAAAATTTCAATGTTTTGTTCCCCAGGCCACTTACTTATCACTTTTGCCTTATGGCAAGGTGCTCCATCATGCTGGAAAAGGCATTGTTCGTCACCAAACTGTTCTTGGATGGTTGGGAGAAGTTGCTCTCGGAGGATGTTTTTGTGTCATTCTCAAAACTTTGGTCTCCTAAAGTTGATTCAGCTGTGGGATCAGGGCACCTCCAGTGCAGAGCTTGCTCAGGAATGGCAGCGGGCAGGTGTGAGTGCATCTGCACGCACAGTGAGGCCAAGACTTTTGGAGGATGGCCTGGTGTCAAGAAGGCCAGCAAAGAAGCCACTTCTCTCCAAAAAAAACATCAGGGACAGACTGATATTCTGCAGAAAGTATCGTGAATGGACTGCTGAGGACTGGGGCAAAGTCATATTCTCTGATGAAGCCCCTTTCCGATTGTTTGGGGCATCTGGAAAAAGGCTTGTCAGGAGAAGAAAAGGTGAGCGCTACCATCAGTCCTGTGTCATGCCAACAGTAAAGCATCCTGAGACCATTCATGTGTGGGGTTGCTTCTCATCCAAGGGAGTGGGCTCACTCACAATTCTGCCCAAAAACACAGCCATGAATAAAGAATGGTACCAAAACACCCTCCAACAGCAACTTCTTCCAACAATCCAACAACAGTTTGGTCAAGAATCATGCATTTTCCAGCACGATGGAGCACCGTGCCATAAGGCAAAAGTGATAACTAAGTGGCTCGGGGACCAGAACGTTGAAATTTTGGGTCCATGGCCTGGAAACTCCCCAGATCTTAATCCCATTGAGAACTTGTGGTCAATCCTCAAGAGGCGGGTGGACAAACAAAAACCCACTAATTCTGACAAACTCCAAGAAGTGATTATGAAAGAATGGGTTGCTATCAGTCAGGATTTGGCCCAGAAGTTGATTGAGAGCATGCCCAGTCGAATTGCAGAGGTCCTGAAAAAGAACGGCCAACACTGCAAATACTGACTCTTTGTATAAATGTCATGTAATTGTCGATAAAAGCCTTTGAAACGTATGAAGTGCTTGTAATTATATTTCAGTACATCACAGAAACAACTGAAACCAATATCTAAAAGCAGTTTAGCAGCAAACTTTGTGAAAACTAATATTTATGTTATTCTCAAAACTTTTGGCCATGACTGTACATCTCATAATGATAACACAACTGATCTAGTTTGTATCTTACTGAAAGCTAGATGGTGACAGAGTTTATTTGTTTCCCACAAAATAATGCCTGAATTCCTGCCCTCCTAGTATGGTTAGACAAGTTACCAAACTTCAGTTTTAATTTAATTCAGTTTATCTATAAATCACATTTAAACTCAGCCTTGGTTGGCCAAAAGTGCTGCATATAGATTTGAAAAATAATAAATAAAAATGAGACAGATAAAAGTAACAAAGAATAGACACATTTTTAACAATGATTTTAATTCAGCAAACGCAGGAGTTCTGCGAAGGCTGGATCATGGAGCAAACAGGAGGTGACAGTTGTTTCGAGACTGAAGTGATCTAGATGGATTATAAATGCTGTAACAAGCAGATTGGATAGAGAGTACATTTATAAGAGCTTTGTAATCAAAGAAAAGCCATTTTAAATCAGTTCATTATCGGACTGGTAACCAAGCTTAGGATTGGTGTGATATGGTCATGTTTACGGGTTCCCGTGAGTGGATGGGCTGCTGCATTCTGCACCATTTGGAGGTGAGACATGAAGGAAAGACAGTAACCCAACATCAGTGGCGGCTGGTGCTAAAAAAATGATAATGCAGGACTGCAAATAGTCATTTATCAGGTGATTATGTATCATTACTGCTAGATAAAATATTGAAAATGTTCATGTTAAAGTCAACTGTTAAAGAATGCTATAAATGTACCATAAATCAATGAATTTGATTTCAATGTGGGTTTATTATCAGTAATTAAGTGATAAAGGTAATCATAAAACACATACACACAATGTAAAGTTGCCTAATCACTGGCCAGTTGCACTACCGTATTGTCCCGAATATAAGACGACCCTGATTATAAGACAACCCCCCTTTTTCCAGATGTACCTTTTGGAAAAAGGCTTTTTGAAAACCAAATCTTGTTTTTTTATTTTTGTTTGTTTGTTTGTTTGTTTTTCTCTCTGTAAAACACATTTTTTTCTTAAATTATTTTCAAATTGCATATTTTTCCTATTTTAATTTTTGTTTTGAAAGTATGGTAAATACTGGTAAAATGTACCAACAATGACATTGAAAAATATACACTTTTTGATATACCAGCCCATCTGAATTATATAACATTAGGCTATCCATCTCGTAGTAGCCTACCAAAATTGTATTATGAATAGTGAAATCTTATTGTAGTCTTCAAATCTGGGTACTGTCTTATGTTTTAAAATCAGTTACAGAGGAAGTTTGGTCCCATCAGGCTAACATGACAGTCACGACTTTACAACACACACACACACATTACATATTTCATGGCACACTCGTTATATGCGTTTTTGGCGCCACCTATTGTTGTGGGTGTATTACTGACATGTCAAAGTCTAGACCCCGAATATAAGACGACCACGTTTTTTCAGATGTATTTCCAAGAAAAAAACATCGTCTTCTATTCAGGACAATACGGTATTTGAAAATAAATTTTGCTCTCCTTTCTTTCTGGCTTGCAAACTTCTCAATGACCTTCTGGTTGAAATCAGTCATCTCAGTCACCAGTCTCTTCTCCATTGACAGCATGACCAATGCATTCAGCCTCTCCTGGGTCATGCTATTTCTCAGAAAAGTCTTAATCCTTTTCAAGGTTGAGAAGCACCTCTCAGCTTCTGCTGTGGTGGTGATGAGGATCTTTAGGAGAGTGACAGTCTCTGAAAAGACTTCTTCAAGATTGTTCTCCATAAACAGCTGGAGTAGGTCCACAGCACCACGACAGGTTCTGAACTCCTTGCATTAGATGAGACTAAGCCCTAGGGGTTGAACGACTTCTGTTTTTTTAAAGTCGACTTTTATGTGAAGAAAGTCGATTCGAAGTCGACTAGTCGCTGATGACGTCATTAATGAACAAATAAGTCTGGAGCTGTGACAAACACCTTCTGCACAGCTATGGCATATGACACAGTGCCGCCCACATGGCTATTGCTCCTATAACAGCTCATTTTTATCAGTTCTTTTGTCTTTATATTCGTTATATTTCTCACAGATTTCTGCTCGTTCTAAATCACATACAGATAAAGTTGCACAGTAAAGATTACATTCATATGAATGCATTAGTGAGAGCGATTGCGTGTGTGAATTAATTCTACCTGGCAGCTACTCTCTACAAGTAATGAAGTTGTGGGATTTAGTTAATAAGAAATATATGCTTGAACGTTTCAGTTTCTAAGCTATTTTATTGATAAATCGCAGAACAGTGTTGACAATACATTTCCGCGCTGAACGATTCTGTGCACGTGCGATCTGCACGTGATGTACGCGCTACTGTCTGAAGCCTGTGTGTGCGTTACAGAGCAGCAGCGCATTACATTAGAACAGCGATTAACTGACCTGTACTATAAGCTGTTTAAAACGTGCATTCTCCCGTTCAATTTCGAGCATCCAGTAATATAATCACACATGTCTTGTGGAGCGCTTTCAGAGTATGTATTTATTTGTCATTTTAGTTTGGAAACGGAGCTTAAATGTGGAAGTCCTTCAGAGATTTCTTATATTGTTGCGCCCTCTATAGGACCAGCGACTAGTCGACGTCAAGCTAAAAGCGTCATGGCAGAGCATTAAAGTCGACCAGTCGACTAGTTGGTGCAACCCCTACTAAGCCCTGTCTTCTGCTAACTCCCTGTTAAATTATATCATGCTCTCTGCCAGATGTTTCTGTGAGTTTGCGTCTCTGCAATCCCTCCTCCCTTCTCACTCCTTTTCTTGTCTCGCTCCCTCCTCCCTTCTTTGTTCTCTCTCTCCTCTCGATATCTTTGCTCTCTTATAAACTCATGCGCATATATTTATATCTCCTCATGAGTTCAAATGGTGAAATGGTGGAGGAGGTGTGAAGTACTCCAGGTTACTGAGTTTAGACCGATCGAACTGTATAGTTCAGTTGAGAAAAGTTATCCCTGGCCAAGTGTTTTCCTAATATGGCCAGAACTTCCTGGTCTTATTCCCAATTTATATTCTTGGCTTTGTGTACCAAACATATGTAATCCATATCTCATTGGATATACCACTGCACCACCCTTAACAATGTGACCATATAATCTTTTGAATAAACTTTGAAGAAGTTTGTGAACAGACAACTGGCTTCATGTTCATAATTCTTTCCATGGGCCCATGCAAGGACTGAGGATAGACGGACGGCATCGAAAGATAAAGAGCTGAAATATTCTTAACACTCCCATTGAGCACTGCATAGGCCTTCAGAGTCCTGCTCAGTGCCTCTTCAGGAAACGCCACTGTGTACTGTTCAGACCTGTCTGCTTGCATCAAGGAGTGTGTAAGAGTATGGTATCGCAGACCTACAGAGTGAAGGATCAACACAAAAATTATGTAGTGATGACAAAATGTCAATTTCAACTGCAACATTTAAAATGACCAGTTTTAAGTTGTAAAGGGAGACCAGTTTCAGTGTTTGAATCAATAATTTCTCAGAACTTCTGAGTAAACATGTCAAGATGCTCAGGGCACTAACAGTAATTTTTAAAATATCAGCCATTTATTTTAATCAGATTCAGAGATGAAGGCTGTAATACTAATGTTGTTCACTAGAGAGAACCAAACAATAACAAATCATTTTAGATCACAATTTAAAGACTGTGTAAATGGTTAAAAAGATTAACTTGTAGGTAACTGTAGTTTCATAAAGTTTAATAAAGCCCAATATAATCAATTAATAATCTCCATATTGTAAAACATATATATATATATATATATATATATATATATATATATATATACATATTTATTTATTTATTCTCAATCTTCATATCTATAAATTGCAGTGTCCAGCAAAGTATTCTTTATTATTCTAGGTACAGAGGAAACTATCAAAAAGACAAACATTTGTAACAAATTAAACTGCATTGTTTCATTTACCTTCTGTGGGTAATTGTAAATGTCTTCTCATGCCTTTAATGACTTTACTGAAATATTTAATAAAAGAAATATTGTAAAGAATAGAACTTCAAGATATATTCCTCCCATTGATCCCAGGTGAAAAAAGTGCACTTCCATAATGTACTTAAAGTGCTATTTTCTCACACTAATTTTGTACTTAATATATTAAAAAAAAAGTTTCTTTAAAGGGGTGGTTTACTGCGATTTCACTTTTTTCATTTTAAATAGTGTGTAACGTTGCTGTTGGTGCATGGACAGTATCTGCAAAGTTGCGGCGCTGAAATCCCAGGTGAAAAAAAAGTGCACTTCCTTAATATTTAGTTACCACTTGTAGTACACTTGAGTGTACTAGTGTATGAAAGATGGTTCATGTGGTAACTAAATACATTTTTTAAATACAGAGATGTTAAAAGTGCATTTTAGTTCATATTCATGGCTTCTCAAAATAGCACAGTTGAGTACACTTAGATGATCTTATTTTAAGAAGTACTAAAGAATCATTTTAGTATATTAAGCACAAAATTAATGCACAAAAATAGAGCACTTTAAGTATGTTAAGGAAGTGCACTTTTTTTTCACCTGGGATCCCACATACAGTACATGGCATAGAAAACCTCTCATAATAAAGCTATCACAGGGTGTCTACAGACAGAAGTTACATTTAAGACTTTTTAAGGTCCTGCGGCCACCCTATAAATATATAAAAAAAAAATTGGAGAAATTGTTGTTGTTATTATTTATATATGACTAACTTAAGGATCTACTCTTTACTACAATATTTAAGCTAAAATATCATAAAATCATCAAAGACATGAGAAGTACCCTTAGAGGGTAAATGAAACAATGCAGTTTAACTTCTTTCTGATAGCTTCCTCTGATAGCTTTTCTATGAAATACTGCAGAGTAACATGGACTGCAATAAAAACTCACCTCTGCTGCAATCCGTTCATGGACCTCTGGACTGAGCGCCCGCTGCCTCTTCCATTGAGAACCACCTTCACTGCTTTGCTCAACCAGAGAATGGAGATAATTTCTGTAAAGGAGTAAGAAAACGTATGAGTAATAATATTAATAATAATAATAATAATAATAATAATAATAACAACAACAAATACAAAAGGAGGAATACAGCTGCTACCTGATCTTCTGTATGTCCTGCTGGATGCTCCTCCTAACGTGGACTGAATCGATGTCCTTCTTCTGGAGTTTGGCATAGAGGAGGTCCACATGCAGCATGATGTTGTGGAAAAGTTTCAGAAAAAATCCTGATCCTCCAGCAGCATGGCAAAGGCTCCTGCCTCTCTGACGGTAACAGGGTCAAAGTCACCTGAGTCTCGTATAGTTTGAAAACAGCGGATGAGGTCCTCTCTGTGCTCAAACACTGTATTGATGGCACGGTTGTGGAAGTTCCATCTGACACGGCTTGATGTTGGTAGTCTATGCGACTACTTTATCAAGAACAGCTGTGCGCTTGGGTGATCTCAAAAAAAAGCTGGCACATCCTCCCAGGTCAGAAAAAAATTCTCACTTTGGGTATGTGAGAAGTGGCCTGTTGCATTATCAGATTGAGCTGATGTGCATAACAGTGGATGTAATGGACATTTGGGTACACATCTTGCATCTTCCTTTGAACACCTGCAGTGGCACCCCTCATCACGCTGGCTCCATCATATGCTTGGGAGATGAGTTTATTCTTCTGATCCTCTGGAAGGATGACAGAAAGACGCTCTTTTAGTGCTGTAGCGATGAAATCAGCTGTAGTTGAATGCAGAGGAATAAACTCAAAAAAACCTCTCCTGTACGTTGCTTTTGGCGTCAATGTACCTCAGCACAAACACAAGTTGGCACTGTGTGGCAATATCGGTGGTCTCGTCTGCCTGGATTGAGAGAAAATCGCTGCTCTGTGCTTCTTGGATTATGTGCTCCCTCACAACAGACAACATACAGTCCAACAGCTCGTTCTGCACGGTTTTCAAAGTACCCTTAAACACAGTGGCATTCTCGAGGTGCTCTTTCAAAACTCCATCAAGAGAAGCAACAAAATCGACCAAGCCACGGAATATCCGAGAAGGGTATAACTGCAGCCTGGAGATGTCGAAAACGGGGTGGGAGCTCCAAAATAGGGCGTGGCTTCCTCCCATTGACAGACAGGCACATGACACGCATGCGCAATTTTTTCTCCAATCAACTTCAGTGCAAACTCCGCCCCACAGCTGATTCTAAAGATTTTATTGGTTGTGTCAATCACAGTGTTAATTTAATTTCCTACACTATGCTACAAAAAATGCTAACCCTTAAACCTACCCCACACCTGACCCTAACCTTAACCTTAAGCAACGGCCATCCCGGGGCTTGAAATTCACAGGGTAGGATGGGGTAGTGAAGCTGGGTGTAACTAAAAAGGTGCCATTGTCCGGTAAGGTTCGGTTGGGGAGTTATGAACGACCCGGCTTGGAGATTTCATATCGCATAATCATATTTACTGCTTATCTCCTGAACTGCAACTTCCTTTTCAGCACCAATCCCGCCGTGCGTCCAATTTCGCTGGTTAAAACAAAGCGATAGAATAAAATCTTTCCCCTGCACTGCGGTGGGACGGCTCGTGGGTGATTCCCGTTTATATCATAAAACAGAGGTTCAAACTCCGGTCCGAACACCACTGGCCACGAGCTTTGGGCTCTGCTCTCACGGAGAATATTGATTTATATATCATATATTATTTTAGATAAAACTAGAAACAATGTTTAATTTATAACGTGTTATTTTGAAATGTAAGTTAATAACAATTGGCTGAAGCCAGAGCCAATGGTGAAAGTCTTTGCATGAAGAGACCCTGCCCCATTTTGGAGGTTCTGCCCACTTTTGGAGTTCACGCCCCATTTTGGAGATCCCCGGTCTGCAGTTATACCTACTTGGAATATCCCGGGATTGTCTGACGTCTCACTTTCGTCATGGCCACGCAAAGCCAGCTCAGATGCACCACAAAATTTCACACAGTCTATTATTCTAGACAGGATGTGTCGATTTTTTGTGACCTCTTCATTGTGCCTTCTAAAGCCAATCCTGTAGCCTTCATCTAGCTGTTCGGCAATGCTAAGCTTCCCAAAAAACTGGAGCCTCATAGAGTTGTCAAGATGGCTTTGGCTACTTTCATGCCGCTTGCACTTTTCAGACTTTTCAGCCCCTGTTGTTGTCCACAACGTTTCGGTGCCAGGACTTTGAAACAGCAAACACGGAAAACAATAAAAGGCACGACTTACATCACATCCATCCAGCACATTAATTAGTACCTGTCTGTCAACTGACGAGCTGCTGCTGAGCGGAATGAGAGTCGTTGAGAACGGTCCAATCACATGAGCCCAAACATAGAAAAACAATATTGATTCACTCTAACAATAAAAGTGGGAGGGTTTGGGGAGCCTGTGCACCAAGGACAATTTGAAACAAGCCAATTAGAGCTTAGCCTCAAATCACATACTTTTGAAAAGTTTGTGTACCTACATAGACACTTATTAGTCCGGCGCCCCACACACAAATATGAAAGAAATATAGTTTTGATTTTTTTGATTTTCAATAAATTAAAATATGACTAACAGTAGAGTACTATGACTAAATGATTTGCGATATATATTTAACTTATTGTTAACATGTTAAAAGGGGCTAATTTGAAGGGGGGGCTGCGCCCCAGCTCCCCCTATTGACCAGCCGCCACTGGTCTGAGCACTAACTTCTGGGAACTATTGAGCAGCTCCAGGCCATAGCTGTAAAAAAAACGGTCCATTAGAGTCAACGGAGTTGTTGCAACTCTCTCTCTCTATGGCTCTGGAGTGACCCAAGTTGGGGAAGCGCGCTGCCAGGAAAGTCTCAAAAATACACACACACAAATCCAGGGCGATTCACACACGAAAGACGATTCACACATTCACAGTCCATGATACACTCGTCAATTTTAAACATTCAAAATTTTTGTACACAGTTGTACATCTGAGAATTGTGTTTTGCATTTGTGAAACATATATTATGAATATATATTCTTATTTTGTGCACGTGAATTGGTTTTTGTGAAAAAAATTTTTTTCGTGCACGTGAATTGTGTTTCACACATGTGAATTGGGATGTGTGCATCATGTCTTTTGTGTGAATTATTAATGAGATAATTTTGCCTCCATATTAAAAACCTATGAAAATGGTAGTCTCAATATGTTAGATTTTTGTTTAATAATACGCATTACATTTTCTCCAAATTTGGTGGATTTCATTTTTTTATTACTTTGCAATTATGATGTTAAAAAATTAACAGATAAATGATCTAATTTTCATAAGCAGGTCCTTCTCGGCTGGGCTCTATTATAGAAGCACAATTATTCTCCTCATAAATATTATATCTGGAACAACCGAGATATTCTGTATAAAAATAAATCTCTTTTTTTTTTCAATGTTGGTTTTAGGCAGATATCTTACTTGTAAATCAAAACGGCCACTTATTAAACTATGAAAAATGTCTTTGTCGTTTTAATATTCCCATTACCCTAAATAATTTGCTGTTGTTTTTGATGCCATACCATCTGGAGTTATTAAGACAGTTTCCTTCTGTTTTACCTTCTTTAGATCCTATTGTTTCAGTGGTGCGGAAACATCGCTTTTCAGCCACTTATTCTAATAAATCAATATGTTTGTTATTCCTTAATCAATTTGTGTCAATTTCAAACAGTACAGTTTATTGGAATGCTTTTGTTTCTGATATTGCCTGGAGGAAAGTTTAGTTGATTTCAATTAGATACTTAATTACTAATAAGATAAAAGAAATTTCCTTTTCAAATTATCCATACTCTTTTGGCCATAGATAATACTCATCCAATACTTTCAGTAGCTGTGATCGGCATGATTAGAGACTCCAGTTATGAGCAAAACAATGATGAACCTCAAGTGTGATACAAACAAGACTTTATTAAATACACTTCAAGCTATTTTAACACACACATAGAGTTTCTAATGGGAAAAACTTAAAGCTGAAGCAGCGTAAAGAATAAAAGCATGAAATTTGTCAGTATTTGATATTCAGCAAACCAGCTGATCAAAAGAAACATCAGTTTCTTTGTTCTAACACCTTTGTGAAAAGTAGTACTTGCACTTCTTGCCTGTTGAAAGAGAGTCCTGATGCAACCTGTTGAGGCTTCATTTGATCTTTGCTTAAATTGTTCTGAGAACCAGTTTGAGGCAGAAGGTCTTTGATGATTGGAAAGACGAGGCCACAGCTTGACACAAATTTAGAGGTCCTTCAAAGACTTCTAACTCTAAAACTCTAAACGCAACTAAACACTAAAAAAAAAAAACCCCCCCCCCCCCCCCCCATTCATTAATCAGATTACCCAGTTTCTCAAGCATTTCTCTATTAGCCACTTTGTTATTATAACCATAAATACAGAGTAGTATATAACATTTGTCATGAATTTCTACTGCTAACATTATCCAGTGGCCTTCTGTGTCCCCTTCATGAAAAATGACAGAGCCTTCAAATCTGTTAAATACTACCATCACTCCAGCTGAATGTGAAGATCCATGCGCAAAAAAGGCTAAATCACCCCGCTGAACTTTCCAAAGTCTTTCATCATGTAAATCAGAATGAGTCTCTTGTAAGAAAACACAGTTCGCTTTTTGTTCCTGTCATGAATCCGGCCTATGAACTTCTGTTCACCCACCACCAGAGGTCACTTGCTCACCACATTGACTCTTGCACTGCACTGCACTGCACTACTGTTGCACGGCACCCACAGACTACATTACCCATCATCCAAGAGGAAGTCCATGGTTATGTAGGGTGCATGATTAGTGCAATCAGCTGTGTGTGCGCGTATGTGTCATCAGTGCAATACGGACGACACAGGCGCACACACAGCTGATTGCACTAATCACGCACCCTACATAACCATGGACTTCCTCTTCCTCGTGGCTGAGTATTGATCTGCACATAGCTCTCTTCAAGTGCTAGCTGCCTTACCGTGCCATTCCGTGTTTCTGTTCAATTCCTGCGTTGTCCTAGGATTACTCTGTGTCTTGCCTTTTCCATACCTGTTTGCCATTGTTTGACCCTGCCTGTTATTACCCCGTCTCTGTTTTTGAAATGAAGCTTGCACATGGATCCGCATGTCTCGTCAGCCCCGTTACAGTTCCTTGCAAAATAAAAAAATAGCTTTGCGCTTAACACTGTTTTTTTTAACCCCCTTTTATATAATTCTATATAATTTTGTTTACTTTCATATATATAAAAAAAATACAAATTAGTCGCTTGCAATGTAAGCAGGCCCAATGCGGCTGCACTGTCTGTATTTACGCCATTGTCCCTGGGCACAATGTCTAATATTATTTCCTTTATTTTTATTGAAAAATGAAAATAAATAGCCATTGGATAATCCAGCCCAGCAAATGATGACCATAGTGAAATGGAAAGAAAGTGTATAATTACTGAATGAAATACTGTATTAATAATTATGAATAAAGGTCACTGGCACGAGACATAATTTGTTAACTTTATTTTTATTTATTTATTTTGCCTGCCAGCAATCAGTAGGTATGATTCACAATAAATCACTATTAAATATTTTTGGTTTTGTTTTGTTTTTTTTATTAAGTAAAAATCTAAATTATAACATTTTTGAATTATATTCTCCCACAAAATTGGAGAACATCTTTTTTCCATGACGGTCCAGTGGATGTAACATTTTTATAGATCTCAAGTTACCACAAACCCAAGCAAATATAATGTTTGCAGACATTTGTATATTTTAATTAATGATCCATCTCCGTACAGTATATTGTGCCAGTATTACTTTTCACCATCACTCTGCAAAAACCTGAAACACTGGTCACACTCTAGAAAAATAGAGACAGTTAAGCCTTAAAAAAATATGAATCATATCAATGCATAATTCAATCAAAATAAAACAAATTTATTGTAGCAAGTGAGCATGTTCTCAAGAATGGGCCTACTGAATTTGAGGTCAAGTTGTTATTCAGTCATATTATTAAGCTGATGAATTTCCATTATACCTGACAAGAGGGTTACACATGCACACAATTTAATTGCATAATACCACTTAAAAAAATACTTGCAGAAGAATAAACAATTACAGGAACATTGATTTTCTCAGGAACAGAAACTGAAAATGATTGAAAGACTTGAGGGGGGTTCATCCAAAACATTAAACGGTGTTTGTGCAGTGCCAGACCTAAAGTAATTTGAAAATGTCTGAGCTGTAATCTTTGTTTCTTCTTATTTTTCCTCTTTTTTTAGCCACCGTCTTTTCTTTACTATATGTTCTGTGAAAATATTGTCTTTGTAATTGTGCTCTAGATGTTTTCAGATATGATGGTGACGTAGGCTTCCACTTCACTCAGAATGTCATTGTAGGAGTCACAGGGAGGCTTCAGGACAGAGAGCACATCTTCCACTCACTCTACGGCTTCATCCAGGCTCTTCTGCTGGTTCCCTTGTTTACACACACTGTAAAAAAAAATCCTGTAAAAAAACGGCAAAAAGTCTGGCAGCAGAGTTGCCATACGGATTCCGTTAAATTACAGAAAATATCCATTTCATAAAAATACATGCAAAAACGGTAAAAATACAGAATAGACTTTACAGTCAAAATAAATTAAATTACAGTATTTTACTGTTGATAATATGTTTTTAAACTATGGAAAAACTGACAAATTACATCAAATTACAAAGAAAAACAACTGACTTTCAGGTTAATCTCTGTAAATCTGGGGTTTTAATTAGTTATTTTATAAAACTGCTCTGTCCATCTACAGTAATTTACTTTTAAATTAAAGTTTTTCCATGTACAATAACTAAGAAATATCTTTAAAACTTGCAATATGCACAAAAAAAGTTTGTATATTTACAGGAATAATCCTTCCTTTTACATAAGCAATCTCACAATTTCAACCAATCTCTGTTAATTAAAAGGTATTTAGCAGTTATTTTATGAAATGGCTGTCTACCTACAATAATTTTCTGTTAAAATAAAATTAAAATTAGCTACAATAACTAAGAAATATAGTATAAAAATGTAGTAAGTACAGAATACAAATACCTGTAGATACACATTTTAATCGTTCATTTCCCATAAGTATTATAGTTTAAAATGTTTGTTGGACAGAGAAACAAGCATAGTACTTAGAAATACATAAAAATAGCAACATTACCAGCCAATTTCTGTAAAATTTATCTATTCTGTACTTATGCATAATTTTAAAGGAACCTGCACATTTACGTCAAGTTACACGAATAATAAAATGATAGGAAATACATAATTAATACATCATTTAGAACATTCAAAAATACCTATATTAAAAGGAAATTGCTGTATACCTTTATACATTTACAATTACATTTTATCCAACGCAACATACAAAGTCCCTTTTTTTTTCTTTTTTTTTATAAACAAAGAGGTAGTATTAATGGGTCAAGTGTTCATGAAAAGATGCATTTTTAGCCATTTCTTGAAAATGGGTGGAGTTAGGCAGTTTATGTCAACAGCAGGGAACAGTCAAAGTAAAGGTCCATGAAAGTGATTTTGTGTCTATGGGATGGCACCACAAGGCGTGAGTCACTTGCAGAATGCAAGCTTCTGGAGGACACAGGTCTGAAGTAGTGAGTTTATGTATAGGGGTGCAGAGCCAATGGTTGTGAGCGGCAATTGGCAGCCAGTGCAAACTGATGAAGAGAGGTGTGACGTGTGCTCTATTCGGCTAGTTAAAGATCACTCTTGCTGCAGCATCCCGGATCAGCTGCAGAGGTCTGACAGTGCATGCTGGAAGGCCTGCAAAGAGAACATTACAACAGTCCAGTCTGGATAGAACAAAAGCTTGGACAAGGAGTTGTGTAGCATGCTCCAAAAGGAAGGGCCTGATCTTCCTAATGTTGTACAAGATATATCCACAGGATCAGGCAGTGCAATGTGGTTGGTGAAGTTTATACGTGTTGGGTAGGCTGCAAACATGAGCAGTTTGACATGGTTGAGTTGAAGGTCATTCATCATCCAGCAAGAAATGTCCATCCAGCAGGCTGAGATGCAAGCAGCAACCGTCGGAACATCCAGCTGGAATGAAAGGTAAAGATGCGTGTCATTAGGATAGCAATACTGTTGTCAATAGTACAGACTTTGGTATCAAGTCAGTGAAATGCTGGGATGCCAGGGGAAATGCTGGTATCGTCACATTTTTAAAATTTCAGTACCGACTTGGCACCAAAGTTAGTACTTTTGACAAAACTAGATCGCAGTGATATGAAAAGCCATATTACTGAATGACAGACCCATAGTTATGTCATGTACATGGAGAGGAGAAGTGTTCCAAGCACTAAGCCCTGAGGTACCTCAGAAGCTAGATGTTACGAATTGGACACCTCACCCCTCCACAACACCCTGAAGGACCTACCTGTGAGGGAAGACTTGAACCACTGGAGTGCAGTTCCTTAGACACCCTTACATGTTTTCATGATTTCTAGAAACCAGAACTTGTCCAAGCACCTTGGTTTAACTAAAAACTTTTGCTTCCGTTTAAAATGACAATGACTGTTGGCATAGTGCCAGAGATTTCACACATTACATAATGAAGATTTCTTTAAAAGTGCTTCTCCTCATACAATAAAATTCACAGACATCTTTTCATGCAGCTGATTTACACTGATTTTGGTTTTAAATGGTCCTTGGTTTGTTTATTCACCCCTTACCACATAGGAACTGAAAATTATACAGAAACAAGAACCGCTTGCACAACCCCCCCAAAAAAAACTGCTGCATGAAAAGAAAATAAAGAATATGTTGCATTATCATATGGCATGAGAACACTTGTCCATGCTGATTTCAGGAAAAAATAAATAAATTAAAAGTTCACTGTTTCACACCTGGATTGCCATGCTCATCTGCTGTAGCTCTCCAGTCTTTCCACCCGACCTGAAACCACAATTTTAAAAATAATAATAATAATAAATATTCAAATACTTTGTATTACATTCACACATCACAGTATATGTTCCACTGAGACAATGGTCTTGAAGCTGAGAAGTAAAGGCTAACAGTGATGTCTTGGTCTGCCATGTGGTAGCTAAATCTATATAAACATTTAGAGAAACTTATATTATTTACTTTGACTTAGCTGCATCATATTACTACATAGGGGCGTAACTGTCCATTCATCTGGATAGGTGCAGTTTTTATGACTAACGATCCAATATGTAATGACAAATTAACATCAGACATTAGCCACGATCAGCGTTTCAAAATGTCCCGCCATTTAATAGTTTCAAAACTTGGCGGGTAAGTTACTGCCATATGAGCAAAGAATTCATGCACTTGAACGGACTTTAATATGAATAACAATTTTACAAAAGCTTGTTTTGAGGTCAGCGGATCTTTCTTGCATTAAAACAAATTTGAAAGACGCCTGCTGCACATTAAGTATTTGTAGTATGAAAGACTTACCTCAGTAGGTGATCGGTTGGCAAGATGTCCGCTGTGGTATCATCAAAATGTGCTGTAGTTATCGAAAAACAGTCTCAGTGAAAGAGCGCGATATTTTCTCACACAGCTCCTAATGGATAGCCTGAAATTAATTCAAATCATCCGCGCGCCCTTCCGTTACTGTCGATGAGTAGAGCAGCTCTGCAGCTTGCATTGTGGGCGGGACTAAACGGAAAAGTTTTGGCGGCCGATTTTAAACTGCGTCGTCACTTGTGCGCACACACCATAGACTGTAAAAAATCTTTATTTGAGTAGGCAACATTATACTACTGCTTAGAATATTCCATAATTTATTGAATATATATTTGAAAATAATGTAAATGATTTCAAGTAAATAGGCAAGGGTACACTGTAACCTCACTGTTCATTTTTAATGCAGTGATTTATATAAAGAATGCCCATAGATGCTGCTGCAATACTATACTTTTTGGCATGAAACTTAAAAAAAATCAAATGTTTCCCGAAGCATCAAAATAAAATTATGTCGAAATAATTGGACAGTACACACAGTGACTGACTGTTGATTTGTGGGTATACCTTTTTTCCCTATTTTTTTCCCTATTTAAAAATCTGTAAAGATTATATAACATTATGCAAAATTACACATTACTCTGTAAAAATACAGAAAATGTCTTTTTAAAAGCGAAAAATTGTTGTAATACCAAAATACAAGTAAGTATCTGTAAATATAATGGTAGAACTTTAAAATACAGCAAATATCTGTAAAATAACAGGTATTATATTGTATAATGGAAAAACAGGAAAATTCTGTAAAAAAATACAGACCATTAACTGTAAAATTACATTTATTTTTAACAGTGCAGAAGCTCGGTGATTCTTGCACGGCTCTCCACTAGATCTCCCAGAGCCAAAGACAGAACAGGCTGGAATTCATGCTGTTCCAGTGGAGGCACTACACTCCCCAGATCACTGTTTGCCAGTTGAACAGTGACTAGAGGACCTAAGACATTACCCAAGAGTCCCAGAGTCTCCTGATGCAGATTCTTTATCACTGCAGCCTTGTTTTTCAGTGACACTCCAGAGAAAGCAATCCGGTCATAAATAGCAGGTTCAGTGCTCTTACGCACATGTTTGTCCTCCCTCTCAGAAACATCAAGGATCAGGCACATTACATCTCTCACCCTGATGCAGTTTTTCTTAATACTTTCCCTTTCATTTGCTGAGACTGCAGGGGAAGGGCTTTGATTCAGGTGAGTATTGAGTATCACCAGCAGCCTGTTAGTGATATCGAAATATTTGTGCACATAGCGGTGGAGGGTCTGGGTGGACCTTATCAGCTCTTCTTTTTTGAGTTCATCTTTCTTGCCAGAGATAACACGTTGCATTTTGGTTGTTCCTGTTGGTTCAGAAAGAAGCACTTGCATTAAAAACAAAACAAACAAACAAACAAAATTCCATTCCATTATATTTTGATCTTATCAAATGCAAAAAGTAAAAGAAAAAAAGGGGGGGGGGCATCAGGAGACATTGGTAAATGTTGCTTTTATTTATTTATTTTATTTATTTATTTCAGTGAACTGAGAAAGATTGCTGCAGACAGAAAGATTGTAGCATGCACAATTTCACAAACACCTAAAACATTTTATCTGAATACATCAACTATTATGAATACACAAGTATTAAATACATATGGTATTCACAGAAGGTCAAACGGTAAAGAGAAAACATATTTTATTCATATATTATTAGCGCCTTAGCATGGTTCAAATCGTACTTATCTGACCGCCATCAGTTCGTAGCAGTGAATGAAGAGGTATCATATCGATCACAAGTGCAGTATGGAGTACCTCAAGGCTCAGTACTAGGGCCGTTACTTTTCACGCTTTACATGTTACCCTTGGGAGATATTATCAGGAGACATGGTGTTAGCTTTCACTGTTATGCTGATGATACTCAGCTCTATATTTCTTCGCGGCCCGGTGAAACACACCAAATTGAGAAACTAACGGAATGCATAGTCGATATAAAAAACTGGATGACGAGTCATTTTTTACTGCTAAATTCTGAAAAAAACAGAGGTGTTAATTATCGGACCTAAAAACCCCACATGTAATGACTTAGAACATTATCTAACTCTTGATGGCTGCTCTGTCAATTCTTCTTCATCAGTCAGGAACCTAGGTGTGCTGTTTGATAGCAATCTTTCATTTGAAAGCCATGTTTCTAGCATCTGTAAAACTGCATTTGTTCATCTAAAAAGCATATCTAAATTGCGACCAATGCTATCAACGTCAAATGCAGAAATGTTAATTCATGCGTTTATGACCTCAAGGTTAGACTATTGTAATGCTTTATTGGGTGGTTGTTCTGCACGCTTGATCAACAAACTACAGTTAGTCCAAAATGCAGCAGCTAGAGTCCTTACTAGAACCAGGAAATATGATCTATTAGCCCGATTCTGTCAACACTGCACTGGCTCCCCATCAAACATCGGATAGATTTTAAAATCTTGTTAATTACTTATAAAGCCCTGAATGGTTTAGCTCCTCAGTACTTGAGCGAGCTCTTATCACATTATAGTCCTCCACGTCCGCTGCGTTCTCAAAACTCTGGCCGTTTGATAATACCTAGATTATCAAAATCGACTGCGGGCGGCAGATCCTATTCCTATTTAGCACCCAAACTCTGGAACAATCTACCTAACACTGTTCGGGAGGCAGACACACTCTGTCAGTTTAAATCTAGATTAAAGACCCATCTCTTTAGCCTGGCGTACACATAACACACTAATACTGTAACGTGGCTGACGAGATGTGAGACGGGTGGATCCATGTGCAAACTTTTGTTTAATGGCATGGTCATAACAGGCAGGGTCAAACAATGGCAAACAGGTATGGCAGGGACAAGACAAAGAGTAATCCTAGGGCAAGCGAAGGTCGACGATCGGCAACAGTATCCAGAGGGGCTAGGCAGAGATAATACAGGTAAAACGGGCTAGAGTCCAATAGGGGTGCAAACAGTGTCCAAACGGCAAGGCAAGGGTTAATCCAGGGAACACAGGCTAGAACAAACACGGGAAAAACCAGGCAGGGAAAACTATCCAGGGCTTTGTAGAGTAGCTACTACTAGGAGAGCGGTAAACGCATACAATACTCAGCCCAGAGGGAAACAAAGTCCAGGGTTTATATAGTGTGTGTGATTAGTGATGCTTGGAATCAGGTGTGCGTGTGATTAGTGCCTACAGCTGTGTGTGCAATCAGTGCAATGAATGATGGGAATTGAAGTCCAGTGTTATGTATGGTGTGAAAGTCAATATGATGAGTGACCTCTGGTGGTGAATGAGCAGAAGTGCGGACCAGATTCGTGACAAATACGCTTCTATTATTCAAATCCGTTAAAGGATTGTTAGGCTGCATTAATTAGATCAACCGGAACTGGGAACACTCCCCATAACACACGATGTACTCGTTACATCGTAAGTAGAATGGCATCTACGCTAATATTTGTCTGTTTCCTTTCCTATTCTGTTTCTCAGTCCGTATCCGATCAGATGGTGGATCAGCACCAAGAGATGATGTCTACAGCCCTGATCGTCAGCGGAGACCAGGACACCCAGATGACCCCCAGAGACATATCCCCAGCGAAAACCTTGATTAAATACAATAAAACTAAAAAATATAACAAAATAACTAAAATATAATAAAATACCTAACTACATAATACCACTATTGTTAGAAATTGCAACAAATTAAAATAGAAATACAAACATTTGAACTGCGGGTTTCGTCTGGTCAGAGGAGAACTGGCCCCCCGACTGAGCCTGGTTTCTCCCAAGGTTTTTTTCTCCATTCTGTCTCAGAGAGAGTTTTGGTTCCTTGCCGCTGTCGCCTCTGGCTTGCTCAGTTGGGGACACTTAATTTCTAGCGATTATCGCCGATTTGATTGCACAGATACTATTTAAACTAAACTGAGCTAGACAGTGACATCTCTAAATTCAATAATGAAATGCCTTTAACTGAAAATTGAGTGTTTAATCTTATCATTATACATTACTGACACTCTATCCTCCATTTTGATACTGTTGAGTGCTTTGACACAATCTGTATTGTTAAAAGCGCTATATAAATAAAGGTGACTTGACTTGACTCACAAGACAAAATAAAACAAACAATTTAATCTAGATTAATCTCTTATTCATCTCATACATCTTTTCTATTTTGTTCACTCATCTCAAGTCTCATCCTGACACAGGTTATGCTATCCTGATATTCTTCAGATGCTGGTCTGAATTCTTCCAAAGCCTCGTCATACTCTTTCAGAGCCTTCTCGAGTTGATCACGATCACGTCTCACGGCCCCGATAATCATTTCAATCCCCATACATAACAGACCAATTACAGCAGTAGCTGCAAGCCCTCTTCTAAGTTTTTCAAGAGTCCATGTTATGTTTACCAGAACCCTTCCACTTGTAATTAGCCAACCAACCACAAGAGCAGCAGCAGCAGAGCCTACAGTGTCACAAACTTTAGAAATAGCTCTTGAAACTTTTGTATTGTCATGGACAGACAGATTCATGTTTTTCAGTTTCTCATACAGTGTGGGTTCCAGCTTCTCCTTCAGCTGCGTGTCAATCTTCTCCACTTCTGCCTGGATCTCATGTATGCCTTCAATGATTACATCACAGTTCTCCTTAACTGTAGCTTTCTCGTTCAGGGCGATCGGACTGAAGAACCAACCTAAGTGCTTCTTAAGAGTCTCAATGAGTTGGTTGGTGGCTCGGAAGTTGTTTTTCATCAGTTCTTTAAGCTCTTGATGTTTGCTGATAAGCTTCTCTCTTCTTGCAGGATTTCCAGGGTAGAAGATATCACTCCAATTCATTTTTCCGTCTTTTTACTGGGGTTTTGAAATAAAGAGAGAAACAATAATTTGAGAATATTTTTTTATCCAAGTGATTGGGATAAGTTAATTTGAGATAATTTTGTTTTTTGATGATGCAGACTTGTAGATTCAAAGTTACGTAAAAGCAGTTACATTACGCAGTAAAGCCTCTCACATTTCAGGACAGCCAATACAGTATATGAAGCATTTCAGTCAGTTGAAGATAAATAGCTCAAAACAGCTCAATACGTCTGGGGTTTGATTTAGCATCACTTATGCATTGTAGCATGGATGACCCTTTTTTCACAGTCTTCACTTTCCTGCAGAATTCCATTAAAATTATATTAAATAACAACTTAATGCTCTTTTTTTATATGTCTGGGGTTTGATGTGTTTATGACTTCTGTGTTTCTTCCATATACAATTCACATCATGTGTTACTTATTTGTTGAATTATTTGTATAGTAGTATAACTATGATACACACAATGGAGAGAGACTTTGTTACTTTGATGATCTGTAAATGATTAAACCAGTTCGTACCACTAAAGGCACTGAAATAAATGACACATTCCACAGATAGAGAAATCTACATTTAAAATGTGTGATTTCCTTTTATAAAATGTAATCAGAAATGACAGAGTGTCATTTTGGCAGTGTTAAATTTAATACGGTAAAGTGATAAATGTATGCATCTGCTTCTATCGTATATCCTTCTGCCATATAATTTATGTTGTAATATTCTGTTTATGTGTTCTTAGAAAATTAGATGTTACATCTCAAGGGGCTATCCTTTAAAAAAAAAATTCAATAAATATAATTACTTATAACCCTTGGACAGCTTTTAAAAGATTTAATTTAATGATTTTATTTCATATTCAGCCTAGATCTTCATCTGAAGCTCGCACTGCCTTAACAGATATTTTGAGATAATTCTCAAGTTTGATCCAGTCGATACATTTATTCTGCAGGGCACACCACTAGCCTCAAAAGATCAATATATTTAATTTAGAGTTCATTTAAGTGCTATAAAATAAATTTGGAGAATTGTTCTTGCTTAGCTGGGTTTATTCTGAAGACCTGAAGACAGTCTGAGCTGTAGCTTGTGCTGCTGGTGCTCTTGGGTGGGTGATTCAGATCTCAGTGTGTAACACACTGCTTATGTCGATTCCTGAAACTCACTGGACAGAAATCAACTGCTTACAAAGCTTTTATACTGAAGCATTCCATTTGCTTAATCACTTATTAAGCAAATGAGTCAAATTGGCTGCTCACCCAGGAGATCACATGAGCTCCAGGAGATCACAGGATCTTGGAGATCCCTCTGAGATCGATTGCTTCAGTCTGTTGCACGCTGCTGAGAGGTTTGTGATTGTAGCTCCGTGTAGCTTCGCTTTTTATTGAATCTCTACCTTACTTTCACTCCTTTTTTTCTAAAGTGATAACATATAATTTAATTCCCACCATATTTCAGGTGCTATCCTTCAAACTAATCTAACTAATTTGATCGTTCGCTTTTAAAACCGCGAGTGCAGCTTGTTAGCCCGTTAGCTTGTCACTCGCGGTTCCATTTGCATTGCGCGCCTATTATTTATTTATTTTTATTTTTTCCTCGCTCCGTTTTTCACGAGCTCATCAAACAACAGTGGTAAGTGGTAAGTTAAGTTGGTGGCATTCATCAATCACGGTGAGTAATGGCTTCTTCTCCTGCTATTGTTGTTTGCACTGTCTGCCACATGTATAGTTTATCTGTCTCTGTCAGCAGCGAGGGATTCACATGTGATAAATGCAGGGAAATAGTTAGGCTGACAGAGAAGGTTTTAGAATTAGAGACACGCATCCAAACTTTAATTGAGGATAGTAAGAATGTGAGGGCTGTAGATACTGCTTTGGATGCGACTAGTTCAGGGAGTCCTGTACATTGTTCGGTTTCGGTTGACCCCGTGCAGCAGGGCAGCTGGGTGACATTGAGGCGGCGTAGTCGCGGGTCAAAACACCACTCTTCCGTTCCGATCAGAACATCAAACAGGTTCTCCCCACTCAGTGAAGCACCCACTGAGAAACCTGATGAAAGTGCTCTAGTTATTGGCGATTCTATTGTACGGAACGTGAAAATAGAGACACCAGCCACCATAGTCCATTGTTTACCAGGAGCCAGAGCGCCTGACATCTTGGCAAATTTAAAAGTGCTGGCTAATGCTAAACGTAAATTCAGTAAGATTGTTATCCACGTCGGCGCTAATGATGTTCGACTTCGCCAGTCGGAGATCACTAAAAATAATGTTAAAGAGGTGTGTGAACTTGCAAGTACGATGTCAGACACTGTAATATGCTCTGGTCCCCTCCCTGCTTACCGGGGTGATGAGATTCATAGCAGACTGTCGTCACTTAATGGCTGGATGTCTAAGTGGTGCCCGCAAAATAACATAGACTTTATAGATAATTGGATGAGTTTTTGGGGCAGACCTGACCTGTTGAAAAGAGATGGCGTTCATCGCTCCTGGGGTGGTGCCGCTCTTCTCTCTAGAAATATGGCACATAGTCTTAGAGTTTGTACTTGACTAACTGGAGCCCAGGTCAGGAAGCAGACCGACTGGCTAAACCGACCGTCTGCTAGCCGCCTCACGTCACAGAAGTCAGTTAACTCTCAGCACATAGACACAGTCTCTATAGAGTGATATCTAGGTGAAAAAGTTTCTGTTCCCCGAACTAGAAAATACAGAAAACATCCAAACCAATTTAATAGTAAAAATTTAATTGATGTTCAACAAATAAACAAACAATATAATACAGATAAAGACTTGATAAAGCTTGGCTTATTGAATATTAGATCCCTTTCTTCAAAAGCACTTTTTGTAAATTATATGTTCACTGACCATAAACTAGATGTGCTTTGTCTGACAGAAACCTGGCTAAAACAAGATGATTACATTACTTTAAACGAGTCTACACCCCAAGATTACTGTTACAAACATGAACCGCGTCCAAAAGGTAAAGGGGGAGGTGTTGCTACAATTTATAGAAATATTTTCAGTATCTCTCAAAGGTCGGGCTTCAAGTATAATTCGTTTGAAGTAATGGTGCTCCATATAACGTTATCCAAAGAAACAAGCGTTAATGATAAATCCTCTGTGATGTTTGTACTGGCTACTGTATACAGGCCACCAGGGCACCATACAGACTTTATTAAAGAATTTTCTGATTTTCTGTCGGAGTTAGTGCTGACTGCAGATAAAGTCCTAATTGTTGGTGATTTTAATATCCATGTTGATAATGAAAAAGATTTGTTGGGATCAGCATTTATAGACATTTTAAACTCTATTGGTGTTAAACAACATGTGTCAGGACCTACTCATTGTCGAAATCATACTCTAGATTTAATACTGTCACATGGAATTGATGTTAGTGGGGTTGAAATTTTGCAGCAGAGTGATGATATCTCAGATCATTATCTAGTCTCCTGTATATTCCATATAGCTAAAGCTGTAAAGCCAACTTCTTGTTACAAATATGGTAGAACCATTACCTCCACCACAAAAGACTGCTTTATAAATAATCTTCCTGACTTATCTCAGTTCCTCAGTTTATCCAATAGCTCAGAACAACTAGATGATGTAACAGGAACTATGGACTCTCTCTTTTCTAGCACTTTAGATGCGGTTGCTCCTTTACGCTTAAGGAAGATTAAGGATAAGAGTCCAACACCGTGGTATAATGAGCACACTCGCGCCCTAAAGAGAGCAGCCCGGAAAATGGAGCGCAGCTGGAGGAAAACTAAATTAGAGGTATTTCGTTTAGCTTGGCGGGAAAGTACCCTATCCTACAGAAAAGCATTAAAAAACTGCTAGATCTGATTACTTTTCGTCTCTTCTAGAAGTAAACAAACATAACCCTCGGTATTTCTTCAATACAGTGACTAAATTAACGAAAAATAAAGCATCAACAGGTGTTGGCATTTCCCAAGAGCATAGCAGTAATGACTTTATGAACTATTTTACTTCCAAGATCGATACTATCAGAGATAAAATTGTATCCTTGCAGCCGTCAGCTACAGTATCGCATCAGATAGCACACTATAGATCCCCTGAGGAACAATTCCGTTCATTCTCTACTGTAGGAGAGGAAGAATTGTATAAACTTGTTAAATCATCTAAACCAACAACATATATTTTAGACCCGATTCCATCGAAACTACTAAAAGAGCTGCTTCCAGAAGTCATAGATCCTCTTTTGGCTATTATTAATTCATCATTGTCATTAGGATATGTCCCCAAAAGCTTCAAATTGGCTGTTATTAAGCCTCTCATTAAAAAACCACAACTTGACCCCAAAGACCTAGTTAATTATAGACCGATCTCAAATCTCCCTTTTCTGTCAAAGATACTAGAAAAGTTAGTATCCTCACAATTATATTCCTTCCTCGAGAAAAATGATATCTGTGAGGAATTCCAGTCAGGATTTAGATCATATCATAGTACTGAGACTGCTCTCATTAGAGTTACAAATGACCTGCTTCTATCATCTGATCGTGGTTGTATCTCTTTATTAGTTCTACTGGATCTTAGCGCTGCGTTCGACACTATCGACCACAACATTCTTTTGAATAGACTACAAAACTTTGTTGGCATTAGTGGAAGTGCCTTAGCATGGTTCAAATCATACTTATCTGACCGCCATTAGTTCGTAGCAGTGAATGAAGAGGTATCATATCGATCACAAGTACAGTATGGAGTACCTCAAGGCTCAGTACTAGGGCCGTTACTTTTCACGCTTTACATGTTACCCTTGGGAGATATTATCAGGAGACATGGTGTTAGCTTTCACTGTTATGCTGATGATACTCAGCTCTATATTTCTTCGCGGCCCGGTGAAACATACCAAATTGAGAAACTAACGGAATGCATAGTCGATATAAAAAACTGGATGACGAGTAATTTTTTACTGCTAAATTCTGAAAAAACAGAGGTGTTAGTTATCGGACCTAAAAACCCCACATGTAGTAACCTAGAACATTATTTAACACTCGATGGCTGCTCTGTCAATTCTTCTTCATCAGTCAGGAACCTAGGTGTGCTGTTCGATAGCAATCTTTCATTTGAAAGCCATGTTTCTAGCATCTGTAAAACTGCATTTTTTCATCTCAAAAACATATCTAAATTACGACCTATGCTCTCAACGTCAAATGCAGAAATGTTAGTTCATGCGTTTATGACCTCAAGGCTAGACTATTGTAATGCTTTATTGGGTGGTTGTTCTGCACGCTTGATCAACAAACTACAGTTAGTCCAAAATGCAGCAGCTAGAGTCCTTACTAGAACCAGGAAATATGATCATATTAGCCCGGTTCTGTCAACACTGCACTGGCTCCCTATCAAACATCGGATAGATTTTAAAATCTTGTTAATTACTTATAAAGCCCTGAATGGTTTAGCTCCTCAGTACTTGAGCGAGCTCTTGTCGCATTATAGTCCTCCACGTCCGCTGCGTTCTCAAAACTCTGGCCGTTTGATAATACCTAGAATATCAAAATCGACTGCGGGCGGCAGATCCTTTTCCTATTTAGCACCCAAACTCTGGAACAATCTACCTAACACTGTTCGGGAGGCAGACACACTCTGTCAGTTTAAATCTAGATTAAAGACCCATCTCTTTACCCTGGCGTACACATAACACACTAATACGCTTCTATTATTCAAATCCGTTAAAGGATTGTTAGGCTGCATTAATTAGATCAACCGGAACCGGGAACACTTCCCACAACACACGGTGTACTCGTTACATCGTAAGTAGAATGGCATCTACGCTAATATTTGTCTGTTTCTTTCCTATGATCAGATGGTGGATCAGCACCAAGAGATGATGTCTGCAGCCCTGATCGTCAGCGGAGACCAGGACACCCAGATGACCCCCAGAGACCTCGATTAAAATACACTAAAACTAAAAAATATAATAAAATACCTAACTACATAATACTACTATTGTTAGAACCTGAAACTTTTGAACTGTGGGTGTCGTCTGGTCAGAGGAGAACTGGCCCCCCGACTGAGCCTGGTTTCTCCCAAGGTTTTTTTCTCCATTCTGTGACAGAGGGAGTTTTGGTTCCTTGCCGCTGTCGCCTCTGGCTTGCTCAGTTGGGGACACCTAATTTCTAGCAATTATCGCCGATTTGATTGCTCATATACTATTTAAACTAAACTGAGCTAGACAATGACATCTCTGAATTCAATAATGAAATGCCTTTAACTGAAAATTAAATGTTTAATCTTATTATATATTACTGACACTCTGTCCTCCAATTTGATACTGTTAAGTGCTTTGACACAATCTGTATTGGTAAAAGCGCTATATAAATAAAGGTGACTTGACTTGACTTTTTGACACACACACACACACACACACACACACACACACACACACACACACACACACCCACGTCCATAGTTTTTTAAGGTTAAATATTTTTTCTGTGCTAACCTGACTCAGTTTCTATTTAAATTTAATAAAAGTTGAAATTATATATAAATATATATATATATATATATATATATATACTGTATACACATATATGAAGAGTTTGGTTCCAAAACACTATAATTCCATTTTGATTAATTTGAGTAAAAATGTGTTTTCTTTACTAAGAAAGTGGCAAGATGAAAACCACATATTTTTGTTTCAAACTTTCACATAGCTGTTACGTAACGTAGACCAGACACAGATGATGGTAAGTATTTACAAGGTTTATTAAAAATGAGTAGTAGGGTGAGTATTGCAAGAATAATGGATACTGTAGCTTGGTGATGATAATGACTGATGGAGGACTTCTTGTCGAGGTGAGGATGCCAGGAGCTCGTGGCTGACGGGAGGCGCACACACCTTGGAGGGCTGGTGGATTCCAGGTCGGACGGACGAACAAGGACAGATAGGAGGAAACACAAGGAGGCACTTGACGATCGGGAAGGAGAGGTAAGTAGCAGGTAATCTTCTCAATGGTAGGTAAGGAGTGAGTCCACGTTGTGAAAACGAGATCGGACGCAGACTGGTGTGAGGTGTGTGCTTTTGTAGTGTGGATGGGTTAAGTGATAATGAGGTGCAGGTGGCTTGATTAGTATTCTGGTGATTGTGATCTTGGCATGGGATTGGTGGAGGAGCCTGGCTGATCTGTGACATTACCCCCCTCTCCACGGCCCGCTCCTGAGGGCCGAGGGGCCCGGCGCCGTGGTGGTCTGCCTCTGGTTCTAGGTGCTGGACGGTTGGGGAAGCTTGTGTGGAATTCTTCTATTAGTGTGGGGTCCAGAATGTCGTCCTTGGGAATCCATGACCTCTCTTCTGGTCCGTACCCTTCCCAATCTACGAGGTACTCTAGTTTACCACCACGGCGTCGGGAGTCCAGGATGGTTCGCACCTCATATACTGCTCCGTCCTCCAGAATCAGTGGGAGAGGGGGTTCAGTAGTCTGGTCAGGCTCTGTGGAGGAAAGAACAGGAGTGTGGTAAGGTTTCAACAGGGAAATGTGGAAAGTGGGATGAATTTTGTACTGAGGTGGGAGTTTAAGTTGGAAAGTGACCGGATTTATCTGCTTCTGGATGGTAAAGGGGCCAACGTATCTGGGAGCGAGCTTCTTACTGGGCAGACGCAGTCTGATGTCCCTTGTGGACAGCCAGACCTTCTGACCTGGTTGGTAGGGAGGAGAGTCGGAACGTCGAAGGTCTGCTGTCAACTTGCGTCTGCTCAGGGCTCGTCGAAGATGATGGTGTGCTTCGTCCCAGACCCTCTCGCTCTCTCGGAACCAGTAATCCACCGCCGGTACCTCAGAAGGTTCCCCGTTCCAGGGGAATAGGGGAGGCTGGAAACCGAGTACGCACTGGAAGGGAGTGAGACCAGTAGTTTGTTGGCGAAGGGAGTTCTGGGCGTACTCGGCCCAGCCAATAAACTGGTTCCAAGAGTGCTGGTGGCCGTGGCAGAAGGTTCTTAGGAAGCGTCCTATTTCTTGGATTTTTCTCTCCGTCTGCCCGTTGGTCTGTGGGTGGTAACCAGACGAGAGGCTGACGGTCACACCTAGGAGTTTCAGGAAGTTCTTCCAGACTCGGGAGATAAACTGAGGACCACGGTCAGATACTATGTCCTCCGGGATGCCGAAGTACCTGAACACGTGGTTGAACATTAATTGGGCAGTTTCCATGGCTGTGGGTAGGTTTCTTAGGGGAATTAGACGGCACGATTTGGAAAATCTGTCCACTATGACCAGGATACAGGTGTTACCTTCTGATTCGGGTAAGTCGGTGACGAAATCTACTCCCAGGTGTGACCATGGTCGGTTGGGTACGGGCAGCGGGAGAAGTTTGCCGGCAGGAAGGTGGCGAGGGCTCTTTGAAATGGCGCATTCTTCACAACCCTGGACGAACCTTCTCACATCCCTTGCCATATTCGGCCACCAGTAATGGTCTTTTAGTAGCGAGAGGGTAGCGTTGGCCCCAGGGTGACCAGTGCCCAGTGATGAATGCGTTGATTGGATGAGTTGTGTACGTTGGAGTCTGGGGACATACTGTACATTTGGGGGACAACCCGGCGGAGTGGCCGTGGAGACATTGGAAGAGGGAGTAGAGTCCGGGTTCCACTGGATGGGGTTTACAAACATGTCCTCTGGAAGGATGGGATCGGGTTTTTCTTCTGTTTCTTCTGGCGAGTATAATCTGGATAAGACGTCGGCTTTGATATTCTTGGGACCGGGATTGTATGTGACCTTGAAGTGAAACCGAGAGAAGAATAACGCCCAGCGGGCTTGGCGGGGGTTGAGCCTTTTGGCGTCTTTGAGGTATTGTAGATTCTTATGATCTGTGAGTACTGTGAAAGGGTGTTTGGCTCCCTCAAGCCAGTGTCTCCACTCCTCGAGGGCCAATTTAATAGCCAAGAGTTCCCTGTCGCCGATATCATAATTTCGTTCCGCCGGGTTGAGTTTACGGGAGAAGAAGGCACATGGATGGAGTTTAGAAGGATTCCCCTGCTGCTGAGAAAGGACGGCCCCCACGCCCGTGGTGGAAGCATCCACTTCAACCACGAAGGTTCTTTCAGGGTCTGGATGAACTAAGATGGGGGCCTGGGTGAAAGAGGTCTTCAGCTTCTCGAATGATTCTTGGGCCGCCTCGGACCAGGACAGAGACTTGGGCTTATTGCGTAGGAGGTTCGTGAGTGGGCTGGTGAGGGTGCTGTAGTTCTTAATGAATCTGCGGTAGAAATTGGAGAAGCCGAGGAAGCGTTGGAGTTCTTTAATGGTTGCGGGTTGTGGCCAGGTCTTGATAGCGTTCACTTTCCCCTCGTCCATCCGGATGCCATTCTTGTTTATGTGATAACCCAGAAACTGTACTGATGGTTTGTGGAATGAGCATTTCTCGGCTTTGAGGAAGAGATTGTACTGTCTGAGGCGCTGAAGGACCTCCGCAACGTGGTGGCGATGGTCGGCCAGGCTCCGAGAGTAGATGAGGATATCATCGATATATACCAGGACGAAGCGGTGGAGGAACTCTCGGAGCACCTCATGCATAAAGTCTTGGAATACGGAGGGGGCGTTGACCAGGCCATACGGCATAACTAAGTACTCATAGTGTCCAGTGGGTGTGATGAAGGCGGTCTTCCACTCGTCCCCCTCACGTATTCTGATGAGGTTGTACGCGCTGCGGAGGTCCAACTTGGTAAAGATGGTTGCTCCACGAAGATGTTCTAGAGCAGCTGGGACGAGGGGAAGTGGGTATCTGAATTTAACTGTGATGTTGTTGAGTGATCGATAATCAATACAGGGCCGCAAGCCTCCGTCCTTCTTGGCCACAAAAAAGAAACTGGAAGCAGCAGGGGAGGTGGACGGTCGGATGTAGCCCTGTTGGAGGGCCTCTTCTATATACTCCTCCATGGCCTTCTGTTCCGGAATCGACAGGGGATAAATCTTTCCTTTGGGCACTGGTTCACCGGGAAGCAGATCTATCGCGCAGTCCCAGGGCCGGTGAGGAGGTAGTTCTGAGGCCTTCTTCGGACAGAAGACGTCTCTGAAGTGGGTGTATTCGTCAGGGATGATTACCGATTGTTGATGGACGGGACTTTCTATGGAAGTGGAGTTTAGCTGGAGAATGGTCTTGGCGGGTCGAGGAGATTGAGGTAGTCGGGGAAAACAGTCTGGGAAGCATTGATTACCCCACTTCAGGACGTCTCCGACATTCCAGGCTCGTGCAGGGCGAGCCAGGGACGACCCAGAATGATGTCCATGTTAGTCTCCTCCAGAACCAGAAGTTGGATGTTTTCTTCGTGGAAGAGACCCACGCGGAGAGTTATTGGTCCCGTAAGATGCTTTACTTGATGGTGACTGAGATTTTTACCAGTTATGGATTGGATTTGGTAAATCTTGGTGTTGATCGTAGTGGGGATCTTGAGCTGGCGGCAGAGACGACGGGAGATGAAGTTCCCAGCTGATCCCGAGTCGATGAGGGCAAGGACTGGAATGGAAGTACATGGAGTGATCAACGTTACGGACATGGTAAATGGAGACATTTTCTGGGGAATAGTGTGGATGGAACTCACCAATAATCGAGGTGGACGAATGGGGCATGCAGATATCACATGCCCTCCACCGCCACAATACAGACACAGCCCTTTAATTAGTCGCCTCTGCCGCTCAGCGAAGGTCAGCCGCATGTTGTCAGTTTGCATGGGTTCGGATGCTGGCTCTGGAGGAGACTGGGCATCTGGGTGGTGAGATGAGGGAGTGCAACGGTTCCAGTGCGTGAGGTCCTTCATACAAGACTGCATGCGAGATGAGCAGCGAATTGAGTGCTGGATCATCTTCTCTAATCCGAAGCTGTCATCATAATTCGCCAATTGTAGACGAAGTTTCGGTTCCAACCCTTGACGATAAGCGGTTATTAATGAGCGTTCGTTCCAACCGCTTGCAGCGGCGAGGGTGCGGAACCGTAGGGCGTAATCCGCGATGGGCTGAGATCCCTGTCGGAGGCAGTAGAGCTGATCGCTGGCAGTGGGATCTCCTAGTGGCCGTCCGAACACCTCTCTGAAATGGGATACAAAGTTAGGAAAAGATTGGGTGATATTGCTGGCTTGTGCCCAAATGGTTTCTGCCCATTGTAGGGCTTTGCCCTGTAAAAGGGAGATCAGAAATGAAATTTTAGAAATTTCCGTGGTGTAGAGGTGAGGTTGATTCTCTATGTAGAGTGTACATTGTAATAGGAAACCGTTGCACTCCTCCGCCGCGCCTGAGAACGGCGCTGGTGTGGCCATGGGACTGGCGTTTACCGGTGACGAGGAAGTGGTAATGGCGGATGCTGTCGTGACGGGAGGTGCAGGTGAGTGAGCAACGGTGAGCACGCGGCGCAGATTGTCCACGAGCTCCTGGAAGGGGTCCGTTCTACTCATCCTGGATAAACTGTTGTGGTCCGATCTTCTGTTACGTAACGTAGACCAGACACAGATGATGGTAAGTATTTACAAGGTTTATTAAAAATGAGTAGTAGGGTGAGTATTGCAAGAATAATGGATACTGTAGCTTGGTGATGATAATGACTGATGGAGGACTTCTTGTCGAGGTGAGGATGCCAGGAGCTTGTGGCTGACAGGAGGCACACACACCTTGGAGGGCTGGTGGATTCCAGGTCGGACGGACGAACAAGGACAGATAGGAGGAAACACAAGGAGGCACTTGACGATCGGGAAGGAGAGGTAAGTAGCAGGTAATCTTCTCAATGGTAGGTAAGGAGTGAGTCCACGTTGTGAAAACGAGATCGGACGCAGACTGGTGTGAGGTGTGTGCTTTTGTAGTGTGGATGGGTTAAGTGATAATGAGGTGCAGGTGGCTTGATTAGTATTCTGGTGATTGTGATCTTGGCATGGGATTGGTGGAGGAGCCTGGCTGATCTGTGACAATAGCATCTTTAGGTTATAATAACATGAAAAATTCAAATCCAGATATTGATTTTCAAAGATTTTTTATAAAAACAGATGCAAAATGCAATAAATCCACTACACTTTTTCTTCCAAAATGCAATAAATCCATTAAATATAAAAGTCAATATAAAAGTTATTTTTCACATTGAAACTATTGAAAATGCACAACAAAGTAAGTTGATCCACATATGACAGCATCTGAACTTGGTGAATACTAATCTTATATACAGGCAATGGACTAAAAATACATTCAACCTGTCATCGCTCCCAAACGAATTCAACGGGTCATCTTGTTAACTATATAAATTAATTACAACAATAAAAGAAAAGTTCATCATGAACAAGAACATGAACAACAATATCACATTAGACCACAGAAATTCCAAAATGACATTTTACTCCAAAAGTGCATTCATCTTTGCCATGTTATACATTCATTTTGTTGACTAGTGTTATACGCTGTATTAACAAAAACATTAATGGCATTAATAAAAACACTTACACTGGCAAGCTACGCAATATTGTGTTCATAATCGAACACGATTCTTCTGCAGTTATGAACACGGTATTGCGTAGCTTGTCAGTGATCTACGGCTCTGTGTATTAAATGCCGCTCCATCTGAAACCGGATTTACTGACGAGATACGCATGACAATCACATGAGATTTGTCGTGCACCCCCAATTTTGTTTGTTTGTTTGTTTGTTGATCACAAAGTACAAAGTAGATGAGGAAAACTAGGATGGCGGGTGTATTCAAAGCGCCGCCATTACCGATACTGTTTACAGTGCGTAGAATGGTGCGCTGTGATTGGTTGAGTGGATATATCACGTTCTGCAGAAAAGAGGGAGACTGACGTTTGTTCCGGTTTGGAAAAAAAGGGAGAAACCCTGACAGAATAACACAGCGGATATCGCATTTTGCGTAAAATTAAAAATTTACTTTTCAATACCGACCAGATACAATACTGATTTTGTCAGAAACTAAATTTAAAAAAAAAAAAAGGTGTTTATCGTGTTTTGGAACCAAACTTTGTGTGTGTGTATATATATATATATATATATATATATATATATATATATATATATATATATATATATATATATATATATATATATATATATATATATATAATATGTTACATTGATCACAGCAACAGTCATGACAAATCAGGCTGCATTCACTGTAAATGGCTCCAAGGACTAAATTTAAAGTTTAAATTTAAAGTTCATAACATGAAGATGGGTTACCATTACAATATAGTAAGTTAAATTAAATAGATATTGATTTTAATGTAGATTTACAGTTTGGAATGATGATCTTCACTGGCTTAGAATTAGATGGAAGTGAGCTGCTGTTTCTGATATCTGTGTGATTGACAATGAATAAAGGAATGAATAAATCTATAAAATAATAATCTAAAATAATAATTTGCTTGAATTATTATTGAGATCAATATGGCTCCATAGCTGAGGGTCACGTGTTCACTGATTCACTTGGAAAAGACGTTTTAAAGCCTCCCACAGCATCCAGAAAAACGCACAGAAGTTTCCTAATGTTTAAAAATTAACAAAAATAAAACAAAATAAATTAAAACAAGGAAGATTTATTATAAACATCTCTGAGCACACATTAGAGCTCCATGATTAACTTGTAAATCTGTAGAGCTGTTTTATGATGACTTTAGTTAAAAAACAAACAAAACAAAAAAACAACTGGCTGCAAAGCATTTTTGAGTTTATTCAGCTTCAGTGGTTGAAGTTTTACCAAATCATACATGAAAGTTCACTACAACTAAGTGTATCTGAAAAAAAACTTTGCAACCAATTGCTTTAACAGTTTAAGTTGGTTATTTCCACGGAGGTGGTCTGAATTCGTTTGTTTGAGTTCGTTTGTGGTTCAATTTCCTTGTGATTCGTGAAAGCAATGAGGTCCCAGTACAATATGGACCAACAGTAATGCTTGAGGTTGAACTAAGCAGTTTATTATTTGTATATATTTTATGTATATTTTATTATTATTATTATTATTTGTAGATGTAATTTCAGACGTTTCAATCACTTGTTACATTTTTCATGAAGAAATAAATAAATAAACCAACTGTTAATGTTGTGGAACAAACGATGGTCTTCTCAAATGTATTCAATAAAGCTCAAGAACCAGAGTTACAGACGCCAAAATAAGACTTTATTGAACACAGCAATAAAGCCGAGATGACGGCCGGCGCATCTCAAATCTCTGTCCATCGGGGCATCCATTTTATACCCATCTTTCTAACCAAAATTGGTAGTTCCGGTTTTTAATTGGCTATGCCTATCTGTTTTGCCACGATCTGTTATCAGCCCACCTGGCCAATTATGTAATGGTGGAATTTGGCCAGATTTCACCACTTTTGTTCCTCTGCCAATAAGGTGGTCACATGAGTCATACATCAAACTTGTTTACCCGTCATATTCTGGATATCACCCAAAGTTCATGAGGTTATTTAAGTTCACTGATACAATCCAATGGAAACCACCAGTACTGCCCAATGGATAGGCCCTCAGACTTACATTCTACATTAGGACATCCAGTATTGGAATAACTCAGCATATTAAACAGTATATTGATTGCTTTCATGACCATGCATCATATTTTTGAGTAAAATAATACCATATTGAGTAAATAGCATAATATAAAGTAAAATAACACAATATTAACTAACAATACAAAATAATTATGTTGTCATTTATGTAATCTATGACTAACTGTGCATTAAATTATTTAATGCATTACGGAGGCAAAAAAAAAATTTTAGCATTCTGCCCGCTTCAACTCAGACACTAAGATCACATGTATTTGAATGCGTGCATTATAGCATTGATTTGAATTAATTTTCGTGAGAGAGAGGGAAGAAAGTTGCATGTGTGAATTGCGTCTGTACGTGTCATTCTGCAAAAGTGAAGATGTGAGTTCCGTTACTTCAAAACATCAATTTTACCCCCTAGTTGCTGAGAAATATAATGTAGCGATTCAGTATCAAAGCTACTTGCGCAGCAGTGTTGACAAGAAGTCTCCATGCTCGTGAATATTTCTGTGTGCGCGCATTTCACTGCTGCACAAAAAACTGGGGTCTGAGTTCTTATGAAGTTGTGGTGTGAACAAGAATGGGTCTGAGATCATTCAGTGCTGAAGAGGTCCAAGAAAAGAACCGGGTTCTCTTTTGAGTCCACTATATTGTGAACAACAAAAGGACTGAGGTCACTTTCGGCTGGTTCACTTTAAGTGAACTGGGTTTGGTTCCTTTAAAACTAACTATATGTGAAAACATCCTATAAGTACAGCTGCTTTGTTTACAGCAGTTACCAGGGAAACAGCTCTATTTCTGCTGTTCCCTATGCACCACCTGCTGTCAAACAGTGGATTTACAATTTCATATTATACAAAGTGTTGAGATTTAAAAAAAAAAGCATAATAGCTTATGTAGAAGTGTATGGCGCAGATAAAATATAATTTATCATTTTTAAATAATTAAAAAATTATTTAAAGGCTAAAATGTGAGGTTTATCATTTTATAAAACTATTTTTTTTTAAAACACGTTGAACATGTCAGTAGATAACATATTATGAATAGTTTTTGTTAGTTTAAAATCCGGCCATCATTTTTATTTTTTTATTTCAATGTTTATACAAACAAACTGAGCATAGTGCTGCTATTTTGTTTTGTTTGTTTGTTTTTTCAACATACAACTTGGTGAAATGATTTCAGTGTGTGTATCAGTACTTTTTGAACATTTCCAGCACATTTTAACATGTATTACTCCATGTTATGTCATGTATAAGAGATTTAAGTATTGTATAACATAGGTAGCTCTCAGCCACTTTCATTTAGTAGTAGCTCTTGAATGAAAATTGGTTGGAGACCCCTGCTCTAGATATACAGTATAAAGCACTGGCCGTACAGCTCGGATAACACCTCAGCAGTGCGAGATGTTCTGTACTGGAGGATAGAACTTTTGCTTGTCTATGTTTTCTTGTTTTTCCGTACTAATGCAATGGTGCAGCCAGAGTAGAGTCAAGTTATTGATTTGCTTTCCAGAATAAGTGATTCTGTGCTGAGCTGTTAAACTGCAGTATTGGTGGTGCAATGACACAGCACAAAACTGTACTGCACAGAAACTGAACTGTTGACAGCTGTTGACAGTTGACAGCTGGGGGTCGAGAATATAATAATTTGTAATAATTCTCAAAAATAGTTTCAATCTTTTCTGGTTCATATACTAATTGTTTTGTCTTAGGATGCTGAATTTTGTAAACTATATTTGACCCCAGTTGTTTCTTTAATTGCCGAGCTAATATCTTTGTACTTTTGGGACCAGACTCATAATCATTTGCACATCTTTTAAAAGTATTTTTAAGCAATTCGGTACTCTTGTGCTCCAGAGGCTGTACTCTGTGCACTCACAGTCAGATCCAAAGTGCGCTCCTAAAGCTGCCTCACGAGTTTGTTGTAGTTTGTTGAGGTTAGGCAGTCAAACACACACAAAATGACGTCAAATTGGCCATCCTGGTGAGAATCCTTGTAAGCAGTTTAACCCTCTGGGGTCTGAGGTCATTTTGGGGCCCTTGAGATGTTTTGACATGCCCTGATATTTGTGCTTTTTTCAGCTACTTAAAACATACCATTGACCAACATGTAATTTTTTTTGTATTCAGCACAAACTGTGCTAGTTCAGTTTCTTCAGCTTCGTATATAAAATATGATGTGCGTGCAAATGTCTCTTGAATGGGAATATAAGTCTAAATTTAAACAGTATTATATAGAGCGATCTTGTCTCTTTAGGGTGCTTGGAGGAAACCACGCAATTCATATGGATTACTTTGGCAATGTTTTTTTGCAATTTCAACTTTTTGAAACGTGAACATCTTTGGTGAATCGTCTTTCGGAGGGACATAAATCTCTCAGATTTCATTAAAATATCTCCACTTTTCTTTCAAAGATGAACGCAAGTCTTAGATGGTTTGGAGCATCTTAAGGGTGAGTGATGACAGATTTCAAATTGTTTTGGTGGAACTATTAAATTAATTAGAAAATATAGCGGTATGCTCTTATTTTTACCAGCTTCTGCAAGCGTATATGACGTCTGGCTTTTGGAACCTCACTGTGACTTCAGGTAAGATTTGTATTTAATTAACATACAATTACTTTGTCTTGAGCTGATAAGCCAAATGTGGTAGTGTTCGTTGATTGGTGTTTATATTTTTTCAAGCTTGACAACCTTATCGCCTTTATATTCTAATATATATTTCTCATTACAGATAAGAACAAAGATTAAATTGTAAGAAGGGTTGCTTATACGAGCATACAGTACAACTGAACCTGCTGAGGCTGGTAAGGTTTTTGACTGTATTACCGACCATGTAACTAAGTTATGGAACAGCCTGTAATTACAGTTTGTAATTATGTAGATGTAATATGCAGCTACTGTTACACATATGTAACAGAACGAGTCTGTTACACAGCTACTAGTACACTTAAGTACAATCTTGATACACTTTATTTTAAGTAGCTTATGCCTGTGTAATATTGTGTAATTTTAATGTAATTAGAAAGGTATTACATGTATTTAAGCTGTGCACTGGTGGGTTAAATCAAATTAAGGTGCAGCTGGATAAGGTGTACAGTATAGATACACATGAAGTACAATCTTGATACACTATTTTAAGTAGCTTATGTCTGTGTACTTACATTTAATATTACGTTGTATAAAGTCTGCAACACATATGTAACAATCTTTTGGTTGCATAAGTAGCTGTGTAACAGACTCGGTCTGTTACATATGTGAAACAGTAGCTGCCCATTACATGTACATAATTACAAACTGTAAGTACTGGCTCGTCCATAATTTAGTTACATGGTAAGTACATTTTGTTTTATGCAAGTACTATGGCTACTACTAAGTACTTAATTAGGTAATAACTCTGTATTATGGACACCTTAAAATAAAGCGTTGCCAAAATTACTTATGACTGAAAGACTGAAAAGATATGTACGCTTTGTTCAAACTTGAGGTGCGGTTCTCTGATGAGTTGGTGCTGTTTTTTTAAAAATAGAATGTAAAGCTGGACTGGAGCTGCTGTGTGTAAATACTTTGCTGAGCATTATGACAAAATAAATTCACAGTGTTACTAAATACTCATCTGGGTTTTTGTTTCAGTGATGGTGCAGTCATTGAACTTTCAAGTGAGAAGTCTTTGTGTGCTGTTTTTGGATGCATTTAAGCATTTGGACATGGTGTATACTATTTTGAGGGATAGCGTGATCAGAATCAGAATCAGAAAGAGCTTTATTGCCAAGTATTTTTGCATATAAAAGGAATTTGTTTTGGTGACAGAAGCTTCCAGTACACAGAGACAACAACAACAGATAATAAAAAGTAAAAGATAAGCAAATAAAATACACATACAGTGGGAAAAAAAATAAAAAATTGATCCCCTGCTGATTTTGAACGTTTGCCCACTGACAAAGAAATGATCAGTCTATAATTTTAATGGTAGGTTTATTTGAACAGTCAGAGACAGAATAACAACAAAAAAATCCAGAAAAAGAAGTATTTGACCCCTTCGCAAAACATGACTTAGTACTTGGTGGCAAAACCCTTGTTGGCAATCACAGAGGTCAGACGTTTCTTGTAGTTGGCCACCAGGTTTGCACACATCTCAGGAGGGATTTTGTCCCACTCCTCTTTGCAGATCCTCTCCAAGACATTAAGGTTTCGAGGCTGACGTTTGGCAACTCGAAACTTCAGCTCCCTCCACAGATTTTGTATGGGGATTAAGGTCTGGAGACTGGCTAGGCCACTCCAGGACCTTAACGTATTTCTTCTTGAGCCACTCCTTTGTTGCCTTGGCTGTGTGTTTTGGGCCATTACCATGCTGGAATACCCATCCACGACCCATTTTCAATGCCCTGACTGGCTTCAATGCCCTGGCCCTGACAGTACATGGCCCCGTCCATCGCCCCTTTGATGCGGTGCAGTTGTCCTGTCCCCTTAGCAGAAAAACACCCCCAAAGCATAATGTTTCCACCTCCATGTTTGACGGTGGGGATGGTGTTCTTGGGGTCATAGGCAGCATTCCTCCTCCTCCAAACACGGCGAGTTGAGTTGATGCCAAAGAGCTCGATGTTGGTCTCATCTGAGCACACACAACACTTTCACCCAGTTCTCCTCTGAATCATTGGCAAACTTCAGACGGACCTGTACATGTGCTTTCTTGAGCAGGGGGGACACTGCGGGCGCTGCAGGATTTCAGTCCTTCACGGCGTAGTGCGTTACCAATTGTTTTCTTGGTGACTATGGTCCCAGCTGCCTTGAGATCATTGACAAGATCCTCCTGTGTAGTTGTGGGCTGATTCCTCACCGTTCTCATGATCATTGAAACTCCACGAGGTGAGATCTTGCATGGAGCCCCAGTCCGAGGGAGATTGACAGTTATTTTGTGTTTCTTCCATTTGCGAATAATCGCACCAACTGTTGTCAACTTCTCAGCAAGCTGCTTGGCGATGGTCTTGTAGCCCATTCCAGCCTTCTGTAGGTCTACAATCTTGTCCCTGACATCCCTAGACAGATCTTTGGTCTTGGCCTGGTTGATTGCTTCTGTGGACAGGTGTCTTTTATTCAGGTAACAGACTGAGATTAGGAACACTCCCTTTAAGAGACTGCTCCTAATCTCAGCTCCTTACCTGTATAAAAGACACCTGGGAGCCAGAATTCTTGATGATTGATAGGGGATCAAATACTTATTTGACTTATTTGACATTAAAATGCAAATCAATTTATAACTTTTTTGAAATGCGTTTTTCTGGACTTTTTTGTTGTTATTCTGTCTCTCACTGTTCAAATAAACCTACCATTAAAATTATAGACTGATCATTTCTTTGTCAGTGGGCAAACATACAAAATCAGCAGGGGATCAAATAATTTTTCCCCCCCACTGTATGTCCTCTGTAACGTCAAAGCAACGGCAAAAGTTCAAAAAGCAGATGGCTTGGATGCGAGTGATCCAGAGTGATTTTCTGAGCCCTTTTCCTCACTCTGGATGAGTACAGTTCTTGGAGGGTGGGCAGGGGAGCACCAATAATCCTTTCAGCAGTCTGAACCATCCTCTGTAGTCTTCTGATATCTGATTTTGTAGCTGAGCCAAACCAGACAGTTACCATTGTAAGGGTGGTTTCCCTACAGTGGTTCAGGCTGTAGGACTAAAGACACGTAATCGTATGTGTCATAGTGGCATCATAGTCGATGGTATAAAATGGTACATTTCTTGTCTATTACCACCCACTGCCACTAATACCAACGGCGGAAATAAGTGCAGTTATAATAGCAAAATATGTGGGAGAGCATTGCTATTGAGTGACTCTTGTAAGGATTTAGCTCTTAATTCGGCTTTTAGGGAATCGATTCTTAAAGATTCGATATTGATTTGATTAAATTGATCTGATTCAAAATTTATAATTACACCTTATCAACTAGTCGTCCAGCGTCTTAGTCGACTTTAGTGTATCTCACCATTTCTATCTTATTCCGTGGCCAATGAAAATAACACAAAACTGGTATTTTATTTATTATGAGCAAGGTAGCAAAGGATCGACAGCGCAAGGCAGTAACTGATCAAGCGCAAAACACAAACACTGCTCTTTAAAATGAAACAAAAGTTTATTTGCTAACTGTTTTTCTAACAATACATGGAACTAACCTACCAAACACACACACACGTTTGTTTTTGTGAAAAGTGGGAACATCCCATAGGCGTAATGGTTTTTATACTGTACTTTATGTGCTATTGCCCTCCACCAACCTTACCCCTTACAGGAAACTTTGTGCTATTTCAGATTTTCAATACACTCCATTCTGTGTGATTTATAAGCGTTTTGAAAAGTGGGGACATGGGGTAATGTCCTGAAAAGTCACCTTCTCCTTGTAATACCTATGTCATACCCTTGTCATTATACAAATTTATGTCCTTATTTGTCACAAGGTTTAGGAAACGAGTTGCTGTTTGCATGAAGTTCCCAAAATTCTAGTATCTGCGACTAGATCTTTAAATTCAACCTGAGAAAACTTGACTTGGCTATCTTTACTGCTTAAGGATTTGTCACCAGTTTTCCAGCAAGAAAGGATGACTTTGTTTGTTTTACTTGCGATTGAGTTGACAGCTGATCTTTTGGTTTCCCTCTGGCTAAGGTCAGGGAATCCCGGGGGTGCTGATTGGCTGCTGCGCGGTCATTGGGTGACGTGCTTCTGGGAAAGCCCTCCGGTGATTGGTTGGTTTCCTTGTGACGTGATGATGCGATGTTGCAGGGCTTTAACCACGCCCCGTACTGTTCCTCTTCGGACACAAATTACCCTAATATTGAATCCTCCACGTGGGGAATATCTCTGCAAGTTTTATTAAAAATGTCACCTTATGAACACTGTATATAATATGCACTTTTCATTCATTTCAACATTCTGCATTTAAAGTAAGCTTCCTTTCAAGACCAAACTTAACATATTTCTGGTACACACATATGAAATCACATAGCTTTATCTGTTCCCAGGTGAAAAAGACGTAGTATTAAATGTATTAAAAATATACTTGAAATTCAAGTAGTATGTTTATAATACATTTGTATTCCCAACATGCTTATTTGAAATGCATTAAAAATATATTGAATTGCATTTTAATACATTTCTAAAAAGTATACTAGAAGTACTTTTGTATTAAATATATGCTTAGTTATACTTCTAAGAAATATGCTAAACACAAGCATATTTTTAATGTATTTATAAAAAAAGTATACTAGAAATACGTTGGTAATAAATATATGCTTAATTACACTTTTAAGGAATATACTAAACACAAGCATACTTTTAGTGGCGTTTTAGTGTATTTACAGAAAACATAGGCTATGTTACCCTTACTTAAAGTATATTTTATGTGTTCTTTGTGTAAGAACATAACAAAATGGCAGGACAGGCGTGAGTGCAATCAGTCCAGGTATGCGGGTTCTTGGAAATGTAGTCCCGAATCTAAAACTCGGGTGAGGGGGACCTCTGGTGGCCACTGACAGGAAGTGATATCAGAGGTGATATTCATGATACTGAGGGCCAGAGCTGAGAAACCCACTTCTTGCTGAATCATGTTGCTCTGGTTTATTAGGGGCCAAGCACCGAAGGTGCGGAGGCACCTATTGTGTTTGTTAGCGGTCTTTTTTTCTTCCGCTCGAAGTCTATGGCAGCCCATAGAACCGCTTGCGGGAAAGTTGTAAAATTTGGCACACTGATAGAGGACAGTGTCAATAGTAACCACAGCAAATTTGGAGTCTCTATCTCAAACTCTGTAGCGCCACCACATGTCCAAAGTTTCACTTTTGAAATGCTAATAACTTTTGAACCGTAAGCCAGAAAATGAAACTTCCTTTTTCCTCTGAATCCTTGGCTCAAGCCGAGTCGAATCCAGTCCAAAATTTAAAAATCGTAAGGTTTAGTTTTTTCGATATATTCAATTGTTTGTGAAACCTACTTTTTTGAACTCGTCCTAGACGGTTCGTCCGATTCTCACCAAAATTGGCTCAGATCATCTACAGACCATGCAGGCAAAAAGTTATGGAATTCAAGTCGATTAGTCCAACTGTTCTCGAATAATGCACGAATAAATTCTACGAAAAGCATGCACAAATGGATCTGAGGCTATATCTCCGTAACGGTTTGGCATATTGAGACTAAACTTGTTGTGTGTTATAACAAGCATGACCTGAAGCTACCTGCAGTGTTTCGGCACTGTGCCACCTAGTGGTCAGGAGATATGAAAAATGCATATTTTTGCTTATAACTTGTGAATGGTTAGGCTAAAAATCACAAAACTTGTCTCTTTAGATTCGGTGCATCATGCCGAGTCCAACCATATCTGATTTTCCCATATCAGCCATTTTGGGAGTCAGCCATGTTGAATTTTGTCGTAAAAGGCTATATTTTACGAACACATTAACGTATCGTTACGAAACTCAGTGTGGTTCTTCGGCACCATGCCCTGATAGTACTCAAAAAGTTTGGGGACAGCGCCACCATGTGGTCAAAGGTTATAATGAAATTTCTAAAAATGCTAATAACTTTTGCTTACATTAGCCTATTGTAATCAAACTGATGTTGATAGATTCCTTGGGTCATGCTGAGAACATCGATACCAATTTTGCAATAATTGGCTAAACTTCCTGTTTGCCATTTTGATTCATGTTGAAAACCTACTTTTTCGAACTCCTCCTAGACCATTAGTCCGATTTTCACGAAATTTGTCTCGGATCATCTTCAGACCACGCTGGCAAAAAGTTATGGATTTCATGTTGATAGACAAAACCATTTTCGCATACCACAGCAACGAATTTGAGGCATGATGCCAAAATGACACTTGAGGCTGTATCTCTGCAATGCTTTGGCATTTTGACACCAAACTTTGTGTGTGCCATAGTCACCTCACACAGAACACACCACATCGATTTGATAATGGTGCCACCCCTTGGTCAAAAGTGAAAAGTCATTCAGTCTTCTTACTAGTAGTTTTAAATGATTTTTCAAGCAATAATCTTAAAATGCCTTCAATTACTCATTGCTGAAGTTTGTCTGATGCTCCGTGCTATGCTTAGCTCCTCATGTTGCCGCTGATGTGCTTGGCCCCATCATTGCTGCTTGCAGCTATATTTATCATTACAATTGCCAAGTGATATTAAAAGATAATGAACTATGCTTTTACACAAGATCATTAAATGTTTGAGAGCAAGCAATTTTCAGATTATAATGTCATGGACATAGTTGCGAAATACTATCTGGGAACCTATTCAGAACCAGTTCCATTCTTTATTTTATAAAACCTGAATTATTAATAAATAACTTATGTTAACTTATGATAATGAATTATGTTACATTCAAAGTGGGGATGCAACTAAAGTCACAATTCATTGACTCGAGACAAAGTAGCATTTAATTTTGCAAACAGATTAATTCCTTCTACAATATACTTCGAACTGCACCTAGTTGCATTTTTATAGATTCTCTACAAAAGATATAACCTTAATCATCATTTGCACAGTAAAATTTAATTAATTGAGCATTGGAATTGTGATGCCATTTAATAATCTTGTCTGGTTAGAATATGCGAATAACTCTGACATTGATGTTCTCTAGTGGTCTGCCAAACAGCTTCTTATAAAGCCTTACAGTTACTGGAATAAGAAATGAAAGTAAAACTGTCAGCCTTTTTTTTTTTTTTTTCACTTCATGGGGAGGAGCAGCATTGTATAAAATCCAATGCAGAGGCTTTTCGCAGCTACAGATGAAGAGCAGATTCAAGAGGAAACCAAAATAACAGATAACAGTAAGTCTTTTTTTTGTTGCCTTCACTTTACCTTACATACTCAGAGTATAAACTTCTATTTGAAATGAAGTTCTTAATTACATTCAATATGGATAACACTCTTCTTTGTTTTGGCTGCTATGCTTGTCAGTCCTTGTTGAATTAGGGATTTTAATAAAAATAAAAATAAAAAAAGTATTAAATTACTGCTGTATTTGCTAGTGTAACACAAATGGATTTTTCTACTCTTGCAAGTAGTTTGGCAAAGCCTTGATGTTAAAATGTATATATTTTCTTAGAATTGTTTAACCTTCTGAGCCGTCTAAGATGATCTTCTCTCTAAAGAGAAAATGCTTCAGTATTTTTTTTTTTTATCATTAAACAACCACTTTCTCAGCAGTAGGATTTATCATTTCATATCCTTGTAATGCCAACAAATGAGTGCAAATTTCAGTTATCTTATACAATTTCTCTTTTTTCATTTTATAAATGTTTAAATGGCAAAATGGTAAAAAATAATAATAATAAAAAATAAAAAAAATAATCTAATAAAATAGCTTGTGTGAACTGTCGTGTCAAGGTACGTAACAGAAGACCTAAACGCAGATCTGCCAGACAACCAGTCTTTATTGACAAAAGACCAAGAGCTACAGACTCTGACTGACCGTGGAACTCAGGATGAGGAGAACAAAGCAGAGCTCGAGTAATGCCAGTCCAGGAAATATAAAAAATGTCCACATCTGAAAGTCTGAATGACATCTTATAAAGTAAAGATTAAAAAAAAAAAAAAAAATCCTAACATACTATTTTTCCTAACATATTATTCATTAAGAAAAGTTAATGTAACTATTTTTCATTAGCAGTAGTAGCACAAAATACAATGTCCATTTTTTTTTTTTAATTGTGATTTTAACCAATATTCTGGTTCAATATTCTTTTTCATTTATTATTTTTCAAGACAAACAGTCATCGGCTGCAATCAACGAAAAAAACAGGGCATTGTCAAAGTGAGTACATTATCAGAATTACTAGACAAGAATATGTTTAAATACCAAATATATTTGAAATATATTTGAAGTGGTTTATACAGAATTTTCTTTAAGTTTGATGAATGTCATTAAAGCCAGAGGAATACATATGAAGAGTTCAGATGCAAAAGCCTCTAAGTGCCATCTGAAATTTTCATCTAAAATGAGCATTTTTATCAGGCTGCTATGTTTAGGTTCAGTTATTTTACTCTTATGGCAATATATAGGTTCTTTTCTATGCAATTAAAGTGAAATAACTGAACATAAATATAGGAGCCTGATAAAAATGCTCACTTTAGAAGAATATTTCAGATGGCATTTAGAGGCTTTTGCATCTGAACTCTTCATATATATACTCTGTAAAAAATACCTTTAAATTTATTTAAAAATCTGTATGACTTGTTCCAGTAAAAATAACTAAAACTTGTTAAACATTCACTAAATAACTACTGTGTAGGAAATTAAGACTGTACAGATTATATATATATATATAAAAACCTACTATATATTTGGCAAAAATCATAATTGGGAGTAATTATAGACCACATATTGTTTGTGATATGTGATACAAGCCATAAATGACATGAGACATTCTCCATCTTTAATGTGACTTCGCGATAATCTAATTTTAACAGAAAACCAAACAGATCATTCTTTTGTGTTTCTTTTTTTTGCCTTTATTATGAAATGACAGTGTAGAGGAGACAGGAAGCGAAGTGAGGGGGGGGGGGATACAAGAATACTTTTTGCGCAAAGAAAACTAAAATAACGATTTTATTCAGATCACGCCGTGTGTTCAACGTCATCATGCTGGATCTGGATCAGCGCTTGCGTCATGTACTGACGTGAACGCACGCCCACAAGAGAAACAGTAGAGATGAAAATGTGTAATAAAACCGTTATTTTTGTTTTCTTTGCGCAAAAAGTATTCTCGTGGCTTCGTAAAATTACAGTTGACAGACTGATGTCTACAGACTACTTTGTCGATCATCTTGGTATTTTTCTGGACCTTGATCGTGTAAGGGCCCTTGCTGTCTATGGATGAGTCTGAGAGCTCTCGGATTCAAACAAAAATATTTTAATTTGTGTTCTGAAGATGAACGGAGCTCTTACGGGTTTGGAACAACATGAGGGTGAGTAATTAATGATAGAATTTTCATTTTTAGATGAACTATCCCTTTAAGCCACAATAAGCATTTCCTATATAACAGCTTTCTATGGGGAATAAAATACTTAACGTTCAATTTAGCGTGTTGCGTTCATATTCTGTGCTATTCTGGTTGTAAGTCTTCACCTATTAGTTTCCTAAGAATGATCTGTTTGTTTTCTCTTGAATTTTTCTCTTTTCAAGGTCATATTTAAATATTTAGATTATCTTTAGTTTAAAAATGTCTGAATACAATTTCTGGTAGCTTTGAGAAAATAAATTAATATCAATCTGAATAGAATACTTTTAAAATCAAACAGAATGGAACACGTATAAAACAGTAACCAAATATTTACAAAACAAAATGCTGTTTGCAAAAAAAAAATCTCAAGCTTTGTATAGGTACTGTACAGCCTACAGTGTGACTACTGAATATTAATGATTCATTAATTATGTTCCCTTTTTTTTGATATTGCACAGGGTTGTACTCACTTCATTTCTATACTGTATTTATAAATGGAAGTACAAACAATTGTTTCCTTTTCCAGCAGAGGTGGAAAGAGATCAGAAAAAGACAATTAGACTCTGCCAGTCTACTGTTAACAACAATCAAAAAGCATCAAGAGAAAACACAAGCAGAAAAACAATGGAAGACTACAGCAATGAAAGGGGCTTAAGTGTTGCACAAATTATAAAGAACAATTGGAGTAAAAAAAATGGAGATGGAAGCAATGAAAATCTACCAATATTTAAACTCAATCTGGATGAAACATGGCAGAACAGTGATGGATTCTGCAGAAGAAGCACCTTTGGAGAAAACACCACAAAAACAAACAAGACCATTATGATGATCGGAGCCACAGGTGCAGGAAAAACCACTCTAATTAACAGCATGATCAACTACATTCTGGGAGTGCAATGGGAAGACGACTTCCGGTTTGTGCTGATAGATGAAGGGAAGCAGAAATCCCAGGCTGACAGTCAGACATCGGAGATCACAGCGTATCAGATTAACCACATGAATGGTTTCCAGGTTCCTTATTCTCTGACTATTGTGGACACACCAGGCTTTGGTGACACCAGAGGAATTTCACATAACCAGAAAATCACAAAACAGATTCAGGAGTTTTTTTCTGCCCGAGGAGGAATCGACTGCATTGATGCCGTGTGTTTTGTAGTACAGGCTTCTCTTGCCCATCTGACGCACACACAGAAATACATCTTTGACTCCATTCTTTCCATATTTGGGAAGGATATTGCTGAAAACATCCTTGTGCTGGTCACCTTTGCAGATGGAAAAAAAAGTCTCTGAGGTGCCCTGTTCTACCAACGAGTCTGGAGATCCACTTCACTTCAAGTTCAACAACTCTGCTGTGTTTGCTAGCAATAATAAATCTGAAGAAGATGAGGAGTCTGATTGTGAAAACTTTGATCAAATGTTCTGGAAGTTGGGTTTTTCCAACATGAGGAAATTCTTCCTATGCCTCAACAATATGAAAACCAAGAGCTTGTCTCTCACGCAGGAGGTCCTAAAGGAGAGGCAGCAGCTAGAAGTGCATGTGCAGGGTCTCCAGCCCCAAATCAATGCTGGGCTGACAAAACTGGATGAAATAAAGAAGACAAGCGCTGCTTTGGAGCAGCACAAGGCTGAAATGGATGCAAACAAGGATTTTGAATATGAATTAGAAGTAACGGTCCCAAAACAGATTCGAAAACAAAACAGGCTACTTCTTAACTAACTGCCAGAAGTGTCACTATACATGTCATGATGAATGTATATATTCAGATGACCGTGATAAACATAAGTGCATGGCTATGGAAGATGGAGTGTGTACGGTCTGTCCTGGAAAGTGTGCCTGGAATGTGCACTTTAATCAGAAATATAAATGGGATTATGTCACAGAAAAAAGAAAGGAAACCTATCAGGATTTAAAGAAGCGATTTGAAGATGCACATGGACAGGTCATGTCAAAAGAAAAGATCTTCGAAGAGCTTGAAAAGGAGTTTCAGGTTGTCCAGTATATTGTGGCCGAACTAATAGAGGGATCTCAAAAGTCCTTGGAGCGGCTGCAGGAAATTGCCCTCAAACCCAATCCTCTGTCCACCCCTGACTACATTGATCTGATGATTGAGTCTGAGAAACAAGAGGCCAAGCCTGGATTTCAAGATCGCATTCAGTCTTTACTGGTAGTCAGGAAGAAGGCAGAGATCATCAGTAAGGTTTCCACAGGAGAAGTGCTTCCAGAGGATTGGAAAAATTACAAAGCAGAAGCAAGAAAAAAAGGAGTATCCTTTGATCCAAGGGTCCTGTTCAATAATACAGTGAATTATCTTAGTGAAAAAATGAGCAGAAAATGAAATATAATACAAAGCAATACAATACAAATTTTATTTCTATAGCACACTTAAAACAAATGCATTTGATCAAAGTGCTTTCTGGCATCAATACAAAAACAACAAAAATTACATACAGACAGTCAGACAAAAAAATTATAATTAAATCCTGATCACTCTAATCAAATCTAAGAGCTATACTAAAAAGATGTGATTTCAGAAATAAAAGAATCCACCGATGGGGAAGATTTATTGTGCATTGGAAGAGGGTTCCATAATCGTGGGGCAGCCACTGAGAAAGCCCTATTCACCCTTTGATTTTTATCTAGTTTTAGGAATATGAAGAATCATCTGACTCGAAGATCTCATATTTCTTGTATTTTGATAAGGAATCAAAAGGTCAGCAATATATTTTGGGGCATCACCATGCAACACTTTAAAAACCATCACAGGAACCTTAAACTCAATTCTAAATTTGACATGCAACCAGTGTAAAGAAACCAAAACTGGGGTAATTATCTCTCTTTTATTTACTGTGTGCGAGTCAAAAGTCTGGCAGCAGTATTTCGCACTAATTGAAGATGAGATAATTGACCCTGTGAGATACCTATATATATATATATATATATATATATATATATATATATATATATATATATATATATATATATATATATATATATATATATATATATAAAGAATTACAGTAGTCAGTGTGTGATGATACAAAATCATGATTAACAGAGAACTGATCTGAGTTGACAAAACCCAGCCTTAACAACACTAGTAACATGTTTATCTAAAACTAAACCTGAATCCAGAATAATGCCCAAACTCTTGACATGACCTGGAACACTTATCACCATACAGAGGCCAACCTACGTGTAATTTCCTTAGAAGCAGAAGAGGGTCCAAAGACAACACAGTCAGTCTTATACATATTCAAATGAAGAAAATTACTTGCCAACCAGATTTTGATCTCACCTAAACACTGAACAAGTTCATCAAAGGACTGAGAGCTATTTGGATCAATTGGAATATATTACTGGGTGTCATAGATTATGCATAATGTTGTATTTACGAAAAATTGAGCTCATTCTCCAACTCCCCCAGAGTTAATAAGTTGAGTTTTACCGTTTTTGAATCCATTCAGCCGATCTCCGGGTCTGGCGAGAGCACTTTTAGCATAGCTTAGCATAGATCATTGAATCCAATTAGACCAGTAGCATCGCGTTTAAAAACGATCAAAGAGTTTCGATATTTGTCCTATTTAAAACTTGACTCTTCTGTAGTTATATCGTGTACTAAGATCGGCGGAAAATGAAAAGTTGCGATTTTCTAGGCTGATATGATTAGGAACTATACTCTCATTCCGGCGTAATAATCAAGGAACTTTGCTGCCGTAACATGGCCGCAGCAGCCGCAGTGATATTACGCAGCGCCAGAAAGTAGTCCCTGGTCGCTGGGTTCAAAACTATTAAAATGAACTCCGATGATTTAACTCTGAACATAAAGTTGTTACTGGGGTAATCTGTGACCAAAGATGATCAATTTTATTTACAAAAAAAATTAGTCTCGAGGTAATTAATAGGAGCAGGAGAAAAAAAAATCACTTTATGAATTGTACTAAATAAAATATTTGGCTTTTTTATTTTTCTTCTGCAAATTTGCCTAAAATATGGATTTCACTATTCATCCTGTGAGTTTTTGATTCCCAATCTCATCTAAAATTTCTGTACAAACAGAATTAAAATAATTAAAATACCCATCAATACTAAGGTCCGGAGAGGAAATCTCTAAATCATGATAGAATTATGTGGTGGGACAATTACTTTACTTTTAGTCATTTAGCAGACGCTTTTATCCAAAGCGACTTACAAATAAGAAAAAGTAACTAAAACTAAAAGTTAAAACTCTATAAATACTATATGTACACACATTTAGGAAAATAAAGAAAGTAAATAAAAATGATAAATGGAAACAACAACATTTCAAAACTTAACATTTAAATGAAAACAAAAAATAAAGTTAAAAACAATTCAAAATATTAAAGAACAAAAGGTATAAGAGTATAATAATGATTCTAACATGACACTAAGCCAAACACCAAAAATTAACTACGTGTATATACAGCCACACACACACACACACACATATATATATATATATATATATATATATATATATATATATATATATATATATATATATATATATATATATATATATATATATATAAAATTTCATTTCCACTTAGTATGTTGAAGTACTAAAATAACTCAAATTAAATAAAACAAACTCAATGTAAAAAAAAAAGAAAACCTATACAGATATAATAAAAAAACGAATAAAATGACAACATTACAACAACTGTAAAAACTAAAATGGATAACAAATACAAATCAAACTTCATTAGTTTATCAGTAATCCTAAAAAATAACACTGAGCCAAACACACATGCTAAAAAAACAACAACAACAACAACTTACTTACACATAGTAAGAAATGGCTATAAAAACTGAAACGGAAGGGGAAAAAAGAAGTAGGAAAGAGGCGAAATAAAAAGCGATACTTATATCCTTTGCCGGTGTCTCTGTCCGGTGGAGTCGCACGGTAGAGTCGGTGGTCTTTACACTCTTCGGTCTTCACACGAGGAGGCCTTCATACAACAGCTGCCGCGGTAAACTAAGATTTTTTATACCCATCTAACAAAATACTAATCCAATTCAGCTGAACACACTTTCCTGTTAATCACAACAAATGGCCAAGCAAGCGCCCGACACTAACAAGGGACGTGATACAGTACGAGACCAGACACGATTTCTGGTGGGGAATGAGTTCATTTAAATGTTAAGGCACTGTACTTAATTACAACTTTTTAAACTCTTTATCTATAACCTATAATCTATATATAATCTTATCTATAACTATACCTATCAACCATAACTTTTAATTTTGTTGTAAAATGTTCTGCATGCATTTCTGACACTTTAATATGTTTCAAAGTGCAAGTTTTAAAAAAACAATAGCGCTATTGTCTCCGTGTTAACCTACAAAGACACAAATTTGTGAAAACGATCATGTTGTGCATCCGTATTACGTGTCTATTCTATACGAGTGCTCTGTTAAAAAATTAATTTAATTTAAATTAAAAAAATATAATAAAAAATGTGCATGTGCACAAGTGTGTAGTGTTTCTTTCCAAAGTGACATTGTTAACTATTGTCCTGGCAGCATAATACAGCATTTTAAGTCATTTTCATGGATTTGTGTAAATGGGGATCATTTTGACAGTATTGCTGTCTGTTTTTAGTACATCGTTGTCATGTAAAACGCACCCTAAAAAGATAAAACTGCTTAATGTAGTACTAAATGAACTGAATATATTACTAAATCTAAACCTTTTGGATTGCCAATAAATACATTTCAATCACGAGAACTCTCAAAATAGTTTTAGCATGTTAATGAATGTTATTAAAAGATCACTGATCACAAGGTCACAGGCTGATTCTGAGAAATTCTGATGTGAAGATGAGGAAGAGTTAGAAGTCTTTGAAGGACCTCTAAATTTGTGTCAAGCTGTGGCCTCGTCTTTCCAATCATCAAAGACCTTCTGCCTCAAACTGGTTCTCAGAACAATTTAAGCAAAGATCAAATGAAGCCTCAACAGGTTGCATCAGGACTCTCTTTCAACAGGCAAGAAGTGCAAGTACTACTTTTCACAAAGGTGTTAGAACAAAGAAACTGATGTTTCTTTTGATCAGCTGGTTTGCTGAATATCAAATACTGACAAATTTCATGCTTTTATTCTTTACGCTGCTTCAGCTTTAAGTTTTTCCCATTAGAAACTCTATGTGTGTGTTAAAATAGCTTGAAGTGTATTTAATAAAGTCTTGTTTGTATCACACTTGAGGTTCATCATTGTTTTGCTCATAACTGGAGTCTCTAATCATGCCGATCACAGCTACTGAAAGTATTGGATGAGTATTATCTATGGCCAAAAGAGTATGGATAATTTGAAAAGGAAATTTCTTTTATCTTATTAGTAATTAAGTATCTAATTGAAATCAACTAAACTTTCCTCCAGGCAATATCAGAAACAAAAGCATTCCAATAAACTGTACTGTTTGAAATTGACACAAATTGATTAAGGAATAACAAACATATTGATTTATTAGAATAAGTGGCTGAAAAGCGATGTTTCCGCACCACTGAAACAATAGGATCTAAAGAAGGTAAAACAGAAGGAAACTGTCTTAATAACTCCAGATGGTATGGCATCAAAAACAACAGCAAATTATTTAGGGTAATGGGAATATTAAAACGACAAAGACATTTTTCATAGTTTAATAAGTGGCCGTTTTGATTTACAAGTAAGATATCTGCCTAAAACCAACATTGAAAAAAAAAAGAGATTTATTTTTATACAGAATATCTCGGTTGTTCCAGATATAATATTTATGAGGAGAATAATTGTGCTTCTATAATAGAGCCCAGCCGAGAAGGACCTGCTTATGAAAATTAGATCATTTATCTGTTAATTTTTTAACATCATAATTGCAAAGTAATAAAAAAATGAAATCCACCAAATTTGGAGAAAATGTAATGCATATTATTAAACAAAAATCTAACATATTGAGACTACCATTTTCATAGGTTTTTAATATGGAGGCAAAATTATCTCATTAATAATTCACACAAAAGACATGATGCACACATCCCAATTCACATGTGTGAAACACAATTCACGTGCACGAAAAAAATTTTTTTCACAAAAACCAATTCACGTGCACAAAATAAGAATATATATTCATAATATATGTTTCACAAATGCAAAACACAATTCTCAGATGTACAACTGTGTACAAAAATTTTGAATGTTTAAAATTGACGAGTGTATCATGGACTGTGAATGTGTGAATCGTCTTTCGTGTGTGAATCGCCCTGGATTTGTGTGTGTGTATTTTTGAGACTTTCCTGGCAGCGCGCTTCCCCAACTTGGGTCACTCCAGAGCCATAGAGAGAGAGAGTTGCAACAACTCCGTTGACTCTAATGGACCGTTTTTTTTACAGCTATGGCCTGGAGCTGCTCAATAGTTCCCAGAAGTTAGTGCTCAGACCAGTGGCGGCTGGTCAATAGGGGGAGCTGGGGCGCAGCCCCCCCTTCAAATTAGCCCCTTTTAACATGTTAACAATAAGTTAAATATATATCGCAAATCATTTAGTCATAGTACTCTACTGTTAGTCATATTTTAATTTATTGAAAATCAAAAAAATCAAAACTATATTTCTTTCATATTTGTGTGTGGGGCGCCGGACTAATAAGTGTCTATGTAGGTACACAAACTTTTCAAAAGTATGTGATTTGAGGCTAAGCTCTAATTGGCTTGTTTCAAATTGTCCTTGGTGCACAGGCTCCCCAAACCCTCCCACTTTTATTGTTAGAGTGAATCAATATTGTTTTTCTATGTTTGGGCTCATGTGATTGGACCGTTCTCAACGACTCTCATTCCGCTCAGCAGCAGCTCGTCAGTTGACAGACAGGTACTAATTAATGTGCTGGATGGATGTGATGTAAGTCGTGCCTTTTATTGTTTTCCGTGTTTGCTGTTTCAAAGTCCTGGCACCGAAACGTTGTGGACAACAACAGGGGCTGAAAAGTCTGAAAAGTGCAAGCGGCATGAAAGTAGCCAAAGCCATCTTGACAACTCTATGAGGCTCCAGTTTTTTGGGAAGCTTAGCATTGCCGAACAGCTAGATGAAGGCTACAGGATTGGCTTTAGAAGGGACAATGAAGAGGTCACAAAAAATCGACACATCCTGTCTAGAATAATAGACTGTGTGAAATTTTGTGGTGCATCTGAGCTGGCTTTGCGTGGCCATGACGAAAGTGAGACGTCAGACAATCCCGGGATATTCCAAGTAGGTATAACTGCAGACCGGGGATCTCCGAAATGGGGCGTGAACTCCAAAAGTGGGCAGAACCTCCAAAATGGGGCAGGGTCTCTTCATGCAAAGACTTTCACCATTGGCTCTGGCTTCAGCCAATTGTTATTAACTTACATTTCAAAATAACACGTTATAAATTAAACATTGTTTCTAGTTTTATCTAAAATAATATATGATATATAAATCAATATTCTCCGTGAGAGCAGAGCCCAAAGCTCGTGGCCAGTGGTGTTCGGACCGGAGTTTGAACCTCTGTTTTATGATATAAACGGGAATCACCCACGAGCCGTCCCACCGCAGTGCAGGGGAAAGATTTTATTCTATCGCTTTGTTTTAACCAGCGAAATTGGCCGCACGGCGGGATTGGTGCTGAAAAGGAAGTTGCAGTTCAGGAGATAAGCAGTAAATATGATTATGCGATATGAAATCTCCGAGCCGGGTCGTTCATAACTCCCCAACCGAACCTTACCGGACAATGGCACCTTTTTAGTTACACCCAGCTTCACTACCCCATCCTACCCTGTGAATTTCAAGCCCCGGGATGGCCGTTGCTTAAGGTTAAGGTTAGGGTCAGGTGTGGGGTAGGTTTAAGGGTTAGCATTTTTTGTAGCATAGTGTAGGAAATTAAATTAACACTGTGATTGACACAACCAATAAAATCTTTAGAATCAGCTGTGGGGCGGAGTTTGCACTGAAGTTGATTGGAGAAAAAATTGCGCATGCGTGTCATGTGCCTGTCTGTCAATGGGAGGAAGCCACGCCCTATTTTGGAGCTCCCACCCCGTTTTCGACATCTCCAGGCTGCAGTTATACCCTTCTCGGATACTCCGTGGCTTGGTCGATTTTGTTGCTTCTCTTGATGGAGTTTTGAAAGAGCACCTCGAGAATGCCACTGTGTTTAAGGGTACTTTGAAAACCGTGCAGAACGAGCTGTTGGACTGTATGTTGTCTGTTGTGAGGGAGCACATAATCCAAGAAGCACAGAGCAGCGATTTTCTCTCAATCCAGGCAGACGAGACCACCGATATTGCCACACAGTGCCAACTTGTGTTTGTGCTGAGGTACATTGACGCCAAAAGCAACGTACAGGAGAGGTTTTTTTGAGTTTATTCCTCTGCATTCAACTACAGCTGATTTCATCGCTACAGCACTAAAAGAGCGTCTTTCTGTCATCCTTCCAGAGGATCAGAAGAATAAACTCATCTCCCAAGCGTATGATGGAGCCAGCGTGATGAGGGGTGCCACTGCAGGTGTTCAAAGGAAGATGCAAGATGTGTACCCAAATGTCCATTACATCCACTGTTATGCACATCAGCTCAATCTGATAATGCAACAGGCCACTTCTCACATACCCAAAGTGAGAATTTTTTTCTGACCTGGGAGGATGTGCCAGCTTTTTTTTGAGATCACCCAAGCGCACAGCTGTTCTTGATAAAGTAGTCGCATAGACTACCAACATCAAGCCGTGTCAGATGGAACTTCCACAACCGTGCCATCAATACAGTGTTTGAGCACAGAGAGGACCTCATCCGCTGTTTTCAAACTATACGAGACTCAGGTGACTTTGACCCTGTTACCGTCAGAGAGGCAGGAGCCTTTGCCATGCTGCTGGAGGATCAGGATTTTTTCTGAAACTTTTCCACAACATCATGCTGCATGTGGACCTCCTCTATGCCAAACTCCAGAAGAAGGACATCGATTCAGTCCACGTTAGGAGGAGCATCCAGCAGGACATACAGAAGATCAGGTAGCAGCTGTATTCCTCCTTTTGTATTTGTTGTTGTTATTATTATTATTATTATTATTAATATTATTACTCATACGTTTTCTTACTCCTTTACAGAAATTATCTCCATTCTCTGGTTGAGCAAAGCAGTGAAGGTGGTTCTCAACGGAAGAGGCAGCGGGCGCTCAGTCCAGAGGTCCATGAACGGATTGCAGCAGAGGTGAGTTTTTATTGCAGTCCATGTTACTCTGCAGTATTTCATAGAAAAGCTATCAGAGGAAGCTATCAGAAAGAAGTTAAACTGCATTGTTTCATTTACCCTCTAAGGGTACTTCTCATGTCTTTGATGATTTTATGATATTTTAGCTTAAATATTGTAGTAAAGAGTAGATCCTTAAGTTAGTCATATATAAATAATAACAACAACAATTTCTCCAATTTTTTTTTTATATATTTATAGGGTGGCCGCAGGACCTTAAAAAGTCTTAAATGTAACTTCTGTCTGTAGACACCCTGTGATAGCTTTATTATGAGAGGTTTTCTATGCCATGTACTGTATGTGGGATCCCAGGTGAAAAAAAAGTGCACTTCCTTAACATACTTAAAGTGCTCTATTTTTGTGCATTAATTTTGTGCTTAATATACTAAAATGATTCTTTAGTACTTCTTAAAATAAGATCATCTAAGTGTACTCAACTGTGCTATTTTGAGAAGCCATGAATATGAACTAAAATGCACTTTTAACATCTCTGTATTTAAAAAATGTATTTAGTTACCACATGAACCATCTTTCATACACTAGTACACTCAAGTGTACTACAAGTGGTAACTAAATATTAAGGAAGTGCACTTTTTTTTCACCTGGGATTTCAGCGCCGCAACTTTGCAGATACTGTCCATGCACCAACAGCAACGTTACACACTATTTAAAATGAAAAAAGTGAAATCGCAGTAAACCACCCCTTTAAAGAAACTTTTTTTTAATATATTAAGTACAAAATTAGTGTGAGAAAATAGCACTTTAAGTACATTATGGAAGTGCACTTTTTTCACCTGGGATCAATGGGAGGAATATATCTTGAAGTTCTATTCTTTACAATATTTCTTTTATTAAATATTTCAGTAAAGTCATTAAAGGCATGAGAAGACATTTACAATTACCCACAGAAGGTAAATGAAACAATGCAGTTTAATTTGTTACAAATGTTTGTCTTTTTGATAGTTTCCTCTGTACCTAGAATAATAAAGAATACTTTGCTGGACACTGCAATTTATAGATATGAAGATTGAGAATAAATAAATAAATATGTATATATATATATATATTACAATATGGAGATTATTAATTGATTATATTGGGCTTTATTAAACTTTATGAAACTACAGTTACCTACAAGTTAATCTTTTTAACCATTTACACAGTCTTTAAATTGTGATCTAAAATGATTTGTTATTGTTTGGTTCTCTCTAGTGAACAACATTAGTATTACAGCCTTCATCTCTGAATCTGATTAAAATAAATGGCTGATATTTTAAAAATTACTGTTAGTGCCCTGAGCATCTTGACATGTTTACTCAGAATGTCTTGTCCATGTGTATGAAGTTCTGAGAAATTATTGATTCAAACACTGAAACTGGTCTCCCTTTACAACTTAAAACTGGTCATTTTAAATGTTGCAGTTGAAATTGACATTTTGTCATCACTACATAATTTTTGTGTTGATCCTTCACTCTGTAGGTCTGTGATACCAAACTCTTACACACTCCTTGATGCAAGCAGACAGGTCTGAACAGTACACAGTGGCGTTTCCTGAAGAGGCACTGAGCAGGACTCTGAAGGCCTATGCGGTGCTCAATGGGAGTGTTAAGAATATTTCAGCTCTTTATCTTTCGATGCCGTCCGTCTATCCTCAGTCCTTGCATGGGCCCATGGAAAGAATTATGAACATGAAGCCAGTTGTCTGTTCACAAACTTCTTCAAAGTTTATTCAAAAGATTATATGGTCACATTGTTAAGGGTGGTGCAGTGGTATATCCAATGAGATATGGATTACATATGTTTGGTACACAAAGCCAAGAATATAAATTGGGAATAAGACCAGGAAGTTCTGGCCATATTAGGAAAACACTTGGCCAGGGATAACTTTTCTCAACTGAACTATACAGTTCGATCGGTCTAAACTCAGTAACCTGGAGTACTTCACACCTCCTCCACCATTTCACCATTTGAACTCATGAGGAGATATAAATATATGCGCATGAGTTTATAAGAGAGCAAAGATATCGAGAGGAGAGAGAGAACAAAGAAGGGAGGAGGGAGCGAGACAAGAAAAGGAGTGAGAAGGGAGGAGGGATTGCAGAGACGCAAACTCACAGAAACATCTGGCAGAGAGCATGATATAATTTAACAGGGAGTTAGCAGAAGACAGGGCTTAGTAGGGGTTGCACCAACTAGTTGACTGGTCGACTTTAATGCTCTGCCATGACGCTTTTAGCTTGACGTCGACTAGTCGCTGGTCCTATAGAGGGCGCAACAATATAAGAAATCTCTGAAGGACTTCCACATTTAAGCTCCGTTTCCAAACTAAAATGACAAATAAATACATACTCTGAAAGCGCTCCACAAGACATGTGTGATTATATTACTGGATGCTCGAAATTGAACGGGAGAATGCACGTTTTAAACAGCTTATAGTACAGGTCAGTTAATCGCTGTTCTAATGTAATGCGCTGCTGCTCTGTAACGCACACACAGGCTTCAGACAGTAGCGCGTACATCACGTGCAGATCGCACGTGCACAGAATCGTTCAGCGCGGAAATGTATTGTCAACACTGTTCTGCGATTTATCAATAAAATAGCTTAGAAACTGAAACGTTCAAGCATATATCTCTTATTAACTAAATCCCACAACTTCATTACTTGTAGAGAGTAGCTGCCAGGTAGAATTAATTCACACACGCAATCGCTCTCACTAATGCATTCATATGAATGTAATCTTTACTGTGCAACTTTATCTGTATGTGATTTAGAACGAGCAGAAATCTGTGAGAAATATAACGAATATAAAGACAAAAGAACTGATAAAAATGAGCTGTTATAGGAGCAATAGCCATGTGGGCGGCACTGTGTCATATGCCATAGCTGTGCACAAGGTGTTTGTCACAGCTCCAGACTTATTTGTTCATTAATGACGTCATCAGCGACTAGTCGACTTCGAATCGACTTTCTTCACATAAAAGTCGACTTTAAAAAAACAGAAGTCGTTCAACCCCTAGGGCTTAGTCTCATCTACTGCAAGGAGTTCAGAACCTGTCGTGGTGCTGTGGACCTACTCCAGCTGTTTATGGAGAACAATCCTGAAGAAATCTTTTCAGAGACTGTCACTCTCCTAAAGATCCTCATCACCACCACAGCAGAAGCTGAGAGGTGCTTCTCAACCTTGAAAAGGATTAAGACTTTTCTGAGAAATAGCATGACCCAGGAGAGGCTGAATGCATTGGTCATGCTGTCAATGGAGAAGAGACTGGTGACTGAGATGACTGATTTCAACCAGAAGGTCATTGAGAAGTTTGCAAGCCAGAAAGAAAGGAGAGCAAAATTTATTTTCAAATACCGTATTGTCCTGAATAGAAGACGATGTTTTTTTCTTGGAAATACATCTGAAAAAACGTGGTCGTCTTATATTCGGGGTCTAGACTTTGACATGTCAGTAATACACCCACAACAATAGGTGGCGCCAAAAACGCATATAACGAGTGTGCCATGAAATATGTAATGTGTGTGTGTGTGTTGTAAAGTCGTGACTGTCATGTTAGCCTGATGGGACCAAACTTCCTCTGTAACTGATTTTAAAACATAAGACAGTACCCAGATTTGAAGACTACAATAAGATTTCACTATTCATAATAAAATTTTGGTAGGCTACTACGAGATGGATAGCCTAATGTTATATAATTCAGATGGGCTGGTATATCAAAAAGTGTATATTTTTCAATGTCATTGTTGGTACATTTTACCAGTATTTACCATACTTTCAAAACAAAAATTAAAATAGGAAAAATATGCAATTTGAAAATAATTAAAAAAATGTGTTTTACAGAGAGAAAAACAAACAAACAAACAAACAAAAATAAAAAAACAAGATTTGGTTTTCAAAAAGCCTTTTTCCAAAAGGTACATCTGGAAAAGGGGGGTCGTCTTATAATCAGGGTCGTCTTATATTCGGGACAATACAGTAGTGCAACTGGCCAGTGATTAGGCAACTTTACATTGTGTGTATGTGTTTTATGATTACCTTTATCACTTAATTACTGATAATAAACCCACATTGAAATCAAATTCGTTGATTTATGGTACATTTATAGCATTCTTTAACAGTTGACTTTAACATGAACATTTTCAATATTTTATCTAGCAGTAATGATACATAATCACCTGATAAATGACTATTTGCAGTCCTGCATTATCATTTTTTTAGCACCAGCCGCCACTGATGTTGGGTTACTGTCTTTCCTTCATGTCTCACCTCCAAATGGTGCAGAATGCAGCAGCCCATCCACTCACGGGAACCCGTAAACATGACCATATCACACCAATCCTAAGCTTGGTTACCAGTCCGATAATGAACTGATTTAAAATGGCTTTTCTTTGATTACAAAGCTCTTATAAATGTACTCTCTATCCAATCTGCTTGTTACAGCATTTATAATCCATCTAGATCACTTCAGTCTCGAAACAACTGTCACCTCCTGTTTGCTCCATGATCCAGCCTTCGCAGAACTCCTGCGTTTGCTGAATTAAAATCATTCTTAAAAATGTGTCTATTCTTTGTTACTTTTATCTGTCTCATTTTTATTTATTATTTTTCAAATCTATGTGCAGCACTTTTGGCCAACCAAGGCTGAGTTTAAATGTGATTTATAGATAAACTGAATTAAATTAAAACTGAAGTTTGGTAACTTGTCTAACCATACTAGGAGGGCAGGAACTCAGACATTATTTTGTGGGAAACAAATAAACTCTGTCACCATCTAGCTTTCAGTAAGATACAAACTAGATCAGTTGTGTTATCATTATGAGATGTACAGTCATGGCCAAAAGTTTTGAGAATAACATAAATATTAGTTTTCACAAAGTTTGCTGCTAAACTGCTTTTAGATATTGGTTTCAGTTGTTTCTGTGATGTACTGAAATATAATTACAAGCACTTCATACGTTTCAAAGGCTTTTATCGACAATTACATGACATTTATACAAAGAGTCAGTATTTGCAGTGTTGGCCGTTCTTTTTCAGGACCTCTGCAATTCGACTGGGCATGCTCTCAATCAACTTCTGGGCCAAATCCTGACTGATAGCAACCCATTCTTTCATAATCACTTCTTGGAGTTTGTCAGAATTAGTGGGTTTTTGTTTGTCCACCCGCCTCTTGAGGATTGACCACAAGTTCTCAATGGGATTAAGATCTGGGGAGTTTCCAGGCCATGGACCCAAAATTTCAACGTTCTGGTCCCCGAGCCACTTAGTTATCACTTTTGCCTTATGGCACGGTGCTCCATCGTGCTGGAAAATGCATGATTCTTCACCAAACTGTTGTTGGATTGTTGGAAGAAGTTGCTGTTGGAGGGTGTTTTGGTACCATTCTTTATTCATGGCTGTGTTTTTGGGCAGAATTGTGAGTGAGCCCACTCCCTTGGATGAGAAGCAACCCCACACATGAATGGTCTCAGGATGCTTTACTGTTGGCATGACACAGGACTGATGGTAGCGCTCACCTTTTCTTCTCCTGACAAACCTTTTTCCAGATGCCCCAAACAATCGGAAAGGGGCTTCATCAGAGAATATGACTTTGCCCCAGTCCTCAGCAGTCCATTCACGATACTTTCTGCAGAATATCAGTCTGTCCCTGATGTTTTTTTTGGAGAGAAGTGGCTTCTTTGCTGGCCTTCTTGACACCAGGCCATCCTCCAAAAGTCTTGGCCTCACTGTGCGTGCAGATGCACTCACACCTGCCCGCTGCCATTCCTGAGCAAGCTCTGCACTGGAGGTGCCCTGATCCCACAGCTGAATCAACTTTAGGAGACCAAAGTTTTGAGAATGACACAAAAACATCCTCCGAGAGCAACTTCTCCCAACCATCCAAGAACAGTTTGGTGACGAACAATGCCTTTTCCAGCATGATGGAGCACCTTGCCATAAGGCAAAAGTGATAAGTAAGTGGCCTGGGGAACAAAACATTGAAATTTTGGGTCCATGACCAGGAAACTCCCCAGAACTTAATCCCATTGAGAACTTGCAGTCAATCCTCAAGAGGCGGGTGGACAAACAAAAACCCACAAATTCTGACAAACTCCCAGCATTGATTATGTAAGAATGGGCTGCCATCAGTCAGGATGTAGCCCAGTAGTTGATTGACAGCATGCCAGGACGAATTGCAGAGGTCTTGAAAAAGAAGGGTCAACACTGCAAATATTGAGTCTTTGCTTAAACTTAATGTAATTGTCAATGAAAGCCATTGGCACTTATGAAATGCTTGTAATTTTACTTCAGTATACCATAGTAACATCTGACAAAAAGATCTAAAAACACTGAAGCAGCAGACTTTGTGAAAATTAATATTTATGACATTCTCAAAACTTTTGGCCACGACTGTATATATACATAGTATGCTGAGTCTGTTATCGATTGCTTCGGTCTGTTCCTGTCTGTTGTGCTGCTGAGAGGTTTGCGATTGTAGCTCCGTGTGGCTTCGCTTTTTATTGAATCGCTACCTTACTTTCACTCCCTGTTGTTTAAAGTGATAATATATAACTTAATTCCCACCATATTTCTGGTGTTATCTTTCAAACTAATTTGATCGTTCGCTTTTAAAACCGCGCGTGCAGCGCGTTAGCATTCGTTAGCCAGTTAGTTTGTCACTCGCGGTTCCATTCGCGTTTCTATTCGCGCCTATTATTGTTTTCTTTTCTTTTTCTCTCGCTCCATTTTCATTTCTCTCTCGCTCCGTTTTTCACGAGTTCATCAAACAACAGTGGTAAGTTAAGTTGGTATCATTCATCAATCACGGTGAGTAATGGCTTCTTCTCCTGCTATTGTTGTTTGCACTGCTTGCCACATGTACAGTACAGTGTCTCTGTCAGCAGCGAGGGATTCATATGTCATAAATGCAGGGAAATAGTTAGGCTGACAGAGAAGGTTTTAGAACTAGAGACACGCATCCAAACTTTAGTTGAGGACAGTAAGAATGTGAGGGCTGTAGATACTGCTTTGGATGCGACTAGCTCAGGGAGTCCTGTACATTGCTCGGTTTCGGTTGAGCCCGTGCAGCAGGGCAACTTGGTGACTGTGAGGCGGCCTAGTCGCGGGTCAAAACACCACTCTTTGGCTCCGATCAAAACATCAAACAGGTTCTCCCCACTCGGTGACGCACCCACTGAGAAACCTGATGAAAGTGCTCTAGTTATTGGCGAACGTGAAAATAGAGACACCAGCCACCATAGTCCATTGTTTACCGGGAGCAAGAGCGCCTGACATCTTGGCAAATTTAAAAGTGCTGGCTAATGCTAAACGTAAATTCAGTAAAATTGTTATCCACGTCGGCGCTAATGATGTTCGACTTCGCCAGCCGGAGATCACTAAAAATAATGTTAAAGAGGTGTGTGAACTTGCAAGTACGATGTCAGACACTGTATTATGCTCTGGTCCGCTCCCTGCTTATTGTGGCGATGAGATTCATAGCAGACTGTCGTCACTCAATGGCTGGATGTCTAAGTGGTGCCCGCAAAATATCATAGGCTTTATAGACAATTGGAAACATTTTTGGGGCAGACCTGACCTGTTGAAAAGAGATGGTGTTCATCCCTCCTGGGGTGGTGCTGCTCTTCCCTCTAGAAATATGGCGCATAGTCTTAGAGTTCGTACTTGACTAACTGGGGCCCAAGTCAGGAAGCAGACAGACTGGCTAAACCGACCGTCTGCTAGCCGCCTCACGTCACAGAAGTCAGTTAATTCTCAGCACATAGAGACTCTTTCACCTAGATATCACACTATAGAGACTGTGTCTGTTCCCCGTCCAACAGGTAAAGGGGGAGGTGTTTCTACAGTTTATAACATTATTTTCAGTATTTCTCAGAGGTCGGGTTTCAAGTATAATTCGTTGGAAGTAATGGTGCTTCATATAACGTTATCCAAAGAAACAAGTGTCAATGATAAATCCCCTGTGAGCTTTGTACTGGCTACTGTATACAGGCCACCAGGGCACCATACAGACTTTATTAAAGAATTTGCTGAATTTCTATCGGAGTTAGTGCTGGCTGCAGATAAAGTCCTAATTGTTGGTGATATTAATATCTATGTTGATAATGAAAAAAGATTTGTTGGGATCAGCATTTATAGACATTCTAAACTCTATTGGTGTTAATGTCCAAATAGAGTGTGCAGCTTCACCATATATTGTAGTTTTGAAATGTCTGCACATTCCATTCTCATGCAGGCCTCTACACACAGGCAGAGACATGATTATATTAGGAGAAAAACTTGATACATAAATGGTTATATTCACATTGATTATACTTGATTAATTTATATTTTGATTAATAAAACTCTTCGTCATTATCGAGTGCATTTCATTGCAACAAACGACCAGCCCGCCTCTGGGCATCTGTTTTCTGCTTGGTGGGACTCCGACATACGCACATCCAAGACATGGAGAAGGAATGCGAAAGTGAGAGAAAGGCAGCTGACCACAGCATGGTGGCGCTCGGGCATACTCTCCCAGAAGCAGCTGATTGATATAGCTAATATACTTGAACTGCTCTGATTGACTTTGGACGTAAGAGACACGCTGCTGAACTGATCACATATTGTGCTTATCACTCAAAAGTAAAATGTTTCTGCCACTGAGCAAAACTGGTTTGGGTATTTATTATTTAGCAAATGTTCACCTATGCAACGCGATTTACAGTACACTCCATAAAGGACGGTCAATACTGAGCGAGCTGGGATCAAGTGCTCAGTGGGCAAAGCCGTGATAATTTAGGAATCGTTTATAGACCACCCCTGTTTTAATGCCTTGTATTTGTTTATTATGAGGGTTTTTTTTGTTTTTTTCTGTCTTTTTTTTTTTTGCCTTTTACATTGGATTAATTTCAAAATTTCAAGCATTGATTTATTCTGAAGTGTGTGGATAAAGTAGCAGAAACACCCAATATGCTAATATCAAGTACCTAACGATGAAGAACCACTATATATATATATATATATATATATATATATATATATATATATATATATATATATACATTTTGTAAAATTGTATTATTAGTAGTAGTCTTTTTCTTTTTTTTTTTGCCTTTTACATTGGATTAATTTCAAGCATTGATTTATTCTAAAGTGTGTGGATAAAGCAACAGAAACAGCCAATATACTAATATCAAGTATCTAATGATGAAGAACCACTATTTTTTTATTGCTTTTTATTAGTAGCAGTAGTAGTAGTAGTATTTTTTTTTGTTTTTGTTTTTCAGAACAGCTTTCTTGGTTATACAATCATACTGTACCCTCTTTGGAACACGCATCAATGAACACTAAAGACCTTTTTAATTCATTCATTCAGTTGAAAATTTCAGCTGAATTTCTTTTAGTAGTGTGAGGGTATTATGACCCTGTAATACGAGTATGTCATGAGGGGACAGTGCATGCAGTATAACTTATTACTGGTTGTATCCCAAAGACAGGTGTGAAAACCTCACCAAAGCAATCGTTGTGAATAAAGTTGCCTTTATTTCATAATGCATCATAACATAAACACAAAGGCCCAATACATTGTGTGTGGTTGAGTGTATTACAACAGCCACAGTCACAATAAGATTTGAAGACTGACATTAAAGTCATACATTAGAAACAATTGTGCTCATAGTTGCCATATAGTGCTACCAATTAGATAACTGAGAAAGATCCTGTGATGGCAGCATGATTCCATGATTTTACTTGTAGGCCAGGAATATTTTCCAGCCTTGGTTGCCCTCGTTCAGATTTTTGTCGATAAAGTTGATACCGGCTTTCTGATACTCACTCCAGGCATTCCAGTTGATCAGCAGAACCATGGCTTGGATCTGCAATTCGCATCCTTCTTTCTTGTGCCAGGCGTAGACACCTTTTCCACTGGTTCCTTGATTGAGATTGACACTGAGCTTTTTAAAGCCTTCAGCCTGCAGCTTTGATACCTCCTGGAGGGAGGTGGATACGTTAAGAGCAGTGAGAGCTTTGCTCTTATCGGTTGTGCGCCGATACCAGAGGAAGACGAAGCTTCCACAAGCGCCTCGATTGGTGTGTTCATCCACACGAGTGTAGCCCAGGTGATACAGGTTCTGGTCAGAAAAGAAGTCAACTGATGCTGTGATCTCACAGATATAGCTCGGCTTCTCTCTCTTCACCCACAGGTAGATGAAGTTTCCTCCTGCATTACGGTTCAGGTCACAGCCCAGTCTCTCCCAGCCATCTTTCAGAAGAGCAGCCTCTTTTTTGGCATGTGTGGTTACCTGGAGGTTCACAATAGGAATGTCATATTCAGTGCTCCCGCGGAAGTACCACAGAAAGATGTGATCTCCACAAACTCCTGCGTTCAGATCTCGGTTGACCAGCTCATACCCAGCATCGGCCAGACCAGGTTTCATGTTCTCATTGAATGAAAACTGGATCCTGGTCACAGGTCTGTTGCCACACTCTTTCTTGTACCACAGAAGGACCTGGTTTCCACCAGCACCTTGGTTGAGGTTAACATTGATGAGCTGATAGCCTTGAGCTCCGAGTATTTCCTCTTCGTCCGTGGAGGTGGAGACATTGAGCTTTGTTATTTGCTGTCCATTGGCCATTTTGTTTTCTTCTGTATTTTTGGCACTGAAGAAGCTTGAAATTCTGAAAGACAAACAAACAAAAAACATTTCATTATGGCCTTTTTTATGTGATTGGGAAATTATATACGTTCTGTAGCTATCATTTCATTCATGAAGTCTGAAATGCATTCTATTTCTACATTTTAGTACAAATTTTATGTCCTGGCTCACCACGTTGATTTTAGGTCTGATGTTACACGCACTTCAATGGGAACATTTACACCTTTTTTTTTTTTTTTTTTACGTGTACTTTATTTATCTTTTGCCTAATTAATTTATTTAGCCTTTACTCATAGCTACTTACTATACTTTCCTTCATCTATTTCAAAGTAGGAAAAGACAAAAATGTTAAATGGTTATTGTCAAATTGTCTAGATTTTCTCCAGATGAATAAACGATCACCCTACCAGAAAATGTTGTAGAAGATGAGGCAGTTTGACTGACGATAACAAAACAGATCTATAAAAAACCTTCAAAGGGCTCTCACTTATATATCACATAGTCGAGTGGGATACTCCCCCTAACACACACCTGCAAGATACGTGTTATTCTGAAGAACATAACTGACTGGTTCAGTCATGAATATATTCTTAAGAAAAACGTTTTTAAGGTGAAATTCTGAAGAATGCCTCCCCCCTAATTATCATCATCACCCCGTCCCTTAATCGCCGTCTTTCACCAGGCTCCCGACAGGAGTGGGTGTGTGAGAGAGGAGGGGCGCAGAAACAGCCAGGTCTGGCGGTGTAGGAAGAGGGCCACCTGAAGTGATGGGAGCCTCGTCACCGCTGCTGGTAAATGGCGAGCGCGCGGGAGACTGGTCTCTTCCCTTGTGCATGCACGCTGGTGTCCTCGTGGGCAGTGGTGTATAAAGTACCTGAAAGCCATACTCAAGTGAAAGTACAGATATCTTACCAGAAAATTGGTAGAAGTTGAAGTTACCGTTTAGAATATTACTTGAGTAAAAGTATTAAAGTATGTGATATGTATTGTACTTAAGTATGAAAAGTATTTTTCTAGACTTCCGGTCTACGTCTTTTCGAAAATGGACGCATAATCCATTAGCTCCGTCAATTTGCACGAAGTCGGCGCCCCAGAGCCAGATATGAACAACCTTTAAGTGCTGACAGAGTTATGGATGGGGCAAATATGGAGAAAAGGGGAAGACCAAGAAAAAAACACTACAAAAGACGATGAAAACAACCCAAATGTAGTTGAGCAAATTAGCGCGAGCGGTGACGGAGCACATGAGGGAGAGCAAATTAGCCTGGCGAAGATTCTTAACGAGATTAAAGACTTTCGACAAGACAGCCATAAACAACTTCAGGATATAAAAGAAGAATTGAACAAGTCTAATAAAAGAATCGAAGAGGCTGAAAATAGAATTGATGAAGCAGAGACCCGAATCCAAAACACTGAAGAAGCGCTGGAAGAGATGCTACAGCTAACTGAACAAATTGAAGCCAGGCTAAATGACCAAGAGGGTCGAGCCAGACGGTCAAACATCAGGATCTATGGCGTACCGGAAAAAGCTGAGGAGAACTCTTCTGACATGATTTCTTTCCTGGAGGATTTTCTTAAATCGACCCTGGGTCTGAACCCACCGGTGGATCTCCAGATTGAACGGGCTCGCAGAGCCCTCGCGCCCAATCCACCAACCGCAGCTAAAACACGCTCGATAATTGCCAAATTTCTCAATTATAGGACAAAAGAGTTGGTTATCAAAACGGCCTGGGAGAGGAAGGTGATCAAATGGAAAGGTAACAGGATTTTTTTTCGATCATGACTACGCCCCCGATGTGCTGTGGAAACGGAGGAAATATCAAGAAGCTAAAAGGATTTTGAAGGAACACGACATCAAATTCCAAACGCGATTCCCGGCCAGGCTAAAGGTGTTCTATTCTGAAGGCACAGTTCTCTACAATTCCGCAGAAGAGGCAACGACTGATATGGAGAAAAGAGGTCTCCCGGTGACCGTACTCAGCACACCTTCCTCGCTGAGGGAGCGCGTTCAGCAGCTGACCTGGAGAAAGACCGGCAAGAAGCGCGGTGCACCTGCTCGCACACACCCATCTTACAAAGACAAACTTCTTGCATTCAGACGTTAGCAAACAGGCGATCAGTGAGTGAAAAGAAGTGTTCTTTTCTGTGGGGCTAAAATTGAAGGTACTCTTTTGTTTTGTTTTAAAGCATTTTCATTGTCATTTTATTTTCTTGTTTTAAGTTACTCTTCCCGATTCAAGAAAACATGCGTTTTAAGTGCAACTTATACCGAAGGAAAAGACGAACAATTTCTTGGTCGAAATGACTTTAATTACATGGGCCCTTAGTACGCTGCAAGTACAAGAGGCTTATCCCATGGAGCATATTTATCATCTTTGCTCATTTAAGGGTCGATATGTTGCGACCTCTTACTTGGAAGTCTTGACTTTATTTTTATTTAATTTGTTTTTGTTTCAGTTGGAAGTTTGGGTTGTTCTTTGTTACTTGTTGAGTTCATGTTCATGGTTAATTCAGAAGGGGGGCGTTAATCGACGACTGTTATAAGAGTTTGAATAGGAGGGATCAAAAAGACTTAAAAATATGTGGAATAAAAGAAAATGAGTAATTACATAAAGGTAGCATCATATAACGTAAATGGGCTGCTTAATCCTGTAAAAAGAAGTAAGATTTTGACTAAACTTAAAAAAGAGAAAATCGAGATAGCATTGCTTCAAGAGACCCATCTCAATGTAACAGAACATAACAAATTGAATCGAATGGGGTCTAAATACATTTTCTCTGCTTCCTTTGGATCTGGACATAGGAGAGGGGTTGCGGTTTTAATCTCTAATAAAATTACTTATGAACATCTTGCTGAAATAAAAGACAGAGAGGGTAGATACATAATGATAAGAGGTAGAGTTGAGGGCAACTTGGTCACTATTCTTAACGTCTATGCCCCTCCAGGCAGTAAATGTTCTTTTTTTAGGTCTTTGATAGATCTAATAGCATCTGAATCGCAAGGCATCTTTATTTGCGGGGGGGGGGGGGGGGGGGGGGGGGGGGGGGGGGATTTTAATGTTCTATTAGACCCTAAATTGGATTCTTCTAACACTTCCACATCATCTAACGAGTCCATTAAGAAAACAAATAAATACAATGATAAAAGAAATAGGTCTGATTGATGTATGGAGAGACTTTCATCCAGGACAAAGAGACTATACATATTATTCACACCCGCATACATCCTATTCAAGAATTGATTATTTTCTTGCATTTGGAAAAGACAAATTCAGAATTAAAAACTGTAACATAGGATTAATTGATATATCTGATCATGCATTAATATCTGTTTATCTAAATTTAGAGAATAAACCCAAAAATACTCTCTGGAGACTAAATTCTGGCATCCTGAACAACAGAGCGAGCAGGGAACAACTTGTTTTAGAAATAGAACAATATGTGGAGCAGAATGATAATGGATTAGTCCCCCCTACTATATTATGGGATGCAAGTAAAGTGGTTCTTAGGGGTAAAATTATTGCTATTACGTCTAAATTAAAGAAATGTAGGCTTGAAAAACTTAACACACTTACAAATGGCTTAAATAAATTAGAATTGGAAAACAAGAAAGGTCCTAATAAAAATTTGTCTCAGGAAATGAAGAAAATTAAAACAGAGTTGGACTACCTATATACACAGGAAATAGAGAAAAAACGAATGTTTTTAAAACAAAAATATTACGAGTCTGGAGGCAAAGCAATGGAATTATTGGCCAGAAAATTATGTAAGCAACAGGCAGACGCGACAATACAGAAGATACAAGACCCAATATCAAAACAGCTATTACATAAGTCGGAAGATATTCAGAGAGTGTTCGAAAATTACTATAAAAAACTCTATACTCAAGCACAGACTGTAGATCCTATTAAAATCGACTCTTTCCTCATTCCATTAAAACTCCCTTTGGTTAGCGATACCTGGAATGCTAAATTATCAGCAGATATAACTGAGGAGGAATTAAATAAAGCAATATCCTGGCTTAAAACAAATAAGTCACCGGGTCCAGACGGTTTTTCATCTGAATGGTATAAGGCATTTAGACAACAACTTACCCCTATTTTATTGCCAGCTTTTAATTATGTTTTACATGGAGGAGAGTTGCCACCCTCGTGGCGAGAAGCCATTATTTCCGTCATTCAAACAAACAAGACTGTACAGCTTATAGACCGATCTCTGTCTTGAATATGGATTACAAGTTGTTCGTCTCTATACTAACTAAAAGACTTGAATTGATAATGCCAGAACTAATTAACTCCGATCAAACTGGCTTCATTCGGGGTAGGCAAACGCAAGACAACATCAGACGGACTCTCCAAATGATCAGTCATATCCAAGATTCTAATTTACAAGCTGTCCTCCTAAGTCTCGATGCCGAAAAGGCTTTTGACTCGGTCAATTGGCTTTTTCTTAAGGGTATTCTTACAAAATTCAGTTTTCATGAGAAATTGATTAAAGTAATTCAAAACATATATTTGAGTCCCACCGCGAGAATTAAAATAAATGGTAATCTATCAAAGACTATTACACTGGAGAGGGGCACTAGACAGGGGTGTCCTCTGTCCCCTTTGCTCTTCGCTTTGTTTATCGAACCCCTGGGGCAGTGGATCAGAGAAAACTCAAAAATAAAAAGGTATTAACTTCAAAGGCGACGAACATAAAATAGCACTATTTGCTGACGACATTTTAGTTTATCTAAAGGATCCAACCAAGTCATTGGTTGAGCTATTGAAAACACTACAAATCTTTGGGTCTTTTTCAGGATTTAAATTGAATATTCTAAAAACACAGGTATTAACCTTTAATTATAACCCCCCAAACGAAATTAAAAAGGTTTATTCCTTAAAATGGGATCTTAAATTTATTAAATATTTAGGAATAAATATCCCTAAGGATATGAACAATTTGGAAAGGCTTAACCATGATCCTATTAATAAAAAAATAAAACTTGACATTGCAAGGTGGAATTTTTTACCATTTTTTAACATGAGATCTAGGATTGATTCAGTCAAGCAAAACTTGAGATATATTGAGTATATAGAACATTGATGGATTTACAAGGAGATTCATCTCTGCACATTAAGGAGAGATGGGAGAAAGAAAGTGGTATTACCATCTCATCTCAATGTAAACTACAATGGGCTACTTCTCGTTCTTCTTATTGGAGAGAATTTTGCTGGAGAAATACTATTCGGTTTTTCCTTACTCCTAAACAGAAAAATAAATTCCTAGGCAACTCAAATTGTTGGAGACTTTGCGGCTCTCAGGATGCTAACCATTTTCACATATTTTGGGACTGTCCTAATATCAGAGGTTTTGGGAAAGATATACATAATGTATTAGAAAAGATTTTGGACACTTCAGTTGATTTCAGTTTTGAGATACTTCACATGGGCAATTTGTCAATGGTTTCCTGGGAGAGGAAAAACAAATATATGTATAGAATAATTCTTGCTTCAAGTAAAAAAGCTATTACTAGATGCTGGTATAAACCTAATCCGCCACAAATACAAGACTGGATTCGCATTGTAGAAAGTATTTTTATTATGGAGAAAATTACATTTTGTATAAATAACCAAAAAGATATGTTTGTTGACTTTTGGTCCAAATGGATTGAGTTTATAACTCCTATTGAACCGAATGTTTTTTTTTTTTGTGATAGAACATGTTTTGTGATTATATTTAAATATTGTGCCTACATCCCCCTTTCTTTTGTAAATAGTTTCTGCTATTTTTGTAATATATTTTAAAGAGGTATGTTGATCTGTTTTTTTGTCATGAAGAACTTTGAGTAGTTTTTTCCCCTCCCGAATAGGGAATATAAGTTGGAAATGCTGTAAAAGTGACAAATGGCATAAATGGATGTTGTGAATTGTATCTCTTTCCAATAAAAACTTAGATAAAAAAAAAAGAAAAGTATTTTTCTGATATTAAATGTACTTAAGTATTGAAAGTAAAAGTACAAGTGAATGCAAAATGCAAAAGGAGCAATTAAATAACAAAAATGTTCATACTGAGTAGCAAGATTGTGTTTAGTTTTAACTCTTTCTTCCGTTTTGTATCTTTGGGTAAGAATAAGAAGCACTTAATCCGGTACTTAGTGTCTTTCATTCCAACATAAAAAAAATAAATAAATAAATAAAAACACTTCTGGAATCTGCAGCTGAAGTGATATTTAGATGTAGGGGACATGGATGCATTTAACCTGCAGTTACAGATGCATAAATAGGCCTAATGTTTTGTTTTCAACATAAAACGTAATACTGATATTTGATATAATTTAAAACATGACAAAAATAGTCTAAATGCGAAATTAAAAACCGCCAGTAGGTGGCAACAAGTGACTGACAAGTAAGTCATTGAGATTCAACCGACTCATTCAAGCGGCTGATTCATTCAGAAACAAAGCATTTGACTCTGGCTGTGTCCCAAAGTTGAGCGCACGCCCTTCCAAGACCGGATTTGAAGTGCGATTGCGTCACACCAACACTACGAAGACTGTCCCAATGTGAAGTGTATGTGATGCACACAAAGTATGTACACAATTGTGTTATGCTTGCTTTATTTTCCTCTGATTATTTGTATTGTTTTAAGTTCATTGATCGCATTATTTCCTAATGCCGTGTTTATGTGCAAATTAACAATTGTATATTGATCTACATGGAGAGAAAAAAGGGGACTCTTATTTTGACATTCTGATTGGAGAGTCACGGACAGAACGACGAACTGCGCATTCGTCCTCCGATCAGCAGAGGAGCTGTAAAAGAGCAGACGCGACTCTCCCGTTTATCTGACATTATTCCTGTGTTACAGGTAAAGACTCAGATCAAAAGAGAAACCCATATCGGTACTACTGCGGTTGCATTATTACAATGTAGGGCGAAGGTAATGTGTTAATTGTGATGCAGTTTGAGAATTGGTTGTCCGTGTAATATGTGATGTTCACACTAACGTGAAAAAAGTCATTTAAGTATGCTCCAGTGATCATTATATCTGACTACAGTGTTGTATTGCTTGGTTCAGGTCACAAAATGTTTGTTTGTTCATGCTAAGGAGTTAATTAATAGCGTTAAGTATCTCTGGGAGGCTCACTCTGTGGTCGCGTTTGGCGCGCTTTATAGTCACGTGACCACTCACGGAAGAAAGCATAGAAAGCAGCTGGATCTGCGGTGATCCATTATAAATATAATGCCCTTCGGGGCACTCATTGATTCACTCTGTCGTGTGATTCTTCCTCCCGCCACAGTACGCATGTGCACCCCTTAAAAGCCGACACCATAGAGCCCCCCCACATAACAAATCCCAATTTAACCACTGATGCTTGAGCATTAATTATTTTGCGCACAAACACTTGAATATGAATAATAGCCTAGAGCACATTTATATTAGGTTAACGCTAGAGTGTGGGATCCGCATTAAAATAAATCACTATCGACCACAACATTCTTTTGAATAGTCTAGAAAACTTTGTTGGCATTAGTGGAAGTGCATTAGCTTTAATGTTCACAAAGTGAATTCATGACTTAAACATACTGATAGACATTTTGTGTTAATGGCAAACGAAGTAATGTTCTCTGGTATAAGCCAAGTGAATGAGGTAAGAGCTGGGTTTGGGTTGGCCAAGTGTGGATGGATGAAGCATTGACAAAGATGGTTTGAACATGATCTGTCTGAACACGCCATCACACAAATAGCTTTTCTCTTGAAATTCGTGTGAGGAGTAAAATGAACAAATAATTGTTTGTGTGAGGAAAAAAAAAAACATTTATACGAGTTACATGGAATAAGTAACTCTTAGGTGTAACTGTCAGCATCTGGCACATGCAGAGATCTGTTGGAGCATTGATTGCCCTTGACTAATCTGCGTCTTTATGCAAAAGGAGTTAAGTATCATTATAGGTGACAAACATTTTATTTATTTATTTTTTTTAATTTATCTATTTTTTTTATTGCTTTTATATTTACATTACAACCTTCGACATCACTAACATGCTACGTTAACACAAACTTATAAACTTGTAACAAACACTTAAATACATTCACAAACAAATAATCAACCAGAAAAAGGTAAGTAAATAAATAAATGAAAATATGTACAGTATATATACATAGTATGCTGAGTCTGTTATCGATTGCTTCGGTCTGTTCCTGTCTGTTGTGCTGCTGAGAGGTTTGCGATTGTAGCTCCGTGTGGCTTCGCTTTTTATTGAATCGCTACCTTACTTTCACTCCCTGTTGTTTAAAGTGATAATATATAACTTAATTCCCACCATATTTCTGGTGTTGTCTTTCAAACTAATTTGATCGTTCGCTTTTAAAACCGTGCGTGCAGCGCGTTAGCATTCGTTAGCCAGTTAGTTTGTCACTCGCGGTTCCATTCGCGTTTCTATTCGCGCCTATTATTGTTTTCTTTTCTTTTTCTCTCGCTCCATTTTCATTTCTCTCTCGCTCCGTTTTTCACGAGTTCATCAAACAACAGTGGTAAGTTAAGTTGGTATCATTCATCAATCACGGTGAGTAATGGCTTCTTCTCCTGCTATTGTTGTTTGCACTGCTTGCCACATGTACAGTACAGTGTCTCTGTCAGCAGCGAGGGATTCATATGTCATAAATGCAGGGAAATAGTTAGGCTGACAGAGAAGGTTTTAGAACTAGAGACACGCATCCAAACTTTAGTTGAGGACAGTAAGAATGTGAGGGCTGTAGATACTGCTTTGGATGCGACTAGCTCAGGGAGTCCTGTACATTGCTCGGTTTCGGTTGAGCCCGTGCAGCAGGGCAACTTGGTGACTGTGAGGCGGCCTAGTCGCGGGTCAAAACACCACTCTTTGGCTCCGATCAAAACATCAAACAGGTTCTCCCCACTCGGTGACGCACCCACTGAGAAACCTGATGAAAGTGCTCTAGTTATTGGCGAACGTGAAAATAGAGACACCAGCCACCATAGTCCATTGTTTACCGGGAGCCAGAGCGCCTGACATCTTGGCAAATTTAAAAGTGCTGGCTAATGCTAAACGTAAATTCAGTAAAATTGTTATCCACGTCGGCGCTAATGATGTTCGACTTCGCCAGCCGGAGATCACTAAAAATAATGTTAAAGAGGTGTGTGAACTTGCAAGTACGATGTCAGACACTGTATTATGCTCTGGTCCGCTCCCTGCTTATTGTGGCGATGAGATTCATAGCAGACTGTCGTCACTCAATGGCTGGATGTCTAAGTGGTGCCCGCAAAATATCATAGGCTTTATAGACAATTGGAAACATTTTTGGGGCAGACCTGACCTGTTGAAAAGAGATGGTGTTCATCCCTCCTGGGGTGGTGCTGCTCTTCCCTCTAGAAATATGGCGCATAGTCTTAGAGTTCGTACTTGACTAACTGGGGGCCAAGTCAGGAAGCAGACAGACTGGCTAAACCGACCGTCTGCTAGCCGCCTCACGTCACAGAAGTCAGTTAATTCTCAGCACATAGAGACTCTTTCACCTAGATATCACACTATAGAGACTGTGTCTGTTCCCCGTCCAACAGGTAAAGGGGGAGGTGTTGCTACAGTTTATAACATTATTTTCAGTATTTCTCAGAGGTCGGGTTTCAAGTATAATTCGTTGGAAGTAATGGTGCTTCATATAACGTTATCCAAAGAAACAAGTGTCAATGATAAATCCCCTGTGAGCTTTGTACTGGCTACTGTATACAGGCCACCAGGGCACCATACAGACTTTATTAAAGAATTTGCTGAATTTCTATCGGAGTTAGTGCTGGCTGCAGATAAAGTCCTAATTGTTGGTGATATTAATATCTATGTTGATAATGAAAAAAGATTTGTTGGGATCAGCATTTATAGACATTCTAAACTCTATTGGTGTTAATGTCCAAATAGAGTGTGCAGCTTCACCATATATTGTAGTTTTGAAATGTCTGCACATTCCATTCTCATGCAGGCCTCTACACACAGGCAGAGACATGATTATATTAGGAGAAAAACTTGATACATAAATGGTTATATTCACATTGATTATACTTGATTAATTTATATTTTGATTAATAAAACTCTTCGTCATTATCGAGTGCATTTCATTAACAAACGACCAGCCCGCCTCTGGGCATCTGTTTTCTGCTTGGTGGGACTCCGACATACGCACATCCAAGACATGGAGAAGGAATGCGAAAGTGAGAGAAAGGCAGCTGACCACAGCATGGTGGCGCTCGGGCATACTCTCCCAGAAGCAGCTGATTGATATAGCTAATATACTTGAACTGCTCTGATTGACTTTGGACGTAAGAGACACGCTGCTGAACTGATCACATATTGTGCTTATCACTCAAAAGTAAAATGTTTCTGCCACTGAGCAAAACTGGTTTGGGTATTTATTATTTAGCAAATGTTCACCTATGCAACGCGATTTACAGTACACTCCATAAAGGACGGTCAATACTGAGCGAGCTGGGATCAAGTGCTCAGTGGGCAAAGCCGTGATAATTTAGGAATCGTTTATAGACCACCCCTGTTTTAATGCCTTGTATTTGTTTATTATGAGGGTTTTTTTGTTTTTTTCTGTCTTTTTTTTTTTTGCCTTTTACATTGGATTAATTTCAAAATTTCAAGCATTGATTTATTCTGAAGTGTGTGGATAAAGTAGCAGAAACACCCAATATGCTAATATCAAGTACCTAACGATGAAGAACCACTATATATATATATATATATATATATATATATATATATATATATATATATATATATATATATATATATATAAATTTTGTAAAATTGTATTATTAGTAGTAGTCTTTTTCTTTTTTTTTTTTGCCTTTTACATTGGATTAATTTCAAGCATTGATTTATTCTAAAGTGTGTGGATAAAGCAACAGAAACAGCCAATATACTAATATCAAGTATCTAATGATGAAGAACCACTATTTTTTTATTGCTTTTTATTAGTAGCAGTAGTAGTAGTAGTATTTTTTTTTGTTTTTGTTTTTCAGAACAGCTTTCTTGGTTATACAATCATACTGTACCCTCTTTGGAACACGCATCAATGAACACTAAAGACCTTTTTAATTCATTCATTCAGTTGAAAATTTCAGCTGAATTTCTTTTAGTAGTGTGAGGGTATTATGACCCTGTAATACGAGTATGTCATGAGGGGACAGTGCATGCAGTATAACTTATTACTGGTTGTATCCCAAAGACAGGTGTGAAAACCTCACCAAAGCAATCGTTGTGAATAAAGTTGCCTTTATTTCATAATGCATCATAACATAAACACAAAGGCCCAATACATTGTGTGTGGTTGAGTGTATTACAACAGCCACAGTCACAATAAGATTTGAAGACTGACATTAAAGTCATACATTAGAAACAATTGTGCTCATAGTTGCCATATAGTGCTACCAATTAGATAACTGAGAAAGATCCTGTGATGGCAGCATGATTCCATGATTTTACTTGTAGGCCAGGAATATTTTCCAGCCTTGGTTGCCCTCGTTCAGATTTTTGTCGATAAAGTTGATACCGGCTTTCTGATACTCACTCCAGGCATTCCAGTTGATCAGCAGAACCATGGCTTGGATCTGCAATTCGCATCCTTCTTTCTTGTGCCAGGCGTAGACACCTTTTCCACTGGTTCCTTGATTGAGATTGACACTGAGCTTTTTAAAGCCTTCAGCCTGCAGCTTTGATACCTCCTGGAGGGAGGTGGATACGTTAAGAGCAGTGAGAGCTTTGCTCTTATCGGTTGTGCGCCGATACCAGAGGAAGACGAAGCTTCCACAAGCGCCTCGATTGGTGTGTTCATCCACACGAGTGTAGCCCAGGTGATACAGGTTCTGGTCAGAAAAGAAGTCAACTGATGCTGTGATCTCACAGATATAGCTCGGCTTCTCTCTCTTCACCCACAGGTAGATGAAGTTTCCTCCTGCATTACGGTTCAGGTCACAGCCCAGTCTCTCCCAGCCATCTTTCAGAAGAGCAGCCTCTTTTTTGGCATGTGTGGTTACCTGGAGGTTCACAATAGGAATGTCATATTCAGTGCTCCCGCGGAAGTACCACAGAAAGATGTGATCTCCACAAACTCCTGCGTTCAGATCTCGGTTGACCAGCTCATACCCAGCATCGGCCAGACCAGGTTTCATGTTCTCATTGAATGAAAACTGGATCCTGGTCACAGGTCTGTTGCCACACTCTTTCTTGTACCACAGAAGGACCTGGTTTCCACCAGCACCTTGGTTGAGGTTAACATTGATGAGCTGATAGCCTTGAGCTCCGAGTATTTCCTCTTCGTCCGTGGAGGTGGAGACATTGAGCTTTGTTATTTGCTGTCCATTGGCCATTTTGTTTTCTTCTGTATTTTTGGCACTGAAGAAGCTTGAAATTCTGAAAGACAAACAAACAAAAAACATTTCATTATGGCCTTTTTTATGTGATTGGGAAATTATATACGTTCTGTAGCTATCATTTCATTCATGAAGTCTGAAATGCATTCTATTTCTACATTTTAGTACAAATTTTATGTCCTGGCTCACCACGTTGATTTTAGGTCTGATGTTACACGCACTTCAATGGGAACATTTACACCTTTTTTTTTTTTTTTTTTACGTGTACTTTATTTATCTTTTGCCTAATTAATTTATTTAGCCTTTACTCATAGCTACTTACTATACTTTCCTTCATCTATTTCAAAGTAGGAAAAGACAAAAATGTTAAATGGTTATTGTCAAATTGTCTAGATTTTCTCCAGATGAATAAACGATCACCCTACCAGAAAATGTTGTAGAAGATGAGGCAGTTTGACTGACGATAACAAAACAGATCTATAAAAAACCTTCAAAGGGCTCTCACTTATATATCACATAGTCGAGTGGGATACTCCCCCTAACACACACCTGCAAGATACGTGTTATTCTGAAGAACATAACTGACTGGTTCAGTCATGAATATATTCTTAAGAAAAACGTTTTTAAGGTGAAATTCTGAAGAATGCCTCCCCCCTAATTATCATCATCACCCCGTCCCTTAATCGCCGTCTTTCACCAGGCTCCCGACAGGAGTGGGTGTGTGAGAGAGGAGGGGCGCAGAAACAGCCAGGTCTGGCGGTGTAGGAAGAGGGCCACCTGAAGTGATGGGAGCCTCGTCACCGCTGCTGGTAAATGGCGAGCGCGCGGGAGACTGGTCTCTTCCCTTGTGCATGCACGCTGGTGTCCTCGTGGGCAGTGGTGTATAAAGTACCTGAAAGCCATACTCAAGTGAAAGTACAGATATCTTACCAGAAAATTGGTAGAAGTTGAAGTCACCGTTTAGAATATTACTTGAGTAAAAGTATTAAAGTATGTGATATGTATTGTACTTAAGTATGAAAAGTATTTTTCTAGACTTCCGGTCTACGTCTTTTCGAAAATGGACGCATAATCCATTAGCTCCGTCAATTTGCACGAAGTCGGCGCCCCAGAGCCAGATATGAACAACCTTTAAGTGCTGACAGAGTTATGGATGGGGCAAATATGGAGAAAAGGGGAAGACCAAGAAAAAAACACTACAAAAGACGATGAAAACAACCCAAATGTAGTTGAGCAAATTAGCGCGAGCGGTGACGGAGCACATGAGGGAGAGCAAATTAGCCTGGCGAAGATTCTTAACGAGATTAAAGACTTTCGACAAGACAGCCATAAACAACTTCAGGATATAAAAGAAGAATTGAACAAGTCTAATAAAAGAATCGAAGAGGCTGAAAATAGAATTGATGAAGCAGAGACCCGAATCCAAAACACTGAAGAAGCGCTGGAAGAGATGCTACAGCTAACTGAACAAATTGAAGCCAGGCTAAATGACCAAGAGGGTCGAGCCAGACGGTCAAACATCAGGATCTATGGCGTACCGGAAAAAGCTGAGGAGAACTCTTCTGACATGATTTCTTTCCTGGAGGATTTTCTTAAATCGACCCTGGGTCTGAACCCACCGGTGGATCTCCAGATTGAACGGGCTCGCAGAGCCCTCGCGCCCAATCCACCAACCGCAGCTAAAACACGCTCGATAATTGCCAAATTTCTCAATTATAGGACAAAAGAGTTGGTTATCAAAACGGCCTGGGAGAGGAAGGTGATCAAATGGAAAGGTAACAGGATTTTTTTTCGATCATGACTACGCCCCCGATGTGCTGTGGAAACGGAGGAAATATCAAGAAGCTAAAAGGATTTTGAAGGAACACGACATCAAATTCCAAACGCGATTCCCGGCCAGGCTAAAGGTGTTCTATTCTGAAGGCACAGTTCTCTACAATTCCGCAGAAGAGGCAACGACTGATATGGAGAAAAGAGGTCTCCCGGTGACCGTACTCAGCACACCTTCCTCGCTGAGGGAGCGCGTTCAGCAGCTGACCTGGAGAAAGACCGGCAAGAAGCGCGGTGCACCTGCTCGCACACACCCATCTTACAAAGACAAACTTCTTGCATTCAGACGTTAGCAAACAGGCGATCAGTGAGTGAAAAGAAGTGTTCTTTTCTGTGGGGCTAAAATTGAAGGTACTCTTTTGTTTTGTTTTAAAGCATTTTCATTGTCATTTTATTTTCTTGTTTTAAGTTACTCTTCCCGATTCAAGAAAACATGCGTTTTAAGTGCAACTTATACCGAAGGAAAAGACGAACAATTTCTTGGTCGAAATGACTTTAATTACATGGGCCCTTAGTACGCTGCAAGTACAAGAGGCTTATCCCATGGAGCATATTTATCATCTTTGCTCATTTAAGGGTCGATATGTTGCGACCTCTTACTTGGAAGTCTTGACTTTATTTTTATTTAATTTGTTTTTGTTTCAGTTGGAAGTTTGGGTTGTTCTTTGTTACTTGTTGAGTTCATGTTCATGGTTAATTCAGAAGGGGGGCGTTAATCGACGACTGTTATAAGAGTTTGAATAGGAGGGATCAAAAAGACTTAAAAATATGTGGAATAAAAGAAAATGAGTAATTACATAAAGGTAGCATCATATAACGTAAATGGGCTGCTTAATCCTGTAAAAAGAAGTAAGATTTTGACTAAACTTAAAAAAGAGAAAATCGAGATAGCATTGCTTCAAGAGACCCATCTCAATGTAACAGAACATAACAAATTGAATCGAATGGGGTCTAAATACATTTTCTCTGCTTCCTTTGGATCTGGACATAGGAGAGGGGTTGCGGTTTTAATCTCTAATAAAATTACTTATGAACATCTTGCTGAAATAAAAGACAGAGAGGGTAGATACATAATGATAAGAGGTAGAGTTGAGGGCAACTTGGTCACTATTCTTAACGTCTATGCCCCTCCAGGCAGTAAATGTTCTTTTTTTAGGTCTTTGATAGATCTAATAGCATCTGAATCGCAAGGCATCTTTATTTGCGGGGGGGGGGGGGGGGGGATTTTAATGTTCTATTAGACCCTAAATTGGATTCTTCTAACACTTCCACATCATCTAACGAGTCCATTAAGAAAACAAATAAATACAATGATAAAAGAAATAGGTCTGATTGATGTATGGAGAGACTTTCATCCAGGACAAAGAGACTATACATATTATTCACACCCGCATACATCCTATTCAAGAATTGATTATTTTCTTGCATTTGGAAAAGACAAATTCAGAATTAAAAACTGTAACATAGGATTAATTGATATATCTGATCATGCATTAATATCTGTTTATCTAAATTTAGAGAATAAACCCAAAAATACTCTCTGGAGACTAAATTCTGGCATCCTGAACAACAGAGCGAGCAGGGAACAACTTGTTTTAGAAATAGAACAATATGTGGAGCAGAATGATAATGGATTAGTCCCCCCTACTATATTATGGGATGCAAGTAAAGTGGTTCTTAGGGGTAAAATTATTGCTATTACGTCTAAATTAAAGAAATGTAGGCTTGAAAAACTTAACACACTTACAAATGGCTTAAATAAATTAGAATTGGAAAACAAGAAAGGTCCTAATAAAAATTTGTCTCAGGAAATGAAGAAAATTAAAACAGAGTTGGACTACCTATATACACAGGAAATAGAGAAAAAACGAATGTTTTTAAAACAAAAATATTACGAGTCTGGAGGCAAAGCAATGGAATTATTGGCCAGAAAATTATGTAAGCAACAGGCAGACGCGACAATACAGAAGATACAAGACCCAATATCAAAACAGCTATTACATAAGTCGGAAGATATTCAGAGAGTGTTCGAAAATTACTATAAAAAACTCTATACTCAAGCACAGACTGTAGATCCTATTAAAATCGACTCTTTCCTCATTCCATTAAAACTCCCTTTGGTTAGCGATACCTGGAATGCTAAATTATCAGCAGATATAACTGAGGAGGAATTAAATAAAGCAATATCCTGGCTTAAAACAAATAAGTCACCGGGTCCAGACGGTTTTTCATCTGAATGGTATAAGGCATTTAGACAACAACTTACCCCTATTTTATTGCCAGCTTTTAATTATGTTTTACATGGAGGAGAGTTGCCACCCTCGTGGCGAGAAGCCATTATTTCCGTCATTCAAACAAACAAGACTGTACAGCTTATAGACCGATCTCTGTCTTGAATATGGATTACAAGTTGTTCGTCTCTATACTAACTAAAAGACTTGAATTGATAATGCCAGAACTAATTAACTCCGATCAAACTGGCTTCATTCGGGGTAGGCAAACGCAAGACAACATCAGACGGACTCTCCAAATGATCAGTCATATCCAAGATTCTAATTTACAAGCTGTCCTCCTAAGTCTCGATGCCGAAAAGGCTTTTGACTCGGTCAATTGGCTTTTTCTTAAGGGTATTCTTACAAAATTCAGTTTTCATGAGAAATTGATTAAAGTAATTCAAAACATATATTTGAGTCCCACCGCGAGAATTAAAATAAATGGTAATCTATCAAAGACTATTACACTGGAGAGGGGCACTAGACAGGGGTGTCCTCTGTCCCCTTTGCTCTTCGCTTTGTTTATCGAACCCCTGGGGCAGTGGATCAGAGAAAACTCAAAAATAAAAAGGTATTAACTTCAAAGGCGACGAACATAAAATAGCACTATTTGCTGACGACATTTTAGTTTATCTAAAGGATCCAACCAAGTCATTGGTTGAGCTATTGAAAACACTACAAATCTTTGGGTCTTTTTCAGGATTTAAATTGAATATTCTAAAAACACAGGTATTAACCTTTAATTATAACCCCCCAAACGAAATTAAAAAGGTTTATTCCTTAAAATGGGATCTTAAATTTATTAAATATTTAGGAATAAATATCCCTAAGGATATGAACAATTTGGAAAGGCTTAACCATGATCCTATTAATAAAAAAATAAAACTTGACATTGCAAGGTGGAATTTTTTACCATTTTTTAACATGAGATCTAGGATTGATTCAGTCAAGCAAAACTTGAGATATATTGAGTATATAGAACATTGATGGATTTACAAGGAGATTCATCTCTGCACATTAAGGAGAGATGGGAGAAAGAAAGTGGTATTACCATCTCATCTCAATGTAAACTACAATGGGCTACTTCTCGTTCTTCTTATTGGAGAGAATTTTGCTGGAGAAATACTATTCGGTTTTTCCTTACTCCTAAACAGAAAAATAAATTCCTAGGCAACTCAAATTGTTGGAGACTTTGCGGCTCTCAGGATGCTAACCATTTTCACATATTTTGGGACTGTCCTAATATCAGAGGTTTTGGGAAAGATATACATAATGTATTAGAAAAGATTTTGGACACTTCAGTTGATTTCAGTTTTGAGATACTTCACATGGGCAATTTGTCAATGGTTTCCTGGGAGAGGAAAAACAAATATATGTATAGAATAATTCTTGCTTCAAGTAAAAAAGCTATTACTAGATGCTGGTATAAACCTAATCCGCCACAAATACAAGACTGGATTCGCATTGTAGAAAGTATTTTTATTATGGAGAAAATTACATTTTGTATAAATAACCAAAAAGATATGTTTGTTGACTTTTGGTCCAAATGGATTGAGTTTATAACTCCTATTGAACCGAATGTTTTTTTTTTTTGTGATAGAACATGTTTTGTGATTATATTTAAATATTGTGCCTACATCCCCCTTTCTTTTGTAAATAGTTTCTGCTATTTTTGTAATATATTTTAAAGAGGTATGTTGATCTGTTTTTTTGTCATGAAGAACTTTGAGTAGTTTTTTCCCCTCCCGAATAGGGAATATAAGTTGGAAATGCTGTAAAAGTGACAAATGGCATAAATGGATGTTGTGAATTGTATCTCTTTCCAATAAAAACTTAGATAAAAAAAAAAGAAAAGTATTTTTCTGATATTAAATGTACTTAAGTATTGAAAGTAAAAGTACAAGTGAATGCAAAATGCAAAAGGAGCAATTAAATAACAAAAATGTTCATACTGAGTAGCAAGATTGTGTTTAGTTTTAACTCTTTCTTCCGTTTTGTATCTTTGGGTAAGAATAAGAAGCACTTAATCCGGTACTTAGTGTCTTTCATTCCAACATAAAAAAAATAAATAAATAAATAAAAACACTTCTGGAATCTGCAGCTGAAGTGATATTTAGATGTAGGGGACATGGATGCATTTAACCTGCAGTTACAGATGCATAAATAGGCCTAATGTTTTGTTTTCAACATAAAACGTAATACTGATATTTGATATAATTTAAAACATGACAAAAATAGTCTAAATGCGAAATTAAAAACCGCCAGTAGGTGGCAACAAGTGACTGACAAGTAAGTCATTGAGATTCAACCGACTCATTCAAGCGGCTGATTCATTCAGAAACAAAGCATTTGACTCTGGCTGTGTCCCAAAGTTGAGCGCACGCCCTTCCAAGACCGGATTTGAAGTGCGATTGCGTCACACCAACACTACGAAGACTGTCCCAATGTGAAGTGTATGTGATGCACACAAAGTATGTACACAATTGTGTTATGCTTGCTTTATTTTCCTCTGATTATTTGTATTGTTTTAAGTTCATTGATCGCATTATTTCCTAATGCCGTGTTTATGTGCAAATTAACAATTGTATATTGATCTACATGGAGAGAAAAAAGGGGACTCTTATTTTGACATTCTGATTGGAGAGTCACGGACAGAACGACGAACTGCGCATTCGTCCTCCGATCAGCAGAGGAGCTGTAAAAGAGCAGACGCGACTCTCCCGTTTATCTGACATTATTCCTGTGTTACAGGTAAAGACTCAGATCAAAAGAGAAACCCATATCGGTACTACTGCGGTTGCATTATTACAATGTAGGGCGAAGGTAATGTGTTAATTGTGATGCAGTTTGAGAATTGGTTGTCCGTGTAATATGTGATGTTCACACTAACGTGAAAAAAGTCATTTAAGTATGCTCCAGTGATCATTATATCTGACTACAGTGTTGTATTGCTTGGTTCAGGTCACAAAATGTTTGTTTGTTCATGCTAAGGAGTTAATTAATAGCGTTAAGTATCTCTGGGAGGCTCACTCTGTGGTCGCGTTTGGCGCGCTTTATAGTCACGTGACCACTCACGGAAGAAAGCATAGAAAGCAGCTGGATCTGCGGTGATCCATTATAAATATAATGCCCTTCGGGGCACTCATTGATTCACTCTGTCGTGTGATTCTTCCTCCCGCCACAGTACGCATGTGCACCCCTTAAAAGCCGACACCATAGAGCCCCCCCACATAACAAATCCCAATTTAACCCCTGATGCTTGAGCATTAATTATTTTGCGCACAAACACTTGAATATGAATAATAGCCTAGAGCACATTTATATTAGGTTAACGCTAGAGTGTGGGATCCGCATTAAAATAAATCACTATCGACCACAACATTCTTTTGAATAGTCTAGAAAACTTTGTTGGCATTAGTGGAAGTGCATTAGCTTTAATGTTCACAAAGTGAATTCATGACTTAAACATACTGATAGACATTTTGTGTTAATGGCAAACGAAGTAATGTTCTCTGGTATAAGCCAAGTGAATGAGGTAAGAGCTGGGTTTGGGTTGGCCAAGTGTGGATGGATGAAGCATTGACAAAGATGGTTTGAACATGATCTGTCTGAACACGCCATCACACAAATAGCTTTTCTCTTGAAATTCGTGTGAGGAGTAAAATGAACAAATAATTGTTTGTGTGAGGAAAAAAAAAAACATTTATACGAGTTACATGGAATAAGTAACTCTTAGGTGTAACTGTCAGCATCTGGCACATGCAGAGATCTGTTGGAGCATTGATTGCCCTTGACTAATCTGCGTCTTTATGCAAAAGGAGTTAAGTATCATTATAGGTGACAAACATTTTATTTATTTATTTTTTTTAATTTATCTATTTTTTTTATTGCTTTTATATTTACATTACAACCTTCGACATCACTAACATGCTACGTTAACACAAACTTATAAACTTGTAACAAACACTTAAATACATTCACAAACAAATAATCAACCAGAAAAAGGTAAGTAAATAAATAAATGAAAATATGTACAGTATATATACATAGTATGCTGAGTCTGTTATCGATTGCTTCGGTCTGTTCCTGTCTGTTGTGCTGCTGAGAGGTTTGCGATTGTAGCTCCGTGTGGCTTCGCTTTTTATTGAATCGCTACCTTACTTTCACTCCCTGTTGTTTAAAGTGATAATATATAACTTAATTCCCACCATATTTCTGGTGTTGTCTTTCAAACTAATTTGATCGTTCGCTTTTAAAACCGTGCGTGCAGCGCGTTAGCATTCGTTAGCCAGTTAGTTTGTCACTCGCGGTTCCATTCGCGTTTCTATTCGCGCCTATTATTGTTTTCTTTTCTTTTTCTCTCGCTCCATTTTCATTTCTCTCTCGCTCCGTTTTTCACGAGTTCATCAAACAACAGTGGTAAGTTAAGTTGGTATCATTCATCAATCACGGTGAGTAATGGCTTCTTCTCCTGCTATTGTTGTTTGCACTGCTTGCCACATGTACAGTACAGTGTCTCTGTCAGCAGCGAGGGATTCATATGTCATAAATGCAGGGAAATAGTTAGGCTGACAGAGAAGGTTTTAGAACTAGAGACACGCATCCAAACTTTAGTTGAGGACAGTAAGAATGTGAGGGCTGTAGATACTGCTTTGGATGCGACTAGCTCAGGGAGTCCTGTACATTGCTCGGTTTCGGTTGAGCCCGTGCAGCAGGGCAACTTGGTGACTGTGAGGCGGCCTAGTCACGGGTCAAAACACCACTCTTTGGCTCCGATCAAAACATCAAACAGGTTCTCCCCACTCGGTGACGCACCCACTGAGAAACCTGATGAAAGTGCTCTAGTTATTGGCGAACGTGAAAATAGAGACACCAGCCACCATAGTCCATTGTTTACCGGGAGCCAGAGCGCCTGACATCTTGGCAAATTTAAAAGTGCTGGCTAATGCTAAACGTAAATTCAGTAAAATTGTTATCCACGTCGGCGCTAATGATGTTCGACTTCGCCAGCCGGAGATCACTAAAAATAATGTTAAAGAGGTGTGTGAACTTGCAAGTACGATGTCAGACACTGTATTATGCTCTGGTCCGCTCCCTGCTTATTGTGGCGATGAGATTCATAGCAGACTGTCGTCACTCAATGGCTGGATGTCTAAGTGGTGCCCGCAAAATATCATAGGCTTTATAGACAATTGGAAACATTTTTGGGGCAGACCTGACCTGTTGAAAAGAGATGGTGTTCATCCCTCCTGGGGTGGTGCTGCTCTTCCCTCTAGAAATATGGCGCATAGTCTTAGAGTTCGTACTTGACTAACTGGGGGCCAAGTCAGGAAGCAGACAGACTGGCTAAACCGACCGTCTGCTAGCCGCCTCACGTCACAGAAGTCAGTTAATTCTCAGCACATAGAGACTCTTTCACCTAGATATCACACTATAGAGACTGTGTCTGTTCCCCGTCCAACAGGTAAAGGGGGAGGTGTTTCTACAGTTTATAACATTATTTTCAGTATTTCTCAGAGGTCGGGTTTCAAGTATAATTCGTTGGAAGTAATGGTGCTTCATATAACGTTATCCAAAGAAACAAGTGTCAATGATAAATCCCCTGTGAGCTTTGTACTGGCTACTGTATACAGGCCACCAGGGCACCATACAGACTTTATTAAAGAATTTGCTGAATTTCTATCGGAGTTAGTGCTGGCTGCAGATAAAGTCCTAATTGTTGGTGATATTAATATCTATGTTGATAATGAAAAAAGATTTGTTGGGATCAGCATTTATAGACATTCTAAACTCTATTGGTGTTAATGTCCAAATAGAGTGTGCAGCTTCACCATATATTGTAGTTTTGAAATGTCTGCACATTCCATTCTCATGCAGGCCTCTACACACAGGCAGAGACATGATTATATTAGGAGAAAAACTTGATACATAAATGGTTATATTCACATTGATTATACTTGATTAATTTATATTTTGATTAATAAAACTCTTCGTCATTATCGAGTGCATTTCATTGCAACAAACGACCAGCCCGCCTCTGGGCATCTGTTTTCTGCTTGGTGGGACTCCGACATACGCACATCCAAGACATGGAGAAGGAATGCGAAAGTGAGAGAAAGGCAGCTGACCACAGCATGGTGGCGCTCGGGCATACTCTCCCAGAAGCAGCTGATTGATATAGCTAATATACTTGAACTGCTCTGATTGACTTTGGACGTAAGAGACACGCTGCTGAACTGATCACATATTGTGCTTATCACTCAAAAGTAAAATGTTTCTGCCACTGAGCAAAACTGGTTTGGGTATTTATTATTTAGCAAATGTTCACCTATGCAACGCGATTTACAGTACACTCCATAAAGGACGGTCAATACTGAGCGAGCTGGGATCAAGTGCTCAGTGGGCAAAGCCGTGATAATTTAGGAATCGTTTATAGACCACCCCTGTTTTAATGCCTTGTATTTGTTTATTATGAGGGTTTTTTTGTTTTTTTCTGTCTTTTTTTTTTTTGCCTTTTACATTGGATTAATTTCAAAATTTCAAGCATTGATTTATTCTGAAGTGTGTGGATAAAGTAGCAGAAACACCCAATATGCTAATATCAAGTACCTAACGATGAAGAACCACTATATATATATATATATATATATATATATATATATATATATATATATATATATATATATATATATATATATATAATTTTGTAAAATTGTATTATTAGTAGTAGTCTTTTTCTTTTTTTTTTTTGCCTTTTACATTGGATTAATTTCAAGCATTGATTTATTCTAAAGTGTGTGGATAAAGCAACAGAAACAGCCAATATACTAATATCAAGTATCTAATGATGAAGAACCACTATTTTTTTATTGCTTTTTATTAGTAGCAGTAGTAGTAGTAGTATTTTTTTTTGTTTTTGTTTTTCAGAACAGCTTTCTTGGTTATACAATCATACTGTACCCTCTTTGGAACACGCATCAATGAACACTAAAGACCTTTTTAATTCATTCATTCAGTTGAAAATTTCAGCTGAATTTCTTTTAGTAGTGTGAGGGTATTATGACCCTGTAATACGAGTATGTCATGAGGGGACAGTGCATGCAGTATAACTTATTACTGGTTGTATCCCAAAGACAGGTGTGAAAACCTCACCAAAGCAATCGTTGTGAATAAAGTTGCCTTTATTTCATAATGCATCATAACATAAACACAAAGGCCCAATACATTGTGTGTGGTTGAGTGTATTACAACAGCCACAGTCACAATAAGATTTGAAGACTGACATTAAAGTCATACATTAGAAACAATTGTGCTCATAGTTGCCATATAGTGCTACCAATTAGATAACTGAGAAAGATCCTGTGATGGCAGCATGATTCCATGATTTTACTTGTAGGCCAGGAATATTTTCCAGCCTTGGTTGCCCTCGTTCAGATTTTTGTCGATAAAGTTGATACCGGCTTTCTGATACTCACTCCAGGCATTCCAGTTGATCAGCAGAACCATGGCTTGGATCTGCAATTCGCATCCTTCTTTCTTGTGCCAGGCGTAGACACCTTTTCCACTGGTTCCTTGATTGAGATTGACACTGAGCTTTTTAAAGCCTTCAGCCTGCAGCTTTGATACCTCCTGGAGGGAGGTGGATACGTTAAGAGCAGTGAGAGCTTTGCTCTTATCGGTTGTGCGCCGATACCAGAGGAAGACGAAGCTTCCACAAGCGCCTCGATTGGTGTGTTCATCCACACGAGTGTAGCCCAGGTGATACAGGTTCTGGTCAGAAAAGAAGTCAACTGATGCTGTGATCTCACAGATATAGCTCGGCTTCTCTCTCTTCACCCACAGGTAGATGAAGTTTCCTCCTGCATTACGGTTCAGGTCACAGCCCAGTCTCTCCCAGCCATCTTTCAGAAGAGCAGCCTCTTTTTTGGCATGTGTGGTTACCTGGAGGTTCACAATAGGAATGTCATATTCAGTGCTCCCGCGGAAGTACCACAGAAAGATGTGATCTCCACAAACTCCTGCGTTCAGATCTCGGTTGACCAGCTCATACCCAGCATCGGCCAGACCAGGTTTCATGTTCTCATTGAATGAAAACTGGATCCTGGTCACAGGTCTGTTGCCACACTCTTTCTTGTACCACAGAAGGACCTGGTTTCCACCAGCACCTTGGTTGAGGTTAACATTGATGAGCTGATAGCCTTGAGCTCCGAGTATTTCCTCTTCGTCCGTGGAGGTGGAGACATTGAGCTTTGTTATTTGCTGTCCATTGGCCATTTTGTTTTCTTCTGTATTTTTGGCACTGAAGAAGCTTGAAATTCTGAAAGACAAACAAACAAAAAACATTTCATTATGGCCTTTTTTATGTGATTGGGAAATTATATACGTTCTGTAGCTATCATTTCATTCATGAAGTCTGAAATGCATTCTATTTCTACATTTTAGTACAAATTTTATGTCCTGGCTCACCACGTTGATTTTAGGTCTGATGTTACACGCACTTCAATGGGAACATTTACACCTTTTTTTTTTTTTTTTTTACGTGTACTTTATTTATCTTTTGCCTAATTAATTTATTTAGCCTTTACTCATAGCTACTTACTATACTTTCCTTCATCTATTTCAAAGTAGGAAAAGACAAAAATGTTAAATGGTTATTGTCAAATTGTCTAGATTTTCTCCAGATGAATAAACGATCACCCTACCAGAAAATGTTGTAGAAGATGAGGCAGTTTGACTGACGATAACAAAACAGATCTATAAAAAACCTTCAAAGGGCTCTCACTTATATATCACATAGTCGAGTGGGATACTCCCCCTAACACACACCTGCAAGATACGTGTTATTCTGAAGAACATAACTGACTGGTTCAGTCATGAATATATTCTTAAGAAAAACGTTTTTAAGGTGAAATTCTGAAGAATGCCTCCCCCCTAATTATCATCATCACCCCGTCCCTTAATCGCCGTCTTTCACCAGGCTCCCGACAGGAGTGGGTGTGTGAGAGAGGAGGGGCGCAGAAACAGCCAGGTCTGGCGGTGTAGGAAGAGGGCCACCTGAAGTGATGGGAGCCTCGTCACCGCTGCTGGTAAATGGCGAGCGCGCGGGAGACTGGTCTCTTCCCTTGTGCATGCACGCTGGTGTCCTCGTGGGCAGTGGTGTATAAAGTACCTGAAAGCCATACTCAAGTGAAAGTACAGATATCTTACCAGAAAATTGGTAGAAGTTGAAGTCACCGTTTAGAATATTACTTGAGTAAAAGTATTAAAGTATGTGATATGTATTGTACTTAAGTATGAAAAGTATTTTTCTAGACTTCCGGTCTACGTCTTTTCGAAAATGGACGCATAATCCATTAGCTCCGTCAATTTGCACGAAGTCGGCGCCCCAGAGCCAGATATGAACAACCTTTAAGTGCTGACAGAGTTATGGATGGGGCAAATATGGAGAAAAGGGGAAGACCAAGAAAAAAACACTACAAAAGACGATGAAAACAACCCAAATGTAGTTGAGCAAATTAGCGCGAGCGGTGACGGAGCACATGAGGGAGAGCAAATTAGCCTGGCGAAGATTCTTAACGAGATTAAAGACTTTCGACAAGACAGCCATAAACAACTTCAGGATATAAAAGAAGAATTGAACAAGTCTAATAAAAGAATCGAAGAGGCTGAAAATAGAATTGATGAAGCAGAGACCCGAATCCAAAACACTGAAGAAGCGCTGGAAGAGATGCTACAGCTAACTGAACAAATTGAAGCCAGGCTAAATGACCAAGAGGGTCGAGCCAGACGGTCAAACATCAGGATCTATGGCGTACCGGAAAAAGCTGAGGAGAACTCTTCTGACATGATTTCTTTCCTGGAGGATTTTCTTAAATCGACCCTGGGTCTGAACCCACCGGTGGATCTCCAGATTGAACGGGCTCGCAGAGCCCTCGCGCCCAATCCACCAACCGCAGCTAAAACACGCTCGATAATTGCCAAATTTCTCAATTATAGGACAAAAGAGTTGGTTATCAAAACGGCCTGGGAGAGGAAGGTGATCAAATGGAAAGGTAACAGGATTTTTTTTCGATCATGACTACGCCCCCGATGTGCTGTGGAAACGGAGGAAATATCAAGAAGCTAAAAGGATTTTGAAGGAACACGACATCAAATTCCAAACGCGATTCCCGGCCAGGCTAAAGGTGTTCTATTCTGAAGGCACAGTTCTCTACAATTCCGCAGAAGAGGCAACGACTGATATGGAGAAAAGAGGTCTCCCGGTGACCGTACTCAGCACACCTTCCTCGCTGAGGGAGCGCGTTCAGCAGCTGACCTGGAGAAAGACCGGCAAGAAGCGCGGTGCACCTGCTCGCACACACCCATCTTACAAAGACAAACTTCTTGCATTCAGACGTTAGCAAACAGGCGATCAGTGAGTGAAAAGAAGTGTTCTTTTCTGTGGGGCTAAAATTGAAGGTACTCTTTTGTTTTGTTTTAAAGCATTTTCATTGTCATTTTATTTTCTTGTTTTAAGTTACTCTTCCCGATTCAAGAAAACATGCGTTTTAAGTGCAACTTATACCGAAGGAAAAGACGAACAATTTCTTGGTCGAAATGACTTTAATTACATGGGCCCTTAGTACGCTGCAAGTACAAGAGGCTTATCCCATGGAGCATATTTATCATCTTTGCTCATTTAAGGGTCGATATGTTGCGACCTCTTACTTGGAAGTCTTGACTTTATTTTTATTTAATTTGTTTTTGTTTCAGTTGGAAGTTTGGGTTGTTCTTTGTTACTTGTTGAGTTCATGTTCATGGTTAATTCAGAAGGGGGGCGTTAATCGACGACTGTTATAAGAGTTTGAATAGGAGGGATCAAAAAGACTTAAAAATATGTGGAATAAAAGAAAATGAGTAATTACATAAAGGTAGCATCATATAACGTAAATGGGCTGCTTAATCCTGTAAAAAGAAGTAAGATTTTGACTAAACTTAAAAAAGAGAAAATCGAGATAGCATTGCTTCAAGAGACCCATCTCAATGTAACAGAACATAACAAATTGAATCGAATGGGGTCTAAATACATTTTCTCTGCTTCCTTTGGATCTGGACATAGGAGAGGGGTTGCGGTTTTAATCTCTAATAAAATTACTTATGAACATCTTGCTGAAATAAAAGACAGAGAGGGTAGATACATAATGATAAGAGGTAGAGTTGAGGGCAACTTGGTCACTATTCTTAACGTCTATGCCCCTCCAGGCAGTAAATGTTCTTTTTTTAGGTCTTTGATAGATCTAATAGCATCTGAATCGCAAGGCATCTTTATTTGCGGGGGGGGGGGGGGGGGGATTTTAATGTTCTATTAGACCCTAAATTGGATTCTTCTAACACTTCCACATCATCTAACGAGTCCATTAAGAAAACAAATAAATACAATGATAAAAGAAATAGGTCTGATTGATGTATGGAGAGACTTTCATCCAGGACAAAGAGACTATACATATTATTCACACCCGCATACATCCTATTCAAGAATTGATTATTTTCTTGCATTTGGAAAAGACAAATTCAGAATTAAAAACTGTAACATAGGATTAATTGATATATCTGATCATGCATTAATATCTGTTTATCTAAATTTAGAGAATAAACCCAAAAATACTCTCTGGAGACTAAATTCTGGCATCCTGAACAACAGAGCGAGCAGGGAACAACTTGTTTTAGAAATAGAACAATATGTGGAGCAGAATGATAATGGATTAGTCCCCCCTACTATATTATGGGATGCAAGTAAAGTGGTTCTTAGGGGTAAAATTATTGCTATTACGTCTAAATTAAAGAAATGTAGGCTTGAAAAACTTAACACACTTACAAATGGCTTAAATAAATTAGAATTGGAAAACAAGAAAGGTCCTAATAAAAATTTGTCTCAGGAAATGAAGAAAATTAAAACAGAGTTGGACTACCTATATACACAGGAAATAGAGAAAAAACGAATGTTTTTAAAACAAAAATATTACGAGTCTGGAGGCAAAGCAATGGAATTATTGGCCAGAAAATTATGTAAGCAACAGGCAGACGCGACAATACAGAAGATACAAGACCCAATATCAAAACAGCTATTACATAAGTCGGAAGATATTCAGAGAGTGTTCGAAAATTACTATAAAAAACTCTATACTCAAGCACAGACTGTAGATCCTATTAAAATCGACTCTTTCCTCATTCCATTAAAACTCCCTTTGGTTAGCGATACCTGGAATGCTAAATTATCAGCAGATATAACTGAGGAGGAATTAAATAAAGCAATATCCTGGCTTAAAACAAATAAGTCACCGGGTCCAGACGGTTTTTCATCTGAATGGTATAAGGCATTTAGACAACAACTTACCCCTATTTTATTGCCAGCTTTTAATTATGTTTTACATGGAGGAGAGTTGCCACCCTCGTGGCGAGAAGCCATTATTTCCGTCATTCAAACAAACAAGACTGTACAGCTTATAGACCGATCTCTGTCTTGAATATGGATTACAAGTTGTTCGTCTCTATACTAACTAAAAGACTTGAATTGATAATGCCAGAACTAATTAACTCCGATCAAACTGGCTTCATTCGGGGTAGGCAAACGCAAGACAACATCAGACGGACTCTCCAAATGATCAGTCATATCCAAGATTCTAATTTACAAGCTGTCCTCCTAAGTCTCGATGCCGAAAAGGCTTTTGACTCGGTCAATTGGCTTTTTCTTAAGGGTATTCTTACAAAATTCAGTTTTCATGAGAAATTGATTAAAGTAATTCAAAACATATATTTGAGTCCCACCGCGAGAATTAAAATAAATGGTAATCTATCAAAGACTATTACACTGGAGAGGGGCACTAGACAGGGGTGTCCTCTGTCCCCTTTGCTCTTCGCTTTGTTTATCGAACCCCTGGGGCAGTGGATCAGAGAAAACTCAAAAATAAAAAGGTATTAACTTCAAAGGCGACGAACATAAAATAGCACTATTTGCTGACGACATTTTAGTTTATCTAAAGGATCCAACCAAGTCATTGGTTGAGCTATTGAAAACACTACAAATCTTTGGGTCTTTTTCAGGATTTAAATTGAATATTCTAAAAACACAGGTATTAACCTTTAATTATAACCCCCCAAACGAAATTAAAAAGGTTTATTCCTTAAAATGGGATCTTAAATTTATTAAATATTTAGGAATAAATATCCCTAAGGATATGAACAATTTGGAAAGGCTTAACCATGATCCTATTAATAAAAAAATAAAACTTGACATTGCAAGGTGGAATTTTTTACCATTTTTTAACATGAGATCTAGGATTGATTCAGTCAAGCAAAACTTGAGATATATTGAGTATATAGAACATTGATGGATTTACAAGGAGATTCATCTCTGCACATTAAGGAGAGATGGGAGAAAGAAAGTGGTATTACCATCTCATCTCAATGTAAACTACAATGGGCTACTTCTCGTTCTTCTTATTGGAGAGAATTTTGCTGGAGAAATACTATTCGGTTTTTCCTTACTCCTAAACAGAAAAATAAATTCCTAGGCAACTCAAATTGTTGGAGACTTTGCGGCTCTCAGGATGCTAACCATTTTCACATATTTTGGGACTGTCCTAATATCAGAGGTTTTGGGAAAGATATACATAATGTATTAGAAAAGATTTTGGACACTTCAGTTGATTTCAGTTTTGAGATACTTCACATGGGCAATTTGTCAATGGTTTCCTGGGAGAGGAAAAACAAATATATGTATAGAATAATTCTTGCTTCAAGTAAAAAAGCTATTACTAGATGCTGGTATAAACCTAATCCGCCACAAATACAAGACTGGATTCGCATTGTAGAAAGTATTTTTATTATGGAGAAAATTACATTTTGTATAAATAACCAAAAAGATATGTTTGTTGACTTTTGGTCCAAATGGATTGAGTTTATAACTCCTATTGAACCGAATGTTTTTTTTTTTTGTGATAGAACATGTTTTGTGATTATATTTAAATATTGTGCCTACATCCCCCTTTCTTTTGTAAATAGTTTCTGCTATTTTTGTAATATATTTTAAAGAGGTATGTTGATCTGTTTTTTTGTCATGAAGAACTTTGAGTAGTTTTTTCCCCTCCCGAATAGGGAATATAAGTTGGAAATGCTGTAAAAGTGACAAATGGCATAAATGGATGTTGTGAATTGTATCTCTTTCCAATAAAAACTTAGATAAAAAAAAAAGAAAAGTATTTTTCTGATATTAAATGTACTTAAGTATTGAAAGTAAAAGTACAAGTGAATGCAAAATGCAAAAGGAGCAATTAAATAACAAAAATGTTCATACTGAGTAGCAAGATTGTGTTTAGTTTTAACTCTTTCTTCCGTTTTGTATCTTTGGGTAAGAATAAGAAGCACTTAATCCGGTACTTAGTGTCTTTCATTCCAACATAAAAAAAATAAATAAATAAATAAAAACACTTCTGGAATCTGCAGCTGAAGTGATATTTAGATGTAGGGGACATGGATGCATTTAACCTGCAGTTACAGATGCATAAATAGGCCTAATGTTTTGTTTTCAACATAAAACGTAATACTGATATTTGATATAATTTAAAACATGACAAAAATAGTCTAAATGCGAAATTAAAAACCGCCAGTAGGTGGCAACAAGTGACTGACAAGTAAGTCATTGAGATTCAACCGACTCATTCAAGCGGCTGATTCATTCAGAAACAAAGCATTTGACTCTGGCTGTGTCCCAAAGTTGAGCGCACGCCCTTCCAAGACCGGATTTGAAGTGCGATTGCGTCACACCAACACTACGAAGACTGTCCCAATGTGAAGTGTATGTGATGCACACAAAGTATGTACACAATTGTGTTATGCTTGCTTTATTTTCCTCTGATTATTTGTATTGTTTTAAGTTCATTGATCGCATTATTTCCTAATGCCGTGTTTATGTGCAAATTAACAATTGTATATTGATCTACATGGAGAGAAAAAAGGGGACTCTTATTTTGACATTCTGATTGGAGAGTCACGGACAGAACGACGAACTGCGCATTCGTCCTCCGATCAGCAGAGGAGCTGTAAAAGAGCAGACGCGACTCTCCCGTTTATCTGACATTATTCCTGTGTTACAGGTAAAGACTCAGATCAAAAGAGAAACCCATATCGGTACTACTGCGGTTGCATTATTACAATGTAGGGCGAAGGTAATGTGTTAATTGTGATGCAGTTTGAGAATTGGTTGTCCGTGTAATATGTGATGTTCACACTAACGTGAAAAAAGTCATTTAAGTATGCTCCAGTGATCATTATATCTGACTACAGTGTTGTATTGCTTGGTTCAGGTCACAAAATGTTTGTTTGTTCATGCTAAGGAGTTAATTAATAGCGTTAAGTATCTCTGGGAGGCTCACTCTGTGGTCGCGTTTGGCGCGCTTTATAGTCACGTGACCACTCACGGAAGAAAGCATAGAAAGCAGCTGGATCTGCGGTGATCCATTATAAATATAATGCCCTTCGGGGCACTCATTGATTCACTCTGTCGTGTGATTCTTCCTCCCGCCACAGTACGCATGTGCACCCCTTAAAAGCCGACACCATAGAGCCCCCCCACATAACAAATCCCAATTTAACCCCTGATGCTTGAGCATTAATTATTTTGCGCACAAACACTTGAATATGAATAATAGCCTAGAGCACATTTATATTAGGTTAACGCTAGAGTGTGGGATCCGCATTAAAATAAATCACTATCGACCACAACATTCTTTTGAATAGTCTAGAAAACTTTGTTGGCATTAGTGGAAGTGCATTAGCTTTAATGTTCACAAAGTGAATTCATGACTTAAACATACTGATAGACATTTTGTGTTAATGGCAAACGAAGTAATGTTCTCTGGTATAAGCCAAGTGAATGAGGTAAGAGCTGGGTTTGGGTTGGCCAAGTGTGGATGGATGAAGCATTGACAAAGATGGTTTGAACATGATCTGTCTGAACACGCCATCACACAAATAGCTTTTCTCTTGAAATTCGTGTGAGGAGTAAAATGAACAAATAATTGTTTGTGTGAGGAAAAAAAAAAACATTTATACGAGTTACATGGAATAAGTAACTCTTAGGTGTAACTGTCAGCATCTGGCACATGCAGAGATCTGTTGGAGCATTGATTGCCCTTGACTAATCTGCGTCTTTATGCAAAAGGAGTTAAGTATCATTATAGGTGACAAACATTTTATTTATTTATTTTTTTTAATTTATCTATTTTTTTTATTGCTTTTATATTTACATTACAACCTTCGACATCACTAACATGCTACGTTAACACAAACTTATAAACTTGTAACAAACACTTAAATACATTCACAAACAAATAATCAACCAGAAAAAGGTAAGTAAATAAATAAATGAAAATATGTACAGTATATATACATAGTATGCTGAGTCTGTTATCGATTGCTTCGGTCTGTTCCTGTCTGTTGTGCTGCTGAGAGGTTTGCGATTGTAGCTCCGTGTGGCTTCGCTTTTTATTGAATCGCTACCTTACTTTCACTCCCTGTTGTTTAAAGTGATAATATATAACTTAATTCCCACCATATTTCTGGTGTTGTCTTTCAAACTAATTTGATCGTTCGCTTTTAAAACCGTGCGTGCAGCGCGTTAGCATTCGTTAGCCAGTTAGTTTGTCACTCGCGGTTCCATTCGCGTTTCTATTCGCGCCTATTATTGTTTTCTTTTCTTTTTCTCTCGCTCCATTTTCATTTCTCTCTCGCTCCGTTTTTCACGAGTTCATCAAACAACAGTGGTAAGTTAAGTTGGTATCATTCATCAATCACGGTGAGTAATGGCTTCTTCTCCTGCTATTGTTGTTTGCACTGCTTGCCACATGTACAGTACAGTGTCTCTGTCAGCAGCGAGGGATTCATATGTCATAAATGCAGGGAAATAGTTAGGCTGACAGAGAAGGTTTTAGAACTAGAGACACGCATCCAAACTTTAGTTGAGGACAGTAAGAATGTGAGGGCTGTAGATACTGCTTTGGATGCGACTAGCTCAGGGAGTCCTGTACATTGCTCGGTTTCGGTTGAGCCCGTGCAGCAGGGCAACTTGGTGACTGTGAGGCGGCCTAGTCACGGGTCAAAACACCACTCTTTGGCTCCGATCAAAACATCAAACAGGTTCTCCCCACTCGGTGACGCACCCACTGAGAAACCTGATGAAAGTGCTCTAGTTATTGGCGAACGTGAAAATAGAGACACCAGCCACCATAGTCCATTGTTTACCGGGAGCCAGAGCGCCTGACATCTTGGCAAATTTAAAAGTGCTGGCTAATGCTAAACGTAAATTCAGTAAAATTGTTATCCACGTCGGCGCTAATGATGTTCGACTTCGCCAGCCGGAGATCACTAAAAATAATGTTAAAGAGGTGTGTGAACTTGCAAGTACGATGTCAGACACTGTATTATGCTCTGGTCCGCTCCCTGCTTATTGTGGCGATGAGATTCATAGCAGACTGTCGTCACTCAATGGCTGGATGTCTAAGTGGTGCCCGCAAAATATCATAGGCTTTATAGACAATTGGAAACATTTTTGGGGCAGACCTGACCTGTTGAAAAGAGATGGTGTTCATCCCTCCTGGGGTGGTGCTGCTCTTCCCTCTAGAAATATGGCGCATAGTCTTAGAGTTCGTACTTGACTAACTGGGGGCCAAGTCAGGAAGCAGACAGACTGGCTAAACCGACCGTCTGCTAGCCGCCTCACGTCACAGAAGTCAGTTAATTCTCAGCACATAGAGACTCTTTCACCTAGATATCACACTATAGAGACTGTGTCTGTTCCCCGTCCAACAGGTAAAGGGGGAGGTGTTTCTACAGTTTATAACATTATTTTCAGTATTTCTCAGAGGTCGGGTTTCAAGTATAATTCGTTGGAAGTAATGGTGCTTCATATAACGTTATCCAAAGAAACAAGTGTCAATGATAAATCCCCTGTGAGCTTTGTACTGGCTACTGTATACAGGCCACCAGGGCACCATACAGACTTTATTAAAGAATTTGCTGAATTTCTATCGGAGTTAGTGCTGGCTGCAGATAAAGTCCTAATTGTTGGTGATATTAATATCTATGTTGATAATGAAAAAAGATTTGTTGGGATCAGCATTTATAGACATTCTAAACTCTATTGGTGTTAATGTCCAAATAGAGTGTGCAGCTTCACCATATATTGTAGTTTTGAAATGTCTGCACATTCCATTCTCATGCAGGCCTCTACACACAGGCAGAGACATGATTATATTAGGAGAAAAACTTGATACATAAATGGTTATATTCACATTGATTATACTTGATTAATTTATATTTTGATTAATAAAACTCTTCGTCATTATCGAGTGCATTTCATTGCAACAAACGACCAGCCCGCCTCTGGGCATCTGTTTTCTGCTTGGTGGGACTCCGACATACGCACATCCAAGACATGGAGAAGGAATGCGAAAGTGAGAGAAAGGCAGCTGACCACAGCATGGTGGCGCTCGGGCATACTCTCCCAGAAGCAGCTGATTGATATAGCTAATATACTTGAACTGCTCTGATTGACTTTGGACGTAAGAGACACGCTGCTGAACTGATCACATATTGTGCTTATCACTCAAAAGTAAAATGTTTCTGCCACTGAGCAAAACTGGTTTGGGTATTTATTATTTAGCAAATGTTCACCTATGCAACGCGATTTACAGTACACTCCATAAAGGACGGTCAATACTGAGCGAGCTGGGATCAAGTGCTCAGTGGGCAAAGCCGTGATAATTTAGGAATCGTTTATAGACCACCCCTGTTTTAATGCCTTGTATTTGTTTATTATGAGGGTTTTTTTGTTTTTTTCTGTCTTTTTTTTTTTTGCCTTTTACATTGGATTAATTTCAAAATTTCAAGCATTGATTTATTCTGAAGTGTGTGGATAAAGTAGCAGAAACACCCAATATGCTAATATCAAGTACCTAACGATGAAGAACCACTATATATATATATATATATATATATATATATATATATATATATATATATATATATATATATATATATATATATATTTTGTAAAATTGTATTATTAGTAGTAGTCTTTTTCTTTTTTTTTTTTGCCTTTTACATTGGATTAATTTCAAGCATTGATTTATTCTAAAGTGTGTGGATAAAGCAACAGAAACAGCCAATATACTAATATCAAGTATCTAATGATGAAGAACCACTATTTTTTTATTGCTTTTTATTAGTAGCAGTAGTAGTAGTAGTATTTTTTTTTGTTTTTGTTTTTCAGAACAGCTTTCTTGGTTATACAATCATACTGTACCCTCTTTGGAACACGCATCAATGAACACTAAAGACCTTTTTAATTCATTCATTCAGTTGAAAATTTCAGCTGAATTTCTTTTAGTAGTGTGAGGGTATTATGACCCTGTAATACGAGTATGTCATGAGGGGACAGTGCATGCAGTATAACTTATTACTGGTTGTATCCCAAAGACAGGTGTGAAAACCTCACCAAAGCAATCGTTGTGAATAAAGTTGCCTTTATTTCATAATGCATCATAACATAAACACAAAGGCCCAATACATTGTGTGTGGTTGAGTGTATTACAACAGCCACAGTCACAATAAGATTTGAAGACTGACATTAAAGTCATACATTAGAAACAATTGTGCTCATAGTTGCCATATAGTGCTACCAATTAGATAACTGAGAAAGATCCTGTGATGGCAGCATGATTCCATGATTTTACTTGTAGGCCAGGAATATTTTCCAGCCTTGGTTGCCCTCGTTCAGATTTTTGTCGATAAAGTTGATACCGGCTTTCTGATACTCACTCCAGGCATTCCAGTTGATCAGCAGAACCATGGCTTGGATCTGCAATTCGCATCCTTCTTTCTTGTGCCAGGCGTAGACACCTTTTCCACTGGTTCCTTGATTGAGATTGACACTGAGCTTTTTAAAGCCTTCAGCCTGCAGCTTTGATACCTCCTGGAGGGAGGTGGATACGTTAAGAGCAGTGAGAGCTTTGCTCTTATCGGTTGTGCGCCGATACCAGAGGAAGACGAAGCTTCCACAAGCGCCTCGATTGGTGTGTTCATCCACACGAGTGTAGCCCAGGTGATACAGGTTCTGGTCAGAAAAGAAGTCAACTGATGCTGTGATCTCACAGATATAGCTCGGCTTCTCTCTCTTCACCCACAGGTAGATGAAGTTTCCTCCTGCATTACGGTTCAGGTCACAGCCCAGTCTCTCCCAGCCATCTTTCAGAAGAGCAGCCTCTTTTTTGGCATGTGTGGTTACCTGGAGGTTCACAATAGGAATGTCATATTCAGTGCTCCCGCGGAAGTACCACAGAAAGATGTGATCTCCACAAACTCCTGCGTTCAGATCTCGGTTGACCAGCTCATACCCAGCATCGGCCAGACCAGGTTTCATGTTCTCATTGAATGAAAACTGGATCCTGGTCACAGGTCTGTTGCCACACTCTTTCTTGTACCACAGAAGGACCTGGTTTCCACCAGCACCTTGGTTGAGGTTAACATTGATGAGCTGATAGCCTTGAGCTCCGAGTATTTCCTCTTCGTCCGTGGAGGTGGAGACATTGAGCTTTGTTATTTGCTGTCCATTGGCCATTTTGTTTTCTTCTGTATTTTTGGCACTGAAGAAGCTTGAAATTCTGAAAGACAAACAAACAAAAAACATTTCATTATGGCCTTTTTTATGTGATTGGGAAATTATATACGTTCTGTAGCTATCATTTCATTCATGAAGTCTGAAATGCATTCTATTTCTACATTTTAGTACAAATTTTATGTCCTGGCTCACCACGTTGATTTTAGGTCTGATGTTACACGCACTTCAATGGGAACATTTACACCTTTTTTTTTTTTTTTTTTACGTGTACTTTATTTATCTTTTGCCTAATTAATTTATTTAGCCTTTACTCATAGCTACTTACTATACTTTCCTTCATCTATTTCAAAGTAGGAAAAGACAAAAATGTTAAATGGTTATTGTCAAATTGTCTAGATTTTCTCCAGATGAATAAACGATCACCCTACCAGAAAATGTTGTAGAAGATGAGGCAGTTTGACTGACGATAACAAAACAGATCTATAAAAAACCTTCAAAGGGCTCTCACTTATATATCACATAGTCGAGTGGGATACTCCCCCTAACACACACCTGCAAGATACGTGTTATTCTGAAGAACATAACTGACTGGTTCAGTCATGAATATATTCTTAAGAAAAACGTTTTTAAGGTGAAATTCTGAAGAATGCCTCCCCCCTAATTATCATCATCACCCCGTCCCTTAATCGCCGTCTTTCACCAGGCTCCCGACAGGAGTGGGTGTGTGAGAGAGGAGGGGCGCAGAAACAGCCAGGTCTGGCGGTGTAGGAAGAGGGCCACCTGAAGTGATGGGAGCCTCGTCACCGCTGCTGGTAAATGGCGAGCGCGCGGGAGACTGGTCTCTTCCCTTGTGCATGCACGCTGGTGTCCTCGTGGGCAGTGGTGTATAAAGTACCTGAAAGCCATACTCAAGTGAAAGTACAGATATCTTACCAGAAAATTGGTAGAAGTTGAAGTCACCGTTTAGAATATTACTTGAGTAAAAGTATTAAAGTATGTGATATGTATTGTACTTAAGTATGAAAAGTATTTTTCTAGACTTCCGGTCTACGTCTTTTCGAAAATGGACGCATAATCCATTAGCTCCGTCAATTTGCACGAAGTCGGCGCCCCAGAGCCAGATATGAACAACCTTTAAGTGCTGACAGAGTTATGGATGGGGCAAATATGGAGAAAAGGGGAAGACCAAGAAAAAAACACTACAAAAGACGATGAAAACAACCCAAATGTAGTTGAGCAAATTAGCGCGAGCGGTGACGGAGCACATGAGGGAGAGCAAATTAGCCTGGCGAAGATTCTTAACGAGATTAAAGACTTTCGACAAGACAGCCATAAACAACTTCAGGATATAAAAGAAGAATTGAACAAGTCTAATAAAAGAATCGAAGAGGCTGAAAATAGAATTGATGAAGCAGAGACCCGAATCCAAAACACTGAAGAAGCGCTGGAAGAGATGCTACAGCTAACTGAACAAATTGAAGCCAGGCTAAATGACCAAGAGGGTCGAGCCAGACGGTCAAACATCAGGATCTATGGCGTACCGGAAAAAGCTGAGGAGAACTCTTCTGACATGATTTCTTTCCTGGAGGATTTTCTTAAATCGACCCTGGGTCTGAACCCACCGGTGGATCTCCAGATTGAACGGGCTCGCAGAGCCCTCGCGCCCAATCCACCAACCGCAGCTAAAACACGCTCGATAATTGCCAAATTTCTCAATTATAGGACAAAAGAGTTGGTTATCAAAACGGCCTGGGAGAGGAAGGTGATCAAATGGAAAGGTAACAGGATTTTTTTTCGATCATGACTACGCCCCCGATGTGCTGTGGAAACGGAGGAAATATCAAGAAGCTAAAAGGATTTTGAAGGAACACGACATCAAATTCCAAACGCGATTCCCGGCCAGGCTAAAGGTGTTCTATTCTGAAGGCACAGTTCTCTACAATTCCGCAGAAGAGGCAACGACTGATATGGAGAAAAGAGGTCTCCCGGTGACCGTACTCAGCACACCTTCCTCGCTGAGGGAGCGCGTTCAGCAGCTGACCTGGAGAAAGACCGGCAAGAAGCGCGGTGCACCTGCTCGCACACACCCATCTTACAAAGACAAACTTCTTGCATTCAGACGTTAGCAAACAGGCGATCAGTGAGTGAAAAGAAGTGTTCTTTTCTGTGGGGCTAAAATTGAAGGTACTCTTTTGTTTTGTTTTAAAGCATTTTCATTGTCATTTTATTTTCTTGTTTTAAGTTACTCTTCCCGATTCAAGAAAACATGCGTTTTAAGTGCAACTTATACCGAAGGAAAAGACGAACAATTTCTTGGTCGAAATGACTTTAATTACATGGGCCCTTAGTACGCTGCAAGTACAAGAGGCTTATCCCATGGAGCATATTTATCATCTTTGCTCATTTAAGGGTCGATATGTTGCGACCTCTTACTTGGAAGTCTTGACTTTATTTTTATTTAATTTGTTTTTGTTTCAGTTGGAAGTTTGGGTTGTTCTTTGTTACTTGTTGAGTTCATGTTCATGGTTAATTCAGAAGGGGGGCGTTAATCGACGACTGTTATAAGAGTTTGAATAGGAGGGATCAAAAAGACTTAAAAATATGTGGAATAAAAGAAAATGAGTAATTACATAAAGGTAGCATCATATAACGTAAATGGGCTGCTTAATCCTGTAAAAAGAAGTAAGATTTTGACTAAACTTAAAAAAGAGAAAATCGAGATAGCATTGCTTCAAGAGACCCATCTCAATGTAACAGAACATAACAAATTGAATCGAATGGGGTCTAAATACATTTTCTCTGCTTCCTTTGGATCTGGACATAGGAGAGGGGTTGCGGTTTTAATCTCTAATAAAATTACTTATGAACATCTTGCTGAAATAAAAGACAGAGAGGGTAGATACATAATGATAAGAGGTAGAGTTGAGGGCAACTTGGTCACTATTCTTAACGTCTATGCCCCTCCAGGCAGTAAATGTTCTTTTTTTAGGTCTTTGATAGATCTAATAGCATCTGAATCGCAAGGCATCTTTATTTGCGGGGGGGGGGGGGGGGGATTTTAATGTTCTATTAGACCCTAAATTGGATTCTTCTAACACTTCCACATCATCTAACGAGTCCATTAAGAAAACAAATAAATACAATGATAAAAGAAATAGGTCTGATTGATGTATGGAGAGACTTTCATCCAGGACAAAGAGACTATACATATTATTCACACCCGCATACATCCTATTCAAGAATTGATTATTTTCTTGCATTTGGAAAAGACAAATTCAGAATTAAAAACTGTAACATAGGATTAATTGATATATCTGATCATGCATTAATATCTGTTTATCTAAATTTAGAGAATAAACCCAAAAATACTCTCTGGAGACTAAATTCTGGCATCCTGAACAACAGAGCGAGCAGGGAACAACTTGTTTTAGAAATAGAACAATATGTGGAGCAGAATGATAATGGATTAGTCCCCCCTACTATATTATGGGATGCAAGTAAAGTGGTTCTTAGGGGTAAAATTATTGCTATTACGTCTAAATTAAAGAAATGTAGGCTTGAAAAACTTAACACACTTACAAATGGCTTAAATAAATTAGAATTGGAAAACAAGAAAGGTCCTAATAAAAATTTGTCTCAGGAAATGAAGAAAATTAAAACAGAGTTGGACTACCTATATACACAGGAAATAGAGAAAAAACGAATGTTTTTAAAACAAAAATATTACGAGTCTGGAGGCAAAGCAATGGAATTATTGGCCAGAAAATTATGTAAGCAACAGGCAGACGCGACAATACAGAAGATACAAGACCCAATATCAAAACAGCTATTACATAAGTCGGAAGATATTCAGAGAGTGTTCGAAAATTACTATAAAAAACTCTATACTCAAGCACAGACTGTAGATCCTATTAAAATCGACTCTTTCCTCATTCCATTAAAACTCCCTTTGGTTAGCGATACCTGGAATGCTAAATTATCAGCAGATATAACTGAGGAGGAATTAAATAAAGCAATATCCTGGCTTAAAACAAATAAGTCACCGGGTCCAGACGGTTTTTCATCTGAATGGTATAAGGCATTTAGACAACAACTTACCCCTATTTTATTGCCAGCTTTTAATTATGTTTTACATGGAGGAGAGTTGCCACCCTCGTGGCGAGAAGCCATTATTTCCGTCATTCAAACAAACAAGACTGTACAGCTTATAGACCGATCTCTGTCTTGAATATGGATTACAAGTTGTTCGTCTCTATACTAACTAAAAGACTTGAATTGATAATGCCAGAACTAATTAACTCCGATCAAACTGGCTTCATTCGGGGTAGGCAAACGCAAGACAACATCAGACGGACTCTCCAAATGATCAGTCATATCCAAGATTCTAATTTACAAGCTGTCCTCCTAAGTCTCGATGCCGAAAAGGCTTTTGACTCGGTCAATTGGCTTTTTCTTAAGGGTATTCTTACAAAATTCAGTTTTCATGAGAAATTGATTAAAGTAATTCAAAACATATATTTGAGTCCCACCGCGAGAATTAAAATAAATGGTAATCTATCAAAGACTATTACACTGGAGAGGGGCACTAGACAGGGGTGTCCTCTGTCCCCTTTGCTCTTCGCTTTGTTTATCGAACCCCTGGGGCAGTGGATCAGAGAAAACTCAAAAATAAAAAGGTATTAACTTCAAAGGCGACGAACATAAAATAGCACTATTTGCTGACGACATTTTAGTTTATCTAAAGGATCCAACCAAGTCATTGGTTGAGCTATTGAAAACACTACAAATCTTTGGGTCTTTTTCAGGATTTAAATTGAATATTCTAAAAACACAGGTATTAACCTTTAATTATAACCCCCCAAACGAAATTAAAAAGGTTTATTCCTTAAAATGGGATCTTAAATTTATTAAATATTTAGGAATAAATATCCCTAAGGATATGAACAATTTGGAAAGGCTTAACCATGATCCTATTAATAAAAAAATAAAACTTGACATTGCAAGGTGGAATTTTTTACCATTTTTTAACATGAGATCTAGGATTGATTCAGTCAAGCAAAACTTGAGATATATTGAGTATATAGAACATTGATGGATTTACAAGGAGATTCATCTCTGCACATTAAGGAGAGATGGGAGAAAGAAAGTGGTATTACCATCTCATCTCAATGTAAACTACAATGGGCTACTTCTCGTTCTTCTTATTGG